>OY821765.1:0-1491499 GCA_963682095.1 Potentilla sterilis
ATACATGTTGAGTACATCCATGACAGTGGACTCAAAGTGAGTTGTTGCATCATAACTCTGTTGACCAAAAAAAGGCCTTTGTCAAGTGCACATCATTTATAAAATTTGGATATAGAGACCAAGGCTTGAACATGACTCACAGTTGATATAAAGCAATTGTCCAAAGTGGGTTCATTGACAGGCTCATATCTGTCATACATATCAAAAAATATCTCTTCCACAGGCCCTAAGAGGTCAATTCCAGGCTTTAGCTCAGTCTGTGGATTATGAGTTTCTGCTTCCGTTGACACAAAGGCAATAAACTTTCCCTTCGGTGCAACATTGTGAGAGTAAGAGGAACAGAAAAGATACCTGTTTCATTCATTAAAACATCACACTGCAGCCTGAAGAAACACACACACACACACAGAGAGGTCATAGGCTACTACGATCCCAACAGGCCTCTTCTACTTGCCAACTTTATCCTATTTTGGTAGGCACTCCGGCCATGAAGTTGTATTAAAATACACTAATGCATTACACAAATGTTGTCATGGACCCCTTCTAGCAGTTAGACGATGTTGGTAGACCTATACAGAGAAAAATCTTTCCAACAAGCCATGTTGAGTAGGAAAAATAAAAAAACATTGGCCTGGGCATACCCTAAGATAGGACTCAGAGTTTATGAGGCTTCCATACTTGCAGAGCCATGATATGTCCAGATGATAAAGTGCTAGACTAATCAGACTCCTTTAACATATTCTGCAAATAGAACACATCCTGTTCCTGACACTTGAACATCTTAATGACTTATTTACCCCATTAGGCCCTCTCAAAGAAATGATAACCAAGTATATACGAATAATTTAGGAATAAATCCAATTCTACTCTTACTTAATAGAACAGCCACATTAGAAATGTGATGGGTAAGATGGTTACTTGCAGTTTATTGGATAAGATGGTTACTTGCAGTTTATAGGAAACTTACATATCTGATCTGCGACCCAACTGCTTCTGTGGCAAGATAACCTGCACTGAATGAGAATCATTTGTGTTTGGAATCGGGTGGCTCATTATGGCTATAGCCCTTGCAACCTTACCAACCTTTCTGACCTGTTGAAACGCATTGAATCTTCAGTTTAAGTACAAGATACCAGCATTTTTATTAACCCTTCAAGCTTGATATAGAGAAAACGCGAAGATATATGAGCCTATACATAAATCGACGCATCTGTATTTCTAAAAGTAGATGTAATAGATTGATTCCACCACTAAGTCGAATGGGATTATAATATCAACCTATTTGCAGTTTCTTTACTCCTTTTAATTTCAGAAGACTCCCCGTCCTTAAAATGTTTTCTGCCTTGTCAAAGATAAGTAATTAGCACCTCTATTATGAATATTCAGAAGAATCATACAATTTACCTTGTTGGGTAAGTAAGAAGGGTCACAGACAACTTTCGTGCACCTAGCAGTTTCACCTTCAGATGTGACACCAATAACTTTCCCTTCCTCATTGAACTCCACCTGGCATCAGGGAAGAGAAAACTAAGTGTCTAGAGTCTAGAGCAAATAACACGAGCAGCAATTTACAATTGTAGATTACAGAGTAAAAAAAATGATGCAATAGTTGATGGATAGTGTTAAATCCATCAAATATGTGAAAGGACAAAAGTACCTTGCATTCAGGTTTATTAAGCATATAAGTGCCACCATAAACCGCACTAAGTCTTGCAAATCCCTGCATAAAGCCCGACTCAGAAAAGAATGAGTATCTCTACTGGCCTTCACAACAGTTATAGGGGGTATAATAAAACATAAAGTGACAGACCTGGGGAAGCTCTCCTAGTCCATACAAAGGATAAATATATGGAGATCCTCCTTGAAAACGTGCAAGAGATTCCGCATAAAGCTATGACAGAAACAATAGAAAAACTTCATGCATGACAATGACGAAGCATCTGATGCACACAACTAAAGATCTAGATATACAAAAAACAACTCATCTCCATCCAGTACTTACCTTCATCCTCTTCACAGTATCCAGTGCAGGTTCATCCAGGTAGCGATCATCTCTATGAAGTGCTAACGCATGCCCAATAAAGTCAACAGTGTTGTCATCAAGACCATATTTTCTGTTGTAACATTGACCACACAAAAAATTAACATATGTTCTCGGGTCAGCATATTCATTACATGTATGTTATCAACCAAAACTAAAAACCTCATTCCCCGGTAACTAGCTATATACACTACACGACAGAGAGGTAACAGTAGTCAATTGAAGTTACCCATCATGCATTATGTCCACTAAATAATATGCACTCTGATAATTCAGACTTTTTTCTTTTTCAATATTGTTGAGACCATCAAAAATACAATTTTAGAATCCTGTCAAAATGCATTACAGAAAAACCCTAAACTCAAAAGGGTAACACCCAAGCACTTACGCTATCAATTCTCTAGTTGTCACTCTTGTTAAGTCCATTCCCTCGTGTGTTCTGGGGTCACTTTCATTATAATCTTGAACATATATGAAGAACTTGCGGGCACGACGCTTTTCAAATAGACCCATGAGTGGAGATTTAAGTGCCTCCATATCAGTTGCTGGAACCTTGTGAACCTATTGTGATTGACATACCACTCATAAGGATTGAGATCAAATTTATTTATCAATGTGTAAGAATAATCAAGAAGTGCAGCAAGTCAGCAAAAGCCTCACTTTTCCTTTATTATAGACAAATCCACCATCCACAGCTTTGAAGGACAAATACTTGGTAACATCTGTATGAATGAGGACACGCACTAGAGTTCCATTGGCCATCATAAACTAGACAGAGAAATATAAGGCATGTTAGGGAAACCTTAAAAGCAAAGCACAACGCAGATCAATATAACAGACAAAAATGTACCTTAGGGACCATGTCGACATTATAATCCCTGCTAGCGCCCAACTGTGCTGGGGGTTTGTCATCTCCCCTGAACCTCTTCCAGAGCTGCCAGATAATAATTTAAAGACGACTAAACATAACTCAAAAACAAAATTTCAAGTAAAAAGAGTGAGGTACCAGAATACGAAAGCTAAAAGAATATGTGGCAGAAAAGGTACCTGAATAAGATTAAGTGATGCACACTCTCCTCCATAGTAATCATTCCTATCCATGTGTAGAACCTGGTTCACAAGAAGCAAACAGCTATCATAACTGTATCAAGTGGTTTTAAACACCAAGTGATCTCTTCTCTAGAGAAACAAGAGAAGACTATTCTTTAAACAGGCAGTAAATATATATGATCGGAGCTTGATGAAGAATTCAGTATAAAGGAAACTTGGGTAGCAGTAAAGTTTCAACTTGAGTAAGGCGGTTGCGGATTGTTAAAAAATAAATCTATTTTGACTTGCAGTTTCATGCATCTAGTAGCAGTATCAGTCATGAAAAGTATGCAAATTTAAGGAATAGATTAAACATTAGATTAGATCTGACAAATTGCGATTTCAAAGGGATCTCATGGATCCCCGATTTGTAAGGAGAAAAAGGAAAGGAGACAAGTGAAACCTTGAGGCCGTCAACGGAGAGAAGACCGCTGAGGATGCATTCCTTGAGACCAGTTCCCAACACTATGACGTCATACTGTTCATCCATTCCTCCCGATCTAAATTCCAGCAACCAGAGAGTGAAATCCAAAGCCCCACACTTCAATTCTCCACAAACCAATACAATAATGGAGCTTCAATTTGCGGCAGAGAGACGAGGCCGTGAGAGAGAAGGAGAAGCCTTCCAGAACGGCGGCGGCGGAGCTACGAAAAAACGAAGAGAGGAAGAAAAACTGACGGAAATCGACTCTGTCAGTGTTTTGTTAAAGGTTGTGCTACTATTTGCCACTATATATTGTAGAATGAGATGACATAATAACTCCTAATAAACTTAATATGTTTCGGAATACATAGTAATACTAGGCCTCATCATGGTCGGGCCGCCCTACTCTAAAATTTAAGACTTAGGGTAGGACCGGGTAGGACTTGACTAAACTCAACAAAACTTAGAGCCGGATAGGGGTTGGGGCTCTAATATGTAAGTCATTACCCACCCTAACGGCCCGTTATGTTAGGGCTAAAAGGGCGGGTCGGGCCGACCCTCCGAATAGGGCTAAATAGAGCCGAAATAGGCCAAACGTGGCCTTTTTTATTTAATAAAAATTTAGTTATTATTTAACTAAAGAGTTAGTATAAAACTCTTTTATTTTTATATAATCATATTTTACATAGATATATGCATTAGTTTTAATTTAAGGCATTGATAAATATAAGTTTAAAAGGTTAAATTCATTTATCATCTATCAAATCACTCAAAAACCATTGTCATTTCTCACAACAAATATAAATAAAATACAAAAACCTTACAAAAAAAACGATAAGTTGTATTGTATGTAAAATAGAGGATACATATTTTAAAAAATAGTTTATTATTAGGGCCTAAAAGGGCCAAGTAGGGCGGTATCAATTGCCATGTGTATGTCCTTTATGTCCTTTTAATTGCCACGTGTCAAGCTCTAATTGGCTTGTGTCTGTTATAGCTTACCCATGTTGGTCAGCTAAGTTTTTTCCATATATTGTGCAACGAGATGACATAATAACTCCTAATAAACTTAATATGTTTCGGAATACATAGTAATACCATCACATACCAACTGCTTAACTTTTAATTAGTCCATTTAGCCATAGACTTCTTAATCCGAGTAATGTGCCCTAGCGTTGAATCACTCGTTCAACAACTGACCAGAAACGCGGCAAAGCCAAAGGCTCGCACAAGCTTCGTGCTGCTGGACATGCACTCTCACAATAAGGAATTTTTCTACCTAAACTATTGTGCGTGTGTATGTGTTTTTTCATTTTTATGTTTTAGAATTAAAAATATCGTGAGTTAATGAAAAGAAAATTATGCAGTTGATCATCTTAAAAAGAAAACCAAGAAATAAAAATATGCAGAGGTTCACTATCGGACAATGTCAATAATTCGCAAAACGAAAATAGCCAAGCATTGGCAGAACATGATCATTTGTCTTTCCACTTTCTAAAACAGGTGAACTGCTGCCACTAGAGCTGGGCGTTTGGGCCTCAAGGCCCGAAAGCCTGACCTGAAAAACCCGAAAAAGACCAAAATTGAATGGGCCTGAATTTCCTAAGGACCAAACCGAGCAGAGCCCTGCCCGATTTTGCAAAAAACAGATTGGGCTCGGGGCCTCTTTTTTTCTTGGACCGAAAACCCGGATAGGCCCGATTTTTATATGTAGTGTCATGTGTCAGCACTTGATTGGTCTATAATTAAATAAAAATAAAAAAAAATAAAAAAAAAACTAAACCCTAATCCATGCCTCTCTCTCTCTCTCTCAACAAAAACCTAAAGCTGAGGCAGTGTCGTCCTTGCGCCTCACAGCCCTCACTTCCTCAGCCGTCGCCCATCCCTCATCGTCGCCCTCGCCGTCGCCTCGCCGTCGCCTCGCCCTCACCTCGCCCTGCCTCACCCCGCCTCTCCTCTCCTCTGCCTCGCCACGTTTTTAGGCCCGAAAGAAAAACCCGAACCGCCCCAAATCTCAGAAAGCCCGAACCGGCCCGAACCTGAAATTTCAGACTTCGAGTCAGGTTCACAAAAATTTCAGCCCGGCCCGACCCGTACCCAGCCCTAGCTGCCACTGTCATCCGAACGCAATTGTGACAATAGTAGCTTCAGACTGTGTGTCCTGCCAATAGAGAATCTGCAAATTCATGTTGTTCATAACAGACAAGTCAGTCTAGTAGTACACTCTCAAATTTATATTTTGTGAAAGTTTACTATATTTCAGTTCTGTTTGGGCCTAAAATAATGTCAATGCCCATCAAGGGATTTGGGCCCGTTGGACTGGCTATTTGGGGAAAGGGATTAAAATAACTTTGTTTATTGATTTAATGGTCACGTTGCAAAGGGACGAGGAACTGAGGAAGGCAATATATACACCTTGAGGCAAAATCTTCAGACGACGCACCAAATCCCTCAACATAGGCTGACAGACGAAGCACTAAGTCCCTAGAATTAAGGAACCATCACCATGGCCTCAAATCAAGTGATTGAGGATTACTGAGAAGTAAGGGGGTAACGTGAGTTATAAGCAACAGGTTGTACCTACATCCCTTTACACAGTAGCAGTTGGTGAACGGATACATGGACAACATGGTTCATTACGTAATGGATGGATACATAGGGTTGTCTTAACGTGATCGTGTTGGTTTGATTTTCAGAGATTTGTCAAAATCCTTGATTGAGTTTTATCGGGAAGTAATCTCCCGATTAAACTACAGGATTTGGTTGCCATAATCTAAAAGTCAGAGCTATCTCATATATATAGTTTCTTGAGCGTACGAGAAAAGCAAACTACGTCAAACCCACAAAACCTTTACACATCTACAAACCCTTGTTTCTCCAGAAACACATATCGCTCCTTGCATCCAGAAGCACCCCACCATACTCACAGCATAAGCAATATCAGGTCTAGTATGAGAAAGGTAAATGAGTCTCCCTACTAGATGTTGGTACATTCTTTTATTTGTTGGAACCTGATTCAGATAGATGGATAGGTTGTGATTCATCTCAATCGGTATCTCAACTGGTTTGCAATCAAGCAACCCTGTCTCAGCTAACAAGTTGAGTACATACTCACGCTGGGATAAAGAAATTCCTTTCTTAGATTTTGCAACTTCAATACTAAGAAAGTATTTCAATTGCCCAAGGTGTTTCATCTCAAGCTCCTTCAAAAGATAATTTTGTAGGGCCTCAATCTGTTTCGGGTCATCTCCTGTGACGATCATATCATCAACATACACTATCAAAGCAGTAATCTTACCATGACTATGCTTAATGAACAAAGTGTGATTTGAGTTGCTTTGTCTGTAATCAAACGCCTTCATTGATTTTGAATATCTTCCAAACCAAGCTCTGGATGATTACTTTAAGCCATATAATGACTTCTTCAATTTGCAAACTTTGCCTGCAACGCAAGGCTTATTTTTGATTCCTTGTGATATATCTATGTAAACCTCTTCTTCTATGTTTCCATTGAGGAATGTGTTCTTCATATCAAATTGGTGAAGAAGCCAATGCCTAGTTGCTACTAGTGGGATTAATATTCGGACAATGTTGATCTTCGCTACCGGTGCAAATTTCTCTTCATAATCAATTCCATAGCGCTGAGTGTATCCTTTCTCAACCATTCTGCCTTTATAGCTGCCAATACTCCCATCTGCTTTGAGTTTCACTGTATACACCCAACGACATCCAACAGTCTTCTTTCCAGGTGGTATTGTCACAATATCTGAAGTTGAGTTTTTCTACAAGGCTTCAAGTTCTTCATTCATCGCTTGTTTCCACTTGGGATCTGCCAATGCCTCTTGTACACTACTTGGAATAGATACAGAAGATAATTGATCGACAACAAGTGCATGTGACCCAGACAACCTATGATTAGACATGTAATTGGCTATATGTTATTTTTCTTTGGCTTTTGATGTCTGGCTCATAATGTTTTGGAGGAATACCCTTAGAGTCCTGTGAACTGAAACATACCTCTTGAACCAACCTCTCTGATCTCTACATCAACATAATTTGTAGAATGGTGCCGATACCAAACCGAAATTTCATGCTTCCAAAGCAGGCCAAAATCTCGGCATCCTTCTTCAACAGGCGCACAAATAACCCCCTCAAATCCAAGGCGACCTTTGACAGCATCAACTAAATTCGGAGATGCCAAGGTCTTGGATAAGAAAATCGGGTTAGGATTGTGTTGGCGGACGACACTGACGAGAGCATCATGTGTCTCAATGTTGTTGAGACCACGACAGTTCCACTCCAGGATCATAAATTGAAGCATGATCAGACGAAAGAGAATTGGTGTGATCATCGATGCCGCCGCTGACTGACGATTGCGGTAGCAGGGTCAGGAGGTTGCTAGGGTTTTATGTGTTGAGAGGGTTTCTCTCGTAGGTGCTCCAAGAAAGTCGGAGCGTAAAAATGGTAAAATCCTCTACGGCTACTGTAGAATTAAAAGTTGTTACTGCCAACTTAAAAGGCTGCTACTGTGGATAGATAAGCTAACTGGTACTGTGGATAAAGAATTCAGATGTACTATCGATAGAGAATTTAGCTACTACCGTCGACCAGGAAGTTAGATGTCATTGTTGACCTGCTACTGTCAACCCTGAGACATGTTGTTACTAGGGGTGGGCACTTCACACCGTAAATGCTGTACCGCACCGTATCACACCGGCTCAAACCGGATTGCGAACCGCACCGGTTAAAGTGGACTGGATGAGAAAACACCAATCTGCATGTAAACGGACTGGATTAGGATTACGCTTTTTCCAAACATGATAAAACCAATCCGATCCGGTTTATTTAATTATTAAAATAAATTATTTTTTGTAATACAATATATTGAATATGAGCCTATAAATTGACTAAATTCTAACCCTGATAGGAGTAATAGCCCAGTCGGCACATTTTTTTCATGATTTGTTTCATGATTTGTTTCTTTTCTATTATATTTCTAGACTTAAGAGACTTTGATGAATTTGACGGTTTGTAATAATTTATTATATTTGTCTATTTCAATTTGATAGTTTGTAATAATTTATTAATTTTATGAATTTTATTAATTCGGGTAAAACCGAAACCGCACCGGAACCGGACCGGAAATGTGGTTTATCGGATATATGGTTTGAATGATTTTGAAAGTGCATATGGTTTGCGAAATTGTCAAACCGTTTAAAGTGGGTTGGATTTGGTTTTGCCTCCAATCTGCACCGCACCGCACCGCGCCCATCCCTACTTGTTACTGTTAACCTTGGTTTCTCAAAATATATGCAGCACTATACTCCAATAAAAGCCCATGAGATGAAGAACAATTTTTTAATTTGAACGTTCTTCAAATTGACGACAGTTTGGCCGGAAAACTTGAAATTGCCGGAAATAACTTAAAAAGCAGGAGAAAGAAACTTATCAGTTAGTGGAGTGGTAGCACGATAATTTTGGAATCAGTGGTATTTTAGGCATTTCAGCTTCAATTATTCAGTCATGGTTCACTCAATTTTGGACCAGACATATGTCTTTTTTTATTTAAAAATTATTGAAAATGACTTTTTTATGTTTGTAAATTTGGCAGAGTGTTACTGTGTAAATTACTATTAGTAATATTACATACCCACAAAGTTATCGATAAATAAACAGAGAGTATATTAAGGAAGTATATTAAGGAATATGGCCATTCCATTAAGAGATCCCTTATTTTGGTTTATATAAGGAATCAATTACTAGACCAACTTTTTTTTATCACATTTATACATCTCCACCGTTCAATTACTAAGTCTACATGTGTAGATCATTCATGTAAAATTTTGATCTGTCAAACCTGAACCATTTAAGTTTTTAGATATAAATCACAATTTTGTAACGATTATCAAATAGAATGAAAATTTCAGATCTGATCTACCCAAATAAAATGAATATTAAACGGTGAAGATGTTAATATATTATCGAAAAATAGGTTAAATGAGGGATCTCTCAAAATGAACAAAATGAGGGATCCCTCAAAATGAACAAAATGAGGGATCCCTCATTGGAAATGGGCTGTATTGGAAAGGGGTTGTATTAAGGAAAAAACTAGGGGTGGATTCGGTTCCATTCGGTTCGGTTTTTGGCCAAAACCGAGAACCAAACCGAACTAAAATTTCGGTTTGGTTCGGTTCGGTTTTTTATTTTTTGAGATAGTGAACCGAAAACCGAATCAAACCAAACGGTTCGGTTTGGTTCGGTTTTTTTCAGTTTTTTTTTTTTTTTTGTAAAAAGTGTAATATTAAATATTTGTATTTAAAAAAAACTTTGTGAAAAATTCAAAATTCGCTAATTCAACTATTCAAATAGTTGAGTTTTTTTTGCTCCTAATAGTTCCTTATTTTTATAAGCATACGCATACAATCTATTGATAATATTTATGACAACAAATCATTAATCTATAAAAATTGTAACGTCTCAACTCTTAAAGATTCAAACTATGACATCATAATTTAATATTTTTAAATTAAAAAAATATGGCCTTGGATTTTTTAGGCAACATATAACACTCTTAATATTTTGCCTAGAGTCCTACACGGACATTTTGAATATTTTTACATGCACACGACCTCACACAAAAACAAAATAAAATGTAAAATATTAATAGAAAAGTAAAACACATAATCATAAAACCTAAAATCACATTAATCACATCAAATATTTAATAATTAAATACAAAACGACATCTTTTTAATGAGAATTCGGTTTTTCAGTTCGGTTCGGTTTTTCACAAAGTAAAACCAAAAACCAAACCGAATTGATCCGGTTCGGTTCGGTTTTTTTCTTTCGGTTCGGTTTTTTTCGGTTTCGGTTCAGATTTTGGCTCGGTTTTTTTCGGTTTTCGGTTTCGAATGTCCACCCCTAGAAAAAAACAACTTTTGAGCTAAGAACCACCAACTCGGTAATTCGCCTCAGTATGGACATGTATTTTACTGATCAAACCGTAAATGAACAATATTTACGTCTGATACAACAAGGGTAAAAGAAGAAAATATTAGACAATTTTTATGATGAAATGAATCGCTAATAAGGAACGCGTCAACACATGTTGCTTTGACGATAAGCTAGAAGGTTTTGTGGCACTCAAAAGTCAATTGTTTTACGCACAGAAGAAGAAGTCGTAGATTTGCAAACCGACGTTTCAGTTTGTTGAATATCTGTTGCAAAAGGCGGGCTTACATATCAGAGCCCCTTCCGCAGTCCGCACCTGCCACCGCGCGCTATACGTACTCATACTCCTTTAAAGTCAAGAAAAGGATGCTTCACCCTGAAACCGTGTTATATATATTACAACGACTCTTCCTACCCCTTGAAGGTTTGAAGGCTTTGTTATATATATAAGACCTGTTGTGTATAATTTAAATACAGGCAGATCGATCGACTTAACTAGAAAGCTAGAGAGAGGAAAACAGGAAATAATGGCAGATCACCAGAGAATCCATCCAGTCCAAGATGTTGAAGCAGTACTACCGCACGCCCCAGAGGCACCCTTGGTACCAAGGGGAGCTTCTAAATCGGATAAAGGCGATCCAACGGGCAGGGAGATGGAGGCCGGGCGGTATTATTCTCCATTTCCAGGACGTAGCATCCCCGTGAAGCACTCGACGCCACCCAAGAAAAGAAGTTGTTTTCGTAAGTGCCTCTGTTGGACTATATGCCTGCTCTTGCTGCAAGTGATTGTGGTTGCGATAACCGGTGGAATTATATACCTTGTTTTCCGACCAAAGCTTCCTAAATACACTGTGAGTAAACTGCAGATAACCCAGTTCAATCTAAACGATGATCAGAGCTTAAATGCTACATTCGATGTGAGCATCACTGCCCGGAACCCCAACAAAAAGATCGGCATATACTACGAAGGCGGGAGCCGCTTAAGTGTGTGGTACACAAGCACTAAGCTTTGTGAAGGAGGTTTGCCTAAATTCTACCAGGGTCACCGCAACACGACTGAACTTGTAGTACCACTCAGTGGACAAACTCAAGATGCAAGCGCCCTGCTAACCACACTCCAACAACAGCAGCAACAAACTGGCAACGTTCCGCTTACTCTCAGGGTTCGGCAACCAGTAAGGATCAAGCTTGGCAGCTTCAAGCTCCCAAAGGTCAAGTTTGTAGTCAGGTGCAGGTTGTTGGTTGACAGTCTTACAGAGAATAACGCTATCAGCATTCAAAGCAGTAGCTGTAAGTTCAGGCTTAGGCTATGAAGTTCCCCACTTAATTGATAATTCTTTGTATCTTATACAGGGTTACATATATACATACATTATTTGATACTGTGTATTCCTTCAGATGTACTAATTTCATACGTACTATATATTTCATTCCATTAATAGTTTTCACTTTTCAACTTTGATTTTGAGGATTTTCCTTCTAGATTTCCTCGACCTATTTATAAGCTATTGATTCTGTTTAATTATATGATACAGCACATGCATGACTCTCTTTTGAGTCTTTTCTTATGAAAAGAAAATAGATTAATGAGAGTAATTAACTTCTAAGGCACCAAACGTTTACAAAGTCAAATAACAAGACTTGCAAGGAACCCTAAACTCTATTTTACAGAGTCAAATGCGCATGAATGGCCTTTGAAGAATACATTATATAGCTATATTTTAGACTAAATACATGTTAAATGGTGAACCGGAATCTAAAATGTCAAATACAAGGATCATGAGAAGCCTCATTTGGACTAAAATACTTGTTATTTCTTAAATTTTATAACTCTAAAATCAATTTTGTCACTTGGTTTCTGTTGACAGTAGCCACAGAGGGGCTACAGCAGGCCCACAGACCCGCAGTTAGTGTACCAGGAGCCGGCCCGAGGCCCGGGACCGGATCACCAGCACCCGGCCTCGGGGTCCAGCAGTCTATCCTGCTACCAGGGGCCCGGGGACCGGGGGCGCCTGCCTGCCAAAGAGGTCACCAAAGCTGCCATTTGGTATGCAAACAGAAGGAAACCAGTCCCACATCGAAGAGTAAGGCCAGACCTCACTCCTGGCCACCTATATAAGGGTCTCAACTACCCTCATTAATAGGTAACTGATCCTTCCTACCACTTATATACGTGCTTAAGTTATATCTATTCCAACTATACTAACTTAGGCATCGGAGAGGAGAAGACCGGGCCGCCTGGTATTCCCCTTAGTAAGCAGGTTTACAGGAGATCATACGAGGATTCATCTGTCTCTACCAGGCCCCAAGGTTTGTGCAGAAACAATTGGCGCCGTCTGTGGGAAGTTTGGACAAGAAACCACGTAAGCACTATCGATGGCAGAGAATTCGGAAGCAAGACAGGAAAGGAATACCACCGAGGAGCAGCGTGTTGCACCAGTGCAAACGCTTGTCTCCACCCCGGTCGTTATGCGGGAGCAGCGCGGCGACCAGGGCGATCAGGAAGGCGGGAGCTGTGGGAGGCCGACCGGCACGCCGGGGCCACACCACGACAGCTCGCGCGGGAAAGGCCCGGCGGAAGACGACAGGCCAGTGCACCGGGGCTTTTCTCTGACGTTCTCGGATGATCCGAGTGACCGAGAGAAGAGCCCGCACTGTAACAGTGACCAGGACACCACGTACATCCCCGACCAGAACAGTATGGCGGGGGAGATACGGGCGATGGCAGTAGAGGTCAGTCGCCTGCGTGAGGAGGGCGACCGGGATAGAGCCAAGTCCAACGCCCGGTATGAAGAAATAGAGACAGTGAACGCTGCCCTGGTAGCCGCCCTGGAGAGAGGACAACAGCGCAACGACGCTATGGTCAGGGCACAGGCACCCCAGCCAGTTCGATCTCAGCAGTTTGAAGCGGGGCAGTCATCAGGCGGTAGGCCCAGTGATCCCGGGCGAACAGATTCACCGGCCGGCACGGCCCCGCCAAAGAGCACGCCGACGCCTAGCCAGCCCCACACTTCGTTCGAGGATGAAGCCGTGACCCCGACTGCACGGGCATTGCAGATGCTCGCCAACACTGTGTCGGATTTGAAGGCCCAAATGGAGGCCAACGAGAGAAGAGCGGCACGGCCGATGGAAGACGCACGGTTCAACGAGCGCATGGGCCCTTTCTCGCACCGGGTTATGAAGTCGGGAAGGTCTGGTAACCAAAAGTCCCTCAAGCTCACCTACTCGGGGTCCGGCTGCCCGTACCAACACCTGGATAGTTTCCGGTCCCAGACATGCTCCAAGGACTACTCCGATGCAGTATGCTGCAATATTTTCCAGGAAACTCTGTCTGGAGAGGCGCTCAGCTGGTTCTATGAGCTTCCGGCAAATTCAATTGAGGCCTTCGAACAGTTGGCCGACCGGTTTGTAGGCCGCTTCATCCTCCGGGTCGAGGGAGCCCGGACATCGACCATCCTTTTTAACTGCATGCAAGCGCCCGGCGAGGAATTGAGGACTTTCGTCAACCATTGGCAGACGGCGACGGCCGGGGTTCGGAACCTTGACAAAGGTATCGCCGAGATGACATTCAAGCAAGGGCTCCGCCCGGAAAAATTTTCCTACGCCGTACGGATGGAACTCCCGCAGGGGTATGACGAGTTAATGGCAATGACCATCCGGCACGCCCAGGCCGATCACGAGACGTACGGGCATCACCTGCTGAAGAGGAAGCGGGAAGAGCAGCAGGAAGAACACCCCCGGGAGAAGCACCCCCCACCCCGCCAAGAAGACAAGACCAGCCAGCGGACCGAGAACCGAGCCGCCTGACCGAGCCGGCCCAACAGAAATTGGGGGCAACGGCAGCAGAGGCCCTATCATGATAGACCCCAGAAGGAGCACAAGCCGGCGCAGTTCCGGCAAGAACGCCCCCTAGCAATCATGCCAGCACAACCGGCCGGTCAAGAGGTCTTCACCGCTCTCACCTCTTCATACGAGGACATTTTGCTCGAGAACGGGAGCATCATTCCCCCATCGCCCAGGAGAAAGTACCCGAAGGGGAAGCTTACCATGGCGCAAACGGGCAAGTACTGCTCCTATCATGATAAGGCTACTCATCGAACGAGCCAGTGCTGTGCTCTCAAGACAGCGGTGGAGGGTTTGATTAGTAACGGCCAACTCCAACGGTATATAGGGGAAAGGAGAGCAGATCCCGACAGGGAGCAAGACCGGGGCTGGTAGACTCGCCAAGCCTCCAAGCGGTTAGTTTGGCATATCACCGGTTCGACCGCTGTAACATCACAAGATATATATGCAAACTACTTTCAAGAAAAATTCCACCGGTTCCACCAATTCAAGTATATTCATAGTCAAGGGATAACACAAGCAGAAGCCGTTCCGGCAGGTTTACAAAAAAGAGCAAGGGCAAAATCCTAAGGAGCCACGCCTCCCCCCTCAGCGGGCAATCCACCAGCTTCTCCAGATGAAGCAGTCGCGCCTTCATCAATCTGAGGTCCACCCTCCCCTTCCGGTTGCTCCTCCGCCGACTGCTCATGGATATCCTCATCAGCGGCCTTCGACATTCGGAAAGTATCCAGGTACCCCTTCTGCTCTCATTCCGTGTACGCGTCCGCGATGCCCGATTCCCTGGCCTTCTCCAGGAACTGATCGCTCTCATGGTATTTGAGAACAACCCGCTCGCAGAGTTCCGGGTCCTCTTCCCCGGCCGCAGCGGCAGAGGCGGAGCGCACAGCGGCAGCTCCCACCTGGAGCTCGTCCACCTTGACCTCCAGTTCGGCCCTCTCCTCCTCAGCCAGCTCCTTCTCCCTCTCCAGGCTCCGGACCTGCCCCTCCAGCTTGGCCACCTGCTTCTTGGCCTTCTCTTCCAATCTGGCCTTGTCCCGCTCCAGCCGGGACTTCTCTACTTCCAGCCGCTCTCGGGCTTCTGTCAGCTCGGCCACCTGCCTCTTCAGCTCCTCGCTCGGATCGGGCTGGTACAGATTGTACAGCAACTGCATAACAACAGAGAGCCAATTAAGCAAGCAACAAAGGAAATGAGTGACGAGCGGTGCAATGGCACCAGGCAATTCTTACCTGCAGGACCGACTCTTTGAACTTTTGGCGCTTCCCGCCCGCCAAGGCTCCGGAGACCTCAGACCTGTCCAGACCAAGGCCGGCCAAGTCTGCCGCCAGCTGCCGGGCGAGTGCACTCTCCGGGCTTCCCCTCTGTGCCTCCGCAGGCACGGGGCTATTCTGCCGGGCAGCGGCAGCCTTTTCCCTAGCGGAACTCAGTGCACCGCTGGTTACCTTGAGCCGTTTGGCCAGATTCTCACCGGACGACCCGCCGGTCAGCATCACCAGCGTGGAGGGAAGAACGTCCATGATCCTCCGCCTCTTCTCACCCTGGTCGTCAGGCGAAGAAGATTGTGCGCCTAATCGGGTGACCCGGGTGACGAGCGGGACTGACCCCGGCCGGTACGGAATCCGGCTCACTCCACCGGGAATCTTTAGTGGCCCCCCGGTAGTTTTGCCCTTGCCGGGTCGCGCCTTGGGCGCAGCAGGGTGGCTCTTCACACGCCTCAGGACATAGGCCTCGTCCTCAACATCCATGGCCCTCGGTTCGGGATGAACCGTAAGCCGACCGGACTCCTCGTCCACCGAGGTCCGCGAAACGGCCTCGCCTTTCTCCTTCAGCCTCGCGAGAAGGTCTTCACCGTCCATGGATAGGGTGGTGTCGGGTTTGATGACCGCCCGGGAAGATGCACCTGCAGGACGAGCAAAGGTTAGTATTTAAAACAGTTAGCAAAAGTGTCACCGCTAGGACTTGCTACGCACCAGGATCTCGCCCGAGACAGCAATACTCCAACACTTCCCGCCGGATGAAGTTGTAAGAGCTCCGTTCGAGATCGTCCCAACATCCGAGTATGGTCGTGATCCTCTCCTGCTCCAACTCGGATAGCTCGAACGATTGATCCCCATGGGGCTGGAAGGCACCAGGAACCCGGTACATCTTCTTCCTCTTCTGCCACTTCCCGCCCGCCATCACCACCTTCTTCCTCCAGCTGTTATCCACCCAAGAAGGCACATTGGTGATGATAGGTTGAAAGCACCGGGCGCTGAAGGACAGACAACCCCGGGACCCTCGCTTCTTCGAGTATGATAACCTGTACAGTGCCCGGAATTCGTTTACCGTTGGCATACTCATCCTGGACAACTCGTACAGGCAGCTGAGGCTCAGCCGTCGCCTCCACTGAAGCCCTGGAAGCTGCGCGGGAGACACTTGCAGTGCACTGAGCATGTACTGCACGAAGTCTGGCAGCGGGAGCGAAAAACCATGGCGAAACTGGTCTAGATGCACGGCAACCCAACCTGCCTCTGGGTTACAGGCTGACTCTCCGGGATTCAGTGGCAGTAGCGCCACCTCATCCGGGATACTCCACGTCTCCCGGAACGCAGCAATCTCTCCGGGGTTCATGCTACCCTCTGGCTCATCGCACACCACGACACCTTTCCCTCTCCCGATGGTGTAGCTCACGGGCGGAGCACCAGCAAGGCGCACGTCGTGCGGTATTTCCTCAGATCCTGAGGATCCGAAAGACGAAGCCCCGCTCCGGAAGCGGTCAGCGGCTTCAGACACCGGGGATTCCGAACCGAGCCAGTCCTCCAGTCTCTCCTCATCGTCCACGACGGGACGCCTGACAGCCGATTTGGAAGCCCCATCAGAACTTGCAGAAGACATTTTTAACCTAAGGGGAAGAAAAACAAAACCCTAGCGCTGGTCAGCAACAGGCTAGAACAGCGCCCTCTGCGTCCCCTCCCCAAGTTTACCGCAGACGCTCCGTTTAAAACAACTCAGTCGGCGACAGAGATCCCCTCCCCCCGCCACAAAAACACCGAAAAGAAAAACAAGAACAACACTAGGCAAAGAAAGCAAGAACTTACCGATTAGTATGCTCAACCGAGGAAAGTCCGCCCTGCGAAAGCAGCGAGCAATGGTAGGAAAAGAGTAAAAGAGCACTTGAGGCAACAGATGTCGCGGGGCACCTCCACAGAGCTTTCGCCGGATGTCTCTCTCTTATTCTCTCTGAGCAAGAAGCAAAATAGAACTTAAGAAGGCAGAGGAGGCCTTTTTATAGAGAGGTCTGGTGCCCTAGGCGCTTGTAATCCCCCCAAAACACGCAATCAAAGCAACTCAAACGCCCGCGAATCCAGACCCTCCATCTCAGCCCGCTCCCTACCAGCACGTGTCACAGCATTAGTAAACTTCCCACACCATCATAACTGATGGGACTGATGGACTTCCTCCTTAAATGCATGTCAGCCACTTGTCCCGCCTGCTGGCGACAAGTAAGGGAGTTAGGAGCGGGAACCGAGGCGTCAGGCCCCCCTACTTCCCCAGGCTCCACGGCTGCATGGCATCTTCACTGCAAGTCACCGGTTATGATCTTTCAACCGGCTTGAAGACCTCTCACCGGTTATGATCATCCAACCGGCTCGAGAGCATTGTTCCGGGTATGAGCCATCCATCCGGTACCATGGCAGTTCACGGTTAGGTATCATTCAACCGGCTGTATGGCATCTCACCGGTTAGGTAACATTCAACCGACTCGAGACCATCTCACCGGTTATGATCATCCAACCGGCTCGAGAGCATTTTTCCGGGTACGAGATCCACCCGGCCCCATGGCATCTCACTGGGGGACTCGTCTCGATATGGCAGAACCCCCGGTCGAGATCCACCCGGCTCCATGGCATGACCCCGATTATGAGAACATTCGACCGGCATGGGCTTTATACACCCGGGTGAGTTTACATCTAACACATGTACTCTTGTCCAGCAGGATAAAAACCCTGCATCGCACTGAACTGCGATCAATGTGGGGCTCCACGGCGAGACTTGTCACCTCAACGCCACCCCATTACCTCAACGCTTATTCCAACACAAGCTGAGAAGAACTAGCAAGTGTTGACCGGTGCCTCAGCAGACCGCAACACCGGGGCCACCTCCCCGCAGCCTAGCAATATGGACTCGTCTCGATATGGCAGAACGCCCGGTCGAGGTCCCACACTCTCCGACTCGTACCGATTTAGCAGAGCGCCCGGTCGAGGTCGCAGTCTAGCAATATGGACTCGTCTCGATATGGCAGAACGCCCGGTCGAGGTCCCATACTCTCCGACTCGTACCGATTTGGCAAAACACCCGGTCGAGGTCGCAGTCTAGCAATATGGACTCGTCTCGATATGGCAGAACGCCCGGTCGAGGTCCCACACTCTCCGACTCGTACCGATTTGGCAGAACGCCCGGTCGAGGTCGCAATCTAACACTATGGACTCGTCTCAATATGGCAGAATGCCCGGTCGAGATCCCATGCTCTCCGGCTGGCTCTGATATGGCAGAACGTGGGGTCCAGGTTCCATGCACAAATCTATTGCATGGCGGATTTCAACGCCCCACTATCATCTCATGCATTCTCCGGGTTTCACCCCGCTCCATGCTCATAGCACTACAACACTTGAGCACAGTACTACTTATATTGCAAACATACTCATAAACTGTTGCACATCATCGGTAACAGGTACTCACCCCGGTCACGTCTAATCTTCAACGCGGACTTGGGGGACTGGGCACCGTTGGGTTGGTAACCCTGCCGGTCTGCGGGACAAGGGCAAGACAGTTTAAGTCCCCATTCAAGATTGCACTTGACCGGGAACTTGGGGGACTTGTTGACAGTAGCCACAGAGGGGCTACAGCAGGCCCACAGACTCGCAGCTAGTGTACCAGGGGCCAGCCCGAGGCCCGGGACCGGATCACCAGCACCCGGCCTCGGGGTCCAGCAGTCTATCCTGCTACCAGGGGCCCGGGGACCGGGGGCGCCTGCCTGCCAAAGAGGTCACCAAAACTGCCATTTGGTATGCAAACAGAAGGAAACCAGTCCCACATCGAAGAGTAAGGCCAGACCTCACTCCTGGCCACCTATATAAGGGCCTCAACTACCCTCATTAATAGGTAACTGATCCTTCCTACCGCTTATATACGTGCTTAAGTTATATCTATTCCAACTATACTAACTTAGGCATCGGAGAGGAGAAGACCGGCCCGCCCGGTATTCCCCTTAGTAAGCAGGTTTACAGGAGATCATACGAAGATTCATCTGTCTCTACCAGGCCCCAGGGTTTGTGCAGAAACAGTTTCATATTAAAAATAAAAGAAAATTAGAGAATAACCCAAATAAGTAGTCTCTCTTTCAGTTAAATGTTGTTCTAAGTTTAACTATTAACAAGATATGGTCTCTGGTTATTATGATTGTCACATAAAAGACATAAATGTTCCAATAATCCGGTTAGGCCCGAGATATAATTAAGGAGTGATTGTGTTTTCCTAGGGTGAAAGACCCAAAACTCGATTGGGGATCGTGGTTTTCGAGCAGATAACTAACGAGAGATTGGGTCTCCCTAGAGTGAAAGACTCTAAACTCAATCGTGATCCGCGGTGTGCGGATTGCTTTGGAAGCTATTTGAGAGATCTGAGCCTAATCAGTGACAAAGGAAATGAAAAGAGAATATTATCGATAAACTTGAAAAGGAATATGGTCATTGGTTGTGTTTGATAAGTTTGGTTGTGGACTGTGATTGAATGAAACTTGTACTTTAAGTATGTTCCAGTAAGTGAAATATATTTAGCGGACAAACAGTAAAGTCCACATTAATTGACTATTTTTTTGCAAAAAAGGGCGGTGAGAGACCATTTGTAAATTTGTATATGTATATCAGGTATGGGGTTATGGCACCAATGTTGAACCAAAATAACATTACGTTATGGTCTGTTTTGGCAAGAGTGCAAGACCATGTATGGTCAGACGTTTGTGTTTTTATGAATTATGATATTGAAAGGCTAGGAATGGTTCGGATTAACAGGGTGTTTGAGTTTGGGCACAGGTTATGTGCTCCCATGATTATATGAATCCCGAGTAGATGAACATTTACAGTCATTAATCACCCTTGATAAATTGCTCAAATTCTCATAGTAAAGGAGAAGAAATGTATCATTCGCAAGCTGCTAATGAGAAATTTCCATGCCTTCTCTTCTATCAAATGTATCTCCCTTGCTCTATTTACCAAAATTGATCAACCACCAATGGATCATTCAAGAACCATCTTTTTCTTTTATCAGATCATAATAACAGTGCAGTCGCACTGAGTCACTGACCTCTTTGAGAGTTTTGCCAAGACTAAAAAAAGAAGAAACACAAATTAAGCTAGTCTCATGTTTTTAACCATCTAATCAATAATATATCAACCACCCATGGGAATAGAAACACACTGATTAACTCATCTAGGAACCAATTTTTTCTTTTGTCAAACCATAATAACTGAGTGTAGTCACACCGAGTCAGTGACCTGTTATAGTTTTGCCAAAAATATAAGAAGAAACAGAAATTAAGCTAGTCTAATGTTTCTTACCATGTAATCAATAATATATCAAATCCAGAGTCCCATATTTTCCTCTTTAAAATGACCACTGCAGCTCACTACAAATTTTCATAAGCAAATTAAATCCACTGGTTGGATTGTCAAAAAAAAAAAAAAAAAAAAAAGGTCCTCCGGTTAATGAGCCCCAAAAGATAAGTCTACATGATTCATCATTTCTTCCAATTCTAGTCCTGCCTCACAAAAAAAAAGTGCAACTTATACACCCTCAATATTATAGTTCACCTTTTGTATCCCTTTGAGCTGGTGATTTCATCATTTTCCATGACTAAGAATCCCACGTAGAGAACCAGCTACACCATGACGTCGACCCCTACATCATTGAAAAAGATTGTAAGTTCTTGGTCATATCCCGTTTTGGCCGAGGGAATAAAAGAGATGTCTTACTGTTCGATATTAAATAATTCTTCAGATATGGCTTCCATATGCTTTCGCCTTTTCTCGTCCTTCACAGACTGTACCACTTCCTCACTCCCATAGTCAGAATCACTATTGTAGAAACAAAGAACAAACAAATTATACACCTGATGATGTTAAAACTGAATTGGATAAGCTTGGTAAAAGAGTTCTTACTTGTATGGGTCTTTGGAGAAAGGAATAAGATTGTTGAAGCTATTCCCAGACTGAATATTTGTCTGCAGTTCCATTTCACAGAGTGAGAGAAAGAGAGATGGCATTTCAAAATCCCTACAGGTATGCATTCACACCACTCTTTATATCTAGAACTCGTTAAGGCAATAATATTCAAACTGTGCTAGGCAGCAGCATATTGAAAACCACATTATAAACTTGAAAAAATAAATTCAAAAAAAATTGCAGACCGGACATGACTCACATGAGGTTTCCTATATATTTCCAGTGACGTTAAAATTTGAGATAGTTTTCTTTTCTCAGATAAGCAAAAAACTGATGGGCATATCTTAAAGAAAAGGAGTTGTTCACTCTCCAGATAAGTAGTCACTCAGTCATTTTATATTATCAACTTCCAAAATTACCCTAAGTTGTAGTATTTTGAGATTTGAGATCCTGATTGTCTGCTCAAAGTTAACTAATGGAACACCACAATTTTGTCATCAAGCAGCAGGGATGATCCTCAGATCTGCCTTCAAACTTATATTGCCCACACCTTGTCCTGCATATCTACCCCATCTCACCACTGCAGTTTCAAGGCAATACTCCTAAAATATTGTCTCAGGTGCTTCAAATGACAAGTTGCTGGCTCCAATTCGACAGAGCTGCAACCCCACACAACCAATAGCTCAACAGGACTTCCTCCAAGCCATCATTTAAGCCAGAAGAAACCCGCAACAAGGAAAAATGAATTTCCCTCAAACTCAACCAGTCAGCTTTTCGTAGCTAGCAGTTTATGGGTTATTGTTCTAACTCAATACTGGGGCGCTCTACCATTGTGCTACTGAGGAACAACAGGAGATTGAAAGTTCAAAAATAGAAAATGGAGTGCAGACTGACTTTTTGGAATAGTTCCCTGAAGACTGGATTTACTTGAATCATGTAAATTCAAAACTACACAAACCAAATCATATATTGGTAAACTGTCTTATTTCTGTACCTGAAATATATATAATAAGACAAGACTATATACGTACTTCAGTTTAACTCAAAACTAAAGGACACAGATCTCTCTACATACCAGATTACAGATTTAAAGCAGGTGATTATCGATGTCTCTGCATGGTAAATGCAACTGAGAAAGCTTAGGTCTTTACCTTTCTGAAGCGTTTGAAATTTATGAATCTGTTGTTTGCACTAGTAACAACGGTACATGGTATGCTCTTATCCCGCACAATCAAATCTTGGCTATAAATAATATCAGCAACCCCACTTTTGGGATCATCAATCTTGCCTCTTATGGCTGATATGTCACTATCGCGTCTAGAGCTCATGACAAAGTCATTCTCCGACTTGGTAACTGCATGATTTATGGCTATTTGATGAGGCACATGTTCAACAACTCCAGTGCCAAGAGATGCAGTTGCCAGAATTGATGTGGCTGTTTCTTCTACATCAGAATCAGCTACCACAGTTTCATCTGTGGAGCATGAAGATGAGACAACTACTGCAAAAATAGAGTAGTGGATAATGTTCTCTCTCACTTCAATGAAAAACCAAAAGAGTTTATATGACTAACTGAAAGAAGAAAGCCAAAAAGAAAAAGTTTAGCATAAATGCTGAAGAAAAATAAAGAAGGAACAGCAAACGATGTTATATTTTAGTGAAAATCTCTTTGATAACTGAGATATTCTAATTTCAATCGAATTTATTGAAAGTATTGACTCAAGTATTTGAATTGGTAATAACATATATAAACAAATCAATAAGGGCAAAAACAGGACATGTCCTCGCTTGCACAAGAACAAGTACACACACACACACACAACACAAAAATGAAATAAAATTTGAAGGAGCTCTCAAAGCAGTAACGATGTCTGCAACATACTGTCATCATGCTGACTTGTTCAGCTCTCCAGAGGACAGAAACACTTGCTTGATAGAAAATTTAGGAAAATTTAGGAGACTCTCTCACATTTGAGACTTTGTTTTATTTATCTTTCTGAGACTTCATTACAATGTCTCCTTAATGCTTTTTGGTGGGTTGATACGTTTCACTTACAATCTGAGACTTCGAAGCAAGGCCCATGAATTGAGTCAATAGGACTGATCATTGTTTCTTTCAAGTGGCTTTCAAAATAAATAGGTTTTAAAGTTGATCTAGTAGTTAATCTATGGCAAAGTGGCTTTCTCGGGTTTAGGGTTTAGAGTATATGAAACCTCTAAAATTGAATTAAGAAAAAGAAAAGAAACACAGTATATGCAATTGTTCATCACAAGAGACATCATAATGTTATTTACGTTGATCACGTTTAACGAGTTCCATATCTATGAGAAAGGTAATAAGAGTACTCACCGCAGGGTCATTTTAACATAGATGGATCCAGCCGTCCATTCAATATGGCACATAACAAGCCTAGTTCATTCACTCGTAATAGTGACCCAAGCTTATCGGAGCAATCATCAGACAACCGTTCTGGTACAACACAAACATCACGATCACTGACTGCACTATCTGGGATCTGTGGACATTAAAAAGATTTCAAAAATAAACTACATACTCAATTTGCTGACCTAATGTTTAAATAAACAATTTGTTATAAAATCAATTTACCACCACCAGTGAAATAGTTACACAGTATTAAGTATTATTAGAAACTTTACACAGTTTTAACTGGCCATGTAAAAGAGTTCCACAAGCTACAGTCAACTTTTGTTATTGTAGTTTTCGTAATTTTGAGAAGAAAAAAAAAAAAAAAACAACCTTTGTACAAAAGCAGGTAAAAAATCTGCCTGAAACATGAACCCTGAAAAGTTATGGTATATCTTGCAAGTATGTGCACATATTTATAGACATAGAATCATACTTGGTTATTTGGTTTAAATCCTTCAACGAAAAGAACCTTTGCACCACTGACTTCCAGTAAGGACGGCAACCGATGTCCAAACCTATACTGAAAGAGCAAGAGTACAATACATTAGCATAGAGTGCAAAGACGTACTGAGGATTTGACCTCTCAAACATACATAAAGATCTGAGAGAATTTTAAACTACTCATTACATAAGCCCAAGACAAGTTACACTTCTACAATCATACTTTAGCGCGGTGTAGTAAACTGTCATTGTAGTGCATTTTTACGTAAAGCTGAATAAGCATGCTAACTTAGATACAGAGAACAAACATTCATAAAATTTTACTTCCTATTTTGGTTGGCATTTCGGTTTGCCATCAAGGCTGAATGTTTTGATTTGGTTCGATTAAGGCGTGCTATTTATTAATGAATAGTAATTAAATTATTTCCAATGCGATGACAAATAAAACTAAACTCAAGTGGGTCAAGAAAAAAGAATGATATAAAATTTTCTGAGGAATTAAAGGAATGCAACATAACCACGAGTGTTGAGTCCAAAAAAATGTATATCCTTCTAAGCAGTTCTCTCGACTTCTTGGGTCTGCAAGTTTGACAGATATTCCATCCACTGTCATTGTTGGAGAAAAGCTGATTAAGGATAGAACAAAGCATATCTGTATCAGCAGAACTATTGGTAATCTACCAAAAATATAAATTAAAACAAGATTAAGAATTAACACTCACGGTGTGTAACTAGGAAACTCAGTGAGAATGTTCTTCTCTGCAATAAACTAAATAAACCACAGCAATCAGTAATAGTCATAGAACAGTAACAGATGAGCATATGTTTGTACAAAAGGTAATCACGTCCATATAGTTATATTAAGGGCAACATCTTACTAATGTTATTACGTCCAAAAAAAAAAATCCATTAAAGCAATCAAGAGTCATGGGACGCCTTAAGAAGACACTTTTGTTATGCTTCATGGGGTGTCTTATTACTGCATGGAACCTCAAATCATCTGCATCTATTCCATCACTCCATTTCCTTTAACAAACTGGCAGTTGAGAATAATTTCTACCTGGGTATCTTCCTTTTCTGTGTTGTAATCCAAAGATATTGGGAAACTAACGAGTCTTGAGATCTATTGAACTTGATAACCCTTAAGTATAAACCTCTCATTAATTAGTACAATACTTTGCCATGATTAAAACTGAGAAGAGTCATTTCTCAAAGCATGTCTGAGGTTGACCATCTGTTCCAGCTTTCCTTATTCCTAAATAGAAGCTTTGATTATTACAGGTGGATATCATAGTTTCTCATCAAACGACATTGCAAAAATTGGCTATGTCACACAGAGGACCCCACTATATCTTCCTATTATTCCTCCTCTTTCTCATTTAAACTTCAGTAAAAGCCATATACATGATAAGAGATGAAACTTAGGAGGTGAGGAGAATGAGGACAAACCAAGGACTTCCGGATTTCCAAAACATTAATAAAATCTAACAGGTTCAGATAATTGACCATAAGCACTTAAAAAAAAAAAAAAAGGAAACTAACCATATATTTAATTTATTCTTAGGGGCATTCTATAATTAGCGAAATGCAAGGAATAGATGTATGAAGGATAATATGCACAATATTGGCATAAAAAAAGGTAATCATTGCAATAATCTTTTGAAATAAGTATTATGTGGAAGTAAGTATTGTGTTGCAGGGATAACCCCATGTAGAACAGTTCCCTGACCGCATGGGAAAAAAAATATTGCGGAAAAAAGTAAATAGATTAAAAAAATGATACAAAACAACAGTGAAAACCGAGGTCCTTGAATACCTTACAAGGAATCAAACCTCACCAGTTCCAAATATACTGCATATGCATCATGAAACAAATAAAAACTACAATATAAATAAATTATAATAATACTAATAAATAAATTCAACAACACCTACCTCAACCCAACTTCCAACTACAAAAGGTTTCTTCTTCACAATACCATCCAGTAGATCTTATTTCATTGGCATGACTTGGTCAACAAGTACATGCGTGCACTCTTGACTCCAATGATAGGTGATGCGAGCTCCTAATGAAAAATAATAATAGTTAGTCAACATAAATAAAAACTCAATAAACATCAGAATCATGCATCACTTAGCAATAAGTAGGTATAACTCTTCAACTAGATTAACACACTGCCCAACCAAAACCGTAAGATCTTTCGAACTAATAATTAGTTTTCTTTTCTGTCTGGTCAATATGTAAACATAAATCCAAAGCACCCAGGGGCAACTCAAGCATGCAAGACAGCAATGAAAACCGTGGTTAGAGGTTCAACAGCACTCCATAGAGAGAGATTTCTCTGGAGCATACTATGTTTTCTTCCATCCATGTATTGATATTCAGAAATGGACAGAGAATGCTCTATCATGTGTCTCTTTCTCCTGATTGTATAGGCTCTATCATGTGTCTCTTTCTCCTGATTGTATAGGCTCTATCATGTGTCTCTTTCTCCTGATTGTATAGGATTTCATTCTCTTAAAACGTATCCGCATATATGTCTAAACTTCACTTCCATCCTTCAGATTGGGATTTTTATATATAGCATGAGAGATATTCAGGTCGAGGAGATCTCTTTTATCCTATCTTCTGATTGAAACTTCCCTTCTTCAAGGTTAGTTAAATGGTCTGCTGGGTCATTATGTACTTTCCCTTGCACGTCTTCAGTACATATACTGATGATCATCTTCCGACCTTTCTAAGGCATCCTTCACTATATGGAGGGTTAAGTACCTCCTAGGCCAATTACTTTCTTGAACAGATGCTTCCTGGAAAAGCAGTGATTAGTCATGGCTAAAGCCAAATTTTGGGCTTCGCTTTTAGCCGTTTTAGGAGTAGAGTGAATTTGATATTAGCTGTAATGTCTTCCTTCCGAACATGGACTGAGAAGCAGCTATTTCTTGGGCTTTTATCTTTTGGTTACTTCTGGTTGGTGCATTTGTTGCTCGAGTGTTTACGCTGACATTGTTTCATTCTCCGTTTTCAGATTATTGCAGTCTGTTTTGTTTCAGTGTCTATTGATATAGTAGATTGTTGGTTCATTTTCTTTGTATTGTGTACCCTACTTATTTAAAGCATCTCACTTTCATTTCAAAATCAAATATAAAAATGAGGCTGATACTGTAATCAATTTCTTTTTCCAAGAACATAACAAGACTACATCAATATCTATTAGATATAGAGACTTGTTAATACGTATTAGAAGCACACATATGAGAGCAAAAAGATATATTACAAATAAAACTCTAACACTTGAACTTAATATGCCGGCAAGTAAACACAGAAATCAACAGTTACTAACCGATTGATGAAATTCTTTCTTGAAGAGGATGAGTCGCTCGAGATTTTTCTGGGCAGCATGCCAACAAAATAAGTGGAACAAAGGAAAATCTGCCATAGTTGAAAGATATAAGCATATCAGTATTAAAAGAAAAGAAAAATTGTAGCAGTGCAAGTCTTATGTGATAGCAATTCATTATTAGCAAAAAGAACTGATCCTGGCATCAACCAACATTAATTAAACATACATAACGACCTGAGTTCTGAAGATGCCACCATATAAGACCATGTTGTCCAAAAATAACTGCATTCCTTTATGCTTCTTGCCAATGTCACACAAGCGGATACTAATACTTAAACTAGTTGAATTACCTGAAGACAGCGGTACCAGTTCCAAATGTAACCAAGTCCCCATCTCTCAGTGACATTTCTTTATTCGGTAACTCATGAATCTTTTCCATTGATGGAAGGTTCTTATTAATGTACGTTCCATATTTTGAGCAATCTCTAATTCGGACTTTGGAGGATGAAACAGAAGATTTAGTTTGCCAAGGAGGAGCTGATATCATTGAATCAACAACTATTTCTGCATGGACCCTAGAAGCTCCTTTGTCCTTTGCAATATTTACATCACAACCTACATAAAGTTAGTGAGTCAATCTACTTAATGAAATAAAGAACTAAGCATTACTAGAGGGGAAAGAGAAGGAAAGCAAGACTAACTTGAAACCCACAGGAGAAAAAAAGAAATCTGATCGGTGAAATATCCAAGCTTAGTCAAGTGTTTTCTTTGTGATTCTTTTTAATGCCAAGTAATCCCGACACTTTTATGTATAATTAAAAACACTCGCTCTCTGCTTGTCACTGTCTACCCAAGAAACTACAGATCTCTATCTAGAACGGACGAAATCAGCAATTGAGTCACTTCCTTCAAAACGTACTCAACAAAAAAAGAACTAGCGCATATCAAATGTTGGTATAAGAGTGTACATACCTTTCCGACCCACTTTGTAAGTTCCTCTAGCAAAGATATAGTATGTATCCTCACCTGCCATGGTGCTAGTTAGACATTCTGTCAACTAAATCCTTTCCAGCACATTTAGCGCATAACAAATTGTAAGAACCTAAAGCATTGATGGTAGAGACACTCTTGATGCGCAATTCCGAATGAAGGGTAGAGACACTTTATTTACCCAGCATATTTAACACATAATAACCTACAAATTTGAAAGCTCCGAACATATCCCATGAAAATTATAATTTACGATAGCAGTAATCAACTATCCCGGCTTGAATCCCGGTAAAGCCAAACTAGAGAGTAAGTAATCAAAATCTCTTGGATCCGTATATTCAATTTCTCTGGACTAGTGTTCCCACCAATCAAAGAAACAATATAGACAAGTTCTTACCTGATAGGGGGTCGGCGGGGAAGAGACCCCAAACCATGCTTTCCTCAATGTTTTAACTTTATCAAAGAGTGAGGGACCGAGAAATTGATACGATTTTGCCGGTGCTTGTATTCAATGAATGAAGAAGCCAACCACAAAACAGCAAAAACCCTTCCACGATGGGGCTAAGGACATTTGCTTTATGTAGAGAAATTTGCACTCCAAATTTTACAAAATCACGAGGCACCCATGCCCACTTAAGGTGATACCTCTGCCCTTTTTTTTTTTTTTTTTAAATACTATTATTTCTTGGTTAAATTCAATGGGATATCCTAAAATCCTTAAATGGCCGCTATTTTGTTGAATCGGTCCCATAAATATCTCATTAGATTATATCTGTATTAATTAGGGCAAATGATAAAAAAAATACCACTTACACACACTAATGATAATTAGATCACTCATTTTTTCCATAGGTTAAAAAGGTCAGCTATGTTTATAACAAATGATAAAATAGTCTAATTATGTTATATGAAATGATAAAATGGTCAGAGTTTATATTTTTATATGACTGTTTTACCCTTGATTATAATACCCTCACACTCCTTCTCTCTTCTAACAGACCACCCATTTTCTTCTCCCCCACGTTATTTCCTTTCTTTCCCATTTTGAATTCTGAATAGCCTTCGTCACTTTCGCCGATCTCCACTCTCTTTACTGCGTCTTCCTCTAGCTCCAGGACTACAATTGCTCCGCCGTCGACAAAGGCCTCCTCATCTGCGCTGTCCTCCTCGACGATCGCCGCTTCTTCGACGCCGATTTCGATTCCCTCCGCTGCCGTGCCTAACGCCTCTTCCTCTAGCTCCAGGTTTACGAGTCATCCGCTGTCGACAAAGGCCTCCTCGTCTGCGCTATTTTCCCTGACAATCGCCGCTTCTTCGACGCCTTCATCGACTAGGTCAGTTTCCTCATTTCTCTCTCTCTCTCTCTCTCTCTCTCTCTCTCTCTCTCTCTCTCTCTCTCTCTCTCTCTCTCTCTCTCTCTCTCTCTCGTGTCTTGCATGCCTAATGAAACCGCTGCAAACTTCGATGAAGATTCGCAGCACCACTGAATAGAATTGGTATATACATTATATGATCTTTTCAGTGATACAGAATTTGTATAAATATAACAAAATAGACCTACGTTTTCAGTATGATGTTTATAGTCAGCAACAGGTACATCAGTAGTTACACAATTACTTTTTATAGGTACATTACTAATTACATAATTCTTTCTTATTTGCTTGTAGTTACACCAGTAGTTACATAAGCAGTTACATTTTATAGGTACATTACTAGTTACATGAAATTAAGTGTTTATAGTTACTTTTTATAGGTACATTACTAGTTACATTATTATTCATGTTTGCTTGTAGTTACAGAAGCAGTTACATTTTATAGGTACATTACTAGTTACATTATTATTCTTGTTTGCTTATAGTTACAGAAGCAATTACAAAAGCAATATAACATGCACAATTACTTTTTATAGGTACATTACTAGTTACATAATTCTTTCTTATTTGCTTGTAGTTACAGAAGCAGTTACATAAGCAGTTACATTTTATAGGTACATTACTAGTTACATGAAATTAGGTGTTTATAGTTACTTTTTATAGGTACATTACTAGTTACATTATTATTCATGTTTGCTTGTAGTTACAGAAGCAGTTACATTTTATAGGTACATTACTAGTTACATTATTATTCTTGTTTGCTTATAGTTACAGAAGCAATTACAAAAGCAATATAACATGCACAATTACTTTTTATAGGTACATTACTAGTTACATAATTCTTTCTTATTTGCTTGTAGTTACAGAAGCAGTTACATAAGCAGTTACATTTTATAGGTACATTACTAGTTATATGAAATTAAGTGTTTATAGTTACTTTTTATAGGTACATTACTAGTTACATTATTATTCATATTTGCTTGTAGTTACAGAAACAGTTACATTTTATAGGTACATTACTAGTTACATTATTATTCTTTTTTGCTTATAGTTACAGAAGCAATTACAAAAGCAATATAACATGCACAATTACTTTTTATAGGTACAGTACTATTTATATTATTATTCCTGGTTGCTTGTAGTTACAGAAGCAGTTACATTTTATAGATATATTACTAGTTACACTTTATAGTTATATTTTTATGTTTTGTTTTTGCAGGCGCAGTGGACTGTAACTACACAGCAAAGCTTGTGTGTTGTGGTAAAGGAGCAGCGGTTTCATTCTCGTATAATTGCTCATTTTTAGATTTTTACAAGCGCGTAAGAGATCGCTATCCAGATTTGAATAGAATAGTCTTCAAGCTTCAATTTACCATCCATCTTGATGTTACGGTATATCAATTGGAAAATGACATTGATATGAAAATACTTTTTAAACTTATGTCACGTTACAACTCAGACCTTGTTGATGTCGATGTTTTATATGAGGATACGAGTGTTTCTGGTGTAGAGAGTGTGGTTAGTAACAATTATAGTGATGAGAGCAGTGTTTTGCTTGAGGAGAATCAGTATTTGGGTTGCTATAAGCGGGAGGAGCCGAAGGTATATCGCACTCATGGCTGGGAGTCTTTTATTCATTCAGTGGGTCAGATTTTTGAGGGTGGGGTGGAAGATTTTAGATTGAAGCTGCGTATGTATGCTGTGGAGGTTGGATTTGATCTTCAGTTTTTGCGGAATAATAAAGAAACTGTTGTAGCTTGTTGTTCCAAGAAAGTTTCTGACGGCTGTGACTGGTTTGTGAAGGCATCCTTGTGCAGGTACATAAAGTTCAGTTACTAAATTTATAGTTACAATCATAGTTACATGAAGTTTAGGTTTAGTTTTGCTCTGTTACTTTTGTAGCTACAATAATTGTTAAACTTATAGTGACAATATCGGTTGCATGAAGTTTAGCTTCAGTTTTGATATGTTTACTTTGCATGGTTGCACAAGTTGTTACACTTATTTACTATATATTATTGGCCCTGAACTTTAAATCTACAGTAAATGAACAGTGACTGAACAGTTATGGGCTGGGCTGGGCTGGGCTGGGCTGTCGGGTCTTGCATTTGAGCCGTTAGATTTGTGTGTTTTAATCTGATCCGTTCATTTGGTGCTATATAATTGAGGGGGCTGGCTGCCACAGAAAGAAGATATCGGCAGAAGAAAAGAGAGAAGAAGAAGAAAACACCGAAAAAAAAAGAAAGGGAGAAGAGAGGAAGAACAATTGATCTTTCAGGATTTCAAAGGATTGAAGATTCCATTGGCGATCGACAGAGATAGAGGGAGATTGGGGTCCTGGTATTTTTTCATTCTCTGTTTTCGTTTGATTTGTGATTATTATTATTAGTTTTTTGGGTAATTAGGTTCTTTGTTCATCAATTGGGATTTTGGGTCCGGCTCTATGAGCCTCTGTTTCTCTTCCCATCGTGTTTAACGTTTGATTGATTATTTAAGTTTCTCTTAGTTTGGGAACATGATTTGATTTTCTTTTCTGATTCTGTAATGAATTAGTTTTCTGTCTATGAAATTTTTAGGCTTTTATTGCTCATCAGGGTTTGGTTCATTTGATTGTTGTTATTAGACTTCGATTTGTTGTTAGTAGGAGTATATCATTTTGTTGTTTAACATTTTAATGATGCAGGGGTTTGAGATTGTGAAGAAGATAGAGGAAGAGAGTAGTTCTGTTGGTTGAGGAAAGAAGAACAAGAAGGTATGGTTGTTCGCTATTTAGTGAGGTTGCACTTTCTTAATTTCTTGCTTTGTTTGGTGGCAGAAAAATGAAGGGAGGTTGAACGAAATATATAATGCTTGCCTTTGTATAAAAATGAAAAGTGAGGTTTGAAATCTTAGGGATTTTATGTTGTCCTGAAACATTCTTCTTTGCTGTTGTGAACTGATTTGATCTTAGTGTTCTGTATATCATTTTAATACAATTGCGTTAATACAAATTCGAGTAAAGCAGTGGCATCTATAATCTTGATGGATTGTTTGTAATGAATTTAGTCAAATTTTGGTCATTCAATTATTGTTTTATTATGTATTTGACATATTTTTTGCCAAAGTAGTGATATCTTCTTTTGCTCAAGGTAGTGACATTTTTCCTTCCTGATATTTTTCTACATTTTTATGTTCTATAGGTTCTGTCTTCTGTAGTTTGGAAACTGGGAAGTTAATTACAAGAATTTGAAGGTACAATGCACAATTTAGCATTTGGTTCATGTTTTACTTTGTGTGTGATTCTTAACTTTGACATTTGGAACTTTCTATTAATTTTGAATGGATTTAGAAAATAAATGGATGTTGCAGTGATTAATTGTAAATGGGAGTTAGATAGCTTATTAGTGTAGATTTACTTTACAACTTTTTATGCTCTCTATATCTGGATTGTTATTAACAGACCCAAAGAAGCGTTGTTTTTTAATGCGGTCAACTATGTTCTCAGATTTAGTTTTCGCCAGATCAAACTAAATCATATAGCTCCACAAAATTTGTATCTACTCCAAAAGCTCACATCTTTATTCTCTGCGCTTTGATTTTATTGGTAGTTGCTGAATTACTTCAAGTGTGTTTTGGTGGTTTTAGTTAGGATGTAGAGAGATAAATTGTATAGCTGACAAATGTTGTTTAATAAAAAGTATGTGGGGTGACATTTATATTATGCAAGTTGTATTGTAGAGTTGTGTGTACTTTTTAATAAAGGCTTGACTTGGTTGGTCTCATTGGACGATTTTGTGAGGTTCCTTAGGTTTTGAGTTTTTTGCTGCAATTTTCAAATTTACTGCATCCATGCATATGTATAGCTTCAAACCAACGATTGGATGAAAATGGAAAGAGCTAACATGTATATAAGCTATCTACGTTTTAATTTTCTTAAATGTCTCGATTTGAAGTGTACGTACTTGCTGTAATTTTCATGAGGACCAAGTTATAGAAAACAAATAAAAATAGCAATTAAATTACTCTCCTTTTCATTCACAAGATAAACTGCCGGTACATGATGACTACAACCTTGATGATCACTGTACTTGCTGCATCTGTATACGCTGGTCCTGTGAAGAAGTTGTGTGATTCAAATTTTCTTGACTGTCCATACATTCTATTTTAGGAATTTGCTTATGAATAAGATAGAATTCATGAGATGATTGACCATTATATCAATTTTTCTTAAAATCGATGACTTCTGAATCTTTAGATTAGTTCTGTTACTTCTGTATTTCACTGATTAGTTATGAAGTTCAAACAATAAAGTACTGCTACATCTTTGACATTTCTCTTAACTTAGTTCTAACACTTAATGTGTACATGTATTTAGATTGACTGTCACTTAGTTTTTGACAGAGGTAGATCAATTGCTGGTCTGATAACTGAAGGAGTGGATTTTTCGAACAAACTGCAGTATCATTTATTCTATCCACTAAAGACGTAAGTGTGAAGTACATTATACAGAAAGTTGGAAGCGATCTATATTTTGAATGATCTTTAGGTGTAATGCTTTATTTTTTATTAAAGCTGCAACAAAATCAGTGTTCTTTTAATTATAAAAGCATCTGTACAAATTGTAAGCTATGTATGTAAATATTGTATGTAGTAGCCTTTTAAGTTTTAAATGTGGCTTTTGTGGTTGGGTTATCTTCTTACAATCTGCACTTATCTTCAAAATATTATTGTTGTCTTATCTTTTTATTAACACAAAACGCAAAGTCTTCTTTTGTCATTTAATTTAAGACCTCTCTCTTACTTATTCTTTTCCCTTGAAGACTTTTACTATGTAGTTTGTACTTAGATATAAACTCCGCGATCTCCTTACCTATAGTACTGTTATGTAATAAACAATGTTATCATTGCATTATATTTCAGTTTCGTCCATGTTCTTCAAATATCAAATCAAAAATGAAAACGTTTGATTTCGGTTGAGGGTATGGTGATGATCTTGGGTCGGGTGTGGATGTTCCAGCTTAATTTTCTTCTTATGTAAAACTATTTCTAAAACAAAAGACATATTAAAAACACGCACAAACCCGCAGCAAAGCGCGGGCCAATGAATTAGTTTTCTGTCTATGAAATTTTTAGGCTTTTGTTGCTCATCAGGGTTTGGTTCGTTTCATTGTTGTTATTAGGCTTCGATTTGTTGTTAGTAGGAGTATATCATTTTGTTGTTTAACATTTTAATGATGCAGGGGTTTGAGATTGTGAAGAAGATAGAGGAAGAGAGTAGTAGTTCTGTTGGTTGAGGAAAGAAGAACAAGAAGGTATGGTTGTTCGCTATTTAGTTTAAGATTTATATACGGTTATGAATTCTAAAGTTTTATATTGTCAGTCTTGATTTAATCCGTCATTGCTTCATGGTTATGCATTCTAAACTTTTATATTGTCAGTCATAATGTAATCTGCGATTCTTTCATAATTGGATGGTTTGAGATTTGGTCTGGTAATCCAGGGGAATTATGTGTTTTATTTTTCCTATTTCATTCATTCCATAATAATTTTGGGTTTTAATTTTCTAATTGTTTTGGACAGTTAGAAGGTTTTTAGAATTGTTTTAAATTTCTTTCTCTTGGCTATTATAGAGTTCTAATATTTGTTGGCTATCATGTGATTTCCTGTTTTCCTTATTTGTGTTGGTGAGTGATATCTTATCAGGAGAGTAGGTATTCTTTTCAATTATGGTTGATAGTGTTTAATTCCATTGTCGTTATGTACCCATACTACTATATGGTCTTCTGATTTAATTAAAGTGTTAAATTTTGGGCAATTAGGGCGACATGATCTTCTGATTTAATACGTATTTAGTTGAGGTACCAAATATGGCTGAAATTGTATAAGAAAACAATCAAACCAGTTGATTTCTTGGATCAATAAGATGGGGTTGGTTTCTTCTTTTCTTTTTATTCGTGAAACGTGAGTGAACTTAGTTGAAAGTTCGCTATTGTTTATTTAGAGTTTGACAGTCGAATTGTATCTTATTTTGGGCAAATTGGTGAGAAATTGTGCTTTATTTTATAGGCGTATATTTTGTTGATACAAGTTTTGTGTAATTTTTTTTTGTGTTTGTAGGTTGCATGTACAGACTTCTTCTTCGAGACTTACTGCTACTGTTCCTTTGTTCGCTGCTTGGCTCTTTTTTTGTTTTCTCTCGCTATTACGGTTTGTATTCTTGGTTTTAATAGTGATCAATTGTTGTATATAATTTTAGCATACATCTTAGTGTATGTTCTGTAATTAGTTGGTTTTGTACTCTCTTTTTTTAATAGGTTGTGGTCACAGAGGTTTGTTGCATTTTGTTACTGATTTGGAACCAAACAGAGCAGGATCAAGGAACTGTGTAGCTCTCATTACCAACGTTATTTTTGATCCAGGCATGCTCTCTCTCTCTCTCTCTCTCTCTCTCTCTCTCTCTCTCTCTCTCTCTCTATATATATATATATATATATATATATTCAATGTAATTGTACGGGTCAATGCAACTTGGTGTGTAAATTATAAATCAATTGTTTGTCTCATATTAACAATTTTTTTTGCTTGGTTTATCTGGTACATGATTTAGTTATGGTTGGGTAGTCTTTCAGCTGTTTTGGCATTAATTTTTCTAGATGGGCTTTACTTTCAGTGCACAGATTCATAAAAAATCATAGTGTATAGTAGAGAGTTGATGAAGGAATATTAATCTCTTTTGATATCATTTGTTAAAAATTTCAACTAAAAGATGTAAAACATTTTCAAAGTTTCTTTATTGCTTATTATTGTTGGGTATAAAGTTTGATATGTTCTCATGTTCAATATGTTTTTATGTTGTTCATGTCTGCCACAGATATGCCGCGTCAACCGTGTCGACGTAATGCATCTTCAAGGATGGAGTTTTTTGAAGGACATGTTTTTTATAAAGACAATAATACTGACCTAATTGAAGCAAACGATGTTTCTGATAGTATTGGAAATATGACAGGTATTCCCTTTTAGACTAAGTTTTATATTTTGAACCTTTAAATTTGTTTATTTTATTTCCTAATTTTTATTTGATAATCACATATAATATTTACTGATAGAAAAGAAAGTAAATATAGAGCTAAGTTCTCTAATCACTTCAGTGCTTAATGAATTTAGTATTAACAAAATGTATTGAAAACATTAGACCTGCGTTTAAAAATAATTGGTCGTAGTTTTTTGATTGACATTTAAAAAGGGACTCCAAAAGCTAAAGAATATGAAGAAGAAAAAATGATAAAAAAAAAATCGCATTGTGTTGTTTCAGATTAATACTTTGCTGTTTAGTTTTAAGGTTTTCTACTTACAGTTTTTTTCTTATGTATTTGCTGGTTTTCTACAATCGAATGTCATCCTTCTTTGTTTCTCTTTTACATTGTTTAGATTTTGGACCTATAAGAAGACCTGGTAGAAAGCGGAAATTTGACAAAGGAGAAGGAAGCTATGTTGATAGACGAAATACTGATCGTGGCATAAGTCAGCTTTGTGACAATTTCACAGGTATGATGATTTTACTATTAATATTTTATGGTTGTGATTTAACTATCCTGATGACAGTGTGGTATGCTTGGTGATACAGTATTTAGAAATAATCGTTGAGCAATTTCTCATTAACTTAGACCCCATGATCACTAAACACTGTTTTAACTTTCTTATCCTTAAACCATTAGTTTGTTTTCTCATTGAGCGGTATCTTAAGCAAACAAATTAGATACCAAATATTTATGTTAAAAACGAAGAAGTCAAACATAAAACCAAAGATAGAATAATCTATATTAACATTTTAAAAATTCAGAAACTTATATATAAACCTTATATTTCCTGAATATATGCAACTTAGAACCTAAAAGATGGAAAACCTAGAATAAACACTGTTAACTGCACCAATTATCAAATCTAATTTGCTGCATTTTTGGAGTCTTTCTACTTTCACTTCTAAAACATCATATATTTCAAATTCGAAAAAACTATTAATCTTATTATACTCTATTTATTGTTTTGATGGTCGGTACTTTTTCATAAATTTTAATACTCTAAATTTTCCTTATAAAAGACTGTTGGATTCAAATTTGTAACAAAGTAACTGAATTCATCTTTCTTAATTGACAACTTTGTTTGTTTGTTTTTTTTTTATATTTAATTTAAGCATTGTTTAATTGTTTCAATTTTGTTTTCTTTCAATTTTTCCTCTTGCCAATTTCAAACAAAGTAATTTAAGCATTTTGTATTTCAATTTGCAGCTGAAAATCACACTTTATGGGGACAGTCTTTGTACCAAAAAAGCCGAAGAGGTAATATATTTCATGCATTATTGTGTTTTTATCACAACAATATTGTTTTGTTGGATCTAATTTTAGTCTGTTATGATTACAGATATAGTTATTCAATATAATGATGATGGTGATGATGTATATCAATGTATACATTGCAATGCAAATTTTTGGTTAGGGGAAGCAAATAAACGCAAATTAAAAAGAGAACCAATTGTTTTTACAGAATGTTGTCAAAAAGGGCGAGTTAAACTTGAAAAACTAAGACCAACCCCTTTATTACTTGAACAATATTTGAATCCTACTAATGGTCGAGAAAGCATCAATTTTCGAGAAAATATTCGAGTTTATAATTCTATGTTTGCTTATACTTCAATGGGTGTAAATATTGATTATAGTATAAATGATGGGTCGGCACCTTATGTTTTTAAAATCTGTGGACAAGTGCATCATTTAATGGGTTCAATGCTGCCACAAGACGGTGAAAATCCAAAATATGCTCAGTTATATGTTTATGATACACAAAATGAGATTTGGAACCGTATGAATATTGTTGATCATTCTAAACTTAAACCAAATGTGATTGCTGCACTTATTGAAATGTTTGATAAAGTAAATGAATTGTGTAAAACATATCGTACTATTAGAGACAGATTTCAGTCTGATTCTTTGCCTTCGTTAAATATGACTATGCTTGCTCCTCAATCATTTAATGATAAACAATATGAGCGTCCAACAAATGATGAAATAGGGGGTTTAATTGTTGGCGATATTGGTGAATTTGATTCGAACAAAGATATAGTTGTTCAACGTGGAAATGGTCGTTTACATCGAATTTCTAAAATACATCCAAAGTATATGTCCTTACAATACCCAATATTATTTCCATACGGTGAAGATGGATTTCATATTAATTTATTATTGGAACCAATTCCGGGTAAAGAAGAGGAAAAACCAGATAAAATGTCAATGCTAAGTTTCATCACATATTATCTTCATGATAGAGACGGAGCTATGAATACATTAACAAAAGGTGGAAGACTGTTTCAACAATATCTGGTTGATGCTAATGCCACTATTGATGAGAGCCGTTTAGATTATATTCGCCAAAATCAAGATAAAATACGAACCGCAAAATGCAATGAAGTTTATGACGCTATTTCATCTGGAATAGAAAATAGTTGTGACATTGGACAACGAATTATTCTTCCAAGTTCTCATACTGGTTGTCCAAGAGATATGATAAATAATTATCATGATGCGATGGCTATTTGTCGCCAATATGGAAATCCTGATTTATTTATTACTTTTACTTACAATCCTAAATGGATAGAAATTCTTATATACTTTAACAAACATTCCGGATATAAACAAGAAGATCGACCTGATATAGTTTCGCGAATTTTTCAAGTCAAGTTAAAAGATATGATTGATTACATCAAATCGGGAAAACCTTTTGGTCATACTAGAGCTCATGTGCATAGAATTGAATTCCAAAAAAGGGGATTACCCCATGCTCATACATTATTTTGGTTAACAAAAAATTATAAGTGTTATACTCCAAGTGATATTGATTCTATTATTTCAGCTGAATTACCAGATAAAAATGTTAATCCAGTTCTTTATGAGATTGTTAGTCAGTCAATGATACACGGACATGTGGAACTATAAATTCAAAATCTCCTTGCATGCGTGAAAAACAATGTTCAAAATTTTTTCCCAAACCATATAACGGTTATACTATATTTGAAGGAATTAATGCTCCTATATATAAACGGCGTAATGATCCTACAAAATTTACTACAAAGAATGGTGTCGAAATTGGAAATGAGTTTGTTGTTCCATATAATGCTGAGCTTTTATTAAGATATAATGCTCATATAAATGTCGAGTTATGCTCACAATCTATGATGATTAAATATTTATTTAAATACATAAGTAAAGGACCTGATAGAGCTCGAATTATGATATACGGAGAAAAACATGATGAAATTCAAAATTATTTAAATTGTCGATATTTAACTCCACATGAATCTGTTTGGAGATTATTTGAATTCTCAATTCATTCAAGATTTCCAGCTGTTTAACATCTAGCAGTACATTTACCCTCAGAACATAATATTACTTTTAAAGAAACAGATACAATAGACTCATTACTAAATTATAGATCAGTTCTGCGTACTACACTTACTGCTTGGTTTGTAGCAAATAAACAATATAAAAATGCAAAAGATTTAACTTATCCTGAATTTCCTACAAAGTTTGTTTGGAAAACTAAAGACAGATTTTGGGAACCAAGACAACGTTATGAAACTATTGGTAGAATGGCTTATGTTAGTCCTATACGAGGTGAAGTATACTATTTGAGAATTTTATTAAATATTCAAAAAGGATGTTGTAGTTATAAAGATATAAGAACTGTAAATAATGTCACTTACTCATCATATCAAGAGGCATGTCAAGCATTAGGTTTACTAGGTGATGATAAAGAATGGATTGATGCATTAGTAACTTCTTCAACTGTTGCAACCGGACCTCAAATGCGACAATTATTTGTTACAATTATTTTATTTTGTGAAGTCGCAAATCCTCGAAGATTGCTTGATATGTATTGGCCTAATATGTGCGAAGATATTGCTTATAAAGCACAATTGGAATCTAGAAATCCAAATCTAATTATCCCAGAGTTTGAATTAAGAAATAAAATGTTATTTGAATTAGAAAAATTATTCAATATATCATCATCGTCGTTAGAAAAATTTCAATTGCCCATGCCAAATTCAAATGATGTTTTGAATTTCCATAATAAGTTATTGAGAGAAGAACTTAACTATGATTGTGAATCGTTAAGAAAACAACATTCAAATTATGTAACTCAATTGAACGATTCTCAAAAAAAGATTTATACTTATGTTGTAAATGTTGTCGAAGAAAAAAAACCAGCAACTATTTTTGTTCATGGTAGCGGTGGAACTGGAAAAACTTTTTTGTGGCACACAATAATCAATAAACTCAGATCAGAAGGAAAAATTGTACTAGTTGTGGCTTCATCAGGTATTGCTTCATTATTACTTCCAAATGGCAGGACTGCTCATTCAAGATTTAAAATCCCAATAGAAATAGAGAAACTGACAAATTGCTTGATCAACAAAGGAACTAATCTTGCTAACCTAATTAAAAAAACAGATTTAATAATTTGGGACGAAGCGCCAATGTGTGATAAACGTTGTTTTGAATCATTAGATAAATGTCTACGTGATATTTTAAAAGATTCCAGTGGAACAGATACTAATATGTCATTTGGTGGAAAACCAATTTTATTAGGAGGAGATTTTAGACAAATATTACCTGTTATTTCTGGAAAAGGTAAAGAGGAAATAATTCAAGCTTCAATAAATCATTCATATTTGTGGCAATCATTTAAAGTGTTCAATTTAACAGAAAACATGAGGCTAATGAGAAAAGGTTTAACTAATGAAGAAAAACAAGAGATTGCGACATTTGGAGATTGGATATTACAAATCGGTGAAGGCCGAATACAATCAGCTTTTGACACAAATGATGATGATGTGTCATGGATAAAAATTCCTGATGATTTATTAATTCATTGCGATACAAATGCAATCGAGGCATTATTTTTAGCTACATATCCTAAATTTAGTACAAATTATAATAATCCAGATTATTTAAGAGAACGTGCTATTATTACTCCGCGAAATACAACTGTAAATGAAATAAATAATTATGCAGTTAATTTGTTGCCAGGTGAAAAAAAAAAGTACTTAAGTTCTGATACAATTTCTCATGATACTGGTACTAATGAAAACATTGATCTTTTGTATCCAACGGAATTTCTAAATCAACTAGAATTCAGTGGATTACCAACTCATGAATTAATTTTAAAAGTTAACATGCCTATAATATTATTAAGAAATCTAAATCAAATGTGCGGATTGTGCAATGGCACTAGATTAATAATAACTAAATTATTTGATAGATTAATTGAAGCTGAAATTCTGACAGGAAACAATATTGGTCATAAAGTTTTCATACCAAGAATTATCTCAACTGCAACTGAACATAAATGACCATTTAAATTTAAGCGACGACAATTTCCAGTCAAACCATGTTATGCAATGACTATCAATAAAAGTCAAGGTCAATCGCTTAATCAAGTTGGAGTATATCTCTCTGATCCAGTTTTTACTCATGGACAGCTTTATGTCGCCGCATCTAGAGTTACATCGAGACATTGTTTAAAGTTTTTAATACGTAATAACGACGAAATACCAGATAACTATGCAAAAAATATAGTGTTCAAAGATGTATTGAAAAATTTGTGATTATAAAATAAAATTATTATTTCTTACTTATATATGTTCAATAAAAAGTCAAGGTAACTAACAGTAAACTCAAAGAGAAGAAAAAAAAAAGTCCAATAAAAAAAAAGGGGGAAAAAATAAAATAAAAAACAAGCAAATCAATGTTATGCTTACGTACCAAATTCACTTATATCTTTAGAAGTAAAAATCTCCCTAATTTGTAGAATCCCCGTGTATTCATATTCATATCACACTCAATGATCCATTGCCTTGAGCCAAAGTGTTGGGATATTTCTTCTCTACATTTTGAACTTCCCTCTAAGTTTGGCAAAAAAAAGAAGGTCTTGATGGAAAGAAAAAGAAACACAGAGAAAACAATCAGATTTGTAAGATCCCATCACACTCAACTCCATTATGTTTGTTGTTATGATTTTGTATATGGTAGTTGATTATCTGTGTACTATTGGTATTTGTTTCAATTGTTGGATTTTGTTTTCAACATGTTGTTCTAGCAGACTACCGTTTTCATCTTTATAACGATATTTATTGTTCAATTGATTATCCTAAACTTTGTTTTTAATGGATTTTGTTTCAACTTTGTTTTTAATGAGTTTTGTTTCATTTTCATGCTGTTCCTTTAGACGGTCTTCAATTTACAAATATTAGGGAATACTATTTCACTTCAGTTTAATTTCTATTCAGTTTATTGTAATCTTATTAAGTTTCATTTTAAATCAATGCAATTCAAATAACACATAACTTATACTATTACACCAGGACATCTCAGTTCTTTGTCATGCAAGAGTCATCAGATTCCCCAATCACAATGGTTGGTGGTACACATGCTGTTTAGAAGAAAAAATGTCCCAGAAAAGTTAAACAGAGAGCAGACACTGGCAAATTTGTTTGTCCAAAACATGGAATTCAAATACCGCTGCCATCGTAAGAACACTTACACTAATACATTTTCTTTTGTTTACAACTAATTCCATAAGCATTTCGTTTTACTTCCCTTTTTTCTTTATTAAAACAAAGATGGTTCCATATAAGTCTCAACTCTAAAAACAAAAAGTGCATTCATTCATAATCACTGATGTTTTGAAGAGTTATTATATACAGTGACACCATGCTACTGACATTTTTCTTCTACTTATGAACTTAGAGCAGAAATAGGATAGTCAAGTGACTATAGATTATATACTATGTCATCTACTGCACTTTTACTTTGTGTTTTAATTTCTTCAATCGTTGACCTATGCATGATCATTAATTTACAATTTCCAATTACTTTATACACATTACTACATATTATTACACATTACTACATGTTATTTTCTCTCTTTCTTTATTTCCAAAATGAGACTTCAAGCAGTGATAGATATGATTCTTATTAATTGGTAAAATGTAGTTTTGTTTATGTCAAAAGCTATATGTACTTGGATGAATAATGTTTGAATTCCTGAATCCTCGATTTACTGTCATTCACTTATCAAAATGAATATTATTCTCTCTCAGTTATTAATGGAGTTGGACAATATAAATTGGCTGATGATCAAATGTTAACAACTCCACCAAAAGTGACCCAAAGAGAAAGACTATCAGACAGTGGCAAAAGCATTATTCATATCAGACAGAAAGACTATCATGGAAAGGTAAATATCCATATGTATGCAGTTTCTCTGTAAAAAAAAATAAGTCTTATAATGTTGCCTTTTCTTTCCATATTGTTTCACTACTCTTTCCATCATAAATTTACCTCTCCATAAAGCCGCAGCAAAGCGCAGCACCATTAGCTAGTAGTTACAATTTGAACTGCATGATTTTCAGCTTTAGGTCTTATGTGTTACTTTTGTTGTTATACATATAGTCACATTGGTAGCTACATTTGTGGTGACATCAATTTATTGGATTTGGTTTTATTGTTACATACATAGTTACATTGGTAGCTACATGAACACTTTGTTTATATTTGTGCAGGTTCAACGGTTTTTTTCAGATTATGAAATTGGTGAATGAGCATAGCTGTTGTAGTGTTATTCGCCTTCAGAGTAGTAGGATGATGGGTTCCAAGATTATAAAGTATGTGATGCTTGACAAGCTTCGAGAGAATCCAAACAAGACGGCTACAGATGTTTGTCGAGACTTAAAAACTGATTTTGGAACAAGATGGCTACAGATGTTTATCGTACAGCATGGTACGGTAAAGAGCGTGCAAGGGAAGCTGTGATTGGTGATGAAGGAGAGTCTTATTCTGAGTTAGTGTGGTTTTGTGAGCGGACGGTGGAATCCAACCCTGGCTCTAGAATCGCACTGAATATTTGCTCTGAAACAAAAAGTTTTCAACGGATGTTTGTTTGTTATTCTTCTTAGATGAAAGGTTTTCTATCATGCCAACCCCTTTTGTTCATAGACTCCACATTCATCACCAATAAGTATCAAGGTCAGCTTATTGCTGCAACAGCAAAGGATGGTAATCAAGGTACTTGTGTGACTTTGTTCACTTTCAGCTACATTATTTATTTCCATTTACAACTTCAGTTACTTTAATAGTTACAGATTTATGCTGAAAGTTACATTATTTTATTTCCAGTTACTTGTATAGTTACAAATTGCTTTTAACAGTTATCCTGACAGTTACACCAGTAGTTACAGAATCAGTTATATGCACAGTTACTTTTGATAGCTACATTACTAGTTTTATTGTCTCTTTAATCAGTTATATGATGGAACGACAATGCACATAATCAATTGCATGACATGACCAGTTACTTGTGTAGTTACATAGTCACTTACATGACCAGTTAGTTGGGGTTACAAAAATCAGTTACATGGGTAGTTACATGACCAGTTATTTGTGTAGTTATAAAGTCAGTTACATGACCAGTTAGTAACTTGTGTGACTTTGTTCACTTTCTGCTACACTAATAGTTACTGTAAACATTTGTGTGAGAACCGGTGTAACTATGTTTGTAACTATGTTTTGTAACTATTGGTGTAACAAGTGTTGCATCTAACAAAACTGACATCATTTTTTTTTCTTTCCAGGTATGTATCCAGTAGCTTATGCTATTGTGGATTTTGAATCTGAAATCAATTGGACATTTTTCCTCCAATGCTTATCTGAAGAGTTGGCTAGGTATTCTATAAGGCGGGTCACTTTTGTTTCCGATCGTAATAGTGGCCTTCTTAGTGCATATCCAAAAGTGTTTCCTAATAACCCTTTAGGATTTTGTTTTAGGCACCTTCTTAAGAATCTGACTCAATTGTATCCTAAGGATTGCTACCTAAAGCAGAGGATCCCGCAGTTGTTTATGTCTTGTGCTTATTCTCGCACACCGGATATGTATGAGAGCAATATGGCATTGTTGAGGGCAGAAGGTGGCAAACCAGCTGAAGATTTTTTGAAGGATCTTCCGAAGGAGAGCTGGTGTGTGGCTTTTTTCAATGGGGACAGGTTTGGTGAAATGACATCCAATCTGGCAGAGTGTTTTAACAACTGGGTGTTGCCTTTGAAATGTCTTCCTATTGTTGAGATGAATGAAGGTATTCGTGTGAAGAACATGGAGATGATTTCTTCTCGAAAAGAAGAAGCAAAAGAATGGTTTTCTTTTTTGTGTCCGAGGATGGAAAAGAAGCTTAAGGAAAACTTGGCAGAAGGAAGACATTGGAAAGTTAGTAGATCAGATACTAATCTCTATGAAGTTCATTGTCAGAAATATAGAATTATAGTGAATTTAGCAACCTCATATTGTTCGTGTGGTGAATGGAGTTCTCATGGTTTTCCTTGTTCGCATGGTCTTGTTGTTATGCAAAATGCTGGTGCCTCACTGTATTCATATGTCACTCCGTTTTACCAGGTGTTTTTTTCATCCTTGTTCATCTTGTTAGTTTATTCCCTTTTTTTTTTTTTTTATAGTTACACCAGTAGTTACATATTCAGTCACATGAAAAGTACTTTATAGGTACATTACTAGTTACATGAAATTAGGTGTTTATAGTCAGCAACAGGTACACTACTAGTTACACAGTTACTTTTCATAGGTACATTACTAGTTACATTATTATTCATGTTTGCTTGTAGTTGCAGCAGTAGTTACAGAAACAGTTACATTTTATAGGTACATTACTAGTTACATGAAATTAGAAGTTTATAGCCATCAACATGTACGTTACTAGTTACACAGTTACTTTTTGTAGGTACATTACTAGTTACATTATTATTCTTGTTTTGTTGTAGTTAATTTTGAGCTAATCATTCTCTTCTTTTTTGCTTCAAGGTGGAGAAATACCGTCAAACCTATTCTTACACAATCAATCCTGTTTCTTCTATTGCCAAGCCGTTGGAGCTTCCAAAGTCTAGTATTTTTGTACAACCGCCATTCACAAGGAGACCACCCGGAAGACAAAAAAAACAAAGGTTCAGAAGTAAGGATGACGTACTGAGAAAACAGATAAAGTGCGGCAGGTGTGGAAAATATGGCAGGCACAACAGAACGAGTTGTAAAAATCCGATATAGCGACAGTTACCCTGACAGTTACATTTCTAGTTACGCTGATAGTTACATTATAGCTATTTGGTTTCTGACTTGGATTATATTCGACATTAGGAAAGTGAAAGAATCGTTGACTTGTTCTTTCATTCGTTACTTTATCTCAATAGTTACAACAGCATTTTTTTTTCATTTCCAGTTACATTTCCTTAAGAAATTTTCTTCTACATATATTCATTGTGCAGCGGAACGCTGCCATTGCGGTGCAGCGGCACGCTGCAAAGTTTAAAGGAAATATATGACATATATAAACTCTAGAAATCTTGTAATGTTCATGTGGTGAATGGATTTCTCAATGATAGTTACTGCTAGTTACATTTATAGTTACATTTATAGTTACTCTATACCCAATATAGTTACATGTACTGTTACGACACTAGTTACATTGCTAGTTACATTTATAGTTACTTAATATAATTTCATTGTGCAGCGGAACGCTGCCATTGCGGTGCAGCGGCACGCTGCAAAGTTACACCAGTAGTTACACTATGTACGTTACTAGTTACACTGTTACTTTTCATAGGTACATTACCAGTTACATTTATTATTCATGTTTGCTTGCTTGTAGTTACAGAAGCAATTTACATATATTCATGTTTGGTTGTAGTTACACCAGTAGTTACACAAGTAGTTACAGAAACAGTTACATGCACAGTTACTTTTGTTAACTACATTACTAGTTACATGAAACATCTCTTTTTGTCACTTTAATCAGTTATATGATGAAACGAAAATGCACATAATCAGTTGCATAACCATTTAGTCTAGTTACATGACCAGTTACTTGAATTATTACAAGTCAACAATTTTAAATAACTATGAGTATATATAACATAGTTCCCTAAAAGCTTATGAAAATCAATGAACAGTCTACTTAAACGACACTCTTCTTCTCCTATCTTGTATCGATATCCAACTTTTCTGATGATTCAGTAACTTCTTGATCACTTCGGATCGAAACTTCGTAATATCTGGCTTATCTTCAAAATCTCTTTCATCGGCAAGCCTGTTCATGTAGTACATTACAAATGCGCCGCAATCTAATCTGTTTGCCAAAGAAAAAATCTAGTCAGTTACATATGTAGCTACAAAACAAAACCCGTTACTGTAAAAGTTAAATTTCCTGTTACATACATAGTTACACAGTTACCCTGTCAGTTACATTATTTATTTCTAGTTACATCTTCAGTTACATTTTTTCTGTATGACTTCTGTGCATAGACCTCAACTTATAAGTTGAAAAAAAAACCTTTACTTACGAGGAGGGTTGTTGTTGAGGTGGGCTTTCTCCTTTTATTGTTTTGAACTTATGGATACAGATCTCGCTCTCTTCAAAATTTGCTTGGATGTATCTGATCGTCTTCACATCTTTTGCAGTGAGCTTCTTTTTCTTCAATATCAATTCTTCTTGGGTGCTTGAATCGTGATACTTCATCCTAAAACCCTTGTTAAGCATTTCCTCTGCTTGATCTTTTACTGCCATAATCCAAATTTCAATCATTTTTGCCTGCAATTTAAGTGTCATAAAACAACCATGAGAAAACTAAAGAAAGTACTTTCTCGTTGCATGCAGTACATATTAGACTTGGGCAAAATCTGCTTACCATTTTTTTTGCATCTTTCCAAGCGTTGTCACGATTTATTCTTCTTGGCTGCAATGAGTCGAGGTGGAAAAATTGGGGCGGATCCGTTTGAAACATTAATAACGTGTGGTGAAATTGATTCTGATGTGTCATCGGGAAAAACAACATTGTTGATTCTCCTAAATGTTCAAACAGCTTCTCGCACATGTAATAGTGAAGGTTCCTCGTATGTAGATTCTCCACCGAATGCTAATTCAAGCAAAACAGTTGCACAAAAGTATAGTCAGCAACATGTACATTACTAGTTACACCAATAGTTACAAAAGCAGTTACATTTTTTAGGTACATTACTAGTTACATGTAGTTAGGTGTTTAAAGTCAGTAACAGGTACAACACTAATTACACAGTTTATTTTATATTGGTACATTACTAGTTACACCAGTAGTTACAAAAGCAGTTACAATTTTTAGGTACATTACTAGTTACATGTAGTTAGGTGTTTAAAGTCAGTAACAGGTACAACACTAATTACACAGTTTATTTTATATTGGTACATTACTAGTTACATTATTATTCTTTTTTGCTTGTAGTTATATTTTTCAGGTACATTACTAGTTACACCAGTAGTTACAAAAGCTGTTACATGTAGTTAGGTGTTTCCAGGGCCTTACCCATGACAAGCTTGGCATACACCTTGGTGTAGGGTGACCTGAAGAATCATGTATATAATATTCGTCGTTTAAAACACCTCCATAGCCGTCTATCACGTTCATTCCAATTGCTCCATTCTCTATCAACAACTCTTTCAGATCATGTTTTGAAATTTCCAACCCAGGCATCATCCATTTCCAAACGAATTCCCTACAGAGACGAATTATAGTAAATATTAGAAAGGATAGTTTCATTGCGAGTAAAAAAAAAAAAAAAAAAAAAGTTTAAACCGAGACTTCAAGTTTGTACCCATCTGGTATAGTGTTCCATAATCTTGTCCATTTCCTCTTTGTGCTATCATCCATGAGATTAAAAACTCTATAACTCGTCCAGTCCTCAATTTCTATGTGTCTAGGCTTAGGGATTTCAACTTCACTGTCGCTGATAACTTCTATTATATCTCCTTTTTCATTGAATTCATACTTCTTTTCATTAATAGACTTGCCTCCTTTTCCCTTCACTTTTCCCTCTTGTTTCTCTATTTGCTGTTTCATCTTCTTTTTGAGTTCTTCTCTATTCTTTGCTTTCTTCTCTCTGTCTTTCTTCACCTCTCCCCACCAATATATTTTTTTTGTATCCCTTGTCTTCACCCTTTTTCTGCTCTTAATCCGTGCTATATATGAGTATGAGTACAACCCCATCGACTCTGCAGTCTTGCCAGATACTTCATCTCTTATCTTCAAACGGATCTCTTCTTTCTTCTTCGTTAGCACATCCTCAGGATATATATAGCTGATAGGAGATGGTGTTGCAACTATTTGGTAATTTTGCGGCTGAACATCCATGTTGCTGACTTCAGGTGGTGGTGAGCATCCATGTTGCTGACTTCAGGTGGTGGTGGGGTTTTCCAAGATGCCCAAGGAGAGATGATGCCTGGCATGATATCAAATGTTGGCATTTCGGTCACTGGTGTTTTCGGTGATGATCTAGCTTCTTTGGGAATTGGTTGAGGTGGAGATCGTACTTGTGATTTCATATTTTCCCCTGTGCAAAGTAGGCAACACTGTCAGTTACAACAACAGTTACAAGAAACTAGAGTTATTAAATTAACAGTCCAGTTACACTAACAGTACAAGTCAGTTACAACAAAGTCACAGAGATAAAACAAGTTAATTAACTCATAATAGAGTACTATATTAAAAATATTAAGAACAAGCAATCACCTTTTCCCTGTGCCTCTCGTTCAATACTTTTGACAACCTCAGAAATCAGTGTATCTATATTTTCTGTTGTCGTGTAATCTGCAGAGTAAGGAACACCGATAGTTACTAATATAGTTACATATTAAACAGACATAATATGACCAATTACACTGTGAGTTACATAAAAATAGTGATAGACCAACACCTATAGTTCCATGTCTTCTTCACACAGATGCAAATCACAATTTTTTTTTTCCATAGATAATTACATAATTTAGCATGGTAGATTTGATGAATTACATACCATTCTCAGTTTCTCGCTGTGCCGCCTTTTCCATATGATCCCGCTCGATTTCTTCCATAAACTCCAACACCTCTCTTTCTAGATCTTCATCCATCGAGTAACCTGCAAATTAACGAATATTGACAGTTACTGATAGAGTTACAACTCTAGTTACACTGACAGTTACAACTCTAGTTACACTTGACAGTTACAACTCTAGTTACACTGACAGTTACAACTCTAGTTACACTTGACAGTTACAACTCTAGTTACAAAATTAGAAACATAATCCCAACAATAACAAAAAAGTTTTGAGATTACCCTCCTCCTCTGCCTTTTTCTGTCCATCTTGTTCAACATTTTCCTCTAGATCTTCATCCATCAAGTAACCTGCAAATTAAGGAATATATATTCGACAGTTACTGATAGAGTTACAACTCTAGTTACACTGACAGTTACAACTCTAGTTACACTTGACAGTTACAACTCTAGTTACAAAATTAGAAAGATAATCCCAACAATAACAAAAAAGTTTTGAGATTACCCTCCTCCTCTGCCTTTTTCTGTCCATCTTGTTCAACATTTTCATCTAGATCTTCATCCCTCAAGTAACCTGCAAATTAAGGAATATTGACAGTTACTGATAGAGTTACAACTCTAGTTACACTGACAGTTACAACTCTAGTTACACTTGACAGTTTCTTTTTCTGTCCATCTTGTTCAACATTTTCCTCAGCTTCTTTTCGAATACAATCACCTGGACAATTGCCAATTACATATCAAATATACACTCACTTAACATAAATAGTTACATATACGTCAAAGTACAGTTACATATAATACTTGATTTAAAGTAGATTTCAATACTTTATACTTGATTAAAAAGTTAATTAAAATACCAATCCAGAAACTTGTCTAAATACAAGTCTAAATAAAAATAGAAAAAGAACACATAATCTAAACAATCTCTTCAATTTGTTTCCGTTTCCTCCTTTAGTACGTCTTAGATGAGAAATTACCCTTTTTCTTAGCTTCCTCATCCTTTTGCGCTTCAATTTCTTCACCTTGTTGTGAGTTTTCAGAGTTGGACAGTGCATCAATAATTTTGTGTAACTTTTTTATTTCTTCATTCTTCTTTTCAATTTCTCTCAACATATCTTCCTTTGTTCTGCTCATCTCTTCTTTGTCCTCTTCCAGCTTCCTGATCTCTTCCTTCTGCTTGATCATCTGTTCTTGAACTTCTTTGCTGCACATCCCCAATCTAATCTCATTCAAACTCCCATTTTCCAACCACAACTTCTCATTATGCGCAACCAACTCTTCAATCTTTCTCTTATTTTCCACCCACTCTTTCTCCAAGTGTTGGTTGGCGAGAAGTATTTCTTGAATAATCTTATCATTTTTTCGCAGCTCTCCATCCTTAACGGTCAAATCCTCAATCAACTTTGATCTGGGATTTGCCTCTTCATTTTCATCATCGCTGTCTTTAGGATCTGATATTGCATTGGTAAACAATCTCTGAAATAAATTGCAGCAAGCAGTTAGTATGCAGGAATTGTAGTTACAATGCATTAGTTACAATGCTAGTTACATTTATAGGTATTTGATACATAGGATAGTTACATACACAGTTACATTGCTAGTTTCTTAATACCCATGATAGTTACATGCACTAGTTACAATGCTAGTTACATGCACAGTTACCACACTAGTTACAATCCTAGGTACATTTTTATTTACTTGATAGAGAGTAAAAGAACACATACTGTGTATGCTTTGAGATCATAGTTCATTAACTTTTTTGCCAATGCTTTAAGGTCCCATTTCCTCATCAAGTGTCTTTCCTGTTCTCTTCCCTCAATTGGCGCCACAACTTTTGTCTTCTCGCATAGCCAATACTAGAAAGAAAATTAAAAACATTTGTTAGTAGTCAATATGTGGCAGTTACATTCATAGTTACAAACATAAAGAAGTTTATAGAATCGAAAAAAATTACCAGAATCAGGAAGACACATCCTCCAGAGTTGATGCTTTTGGTTATCACCCGCTTGTTTTTCTGTCGTAAGATGGTCTTTCTTAAAAAAGCTTCAACTTCAACAGCCCATGCAAATTTTCCATAATCACCCCAAATAGTTCTCACGAATTTCCATGAAAGAAATCCAGAAACATTGGGGAAAAGAAATTCAATGCATATCTCTAAAACAACAAGTCTGGCCAGATTCTTAATCTTTCTCTTTCTACCTTCTTCACTTTCCGGCTTCTAATCATGTAGTTTCTGAATAGTACTTTGAACCATGTCTCTTTGAACCCTGTCTTCTTTTTTCTTCCTCTCACCAAATAACTGAACCAACATATCTTCAGCCTCTAGGTCCAATTCAGCAGTTTCTACCCGATCCCCAGTCTTTGGCAATCCAAGAATTTCAGATGTAATGGTATCGGTAATTCTGTACTTCTTTCCACCGAGCACAAACACCTCTTCGTTGGGGTCAAATGCTTCCAAAATCAGCCACACTTGCCTGTCGACTTTACCAATCACCTTGCTGCTTACTTTTTGTTCATAAAAGGCTTCAAACAACTTATAAAAAGGCCCTTTCTTTAACTCTTCAACCACCTCTTCATTTATTCCTTTTTTGAATGCTGCAAAGTTTGGCAGACGACAACGGTATTGTATGCTTTCTATTTTCCCCACTCTTTTGTCTTCCATTTCAACTTCTTGCTCATCCTCACTCTCTTCACTTCTTTCTTCCTCAGATCCTTTATTCTTCTTCTTCTTCTTCTTCTTCTTCTGTTGATTTTGAGCATCTTCTCCATCATTACTAGATTCCGCAACTTTTCTTTTAGCTCTTGTTTGTTTTTTCTGCACATTGTTGTTAAAGAAGGAAAAATATTAGCATTTGCAAATGCATATACTTGTAAGAACAATAGCCCAAGTAACTGCCTATGTAACTGTACTATCATAGTTACATGGACAGTTACATGTCATCTACATTTTTAGTTACAATAACAGTTACATTACCTGCTGCTCCGTATCAGTAACTGTTTTTTTCTTCAAATGCATAATTCTCGGTGATTTTCTTGTTCTGGAATCATTCTTCATTTTGGTTCTGTTTTCATAGTCCATGTCGTCATCAGATTCAATGTTTTTACCTTTTGGTTCTGCCATTGCGTTCCTGAATAGTACAATAGCAAATAATAGTTACAACGATAGGTACACTAAGAATTATATGTCCAGCAAAAGAGAATAATCAAAAAGCACAACAGTTGTTAATCACAAACAAACTTAACAACAAGATCAAATAGAGATTACATCTAGTTACACCAGTAGTTACAAAAACAGTTATTTGACATGTAGTTACACCAGTAGTTACACCAGTAGTTACACTAGTAGTTACAAATTTCAGTTCACACTGAATAAAGAACTATCATACATAATATGACATTTCAGTTCCACAACTGCATAAATTCGTAAACAAACCTTCCACATTGTATGAGCCATGCCAAAATCTGAATGTTTCATAAACAAATTGAAGCGGAAATTCAATTTGAAAACAAACCAAATTCACATGCACCAAATCTCACCAAATCAGAACAAATCATATAGAAAACAAACCGAAATTCACATGCAAAATTAAATTCGAACCTAATGTAACCGAAATTCACCAAATCAAAACCTAAAGTGAATCCCTAAATTGAATTCAAACCTTAGAAATCCCTAAAGAATGCAATCAAACTCACTTGCTGGACTTGAGGACGTCGGTGTTGGAGTCGGGCTTGGTTTTGACGCGGCCGAGAAGGATGATGAGTTTGGCGGCGTTGGAGTCGGTCTTGGCTTGGACACGGCCTGCGAAGGACAGTGAGTTTGGCGCGTCGCAGGATTAGAGAGTGGAGATTGGAGACCTTGACGTCGGGGTTGGCGACGATGATGCTACACCTCGAAGACGATGCCGGCGCTGGAGCGAGAATTAGGGAATGGCACGATACAATGGAATGGCAGGAGACAATGGAATGCGGTGTAGAGAGGTTGAATGAAATTAGGATTGGTAACAACAAAACCGAGCAGTTATACACAGTGGCACAAGTTGTAAATAATTACAACTTTGTGGGCAACGCTTTAAGAGTTTTAGTTAAGTGACCTAATTATCATTATAAAACAGTTACCAACCTTTTTATCATTAGGTATAGTAAATCTGACTTTTTTATTATCAGCCCTATTAATTAAGGCAATTTAGATAAAGACTAGTATTATATAAAGGGTTAAGAAAGCACGAAGTATAAATGAGTTTCCTTGATTTTGACTCTACACAAACAATTTGATTTTTCAATTTTTTAGATTGATTTTAATATAGATTTAATGTGAGATTTATATTTTATTTTTTCTTTTTCATTATGTTTGATACAAGTTGTATTTTGTTTTTTTTTTTTTCATAATTATGTATAAATAGTTTGATACAAGACTGGTGCACTCTAAAAATAAGTATATTATATATTGTTTTTTTTCTCTTTAGTTAAAAATAAATTAATTATAAGGTATGGGTAATATTAAATAATTGATTCTAACGAATTTTCTATAGTCAAATTAGTACGACGAGAGCGCGACCCTTTCGCACGCACGCGCAATGTAAGGCTAGTATTAAATAATATCAATACCTAGTTAAAAAAGAAAAGAAGAAAAAAAATCTCCTCCCGTTTATTAATAGGGAATACTAGAATAGTAATACGTGGTTGCGAGAAGCGGCAGAAAAAATGGGGTGGTTATCCTCATCCTCGGTTTCTTGCTGCTGCTGTTATTACAACCCTGGGACTGTTCGGCGGCGAATTTCAGATCGCTGTTTGGTTAATGATATCAGGACAAGAATCAGTAGTTCAAGTACAGCGCTATCATATTCAAATTGCCTTGTTATTTCTCAATATAATCAGAATCGCAAATCCATTCATTTTAGTGCCAAATGCACAGCCAGTAGCGGTAATGAGACCACTGAGCTCAAAGATTCGTCTGAAACGGTTGATTGTGTGGGAACAGGTCAAGACGTAGAGTGCGTTGTGAGTGCCGAAGAAACTCCGGGACGAGAACTGGAATTAGTTGAACAAGTGCAAGAATGGGCAGTACTGGTCTCTCCCTTCTTTTTTTGGGGTACGGCTATGGTGGTCATGAAGGGCATTCTGCCAAAGACCGGTCCTTTCTTCATCTCAGCGTTCCGTCTGATTCCTGCTGGCTTCCTTCTCATTGCCTTCGCCGCCTATAGAGGCCGCCCCTTCCCTTCTGGCCTCACTGCTTGGCTTTCTATTGCCCTTTTTGGTCTCGTTGATGCTGCTTGTTTTCAAGGATTTCTCGCTCAAGGTTTGCAAAGGACATCTGCTGGTCTGGGCAGCGTGAGTTACTTTGTCTATTCTATTACTTACCGACCATTTCATATTTTCACCTTTTTGACCCTCGCTTTTACAGGTTATAATTGATTCACAACCTTTGACAGTCGCTATACTTGCGGCCTTGTTCTTTGGGGAGTCCATTGGCTTCCTTGGAGCTGCCGGGCTTGTTCTTGGCGTCATTGGACTTTTACTTCTTGAGGTAAATCTTTTTCCAATCTGTCAAGGTAACTGTAAGTTGCACTGCACTCGGTTCAATTTTCTTTTCTTTGTTCATTATAGATTTTTAAAAGTCAAGAAGACAAGAACCAAATTCCCCAACTGATGTTGGTGATATTTTGATGGACACTGGGGATGAGATGATGCACTTGTTCAAGGGAGTGATATTTGCACTCCCCATTTTACAATCCACACTCCTCATTTCCTGTTTTTGTTAAAACCTTTATAAAGAGACAAAACACATATTACTAAAAAAGAAAAGGAGTGTGGATTGTAAAATGAGGAGCACAAATTTCACTTCCTTCATTCAATTGTTGTTGGAAAGGAATGAAGTTACAATAGTATAAGCTCAGGAAGGTGCTGAGTTGTTTTGATATAGCTGATCAGAGGTTGTGTTTTAGCGCAGAGAGGTGCAAATGGATATTAATCGTGTGTCAGCTGTACAATTTGTTATATCTCCCTCTAAGAAGAAAAGAAGTTTCATATTTATGTATATAATGTTTATGTTGTGTTACGCTTCCATATGAGAAAATGAGATTTCCCAGAAACACAGCCATAGCTCTGCTGTAATAATATTAAATATAACCTTTATTCATTGGGCACCTTCAGATAGCCATACATGCATGAAAATATGAAATTGGTTGATGATGCGATATCCAAAGTTTTAAAAGATTTATAGGTTATGCCGGCTTCAGGTTACTCACTTACAACAAATATTTGCAGATAAGTTGATACACTTTTGTATTAGCTGTGTAGCTGCAGCATAATTCCATTTTTATTCTTCAGGCACCTTCACTTGTTGTGGATGGAAGTAACTTTTCATTGTGGCAAAATGGGGAGTGGTGGATGTTTCTCTCTGCTCAGAGCATGGCAGTTGGTACAGTCATGGTGCGTTGGGTTTCCAAGTACTCTGATCCTATTATGGCGACTGGATGGGTAAGCTATTCAACTCCCTTGATATTAACTTATTTTTGATAGTGCATCCTGGGTTCTTGTAATTGTGTACTGCGATTTCATAAGTATGGGATACTATTTTAAGCATTCCGACCTTCTTCGGTGTATAGATCTGAAATTGTGAAATAGTGATACTACACATAATCAATATTTGTCACTACATCCAATGATTGAAAAAATTTTGAACCCTCTTTCTCAGTGAGCTGCATTTGAAAATCACTTAGCCAAGGAATACGTACTCAGCTAAATTAACTTGGGAAACTTATCTACGATATTTTCCTCCCTCAAGAGAAATGATAGCTATCTTTAATTAACTTTCCAAAGAGGTGTATTAAGTAAAATACTATTTTGGTTTGAATTTTCATCTGTCTATGTTTCTTAGGCTTGCTCCTTTTTGAAAACTGATGCAGAGCATGCAGAGAATATGTAATTTTGTACCCAACTTTGGTCCAACAACTATTACCTTGAATATCTGAATTGCAATAACAAAAATGTGGCTGGCCTTTTTTTATTTAAACTGATATAACAGGTAGGGCATCTGGGGTATTACTTTTATTTTTTGCCAATATCCATAGTGTAGGCACATATGAAACTCAAGGGAGATCTGGGGATCCGAGTAATTACAAATACACAAGTGAAAGTTGAGTGTGCTGCAGTGCATGTGGACCTTCACACATTCTCAGTTTCTCACCATTTGATGATGGGTACAAGTGGGAAGCCACTAGGATCTATCCAAGGCCTTGTAAATAAAGGTTCCAAGGATGAAAGCCCTGCTTAGGCGTCCTGTAGACGATGAAGGCATGGCTGGGATCTTGCTTGGGTTCAAATAGAATGGTTTCTTTATAATGGAAAATTTATGAGGGTTATTTTATCCTATTTATTGTAGAATCATCTTAGATTCTATATATGAGGCACTGTAACCTTTTATAGTTTAGAATTGTGTTAGTAAAATTGAAAGTTTTTACTACTCTAGGTGTGTGTGATGCAACGAACTCTAGGTGTAATGTCCGAGGCCTCTCTGTATGGTGCCTAGAATCGTATTGGTGTGATGTTAGTATTCTAAAACCCTATGGATGTGATGCTAGTAGTTCCTCTCCCTTCTTGGATTTCTTATTCATTTTTCTTTTGCATTAGATTCTCTAATCCTAGACAACCAGACTCATAGAATCGTAGAATCCGCAGAGAAACTCTATTCTATAGATCCGTTCATTTTTGTTCTGCATCACCAATTTAAGAATATCATTTGCTATGAATATGGTAGACACCTTTAACTCTAAAGTATCTGGAATTCGGTCAATGCAGATGCAATGATAATTTTTTCTACTGTGTAAATATATCATACATCCCATATTCTATGCAATTCTCAAGGTAAAATAAAGCTTAGAGATGTCTATTTGCTGTTTGCAGCATATGGTTATTGGCGGCCTGCCTCTTGTTATAATCTCCATTCTTAATCATGACAATGCTGTCAGCGGGAGTCTCGTCGAGTTCACAGCAAGTGATACATTGGCACTCCTTTATACATCCATTTTTGGAAGTGCCATCAGCTATGGTGTATACTTTTACAGTGCAACAAAAGGTGTGTTTTATGTTCTTATCATATTTTATCTTTTCATTATTTCCCAGGTTCAGTAATTCTTTTAATTTCACAGATCAGTAGACAATTTATCCACTGATGAAAATACACTTGATGACCTATCTAATTAACCAAAAGTAGCAGAGAGATACTGCCATAATTATATTGGATCTCACCAATCTCTGCATCCAATTTGAAAGCATCAAAAAGAAAGAAAAAAACAATAAAACATGCCTAAATTTGAACTAAAATCCCCAACTTCCAACTGGCTCATATACCTGCTGAGCCCCAACTTCGATGAATGTTTACAAATGGATCGTTATGATTGTGACGATAAACGTTGATTTTAATAGCAAGCAGAAATCAAGCCGATACCTCACAATGTCCTTCAATTAGTCACATCCCCATGTAGCAGTATACCACACAAACTCTCTCTCATCTCCAGAGCCACTTACCCTAGTATTGTCACATTTCTCTTCACAAATTGTCCAATCCCTGAACCACCTCTTTCTTTTGTTTGAAATATTACCGCCCAATCGACTTGGATACCCTTTTTTCTTTCTCCGCCTACAAATCTTTAACCAATCCATTGGTAATAGTGACACTGCATGTGGAGAAAGAAAAAAAAAACTCCTCAATTTGTTTGTTTGATTTATTTTTTTATTTTTAAACGGGCATGAAATCCGCTAGGTAAGCTCCTCAATTTGTTGTACCAATAATTTTCCAGAGTCAAGAAGCCTCTCTTTAACCAATTTATTGATACGGCATGTAGAGAATGAATTAGAGATGTGAAAGCTCCTTAATATGTTGTACCAAAGTTTATCCAAACTTCTAATGTTTTCTCTACCTCCTCCATACCCCAAAAATTCGCTTATCTCACCAGGTCGAGCACTGGTACTTGATTGATCACCATCTTTTTTTTTTTTTTTATGTTTATAACTCTGCCTCCCTTTTGACTTCGATACCTTATCCTTCCTCCACCCTTTCCTACAAGAAACCCCTCTTTAAGCAATCTACTCTAAGTGACACTGCATGTAGAAAAGAAAAACAGATGAAAGCTCCTCAATTATATGTACCAAATTTTTTTTCAAACTTCTAATCTTGCCTCTACGTTCCCACCTCCACACCCCAAAAATTTGCTTATGTCACCAGGATAGAACCCTAGTACTTGGTTGATCCCATCCATTCATCTATCCATAAACCACAAACCACACCCCCCAAAACAAATCCCAACTCTTTTTTTTTTTTTTTTTTTTTAATTTTATATCTTTTATCAAATAAACAACTCAAATGCTACAACAAGTCTGGTGTGGGTCGAACTTACAACCTCCAACTTACGAAGGGGAGACTATGCCACTAGATCCCAACTCTTCTTTTCTCCTTTTGGCATTTGAATCCAGCGATTTCTAATTTTGTTCATTTTGAGGGATCGATTATTAGGCCTTTTTTTTTTTCTTCACATTTTTACATTTCCCACCGTTCAATTGCTAGGTTTGTATGTTGTAGATCATTCATATAAATTTTTAGCCAAAATGGTGGTCATTAAAATATCTAACTTGATTAAATCAATGGATGTATTAAATCTGTCAAACTTGAACCGTTCGTGTTTTTACTTGTAAATTACAATTTTGAATGCTCTTAACGATTATGAAATGGAATGAAAATTTCCAGATATGATCTTCTCATATAAACATTTAAGTTGAACGGTGGAGATATAAATATATTATCGAAAAGTACGTTAAACAATTGATCCCTTAAAATGAAAAAAATAAGGGATCCCTAATTGGAAGGGGGCTATGGTATGGAGATGTATACTATACAATCATTTTACAAGTAATTGAACAAAATTTCTACTTTGACAACAATTTAATTGAACTAAATTACGACTTTGACAACAAAATTACCACATTCATTTTACACATTTACATATAATTGAAAAAAATTACCATATTGACAACAATTTGTCTAGAAACTTGTAAAATTGTTGTAAATGAAGTAATTACCTATTCTAGAACTAAAAGTACTTAAAAAATGATCATTTTTAATATAATGACGACAAATTCGTTGTCATAACTGTAAATGTAGGTATCAGTACCTACGAGAATTCCTATATTATATATACATCACTTACAAACTGTTGCTGTGGGAATTCCACACCTTCCCTTTAGTATATTGTTTCAAACCTTGTGATTTTAGTATTTCATCATATTGTTTCTGGTTATAAAGTAATATAATTTTGTCCACGAGCAAATTTATTCAGCATTAGAAACCTTTTCTTTCTTTTTTCTTGGTCAGAACTTCATTAGTAACTGAGATGCCCGACCCTATATGCTATCTTTGATCTATTTCAGGTAGCCTGACAACACTCAGCTCCCTCACCTTTCTAACGCCAATGTTTGCTTCGATATTTGGGTAAGATCATCAAATCAATAGAAAGAAAATCAGACAACACCTACTAGTAATTGTTTTATTAATTCTGTTAATCTGATATTTAGTTCTCCATTTTCAATCATATTTGTTTCATTAATTATAAATTGCAGGTTTCTATATCTTGGTGAGACCTTCTCACCCTTGCAACTGGGTGGAGCCATGATTACTATTGTTGCGATATACTTGGTTAACTACAGAACTATTGTTGAATGAAGAATATAATCAGCGTCAAGATCTTGTAAACAATAATGTACATAGAAGGGGAAGAACAGAAATTTGTTTGTTCCCACATTTGCATATCCATTCTGGCATTGCAAATTTCCAATTGGCTTAACGATAAACGGCCTAATATCGATATATTGGCCGACAATGGTTTGGAGCTAGCCATTTATTGACATGCGTTACTAGGAAAGAAATCATATCAGTTGCGATGATACTCTTAGAGCATAATGTTGGTATAATCTGTGCCTCCTATTTCACTGACATTGCACGTTTATTGTATAAGTTTATAGTTGAGCTACGGTCGGGATCGTAATAATTACTTCACAACTTAAGTTTCTTAATCACTACACAAAATTATAGTTTAAAGACTTGAGATGAACAGAACTATCAAATTTATCAAAAGAGAAAATCTCAGGAGAACAGCGTACAATTTAGAAAGAGACGTGACTTCAAATAAAAGAAAAATGTTGCAAGTATGCAACTGCAAACACAATGGAGAGGGTTCTTTAAATTGGAAGGGGGTTGGAAGGGAACCAAGACTTGTGAAGTGAAGGGAACCTATCAATAAATTTATGTGGATGCAGCAGCTGCAACAACTGGCATTACGTGAAGACCTTTAGCGCCGCGTCCAATTCCACTACTACACTGCGTGTTGTGTCCATCTTTCTCCGGCTCAGTCTCCTCCTGGCTGCTTCATCCTTATCAAAACTTTGATCGTCCTCTTTGGTGCTGGACTTCGAAGTCCAGCAATCAGTGGAGTCGGCTGAATTGGGTTCCCATGAAGAAGACGAACCCCATTGGGGTTGTTGAGAACCACTCACAAAGCTGTTGCTACCAGATGATTCTTGGTCTTCCATATCTGCCCCTCCCCTTCTAACTGTCACATACTTGTGGAAGCTTGGCTCCATTACATCATCTTCAGCAAGTACCTCAGACTCCACAAAAGGAAAATCTTTCCTTTGAACAAGATCAGCGTTCAGTGAACAGTTGTAGTAGCATGAACTTTTGTTTATTTGATCTATTGAGGGGCTCTTCCTGTCCGATGAGAAGTTTGTAGTAGAGTTGAGGTCGGCAACAGCTTCTAGGATGGAGCAATCCTTGGACACGCACTGCGGGAGTGATACTGCAACGGCATTGGAGCTCTGCTGGTGAAAATTCTGTATGTCTGCAAGCAATAGCCTAGTATAAGATGGCGGAGGATTGGAAAGGGTTTCAGGATTGATGTCTAGGTCTCTGGATCGCCTAGAGGACCTGCTTCTTGTCAATGTGTGGTGTTTAAGGCAATCAACCCCTGAGGCTACTGTTGGTTCCACAACCTTCTTGTCCATTGCACTACTTGCGGTGCTGCTTCTGTGGTTAGTCCCTTCAGCAACAATTTTGTTAATCTCAAAGTTTGGTTTCTGCAATAAGAGATGGCTAAATTAATTAGCTGTTCAAAGAGACTGACAAATAATGTTGACGTATTGTATTGATTGATGCAGAAAATAATGTCCGAAGGGAATAGCATGTTGCTCCCTTCTAGCTAGCAAGTAGAGAGATGAATGAATAGGGCCAACTAATAGCATACTAATAAGTAATAATATGATATGAATGCTAGAAGATAATAAAAGGTAATGACAGTGACTAATTAACAGCGGATTCACTACATTGCAAGCACTCTTGTTAGTGGTGTTGTTGATTTGCGATTGTGGATATGCAAGGGAATTGGGGTCGAGCTCACTCAATGGATTCCTTCTGTAGGGAGATTGCTCAGCTTTTCGTGAAGAGCTGTGGTTAAGTGAAGGCTGCTGCTGCGGCAGACTGCCAATGGATGCTTAGCATTTGCTCCTCCTCTTGCAGGGGACTGAGAATGGGGTGATGAGAATGGGGTGATGCGGCAGTCGTTGAACCCACCACTACATTGACTGCCTCGCCAGCATTTCTCTTCACGGAAATCCGCTTGATGGAACTAGTGGTCGCTGATTCCCCATTGCTGTTCTTGTCCATCACAGTAGCAGGAACTGAAACCATCTTCATCTTCCCAGGTCTATTGGTGGCAGTAATGTTGGTGGCAGTAGTGTCAGAATTGACCTTAGCAGTTGCAGCAGTTGTAGTGTTAGCATTACAATTGGGGTTGTCGTGCTCCAATGATAAGCGTCTTCCAGGGGATCGACTTGTTCGTCTCTCTCTGCTGCTGGATCGCTGCTGCTGGTTTCTTTCTCTGCTGGGGGTCTGTTCGTGGCGGATTCAGCACCCGGCGAACAGTCAGCACGTGGCGTGGCGGACGTGAGGTCCTTCGTGTGTCTTCTGTGTGCTTTAGGCGTGCCAGCACCCTTGGAGCGGTGCAACTCGATCGCGTGCGACCCCTGGCGAGTCTTCTCGTCTGCTCCCAAATGACTCTGACTTCCTGGTCAAGCGACTGTTACGCGGGCGCTGACTAAGCCGGCGTATAGGACTCGAACAAGACCTGAATAGAACTCTCTAACAGGATTTTCTTCTCAACCCCCTAAGGATTGAGGATCTTACTCTGATCCGGAGAAGCAAAGCAGAGCTAATACCAAGACCACGGGTGTGCTACCGGAGTAGCGGACTGACTCGATTGCTACCTGAGTAGCGACAGACTCGATTGTTACCTGAGTAGCGGACTGACTCGATAGGCTCAGCAAACGCTCGGCACGAGTACGAGATAAGATCGATCGTAGTGGTGGAGGCGAGTTGCGTGAGTTGCTCCGTAGAGCCTTTGGCAAGTTAGCGGTGCGCTAGAACTTGGGGTTGTTTGTGTTTGGTTGAGAACCCTTTCCTAGTTGCAGGAAGAGTTATATTTATATCGCTCTCGAAACCCTAGGGCTGTGAGATCCAGCCCGGCGGATTCCGAGTTTCATTAGGACTGTCCTTCCTTATTCTGCTTCCAATCCCATTAATTAAGAATCAATCGAGATCAGACTTCTTCTTTGTTTAGGCAACTTCCTCTCCGTTAAATATGTCCAGATCACCACTCATTAAAGTCGAGATCAGCCAAATCGAGTCCCACTGCCGATCAACCACTGATTCGGCGAAGATATCCTTTTCGGATGGATTGCTACCGAAACAATCCCTAATTATCCCAATCAGTATTTACACCTCATTATCCCTTAAAGAGAATCATATATTGTATAATTGGATTACTATAAAATAACCCCGAACTGATTAGGTAATAAATCCACGTTTCCCCCAAATAATCTTTCCTGCAAGAAGCGGGAAACCATGAATATCGGGTCTGATTTAAACCTAAACCCCTCTGGGCCTCAGGGTAAAAGCCCAATTGGAGTGAATTCCAATTGTGGCCCAAACATTGCCCCCCAGTCTCCGATATTGAGAGTTTCATCGAAATAGAAGAGAGACTGAGCCCCAATCTCTGGCCCATCCGCAGCAATTAAATACTGGATTGTTGCACCGTTTCCTCGCCAATCACAATTTCCCAATTTGAAACGGTAACACTGTTCATCTAAACCCTTGATTGCTGCAAAACCCCGCGTTTCACAAAATCAAGAACCCCTTTCGGATTCTTGTAAAGTCTAACAGAGACCCCTCGGTTTTTCCTTTAAACCATCCTTCTTTCATCCTCTCTTCAACCAAGAAGAAACCCCAGATCAAATTACAATGGCTTCCACCATGAACTTCACCATCCGCTGCTCTGTGGCGAACAAAGCCAAGAAAGAGCTCGAAGCCCTCCTCAACTGTTCCGGAGAAGATGACCGGACTTGTCTCAAAAAGTCTCAACAGGATTTTGTCTCGTTAGGTCCTCATGTAGTGGGCTATGACGCTGATAGCGACGGCGGAGCACACCAGATGCTTGACGGACCGGCCCGCCCGCTGCCGGCGATTTTCCGCTCTGAAGACCCGGTGGAATGCCCAAATTTTCCGAAAAACCCACACCAATGTACCGTAAACCATGCCGCCTGGCCTCTGGTCAAGCCCTGGATGAAAGCCTGGTACGCCGCCCGGCTTTCCCTTGATAAAGACAGATGGAGACAGGCTGGAATCGCGGATGTGCTCAAGCTTTGCTTTAGTCTCAGCCCCAAAGGAGGTAATAGGTGTGCTCTTGTCCCGTTGATTAGCCTCTGGAACCCCACGGTCAACGCCTTCGAGCTCAGATTTGGTCATGCCTCCGTGACGTTGCTAGACCTTTACGCTGGTTTTGGGTTCCTGCTCGGCCTAGAGAATTTTGATGAGAGCATCTACCCCGAAAGGACATACCCACGGAGCGAAATTAATGCGTTTAAAGTTGGTGGGTTCGAGAAGTGGAAAGACGCATTCATCCAGAGGGACGATGATCTCTGCGGGATAGCCTTTCTATCCTTCTGGCTTAACAAATTTGTGGTCTGCTCCAACACCAACAAGATGACCAAGCTCTACCACCGTATGTCGGAGATAATGTATGCTGGCGCAGAAATTGGCCTTGGTCAATTCGCTCTAGCGCACCTCTACCATTGTCTACACCGGATATCCGCCCATCCAATGAATTGTGCTCAATCAGGCCCACTTTGGATCCTAGACATCTGGTGCCAGATGCACTTTCCCCAACTCGCTCCAGCCATGAAGGGAATGCCCAAGCCCGATCAAGTTGTGGGGCAAGAGTACGTTGGCTGCGCCGCCAGTCCTGATCTCAGCTACGCTGTCTGCCTCGACATCTTCTTCAACACCACTGCCAGCGAGTTCTTCACTGAGGCACAGCGGCTGATCCATTTAAAGTATCCGCGCGGACTATCCCGGGGCTTCCTCCCATCTAGCGCGCAACAAGCAACAGGTCGACGGATTTTTGTCCGAAGCACCTCCATGGCGGATCTGCCCCTCCTCTACGGTGACAAGAAATTTCCCGTCCATGAGGTCTATGCGCCTCACTTCTTCGCCCGCCAGTTTGGCCTTATACAACTCCTGCCCTACCCGCCATTGAAGAGTGTGAACTATTTCTCGGCGTGGCGGAATAGCAGAAGTTTCCCTCCAATATCTGATCATAGCGATCGGTCTCGTCTGGAACCTCTTGGCATCCTGCAGAACTGGGACTATTATCCAAGCGTGAAAGCTTCAAAGGATGCCACTGGCCCATATCAGCACTGGTGGGCACATCTTCGAGGCGCGCTCTTTAATCAACCATCCGTCTCCTACTTCCGGAGGCTCTTTCGGAATCAAGGAGCGCACCTTACCCCTGCTGATGAAAAGGTGTTAGAGGGCGATCCGCTGCAGATAGACCTATCTCCAAAGAAGGTAATGCACCTCCCCTCCTAGCTGCTATCCTGGTTTGCTAGATAACCCTGTGTGGTTCCTGACTTGTTTCATGAAACAGGCATCCGGACAAACCTCTGCAGGCAGGGGAAAACGGAAAGCCGAATGTAGAGCTCATCCGCCCCCCAAGAAGAGCAAAACCATCAGTGCAACGGATGAGAGAACTGACGAGGACGAAGACGCACCTGTAAGTACTCTTAAAAGCTCTATTTTTCCCCATGCGTCTCTAAATATGAGTTCAAATAGATACCTACATAACGTAGATATCCCATCTTTATCCCTCCTTGCAGACACCTCGGAGGAAGCGCTCCTCGCCTGCTGCAGCAACCAGCCGAGGCCCCATTCCGATTGAGATCTCTTCCGGTGAGTCCCCTGGCCCTTCTGAGGAGACAAATTCTTCCCACTCTGATGAGGAATTTCTGAACTGCTACCAAATTGCTCTTGAAATTTGCGGCGATAGTCTCCCTCAACCAGTTCCTTTGCGCTGTCTTGACGCAGGTACTTCCTCCAACCTAGCTCTAGCAGTTAGGCGGAGTTCCATCCAACCACTCCCGACACTTCCTGCCACTGCAGAAACTGGACCGGAGGCGGAGGAAAACCAAGACGACACCATGGCGGAGGCCCCGGCAGACGAGCCTCTACTATTGACCGCTGGTGTCCCCGGCAACTCTTCCACTCCAAATCCGCTGGCCACAAGCTCAACTCATGAAGTGGAGCAAGACGAAGGGGAAGAAGACGAAGAGGAAGAGGACGCCAACCAAAGCGTCGAGCAGCCAGAAGCTAGAGAGCCTTCCCCCTCTACACCTGATATCTCACAAGCAGAAGAGGAAACGATTGCTGGTGTGAAATTTCTGGCTGAAACTGCCCCCCGGGTTGAACAACCTTCAACTCCCGCAGACAACCCAACTGACCCTGATCAGCAAGGGCGGCAAGAGGTCCCCCTGGACCGGCCAGAAACAAACCCTCACCAAGGGGCTGCTGAGGTATACACTGCCTATGCTTTGAATTGGCACCTCCCCTGGTCAGAATTACTAACACTCCTCCTTCAAAATGAACATGTGGAAGGTGAAAGGGTGGCAACTACGGGCGCCACCCCACTAGTGGCGGATCCCGGCCCAGCGGATTCAACTATAGAGTCGATCCCCTTGCCTCAGAATGAGGCCATCTCGGGCCCGATCACTGCCTCGTTCGCACAGCCCTCCGCGACTCCTGGCGGATCTGACTCTGGACTTCCGGATGAGGCAGCCTCCTTCTCCGTTCTGGCTGAAAACCTCTTCCCCCGGCCAGACAGCCCCGCAGAAGAACCTAAAGAGGTGCAGGAGGCATGGGGATTCCTAGAGCATCTGGGAGAGAAGGATCCAGCAGATACTCAAGTGGCGGATGCGCTCATCTCCGCCCTTGACATTCTTAAAGGCCAACTCCAGCAGCTGCCCCCCAAGCAACAAACTGAAGCCAACGCTGCCCTTCTTAGCCTCCCAACAGAACTGAGAAGTCTGCAAGAACGTTTAGCTGCCCGATCACCTCAGCATGCCCAAATCCGGGAAGCTGGCGTGGCCTTCGTCAACGCCGCCCGTGCCTATCAAGATTTGCTCATTGCGGCTGGTAATGACACGGAAGCAGCTGAAATAGCCAGGCTTGAGGAAATGGAGGCGAGCATAAGGCAGAAAATCTCCCTCCTCCGCCAGAAACAAGCCAACCGCGCGGAGCAATTAAACCAGCAAAAGCTTCTGGCGACCAATTTTCAGGAGAGGGAGCGTCAGGCCAAGAAAGCCAACGCATAACTGGACCGCTCGATCAGTAGGTCCAAGGCAAAAATCAGGAGATTGGGCCTGCTGCTATTTGAATTTAAGCCCAACCCCTAATGAACATTGGCTTGATAATCATATGTATTTTGTTTTATATAATTAACCACCAAGCCCAATTTGGTTTGGTTCAGAAACCAATCCCTGCGCAACTGTCTCGTCATTACTGTCGGAATTGCCGAACCGCTTCTCAAAAATTTGAAATTCAAACGCCCAATCGGTTCCAACATCCAAATGCCTAATAACTGCACAAGCTAATCTCAGCCCTTGGATTGCTTTTGCATAAGATTATAAGACAACCCCTCCATGGCCGGAAATGGGAACCCCAAATCAACTTAGAATGTTTTTCCTTACTTCTTCCTTTAGGTTCTCCTATCAGCCGCTATGGCTTCCTCAATCCTTTCCACCAGATCTAGTTCGGATGTTCTCTTCGAGCACCCCGAACCATAACACCCCATGTTAAACAAATCCCGAACCATAACATCCCATGTTATGTCCCGGGCGGATGTGATCATAGATTGGTGGCTGCTGATTTAGCACCCCACTATTCGCATCGGCCGGAGGCCTAGCATGGATGCCGGTTCGGGTACCCTCCTCACGCCTCATGGGACCATCAGTCTTCGTTCGAATCGAAGATCCGCCCGCGTGAGGAAGGTTAAGCCCCAATAGACCAGTTGTCTCCTTCGTTATGAAGGGAATTCTATCTCCGGGGTCTTCTTCCGGACCTGACATATGCATTTCCTCTGCGGAGATGGAATTCGCTCGTCTATGGGGCTCTTGGAGCCACGAGGGATTGTAGGCAGCGGACGCCTATCTGCCACTCTGCTTCGGCGGCAAGACAGTCTCTGCCAAACAATCTTCATGCTCCATCCACCAAGCTCTCAGGATCTCCGTCTTCGACCCCTACTCGGCAAAAGTCCGGATCGAAGGCCTGGCGGAAATCCCCTACATACGAAGATGGTATCAGAGCTAGCTCGCGGATACATAATTAGCTCTTTTGTATGTATTTAACTCCTGCCTTTGTAATAGCCATGGCCGCAAAGCCCCCTTAATTTATCGCAATAAAATAAAAATTTGGACACAAGAGAGGCGAAATAAATTGGGCACCCGCCGAGCGGCTGTCCCTGAAAATCGTGATTCGCGGAACAACAGGGCTTAACCCGAAGGGGAATTCAGAAAAATGTCAAAAATTTCAAAAATCCGCCACCAAAGATGATAAGATGATCGCGGGTACTGCCCTCATGTTGCCCCCCTAGTTTACTGGGCTGCGCGGAGATGCAATGATAAAGCAAAGCCGAGTAAACTAGAGAACAAACAAACGGCCTCTCCTTAAAACGGGTAGAAGCCCATCCGCAAGAAAGAAATCTGGCCTCCTAGCGCCAAAGAAAAAGCCCAGCGTCAGGCGGCCCAATGGGTGCATGGGAAACGTAAACTGTGATTAATGTAGGATTTGACGGTCACCGAAACGTTGTGAAAACCCGAGAAGTCGTAAGTCAAATCCCCACTTTAATACGCACCGGTTCCCAATTGAACAGGCGCCTGGAACGGATGATTTCATAAATACGGGCAGACCAAAGCAGTAAAGCCCCGGTGACCCCTAACCGTTGGGTTGCCCCCGAAATGCAGTATAAAAGGAAACCCCCGGCATTAGCGAAATCTCAATAGACTTGGAAACTCAGAGGCGACATGGCAACCCTAGTACGGTTCACGTACAGCGCAACCCTCTGGTTGCCACAGGCCTTTCCACCAAAGACACTGAAATTCTGGCTAGACACCCCAGTAACCTCAGTCACCCAGCGTTAAACAAATCCTAACCCCGGTCACCTAGTGTTAGGCGGCCGGAACCTGTGCTTCGAGGTATGAAGCCCATACCCTGCCAGTCATAGCTGTTCCCCATGCGGACTAGCGCTAGGGATCTGGTTAGGTACCATCACCCGCGGAGGAAGGGTTGAAAGTGCCTGTCATCGCAGCCAACCCAACCACTAGTTCCGTCAGCGGAAAGTGGTGTTTTGGCTGAAGTGCGGCAAGCTCACTCTTTACCTCCGCTAGTTTTGCAAACTCCTCCCTCTGCCCTGTATAAATCTATCCCTTCCTGGAATTAGCAGAGGTCCGTTCTGCTGGTGATGGTGAAGATACAACTCTCGCAGTCTCCGCGGGCGGCTAACGAACGACCATGAGGAGTCCGCTAGGCTCAAGACTTAGAGAGAAGTAGGCATGGTTTCAGAGCTAGTTAGTAGCTTTTGTTATGTATCTTTTTTACTTGTAATGCCCTTGGCCGCAAAGCCTTTGTATATAGAAAGTAAGCTGCAATTGCAATACCATTCTCAAAGATACGAACTTTATTGATGAGGAAAAGTATAAGGACACAGACACCCCAAGCGGATGTCGAAATAAACAAGGAAAAAACGCAAAACCCGAAAGATTTTGCAATGAAACACTTGGAAAACTCAAAATACGGCAGAAACACCCCTAGCGGATGTGCCGTTCTAACTTGTTGCCCCCCGAGCGTGCTAGATTAAGAAAGGTTCTGACCAGAATCTTCATCCGCCGGAGGAACCTCGAATTCCCAGACACTTGGAAAGTACTTCTTAAGATATCTCCCGTTGATGGGGTTTCTGTGTACTTCCCCGTCCAAGTCGCGGAGCTGGTAAGCTCCCTTGCCCACGATACGGTCAATGACAAATGGACCCTCCCAACGAGCACTCCATTTACCACGACCCGGTTCGTCGAGGGGCAGAGCGACCTTCCAGACCAAGTCTCCTTCACCATAAGACTTACCCTTGGTCCGCTTGTCGTATGCCTTGGCGATCCGCTGCTTCTCAAGGATGATGCTTTCCAAGGCTTCGAGCCGCTTCTCGTCAAGGTCTTCATGTTCCTAGAACATGGCCTGCACATAGTCGTCGCCAAGCAGCTGGTGTTGCTCACGGACCCTCAAAGAAGCTACATTGATCTCCAATGGAAGAACAGCATCATGGCCGTACATCAATGCATAAGGAGTAGTGCCCGTAGGAGTCCGTTTAGAAGTCCTATAGGCCCACAGTGTGTTATCAAGCTGAGTATGCCATGATCTTGGGTTATCCGCGAGCATCTTCTTCATGATGGATAGGATAACCTTGTTAGTAGCTTCTGCTTGACCGTTGGATTGAGCATAATAAGGAGAGGAATGTAGGAACTGGATACCGTAATCCGCTAGCCAGGCTTGGGTCTTCTCAGCCATAAAGGCTGCCCCCCGGTCCGCCACTATGCATTCCGGAATGCCATACCGGCAAATAATATTCTGAAACACAAAACGGATGACAGTGTCGGCATCACAGTTCCTGGTCGGTATAGCCTCCACCCACTTCGTAAAGAAATCAGTCCCGAGCAAAAGAAACTTGTGCTGCGCAGACGAATGTGGGTGAATCTCTCCGACAAAATCCAATGCCCAACCCCTGGCGGGCCAAGGCTTGATGATAGGTTGTAAAGGGATATTTGGAATCCGCTGGACCGGCCCATGCTTTTGGCAATCCTGACAACCCTGGGCAAAGCTATGGCAGTCTTTCAACACAGATGGCCAATGATATCCGTATCTACGAATAAGCCACCTCATTTTGGATCCGGACTGGTGTGAACCGCAGACCCCTAAGTGTACCTCTCTCATAATTCGCTGGGCTTCCACGCCGAAGATACACCTCAATAGAACTCCATCCTCCCCCCTCCGGAATAAGTCTTCTCCTTTGAGAAGGTAGTTAGTCGCAAGGTGCCTGATCTTTCTCTCAGACGGTGCGGATGGGTCTTTTAGATATGCTATGATTGGTATCCTCCAGTCAGCATCAATGGGTTCGACTGTAGCGACCAACCACTCTCCGCGGTCCTTCCGGCGGATAGCAAAAGATGGTAGAGTTCGGCGCTCTACCCGAAGGATTCTTTCCTTCACTCCTTGGGCTAAACTGATTCCTGTGGCCAATTGTGCCAACTCATTAGCTGCAGAGTTCAATTCCCTAGGCACATAGTCCAAGGAAACATCGATGAAACGATCCAGCAGCTCAATAGCCCGCTCGTAGTAGTGCACCAAATGGAAAGATAAACACTTGTAGACCCCCAGCAGTTGATTGATAACTAGCATTGAGTCTCCAAGTACTTCAATTTCTTGTGCCCCCAGGTCGAGCAACAACTCCAACCCAATGAGTAGAGCCTCATACTCTGCCTGGTTGTTGGTGCACGACCACTCCAGCTGAAACGAATAAAGATATTTAGTGCCAGCTGGGTTCTGAATGCAAATCCCGGCGCCAGCCAGCTTGCTGGTACTGCTACCATCAAAGTATAAAATCCAAGGCTGGTAGCGGATCATATGAACAAACTCCGGCGGCTCTGTAAATTCCTCCTCAATAGGATGGTGTAACAAGAAATCCGCGATGGCCTGACCCGTCATAGCCTTGAGTGGCGCGTATTGCAAAGAAAACTCTGAGAGGGCCAACACCCACTTGCCAATCCTACCCCTTAGGATAGGTCTCGTCAGCATATACTTCACCAAGTCCGTTTGTGCCACCACTATCGTTGTAAATGAAAGCATGTAATGGCGGAGCTTAATACCAGCGAAGTACAGGGCTAAACACAGCCTCTCGATTGGTGAATACCTGGTTTCTGCATCCAAAAGTGTCCGACTAATGTAGGATACTGCGTATTCGATTTTCTTTCCATCCGCCAGGGTTTCATCCTGGGCCAGCAGTCCTGCGATAGAAATATCAGACGCAGAAATATATAACTTGAGAGGAATACCGGGCGTAGGCGGCCGAAGGACGGGCGGACTAGCCAAGTACTCCTTGATCCTGTCAAAAGCAGCCTGGTGCTCAGGACCCCACTTAAAGACTTCTCCTGGTTTGAGCTTGAGTAGAGGAGAGAAAGGCGCCACTTTGCCTGCTGAATTGGATATGAAGCGTCTGAGGAAATTAATTTTTCCCAACAAGCTCTGTAACTCCTTCTTGTTCCGCGGTGCTGGTGCATCTAACACAGCCTGGACCTTATCGCCAGCCACCTCGATGCCTCTCTCATGCACCACAAACCCTAGAAAGTCACCAGCACAAACCCCAAAAACACACTTGGCTGGATTCATTTTAAGCTGATGCTTTCGCATGATAGTGAACACCCTTCTGAGATGATCAATGTGGTCCTCCTTTTTCTTCGATTTTACCACCACATCGTCGATGTAGACCTCAAGGATGTCCCCTAATATCTTACTAAAAATTATGTTCATCGCACGTTGATATGTAGCCCCCGCGTTGGTCAAGCCGAACGGCATACTGAGATATTCAAATGCACCGGTGAACCCTGGGCAGCGAAAGGCAGTTTTGGAGATGTCCGGCTCGTATATGGGAATCTGGTGATAACCTGCCGTTCCATCCATAAACGATAGTAACTCGTGCCCCGCTACTACATCCACCAACATATCCGCTATCGGCATAGGGTAGACGTCCTTTGGTGAGGCAGCGTTCAAATCCCTGTAGTCCACACAGACTCGAATCTTGCCATTCTTCTTCCTGACAGGAACTATGTTGGATAACCATTCCGGATATAAAGTCGGTCTGATTATCCCAGCATCAACCATGCTTTGAACTTCTTGTTTGACGGCCATTGCAGTTTCCGCATTCATCCGCCGTTGTTCTTGTTTTACTGGCCTGCATCCCTCCTTGATGGGGATACGATGACAAGCCAACTCCTTTGATAATCCCGGCATATCCTGGTATTTCTCTGCAAAGCAGTCCTTAAACTCCTGCAGCAACCCTACCAGTTGCTGCTTCAAATCCGTTTCAAGGTACTGACTAATCCCCACCTCCATGGGCTCAGCTTCTGTCCCCAGGTTGACTCTTTCTACAGGATCACGTACCTTGGGTGGAGTATCATCCAACGCCGCGGGAGCAGGCTGAATCACTTCCACCCCTATCGAAGTTTCAAAATCTTCTTCCTCAACGCACTCGACCAGTGCTACTTCCTCCCAAGCCATTTGCTCAATTCGATAAATAGCTAATCGTTGCATAAAAAGAGCAAAGGCCTCTGACGCCTCTTGTGAGAGGACGTCACTCATTAGAAACATTTGGAAGAAGCTCAATGGAAACTGGCCGGCTGTAATCTATCATGGCCTGGGCAATTCCCCATTGAGACAATTCGTTCTGGGTCACCCCGATTGGATGCCCCTTATGATCAACCCCCTCAATTCTGAGAGGTCTCATAATCCTATTGTAATAGCTGGCCTCCAACTGGACGGCCGCTACAGAATAAGGACGCTCATCCGCTTTGATGAGCACTGGTAGATCCGCGACTGGATCCCACATGATCATCTCTTGATGAAGAGACGATGGAACGACCAATGCCTTATGGATCCAGTCCCTCCCTAGGATCATATGATAGGGAGCGTTCGCCTCCGCGACGAAGAAAGCCTGATAAGCGTCGGATGGTCCTATCTTTACTCTGAGCATGACCACCCCAGCAGTAGGAGCAATAGTCCCCGAAAAACCCTTCACCTTGGAAACCGACTGAATAAACTTCTGCTTCGGAACCTTGAGCTGCTCCGCAGTAGTGGTGGTGATGACGTTCACTGCGGCCCCTGTGTCTATTAAGACCTTGCGGACCTTGACCCCCTCCACCTCAGCCGTGACATATAAAGGTTTCATATGTTGGGACATATCGAATGTGGGCTTGGCGAACATCACGCACTGCTTAAAAAAATCCCCAGCCCCTTCAGGATATTCGTGGCTGGAACGAAAAACCCCAGGCTTGGATTCTGCCTCACTCTCATCCTCGGGTTCCTGTACTGAGTACACAGGCTTGGGTGACTCTTCAACGTCAATAAAATGAGCAGTGGGCACGGGCTCTGGCAGAGCATAAGCCGAAGAGAGTATGAACACCATGTTACAATCATGAACCGTGGCCTCGTCCTCAGGCTGCTCCTCGTCCATCGGCACCTCTTCCTCATCCGCCGCCTCTGGCTCCTCCTCGTAGTCGACCATTTCGTCCTCCTTGTCGAGGTCTACGTCTCCTGTTTCGACCATTACGCTAGAGGCGACTGAGGATGGCCTAGTTGGCACATTCATCTGCAGCTTCTTAGCCGCGTACTCTAGAAAGTTAGAAGGCGCTTTCGTCTCCTTTGGCCTGGCCTGAGATGTGGTAGCGGACGGCCCGCTCACATCCGCCAACGCTACATTGGATTCCTTGAGAGCGTTCTCCCTCGCAGAAACCCCCACGTTACTCGTGCTTGCAGTCAATGTTGCGCTGCTCTCTTTAGGTACCCACCTCAAAACGGTGGAACCCCTACTAGTGTCAATTACCATCATATCTTCTTGATCCTCCGAGTCTTTCTACTTTCCGGCAGCCTCGGGCTGTGTCCTCCTTGGGGGCGACTGCCTAGCGTTTGACCGCTCAGGAGAAAACTCCAGCTTGCGCCTCGGCCTGGACTGAGGCGCCCCAGTGGATCTTGGTAGATCCGCCACCCGGTCGTGTGCGCTCCTTCGAGGTGCCGGTGGAACCGCAGTGGACCGTTGTCGTCTAGAGTCCACGTAGGACTTAGTTCTTACTCTGTAGCGCCTATGGATCTGCTCCACCTGCTCCACAGGTACCGACAACTCATCCTCTGTTACCTTTCCTGAAGCCAGATCCGCCAAGGTCCTCTTTGCTTTTCCAAAGCGTCTCCTCTCGTTCCGGGTGGTCACTACAGCAAGCTCAATGGCCTTGCCATCTCGCTGGGTATACCACCTGTCCGCCTTCGGATCATTCCTAGAAGCCGGCGGAATATAAACCTCTACAGATGGCTCTGGATTCGAAGCCTTGTGCGAACCCCCAGCCATAACTGACTTGACTCCGGATGGTCCTGGATCCTGCCTAGGCCTTGTTCTGCTAGCATAACTGTCCTCGGACCCATGATGGTACTTCATCCGCTTGGAACTCTCTCGGCCCGACTTCTCGGGCGGCGGATGCTCTAGCTTAGCCTTTTCAAGGGCTCTCTTCTCGGCCTTCTCCTCTGCCTCCTTCAGAGCTGCCTGAAACTCATCAACAGTAATCGGTTGCCCTGTAGTCAACCTACAGGTGAGGCAGAGCTTGGAACGAGGGACCATCACCATATCCTCCTCTTCAATAGCCCCGACCCAAAACTCTGGGCAGGGACTAGGCTGGCCGCCATCAAACTCCAGCTTGCCATCGTTTAGCCACTCCTGCAACTGATCCTTAAGACCTACACATTCAGAAGCACAGTGGTCAAACGTACGATGGAAAAAACATGTAAATCCGCCATCCCCAATGTTGGGATGGCATCGGTAAAACTCTTGAATCTCTGGTGCCTCCTGATGCACCATTGCTTCCCAGATCTCCTCCGCCTTGCCTGCGTCGTAAGTATACTCTTGAAACCTGGAAACCTGCTTCCCGCTCTGCTGTGTTGGACCTGGACCAACGCTGATCTCAATCGCATTCACCCGCGGAGCGCCCTTGGCAGCTGTCCACTGAGGCACCTTAGGATTCTCCAACTGCAGGGTGTTGTCATTGATCCACATTTGCAGCTGGTCCTTCAGCTTCACACAATCCTTGGTGTTATGATTGTTCATATTGTGAAAGCTGCAGTACGTCTTTCCCGCCATGTAGTCAGGCTTGGGGATGAATCCGTCGTGGTGCAGACGCCCCAAGTTGAATAGCTCTTGCAAAATCTCAGGAGCCCTGTGGGCGTTGTAGGTATACTCCTGAAAAGCTGACTTAGTTGGGAGCGGTGCGATTAACTTCACGGTCTCCCTGACTGGCTTCGCTATATGGGACTGCAAAGGCTTCTTATCTGTCCGCTCAATAACCGCCACCTCGTGCTCCAACTCTTCATCAACCCAAGTTAGGATTGGCCTAGGAACAGCGTCTGCCTGGATAGTTGCTACGGTTTTAGCCGCAGTCGGTAGTGGAGTTTTGGGCTTCAAAGTTCCCGGATAATAGGACGTAGGAGTACCCTTCCGCCTCTCGTTTCTGTCCCTGGACCGCTCAACGTAGTGCTGTTCCTGACCCAGGCGATTAGTCAAATCCGCCATCGTGGTCACGTGCACCTGCCTGAACCCCTGGCAGATCTCATCTACCAGGCCATTAATCGCCATTCTTACTGCATGCTCCTCTGGAATTTCCATCTCGCAGCGGGTCAGTTCCAGCTTGAACCTTAAATAAATAGTCAGTGGCAGACTCGTCATGCCGCTGTTCAGTCTCCGCCAGGTCTTTGACCCCGATCTTTGCTTCCACGATGCCAAACATCGTTCTGAACAAAACCTCCATGGTCTTCCAATCTGGAATGAACCCGGGTTTCAAACGCTTATACCAGATTGCTGCTTCCCCCGCCAAGGATGTAGGAAAAAGCTTCAACTTCATGATTGGGTCCTCCCCGTACTGACCCGATTCATTGGTGAAACGCATGATGTGCGTTTCAGCATCTTCTGACGTCTGGCCAGTGAATGGAGTAAACCGGATTGGCTTAAACCCAGCGGGGAATGGGATCGCGTTCACTTCTTGAGTCAATGGATTCTCATACGTCCTGTCGACGTTGGGCAACCCCTGTAGTTCCCTGAGCCTGTCAGAGAAAATCCTGCCAATGTCATCCAGCGTTATCTGGGCCACAACGTTTGCTGGTTGCTCCAGCGCATTGGTATTACCCGGCCTCGCAGGTGGAACCTGGTCCCCCGTCTGATGGTTAGCGGCCTCAGTGTTAGGCCCGCCATTTCCGCCACGACCATTTGGACGTCTCCGCTGATCCCTCTGCGGATTTGTAACTGCACGGCTGGGTCCTTCAGACTGGTCAACCCGATCAAATAACTGTCCCATCAAGACATTCAAGTTTGCAAGCGTGGCGTTAGTAGCTGCCACCTGCTCCTGTTGTTATTGCCAATAGCTATCAGAATTCTTGATGTGGGCAGCCAAGTCATCCCCCAGCCGGCCTTGCTGTCCGGCGAGGTACCTGAAATTAGCAGTGAACCCCCTTTGCTCAGTTTCCATCCGCTTAACGGATTCACTTAGACTAACGACCACAGTATTGGCATTCTTCAGAGCTGTATCTGTCTCACAAGATTTTTCAATCAGCATTCTCAGAGTATCCGTCACCTCTATGGGAGTTGCAGTTTCTCCCATGAATGGTGCTACAGGTGACAACGGCGGATCTACGGACTCATCCGCGAACCCCTCATCCAAGAAACCAGATGCAGCCGCCCGGTTGACAAAACCCAGAGTGGTGTCGTCATTCTGCGGAGCAGCCGTCACCTCTAGTTCCTCTACCTCAATCTCCGTAACTGGTGTCGCGGAAACCGGGTTCAGACTCTTCCTGCTTCGCACGGCCTTGAGGGCTGCCGCTATAGCCGCTGCATCCCCCAAGGTCCCGCCAAACACTTCAATAACTTCAGCTTCGGTTAATCCCCTACATTCAGCTGTGTTATGCTTGATCAGCTGCTTGTGGGAACCCTTCAAACAAGACATGGTTACCCTTTTATAAGGATGACCCGTTGTAGATCCCGCAATCTTGACACAGTAGGTCCCACTGGGCGTGCCAAAATGTTCGTGGCGGATTCAGCACCCGGCGAACAGTCAGCACGTGGCGTGGCGGACGTGAGGTCCTTCGTGTGTCTTCTGTGTGCTTTAGGCGTGCCAGCACCCTTGGAGCGGTGCAACTCGATCGCGTGCGACCCCTGGCGAGTCTTCTCGTCTGCTCCCAAATGACTCTGACTTCCTGGTCAAGCGACTGTTACGCGGCCGCTGACTAAGCCGGCGTACAGGACTCGAACAAGACCTGAATAGAACTCTCTAACAGGATTTTCTTCTCAACCCCCTAAGGATTGAGGATCTTACTCTGATCCGGAGAAGCAAAACAGAGCTAATACCAAGACCACGGGTGTGCTACCGGAGTAGCGGACTGACTCGATTGCTACCTGAGTAGCGACAGACTCGATTGCTACCTGAGTAGCGGACTGACTCGATAGGCTCAGCAAACGCTCGGCACGAGTACGAGATAAGATCGATCGTAGTGGTGGAGGCGAGTTGCGTGAGTTGCTCCGTAGAGCCTTTGGCAAGTTAGCGGTGCGCTAGAACTTGGGGTTGTTTGTGTTTGGTTGAGAACCCTTTCCTAGTTGCAGGAAGCGTTATATTTATATCGCTCTCGAAACCCTAGGGCTGTGAGATCCAGCCCGGCGGATTCCGAGTTTCATTAGGACTGTCCTTCCTTATTCTGCTTCCAATCCCATTAATTAAGAATCAATCGAGATCAGACTTCTTCTTTGTTTAGGCAACTTCCTCTCCGTTAAATATGTCCAGATCACCACTCATTAAAGTCGAGATCAGCCAAATCGAGTCCCACTGCCGATCAACCACTGATTCGGCGAAGATATCCTTTTCGGATGGATTGCTACCGAAACAATCCCTAATTATCCCAATCAGTATTTACACCTCATTATCCCTTAAAGAGAATCATATATTGTATAATTGGATTACTATAAAATAACCCCGAACTGATTAGGTAATAAATCCACGTTTCCCCCAAATAATCTTTCCTGCAAGAAGCGGGAAACCATGAATATCGGGTCTGATTTAAACCTAAACCCCTCTGGGCCTCAGGGTAAAAGCCCAATTGGAGTGAATTCCAATTGTGGCCCAAACAGGGTCCTCCTCCTCCCTTGATAAGGAGAATGCCGTGAGGATTGGCGGTGGCGTTGCCGGTGGTGGTGGGTTTTCTCATCAGAAACATCCTCGGAAGTTGCAGCGACTTGATAATCATTCTCACAATTGTCGAAGTCATAGCTCCTCTTTGAGCCAGAGTACTTTTTGCGGCGGTCACCTTCCCAGAAGAGCTGCGGCTTAGCCTTCCACACTGTATAAGAATGGCATCCACTTCTTCTTTATTGCAGCTGGATGTCCTCACACGGACTCCAGTGCCCGTAGATGCCTCTGCAGGCTTCTTGTCATCCATGGAGACTTGGTCGCAACTCTCGGTGGTAGCGGCAGTAGCAATTGGAGCAGAGGCTGCATCGCCATCAGCTTCTTGTTGGAGAGGAAGTGGCCTGTCTCTATCATCGTGGCTCTTACGGTGCTTGATGATGAATATCTCCTTTTTTACTTTGCTTTCTTCTTGTTCTTGTTTTGCTGGCACAGACACGGACGTCTTTAATTTGGAATCAGCCCTCAGTGGTGCTGCTGGTGCAGGTGCTGAAGAAATGGTCACATAGTCAGCAGCAGCAATTGTAGGAGGAGAGGAGCCTTTCTTCTTGCTGAAACAAGAACCCATGTAGCTGCTGGGTTGGGTGTTGATTACTGGTATAGTGAACTAAGAGAAATGGGAATGACAAAGAAAGAGGGGTTTTGGAATTATAATAGATTAGGGGATCGAGACATGGCCCTTTGCCCGAGAGACATTTTCAAACTGGGCTCTTGAGGATTCATTTAAGAGGCCGTTGAGAATTATAAAACTTTAAACCAAACTAGCCATACAATTATTACTTTTGTCATAAATGCGAGTATTAAACGAATTTACCATTAGTGTGCCTTCGTTAAAGTAATAACGATAATGATATTAGGAAATTAGTGATTATGATCATAAGTGTAATTGCTGTTACCATTTGTAATCGTCCCCCTATATAAAGAGATTCTCTAATAAAATGAGTAGACCGATTCAGTTTTTCTATTACACGTTATCAGCACGTAGCCTTACTCGCTGAGATTTTTAGCTAAGAAAAAAAAAAACAGAAAAAAAAACCCTATCTCCCCCCTCCGCTACCGTCGAACCTCGCTGGGCCTGCCATCTCCGATCGCCTCAACACTAGCAGCAGCCCGGAGCCCTCGACCCGGTACCTCTGGCGCCTCACGATTACGTTTCTCCCACACCGGCAGTCCCCAAATCCTCGGCTGCGCATCTGCTTCTTCGAACCCGATCGGGCTCCCTCGCCTCGATCGGCGTCAGCACCGCCCAATCCGACTCGATCTGCAACGTCTGCTCCACCCGCTCCAGCTTCTCCTCCGATCGGACAACCTCAAAAACCCAAATCGGACGAAGTTTTTGACCCCGCTCCTGCTACTCCTCCGATCGGACAACGTCGAAAATTTCTGGGTGCCATCTTTGCCGACAAAGCTTCGTCAGCAGAAATACTGACCTCGACCCGATCCGATCCAGTTGCAGCTCGACCCGACCCGATCCAGTTGCTGCCTGACCTGACCCGCGAACAAGAAACTAATATTTACTATTTTTGGTAAATTAAGGTTAGTTTTCTGAAAGTTACTATAGAGTAAAAAAATATATTACTGTTTCACTGATACTAATTAAAGAAATTAATTGTAAATGTGAAATTTAATTGTCTATTTGACCCAGATTTTACTTGTTAATTTTTTTACTGCCTACGTAAATGCATATATTTATGTTTTTAAGCATTAAACTTTGTATGCAATATTTGTCATTTAAATGTTAATTTGTGATTACTATGACATAATTTTAATATACGAATATTATGTGATCTATACTTTTTATAATTAATTATCAAAGCATGCTATCTGTATTTTGTTAATATTGAATGTGTTCAAGGAGAAAAGATAATAGGTAGAACTCATTCTTTATTGATTGATAGAGAGGCCTTTATATAGACATTTACAATAAGTATCCCGATACATTAGGGATTCCCTATCTAATACATAATCAACTATACTAGTCTAATTAGGTTAAGACACATCCAGAAAGTTACGGAAATAACCTTCTTACAACACTCCTGTTTCTGCCTAAACCCGGGGGTCTAGTAGATACTCGATGAATCCAACTCGATCTCCTGCAATCCTGCTCACTAAGGGGAATACCGGGCGGGCCGGTCTTCTCCTCTCCGATGCCTAAGTTAGTATAGTTAGAATATATATAACCAAGGCACGTATGTAAGCAGGGAGAGAGATAAGTTACCTAATAAAGAGGGTAGCTGGGGCCCTTATATAGGTGGTTGGGGATAAGGGCTGGCCTTACCCTTCGATGTGGGACTGGTTCCCTTCTGTTTGTACCTTCTAGTGCCCTCTTTGGCAGGCTGGCGCCCCCGACCCCAGGGTCTCTGGAGGCAGGATAGAGTGCTGGACCCCGAGGCCGGGTGCTGGTGATCCGGTCCCGAGCCTTGGGCCGGGCCCTGGTGCACTTGCTGCCGGTCTGTGGGTCTGCTGTAGCCTCTCTGCGGCTACTGTCAACAAGTCCCCCAAGTTCCCGGTCAAGTGCAATCTTGAATGGGGACTTAACTCTGTCTTGCTCTTGCCCCGCAGACCCGCAGGGTTACCAACCTACCGGTGCCCAGTCCCCCAAGTCCGCATTAAAGATTGGGCGTGACCGAGGTGGGTACCCGTTGTTGACGGTAAGTAAAAGTTTATAAGTACGTCTGTGATATAGATAGTACTGGACCTCGCCCGGGCGTTCTGCCATATCGAGACGAGTCCCGGATGAACTTGCAGACTGGAGCTCGCCCGGGCGTGGAGCTCGACCGGGCGTTCTGCCATATCGAGACGAGTCCCGGATGAACTTGCAGGCTGGACCTCGCCCAGGCGTTCTGCCATATCGGCGCGAGGCGGAGTTCTCGGGAGCTCGACCGGGCGTTCTGCCATATCGAGACGAGTCCCGGATGAACTTGCAGACTGGACCTCGCCCGGGCGTTCTGCCATATCGGTGCGAGACGGAGTTCTCGGGAGCTCGACCGGGCGTTCTGCCATATCGAGACGAGTCCCGGATGAACTTGCAGGCTGGACCTCACCCGGGCGTTCTGCCATATCGGCGCGAGGCGGAGTTCTCGGGAGCTCGACCGGGCGTTCTGCCATATCGAGACGAGTCCCGGATGAACTTGCAGACTGGACCTCGCCCGGGCGTTCTGCCATATCGGTGCGAGGCGGAGTTCTCGGGAGCTCGACCGGGCGTTCTGCCATATCGAGACGAGTCCCGGAGATGCTAGCCTGCGGGAGGGCCTGTTGGTGCGTGGACTAGGACAACAGGTATCCCAGAGAGTGTTACGGCCGTACCGAGGCATCAGTTAACACTTGCTAGTTCTTCTCAGCTTTTGTTGGTTAAACGTTGAGGTAACGTGCAGGTTTGTTAGCCTGCGGGGAGACTTGTTCTGTGTTAGAGAAACAATCTGCCCAGTGGAGTGGCGTTGAGATAACGAGTCTCACCATGTATCCCCAAATGTATCACAGTTCAGTGTGATGCAGGGTTTTTATCCTGCTGGACAAGAGTACATGGGTTAGATGTAAACTCGCCCGGGTTTATAAAGCCCATGCGTTTAGAAGCCTTTGCTGTTGGCTCATTCCTGCCCGTAGGCGAAGGAAGGTGACAACCGGTAGAATGCCTTGGAGTGGGTTAAATGTCCCAGGGCCGGTGGAATGTCATAGTGCTGGACGGATCTCGACCGGGCGACATGCCATATCGAGACGAGTCCCCCAGTGATATGCAACGAAGATGGTGCTAGAAGGAGGGTTCATACCTGGATAGATGCTCTCAAAGCGGTTGGAAAAATCACAAGCGGTGAGAGGTCTTCAAGATATACAATGAAGAAGCCATGCAGCCGGTTGAATGATCATGCTCGTGAACTGCCATGGTGCCGGATTGACTCGGAGTTGACTTTCTGGGGGAACGAGGGGAGTGGACGCCTCGTTGTTCGCTCCTATCTCCCTAAATGCCGCTGGTAAGTGGGACAGGTGGCGGACATGCGATGAAGGGGAGAGCCCATCAGTCCCATCAGTTATGATGGGTGGGATCCCTTATCCATGCTGGGACACGTGTCGACAGGGAGCGGTCTGAGATGGAGGGAATCCACGGCTGGGGTTGCCTTGCTTTTCTTGTTGCCCTATTTATTGTCCACTCTGCTCACCTCCTACCACCCTTTGCCTAAATCTTTTGCCTTCTGCTCTCCTCGTCCGCCTTGCTGCAGGTCTGAATTATTTTGTGTTGGGATTATGGCGTCTGGGAGATCTGCGCATTATGGCGGCGCAAGCCGCGGGCCCAGAAGCCACGAGCTGCTGGATGGTGACAGAGTGATTCCCTGCGATGAGCCAGTCAGAAGCATGGATGAAAGAGAGATTAGGGAGTTTCGGGCGAAGTGGGACATCGATTCTTCTGTTAAACTTCGAGGCCTGCGTCCCGGGGAACTGGCCTGTAACCCGGAACCGGGCTGGGTTGCTGTTTTCGACGATCAATTCCGACATGGACTATCGCTGCCGCTACCGGGATTTGTTCAGTACATGCTGAGCTCACTAAATCTTTCCCCGACCCAGCTTCTGAGTAATCAGTGGAGGCAGTTGCTTGGGCTTGGGTGCCTGTTTAGTCTGAGCCATATGAACTGGCCCACGGTTAATGAATTTCGGGCGCTGTACAAGATTTCTTACTGCAGAAAAGCCCAGTGCAGCGGTTGTGTGAACTTTGCCGCGCGGGACTATGGTGCTGCCATCACGCATCTGCCGTCATCGGTTTCAGATGTCTGGAGGAGGTCGGTGGTGCTGGTCGGTGGCAGGTGGCAAAGTAACTAGAGGGGCTATCAGGTCCCCGGGGCATACCAACCGATCGGGGACCAATCGTGGCAGTTGGAGAACTTGGAGAAGCAGCGGATATTCCAGTTGTTCTATGGCTGGGACCATTTGAGTCGGAGCTCCTACAACTTCATCCGATGGAACGTGCTGAAGATATGCGAGATGGGGAGAAGACCTGGTAAGGTGTCTTGCATTTTGCCTTTTTGCATGGTTGCTTGTGTTCTGACCGCTCGACCTATCGGCTTGCAGGTAATGCCCCCCGGCTCGCACTTAAGATTGAGGAGACTATCGAATCGGATGAGGAGCTTGTAGCCTCGAGATTGATGGAGACGGGGGAGACGGCCGCGAAGACCGTGATTGATACGGCTACCCAGAAACGCAGGGAGCATGATAGGCCGGTGCCGCTCGTGTTTCCGGACGCTCACTATGGAAGGCGAGCGGGCGGTGAGAACAACTCCCCATTCTTTATTCGGGAAGGGCGGTCTGTGGGGTTATCTGGTTCAGAACCCGCGGCGCGACCGATGGCGGTACGGGTCTCGCGGGAGAGGGAAGCGGCAGAAATGTACGGGCGCCACCGAAGCAGCCTTGGTGAAGCTCCGCCCAAGAGGGCAAGGGCTTTTGACACCGGAGCGTCGAGTTCGGCTGGGCCAATCGAGCGGGCGGTGGCTCCGGTGGTGGAGGTGGTTGGTCGAAGGACTCAGGTGCCGGAAGCTAGTCGCAGTTCCGGTGATGGAATTGGTAGGTTCGTGGTTGCTACCATCGAAACCTTGGGGCTTGACCGGGAGGACCCTGGGACTGGACGATCGGGCGAGAACAGGGCGAAGCCCGTGGAACTAGCTGTTCGGGTAAGTGTTTTTGTGCTTCCTTCTCTTGGAGTGACACGAGCTAATGTTCCTTTGTTTACCTCTGGCAGCTGGTTCATAGCCTTTATGCCGCGGAGCCCAGAGGGGAGGCTGCTGCGGGTTTAGAGAGGCGGGTGGAGGAGCTGAGCGTGCGGGTGGACGTGGCGGAAGCCAAGCTTGCGGAGGAAAGAGAGAAGGTTGGTCGGTTGGGCACCGAGCTTGCGCGAGAGAAAGAACTAACCGGTCGGTTGCACCATGAACTCCTGCAGGAGCAGGAAGAGACCGATCGGCAGGCCGCTGCTCGAGAAGGGAAGGTCGCGGAGCTGGAGGTGAGGGTTTTGGAGCTGCAGACCCAGGCTGTCGCCCGGGAAGGGAAAATCGCGGAGCTGGAGGCGAAGGTTTTGGAGCTGCAGAGTCAGGTTACAGTAGTCGCCCAAGGAAGGGAGAAGCTCACGGAATCCCAGCTTGCTGAAGTGGCAGATAAGGCTGTCGACGACTTCCGGGAGTCGGTGGAGCTTGAAGAGATGCTGGATGCGGCCCGGGAGAAGGGCATTAGCGACGCTTATCTGGAGTGGAGGGAGAAAGGATGGCTTGATGCCGAGCAGATGGAGGCTGACATAACTGAGATGGTGGAGCAGGAGCAAGCTCTAAAAGGTGGCGGGCCGGGGATTGGGGGCTCCGGGGGCGGTAGCTAGCTGTTTACCTTGTATATGCACATCTTACAACTGCTGTAGTTTATTCGTTAATACCGTAACTGCGTGTTGCAATATTGATGCTAAATACACTGATGTCGCTCTGTGACCGCTATTACTTAGGGTAGAACCGTAGGTGCTGGATATTCCACGGCCGGGTGGAATAGATGCCCTCGGTGTCTATAATGTGGAATTTTGCCGGTCCCACGGCCGCGGTGATCTGGTAGGGCCCTTCCCATGTTGGTTCTAGGGCCAACGGTTTTTTCTGGACCTTCTTCATGACCCAGTCCCTGACCTGTAGCTTTCTCTCCCGGACCCTTCTGTCATAGTACCGGGCGATCCGCTGCTTGTAGGTTTGGTTGCGCATATGCGCCTGGTCGCGGCGCTCCTCAATGAGGTCCAGGTTGAGCAATAGCCCCTCGGCGTTTGTTTCGGCGTCGTAATTCTCGACCCTGCCGATGGGTATACCAGTTTCTACAGGGAGTACCGCCTCGCTCCCGAATGCCATGCAGAACGGGGTCTCTTTGGTTGCCTCTGCTGCTGTTGTCCGGATGGCCCATAGCACCGCAGGGAGTTCTTCGGCCCAACATCCCTTCTTGGCATCCAGCTTCTTTTTGAGAATGGTCTTGATAATCTTATTGACCGCTTCTGCTTGGCCGTTGGTCTGTGGGTGTGCCACTGAGGCGAACAACATCCGGGTCCCCATAGAGGCTGTGTACTGGATAAGATCAGCATTATTGAACTGTGTCCCATTGTCCGTGACAATAGTCTGCGGTACCCCGAACCTGCAGTAGATGTTCTTCCATAGGAACCTTTTAACCCGTTCCTCAGTGATCTTTATCATGGGCTCTGCCTCGACCCACTTAGTCTGATAGTCTACTGCCACGATGGCATACTTGTATTGTCCCATAGCTGTTGGGAAAGGGCCGATGATGTCTAATCCCCATTGTGCGAATGGCCATGGTGCCAACAGGATTGATAATGCGACTGCCGGGGCATGAGGTGTAGAGGCGTACATGTGGCAGCCGCTTGATATTTTTCTTGACATTGCCGCCATGTCTAGCCAGAAATACCCCGCTCGGAGCGATTTGTGGGATAATGATCTTGCGCCGGAGTGATTACCGCATACCCCCTCGTGGATCTCTCGCATGATAGCCTCTCCTGCCTCTTTTGTCACACACCTCAGCTGGGGGAAGCTGTGCCCCCTCCGGTATAACTGGCCGTTGAGGAAACCGTACAGGGCGCACCGGAGGTGTAGCCTCCTGGCCTCTACCGCATCTTGGGGGCTGGTTTTGTCAGTCAAATACCTGACTATTGGGTCCATCCAGCTTGGTGGCGCTTCTTCTACCGCAAATATCTCGGAGATGGTTTTGCTTATGCTCGGCTTCTGGAGAGTTTCAATTTTTGCTTTCCGGTACTCTGGAGGGTAGTTTCCGGTTGCCAGCGTTGCGAGGGCATCTGCATGTCTATTTGCCTCTCGGGGAATGTGCTGGATCGTGGCGCCTTCGAACGGCTCAATCAGGGTTTTGGCCAAAGCCTGGTAAGAGGACAGCTGGGAGTCCTTGACCTCAAACACCCCGTTCATCTGGTTCACCACTAAGCTAGAGTCGCTGTATATCTCCATGGACGAGATTCCCAACTCCTTGGCCAGTTGCAAACCGGCTATGAGGGCCTCATACTCGGCAGCGTTGTTGGAGGTGGTAAAAAGGAACCGTAAGGCATACTCGTATGACTGGCCATCAGGCGAGGTTATCATGACACCGGCGCCGCTCCGCCTGGTCGTTACGGAGCCGTCCACGTAAAGTTTCCAACATGTGGGGAGACCTGGTTCGGTCTTTATGGTTCGCACCGCGTTGGTGTCCTCGCACCGGGCGGGGTGCGCTTCTACCGCCATTGGGGTGAGCTCACATATGAAGTCCGCAGCTGCCTGTCCCTTGATGGCTGTTCGCGGGGCGTAAGTGATGTCGAACTCTCCCAGTTCAACTGCCCACCGTACGAGCCTACCGCTGGTCTCTGGTTTTTGTAGGATCTGTCGCAGAGGGTGGTTGGTATATAAGGTGATGGAATGAGCCTGGAAATAATGCTGGAGCTTCCTGGCACTAACAATCAGGGCTAGGGCCAATCTCTCTATGTCGGGGTACCGGCCCTCTGCTCCAGTGAGTCCCTTTCCCGCATAGTATACCGGGAGTTCGAGCGTGTCTTCCTTCCTAATGAGAGCCGCGGAGACGGCCGTTGTGGATGCAGCTATGTAGAGGTATAACATTTCGCCCGGCACCGGTTTGGATAGGAGAGGCACTGCCGACAGATATGCCTTGATAGACTGGAATGCCACTTCATGCTCCGCTGCCCAGTGGATTTTCCTGGTCTGTTGTGCCTTGAGCAGCTTGAAGAACGGGGTGCATTTGTCGGTTAGGCGGGAGATGAATCTGGCAAGGGCGGCTAACTGGCCGGTCAACATCTGGACCTGATTTCTCTCCCCTGGCGTTTCCATATCTAAAATTGCCTGGACCTTCAGCGGGTTGGCTTCTATCCCTCGCTGGCTGATGATGTGGCCTAGGAATAGGCCCTCTGAAATCCCGAAAATACACTTTTTTGGGTTTAAGCGCATTCTGAATTTGAGCATCTTGCCGATGACTGCAGCCAAATCCCGGACGTGGGCCCCTGCAGTCAAGCTCTTGACCAGCATGTCATCAACCTAAACCTCTACGGTTTTACCAATTTCTTGCTCCAGCATTCGGTTCACCGTTCGCTGGTAGGTGGCCCCGGCATTCTTTAGACCGTACGGCATCCTCTTATAACAGTAGGTACCTCGGTCGGTTGTGAATGACGTGTGCTCCTCATCATCCGGGTGCATCCTAATCTGATTGTACCCGGCGTAAGCGTCCATGAAGCTGAGCATCTTAAAACCAGATGTGGAATCTATAAGCTGGTCAATCCGGGGGAGCGGGAAGCTGTCCTTTGGACACGCCCGGTTCAGGTTAGTGAAGTCCACGCACATACGCCACTGGCCGGTTCCCTTCTTCGGTACTATGACCACGTTAGCGAGCCAGCGAGGGTATTGGACTTCCCGGATGAAACCTATACCCTTCAATTTCTGTATCTCCTCTCTGATTGCCTCATACTTTGCCGGACTGAAGGACCTCCTCTTCTGCCTCACCGGGGGAACATTGGGTAATAAATTTAGCTCATGTACGGCTATCTCCGGGGATATGCCTGGCATGTCCTCATAGGACCATGCGAAGACCGAACTGTTGTCCCGGAGGAAGGCTATGAGCTCTTGCCTGACAACCGGATCGAGCCGCGTCCCTATTACGACATTTCGCTCCGGGTAGTCTACCGAAATGCAAATCGCTTCGGTTTCTTCCACGGCCGAAGGTGGCTCCAGCTTTTCGGTGAATCGCCTTACTTTTTTTGAATTGATGTCGTCACGGGGGTCAATACTCAGATCCGGCACTGGCGCCTGCTGAGTGGTTGTGAAGACCTCGGTCCGCTTCCTCCCGTGGGTCACGACCTCTGTGTAATACTTACGGGCGATCCTCTGGTCCCCCCGTATAGTAATAACTCCGGTCGGTGAAGGCATCTTCAGCATCAGCATATGGCCGGCTATAAACGTTTTGAGCCTCCATAACCCTGGCCGACCGATTATGCCATTGTACGATGATAGGCAGTCGACAATGATGAACTCCAAATGCTCCTTTCTCGTTCTGTCTCCCTCGCTGAAGATGATCGGTAGGTAGTCCGAACCCAGAGGCTGGACGACCTCACCGGAGAAGCTTATAAGCGGCTCGTTATCCTGGGATAACTTGTTCCTTCCTCTCTGCAACCCTTTGTATGCGTCTCGGAACATTACATTGACTGAGGCTCCGGTATCGATCAACATACGACTGGTTATCCAGTGGTCTATTTAGACCGTAATGAGGAAGGGGTCGTTGTACGGTTGGATCAAATCCTCCGGCTCTTCCTCCTCGTAGAAAGTGATCGAGTTCCATCCGGTTTTAGCGGCTTGGCCGCTTCTTTCGCCGAAGGCGTACACCTCCTTCCCTCGGATCGATCTTAGGCACCGCTTCTTTGAGCTCCGGGTAAGCCGATCTATACGGTGCCCGCCGTGTATCATGCTAATGCTCCCGTGTACCTCGATCCCCCCGGGAGTGTGGGTGCTTATAGTTCCCACCTGTCGAGCTCGCGGTCGCTCGTTGTTGGGGTCCTTTGGGCGGGCCTGGTCGTTCACGACCGCTGTCTGGGGTTTTCGGTCATCAGTCCGAAGGGCTAGATCTTTGGGTTTTCCTGCTGGCGAAATAACTAAGGCCCGCGGTGGTCGCTCTGCTGGCATAGCTGCCAGAGGCTGCGCCGAGCGCACAAATGGCGGTCTTCTCCCTGGTCGGGAACCGTCGCCAGCGCTTCGCCGGGGTTGCCACTCCTCCCGCATCTCTGCTTTCCTGGTGGCTGCAGGCGCTCGGTTGCGGTCTAGCCACCCTGTCTTGCCTCCACGGGATGGTGGTAGGTCGTCCGCTATTCGCTTGGGCGCCTTGTCCCCATATGTCTCGTGCTCTGCCTGAGCGTGCCTGACGGCCACGGTCATCAGCTCGTCGTACCCCAACGGCTCCTGTACTAGTAAGTCGTACGAAAGTTCCCCAGGTCTTAAACCCTGCTTGAAGGCCATCCCTGCGATCTGCTTGTCCAGGTTCCTGACCCCGGCCGTGGCAATTTGCCACCGGTTAACGAAGGCGCGTAGCGGCTCGTTGTCAGTTTGCATGCAGTCAAAAAGGATTGTTGATGCCTGGGATGTCCTGGCTCTGAGAATGAACCGGCCGACGAACTTATCAGCCAACCGCTCGAAGGTTTCGACTGAATTCACTGGTAGCTCGTAGAACCAATTCAACGCCTCTCCCGAGAGCGTCTCTTGGAATACGTTGCAGCACATGGCGTCCGAGTAGCCCCTCGCCCCTGCTTGTGACTTGAAACTGTCCAGGTGCTGGTACCGGCAGCCCGTTCCTGAATAGGTCAACTTTAGAGGTCTTTGGCTTCCAGATCTTCCTGATTCCCTAATCCGGCGCGGGAAAGGTCCAATCCGCTCGTTGAACCGCGCGCCACCCCGCGGTCGTCCTGCCATCCTCTCGCTGGTCTCCATGCGGCCCTTTATGTCCGCCACCGAGGCGGAGAGTGCCTCGAGCGTCCGTGTGGTAGAGCTTTCCTGTTCGGTTGACGCCTGGCCCGTGCGGTACGGGAGCTCGGCCGGGCCAGAGTTTTTTAGAGCTTCCGAAAAGAGTGGCGTGGCCACATGCACGGTCCTTCTTCTTCCCGTGGCCTGCCCTACCTCAAGATGCGGGAATTCGCTAGCCTTGCCTGCTGACCGCGGTGCTGTTCGAGGAGTGCCCTGCTGACCCTCTCGCTCCAGGGCCGCTAATAGGGCAATGTTTACTGCCTTCAATTCTTGGCATCGGGCTTCCGCTCTTAGTCGATCTTGATCGCCCTCTTCTCGCAAGCGCTCGACCTCTGCCTTCATCTTTTTTATTTCTCCCGGACCCTGCTGGTCGGGGTTTTCTAGTTCCCGGCGATCATGAGCTCTGTCTTGGATGGAGGAAAGGGCGAACCTCGCACCGACCTCAGCCTTTATGTTACGGGCCGGGTCGGGGAACTGAATTCGCGCTTTCGGTCCTTCCGTGCTGGCTTTTATCTTCCTTCCTTCCATAGCTTCCGGACTGAAGGATGTAGCTACCTCTCCAAAGGATCAATAGAGCAACACAACTTTTCGTACGTGTTCCCACAGACGGCGCCAATTGTTTCTGCCTAAACCCGGGGGTCTAGTAGATACTCGATGAATCCAACTCGATCTCCTGCAATCCTGCTCACTAAGGGGAATACCGGGCGGGCCGGTCTTCTCCTCTCCGATGCCTAAGTTAGTATAGTTGGAATATATATAACCAAGGCACGTATGTAAGCAGGGAGAGAGATAAGTTACCTAATAAAGAGGGTAGCTGGGGCCCTTATATAGGTGGTTGGGGATAAGGGCTGGCCTTACCCTTCGATGTGGGACTGGTTCCCTTCTGTTTGTACCTTCTGGTGCCCTCTTTGGCAGGCTGGCGCCCCCGACCCCAGGGTCTCTGGAGGCAGGATAGAGTGCTGGACCCCGAGGTCGGGTGCTGGTGATCCGGTCCCGAGCCTTGGGCCGGGCCCTAGTGCACTTGCTGCGGGTCTGTGGGCCTGCTGTAGCCTCTCTGCGGCTACTGTCAACAACTCCCCCTTGTGTCGAGGGCCTAATGTCTTCATGGTGTTCACCATGTTGCCTCACTAAAACCTTGCCAGCAAAACAAAACCTCTTGGGCAAAAATAAAATACATGGACGAAGAAAAAAGAGCACAACACACCAACACTACACTTGTGAATAACATGTGATCTAGATCTCCCTGATGTCTAACAAACTTAGAGCTCTGATATATGGCGCATGCCTAGGCTCTTCACATGTTTCACATGCATAGATTTTCCCAAAGACTTGGTAAACAAATCTGCAACATTTGCATATGAACTCACTTGATTTACTTGGATGTTCAGGAATTGTTGTTGTTGCACATTGTAAAAGAATTTGGGCGATATATGCTTAGTGTTATCACCTTTGATAAAACCTAACTTCATCTGCTCAATGCATGCAGTATTATCTTCATAGATACATGTAGGTTTATCGGTGGTAGACACTAGTCCACACGAATCACGCATGTGGCGAATAACTGACCTTAGCTAGACACATTCTCTAACAGCCTCATGGAGGGCAATTATCTCTGCGTGATTCGATGAAGTAGCAACCAAAGTTTGCTTGGTTAATCTCCAGGATATCGCTGTATTTCCCATGGTAAAAACATAACCAGTTTGGGAACGAGCACGATGTGGGTCAGAGAGATACCCAGCATCCGCGAAACCAACTAACACGTTGTTGGGAGTCTTTGAGTAAGGGAGATGACGTGAGCCGAAGCTCGCACGCAATAATAAACCCTACAATCGTTAGTAGTATAGAATAAGTAGGGATCATTCTAGCCGGGGATTAAGGGTACCTGAAATATGAGAATGTTAACAAAAATATTCACAAACATATATGCACACAATTGTCACACTTATATACATATATACATATTCACACACGAAATTATGGGGGATAAAAGGCTTGGCAGCAAGGGCTGCCTCTATATCTAAGACACGAAAATAAAAATAAAACAAAACCTAAACTACTATATACAAGTGATCATCATCTCTCACACAAAACAGTTCACACAAAAGACTCTTTAACACATAGATTCGCATGCAAGAAAGTAAGAGACAAGTATTTAACATGTTCAAGACTCAACTTAGTTTCGACCTACAACTAGAACGGGAGCCGATTTTTACCTAGTTGTGAGACTTTTTCTAATGTTTTAAGATCGAGCTATTCGCATGGTGATCCTAAAAGTTATGCTACCTTATACAAGACATAGCATTGAAGCACAAAAGTCTATAATCGAAGACATGTAAACAAGCAAGGTTGTCAATCATCTTATTTAACATGCAAGTTTTAGCTAAGGTATTACCCTAGGTGAGCACAACAAATCAAAGCAACATACGTTTCATCTTTATTCGTTCTACTCAGGTTAAATGAAACCTAACATCTAGATTTACATGCTTTAAACAACAAATGCTTAAGCACAACTAATGTTTCGATTTGTTAAGGAACACCCTTAGATTACTAACCAAATTAAATCCTAAACATGCTTCTAATACCACTGCCCTAATTATCCATACATACGAAAATACTACAAGTTAAAGATTACAATTTGTCATACAAAATTCGCATGCATTCGAAGTTCATAAACAAAGAGTAAAACCAAATTCAACAACCATAAAAACATACAATCTTCATAGACAAAGTATTGTAAAATTACAGAACAATAAAGAAGCCATGAGAAGATGGAGCACGCCTTGCAGAAACCTCCAAAGAAATTCGGCAAGGGTGTGGGACGGATCTACATGGTGGTGGTGGTTCGGCTAAACTATTTTCTGTATAGGATTTATGGTGAGGCTTTGGAAGAGCTTTTGGCTAGTATTCTATGCTTGAGATGAGATGATTTTTCTGTAGGAAAAGTGGGGGTATTTATAGAGAATAGGGTGTTGCCGGCAGCCCTCTTGCAAAAAGGATTTCAGAAAACCTAATGGGATAAGGTTTTGCAACCTTCCTTTCTTAGTTCAATTAGGTTTTCTTTTTTCTGAATTTTTTCTTCAAGGCTTGGGCTTCACATCTTCATGACTTCTTGTATGGTCTTGGACTTCAATTTACAGGTCTTGATCTATCGAAAATGCCCCAAAATGCCGGCAGCACAATATTGCACCAAATCTGCCAGAATCGGCAGCTTCTCCTAGCTTGACTAGGAGAACTTCTTTCTTCAAGTTTTTCTTCAATGCCATGGCCAAGTGTCATTCTCCTTCCTTCCATACGCTTGGGATGTCTTCACAAATGCTCTTGTACATCATATGGTCCATCGAAATGAAGCACTTGTGAAAAGGAAGCAATCAGTCCCTGGAATCGGCAGCTTTGACCTTGTCGCAGTAATTCCGGCATATCTCCACCTTCGGAGCTCCGATTGATGCGATTCCAAGTCTCACGTAAACTAGACACATATGGTCATCTCCCCATAAAATATCTCGGCCAAATTCCTTGCAAGTCGTCGGAAATGATTTTTCGAAGTTGGGACAAAGTCCCAGGAAAATCCTGTAAGCCCCTGGATTGGAATGTTCGGACTGCCGTTTTGCAGCCAACTTTTGGGTGACTTCCCGAACTCCGATTGATCTGAAATTTTAACACAACATTCCTCAGTATATGGATATTAAGCACACCAAATTTCATAGAATTCGGACAAGGATAGATCGCACTTTTGCTCATCTCAAAATCACGAAAAAGACACATTTTGCACTATTTTCCAGATTTCTCAAACTTAGTCATTTTTCGGATTCTTAACCATTTTTCGCCAAACTCTACCAAATTAACACTAAACTATATTATGACTCTATCTTAGACAAATAAGGGTTAAACAAAGCATAAACGAGGGCATAAGCATATAATATCGTCGCACATTGTGCTCCTATCAAGAGACGTCCAGAGAATGGCACATTTGGATGGTCGGACGCGTCGCCATCATCATCCTCCACGCCGCCGGCGCCAGCAAAAGTACCACGGCGTACGATGGCACTGCTGAGGCGGCCGGAAACGTTGGTGTGAGGAGGGTGATTGGCGGAATTCTCTCTCTTTGTGCTGAAGGGATAGAACAGTCCCAAGTCAATGGAACCTTTCAAGTAACGAAACAAATGTTTGATACCGTTCCAATGACGATGCATAGGCACTGAGCTAAATCTAGCTAGTAAGTTCACAGCGAAAGCAATGTCTGGTCTAGTGCGCTGTGCCAAATACAAAAGTGCCCCAATCGCATTTAAGTATGGGCACTCAGCACCAAGAATCTCTTCTTCATCCTCTTTGTGATGGAATGGATCCTTGTTTATGTCCAGACTACGAACGGCCATGGGAGTAGACAACGGCGTACATGTATCCATGTTGAAACGCCTGAGCATCTTCTGCGTATAAGCAGACTGGTGAACCAGAATACCCTTGGTTCTATGCTCTAACTCAAGTCCTAAACAGAACTTAGTCTTCCCAAGATCCTTCATCTCGAACTCAGATTTCAAGAATGAAACTGTCTCTTCAATCTCACTTGAAGTACCAATGACATTCATGTCATCAACATACACAGCTACAATGGCGAATCTAGAGTCGGTCTTTCTAATGAACACGCATGGGCATAACTCATCGTTCTTGTAACCCCTCCGAATCAAGTATTCACGTAGGCGATTGTACCACATCCTTCCGGATTGTTTAAGTCCATACAGTGAACGTTGCAGCTTAACTGCATAAGCACTCCGTGGTTTTGAGTCTTTTGATTCGGGCACATGAATTCCTTCAGGAACTCTCATGTAGATATCCGTATCTAGATCCCCATATAGATACGCTGTAACTACATCCATCAGTTGCATACTCAGTTTTTCGGACACTACTAAACTGATCAAGTAGCGGAAAGTAATGATGTCCATTACGGGAGAATACGTCTCCTCATAGTCAATATCAGGACGCTGCGAGAAGCCTTGCGCCACGAGTCTTGCCTTATATTGCAAGATCTCATGCTTCTCATTGCGCTTACGAACAAAGACCCACTTATGTTCGACAGGTTTAACGCCTTTAGGGATCAATTCAACAGATCCAAAGACTTGTCTTTTATCTAATGAGTCAAGTTCTGCCTGTATTGCTTCTTTCCACTTCGGCCAATCTGCTCTTTGTTGACATTCAGTCACTGAGCGTGGTTCAACTTCGTCGTCATGGATGATCTCTTGTGCGACGGAATAAGCATATATATTATCGACGTGTGTGGAGGCTCTATCCACTAAGAGACACGGGTTATTCAAACTGAGCGGGATTTCTTTGTTCTCTGGAGTCAACATTGGTTATGTGTCATCCCGCAGAAATGATTCAGTTGACTCATGGACATAACTATAGTCAGAGACAATCTCATGCGATGGATTCGCAACATCGATGATGAGCGGATTTTGTGCCTTCGCTCGCTTCTTTCGAGGGTTTTTATCTCGAGAATTCTTCGGTCTCCCCCTCTTTCTGGTGGGAGCCGAGGCCGAAGCTGCTGCCCTTTCAAAGTCCATCAGGGCACCGTTGTGATCCGATTCAACAACAACGACGCCACGGCATACGATGGCGCCACCGCCAGCGTCACTCTCTCCTGAGGATATGCCGACGGCACTAGGTCATAGGGCAGTCGAACCGGTCCCGTAATTCGGGACCTCCAACCTTGCCGGTACGTTTGCAACGGGTACGTGTGATCTTGTCACTTTCGCAATATCAGTGAAAGAGTCGGGCATCGAATCCGCGACTTTCTGTAGATCGATAATGCGTTGCACTTCAAGCTCACTTTGAGCAGTGCGAGGATCATGAAGAGACAAATCGTTGGGGGCACACCATGTCAATTCCTGACGTTCATTCGGAATGAGTGCATTCCTATCTCCCCCTAACGGCGGGAAGTGTGTCTATTCAAAGTGACAATCTGCGAATCGCGCAGTAAATAGATCACCGGTGGTTGGTTCTAAGTAGCGGATTATCGTTGGCGAATCATAGCTAATATAGATGCCTAAACGTCGTTGTGGACCCATTTTGATACGCAAAGGAGGCGTAATTGGCACATAAACTGCACAACTGAAAGTACGTAAGTGCGATAGATTGGGTTCAAAACCAGTTACCATCTGGTAGACACTAAACGCATTGTTGGCAATGGGTTGAAAACGAATAAGCATCGCTGCATGCAGTATTGCATATCCCTAAGCAGAAACTGGCAAATTGGTTCCCATAACCAATGCCCTAGCCACTAGCTGGAGTCGCTGAATAGTGGCTTCTGCAAGGCCGTTTTGAGAATAAACATGAGGAACAGGGTGTTCTACTTCAATCCCAATGGACATATAATAATCATCAAATGCTTTGGAGGTAAACTCGCCAGCATTATCCATCCTAACAGATTTGATAGGATGGTCAGGGTGGTTAGCCCTTAACTTGATGATTTGAGCTAAAAGCTTGGCGAATGCAGCATTTCTTGTAGACAACAACGCGACGTGTGACCAACGCGTCGACGCATCAATCAGCACCATAAAATATTTAAATGGGCCGCATTCTGGTTTGATTGGTCCACAAATATCACCTTGGATTCGATGTAAGAATGGTATATTATCAGTTGAAGCTTTGGCGAATGAAGGGCGAGCATGCAATTTATCAAGCGAGCAAGCCTTACAAAATGAGCGATGATCATTGGAAATGGCCGTTGTGGCATAAGAGGACACATGTGGTGTCGCCCCATGTCCCAGTGAAGGGTGGGAAGGCACGACGTGCGGCGTAAAGGCCACAGTCTGGCGAGGAGCTTGGCTCCTGCGTACATCACGATGTTGAGTCGCGGTAAGAGGTTCTTCCAATCACTTTTTCGACTTGAAAAATGGATGTCCATGGGAGTTCTTTAGAATCCGGATCATCATATCATGGCCAGGGTGGCCTAGTCGAGCATGCCAAAGCTTATAATCATTAGTGTCACAAAAATTATCAGTGACAACATATGATTCGAAGACACGGGCTGTAGTGAGATATAAGCCATTGTCTTCAATGCACGGCATCTTCTCTAAGATACGGCGGCGGCCGTGTTCTTGAGAAGTAATACATAAGTATTCTTCACCATTCTCAGCATATGTATCCAAGTGATAACCGTTGACACGGATATCCTTAAAACTCAGCAGGGTTCGATTTGTTCTCGGCGCATAGAGAGCATCAATGACATTGATAACAGTACCATTTGGTAACATAAATTCAGCGGATCCTCGCCCTTTGACAACCGGCGAGGTACCTATCAATGTTGTCATTGATGAGCGATATGACATTAAATCCGTAAACAACTGCCTATTCCTTAGAATAGTGTGGGTAGTTCCACTATCAGCTAGACACTCAACTTCTCCACGAGACATCTACAAAGAGAAGAAAACTTGGGTTAGTTTCTCGGGAGAACAGTCTAATCACTACGCCGTATGATAGAGAAAGAAAGGGGAATAAATCTCATCGAGTGTATCACATGGCATTTGGACATTATAACTTCGACTTAAGTCAGAAAGTATAAGGTTGAATGTTACATAACCAAACTATCATCATCAGAAACCAAAACGAAACCAAGGCTTCGCACATTGTGGTGTAGAACACCTTTGGTAACTGGAATAAAATGAGGTCTAGCCTCCTAGGATCGGTGTTAAAACACCTCTCGGACTGCACACTAGCCGAAGCTGTGGATATCAAAGACACATGGTGTCGCGGCACCAGAGTGTGGCGGATGCCGAGCCTACTTCACCTTGATGGGCCGATGGCGGCCCATTCGCCACCTTTTTTTTTATTTATTTATTTAGGGATTGAGCGTAGGTGGGATTATAAGTCCAAAATATATAGAGCCTATGTGACCCAAAGGTGGCATCACAAGAACCACATGAGTTGTTAATACACGAACCTGATTGTATAAAAACATAAAATTTCTCACAATATGGGAAAACAGAGAAATTTTATTAAGTGCCAACTTGAATACATCAACTTCTAATTCCAAAATAAACAGACTAACAAGGGTCATAAAAACATGGCGAATGCCATTACATTACTTGATAAACTAGAAAAGCCAAATACATAGACTAATCAAAATCCGGGACATCAAGAGTTTGTGGTTGCGCCTTTGGAGAATCCACATGATGAGCATAATTTGCTTCAATCATCTCGTCCTCAGCATAATTACTTTCTTCAGACAGAAACTTCTTGTACTTCTTGTAGGCATTTAGCATCTCCTTACTAGCTCGACAATCGTGATGGTAGTGTTAGGAGTAACCACACTTGTAGCACGGAGCAAATTGAGCATTCCGGTCATTGCTATGAGGTCTAGGAAGGTTTGGTACCGGGCCTAGATGCGGTCCATGGCCGGTCTAGCCTCCCTCTGAAGGTGGTGCGGTGGCGCCACCTTCTCGCCTCCAAGTGTTGGATGTCGTGTCACTTTGTTTCCAGCATTCTGATGTCTTCTACGTATCGGATTGTACGGGGCATTGCGGCCTTTATTTTTCTGCTTTGAAGCCTTCCCATAATGAGCCTATGGTGTTGGAATTGGTTTTGTACCAACATGTCTCTGGCTACTATTGAGCCTAATCTCAGAATGACGCTCTTTTTTAGCCAATATTGTCATAAGATCAGCGAATGTTCTTATTCTTCCTTCATCAACTGAGATTTTATATTGATGTCCGAGAACATCGTAGGCCATGGGGAATGTATAAAATGTCTTCTCCAGAAGATCTTTATCGGTTTTGATGACGCCAACCGTGCCAAGATCCGCCTGTAGACTAATCATATCCTGATTGTATTTGTCTACTTTGTCATAATCCGAGAAACGGATTTGTTCCCATTTAAGGGTGAGCTCTGGGAGAAGCATGTCATGGACATTGTTAAATCGCTGCTGGAGCGTGTCCCATAAAATTTTGGGATATTTTATCGACAAATATTGTCGCTTCAGAGTCGGGTGGATATGGCGCCTCAAATACATGAGGGCCTGAGCCTTGGCATGGTCCCCAAAAGGGGTGGTGGCGGCTGCATCCGTCAGAAGGGCTGGAAAGCCTTTGATGGTAGTCTTTGCCTTGAAGATCTAAGATCTCAAAATCAGGGCGTGATGGTGACGACGACGACATCTACAAGAGATAGAATAATACGTCGGATTAGTATCACTTTAAACAGATACTATCAAGTATATATTGGAATTCAAAGGGATATATTCGATCACATAAGTGATTTTTTTTCTTTTGATGCATAAAACGGCGACATCATATCGCACCTTCAAACAGTGGCGTACTCAGACATCCACATAAGCATCTCTTTTTTCTTTTAATTCCCTTTCAACGTTATTCCCCCAAGACCATCACTTAAAACTGCGACCGTAGGGGTGATGAATTCCCCATTCTAGGTCTCATCGGCGATTTAAGAATGGCCGGAATCGGAGTAGAAGAAAGGATAATAGCGCCTGATATAATATATTTATAGTTCAAAAGCAGGAACTTTTATAAATTTTTTACCTTTTGATCAAAGGAACGAGAGCGTAAAACTTGTTCTTCGACTCTTGTTTGGTTTTCGAGCCTCTTCCTACGCGAGTAATCTAGAGGAGCTATCTTGAAAATTTGATGGCGAGCGAACGTGCTGGCGGCAAAGCGAATGAGCGAGTTGGCGGGCGAGCGAGCAGGCTGGCGAGCGACTAGGCTGGCGAACGAGTAGGCTGGCGAACGAGCAGGCTGGCGAGCGGGCGAGCCGGCTAGCGCGCGAATAGGCAGGCGGCCAGGCGGGGGCTGCGGCCTAGGAGAGACCGAGAAGGGGGCGCACGGGTCTCGAGAAGGGAGGTGCGGCCGACGGAAGGGATGGAGGAGGAGGAAAAAGATTATCAGGGTTTTTCTATGGCTCAGGGAGGTCACGTGCTGGTAACGTGTTCAAAGAGAAAAGATAATAGGGAGAACTCATTCTTTATTGATTGATAGGGAGGCCTTTATATAGGCATTTACAATAAGTATCCCGATACATTAGGGATTCCCTATCTAATACATAATCAACTATACTAGTCTAATTAGGTCAAGACACATCCAGGAAGTTACGGAAATAACCTTCCTACAACAGAATGATTATTTTCTTTCGCACGTTATATGTTAAGTATAATGCCATGATAAAGAAATTTCATGTGTGTTATAAAATCAGTACAAATTTACCATATAATAAAGTATTTTCACAAAACATCGAAAAATGTATGACCACTATGAATTATGGTCTCAAAATCCAATTCACATTCTTAGAAATCAATTATTGTGGATGTCTTACGACTACATAATTAATATATTCTTCACTCTTGTTTATGTAGATGGCTGATCCAACTCGACCCGAATTTGAAATACTGGACTCAAAAGGAATTGAGTACCACCGTTGGGTTTCGGATGTGGAAACTGCATTTATTGCAAAAGACTATACTTTCACTATCAAACCCTCCACCGACCCTAAGGACGCAGGACCGTCTGAAAAAATCAAAGCAATTGCCCTAATGTTTCTGAGGCGACATATTGACTCTAGCTTACGCTGGGAGTATCTTCAGTTAAAATCACCCAAAGAACTGTGGGATACCCTGAAGTGACGTTTTGGGAATATTCATAACACTTTACTCCCAAAACTGAATGCTCAGTGGAATGAAATCCGCTTGCTTGACTACAAAAAGGCTAATGAATTCAACAAAGAAATGTTGCGCCTTAAAGCGCGCCTTAATTTTTGTGGTAAGGAACTCACAGAAGATGACAAGAAAACTCTTTCCACATTTCATACTTCAGCACTTACACTAGCGAACCAGTATAGGTTGGAGTATGACAAGAAAAATATCACAACCTTCAAAAATATCACAAACTGATCAATATGTTGCAAGTGGCTGAGCGGCAAGATCAAGTTCTTCTGAACAATAATGTCAGGCCTGTTGGGACAAAGAAAATTCCTAAGGCCAATTATGGCAAGATAAAAGGTGGAAAACACCCAAAAGAAAAGGGGGTTGGACGTGCTGAGCCCTACCCACGTGGACATAATGCACCACGTGGCAAGGCACCTATGGGCCGTGGAGGCCCTCCTAATGTCTGGCACAGAAACGGTGGTGTTGGTCCTAGTGGCCATAGTGGTCATAGGGCAAAGGTGCAAAAAGTACCTAAGAACCATGCAGTCAAAAGGGAGAGAGTTGGAAATGAACACTGCTACAGGTGTGGAGCTACTTAGCATTGGTATAAGAACTGCCAAGCAAGCAACAAAGTAGCAGCTAATTACAAGAGGTATAGGGAGTCTCGAAAACAAGAGGCTTACTATATGGAACATGGAGGCGATGACGTTGATGTCAACCTCACAATTGCAGACTTCAATGGCAACATGAACCCTGCTCAGTCTATGGATGTTCCAGACTTTGATTGATCTGCTTTTCTTTATTTATTTTCCAAGAATGTCTTCTTTTAATTAGTCTATTGTTTTGGACTTAAAGTTTATTTGAATAATGGTTTTGTTGAATTGGATTTTGATGTCCGAGACTTTGATTATCGTTAGTTTATTAATAAATTTTGGATTTTATTCTAAAGTATTGAATTTTATTCGATTTTGTTCCCTATATATACATGGTTCGAAAATAGCACTATTCTGATGTAAAGCAATACATCTAGCAAATAAAAGAAAAATTATATTAGAATGACAAGAATATAATTCTATCTCAATCGAAATACTCTACATAATGTGAGATATATTTTTCGATTTTATTTAATAATCTCATCCAATATAATTGTAGGAATGTATCGAGAAGAAATTGAGTGCTTAGCTGATAGTAGGACTACTCACACTATCTTAAGGAATCGACAATTATTTGTTGAATTAATTCCTTATAACACATCTGTGACTATGTTAGAGGGTTCATCCCAAGTAATACAAGGGCGAGGAAATACCTGATTTTTTTATGCCTAACGGCACAATGATAAAAGTCACAAATGCCCTATATGCACCTAGAGGCAATCGAACATTGTTAAGCTTCAAAAATATTCGTGTCAACGGTTATCATTTGCAAACTTACTGTGAGAATAGAATTGAATATTTGAATATTACTTCCTATGAAGGTGGAAGGAAACGCATTTTAGAAAAACTAATGCGTCAAGATAATAGATTATATCTAACTACCATCCGGATTATCGAATCTTATGCTCTCACCAACAAAGAAATTTGGGACACTGACGCATACAGGCTTTGGCATGACCGACTAGGACACCCTTGTCGCGACATGATGGTTCGTGTTTTAAAGAACTCACACGGACATCCCTTCTTCCGAGGAAGAAATAAAATGGGACAAAAATCCGACACAATGCAAAGTGCCGGTCGTAGTGTTGCTTCAACATATCCATTACCTTCTGAAGTACCAGATGTGTTATGTCCCTCTGCCTCATTGACTATTTCAAAGACATATCACTCATTTTGCAAAGGCTGCTCTTTAGCAAAAACAGGATCGAGACCTTCCTATGCTAAAGATATGAAACAAAATATTCCATTTTTACAAAGGATACAAGGTAATATATGTGGACCTATCCATCTAGAATGCGGGCCATTTAAGTACTTTATGGTTCTGGTAGATGCTTCGACACGCTGGTCACATGTCGCATTATTGTCCACAAGAAATGCTGCATTTGTAAACTCTTAGCACAAATTATACGTTTAAGGGCTCACCACCTTGATCACTCTATTAAGTCTATAAGGTTTGACAACGCTGGAGAGTTCAGATCAAAAGTATTTGATGATTATTGCATGTCAATTGGAATCGATGTAGAGCATCATGTACCCCATGCACATACACAAAATGGTCTCGCAGAGGCCACCATCAAAAGGCTACAGATGGTGGCTAGGGCACTGGTTATGCGCACCAACATGCCTATATCTGCTTAGGGTTATGCAATATTACACGCAGATTTACTTATTCATTTCAGACACACTGCTAGCCAACCATTTTCTGCGTACCAGTTGGTTTCTGGATATGAGCCTGATATTTCACACTTACGCATATTTGGTTGCGCAATATATGTGTCTATTGTGCCCCCATAGCGTACTAAAATGGGTCCTCAGAGACGATTAGGTATTTATGTTAGATATGAATCTCCAACTATTATCTGCTATTTCGAACCTTTGACAGGCGATTTTTTTACCGCTAGATTTGCGGATTGTCACTTTGATGAGACAGTCTTCCCGTCATTAGGGGGAGATAAAAAAAAGGATTTTCTAAGAGAATGACAGGAATTGTCGTGGTCTGTTCCCACTTAGTCTCATTTTGATCCCCGCACTTTACAATGTGAAAGTGAAGTGAAAAGAATAATCAATCTTCAGAACATAGCAGATTGGAAGCCTGATGCATTTTCTGATATTGCTAAAGTGACAAGATCACACATACCAGCTGCAAATGTGCCTGCAAGGTTAGAAGTCTCCTAAAAGGGGCACAATGTCGCAGATAGAGGCATTGCTACCACACTTAGTGGAGGTGTGGTTGAGGTCGTGGCTCCCCAAAGGAAGAGGGGAAGGCCACATGGTTCGACTGACACTCACCCAAGAAAGAAGAGGGTGAGTAAGGTACAATCTGATCCATTAATCATCAATGTAGAGAATCCCTCTCATGAGATTGTCTCTGACTATAGTTATGTCAATGAATCAATACTGGAGGACGCTCCGATGTTTGAAATGATTCTAGAGAACAAAGAAATCTCAATGGATTATGAGAATGCATACGAGTTGATGGAAAGATCTTCCATGTACATTGATGATGTATTTGCATACACTGTTGCTCAAGAAATCATAGAGCACGATGATATCGAACCACGCTCATTTGCAGAATGTCGACAAAGAGCAGATTGGCCTCAATGGAAAGAAGCAATCCAGGCAGAACTAGATTCTCTGACAAAGAGACAAGTATTTGGTCCGGTAGTGCTAACCCCACCAAGTGTAAAGCTTGTAGGACATAAATGAGTTTTTGTCAGAAAGCGTAATGAGAAGAATGAAGTCCTAAGGTTCAAGGCTCGCCTTGTGGTGCAAGGTTTCTCACAACACTTTAGAATTGACTACGAGGAGGCATCCTCTCCCGTAATGAACGTTATAACGTTCCGCTACTTAGTTAGCTTGGTAGTTTCTGAAGGACTGGAAATGCAGCTCATGGATGTGGTTATAGCATATCTCTATGGGGATCTTGATTCAGAGAGAGAGAGAGAGAGAGAGAGATATATATATATATATATATATATATATATATATATATATATATATGACCTTCCATTATCCAAGTCAAGTGACTCTAAACCACGGAATGCGTTTGCAATCAGATTGAAACGCTCACTTTACGGATTGAAACAATCCGGGCGGATGTGGTATATTTGTCTAAGTGACTACTTGATTGGAAAGGGATATAAGAATGATGAACTATGCCCCTGCGTATTCATAAAGAAAACGAGTTCAGGATTTGTAATTGTAGCTGTATACTTCGATGATATGAACATAATAGGTACTCTTAATGAAATAAGAGAAACCGCGAGCTATTTGAAATCCGAGTTTGAGATGAAAGATCTTGGAAAAACTCGGTTTTGTCTAGGCCTTGAACTAGAAGACCGAACTTGTGAAATACTTATCCACCAGTCTGCGTATGTCCAGAAGGTACTCAGGCGATTTAACATGGACAAAGTGCATCCTGTTAGCACTCCCATGATCGGTCGAAGTTTGGATATAAAGAAATATCTATTTCGTCCAAAGAAAGATGACGAAGAGCTATTAGGAGCTGAAATTCCCTACTTAAGTGCAATAGGCGTATTATTGTATGTAGCTCAATGTACTCGACCAGATATTGCATTCTCAGTAAACTTATTAGCTATATTTAGCTTAGCGCCAACGCAACGTCATTGGAATGGTATTAAGAACATATTTCGATACCTAAAAGGAATCATTGACTTGGGTCTATTTTATGCCTACACAAAGACAAGAGGGACCACAAATGGAAATGTAACTCCTAAAGGAAATGTCGATAGAGAAAGTACAACCCCTACACTGAAACCCCAAATAATGTTCTTGTTGGGTTTGCTGATGCTGGGTACCTCTCTGACCCACATAAAGGCCGTTCTCAAACTAGTTATGTATTCACCATTGGGAACACGGCGATATCTTGGAGATCAACCAAGCAAAATCTTGTGGCTACCTCCTCGAACCACTCTGAGATCATTGCTCTACATGAGGCGGTCCGTGAGTGTATATGGCTGAGGTCCATCATTACACATGTTCGAGGAACTAGTGGTTTAAGTTCTACCACTGAAGAGCCTATTTGCATTTATAAAGATAATGCAGCTTGCATCGAACAGATGAAGCTAGGATATATCAAAGGTGATAATACAAAACACATATCGCCAAAGTTTTTCTATAATCAGCAACAACAAGTGTAACGGTCCGGCACGCGCCGTAGAGATATTGTCCTCTTTGGGAATCACCCCGCACGGTTTTGCTTCGGGAGCTGCCTGCCTGCTAGCTTCCCAGTAGGTCACCCATCCTGGGATTGCTACGAGGCGAGCAAGCTTAACTTCGGAGTTCTCATACCCTCTGAAGCCATTGAGCCCCCAAAACGCGTCTCTACGTATTGTGCTAACCATGCACATATAAGCATCGCATCCACTCTCCCTCGGGCGATATGAGATTTGTGACCTACCTACCTGCTAGCTTCCCTAGCCATTCTTGTTGGGTTTGCTGATGCTGGGTACCTCTCTGACCCACATAAAGGCCGTTCTCAAACTAGTTATGTATTCACCATTGGGAACACGGCGATATCTTGGAGATCAACCAAGCAAAATCTTGTGGCTACCTCCTCGAACCACTCTGAGATCATTGCTCTACATGAGGCGGTCCGTGAGTGTATATGGCTGAGGTCCATCATTACACATGTTCGAGGAACTAGTGGTTTAAGTTTTACCACTGAAGAGCCTATTTGCATTTATGAAGATAATGCAACTTGCATCGAACAGATGAAGCTAAGATATATCAAAGGTGATAATACAAAACACATATCGCCAAAGTTTTTCTATAATCAGCAACAACAAGTGTAACGGTCTGGCACGCGCCGTAGAGATACTGTCCGCTTTGGGAATCACCCCGCACGGTTTTGCTTCGGGAGCTGCCTGCCTGCTAGCTTCCCAGTAGGTCACCCATACTGGGATTGCTACGAGGCGAGCAAGCTTAACTTCGGAGTTCCCATCCCCTCTGAAGCCATTGAGCCCCCAAAACGCGTCTCTACGTATTGTGCTAACCATGCACATATAAGCATCGCATCCACTCTCCCTCGGGCGATGTGGGATTTATGACCTACCTACCTGCTAGATTCCCTAGCCAGGTCAAGTCAGGTCCACACAATCCACCCTAAGGTCGGGTCATCTCAATCCACCCCCCTTAGGGTCCGACGTCCGCGTCGGCACACTTCCGGCCGAGGACAGGCTCTGATACCATTTGTAACGGTCCGGCACGCGCAGTAGAGATATTGTCCGCTTTGTAGAGATATTGTCCGCTTTGGGAATCACTCCGCACGGTTTTGCTTCAGGAGCTGCCTGCCTGCTAGCTTCCCATTAGGTTACCCATCCTGAGATTGCTCACATCCCCTCCGAAGCCACTATGCTCCCAAGACGCGTCTCTACATATTGTGCTAACCCTGCACATATAAGCATTGCATCCACTCTCCCTCGGGCGATGTGGGATTTGTGACCTACCTACTTGCTAGCTTCCCTAGCCAGGTCAAGTCAGGTCCACACAATCCACCCTAAGGCCGGGTCATCTCAACAAGCCCTCTTCAAGATTCAAGTGAATCAAGTAAGGTCTGAGGAGAATACGGCAGATTTGTTTACCAAATCATTGTCCAAAGAAATATTTGAGGAACATGTGAAAAACATAGAAATGCGAAAGCTTTTAAAGCTTCCTTGATTGATGTAAAGATCAGGAGGAGGTGTAGACTTCAGGGGGAGTCTTCTTTAAAGGTTAAAAGTGCGTTGTGCTCTTTTTTCCTTTGACCAAGTTTTATTTTGTCCCACTGAGTTTTGTTACTTGGTAAGGTTTTTAATGAGGCAACGATATATGCACCATCTCGTCCTTGACTCGGCACAAGGAAGAGTGTTAAGGGAAATTACCATTAGTGTGCCTTCGTCAAAGTAATGACGACAGTGATATTAGGAAATTAGTGATTAGGATCATAAATATAATTGTTGTTACCATTTGTAATCGTCACCCTATATAGAGAGATTCTCTAATAAAATGAGTAGGCCGATTCAGTTTTTCTATTACAAAAATAAAAAATATATAAGAAAACCCCATTACCCTATTTTCACTCCCATCTTTGTAATACCAGTTTTCTCACATAATTTACATTTTTTATTTTTTAAATAAATAAATTATTTTACACGTGTGAAGAAAGGCTAGTTCATAGAATTGAAGCCTTTTATTTTCGTTTTATCCGCATGGTCTCTGCTACTGCTCAAAATGATATAAGAACTCTTTCATGCATACCTTCAAAATGATTAAATGATCCGACAAGAGCCATACAGATGATGGTAGTAGTGACATGGATACACACATAACCATTTACTTGTTTTGCAATTGATCAAGACTTTGGGATTGCTATTCTCAAAAAAAAAAAAAAAAATTTGGGATTGCTAATTACCAGCGAAGGAATGGGGCCGGCACCGAACTGATCATTTCTTGCTTTTTTCTTTTCATTTTTAATAATTTTTAATAAATGCATTTGTATAATTTTATTAAACTCATGGGTAAAAATAAGGCTTCTATGAAAGAAGAATTGTTTGTAGGATGAACAAATTATGGGGTGCATATACTACATAGCATGACCCTAACTTAATTAGAAGGATACATTCTTTTTTCTTTTTCTTTTTTTAATAACTTATTGTCAGTTTACAACAATTAACCTTAGGCGAAAAAAGCAAAAAAGAATAAAAAAAAGAAGAAGATGAGAACATAACTATTGGTTACTCCTTGTATTTTACTGCCCGTAAACAATTTCTGACCCTAGTTTAGGTGAGTCGCGGGGAACCAACTGACCTTGCGCCAGCATCAATGATTTGTAGATCTCGATGATCATCTTGTCATCATACTCCTTAAGGGGCCGTTTTCCGAATGACCCAGTAGCTTCATGACATACGGAACCACCGTAGGTGGTAGTAAAGACCCGCGAGTTAGCGAATCCCAGCATGAGTTTGACATAGGCGTCTCGAAGCCAAACTAGAAACTTGTTAGGAGAAGGGATTCTTCTGAGCAAACTCAGCTTCAGCTTGGTGTTTGGACCACAATTGAATTTATTTCAATTGGGCTTTCGCCCCAAGGCCCAGTAGGGGTTTTTGATCAGATTCAAACCCATGGAAATCGGGTTTTCCCGCTTCAACCAAAGAGGTTGAGCTCGAGGGAGAACGTGGTTGCTTCCTAACCCGATTGGGGTTGTTTCGTAACAATCCATCAGTGAAAATATTTGTTAAGATTGAGAAGCAATGTAGCAATGATTTCACTACCTACGCTGGGCTATCAATCACTAACAACTATGAGCCACGCTGCACCATGCTTTAGGGAGGTTGTTAGAGGAACCGGCCATACTGCGCAATGATGAGTGATGAACAGTAACAGCAGCATAACAAGCAAGGTCAAGCCGTGTTGCTCCGATCTTCGAAGCTTCAATACCAACTATACCTCTGATAATATCTTCGCTGATTTGATGGGAAGCAGGGTAGGGGAGGACATTCCTAATGAGTCTCAAGGATCCGCCAAACTGGAGTTGACAGCCCTAGGGGTCCTTGAGTCATATAAATATGAATCTGCCGGCATCTGGAAAAAGGTTCTCAACCAAAAACAAACAACCACAAGTTCTAGCGCAACGCTAACTTGCCAAAGCCTCTCCGGAGCAACTCACGCAACCCGCCTCCGCCCCACGATCGATCTAATCTCGTGCTTGTGCCGAGCGCTTTGCTGGGTCTACTCACGCAACTCGCCTCCGCCCTACGACGGATTCAACCTCGTACTTGCGCCGAGCATTTGCTGAGCCTCACGCAACCCTCCTCCGCCCTCTTACGATCGATCTAATCTCGTACTTGCGCCGAGCATTTGCTGAGCCTCACGCAACCCTCCTCCGCCCTCCTACGATTGATCCGCTCTCGTACTTGTGCCGAGCGTTTGCTGAGTCTATCGAGTCAGTCCGCCACCCCCGGTGGCAATCGAGTCTGTCAGTCCGCTACCCCTGGTGGCAATCGAGTCGTCACTCCGGTGGCACACCCGTGGTCTTGGAACAGCTCTGCTTTGCTTCTCCGGATCAGAGTAAGATCCTCAATCCTCAAGGGGTTGGGAAGAAAATCCTGGTAGAGAGTTCTATTCAGGTCTTGTTCGAGCCCTGTACGCCGGCTTAGTCAGCGCCCGCGTAACAGTCGCTTGACCAGGAAGTCAGAGTCGAATTGGGAGCAGACGAAGCGACTCGCTCAGGGGGTCGCGCGCAATCGAGTGGCACCGCTCCAAGGGTGCTGGCACGCCTAAGCACAACACAGAGACACAGCAACCGACCACAAAACCAAACGACCGTGCTGACTGTTCGCCGGGTGCTGAACCCGCCACGAACATTTTGGCACGCCCAGTTGAACAGGTGTCAAGGATTGCGGGATCCACAAGGGGTAATCCTTACGTAAGGGTGACCATGTCTTGTTTGAAGATTTCCCACAAAGGGCTGATCCAGCATGGAACAGCTGAGTGTAGGGGATTAACTGACGCTGAAGTTAAGGAAGTGTTTGGCGGGACTTTGGCCGACGCAAAAGCTATTGCTACTGCCCTTAAAGCCCTGCGAAGCAAAAAGGGTCTGAATCCGGTTTCCGAGCCGTCTATTTCGGAGATCGAGGAAGAGACCACTGAAATCACTGCCGCTTCCCAGGATGACGACCGCGCTATCGGTTTTGTTAACCGGGAAGCTACATCTGGTTTTTTGGAAAAGGGGTCCGCGGATGAATCCGCTGATCCAAGTGCGTCACCTGTGGTACAATTTACTGGGGAGTCTGCAACTCCCACGGAGGTGACGGATACTTTGAAGATGTTGATCGAAAAGTCTTGTCACACGGACGAGGCATTGAAAAGAGCCAATGAGGTGGTCATTGATCTAAGTGAATCCGTCAGGCGTATGCAGACGGAGCAACGGGGGTTCACTGCCAATTTCAAGTACCTCGCCGAACAGCAGGATCGGCTGGGGAGCAGCTTGACCACCTATGCCAGGAACTCCGAGGGCAGCTGGCAACAGCAGCAGGAGCAGCTGGCGGAAACCAATACCGCGCTCGCCAACCTGAGTGCCTTGATGAATCAATTGCTGGAACGGGGTGACCACCCCGAGGGGTCCGGCCGTACAGTTACGGATCCAGCTCAGCTGAAGGACCAGCGCAAGCGCGACGCCGGTCGTGGTACTATTGGCGGATCTAACAACAGGCCCACTAATAGTCAAAGGGGAGGTCAGGTTCCTCCTACAGAGCCGGTTAGCAACGATCAGTCGGTACCTCCAGCGAACGCCGTGGCGCAGATAACCCTGGAGGACATTGGCAGGATCTTCGCTGACAAGCTCAGGGAGCTGCAGGGGTTGCCCGACGTCGACAAGACGTACGAGAATCCGTTGACTCCCGAGATCAATGCGGTGCCCTTCCCGGTCGGTTTCAAGCCAATCCGTTTTACGTCGTTTACTGGCCAGACATCCGAGGATGCTGAGACGCACATCATGCGTTTCACCAACGAATCAGGTCAATATGCTGAGAACCCGATCATGAAGTTGAAGCTCTTTCCTACATCCCTGGCAGGGGAAGCAGCTATCTGGTATAAGCGTTTAAGGCCTGGGTCAATTCCAGACTGGAAGACCATGGAGGTCATGTTCAGGACCATGTTTGGGGTCGTGGAAGCAAAAATCGGACTGAAGGACCTGGCAGAGACTGAACAGAGGCCTGACGAGTCCGCCACTGATTATCTGCGACGCTTCAAGCTGGAGCTAACTCGCTGTGAGATGGAAATCCCAGAGGAGCACGCCGTGCGGATGGCGATTGACGGCTTGATAGACGAGATCCGCCAGGGGTTCAGGCAGGTTCATGTAACCACGATGGCGGATCTGACTAATCGTCTGGGTCAGGAGCAGCACTATGTGGATCGGTCCAGGGAGAGAAACGAAAGAAGGAAGGGGATTCCGATGTCCTACTATCCGGGGACTCTGAAGCCCAAAACTCCAATTCCGACCGCGGCTCAGACCGTGGCAGCCGTTCAGGCGGATGCAATTCCTAGGCCAATCCTGACATGGGTTGATGAGGAGAAAGTAGGGGTCGAGGTCGCAGCCATCGAGAGGACTGATCAGAAGCCTTTGCAGTCCCAGGTAGCGAAGCCGGTCAGGGAGCCTATTAAGCTAGTTACTCCTCTTCCAACCAAATCAGCCTTTGATGCATACACCTATAACGCCCATAGAGCTCACGAGATTTTGCAAGAGTTGTTCAACCAGGGGCGTCTGCATCATGACGGATTTACCCCCAAGCCTGATTATATGGCGGGGAAGACATACTGCAGCTATCACAATATGAACAATCACAATACTAAGGATTGTGTGAAGCTGAAGGACCAGTTGCAGATATGGATCAATGACAACGTCCTGCAATTGGAGAATCCTAAGGAGCCTCAGTGGACAAAGGCTAAGGGTGCACCGCGGGTGAATGCTATCGAGATCAGTGTTGGTCCGAGTCTGCCGCAGCAGGGTAGGAAGCGGGTTTCCAGGTTTCAGGAGTATACTTACGACGCAAACAAGGCGGAGGAAATCTGGGAAACCATGGTGTACCATAAGGCGCCAGAAATTCAGGAGTTTTACCAAGGCCATCCTATCAGGGGGAACGGCGGGTTTACGTGTCTCTTCCATAGGTCCTTTGACCACTCTAGTTCTGAATGTGTAGGTCTGAAGGATCAGTTGCAGGAGTGGCTGAACGAGGGCAAGCTGGGGTTCGACGCCAGCGAACCTAGGCCCTGCCCAGAATTTTGGGTTGGGGCGATTGAAGAAGAGGACATGGTGATGGTCCCACGCTCCAAGCTCTGCCTCACGTGCAGACTAACGACAGGACAGCCGATTACCTATGAGGAGTTTCAGGCAGCCTTGAGGGAAGCGGAGCAGAAGGCTGAAAGGAGAGCCCTCGAGAAGGCCAAGTTAGAGCGTCCGCCGCCCGAGAAGTCAAGCAGGGAGGGTTACAAGCGGATGAAGTACCATCACGGGTCCGAGGACAGTTGCGCCAGCAGGGCAAGGCCTAGGCATGGTCCAGGACCGTCCGAAATCAAGTCAGCTACGGCTGGGGGTTCGCAGAAGGCTGCGAATCCAGAGCCATCCGCGAGGGTCTATGTTCCGCCAGCATCTAGGAACGATCCGAAGGCGGACACATGGTATACCCAGCGGGCCGGCAAGGCTGTTGAGCTTGCAGCGGTGACTACCCGGAACGAGCGGAGACGCTTTGGCAAGGCAAAAAGAACCTTGGCGGATCTGGCATCGGGAAGGGTAACCGAGGAAGAGCTGTCAGTACCTGTGGAGCGGGTGGAGGAGATCCATAAGCGCTACAAGGTGAGAACCAAATCATACATGGACTCTAGGCGACAGCGAACCACGGACGTTCCACCGGCACCTCGAAAGAGTGTGCACGATAGGATAGCTGATCTGCCGAGATCCGCTGGGGCACCCCAGTCCAGGCCAAGGAGAAAGCTGGTTTTCCCTCCTGAGCCTTCGGAGACGAGGAGGTCCCCTCCAAAGAAGTCACAGCCGGAAGCTGCCGGGAAGCAAGGGGCTTTGGAGGCCCAGGAAGATGTGATGGTGATTGACACCAGCAAGGGTTCCACCGTTATGCGGTGGATACCAAAGGAAAACAGCGCGTCATTGGCGGCGAGCACGAGCAACGTGGGGGTTTCTGAGAGGGAGGTTGTTCCCAAGGAATCCAGATCAGTTCCGGTGGAAGCGAGCGGGCCGTCCGCTACCACATCGCGGGCGAGGCCAAAAGGGCCTAAGGCGCCAACCAACTTCGTGGAGTACGCGGCTAAGAAGCTGCAGATGACGGTGCCAACTCGGACGTCCTCGGTCGCCCCCAGTATACGAGCTGACTCCGACTTAGGAGACCTAGCCCTGGATAAGGAAGAGGATGTGGTCGACTACGAAGATGAGCCTGAGGCGGTAGACGAGGGTGAGGTGCCAATGGACGAGGAGCAGACCGGGGATGAGGCCATGACGCATCATTGCAACATGGTCTTCATTCTGTCATCTGCTTATGCTCTGCCAGAGCCTTTGCCCACTGCTCACTTCATCACCGACGAAGAGGCTTCTCATCCTGTTTACTCAGTACAGGAGCCTGAAAAGGGGGCTCAAGCGGAAGCTGAGCCCGGGGTTTTTCGGTCCGGTCATCGGTATCCGGAGGGGGCCGGAGACCTTCTGAAACAATGCGTGATGTTTGCCAAGCCTACGTTTGACATGTCCCAGCATCTGAAGCCTCTATACGTGACAGCAGAGGTGCAGGGCATGAAGGTCCGCAAGATCTTGATAGATACAGGGGCTGCGGTAAACGTCGTCACCACTACTCTTGTGGAACAACTGAAGATCCCGAAGGACAAAGTCATCCAGACTGTCTCCAGGGTGAAGGGGTTTTCGGGGGAGGTAACTCCAACCGCTGGGGTGGCTGTGCTCCGAGTCAAGATAGGACCCTCTGATGCCCATCACGCATTTTACGTGGCCAACGCAAACGCTCCCTACCATATGATCCTGGGGAGGGATTGGATCCATAAAGCGCTGGCAGTGCCTTCATCTCTCCACCAAGAGATGATCATGTGGGATCCAGTCACAGAGTTGCCAGTGCTCATCAAGGCGGATGAGCGCCCGTATTCGATAGCGGCCATCCAGTTGGAAGCCAGCTATTACAACACAGAGACACAGCAACCGACCACAAAACCAAACGACCGTGCTGACTGTTCGCCGGGTGCTGAACCCGCCACGAACATTTTGGCACGCCCAGTGGGACCCAGAATGAGCTGTCTCAGTGGGGAATTGCCCAGGCTATGGCGGATTGTAGTCGGCCAATTTCCATTGAGCTCCATCCCAATACTTCCAATGAGTGACGCCTTCTCGCAAGAGGAGTCGGAGGCCTTTGCTAGCTTTCTGCAGCGATTGGCGATTTATCGATTAGAGCGAATGGCTTGGGAGGAGGTGGCACTGGTGGAGTGTATTGAGGAAGAAGAGTTCGAAGTTTCAACAGGGGTGGAAGTAATTCAGCCTGCTCCAGCAGCGCTAGATGATACTCCGCCCAAGGTACGCGATCCTGTCGAAAAGATCAACCTGGGGACAGAAACGGAACCCATGGAAGTGGGGATCAGCCAGTACCTTAGACCAAAGTTGAGGCAGCAACTGATAGGGTTGCTGCATGATTATAAGGACTGCTTTGCCGAGAAGTACCAAGACATGCCGGGGTTATCAAGAGAGCTGGCTTGCCATCGCATCCCTATCAAGGAAGGGTGTAGGCCAGTTAAGCAAGAGCAGCGGCGGATGAACGCTGACACGGCAATGGCGGTCAAGAAAGAAGTTCAAAGCATGCTGGACGCTGGGATAATCAGACCAGCCCTTTATCCGGAATGGTTATCCAACGTCGTCCCTGTTCGGAAGAAGAATGGCAAAATCAGAATATGTGTGGACTACAGGGATTTAAACGCTGCATCTCCTAAGGATGTTTATCCTATGCCCATAGCGGATATGCTGGTGGATGCAGTAGCGGGGCACGAGTTGCTCTCATTTATGGATGGGACGGCAGGGTATCACCAGATTCCAATAGACGAGCCAGACATTCCTAAAACCGCCTTCCGCTGCCCAGGGTTCACAGGAGCGTTTGAGTATCTCAGTATGCCATTCGGTTTAACCAATGCAGGGGCTACATACCAGCGTGCAATGAACGTAATTTTCAGCAGAATTTTGGGGGACATCCTTGAAGTCTACATTGATGATGTAGTAGTAAAATCCAAAAAGAGGGAAGATCACATTGATCATCTCCGAAGGGTGTTCACAATCATGCGAAAGCATCAGCTTAAAATGAATCCGGCCAAGTGTGTCTTTGGGGTTTGTGCTGGTGACTTTCTAGGGTTTGTGGTACATGAGAGAGGCATCGAGGTGTCGGGCGACAAAGTGCAAGCTGTGTTGGACGTGCCAGCACCGAGAAACAAGAGGGAGCTGCAGAGCTTGCTTGGAAAAATCAACTTCCTCAGAAGGTTTATATCCAACTCAGCAGGCAAGGTAGCACCTTTCTCGTCTCTACTCAAGCTCAAACCAGGAGAAATCTTTGAGTGGGGTCCTGAGCACCAGGCTGCCTTTGACAGGATCAAGGAGTATTTGGCTAGTCCGCCGGTCCTTCGGCCGCCGACACCGGGTATCCCTCTCAAACTGTATATTTCTGCCTCTGATATCTCTGTCGCAGGGCTGCTAGCCCAGGATGAAACCCTGGCCGATGGAAAGAAAGTTGAATATGCAGTAGCCTACGTCAGCAGGACGTTGTTGGATGCAGAGACCAGATATTCGCCAGTCGAGAGGCTGTGTCTAGCCCTGTACTGCGCGGGCATTAAGCTCCGCCATTACATGCTTTCATTCACAACAATAGTGGTGGCACAGACTGATTTGGTGAAATATATGCTAACGAGACCTATCCTAAGGGGTAGGATTGGCAAGTGGGTCTTAGCCCTGTCAGAGTTTTCCCTACAATATGCGCCACTCAAGGCCATGACGGGTCAGGCCATCGCGGATTTCCTATTGCACCATCCTATTGAGGGGGAATTCGCAGAACCGCCAGAGTTCGTTAACGTGATCCGATACCAGCCTTGGGTCCTATACTTCGATGGTAGCAGTACCAGTAAGTTGGCGGGCGCAGGGGTTTGTATCCAGACTCCAGCAGGTGTCAAGTATTTGTATTCTTTTCAGCTGGAGTGGACATGCACCAACAACCAGGCAGAGTACGAAGCCCTACTCATTGGTTTGGAGCTGTTACTCGACCTGGGGGCACAAGAAATTGAGGTACTTGGAGATTCCATGTTAGTTATTAATCAACTGTTGGGGATCTACAAGTGCGTTTCCTTCCATTTAGTACACTACTACGAGCGGGCTATTGAGCTGCTGGATCGATTTATTGATGTTTCCTTAGACTATGTTCCGAGGGAATTGAACTCAGCAGCCAACGAGCTGGCACAATTGGCCACTGGAATCAGCTTAGCCCAGGGAGTGAAGGAACGAATCCTTAGGGTGGAGCGCAGAACTCTACCATCCTTTGTTATCCGCCAGAGAGAGCGCGGAGGTTGGTCGGTCGCTACAGTTGAGCCGGTCGACACTGACTGGCGGATACCAATCATAGCGTATTTGCAGGACCCATCTGCACCATCCGAGAGGAGAACTCGACATCTCGCAACAAGTTATCTTCTCAGGGGAGACGAACTCTTCCGTAGGGGGGAGGATGGAGTCCTATTGAGGTGTATCTTTGGCGTCGAAGCTAAGCGGATCATGAGAGAGGTACACCTAGGGGTCTGTGGTTCACATCAGTCCGGACCCAAAATGAGATGGCTGATTCGTAGATATGGATATCATTGGCCATCCATTTTGAAAGATTGTCATAGTTTCGCTCAGGGTTGTCAGGAATGCCAGCGACACGGGCCAGTGCAGCGGGTTCCTAACATTCCTTTGCAGCCCATCATCAAGCCTTGGCCTGCTAGGGGCTGGGCATTGGATTTCATAGGGGAAATCAATCCACACTCATCTGCGCAGCATAAGTTTCTTTTGCTGGGTACCGATTTCTTTACTAAGTGGGTTGAAGCTATACCAACCAGGAACTGCGATGCAGATACGGTCATCCGCTTTGTTTTCCAAAACATAATCTGCCGCTACGGCATTCCAGAGTGTATAGTAGCGGACAGGGGGGCAGCCTTCATGGCTGAGAAGACCCAAACTTGGCTAGCAGATTATGGTGTCCAGTTCCTCCATTCTTCTCCTTATTATGCTCAATCCAATGGCCAAGCGGAAGCTACTAACAAGGTGATCATATCCATTCTAAAGAAGATGCTAGTGGATAGCCCGAGATCATGGCACACTCAACTTGACAACACGCTTTGGGCCTATAGGACCTCTAAGCGGACGCCTACAGGTACTACCCCGTATTCGTTGATGTATGGCCATGAGGCTGTTCTGCCAATGGAGATCAATGTGGCTTCTTTACGGGTTCGCGAGCAACATCAACTCCTGGGTGAAGACTATGTCCAAGCCATGTTCCAGGAGCATGAAGACCTCGACGAAAAACGACTTGAGGCCTTGGACACTATCATCCAGGAAAAGCAGCGGATCGCCAAGGCATATGACAAGCGGACCAAGGGTAAAACATATGGCGAGGGAGACTTGGTCTGGAAGGTAGCTCTGCCCCTAGACGAACCGGGTCGTGGTAAATGGAGTCCTCGCTGGGAGGGTCCATTTGTCATCGACCGAATCAGGGGAAAGGGGGCATACCAGCTCCGAGACTTGGAAGGTGAAGTTCATAGAAATCCCATTAATGGGCGATATCTTAAGAAATACTTCCCAAGTGTTTGGGAGTTCGAGGTCCCTCCGGCAGACGACGGGGCTGGACAGAATTCTTAGCCCTCAGGCAGTGCGCTTCGACGGCAGTAAGTCAAGACGGTACATCCGCCTGGGGTGTTCCCGCCGTGTTCGAAGTGTTCGTCTTTTTCATTGCGAAACCGTGGGGGTTTTGTTCTTCTTTTACCTTGTCTTATTTCAACATCCGCCAGGGGTGTTGATGTCCTTATACTTTTCATTAACAATCAAATTCATATCTTGGTAAGTGTTAAGTACGAAAATTGCAAATTGCTTTATTCTTACGCAGGCTTTGCGGCCAAGGGCATTACAAGGAAAAGAAAATACAACGAGAGCTACTAGCTAGCTCTGATACCATCCTACGTCTCTCTTCGTCTTGGGGGACTGGCGGATTCCTCGTGCTGCTGCTTGATCTTCTTGCCCAAATCCTCTTCTTCTTCGGAGCTCTGCTAATTCCAGGAGGGGAAAAGGAGTTGGAAAAAAGGGAAAGATGAGGATGCAGTGGCGGTACTGGAGGAAAAACATACAGTTCCGCTGGGAACGTATGGATGGATTGCTCGGGGTGAAGGTCATCGGCCGTGTTGATGACATCCATCCAAGCACCTAACCGGGTCACTAGCGTTAGACGGGCCGGGTGTTGTTTAAGCACCAGGAAGCACGGCTTCAGGCCGCCTAACGCTAGGTGACCGGGGTTAGGATTTACTTAACGCTGGGTGACCGAGGTTACTGGGGCATTTAACCAGGATTGCGGTTTCTCTGGTGGAAAGGCTTGTGGCAGCCAAAGGGCTACGCCAATCGCTAACCACTCTACGATTGCCATATTTGTTCTAAGCAGGGTGATCTGGTGAGGTTTTTGCTGCAACCAGGGGGTTCCTTTTATACTACATATGCGAGAGGATCCAACGGTTGGGGGTCACGTAAGCTTTAATGCTTCGATCTACCCATCTTTATGCATCTATCCGTATTCGGCGCCTGCTCGCCTGGGAATCGATGCGTGATCAATTGGGTTTGACTGGCGCCTTCTCGGTTTTCCCCACCGTTTCGGTAACTGTCAAATCCTGCATTTATACCAGTTTGTGTTTCCCAAGCATCTGCTTAGGGCTACCTGGCGTGGGGGCTTAGTGGGCCGGACAGGGGTTCGACGACGAACGGGCTTTCACCTTTTCGTCGAACCTAGCCCATCATGGGGAAACCACTTGTGAATCCTATCTAGTTTACTCGGCTTGGTTCTGGATTTGCCCATCCGCGCAGCCCAGCAAACTAAGGGGGCAACATAAGGGCAATATCCGACTTATCTTTCGCGCTGAATTTTTCGAAGTTTTTGAGATTTTTGAACCTTCTTTAGGGCCAAGCCGGGTCGTCCTTTGAATAGGGGTTTTTAGGAACATCCGTGTTGGGGTGTGCCCTAAAACCTTTGCCGTTGGTAAGAATTGTGCGATGCAAGCCTTGATTCTAAAATTTTTGTTTTATTTACAAAAGTAAAGGGGGCTTTGCGGCCACGGCGATTACAAAGGCAAGAAACTAGTAATACATATCCGCCAACTAGCTCTGATACCATCTTGGTATATGGGGATCCTCGCCACCTCCTTCGATCCGAACGCGGGCCGAACAGGGGTTGTAGAGTAAGATCCTGAGAGATCAGCGGATGAAGCGTAGAGATAGGGGTGGCAGAGACTGTCTTGATGCCGAAGCAGAGTGGCATATAGACGTCCGCTACCCATAATCTCTCGATCATGCAATGAGTTCAATAGCCCAGCGTTGTCCACGGTTATCCAATACTCTTCATGTGGAGGTGGACAACTGGCCTATTGAAGCTCATTGCGCCTCTCTCCGGAGAGGAAGGTACCCCGAACCGCATCCATGCTGGACTTCCGGCCGATGCGCTAGAGGGGTGCCAAATCGACAGCTACCAATCTATAATCACATCCGCCCGGAACATAACATGGAGTGTTATGGTTCGAGATTTGTTTAACATGGGGTGTTATGATTTGGGGTGTTCAGCGGAACATCCGAACTAGATCAGGTGGCAAGGATCGAGGAGGCCATAACGGCTGGTAGCAGAACCTAAAGGAAGAAACGCTGAATAACATTCTAAGGCAGTTTTTTGGGGTTCTCGGGTCTAGCCAAGGGGTGTTGCTTTTATAGCCTTATTTAGAAGCAATCCAAGGGCTGAGATGAACTTGCGCATTTATTGGGCAGTTGGGGGTTGAAACAGTTTCCCGTTTTAAAATTCAAATGCAAATTCATGGGAAAAAGTTCTGCAGTTTTCTGACTGCATGATAAGACTGATGCGCAGGGTTTGGTTTGCGAATCAAACCGAATAGGGCTTGGTAAATGGGCTCATATCATTAAACTTAGTAAATGAAATACATCAAGCCAGTTTTTACGGGCTAAGGCCGAAACTCATATAGATGCAGGCCCAACCGTTTGATGGTGGCCTTGGTCTTGCCTACCCCACGATCAAACTCAGCTGTTTCCCTCTTTGCTCGCATCCGCTCCTCTTGTAGCTTACTCCCCAGGGCTTTCTGTTGAGTTATTTCATTGGCGCGCTGGATTTGTTTCTGGCGGAGGAGGGAAATTTGCTCTTCAAGTCTAGCTATCTCAGCCGCTTCGGGGTTGCTAGTAGCCAGGGCAACCAAATCTTTGTAGGCACGAGCAGCATCCGCGAAAGCGGTCTCAGCTCCCTCAAGCTTAGCATGCTGAGTAGACCGGGCAGGCAAACGCTCGTGCAGGCTCCTTAGCTCCGCGGGCAGCCGGAGGAGAGAAGCGTTAGCTTCAGCTTGGACCTCGGGAGGCAGTTGCTGGAAGTGGCCTTTGAGGATCTCGAGGGCAGAGGAGAGCTCGTCCGCCACTTGAACATCGGCAGGGTCCCTCTCTCCTAAGCGTTCCAAGAATCCCCACGCCTTCTGTACCTCTTCAGGTTCCTCTTCTGGGCTTCGAGGAGAAAGGAAAGGGTCTTCGGCCAAGAGGGAAGCAGAGTCAACCTGCTCCGGAACCGCTGAACCCGATCCGCCAGGGGTCGCGGATGGCTGATTCAATGGAGACGCCGCGACCAGACCTTCGGCGATTGGGGCCTGCGGCAGGGAAACTTGTGCAGTTACAAGTCCCACGGGTTCCGCGGGACCAGAGTCCGTTGCCTGCGGGGCGGAACCGAGGGTCTCCACATCATCATCACTATCATCCACCTGTTTATAAAAAGGGGTTAGGAATGGTTCTAACTAAGAAAAATCGCTCTTCAAGTGGATTTTACACCACATACCTCAACAGCCGCTGAAAAGGGGATTTCCTCTGGCTGACTCAGAGGAGAGCCCTGCAGCCCTGCTTTTCCTTGCTGAGCTGTATCAACGGAAGCAGCGGCAGGGGTTGGAGTTGGTTCAACCTGGGGGGCAGCATCCACCACCAGCGGGGTGGCATTCTCGGTTGCCACTATCTCTTCTTCCACCTGCTCATAATCGAGGAGGATTGGAAGCAATTCAGACCAAGGGAGGTACCAATTTAGAGCATAAGGGATATATACCTCCGTCAACGGGGTCTCTTCGGGCAGAGGAGATCCGGGCCACCTTGCTGGTGATGGCCGATCGGCTTCGATACAAGAGTCAGCAGGGGTTGAATCTTGTTCAACCTGGGGGGCAGCACCGGCCAGAGACTCCGCACCGGCTAGAGCCTCTTCCTCTGCCGGAGATAGGACATCTGCAGGGGAGGATGGCTCGTCAGCAGCTGGTTGGTCTGCGCCCCGAATCGGCTCCTCCTCTTCTTCTCCTTCTTCTACGTCCTCTGCGGCCCCGTGCTCTTCCTCCCGAGTCGAATCTGAGGTCAGCGGATGGGGAGTTGAAGAACTGCCAGGAGCGCCACATAGCATGAGCAGAGGCCTATCGGTTGGGGCCTCCGCCATGGTAGCATCTGGGTTTTCCTCCGCCTCCGGTCCAGCTTCTGCAGCAGCACGGAGAGTCAAGACGGGTTGGATAGAACTCTGGTTAACTGCGAGGGCTAGGCTGGAGGAAGTACCTGCAGCAAGACAGCGCAGAGGAACAGGTTGAGGAAGACTATCGCCGCAAAGCTCACGAATGCAGAAGTCCAGATAGTAATCGTCGGAACTAGAGGAACCTGGTTCTTCGGAAGGGTTAGAGGTCTCACCAGAGGAGAGCTCTATTACCGCAGGAGCTCGGCTGGTGGCGGCGGCGGACGAGGAGCGCTTCCTCTGAAGTATCTGCAGGGAGGGATAGAGATGGGATATCTACGTTATGTAGGTATCTGTTTGAGCTCATAGTTAGAGACGCAAGAGGAAAATGGAGCTTTAAAGAGTACTTACGGGTATGTCCTCCTCCTCATCTGATTCCTCATCCGCCTCAACAATAGTTTTGCTCTTCTTGGGGGGCGGAAGAGCTTTGCATTCGGCCTTCCGTTTTCCTTTGTCCATTGGGGTTTGCTCAATAGCCTAGTTTATTAAACAATCGAGATTACGCGAGAATCATGGGCAAACCGAAACAGTAGTTTCAAATGGGGGCATATTACCTTTCTTAGGGGCGGGTCAACGTATAGGGGACCGCCGTGTAGCACCTCTTGGTCAGCTGGGGTAAGTTGCCCACCCCGAAGGTGAAAGAATCTTCGGAAGTAGAAAACGGGTGGTTGGCGGAAGAGCGGGCTTCGCATGCGCGACCACCAAACGCGATAGGGGCCAGTTGCGTCCGTGGAGGCCTGCAGGTTTGGGTAGCAATCTTCGTTGTGTATGATGAGAAGCTGCAGGCATGAATTGTCACTGGCACTGGAGGGTCTTTTGGACTTTCGGCTATTCCTCCAAGCTGAGAAAAGATTCAGACTTCTCAGCGGCGGATAGGGCAAAGTTTGAATAAGACCAAACTGCCGTGCAAAGAAGTGAGGCGCGTAGAGCTCATGGCTCGGATAGCCTTTCTCACTACAGAGGAGTGGCAGGTCCGCCATGGAGACGCAATGGATGAAAATCCCTCGGCCTTTAGCTGCCTGAAGACTGTTAGGGAGAAAGCCTCGGGCTAGTCCGCGGGGATACTTCACGTGGATCAGCTGCTGTGCCTCTGTAAAAAATTCCCGAGCGGATGTGTTGAAAAAGATGTCGAGGCAGATGGCATAGCTGAGTTCGGGATCAGCGGCACAGCCGGCATACTCTTGCCCCACAACTTGGTCAGGCCTAGGAGCTCTCTTCGTGGCCGGAGAAAGTTGGGGAAAGTACATCTGGCACCAGATATCCAAGATCCAGAGCGGACCAGATTGTGCACAATTCATGGGCACGGCGGATATCTGGTGCAGACAGCGGTAGAGGTGTGCTAGAACGCATTGGGCAAGACCAATCTCTTGGCCGGAATAGATCACCTCCGCCATACGGTGGTAGTGCTTGGTCATTTTGTTGGTGGTGGAGCAGAACACGAATTTGTTTAGCCAAAAGGACAGAAAGGCTATCCCGCTGAGCCTGTCGTCACCCATCTGGGAGGTTTCGTTCCTCCACTTTTCAAACCCACTGGGCTCGAATCCCCAAACAAGGCTAGAGGGAGATGTCCTTTCGGGATAGTAGCCCTCGTCGAAGGCTACAGAGCCGAGAGGGAACCCGAAGCCGGCGTAGAGGTCTAGCAGGGTCACGGAGGCGTGACCGAATTGGAACTCGAAGGCATTAACCGTGGGGTTCCAAAGGCTGATCAGCGGAACTAGGGCGCACCTGTTGCCTCCTTTTGGGCTGAGGCTGAAGCAAAGCTTGATTGCATCAGCGACCCCGGCTTTCTTCCAAATTGCTCCGTCGAGAGGAAGCCGTTCTTCATACCAGGTGGTCATGTAGGACCTAACCAGAGGCCAGGCGGAGTGGTTTACGGTGCATTGGTGAGCGTCTTTTTGAAAATTTGGGCACTCCGCCGGTTCTTCAGAGCGGAAGAGCGCCGGCAGCGGGCGCGCCGGGCTGTCGAGCATCTGATGGGCTCCGTTGTTATCATCAGGATGATAGGCCACCACAAAGGGACCTAAGGTGGCACATTCCTCATGGGGAAGACTAAGATGGGTCCGGTTCTCCTCTGCTTCAGAACATTTGAGGAGGGGGAGAAGTTGAGTCTGGGCTTGTTCCGCCAGGGGATAGCGGATATCAAAGTTCTTTTTGGGAGCCATCAGTCTCAGATCTGGGTTTCTTCTGGTTTCGGGCTAGGAAAGAGGAAAGCAAGGTAGTACGAAGGAGAAACCGAGGGGTCTCTGTTGGAATTTATAGGAATCCGAAAGGGGTTCTTGTTTCGTGAGGCGCTGGGTTTCGCAGCAACCAAGGGTTTTAGGTGAACAGTGTTACCGTTTCGAATTGGGGAATCGTGATTGGCGAGGAAACCGCGCAACAGTCCAGTTATTTATTTAATGGCGATTGAGGTTCAGTCTCTCTTCTATCTCGCTATACCTCAATATCGGAGACTGGGGGGCAATGTTTGGACCACAATTGAATTTATTTCAATTGGGCTTTCGCCCCAAGGCCCAGTAGGGGTTTTTGATCAGATTCAAACCCATGGAAATCGGGTTTTCCCGCTTCAACCAAAGAGGTTGAGCTCGAGGGAGAACGTGGTTGCTTCCTAACCCGATTGGGGTTGTTTCGTAACAATCCATCAGTGAAAATATTTGTTAAGATTGAGAAGCAATGTAGCAATGATTTCACTACCTACGCTGGGCTATCAATCACTAACAACTATGAGCCACGCTGCACCATGCTTTAGGGAGGTTGTTAGAGGAACCGGCCATACTGCGCAATGATGAGTGATGAACAGTAACAGCAGCATAACAAGCAAGGTCAAGCCGTGTTGCTCCGATCTTCGAAGCTTCAATACCAACTATACCTCTGATAATATCTTCGCTGATTTGATGGGAAGCAGGGTAGGGGAGGACATTCCTAATGAGTCTCAAGGATCCGCCAAACTGGAGTTGACAGCCCTAGGGGTCCTTGAGTCATATAAATATGAATCTGCCGGCATCTGGAAAAAGGTTCTCAACCAAAAACAAACAACCACAAGTTCTAGCGCAACGCTAACTTGCCAAAGCCTCTCCGGAGCAACTCACGCAACCCGCCTCCGCCCCACGATCGATCTAATCTCGTGCTTGTGCCGAGCGCTTTGCTGGGTCTACTCACGCAACTCGCCTCCGCCCTACGACGGATTCAACCTCGTACTTGCGCCGAGCATTTGCTGAGCCTCACGCAACCCTCCTCCGCCCTCTTACGATCGATCTAATCTCGTACTTGCGCCGAGCATTTGCTGAGCCTCACGCAACCCTCCTCCGCCCTCCTACGATTGATCCGCTCTCGTACTTGTGCCGAGCGTTTGCTGAGTCTATCGAGTCAGTCCGCCACCCCCGGTGGCAATCGAGTCTGTCAGTCCGCTACCCCTGGTGGCAATCGAGTCGTCACTCCGGTGGCACACCCGTGGTCTTGGAACAGCTCTGCTTTGCTTCTCCGGATCAGAGTAAGATCCTCAATCCTCAAGGGGTTGGGAAGAAAATCCTGGTAGAGAGTTCTATTCAGGTCTTGTTCGAGCCCTGTACGCCGGCTTAGTCAGCGCCCGCGTAACAGTCGCTTGACCAGGAAGTCAGAGTCGAATTGGGAGCAGACGAAGCGACTCGCTCAGGGGGTCGCGCGCAATCGAGTGGCACCGCTCCAAGGGTGCTGGCACGCCTAAGCACAACACAGAGACACAGCAACCGACCACAAAACCAAACGACCGTGCTGACTGTTCGCCGGGTGCTGAACCCGCCACGAACACTTGGGAGCTATTTTGATCCGCCACACGCGCCTCTTACGGGGCTCAATCCGGTTCTTGTGGCGTCGGCCCGACCCGCTTAGCTTTTCGTAGCCTCTCCTTCGCCAGTATCCTCTCAGACCTTTGTACACGCTTGTAGAGACTCCTTCCATTGAGGCTTGAATTTCGTTCGATCTGTGTTCTTGCCGTAAGCGACCTCCGATCGACGAGTGACCCGAAACTAGTAATATATCATTAAACAAAGAGTGAGAGATGGAGAGATATGCCTAACAACATTATTAGGTACATGTGTCGATCTCATCGAATATCATTATATAATATTAGTATATTACTGGAGGGGATAGACCGGAGATGGTAATCAATAAATGAGAAGTGAGTGAGGGTCACACATGGCTACATTTCTGAAGCGTGTCGCTTTTTGTATTGATTATTGAATGTCCTTCGCACGTGCTAGGTGCGGATAATCCTCGCCCTTACATAATTTTGTCTTCTTCTTTTTGGTCGATCATATGATTCATATCTCTCTTTCTTCTTTGATAAATTTGAATCATTTGATCATACCTCTTTCTGAAGGAAAAAAAAAATTAATAATAATAATAATATGATCATACCTTTCTGGCATGACTTTGTTTAATATTTGGTAAATTTTTTCTATGGTACCTCATGTATGTCCAATTAGACACTTTAATACCTAGAGTTTCAAAAATGACAGTTTAGTACTTGAACTTGGGGTTTGTGAGACATTTTAGTACTTATATTGACATTTCTAATAAAACTGAGAGTAAAATTGACATTTAAGTATATATTGATAAAAATAAAACAAAATAAGAAGTTTCATGAGTTTAAATTAGTGTTTTTAGATTTAAATTAGTGTTTTGGGGTCATAATGAAAATATAAGTGAATATTATGTTTAACAAATTTAATCATGGTAATGTGAATACTCACTAGACTAATCCGCGAAGCTATATATAATCAATGAAAAATATTTTAGTAGACGTTCAAATAATTAGATTTTCTAAACATAAATCTAATTATTTTCATCATCAATAGAACCCAAAAAATAAATTTATATTTATTTTCTCTTAAAAGAATTAAAAAAATTATAGATACTAAGGTGATAGCCAATAGTGTTATTTTAATTTAATTTTATAAATAAAAGTTTATTTGAAATTTTAATTTTATAAAGGGCTATTTATAAAATGGGCATTTGAAGGTCTAAAATTATAAAAAAAGAAAAAAACTTTAATTTTATACTGATAATAAAAAAAGACATTGTTTAACAAATAACCATAAAAATAATATTATTACGAAATATGCCATTATGATGCTATTATAACTTTGTTTTTACCCCTCTCTCTTGATCCACATCTTCTTCTTCCCTTTCCCAACTTTACCTTCCTCCTCCGATTCAAATCGCTCTCCTACTCTCTCTCTCCTACTCTTTCTCTCTCTAGATCTTACTCTCACTCTCTGAGTCGTCATGTCGGCTCCTCGATCTCTGCTCCTCCTCCTCCTACTCCTCGCCGCAGTCCTCCTCCACAATGCGGCGACGCTACTCTCTCCTCGCGCCTCGTCCACCGCTTCTCCGACGAGGCCAAGGCTCTCATGGCCTCCCGGAGCTCCAGCGACGCCAGGTGGTGGTCGCATCGGAACTCCATGGAGTACTACCACCTCCTCCTCAACTCCGACTTCTAGCGCCAGAAGATGAAGCTCAACGGCGGCGGCGGTCACCTGTCTCAGCTCCTATTCCCCTCCGAATGAAGCACATGGCGTCATTTGGTAATGATTTCGGCTGGTGCGTGTGTCACTCTTATCACCTCATTATTTCGCTTCTTCGAAATTCTAGTTTTGTGTGATGATGAAATGAAATTCGTGTGATATTTTTTTTCAGATTGCAGTACACGTGGATCGATATAGACACGCCGAAGGCTTCATTTCTGGTGGCGTTGGATACCGGGAGTGATCTGTTGTGGGTTCCTTGTGAATGTTTACAATGCGCTCGGCGTTTGATACCGGGAGGGACTGAACGGAGGATCGAACGGTGGAGAGGGCGTGATCGGCGTGCTGGAGGGAAGAGAGCTGACAAAGGTGGTCGGAGTGAAGGGAGAGGACCTCAGAGCAGAGCTGCGACTCGAGGAGGCGGATGGCGTGCTAAAGCTTCTCTGCTGAACCGTCGACGATACAGAGACGGTGAAGGGCTTGGTTTTCGATAAGAAGACGAGCCATATGTATTGCTACAGGTAGGGTTCACCTTTGGAACAACAGCCTACATGTGCTTCATGTTTGTAGTAACGACGCCAATGGGGATTGTGTTGGGGATGATTGAGTTCTTGTGAAAACCAACTTTGCCTATACAAGGTTTGTGGATGATATCTTTTGTTCCTATATAGGTAAATCCAGGCAGAATTTTGAGATGATGTCGTATCAGGAGAAGGTTGTGAATGATCTGAGGGCAAATGAGCGAGGACAATCAACAACTTATTTGGTTACAGAACAGGGTTGTTAAAGAACATAGACATGCAAAAGCTCTTGAAGAGTCTCTTGGTATTGTTAATGACTCGGTTTTGTTAGTGAGAAGCTCTGCAAAACAACTAAGGATAATCGTATTGTAATACAGAGGACTCAAACCCAACAAGAAGAAACTCAGGATGAGGTAATACTCTCTATGGTGACGTTTTTCCTTATTGGTGACATTTGATTACACCCTAAGAATAGGATTTGACTAATGACTTGGTTTAAGTAACAGTTTTGTTTTTTTGCTTAAGTAACAGTTGGCAAAAGACTATTTAGGTGGTTTATGACTTGTGACGGTGTGGTAGGGCTTTGAAATTGTTTTAACCATTCTTCTGTATTGTTTGAAATAGTTTTGTTTTCTAGAAATAGGCATACAAATTTGTACTGTGCTTTGACAAAAGATTGTAATTGTGATTTCCATATCTTTTGTTGTAGAAGATGCCCTAGTTGTTTTGTACATTCTTTTTTCTTTTACTTTATGTATATAATTTTGCGAGCAAATGCATGCGCAAGAAGAGTTTTTCAAAGAGCAATCAAAATCATTCATGAATCAAGGGATGCTAAGGAAGAAGGGTTTGAGAGGCTGCAGCAGGAGCAACGTGAGAAGGTAAAGTAGTCGGATGGCCAGCCCGATGCCAGGCGTTGGGGGTGTTGCTTGATAGGTTTGGGGAGATGGAGTATGGGGACTGTGTTAAGGCATTTGATGTTTATGTAAATGCGGCCAAGATGATTGATGCATTGTAGTTGTTTTATGGTTGGTGTAAGGATTTATGGTTTAATTGAGAACGATTTGTACTCATACAAATATCTTTCTTTTCTCCTGAGCTTCGATCTATGAAATAATTACTTATTAGTTACCAAATAATTACATGATAGTTATGTTCTTAGCAAGTTAACATAATAATTACTTGAGTAGTTACATGATCAAAATTGATAGTTACTAAGATAGTTATTAACATAATAACAAAGAATAGTTTACTCATATGATAGTTACACAAATAGTTACAAAATTGATAGTTACACATAGTTACAAGGATAATAGTTACAAAGTTGATAGTCACTAACATAGTTACAAATAATAGTTTACTCATATGATAGTTACTAAGATAGTTACACAAATAGTTACAAAATTGATAAGGGTTTAGAATTTTCACCATGTGTTTTGTGTGTTCATCATGGCCCAAAATATTGAGCTCGGCAGTTAGAATGGCACAAAGGTGCCTTTGAGAAAATTCGTCCATTTTGGCAGCATGATGCTTATTATCGACAGCGGCATTGGCAGCGTAGGCGGGCTGCATGGCTGCAGCAGTGTCATGGTGCGCAAGCTACGCACACATCTCGGCAAATTTAGCATAGTTGGCCGGCAGCAGCACAGGCGGATGTCTATCGGCAAATTCACGCTGCAGGCTGCCTGTTGGTAGCAGCGTAGGCAGGCTGCTCTAGACAGAACACCTTGGCGGGACCTCCGCATAACAGGTTGCTCTCGACAAGGGTCGTTCAGCAGGTGTATCAGTAGGGACATTTGGCAAGTGCTTGGTAGTGCGCAGGGGCAGCAGGGTGCGCAAGGGCAGCAATAGGGTAGGTTGCAGGCAGCTCGGCAGAAGTTTTGGCAGATGGTACACTTTCCCTTTAGGCTCAAATTTGGGTGTATTTTACTATCCTAATGCAAAAGTATTATAAAGAAATATTGTAGTGGACACATAGAGCTTTCCAACGGTATAAAGTTTGCCTCAATCGGACCATCAGAATTACTCTTTGTTTGGCCTTTTATCAGACCTATTGTTCTGCCCAGTTTTCTATTTTGCCAGATTGACCTTACTGCACTCAAACTGAAACTGGGAACAGCTCGTTGCTCCAAATTCACTTCTGTAAAATCCTACGGAAAGTAGACTCAGAGGCCTTTCGAACAGTATATGGCTCAGTTTCCCAGGTTATCTGAGCTAAAAATGGTAGCCTTCCAAATTTGACAGACTGCACTGCCCGATTTCTGTTTGGGCAGAATTTTCGTATTTTCTGCATTTTTCTTTCAAGTTCGACCTACACACACACAAAACACATCACAACGAACAAAAACAATAAACTAAATGCAAGAATATATATTATTACAAGCCACAGAATTGACGATTACAAAACAAATTTCAATCAATGACACACATATACAAGGATCGGCAAAGAAGATATGCAATCGGCAAAGATAGAAAAAATTTCCGGAATTTAAATGTGATCATGTAATTTCTAAGTCTAATTTCTTTTAAGATTTGTTCTAACTCTCAAGGTACGTGGAGCAGTGGAGTTAACGGTGCAATGGACTGATACATCCCCCAGTAGTATCATGCTTTATCCGATATACCACAAGAGTTTGAACCAAACAATTTGGTTTATTTTGAAGAAAATAGATCACATACGCCAAGTTATCTTCTAGTGTCTAAAGTGAGGTGATGCTTCGGCCCAAACTATCGACTAGTTCGAGCGTGTTCTACTTTTCAAAGGCGGTGTCGTTAAGATTCACGGAGGGCGAACCCCTTACAGGAACAAGGCAGGACTCGTTTAGTGGTCACGGAGGGCGAACCCCTTACAGAAACCAGGCATGACTCGTTTAGTGGTCACGGAGGGCGAACCCCCTATCGGTTCACTCACCGAGAATGAACATCAATCTATGACCTTGAGATCCAGTTAAACAAACCTGAGAACCATATCAATGAAACTAACTTGTCTCATACTTTGTAAAACAAACTTGGGTCACTAGCGGTCTACAAGTGTTGATCAAAGTCGCCTACAACCTCATAAAAATGGATCTGCTAAGTTATCGCTCTTATGCGTGGGGGGGACTTGTCCCACATCTCCCAGTCTACATAAAAAACGGATCTAACATGACATCATTCGTATGAAGGGTTAAGGCTAAGGCTAAGGCCAACAAATGCGGCTTCCCCCTACATTTTACACTTTAGAAACTACAATAAACTCAAACATACATAACACTATCAACTTCCTAGAAATTAAACTAAGTTATTACACACATACATTCTTTATACATCTTGTAACTTTCAAAATTTAAACTCTACATGCCGAAACATATTTCTACTTTACAAATCCCAAATAAAACAAAAAATTACAAACTTTACAACTTTACATGAAAAATTTCCAGTAACTTATATACACAACATTCACACAATTCAAGCTTTTATAATCCTCGGCAACGGCGGTAAAAATTGATCGAACGCCAAAGCACGCACACAATAATAAAACCTACAATCGTTAGTAGTATAGAATAAGTAGGGATCGTTCTAAGCCGGAGATTAAGGGTACCTGAAACATGAGAATGTGTTTCTGTAGAAACCCGTAGGCCTGGTAGAAGCACAATAATAAAGATAGAACATGAACACAAGGATATATAGTGGTTCACCGTGTCATCGGAGGGCACAGCTACGTCCACTTAGAATATAGTATGATCGGCCGATAAACCATCAGATGGTGGTTACATGCCAAGAATAGCAAGTATCCAAGATCAAGATCAAGATCAAGGTCTAGATCCTTAACTCTAAGGGGGAAGCCTTCTATTTATAGGGAAGGAAGGCTTCCACCTCTACTACTTCTCCAATGTGGGATGCTTATTACACTATTACATATTTCCCTACTCACGAAGCTACTTCAGGAGCCCGGTGGCACGGCTTCCGGGTGCGGCACCGGTGATGTGGAACAATGGAGATGTAGTCGGGGTGGCGGTCTACCCGCTGGATGCCGGAAGTAGGACCTATGATGCCGGTTGCACGGTCCACGAGGTCGCCGGATGTGCTTGGCGGTGTACTATATGTACTGTCAACAAGTCCCTCAAGTTCCCGAGTAAGAGTGCAATCTTACTTGGGGAGTTAATCATCATGTGTCGCCAAGCGTAGGTGGTGACCGAGTCATCCCTACTACCACCAGTCCCCCAAGTCCCTAAGTGAGATTGGGCTCTTACCGGGCGTTCGAATGTCGAGTCCCACCCCTCCGCTCGAGTGTTGCTGATGTATTCCCAGTAGTAGTTCTCCGCTCGGTAGACTGCCTCTGCCGTTGGAATATACTATAGCCGCTCGGTGACACGAACCCGGGTAGTCATGGTCAACGGGATCGGGGGCCTGGGTAGTCAACAAGTCCCCCAAGTTCCCGGATGGTCCCGGTGGAATGTCGCAACCGTTGCTTGATGTGTACCTCAGAAAGAAAAACAAAAAATGAACAATTAATCAGAACCGAAGCCACTTACAACAAGCACCGGGTTGTTATTCGTTACCGCTCGGTGATACGAATACTGCCCGGGGATATGAGTACTGCCCGGGGATACCAATGATATATATACAGATATCAATTGAGCACATAAATCATGATCATGTATAGAATGAAGGCATGCGTAGCTTGAAGATGTCATGCATAGTCTTTCGTTGGTGTTGGCTTGGCCGTTGAAATGCCCCAGCCGTTGTTACTGGCTCTACGGTGGAATGCCTCAGCCGTTGTTACTGGCTCTACCGTTTCCCGGAGGAAAAATCTCAGAGGATACAACTCGGCCAGTTACGAACGAAAGACGTATGCTATGCACCAACAAGCTAAAAATTACCGATGTAGCAGGTAATCTTGCACATTCATTAGCCGGTATAAAAAATAACCATGTGTTTAGCACAATACAACATGCGTATACGGTTATGTTGCAGCGAGAAAACTATTAACATGCTTGCCAAATATATAGCACAGTACTCGCATAAAGGTGGAGTAAACATAATTGTAAGAATTAAAGACTTAGCTTTGCTGGAAGTGAGTGGGTTGATTTGCTGCACGGGTGCCCAAAGGAAACTGATGGGTGTCCAGAGAAAATGATTCCAGTCAAACCCGTGTTGACCAGCTGGACCCGTTGACCGGGTTGACCCGCTGGCCCTTTTTTTTTTTTTCCCGCCCTTTTTTCTTCCCTTCGAATTCTGCTTTTCCCGCCTTTTTCTGCTCTGCTCTCTCTTTCTCGGCTCGGTCCATGCCCGGAGACCAACCGCACCAGACCCTGCTGCACCGGAGATGAGCCGCACCGGACCTGTCTGCACCGGAGGAGGGAGGCGAGCCGCATCGGACCCTACTGCACTGGAGACGAGCCACACCGGACCCGTTTGCACCGGAGGAGGGAGAGGAGCCGTACCGGACCCTGCTGCACCAGAGACGAGCCGCACCGGACCCGTATGCACCGGAGGAGGGAGACGAGCCCCATCGGACCCTGTTGCACCGGAGACGAGCCACACCGGACCCGTCTGCACCGGAGGAGGGAGACGAGCCTTACCGGATCCTGCTGCACCGGAGACGAGCCGCACCGGACCCGTCTGCACCGGAGGAGGGAGACGAGCCGCACCGGACCCGGAGGAATTTGCCGCATCGAGAGCCTCGCGTGAGAGAACTACGCTTGGGTTGACCGGGCCGGGCTGGTTACTTTCCAAACTGGGCTGCCTGATGGGTGAAACAATTGGCGCAACCGGACCTCTTTTTTTTTTTCCTGGCCGGCCTGTCTACCGATGGTGCAATTAAAGAAAAATGGACTTGACTGATCTCTACTCGCTGGTAGAGCAACACAACTTTTTGAACTGATTCCCACAGATGGCGCCAATTGTTTCTGCACAAACCCGTAGGCCTGGTAGAAGCACAATAATAAAGATAGAACATGAACACAAGGATATATAGTGGTTCACCGTGCCATCGGAGGGCACGGCTACGTCCACTTGGAATATAGTATGATCGGCCGATAAACCATCGGATGGTGGTTACATGCCAAGAGTAGCAAGTATCCAAGATCAAGATCAAGGTCTAGATCCTTAACTCTAAGGGGGAAGCCTTCTATTTATCGGGAAGGAAGGCTCCCACCTCTACTACTTCTCCAATGTGGGATGCTTATTACACTATTACATATTTCCCTACTCACGAAGCTACTTCAGGAGCCCGGTGGCACGGCTTCCGGGTGCGGCACCGGTGATGTGGAATAATGGAGATGTAGCCGGGGTGGCGGTCTACCCGCTGGATGCCGGAAGTAGGACCTATGATGCCGGTTGCACGGTCCACGAGGTCGCCGGATGTGCTTGGCGGTGTACTATATGTACTGTCAACAGAATGTTAGATAATATTCACATATATACATGGTTGAAACGTCACACATGGGGGGAGAGATAATCGGCAGCAAAGCTGCCTCTAATGACCTAGACACAAAATTTAAATCTAAATCTACTATATACATGTGATCAACATCTTTCCACACAAAGCCAAGCACACAAGCAATCAAAACACATAATAATTGGACAAATATAGGACTCGGCAATAACATTAAAGTGTTCTAGACTCGACTTAGTTCCAACCTAACTAGTGCCGGAAGAGGTTCACTAATCGATTTTAGACTTCACAAGTACTTAGGATTTTGACAAGCGGATTACCCTAATCTTTATGTTAATCAATTTTAATGACACGAAGAGTAGACACTAAAACCAATTAACACTTAAGCATATAAGTCTTTTTTAGTCGGAGACAAGTTAACATGCAAGACGTCACTCTTCATATTAAACAAGTAAATTCTTTAAACTACTCTAACCCTTAGAAACAACACAAATTAAGACCACGAAAAGTTAGACTCAACCTATGTTAATTTCGGCGTATGAATTCAACACTTAGACAGCAGTTATGGCGTTTCAATTGTACCTAAATATCTCCTTCGGTTGCACATGAGTTCAAAGAATTAACCAAGACAAATTTAAAACCAAATTAACATACATGCTAAATCTAAATCTATCTTCTTGTTATATATTTTCCTTATAATTTCAGCATGCAATTCGAAACTTAAATCTTGAAAACCTCATAAATATATCAAGCACGAACTAAACATGTATTTCATAAAACCAAATTCGAAATTGTTTCATACATAGACATACAAACAATAACCATAAGACACACAAGTTTCATAGACAAAATGTTGCATAACTACATAAAAACTATTACAAACCGAAGAAAGGATGAAGTAGAGTGGATCACACATTATAGACACCTTGAGAAGATCTTCAATGCGTGGTGGAGAGGCTCGAATGGGGGCTGGGCAGTAGGTGAAGAATCGGCAGAAAGTATATGATGGTGGTGGTGGTGGTGGCTTCGGTTTGTATTTTTTTGTAAAGCTTGGGGCTGAATTTGATAGAGCTTTAGGACTTTTCTTTGGCTTGAGATGTGATTACTTTATTTTGAAATTTCGTTGGTTTTATATAGAGGAGAGTCTAGGGTTTTGCCGGCCACACAAGGAATGACAATCATTCCTTGTCCAAGTTGGTTTTGGGTTTCCTTGTGGGAAAAGTATTGCTTTCTTGGACTTTTTCTTCTGATCTTGGACCTCAATCGGCTGCATTGGGTTAGGATGGACATGTCCAACAAGTTTTTAGGTCCACTAAATCCGATCCATGCTCCCAAAAATCCAAAGGAGAGTTATCCTGATGCAACCGGGAAAGTTGTGGTTTTCCCTGCAGAATAATCTTGCTCCAGTAAATCCGGCATAACTTCCTCCTCATAGATTCGATTGATGTGATTCTAAGTCTTAAAGAAACTAGACTCGTAGGGCTTTCTATTGATATAAGGCACGTCCTCTGATTCCAAGCGATGCATCATACAAAAATTTTGGAAGTCAGGACACAGTCTCAGGAAAATCCTGGTAGTCCCTGGATCGTAATGCTCAAACTGCCAAGTTGCAGCCATCTTTTGGGTAACTTCCCGAACTTTGATTGATCTGAAATTTTGACACAAAACACTTTAGCTTACCAACTATATGCATACCAAATTTCATCAAATTTAGAAAAGGATAGATCAGTTTAGCACAAGCCTCAGAATCACGAAAAAGAAAACTTTTGCATTATTTTCCAGATTTTTATACTTAGCCATTTTTCGGATTATTAAGCACACTTTTCCAAAACTCCACCAAAATGACACTAAACTAAATTATGACTTTATCTTAGATAAATAAGGGTTAAAAAAAACATAAACGAGGGCATAAGCATATTAATATCGTCGCACATTGTGCTCCTATCAAGATAGTTACTAAGGTTGTTACATAGATAGTTACAAAGGTAGTTACACAGATAGTTAAAAGAATAGTTTACTAGATGATAGTTACTAAGATAGTTATACAAAATATGTACAAGGATGATAATTACTAAGGTAGTTATACAGATAGTTACAAAATTGATAGTTACGAAAATAGTTACACATAATAGTTTACTCAGATGATAGTTACTAAGATAGTTACTAAGATAATTACTAAAGTGGTTAGGGTTTAGTTACTAAGATAGTTACAAAATTGATAGTTACTAAAATAGTTACACATATAGTTACAAAATTGATAGTTACCAAGATAGTTACTAATATAATTACACATAAAAGTTTACTCAAATGATAGTTACTAAGGTGGTTACACAGATAGTTACAAAATTGAGTTACTAAGATAGTTACTAACATAATTACACAAAATAATTTACTCAGATGATAGTTACTAAAATAGTTACTGAGGTAGCACAGATTAGGTATAAGGATGATAGTTACTATCCAACTGTCATCTTAGTAACTATCTGCCTAACTATCTAAGTAACTATCATCTCACTAACTACTTTACTAACTATCATCTTAGTAACTAACTTACTAACTGTTGACAGTAGCCACAGAATGACTACATAAGCCCACAGACCCGCAGCCAGTCCATCCGGGGCCGGCCTGAGGCCCGGAGCAGGATCACCAGCACCCGGACCCGAGGTCCAGCAGTCTACCTTGTGACCAGGGGCCCGGGGACCGGGGGCGCCAGCCTGCCGAAGAGGTCACCAGAACTGCCCTTTTGTGTGCGAACAGAAGGAAACCAGTCCCACATCGAAGAGTGAGGCCAGACCTCACGCCCGACCACCTATATAAGGACCCCAACTACCCTCTTTAATAGGTAACTGATCACTCCAACCGCTTATCATACGTGCTTTAAGTTATCTATTCATCCCAACTATACTAACTTAGGCATCGGAGAGGAGAAGACCGGCCCGCCCGGTATTCCCCTTAGTGAGCAGGTTAAGCAGGAGGAGATCACATCTAGATTCTACCAGGCCTACGGGTTTGTGCAGAAACAATTGGCCCCGTCTGTGGGAAGTCTTACAAAAAAATCACGTAAGCATCACCAAAATGGCAGAAAGCTCAACAGCGGGCCAGGAAAGAAATGCAACGGAGGAGCAGCGGGTTGCACCAGAGCAAACGCTCATCTCCACCCCGGTCGCTGTACCGGAGCAGCACAATGACCGGGGCAACCAAGAAGACGGCAGCAGTGGGAGGTCGACCGGCACGCCGGGGATACGCAGCGATAGCATGTGTGGGAAAGGCCCGGTGGAAGAAGACCAACTCACACGCCGGGGCTTCTCGCTGACATTCTCGGACGAGCCGAGCGACAAAGAGGAGAGTCTGCTCTGTGACAGCGACCGAGACACCACGTACAGCCTCAACCGGCACGACATGGCGGGGGAGATACGTGCGATGAGGGCAGAAGTCGGTCGCCTGCGTGCGGACGGCGACCGGGATAGAGCAAAATCCAATGCCCGGTATGAGAAAATGGAGACGGTAAACGCTGCCTTGGTGGCTGCCCTGGAAAGAGGCCAGCAGCGCAGTGCCGTCATGACAAGGGCTACTACACCCACACCAGGCCGATCTCAGCGGTTTGAGGCGGGACAGTCATCGGGGGGAAGGCCCAGCGACCCCAAGCGAGCGGAGTCCCCGGGCGGCATGGCCCCACCAAAGAGCACGCCGACGCCCCGGCAATCACACGCTTCATTCGAGGATGAAGTCATAACCCCGACCGCCCGGACACTACAAGTGCTCACCGACACCGTGTCGGATCTGAAGGCCCAAATGGAGGCCAACGAGAGAAGGGTAGCGCGGCTGATGGAGGGCGCGCGATTCAACGAACGCATGGGCCCTTTCTCGCACCGGGTTCTGGAATCAGGGAGGTTTGGTAACCAGAAATCCCTAAAGCTCACGTACTCGGGATCCGGCTGCCCGTACCAGCATCTGGACAGTTTCCGGTCCCAAACGTGCGCCAAGGGCTATTCTAATGCAGTATGCTGCAACATTTTCCGGGAAACCCTGTCTGGAGAGGCGCTCAGCTGGTTCTATGAGCTCCCAGCAAGCTCCATCGAAGCGTTCGAGCAACTGGCCGACCGGTTCGTAGGCCGCTTCATCCTCCGGGTCGAAGGAGCCCGGACATCAACCATCCTCTTCAACTGCATGCAGGCACCTGGTGAGGAGCTAAGGACGTTTGTCAACCGCTGGCAAACGGCGACGGCCGGGGTCCGGAACCTCGACAAGGGTATCGCCGAGATGGCGTTCAACCAGGGACTTCGGCGGGGAAAATTTTCCTACGCCGTGCGAGTAGAACTCCTGTAGGGGTATGACGAGCTGATGGCGATGGCCATCAGGCATGCTCAGGCCGACCATGAAACGTACGGGCAGCACCTGCTGAAAAGAAAACGGGACGAGCAGCAGGAGGAGCACCCCCGGGAGGAGTACCCCCCTCCCGGCCAAGAAGACAAGGCCAGCCAGCGGAGCGAGAACCAAGGTGCCCGACCGGGCCGACCCAGCAGAAATTGGGGGCAACGGCAGCAGAGGCCCTATCATGACAAACCCCGGGTCGAGCACAAACCGGCGCAGTACCGGCAAGAACGCCCCCTGGCGATCATGCCAGCAGAACGTCAAGAGGTCTTCACCACTCTAACCTCTTCATACGAAGACGTCTTGCACGAGAACGGGAACATCATCCCCCCACCGCCCAGGAGAAAGTACCCAAGGGGGAATCTTACCCAGGCGCAAACGGGCAAGTACTGCTCCTATCACGACGAAGCTACCCACCGAACGAACAGCTGCTTCGCCCTCAAGACAGCGGTGGAGGGTTTGATTAGCAACGGCCAGCTTCAGCGGTATATAGGGGAAAGGAGAGCAGATCCCGACCGGGAGCAGGGTCAGGGCTGGTAGGTACGCCTGAACCTCCAAACAGTTAGTTTGGTACATCAACGGTTCAACCACTATAACATCATATATGTATGCCAACTATTTTGAGAGAAATTCCACCTGTCCCACCAGTGCAAGTGTAACTATATCCGAGGAGTAATACAAGCAAAAACCATTCCAGCGGATTTACAAAAAAGAGCAAAACAAAAATCTTCAAGGAGCTGTGCCTTCCCCCTCAGCGGGCATCCTCTCCGGCAGATAGAGCCACCGCATCCTCTCCGGCAGTTGCAGTTAAATGAGCCTCGCCTTCCCCTTCCGGTTGCTCCTCTTCTACCGACTGCTCATAGGTATCTTCACCGACCCCCTTCTGCATCTGAGAGGTATCCAGGTACCCCTTCTCTTCCCACTCCGCATAGGCATCGGCAATACCCCACTCCGCATAGGTATCTTCACCGGCCCCCTTCGGCATCTGAGAGGTATCCAGGTACCCCTTCTCTTCCCACTCCGCATAGGCATCGGCAATACCCGACTCCCTAGCCTTTTCCACGAGCTTAAGGAACTGATCACTTTCGTGATATTTGAGGACAACCCGCTGGTAAAGCTCCGGGTCCACTTCTCCAGCCGCAGCGGCAGCGGCGGCACGGACAGCACCAGCTCCCACCTGGAGCTCATCCACTCTCTCCTCCAGCTCGGCTCTCTCCTCCTCAGCCCGCTCATTCTCCTCCTCGAGGCTCCGGACCTGCTCTTCTAGCTTGGCCACCTGCTTCTTGGCCCTCTCCTCCAGTCTGACCTTCTCCCGCTCCAGCCTGGACTTCTCCACTTCCAAGCGCTCACGGGCCTCTGTCAGAGCGGCCACCTGCCTCTTCAGCTCCGGCAGCTCCTCGCTCGGGTCCGGCTGGTACAGATTGTACAATAGCTACACACAACAGGGAGCCAGTTAAGCAAACAGCAAGAGTAACAAGTTATGAACAGTGCCATGGCACCAAGCAGTTCTTACCCGGAGAACCGACTCCTTGCTCTTCTGGCGGTTCTCCCTCGCCAGGGCTCCAGGCCCATCCAGACCAAGGCCGGCCACATCCGCCACCAAGCTCCGAACGAAGGGACTCTCCAGACCTCCCCTCTGTTCCTCCGCAATCAGGGCTACTCTGCTGACCGGCAGAGTTTGAGGCAGCAACGGTTTTGTCCCCAGCAGAACTCGCCGCACCACTGACCACCTTGAGCCGTTTCGCCAAATTTTCACCTGACGACCGACCGGTAAGCGTCACCAGTGCGGAGGGAGGGACGTCCATAATCCTCCGCCTCTTCTCACCCTGGCCGTCCGGTGAAGAAGATTGTGCGCCTGACCGGGTGACCCTGGTGACGAGCGGGACCGATCCCGGCCGGTGCGGAATTCTCAACACCCCACCAGGAACCTTTGGTGGCCCTCTGGTGGACTTGCCCATTCCGGGTTCCGCCTTGGGCGCAGCGGGGTGACTCTTCACACGCCTCATAATATAGGCGTCGTCCCCAACATCCATGGCCCTCGGTTCGGCATGAACGGTAAGCCGACCGGACTCCTCGTCCACCGAGGTCCGTGAAACGGACTCCCCTTTCTAGTTCAACTTCGAGATGAGGCCTTCACCATCCATGGATAGCGTGTTACCGGGCTTGACGACCATCCGGGAACATGCACCTGCAAAACCAACAAACGGTTAGTATCAACTCGGTCAGCAGAAATGCCACCGCTTAAACCTTGGTACGCACCGGGATCTCGCCCGAGACCGCAGTACTCCAACATCTCCCGCCGAATGAAGTTGTAAGAGCTTCGCTCGAGATCGTCCCAGCATCCGAGTATAGTCATAATCATTTCCCGCTCCAACTCGGACAGTTCGAACAATTGGTCGCCAAGGGGCTGGAAGGCACCAGGAACCCGGTACATTTTACTCCTCTTCTACCATTTCCCCCCCGCCATCACCACCTTTTTCCTCCAGCTATTGTCTACCCAGGAAGGCAGGTGGGTGATGATAGGCTGGAACTGTCGGGCACTAAAGGTCAGACAACCCCGGGACCCCCTTTTCTTCGAGAAGGATATTCTGTACAGTGCCCGAAACTCGTTCACCGTTGGCATGCTCATCCCGGACAACTCATACAGGCAACCGAGGCTCAGCAGCCGCCTCCACTGGTTCCCGGGAAGCTGCACGGGGGACACTTGCAGAGCGCTAAGCGTATACTGCACGAAGTCCGGCAGCGGGAGGGAGAACCCGTGCCGAAATTGGTCTCCGTGAACAGCTACCCAACCCGCCTCCGGGTTACAGGCCGATTCTCCGGGATTCAGCGGCCGTAACGCCACCTCATCGGGGATACTCCACGTCTCCCGGAAGGCGGCAATCTCTTCGGGGTTCATAGTACCCTCCGGCTCATCGCACTCCACGGCCTCGTCCCCACTCCCGATCGTGAACCTCACGGGCGGAGTACCAGTAAAGCGCACCCCGTGCGGGATGCCCTCAGATCCCGAGGACCCGGAAGTCGAGACCCCGCCCCGGGAGCGGTCAGCGGCTTCGGCCTCCCGGGATTCTGAACCAAGCCACTCCTCCAATCTCTCCTCATCGTCCACCACGGGACGCCTGTCGGCCGATTCGGAAGCCCCATCAGAACTTGCAGAAGCCATTTAACCTAAGGGGAAGAAAACAAAACCCCACCGCTGGTCAGCAACAGGCTAGAACAGCGCCCTCTGCGGCCCCTCCACAAGTTTGCCGCAGACACCCCGCTCACAACGACTCACAGTTGGCGATAGAGCACCCCCCCCCCCCCCCCCCCCCCCCCCCCCGCCGCAAAACACCAACCAAAGAGAAAACACGAAGCAAAGAAAGCAAGACTTACCAATTACTATGCACAGCCGCGGAAAGTCAGTCCTACGAAAGCACCGAGAAATGGCACGGATATCGCGAGGCACCTCCACAGAGCTTTCGCCGGATTCCTCTCCAACCTTCTCTTCTTCTCTCTGGGCCAAAGAGCAAAGCAGAAGTTATGAAGGCAAAGGAGGCCTTTTTATAGACGGGTCTGATGCCCTAGGCACCCCTGTAATCCCCCCAAAACACGCAATCAGGGCAACTCAAACGCCTGCGAATCCAGGCCCTCCATCTCAGATCGCTCCGTGTTGACACGTGTCCCAGCATCGGTAACCTTCCCATGCCATCATAACTGATGGGACCGATGTGCTTCCTCCTTAAATGCATGTCAGCCACTTGTCCCACCTATAAGCGGCAGTTAAGGGAGATAGGAGCAGGAACCGAGGCGTCAAGCCCCCCCACTTCCCCAAGAGCCATGGCAGTTCACCAGTTATGATCATTCAACCGGCTGCATGGCATCTCACCGGTTAGGTATCATTCAACCGGCTCCATGGTAGTTCACCGGTTATGATCATCCAACCGGCTGCATGGCATCTCACCGGTTAGGTATCATTCAACCGGCTCCATGGCAATTCACCGGTTATGATCATTCAACCGGCTGCATGGCATCTCACCGGTTAGGTATCATTCAACCGGCTCCATGGCAGTTCACCGGTTATGATCATCTAACTGGCTGTATGGCATCTCACCGGTTAGGTATCATTCAACCGGCTGCATGGCACTTCACCGGTTATACAACGTTCAACCGGCTCCATGGCATCTCACCGGTTAGGTAACATTCAACCGGCTCCATGGCATGACTCCGGTTATAAGAACATTCAACCGGCATGGGCTTTATACACCCGGGAGAGTTTACATCTAACACATGTACTCTTTTCCAGCAGGATAAAAACCCTGCATCGCACTGAACTGCGATCAAAATGGGGATTCAAGGCGAGACTTGTCATCTCAACGCTACCCACCGGGCAGATTGTTTCTTTAGCTCAGAATCCCACACTTATTCCAACGCAAGCTGGGCCGAGCCTTGGGAACTCATCCGGGTTTCACCCCCTTGGCAGCAATTTCGCCTTGGGAACTTGGGGGACTCGTTACGGTATGGCAGTCCACCGGTCGGGTCCTCACCCATAACATCATCTCATGCACTCGTCCGGGTTTCACCCCGTTGCACATCCATTGCATGGCGGATTTCAACGCCACGTCATCCCATGCACTTGTCCGGGTTTCACCCCGTTGCACATCCATTGCATGGCGGATTTCAACGCCACATCATCCCATGCACTCGTCCGGGTTTCACCCCATTGCACATCTATTGCATGGCGGATTTCAACGCCACAACATCCCATGCACTTGTCCGGGTTTCACCCCGTTGCATATCTATTGCATGGCGGATCTCAACACTACATTGTCCTCCCATGCACTTGTCCGGGTTTCACCCCGTTCCATACTCATGGCACGGCAACACTTGAGCACAATATCATCAGTATTGCAGGCATACTCATAAACTGTCACACCTCATCATTATAGGTACTCACATCACCACGCCTTCTCTACCCGAACGCCCGGTCACGCCCAATCTTCAACGCGGACTTGGGGGACTGGGCACCATGGGGTTGGTAACCCTGCGGGTCTGCGGGACAGGAGCAAGACATATTAAGTCCTCATTCAAGATTGCACTTGACCGGGAACTTGGGAGACTTGTTGACAGTAGCCACAGAAGGGCTACATAAGCCCACAGACACGCAGCCAGTCCATCCGGGGCCGGCCTGAGGCCCGGAGCAGGATCACCAGCACCCGGACCCGAGGTCCAGCAGTCTACCTTGTGACCAGGGGCCCGGGGACCGGGGGCGCCAGCCTGCCGAAGAGGTCACCAGAACTGCCCTTTTGTGTGCGAACAGAAGGAAACCAGTCCCACATCGAAAAGTGAGGCCATACCTCACGCCCGACCACCTATATAAGGGCCCCAACTACCCTCTTTAATAGGTAACTGATCTCTCCAACCGCTTATCATACGTGCTTTAAGTTATCTATTCATCCCAACTATACTAACTTAGGCATCGGAGAGGAGAAGACCGGCCCGCCCGGTATTCCCCTTAGTGAGCAGGTTAAGCAGGAGGAGATCACATCTAGATTCTACCAGGCCTACGGGTTTGTGCAGAAACACTAACTATTCTGAGTAATTATCATCTTAGTAACTATCTTACTAACTATTTAATTAAGGGAAAATGTCCATTTAGTATAAAAAAGACCCCCTCATTGCCCATTTCAATGACAATCTTATTTTTTTCCCTTATTCAACATAAAGTAACAACTCTATTGCCCATTTGAACATAAGGTAACAACTCTATTGCCCATTTGAACAAATTTAATTTTTTTTCTTCCTTTTTTGTCCTTTTTTCTTATCTAACATATTTTTGAATTATAATTTGCTGAGAAAGTGGAAAATAAAAAAACAAACTTTGCGAAATATCACTCAACTCCTCCGGCCTCCCATGGCCGGTCGCCGGAGTCGGAGGATTCCGGTCACCAAAATTTTTTTTTGCCGGAATTTTTTTTTTTTAGCCGGATTTTTAAATTTTTTTAATTATTTTTTATTTTTTATAATCAGGTTATTGGACGATGGTTACTGACTCCCAGTAAACAATTTACAGATTATTACAAATTTCCAGTAATTAAGTTACTGATCCATAGTAATCAAGTTACTGACCCCCAGTAATCAGGTTACAGATTCCATATTTTACAGTAACTATGTTACTGACCCCCAATAATCGATTATTGACCCCCAGTAATCAGATTACTGACCCCCAGTAATCGGTCAGTAATCAGGTTACTGACCCCCAGTAATCAGGTTACTGACCCCCAGTAATCAATTACTGACCCCCAGTAATCAGGTTACAGATTCCATATTTTCCAGTAACCATGTTACTGACTCCCAATAATCGATTACTGACCCCCAGTAATCCATAACCAGAGTTCATGAAGTTGCAAAACTTTAATCACAAAACATCCACACTATACTGGTACTAAGATTTCATTGATAACTTGACAATAACATAAAGAACTTGCACATACAATACAATGAAACTCTACAGATTTCATGAAGTAATCAGGTTACTGACCCCTAGTAATCGATTACTGACCCCCGGTAATCGATTACTGACCCCCGGTAATCGATTACTGACCCCCGGTAATCGATTACTGACCCCCAGTAATCGATTACTGAGGGTCAGTAATCGATTACTGACCCTAACCAAGAGAAAAAAAAAACAGAAAATAAAACCCTAGTTTTTTTTCTTTCCGTCGCCGTTGCCGTTGCCGCTAGCCTCGCTAGCAGCAGCCCCGCAACCATCCAGCCTAGCATCGCTAGGCCTGCACCAACCGGATTCTCACCCTAGCCTTGGCCGACGGCGCTCCAGCCAGACCCGAGGCCATCAATCCCTGCATCCCTCTATCAACTGAGTCCCAGATTGATCTGGGCACCTATCGATCTCGGCCTCCCTCCCGATCTCGACCTCGATTGCTCTGATTCCTGCCCAGGCCAACGCCTCGACCCAACATCCCGGTGCCCACGGCGTCTGCTCCTCCACACAGTTGCCCAAGGTCGATGGAGAGAGCGCGGCGGAGGTTGGAGTAGGGCTGACGTGGCAGATGTGGCCGCGCTTGGGCTGTGGTTGGAGTCGGCGGTGGGCGCATGGGTGTAGGAGGCGGTGGAGAAGGATTGAGGGCGGCAGAGCAGAGAGAGAGAGAGAGAGAGAGAGAGAGAGAGAGAGTTTTAGTATTGGTTAGGGTAGAGTAAATGATTGAATTATATTTACTAGGGTAGTTGTGTATTTTCTCAAGATTCATTGGTTTGGGATATAAACATTGGAATGGTCAATTTTTAAACTCATTTTGTTCAAATGGTCTTTTTCCCTTATTTAATTAACTATTATCTTAGTAACTATTTTACTAACTATCTTACTAAATATGATCTTAGTAACTATTTTACTAACTATCTAAGTAACTATGAAAAATAAAAATAAAAAATGCAGGAGAGAAAAGCAAGAGTTTAAAATCGAAAACAATTGAACCAAGAATGAAAAATGCAAGACACAATGAAGCGTGCAAGAACTTAAAAATCGAAAGCAACTGAACTAACAATGAACAATGCAGAACACACAATGCAGCGTGCAACTGCACCGCACAACGGCAGAGTAAATATCAAAGTAACATTTTCTGTAACTATCTTACTAACTATATTTTAAGCAAAAGAGAAAAATATGGGGTCCTTCACAGAAAAATGTTCCTGCACAATTCTCATATTTTAATGTTATCAAACCTAAAGGAACTTGCATATTTCATAACTTGCAAAAGTCTCCATGTTGAACATCGAGCATTCCCCCAAGCACCAAATTATGGAAGTATATAACAAACACACAATTACTTCCATTCGCCGTCTAAAGTTTTTGATGGAAGAGAAAAGCACATGTCTTATTCAAACTACAGAAGAAGCATTGCTCAGCACCCAAATAGTCATCTTACACAACTTATCTGAAGAAATGAGGATGTAGGAAAGATTTTCCCATGAAGATACATCATCTTATTTCATTCTAAACCTTCATCCCATCAGGCTTTAAGAGACTCCCCCACTTTCACAAGGTCCTGAAGTGCTTTTCAGATCTATTGCTCTGTCAAACCTTTCAGTCGGACACCCCTCTCAACACCCAAGTCTGTTTTACAATCAAAAGTCAGGAACTAACAAAATAATTAATTAACTTGTGTGTTCATGAAAGATGTCAGAGTATCAGATCATGCAGGGCAATCAAAATGGTGGATCAAAAGGCACATACACCCAACACTGGACACAGATTCAACAAATGAAGTTAATCACTGCTATTAATCAACACACAGAATGATGAATGCAAAGGTAGAATGGTTAGCCACGCGGGAAAGAGCGGGCAGACCAAGACCCTTACATTTCTAATGTTGCTTACCTGCACATGTTAAAGATAGCTCGTAACATAAAGTTCATTTTTACAATAGAAAGCAAGGGTCAAGTTTTGGACCCTAAGGATATTTCCTACCCTGTGGAAAAGAAAATTAATAACAGAAGAAGGCTTGGTCCCAACCTTGAATAATGCCAGAATCACTTATTGGAGGTTAGCAGAAACAATAATAGTTTGGTCATTTGAAGTTCCCACAATGTATGCACATAAAAACTACTTTAGAAAAACATGAACATATAAACCTCTTCCAGTGCCCAATTTTCCATGCATCACTGTATCATAACAATGCAATTATTACTATCTTCACTTCATAGATTTCTATCTACAGATACTGCATTAGATCGATTAGATACAAGCTGTGAAATGAGATTAACTAAATAGTTTACCTGACCAAGCATTGTAGCCTTAGCTTCAATTCCACCCACTACCCAGCCAGCAACTCCCAACCCGTTAATCATGGTTTTGTGGGAATCAGTACCAACCACGCTATCACGGTATAAAATTCCATCGGTCTCAAAAACAATTCCAAATTAACATGCAACATTCAGACCATCAACTTTTCCAATAATGGAGATCATTAGGTTCTCCTTCGTCCGCTGCTGCGGCAGCTCGTAGATGAAGTCCACCTCCACCTTGCCCTCCTCCGACACCGTCCGCGGTGGCGGTGCTAAACTCAAAGCCACCTTTCTCGGCCCGAACCGGTGTAGCTTCTTCACTCCTCCGGTCGCCGGAGACGACTTCTGGGCAGCCTTGGTCTCTAACTGCTTCCTCGGCGCCTTTCCTCTGGTGGATTTCCGAGCTGTGACGATCTAACTCTAAGTCTCTGTTTGATTTCCAAAACCGAAGCAAAATTAGAGCCATTGTTTCAAAATCTCAAATTCAATTTTAAGCAAATTCGAGCTAGACTTACTTGCTGACGGCGGAATGGAGGAGGCTCTGGAGGTAGCCACACCGCGAGAACTTGAAACCTGGAATGAGTTCCACTATCACGGCGGCTGCACCGATGACGTGGCGGCGCTCGAGGATGGCGACGGAGAGTTCGGAGTGTGCGAGGTACGCGGCTGTGGTGCGGTCGTTATAGCCACCTCCGATGACAAGCGCGTACAGTCCTCAAGTCCGATCTGGTTCAGAGGTGAGAGAGAGAGAGAGAGAGAGAGAGAGAGAGAGAGAGAGAGAGAGAGAGACAACTCCGAGCTCATCGACGACTTGGCTGGCATAAAAGAGCACTGCGGCGTCGCATGGTTGAGCATGTACAGTCCTCAAGTCCGATCTGGTTTAGATGTGAGAGAGGATTTCGTGTAGAAAAGATAAAGAAATCAAGTTACGAGTGAAATCATGTGACGTGAGCCTAAGCTCGCATGCAATAATAAACCTTGCAATCGTTAGTAGTATAGACATAAGTAGGGATCGTTCTAAGCCGGGGATTAAGGGTACCTGAGATATGAAATTGTTAAACAAAAACATATATACATATATACAAAGATGTCACAAATATGGGGGAATAAAATGGAAGGGATCGGCAGCCTTAGAGCTGCCCTACACTAGGCCTGAAATAACTTGCTGAAAATAAATCCCAAGTCTAATATTTACAAGTTTTGGTCGACATTCTTCCACAAATCACTAACACAAAAGCAATCAAAATACTTAGCAAATTGACAAAACAAGACACACGACAAAGTTACACAATATCCTAGGTCCGACTTAGTTCCAACCTAATTAGCTCCTTATCGGTTTACTAATCGATTAAGACTCTCAAGTACTTCAAGATTAACTTATCATCTAATCCTAAAGTTATACTAAACACATTTGAGAACACTTATCGTCGAAATCAAACATGCAAAGTAATTAGGCACAAGGTCTTTTTAGTCGGAAACATATCAATCAAGCAAGGCGTCACCACTTCTTGTTAACATGCATAGTCATTTAAACCACTCTAGTCCTAGTTATGTTGACAGATACAAGACCAATACTCAAAACACACCGCGAATATGCTAAGTATCAATCTTTGAGGCACACGGATTTAAAGACTAAACCAAGAACAAACTACTAGAATCAAAGTGAACATGCTTGCCGAATCCTATTCTATCTCTTTACATCATATTTTCCTTACTTTTTAACATACAATTCATATCCTTACATCCAAACTCCAACTAAAGATAAAGAAAACAAATTGAACATGCAAATCATAAAACCAAATTTCAATCCAATTTATACATAGACATAAAAATTGAAACCAAGAATTCATGCTAACTTCATAGACAAAGTTTAACATAGCTACAACAAAAAGTACATAACCAAGAGTAAGGAGTGGATCACACATTAGAAACCTTGGAGACTTCGTCTTGTATGGATCCGGTGGATGGTGGTGTCGGCTGAAGGCTGCTGCACGGCAGTTGGAGGTGTCGGCAGCAAGATACCAAGGTTTCGGCAGAAACTTTGGGTGTGGTGGAGGTGGTTTTGGCTAGGGTTTTTGTATAGGATTCTTGGAGAAATTTAGGCAGAGCTTTGGCTAGATTTTTGCTTTGGAATGTGACAAGTTTTTCTGTGTAAAAATTGGCTATTTATAGGGAAAAACTAGGGTATTGCCGGCAGCCCTTTATGCACAAGGATTTCAGAAAACCTAATGGGATAAGGTTTGAAACCTTCCTTTCATAGTTCAATTAGGTTTTCTTTTTCTGAATTTTTTTCTGAAAGGCTTGGGCTTCACATCTTCATGGACTTCTTCAATAATCATTGGACTTCATTGCATAAGTTTTGATCCACCGAAAATGCTCCAATTGCCGGCAGCACAACATTGCACACAATCTGCCTCATTCGGCAGCTTCTCCTAGTTTGACTAGGAGAACTTCTCTCTTCGATTTCTTCTTCAATGCCATGGCTTGGTGTCTTCCTCTTCCCTTCTTTAAGCTTGAACCAACTTCATAAATGCACTTGTGCACCATTTGGTCCATCAAAAACAGAAAACACAAAAAGGGGGCAGTAGGTTCCTGGAATCGGCAGATTTGATGTTGCTGTAGTAACTCCGGCATATCTCCATCCTCGGAGCTCCGATTGATGCGATTCCAAGTCTCAGATAAACTAGACACATATGGCCATCTCCCCATAAAATATATCGATTAAATTCCTTGTGAGTCTTCGGGAATGATTTTTCGAAGTTGGGACAAAGTCCCAGGAAAATCCTGGAAGCCCCTGGATTGGAATGCTCGGACGGCCGTTTTGCAGCCAACTTTTGGGTGACTTCCCGAACTCCGATTGATCTGAAATTTTAACACAACATACCTCAGCATATGAATATTAAGAACACCAAATTTCATAGAATTCGGACAAGGATAGATCATATTTGTACTCGTCACCAAATCGCGAAAAAGACATATTTTGCACTCTTTTCCAGATTTCTCATACTTAGTCATTTTTCGGACAATTAAGCACATTTTACCAAAACTCTACCAAAATTGACACTAACTATATTATGACTCTATCTTAGACAAATAAGAGTTAAACAAAGCATAAATGAGGACATAAGCATATAATATCATCGCACATTGTGCTCCTATCATCATGTTACAGAAATCAGGTAAAAATAGAAGAAAAGGGTAAAATTGTCCCTTTAAAAATAAAAAACAGTCCATCTTTATTATTTAGTGAAATTGAATGGAGTTTTTTATGATAAACATATTAAAATCATGTCCTTATTTATAAAGTGTATAAGAATTAGCTTTTTTTTTCACTAATTTTCAAAGGTAAATAGCCATTTTTTTCTTTCTAAAATGTGGTTTTATAAATACCCATAGAACTCATGTTTTTAATTATTTTTTTTATGAAATTATACTCAAATGTCAATTTTACCCTCAGTTTATTAGAAAAGTCAACATAATTACCAAAATGTCTCACAAAACCTAACTTCAGGTGACAGGACCCGAACCCGATTTCACCCTGAAACCCGGGTAAGGTCCTGCGGGGACCACCTTAAGAGAGATTTTACCGAAATTCGGCATGACCTCTCTTAAAATGGACAACCCAAACCTGTCAAACAAAAAGAAAACACTTCTACAATAACCATCCTGACTCCAGGAGCCACCTGCTCCCCCAAAAATCAAACAACTTCCATAAATAAACACAAAACCAATTTCATTTGATTCACAGGTCATCAGAGCAATCTAATAAATAACTAAGGATACAAAATCAAAGAGAAAAGGATCAATAGATCCTACCGAGCGGAAGCAAGGACGACGCTGACTATGCCTCGATTTCTGAGTACTCTTGACCTCAAATAAACTAGTCTGCAACAGTAAATCCAAGCTTGTCGCTAATTCGAGCTCTCGTCTCGTCGAGTAACCTCTCGACCTGTAACAGGGACGTAATCATAAATATTACGCAACTCGAGATTTATTTATAGATGTTAATTGTACGGACGAGCTCACTCGCACGAAACCTCCCAATTTTTCCTTTTCAGTTATCGGTATAGGAATTACGCCTCAATACCAATAATCTACGTCCGAAATAACTCATGACACCAAGCTCGTGTCCGATTAATTATTTTACTAGTTATTTCGTCACAAAACCCCTTTAAAACCGCCTTTATTCATTTACGGTAAGTCAATAGTAATATTTAATGGTCAAATATTAATTTGCAAAGTCAACAGTAAATGGTCAAAGTCAGAATTACTATTTACCATTTATCTTTATTGTTTACCTTTTACTTTTACTATTTACTGTTTACTGTTATACCGTTTACTATTCACTTTTTACCGTTTTACTTTTACCTTTTACCATCTCCTACCTCTCGCCACCGGCAGCCGCAGTGCCGCCGCCCGCCGCCGGCAGCTCTGCAACAGGAAGTCAAAACACCTCCAAAACATCCAAATTTCACTGAACATCGCCACCACCTCATGGACTCATCCCCGTCGTTCCCACCGCCAAAAACAGCCCCAGCCGCCGCAAACGGCGGCCGACACAGCGGCCGAACCTCCCCAAAACCGAAGTTCATCAAAATCCAACCAAACAATTATCAAATTACACTCAATCGTCTTTAAACAACATTTAAAACTCAAATATAACCTCCAATTGTCACACCCCGAATTTCAGATTAAAAAAATTCCAAATTCGACCATGTGTAAATTCACAAATAAACTCACATACTTAAAGTTATTAAACGAATAACCTTGTACAACAATAGAGTTTAAGTGTGTGGCTCAAGACACTCAAAATATTACATCAAAAGAACATCGATGTAAGATAGAGTCTCACACTAACACTCTCTAATCCAAAAATAAAATACAAGGTAGGCCACTAGATCACACCTACTAGCCGTGTGACTCAAAAGCCTCCCCATGGTTGCTGGTCCTCACCTGCAAGTGACAGGACCCGCCCCGGATTTCACTTTGAAATCCGGATAAGATCCTGCGGGGACCACCTTAAGACTAACTCTATCGATAAATCGATAAGTCAATCTTAAGATGGACAACCCTAAAACCTGCAACAACCAAAACACTTCTAAAATTCCAGTTTCAACCGTAACACCTGGAGCCACCTGCTCCCCAAATCACAACAACCGCCACAAATAAATACAAAATCTAATTCAACTGGCTCACAGGTAATCAGAGCAATCTAACAAAATGAACTGGAATTACAAATGGAAATATAACAAGAAAAATGTAATATGAAAATAAAAGAATAAGGGATCACAGATCCCACCTAGCGGAAGCGACAATGATGATGACTATGCCTCGACTCCGAGTACTGTTGACCTCTGATCACTAATCTGCACACTGGGCGATTTAAACCAAATGGCCCAGGGGAAAGTAATTTAAAAAACACGTTAAAGTGAGTGGATAAAATAATATCGAATAACACTTTATATAAAAAGTATTGTATTACTTCCCCAATATTTTATAACTGAAAACTATTATGCATGCATTTTCGTAAAACGTCTCACGTTTAAGAAAATCATAATAATTAATCAGCCCCGCTGATATCTCAAATACACAAATAATATTTTGTTTATACTTTCAAAATAAATACTTTGAAAATCAAATAGTAACATACCACGACCAATCCCATTGGCCGAATCCCAAATCATTTTATAGTAAAAACCTAGCCCCACTGGTATATCGAATAATCAAATAAAATATAACTGGATCAATCCCATTGGCCCATTCCCAAATATTCTTGTAATTAAAAATCCAGCCCCGCTGGTTCGGGAATGTATTAAATAACAGAAAGTCTCATAGAGAAAATATTCCCGAAACCCAAATGATATAAAATCCTGACCAATCCCATTGGCCATATCATATAATAAAATAGGGGAAACGTCATACCCACCATTTAATAGTAGCCCCTCAGGCTAAGGGTCAAATCTCCAAGAGTCCCAATAGCGTCATCACACTATGCCCGTACACGTCGACCACCGAGCGTGAATCTGACCTATATGGTCAAGTCGTCACCTCGCGTGGGCTCAGGCGACTAAGCTAGCTAGCATCAATATATGTATATCCCGACCCTGATATGGTAAAAATTCGATAACAAAACCGAAAGCAGGTATCCCCTTATATATCATAAATTTGTACGGTCTCCGACCGTACATCTGAGGCTTATATATATATATATATATATATATATATATATATATATATATATATAATCAAATAAAATCATAGCCTCGAAGGAACATATATATATCTAACATGTCTCAATGTCATAGAAATAATATCGAAAAGAATAAATAAATTCGACATGTCTCACATGTCGGAAAAATCACAAATACCGAAAGCATAAAATCTCCGGAAATCTCATTTTCGGTCCTTTCATTTGAATACCATTAAAACTTATTCAGCATGATCAATTATGAATAATTAAAACATACTATTTCCGGAAACCTCGTTTCCGGATAAAATCACGTACTACTAAAATAGTAGTAAAAGCATAACCCCAAAACCATATTTCTTTAAATATCATTTCATTTTAACTATATGAATTTTCATGCTTCTCAAATCATTTATTTGAAATAAACTTCATTTCATTAAAACAACTATGCATACATTTATTTAAAATAAAAATTCACTCACAGTACGGCCGGCGCCGCCACTACAGTGACCCAAAACCTCACAAATCGAATCTAAATTGACCAAATACCATCGCCACCACCTCGGGGACTCATCCATGTCGCCTTCGCCGCCAAAAATAGCCTCAGCCGCCGCATACGGCGGCCGACACGGCAGCCTAAAACCCCAAAATCTAAATTTCTCCAAAACTCACCCAATCAAACATCAACTAACACCTAATCAACTCCATTCATCGTCCTAAACTCGAATTTAACATCCAAATCCAACAAAAACACCAATTACACAACTCTCCAATTTGGAATCAAAAACCCTAGAATTTTGAATTCAAAATTCTCCTTACCTGGGCTGAACTGGATCAATTCCTTCCATGGGATTGTTGCACACGTCGAGACCTTCGATTCCCGACCGGAATCGGGCCGAGCCGTGGCCGGAGGAGAGAGATCCGGTTCGACTGTGTCGAACCAGCTCGGGCGACGCACGGCCAAACGGCGGCGTTTCACGCCGCGCCGCTGCCGCAGACGTGAAGAGGTGAAGGAGGCGGTCCGAACGGGACCGGTGCGTCGACCCAGTTCGGCTGGACGGCGGAGGTTCGGCCGGAGGTCGGGCCGAGTCGGGGGAGAGGAGAGAGAAAGGAGAGAGAAGAAAAAGAAAGAAAAGAAAAAGAAAAAGAAAAAAATGGGGGATTTCCCTTTCGGGAAATTTTCTCCCGGCTATTTATACTCGTCCAAAATCAGACAATTTCCGATTTTACATCGTAACTTTTTCGTGCGAACTCCAAATTGAGCATGCTACGTGTCCACGAACTCGTCTCAACGTCTTTTACCTCGTCATGAAATAAAATCCTCGGTCGAGTCAACTTATTTAAAAGTCAACCTTTAGAACTTTCAAATCGTAAAAACAATTCCCGAGGAGAAATAATAAAAGTTAAACAGTTAAACGGTAATTCTAGGTTCGAGTCGTATCAGCAGGTCTAACCCCTACACCATCAATTGGTACACCGGGTTATAAACAACAAACCCAGTAAGCTTCAAAGCTCGTGTGACTAAAACAATAAACTCAGAATAATGTAATTAAAACAACAATTGGAAATCATGTTTCCAAGACATTCACAACTCGAGAACTATAAACACGTTATGCACAATCAATCAATAAAGAAGTAATTCAACGATTACTCTTTCATACAATGCAAGCATGAGACCCAGATTACCGCGAATTGGTTACCCCTCATGACGTGCAACGGAAGACAGACTAGAGCTCTAACTGATCGTAGCCAATCACCCGGCCAAAGGCTTGGTTCCCGATATGTTGCTTCAACGTCCGAAGAGGACAAAAGTACACCACAACTGTGGCCGTCCGAATAGGACAGCAGTAAACACACATCACAATATATATTTCACGTAAATATATATATACGTAAGCATTCTCTCAGGAAGTGCCCACTAATACCAACTATAGTTCATTGATCAAAAACACTGTAAAATTCATTTGTATAGTAAATTCATTTTACTTACCGATGAACCGTAGTCGATCAAGTTCATTCAATTTAAAATAAATAGCATTTCCAAAATCAGAAAGTTTGGAAATGCTATTTGTTTGACTTTTACCCGAAAAATCCCTTCTATTTATAGCAATTTCTGATTTTGGAAATGCTATTTGTTTTAAATTGAATGAATTTGCTCTCCGAAACAAAACTGTGAGGACTAGAGAGGAGAGTGTCCAAAGCTGACAATATCGTGTTACGGCGGAGCTGGTCCCGGGATGTGACACCAATTACAACCAAAAACACGAATTACATAACCTCCAATTCGAATTCAAAAACCCTAGAATTTCAATTTCCAATTCTTCCTTACCTGGGTCAAAGTGGTTCAATCCCTTCCATGAGATTGTTGCATAAACCGAGACTTTCAATTCCCCTCTAAATTCGGGTCGAATCGTGGCCGGAGGAGGGAGTTCCGTCCGATCAGGTGCGATCGGTCTCGGACGTCGCACGGACAAAAGGCGGCGTTTCACTCCGCGCCGCTGCCACAGAGAAGACGAGGAGGAGGAGGCGGTTCCGACGGGACCTGTGGCGAGCCGAACAGCGGCCGGACGACGGACTTTGGAGGAAGGCGGCGCTGCGCCAGTGGGCTCGGGCCGAATCTGGGAGAGAGAAGGAGAGAAAAGAAAGAAAAGGAAAGAAGAAAAAAGAAAAAGGAAAACTTGCCTTTTTTGGAAAATTTGAAACCGGCTATTTATACTCGTCCAAAAACGGCAAATTTCTGATTTTTACGTCGTAACTTTTTCACACAAGCTCCAAATTAAATGTGTCACATGTCTATGAACTCGTTTCAACGTCCTCTAACTCATCGAGAAATAAAATTCTCGGTTTAGTCAATTTATTTAAAGTCAACCATTAGAATTTTCGAATTGTGAAAACAATTATCAGAACGTAAAAATAAACGATAGGCGGTCAAAAAGTAACTCGAGATTCAGGTCATATCATCAGGTACCAAACTGTGCTCGTTGAAACTCTAGGTACCAAAGTGTCCAATTGCATGAGGTACCATAGGAGGAATTTACCTTTAATTCTTTTATAAAAAAAAAAATTCACATGCCTCTTTCTCATGTTGAAAATTTTATCAAAAGACAAATTTAGTTATTGGAAAGAGAAATTCTATTCATACCTCCAAATGACCTTCGATTTCCTTGTACGAATAACTAATTTTCTATTCACACGTCCTTAACTTTACCAAATTACCCGTTATCCAAAAAAATCAATGAAGATATGTTCTTCTTCTTAATCTTCTTCACCTCCTCTTCTTTTGACTTATGTGAAAGATTCATTCATCCATCATTAATGTATTTCAAATGGAATTTAAAAACAGATTTTATTTTATTTTTTAATCAATTAACGACAGTATTTTTAATCCTCGTCGGGGGATCTTGACAAAACGCTTAATTCCCCCTAGCCACAAAAAAAAATGGGATTTAAACTCCAATTAGCGTCGGCAGAATTAAACCCGGGTATGAGGGATTCTCACACAAACACTCTTACCAACTCGACCACTTGTGATGGTTAGAAAATCATACTTCATTTGTCTATGCTTTAAACTTTATATACTTGATGCATAAACTAAAGAAATATGTGAATTGCCCAACTGAGGAATGGAACAACATATTACTAAGCAAAAAAAAAATGATTTGATGGTGACTACCAACAAATTATTGGGTCATTTGCTTAGCATCATACACACCAAAAATTTCAACTCATAAACTCAAATCCCAGCATAGTGGTGATGATACTCGTCCCCGTGAAGAGCCAATTTCCCCAAATTTCCAACCACACAGCAACAATTTCAAATCACACACACACATATATATATATATATATATATATATATTCTATCCAGAGCGAACCTTCGCTCTGAAATTAACGTGTGAAGTTCTTTTTTTAACACACTTTTTGGTCATATTTTCACATCTCCACCGTTCAGATGTTTGAACCTAATGTATAGATCATTCATACAAAATTTCATCTAATTTGGTTACTGTTAAGGTATCGAAACTATATTAAATCAATGAACAAACCGAATATGTTCAACCTGAACTGTTCGTGTAAATCACCATAATGAAAGGCCAAACGATTATCAAGTTAGATAAAATTTTGTATGAATGATCTATACATTAGGTTCAAACATCTGAACGGTGGAGATGTGAAAATATGACAAAAAAATATGTCAAAAAAAGAACTTCACACGTTAATTTCAGAGCGAAGTTTCACTCTGGATAGGATATATATATATATATATATATCAAAAGAATATGTATTAATATCGAATTATAGTTTAATTTCAATTAATTTAACTTTGTAAGATATGCTCACATATATCCAATGGTTGCGACAAAAGTCGATTGTCATCGTTGTTGCTAGGATTTGTCAATTGGGAACTGCATGTGGTCCGAAGCAAGATGCTTCCGCGCGCTGGTAGTGAGGAATCATTATATGAGTGACCACAAATCGGCATGGAGATTTGTCCAAGTAGCAGTGCATGACAAATTTAATCGACATTTTTTTTTTTTTTACGATTACATTAAATCGACCATTTTATGTGCATTGCTAGGAACGCTAGCTAGCTTTGTATTAGCCGGCCGGTCGCCTGCATAAGCCTCGTGCTATTCTTACATATAAGATGGATGAAATGGCATTGACTTATTTAGTAAGGATCGATGGATCAGCAACGTACATAGTAAATACAAAGCTAAATACGTGATCGATCTTAGAATGGATTCCAAAATGAAGAAACTCGAGTTGTATCAGTTTTATGTTTCACGGCAAGATATATGTGAAGGATGTTAGGGAATCTGGTCAGCGATTTTGTAATAGGCTAGGACAAGTAATTATTATAAATTTTAAGTTATTAATAAACATATATGATGATACTAGTCGATCATATACAGGAAATTACGCTTAATCTTTCGAAATGAATATTAGAAATTTATTACAAGCAGAAAGTAAAGAAAAAAGGAGCAAATTGTTTCAAGAATCTAATTAGCTCTTATTAAACATTAATACAGAAAACTAATTTTTTTTTTTTGCTACAACATATTACATGAAGCGACCAGCTAGCACTAATTAACATAATATAAGGCAATTACACCAGCCATGGAGCGAGCTGGCACCAGGCCATATTCATACTCTTCTCTTGCCATATACATGAGTGTATCCAGAAGGGATCTGCACCATGCATACATAGAGATCGATCTGACTACTATCTAAAAGAATCACAAAATAGATTGAGAGAGAGAGAGAGAGAGAGCTGGCGGGCGTTCGATAACGATATTACCTGGACTGGCCGAGGAGATGGACTGATTGAATTAGAGGTAATTAGCTGGCTAGTAGAAGGAAATAATAAGGAAACGAGTGCTGAAGAAAACAAAGATAAAGGTAACAGTTGTGGAGTACTGCATTTTCAAATCAACGGATTTAGAGAAACCAGGTGGTGGTGGTGGGTAGTAATAATATACGGGATTAACGGATGGGGGGGATATTGTAATTGGTGGACGATTCGGGACTAATGCTGGCACATCGGGCCCTGGAGGCGACTGCAAGCAAGTGTCTTGACAAGGAGACGCAGGTGGTGGTGGTGGTGGACATTCAGGGAGAGCCGGAGGTGGAGGTGATGGTGGTGGTGGACATTCAGGGAGAGCCGGAGGTGGAGGTGATGGTGGTGGTGGACATTCAGGGAGAACCGGAGGTAGAGGTGATGGTGATGGTGGTGGTGGTGATGGTGATGGTGGTGGCGGGCATTCAACAACTGGTGGTAGTGGGGGCGGTGATGATGGCACAGGGCACGGGTTGGGGCACTCGTCACACATTGTGCAGCTGGTTGTTTGGTCTCTGGATTCTAGTACTATTGCAGTGGAATTAGTACTACCAGTGGATGATTCCATGGCTACTGAAACAGTACCTGAATGCATGAGTAGCATGAAAAGGAGAATAGTAATGGGAGATGAGAAAGGTACCATCGAAATCGAATTTGCCAAGGCCATATGATCTAGCTACGTGCGTAGCAAGATAGCTCAATGTTATAAATAAAACGTTGTTGAAGAAATCGAAGTATACTGGTTTGTTAGTGAATTCTAACTTAGCCAAAGCGCACCAGCAGAAACGTGCATCACTTCGATAAAGAAGAGTGGGGGAGGATGAAGCAGTATGTAAATAAAGACAATGTTGATTTGGTAACTGAGATGAGGGAGTATAGACCTAGAGTGCAGGTGTATTGGTGACCGCACCATTTGTCGGTGTTTTATCTTCTAAGCTCATATACCGATCGATCTTCAAACCCATATATCGTCTAAAGTAATATATATAAAAGAAGAAGAAAATATATATATGTACATATTATATGAACAAAATAGTAGTAATTCCTTAACTTTCACAATATTTTTTTTTTCATTTTTCAGTTTCAATCATTGACTTTTTGTATTATCCAATCACACACACACAGTTAGGTCATTTTATTAATTATCTAATTTACTGACTTGACAATTTTTCAACTCAGCTGGATGAAATGAAAAATCTCCATAACACCCCTCGATTTCATTTTGATGAAATCTCTCTAAAATTTTAACAATTTCCATTCAAAATCGCATTGTGTGAGTAATATTGACAAATAATTTTTTTTAGGGGGGGGGGGGGTGGGGGTGGTGAATGAAGCATTCCCAATTTCAAGTATATAGGATTTGAGCTACAACAAAAACAAGTTCATGATGAAAACACTTAGGTGGCGTTCAATAATGTTTTCATACCGACAGAGTGAAAACATATTCGTCAAGATATTTCTCCAATGTAGAAAGTGAAAATTGAACATATTTTCAACTTTTACAAAAGGAAAAATGAAAATATTTTTTTTAATTATCAAATATAGATACAACTGATAAGCTACAATTAATCTTTTGTGAGTCAAACTCACGACCTCTCACATATAAATGAGAGACTTATGCCACTAGACTAAATGGTACTGGGCTGAAAACATCAATTTGACTGTTTTTACTTTTTCATTTTCTCATTTTCAATTTTAAAACTAACTTTAAATTTTTTTTTCAAAAAGGTTACCGAACATGGCCTTACTTTTTCCTTGCATCACCATAGGTACTTCTCTCAACCTCAGTGCTCAAATATCCTTATTCTGAACGGACCTCCAAATTTAAACAGATTTTCAAAGTATACAACAATATCAATCCCACCCATAACCACACATGCACCTTCAGAATTTCTAAATCCGATCAATTCTAGTCGCTATTATTATGTTTTATTTTATATTGTTCCGAAAGTAGAATTAGCGAATTTAAATGCAAGGCTTGGCACCAAACAGAAGCAAGATGGGAGACAATGCAAACAAGCAAGAAGGCCTCATATATTATGCTTAAATGTCTCTATGGAAAAGAGACACATGTAGCCCATGGAAACTCTTAGGGAAGCAATTTAATCGACTGAGTGTTTGCACCGAAACTTAGAAAGGCCCACGTGGTAAGATTAGTGGGTCAGGTCCATGGATGACGCGATTAACCGCGCCTAAACGAATGACCACGGCTGAATAGTTATTAATCGCGGCTCACTCTCTTAAGCCGCAATATATACCAGATGATAGGGTAAATGAGCAACGAAAATTATGCTTGTTTAATTTACGCGGAGCCTGCAATGTGGCTAGTTTGGCAAGCGGAAAGAGTGTGACGCGCCCCAAATTTTGTTCTTGCTCAGTACACAACATTTGAGAATCGGCTAGGCAAAATCTAAGGTTCGATTTGGCCAACCACTTTTGTTTTGATGGTCATACGACCACCCAATAAACTGTTGCCACGTAGCTAACAATATAACTATAGTTAATCGCAGAGATCACTACAGTTAATTGCAGTGATATCTATAAATAAATTAATTCTGTTGTAGGAAATAATAAATTTGTCTACTCATTTTATTGATAATCCCTCTTTATATAGGGTGAGTATTACAACGGTAGTACTAAATACATTAATGACAATAATGACTACATAATTATTTCTCGTCAGTTATATTGACGAAGACACATAATGTGGTTTTCCTTCAACAAATTCTAATTATTCTCAATAAATTAATTCTTAGTTCTTCTCTTTTCAAAACAATTCACATAAACACCCAGAAATCTCATTTTGGGAATTTAAATCGAGTTTTATAATAATTTCAGTGTTTCAAGTGTCCTAGTACTGTAATATATATCCTCTTTCAATAACGAGATATTCTCGACCGAAACCCGAATCGAAATGACTACCCACAATCCATAAAGCTTCAACCTCTTCACTGCTTTGTACGTGGTATCGAAAGGCAGATCAATGGAATTTTTCCTGGATGACTCAAGCAGCCGCAATTCGAATTGTGAAAATTCAACTCTGTGAACCAAGCATCACCCATTATTAATTTTGAACACGGAAAACTAATCAACGTGGGGGAAAAATCAACCAAAATTCAAAATTAAAAGCATGAATGATGAACAATAGAGAACAAGGTCTCTCCAGAATCACAAATTCGTCAATCCCAGCTAAAAGTTGAGTTTAAGCCCAGAATCATGCTCGAAGAGTAGATCATTTCCCTTACCTTATTATTCATTGCCTGACTGTATACTGTTTAGTTGGGAGGGAGATGAAAACTGGGTAACCTGAGTTTAGTTGGGAGAAAGATGAAAACTGCTGGGGAGTTCTCGAATTGGTGAAAACCCTAAACCCAAAAGAATCATCATTACCTACACTTTCACATCATTCACCAAGTCACAGCACGAGCACTGCAGTTAGCAAAGCCGACTCGTGTCAAGTTCTTACAATCTAGATAAAGAGAACCCTACTGCCGAGAGTGATCCTTCTTCGGCCCACAGTCAACTGATTAGAAGTCAAATCAGCGCAATAAAATACTGAAACCTCATTTGACTTGCGGCCACGAGTTGGCAAGCCAGCACACACATCAACAAAGCCAGAAGAACATGTGTAAGCAAGAATAGCCCCCGGCGCAGTGACACGTTGCCGGAACGATTTTTGAGCCAATAGTGAGAATACAACAATTAATTTCTTCTATGATACTAAGTGTCGATCATGGTTTATAGTTTTTAGATTTATGAATGACCACGTCTCTGTGTCGGAAATTTCGACATTGGATATGCATAAATTCTTTTATGGAGACCTTTTGAAAAAAAGAGATGCTACTTTAATCCTCGTTCTTGTTTAGGGGTTAAGAATATTCTCTCTTAACTAGTCTCATCTTCTTAAGGGCTTTTGAAAAATTATGGAGAATACTTCTCTATTGAAAAAGTTCTTAAGAAGCAGGTTCTTTTTCTCTTTGGTTCTTTTAATGGTATTAGTAGCATAACTACCGGACCCACGAACCCAACTGCAAGCCCCGCTCCGGAACAAACCCATCATATCTGGGTCCTACGCAGGGACGGTGCTTAGTTATACCCAACTTGGGTTGTAGACAAGAGACCCATTCATAGCTAATCAACTTACATGTAAAAATTATGCTTAATACTAGGGCTGTTGTGGGACAAATTGTAATAGTGGAGGAGCACGTTTTAGAGACATGCAACGTCTGCCCTGGACAGAGACAAAGGGTCTGCTGCCTTCTCCCGCAAGGAAGTAGGACAAACTATTGAAAGGAAGACTATAAACCTCATTCCCTGAAAGCCTGAGGGGAGCTGGGCTCCCACTAGCACCTCATTCGGCAAATGACGAGAGTCTTGGAGGTATGGTCCTATCGCCCATACAATAATGAGACTGTCTGGTTCCATGATCGAGTCACCGAAGCGGCACTTCAATAATAAACTCTACAACGTTAGTAGTATAACAATAAGTAGAGATCGTTCTAATCGGGGATTTAGGGTACCTGAAATATAAGAATGTTAGAACACATATACACATTTATACAAGTTTAAAATGAAACCATGGGGGCTCAAAGAGAATTGGCAGCAACCTGCCCTAAAAGACATAGACACGAAAAATAAAATCCTAGATTACTATTTACAAGTTTGGTGAACATTTTTCACACAAAGCACTCATCCAAAAGCAATCAAAACACATAACAAAGAGCGAGTAAAGGGCACGACAACAAGCACAAATTATTCTAGACTCGACTTAGTTCCAACCTAATTAGCTCTATAGCGGTTTACTAATCGATTTTAGACTTCACAAGTACTTGGGACTTATCGTAGCGCATCATCCTAATCTTTATGTTAATTGATTTTAAAGTTACATAGCGTGGACTCTAAAACAAACTAACACATAAGCACAAAAGTCTTTTTATAGTTGGAAATATGTTAGCAAGTAAGGCGTCACTCTTCTCACTTCGACATGCAAATTCTTTTAAACTACTCCAACCCTTATGAAACAACACTCATCAAGACAACATAGTGCTAGACTCGACTTATATTAATTTCGGTTAAATGAGATTGATACCCTAAACGTCATGACCCAATTAGACCACTAATCTTTAAGGCACACGAATTTTAAAGACCTAACCAAGTACGAATTCAAAACAAAGTGAACATGCTTGCCGATTACCTAGACCTACAATTCATTACATATTTTTTTTACATGTTTTATTTTTTGAAAACCAAACACATTTGACACTTAGAGTTAACACGTAAAACCAAGTTACAAAATTTTAAAATTGTTTTAAAAATACAAAACCAAACAAACAAATTGTTCATACATAGACATACAAACAAGTACCAAAAGAACATACAAACTACATAGACGTAGTTTAGTAAAATAATAAAATTATAAGCCGTAAGGAGTAGATCACACATTTAGACACCTTTGGGGGGAGTATCTCGTGTTGATCGGATGGAGGTTGATGGAGCACAGAAAGGATTTTTAGGGTGGTGGTGGTAAGGGTTTCGGTTAGTGATTTAATCTGGGACTTGAGGTAGGATATTTGGTAGAGCTTTAGACTTGTGTTTCGGCTTAAGATGTGACAAGTTTTCTGTATGGGAATCGGCCTATGTTTATAGGAGAAGGGCTGTGCAGATTTGGAGAGTTTAATGTAACCAAAAGGGACAAGAAAACCTGGTTTGATTAACTTTTCCAATCTAAGATGGAGTTGGCTTTTCTTTCCTTTTTTGACGTGGTTTTTGTTTCTGCACAAACCCGTAGGCCTTGTAGAGACAGATGAATCTTCATTTGATCTCCTGTAAACCTGCTTACTAAGGGGAATACCGGGCGGGCCGGTCTTCTCCTCTCCGATGCCTAAGTTAGTATAGTTGAAATAGATATAACTTAAGCACGTATATAAGCGGTAGGAAGGATCAGTTACCTATTAATGAGGGTAGTTGGGGCCCTTATATAGGTGACCAAGAGTGAGGTCTGGCCTTACCCTTCGATGTGGGACTGGTTTCCTTCTGTTTGTACACCAAGGGCAGCTCTGGTGACCTCTTGGGCAGGCAGGAGCCCCCGGACCCCGGGCTCCTGGTGGCAGGATAGACTGTTGGACCCCGAGGCCGGGTGCTGGTGATCCGGTCCTGGGCCTCAGGCCGGCCCCTGGTGCACTAGCTGCGGGTCTGTGGGCCTGCTGTAGCCCCTTTGTGGCTACTGTCAACAAGTCCCCCAAGTTCCCGGTCAAGTGCAATCTTGAATGGGGACTTAAACTGTCTTGCCCTTGTCCTGCAGACCCGCAGGGTTACCAACCCAACGGTGCCCAGTCCCCCAAGTCGGCGTTAAAGATTGGGCGTGACCGAGGTGAGTACCTGTTACTGATGGAGTGCAACAGTTTATGAGTATGTTTGCAATATAAGTAGTACTGTGCTCAAGTGTTGTAGTGCTGTGATCATGGAGATGATAGTGAGGCGTTGAAATCTGCCATGCAATAGATGTGTGCATGGAATGATTATGGGGCGTTGAAATCCGCCATGCAGTAGATGTGTGCATGGAACCTGGACCCCGCGTTCTGCCATATCAGAGACCGGGCGTTCTGCCATATCAGAGCGAGCCGGAGAGCATGTGATATCGACCGGGCGTTCTGCCATATCAGTATGAGTCGGAGATCATGGGACCTTGACCGGGCGTCCTGCCATATCGGTATGAGTCCATATTGCTAGGCTGCGAGGCGGTGGCCCCGGTGTTGCGGTCTGCTTTGGCACCAGTCAGCACTTGCTAGTTCTTCTCAGCTTGTATTGGAATAAGCGTTGAGGCAATGGGGTGGCGTTGAGGTGACAAGTCTCGCCGTAGAGCCCCAGATTGATCGCAGTTCAGTGCGATGCAGGGTTTTTATCTTGCTGGACAAGAGTACACGTGTTAGATGTAAACTCGCCCGGGTGTATAAAGCCCATGCCGGTCGAATGTTCTCATGACCGGGGTCGTGCCATGGAGCCGGGTGGACCTCGACCGGGCGTCCTGCCATATCGGTACGAGTCCCCCAGTAAAATGCCATGGGGCCGGGTGGATCTCGTTCCCGGAAAAATGCTCTCGAGCCGGTTGGATGATCATAACCGGTGAGATGGTCTCGAGTCGGTTGAATGTTACGTAACCGGTGAGATGCCATGCAGCTGGTTGAATGATCATCCAACCGTGAACTGCCATGGTACCGGATGGATGGCTCGTACCCGGAACAAAGCTCTCGAAGCGGTTGGAAAACTCATAACCGGTGAGATGCCATGCAGCCGGTTGAATGATACCTAACCGTGAACTGCCATGGTACCGGATGGATGGCTCGTACCCGGAACAATGCTCTCGAAGCGGTTGGAAAACTCATAACCGGTGAGATGCCATGCAGCCGGTTGAATGATACCTAACCGTGAACTGCCATGATACCGGATGGATGGCTCGTACCCGGAACAATGCTCTCGAAGTGGTTGGAAAACTCATAACCGGTGAGATGCCATGCAGCCGGTTGAATGATACCTAACCGTGAACTGCCATGGTACCGGATGGATGGCTCGTACCCGGAACAATGCTCTCGAGCCGGTTGGAAAACTCATAACCGGTGAGATGCCATGCAGCCGGTTGAATGATACCTAACCGTGAACTGCCATGGTACCGGATGGATGGCTCATACCCGGAACAATGCTCTCGAAGCGGTTGGAAAACTCATAACCGGTGAGATGCCATGCAGCTGGTTGAATGATACCTAACCGTGAACTGCCATGGTACCGGATGGATGGCTCGTACCCGGAACAATGCTCTCGAAGCGGTTGGAAAACTCATAACCGGTGAGATGCCATGCAGCCCGTTGAATGATATCTAACCGTGAACTGCCATGCAGCCGTGGAGCCTGGGGAAATGTGGGGGGCTTGACGCCTCGATTCCTGCTCCTAACTCCCTTACCTGCTGCCAGCAGGCGGGACAAGTGGCTGACATGAATTTAAGGAGGAAGTCCATCAGTCCCATCAGTTATGATGGCGTAGGCAGTTTACTGATACTGGGACACGTGCTGATAGGGAGCGGTCTGAGATGGAGGGCCTGGATTCGCGAGCGTTTGAGTTGCTCTGATTGCGTATTTGGGGAGAATTATAAGCGCCTAGGGCACCGAACCTCTCTATAAAAAGGGCCTCCTCTGCCTTCTTTATTCTGTTTTGCTTCTTGCTTAGAGAGACTAAGAGAAAGAGAGAAATCCGGCGACAGCTCTGTGGAGGTGCCCCGCGACATCCGTTGCCTCAAGTGTTCTTTTACTGTTCTCCTACCATTGCTCGCTGTTTTCGCAGGGCGGACTTTCCTCGGTTGAGCATACTAATCGGTAAGTTCTTGCTTTCTTTGCCTGGTGTTGTTGTTGTTTTTCTTTTCTCTGTTTTTGCGGCGGGGGGGGAGGGGATCTCTGTCGCCGACTGTTGTTTTAAACGGAGCGTCTGCGGTAATCTTGGAGAGAGGGGCCGCAGAGGGCGCTGTTCTAGGCTGTTGCTGACCAGCGCTAGGGTTTTGTCTTTTTCTTCCCCTTAGGTTAAAAAAATGTCTTCTGCAAGTTCTGATGGGGCTTCCGAATCGGCTGCCAGGGGTCCCGTTGTGGATGATGAGGAGAGACTGGAGGACTGGCTCGGTTCGGAATCCCCGGTGTCTGAAGCCGCTGACCGCTCCCGGAGCGGGGCTTCGTCTTCCGGGTCCTCAGGATCTGAGGGAATACCGCACGGTGTGCGCCTTGCCCGTGCTCCGCCCGTGAGCTATACCCTCGGGAGAGGGAAGGGTGCCGTGGTGTGCGACGAGCCGGAGGGTAGCATGAACTCCGGAGAGATTGCTGCGTTCCGGGAGACGTGGAGTATCCCGAACGAGGTGGCACTACCACCACTGAATCCCTGAGAGTCGGCCTGTAACCCGGAGGCAGGATGGGTTGCGGTGTATCTAGACCAGTTTCGCCACGGGCTTTCGCTCCCTCTTCCAAACTTTGTGCAGTACATGCTCAGTGCGCTGCAAGTATCTCCCGCGTAGCTTCCAGGGCTCCATTGGAGGCGACTGCTGGGCCTCGGCTGCATGTACGAGTTTTCCGGGATGAGTATGCCGACGGTAAACGAATTCCGGGCACTATACCGGTTATCATACTCGAAGAAGCGGGGGTCCCGGGGTTGCCTGTCCTTCAATGCCCGGCGCAATCAACCGATCGTCACCCATATGCCTTCTTGGGTGGATAACAACTGGAGGAAGAAGGTGGTGATGGCGGGCGGGAGGTGGCAGAAGAGGAGTAATATGTACCGGGTTCCTGGTGCCTTCCAGCCCCTTGGGGATCAATCGTTCGAGCTGTCCGAGTTGGAGCAGGAGAGGATCACGACCATACTCGGATGTTGGGATGAACTCGAACGGAGCTCTTACAACTTTATCCTGCGAAAAGTGCTGGAGCATTGTTGTCTTGGGCGAGATCCCTGTGCGTAGCATGTGCTAGCGGTAACACTTTCGCTAACTATTTTCAAATGCTAACCTTTGCTCGTCCTGCAGGTGCATCTTCCCGGGCGGTCATCAAACCCGACACGACTCTATCAATGGACGGTGAAGAGCTTCTCGCAGTGCTGAAGGAGAAGGGCGAGGCCGTTTCACGGACCTCCGTGGACGAGGAGTCCGGTCGGCTAACGGTTCATTCTGAACCGCGGGCCATGGATGTGGAGGACGAGGGCTACGTCCTGGCTCATGTGAAGAGCCATCCTGCTGCTCCCAAGGCGGGACCCGGTAAGGGCAAGACTACCGGGGGGCCACTGAAGATTCCCGGTGGAGTGAGCCGGATTCCATACCGGCCGGGGTCAGTCCCGCTCGTCACCCGGGTGACCCGATCAAGCGCACAATCTTCTTCGCCTGACGGCCAGGGTGAGAAGAGGCGAAGGATCATGGACGTTCCTCCCTCCGCGGTGGTGACGCTGACCGGTGGGTCGTCCGGTGAGAATCTGGCCAAACGGCTCAAGGTAACCAGCGGTGCATACAGCTCCGCTGGGGAGAAGGCTGCCGCTGCCCGGCAGAGTAGCCCCGCGCCTGCGGAGGCTCGGAGGCGAAGCCCGGAGAGTGCACTCGCCCGGCAGCTGGCGGCAGACTTGGCCGGCCTTGGTCTGGACAGGGCTGAGGTCACCAGAGCCTTGGCGGGCGGGAAGCGCCAAAAATTCAAGGAATCGGTCCTGCAGGTAAGAATTGCCCGGTGCCATTGTACCGCTCGAAACTTATTTCCTTTGTTGCTTGCTTAACTGGCTCTGTTGTTATGCAGCTGCTGTACAATCTGTACCAGCCCGATCAGAGCGAGGAGCTGAAGAAGCAGGTGGCCGAGCTGACAGAGGCTCGGAGAGTGCTGGAAGCAGAGAGGTCCCGGCTGGAGCGGGAGAAGGCCAGATCGGAGGAGAGGGCCAAGAAGCAGGTGGCCAAGCTGGAGGAGCGGGTCCGGAGCCTGGAGAAGGAGAAGGAGCTAGCTGAGGAGGAGAAGGCCGAACTGGAGGCCAAAGTGGACGAGCTCCAGGTGGGAGCTGCCGCCTTGCGCGCTGCCTCTGCCGCTGCGGCCGGGGAAGAGGACCCGGAACTGTACGAGCGGGTTGTTCTCAAATATCATGAGAGCGATCAGTTCCTTCAGTTCCTGGAGAATGCCAGGGAATCGGGCATCGCGGATGAGTACACGGAATGGGAGCAGAAGGGGTACCTGGATACTTCCCGGATGCCGAAGGCTGCTGATGAAGATATTCATGAGCAGTCGGATATCCATGAGCAGTCGGCGGAAGAGCAACCGGAATGGGAGGGTGGACCTCAGACTGCTGAAGGCACGGCTGCTTCATCCGGAGAGGCTGGCGGATTGCCCGCTGAGGGGGGAGGCGTAGCTCCTTAGGATTTTGCCCTTGCTCTTTTTTGTAAACTTGCCCGAACGGCCTCTGCTTGTATTATCCTAACTATGAATATAGTTGAATTGATGGAACCGGTTGAACTTTTTCTTGAAAGTAGTTTGTATATACATCTTGTGGCGTTACAGCGGTTGGACCGGTAGTATGCCAAACTAACCGCTTGGTGTCTTGGCGAGCCTACCAGCCCCGGTCTTGCTCCCGGTTGGGATCTGCTTTCTTATCCCCTATATACCGTTGGAGCTGGCCGTTACTAATCAAACCCTCCACCGCTGTCTTGAGAGCACAGCACTGACTCGTTCGATGAGTAGCCTCATCATGATAGGAGCAATACTTTCCCGTTTGCGCCGTGGTAAGCTTCCCCTTCGGGTACCTTCTCCTGGGCGGTGGGGGAATGATGTTCCCATTCTCGAACAGAATGTCCTCGTACGAAGAGGTGAGAGCGGTGAAGACTTCTTGACCGGTCGGTTGTGCTGGCATGATTGCCAGGGGGCGTTCTTGGCGGAACTGCGCCGGCTTGTGCTCGTCCTGGGGCTTATCAAAATAGGGCTTTTGCTGCCGTTGCCCCCAATTTCTGCTGCGCCCACTTGGTCGGGCGGATCGGTTCTCGGTCTGCTGGCTGGTCTTGTCTTCTTGGCGGGGTGGGGGCTGCTCTTCCCGGGGGTGGTCTTCCTGCTGTCCTTCCTGCTTCCTCTTCAGTAGGTGTTGGCCGTATGTCTCATGATCGGCCTGGGCGTGCCGGATGACCATTTCCATCAACTTGTCATACCCCTGCGGGAGTTCCACCCGCACGGCGTAGGAAAATTTTCCCGGTTGGAGCCCTTGCTTGAATGCCATCTCAGCGATACCTTTGTCAAGGTTCCGAACCCCGGCCGTTGCCGTCTGCCAACGGTTGACGAAGGTCCTCAATTCTTCGTCGGGCGCTTGCATGCAGTTGAAGAGGATGGTCGATGTGCGGGCTCCCTCGACCCGGAGGATAAAGCAGCCTACAAACCGGTCGGCCAACTGTTCGAAGGCCTCGGTTGAATTTGCCGGAAGCTCATAGAACCAACTGAGCGCTTCTCCAGACAGAGTTTCCTGGAAAATATTGCAGCATACCGCATCGGAGTATCCCTTGGCGCACGTCTGGGACCGGAAACTATCCAAGTGCTGGTACGGGCAGCCGGACCCCGAATAGGTAAGCTTGAGGGACTTCTGGTTACCAGACCTCCTTGATTCCATTACCCGGTGCGAGAAAGGGCCCATGCGCTCGTTGAACCGTGCGCCTTCCATCGGTCGTGCCGCTCTTCTCTCATTGGCCTCCATTTGGGCCTTCAAATCTGACACGGTGTAGGCGAGCATCTGCAATGCCCGTGCAGTCGGAGTCACGGCTTCATCCTCGAACGAAGCGTGTGGTTGAGGGGGCGTCGGCGAGTTCTTGGGCGGTGCCGTGCCGGTTGGTGACTTCGCTCGCTCGGGATCGCTGGGCCTTCTGCCTGACGACTGCCCCGCCTCTAACCGTCGAGACTCGGTTGGTGCGGGTGCTTGTGCCCTGGTCATGACTTCGATGCGCTGTTGTCCTCTCTCTAGAGCGGCTACCAGGGCAGCGTTTACCGCTTCCATTTCTGTATATCGGGCGTTGGACTTGGCTCTATCCCGGTCGCCCTCCTCACGCAGGCGACTGACCTCTGCGGCCATTGCCCGTATCTCTCCCTCCATACTGCTCTGGTCGGGGCTGTATGTGCTGTCTCGGTCACTGTTTCAGCGCGGGCCCTTCTCTCGGTCACTCGGATCATCTGAGAACGTCAGAGAAAAGCCCCGGTGCACAGGCCTGTCTTCAGTTGCCGGGCCTTTGCCGCGCGAGCTGTCGTGGTCTGGCCCCGGCGTGCCGGCCGGCCTCCCACAGCTACCTCCTTCCTGATCGCCCTGGTCGCTGCGCTGCTCCCGCATAACGACCGGGGTGGAGACAAGTGTTTGCAATGGTGCAACACGCTGCTCCTCGGCAGTATTCCTTTCTTGCCTTGCTTCCGAAATCTCTGCCATCGATAGGGCTTACGTGGTTTCTTGTCCGAAGTTCCCACAAACGGCGCCAATTGTTTCTGCACGAACCCGTAGGCCTTGTAGAGACAGATGAATCTTCACTTGATCTCCTGTAAACCTGCTTACTAAGAAGAATACCGGGCGGGCCGGTCTTCTCCTCTCCGATGCCTAAGTTAGTATAGTTGGAATAGATATAACTTAAGCACGTATATAAGCGGTAGGAAGGATCAGTTACCTATTAATGAGGGTAGTTGGGGCCCTTATATAGGTGACCAAAAGTGAAGTCTGGCCTTACCCTTCGATGTGGGACTGGTTCCCTTCTGTTTGTACACCAAGGGCAGCTCTGGTGACCTCTTGGGCAGGCAGGAGCCCCCGGACCCCGGGCCCCTGGTGGCAGGATAGACTGCTGGACCCCGAGGCCGGGTGCTGGTGATCCGGTCCTGGGCCTCAGGCCGGCCCCTGGTGCACTAGCTGCGGGTCTGTGGGCCTGCTGTAGCCCCTTTGTGGCTACTGTCAACAGTTTTCTTGTCTTGGCCGGCCATAGAACTCCCTCTTGTGTCTAGGACATCTTTATGAAGCTTCTAGGATGTTCTGGGATGTTTGAAAACCAATTGGAGTCGATGCAGCCCCTTAAACTCAAAACCGGCAGAAATTTCCTCTTCTCGGCAGCAGACCATGCCATTATCGGATACGCGCGGATGTGCGCCCGCAGTCTTCGGCAGATTGGTGTAGGTTTAGCATGTAGGCGTACATTGTGCAAGGCAGCGCGCAGAAGCACGCATTGTATCAGACACTCATGGCCGCAACGGTAGATAAGCCTCGACAGCGGAAACAGGATGGCGCGCATGCGCGTGTGCGGGTTGAGTGCGGGGTGAGTGCCCGTATCCGGTACAAGATGTTAGTATCGGATACGACATGTCATCGGCCAAACCTCAGCAGATATGCCTGAGATACGTCTTCGGATAAGTCTGGGTCTGTCTTGGATACGAGTTGTCACATGCCCGATACGAGATGTCATGACTCGAACACGAGGTGTCAGCTTGGCTGGTCCTCGGTAGCGACTGCGTGGGCTGCATGTCATCCTATCCGACACTTTGCTTTCTTCTCGGTAGATTTGACCTGTATCTTCATTCAGGCATAACTTTCTCCAGAAAATAGCTATTGATGCGATTCCAAGTTATGTAGAAACTAGACTCAAAGAGATTTCCATGCATATATGACACGCCTTCTAGTTCCAAATTAGTTGTTCTTGAGAAATTATGGAAGTTGGATGTTGTGCACGGGAACTTGTTGATTCTGCGCTCGGATTCCTTTGCAATTCTTGGCATCCTTTCTTGGTCCAATTTTTGTAACTCCTTCCACTGTTGAATCATCAATGTGTCTACTAAAAATTAGAGAACACTACCAGAAAAGTGGTCATAGCCGACGATATGAAAAAAAAACGGCCGACGAAAGAGTACTTCGTCGGCTATAAGGGGTTATAGCCGACGAATTACTCTTTCGTCGGCCACATCGTCGGCTATAATATTATAGCCGACGAGTCGTCGGCTATTACTTGACGTCGTCGGCTATAACTATAGCCGACGAAAATTTTTTTGTTATAGCCGACGAGGAGGGTCATCGTCGGCTATAACCCTTATATCAGATCTATTCTGCACCAGCGAGCTCACTTCGTAGAAATTTTTCGAAAAAATTTCGAAAACGCTCTGAAATCGTCCAAAACCTCGGCCATAAGCTTGAAAGGTACATATATTGCTGTGTGTGTTGATTTAGTTGGTTATATGCAGAGGTGTGTTAATTTAGAGTTTAATTAGAATAAATGTGTGATGAATTTGATATATATATGTGTTGAGATGAGATTATTAATGGGTTGATATGTTGGTTAGATAGAATTGACACTACCAGAAAAGGGGTTATAGCCGACGATATGGGAAAAAACGGCCGACGAAATAGTATCTCGTCGGCTATAACCCCTTATAGCCGACGAATTACTACTTCGTCGGCCACATCGTCGGCTATAATATTATAGCCGACGACTGCCGACAACTCGTCGCCTATAACTATAGCCGACGAAACGTTTTTGGTTATAGCCGACGAGAATGGTATTCGTCGGCTATAATAGTTATAGCCGACGAAAAGTTTTTGGTTATAGCCGACGAGGAGGGTATTCGTCGGCTATAACTCTTATATCAGATCGACCTTCTGCATCAGGGAACTCAAGTATATTGACCGAAACCATACGTAGACCGTTCAAATGCAAAAGTGTCGTGAAATAAGATACGAAAGAAATATTGAAATACGTCTACGGTTGAAAAATGGGAAGATTCCGACAAAATCTGTGTCCCGAATGTTGCGGTTAGCTGTTTTTTACTTCCGTTTTCCTATGGGTAGCCTGACGTTCGGTAAATATTTTGAGGAAAATTTTTATACGATTAGTTGCGTCTCATCGATCTGAAACTATTCTCTGTTGAAGGTCAGGCCAAAAAACGTCATTTAGACGGGCCAATTTCCGTTTTAAAGCGTTTAGAGGTTTGACTTTGCAGTTTGACAGTACCGATCGAGCCTTTAACGTTGTCAGATGTAGTTGGATTTTTTTTTCATACATGTATTTCATCTTAACGGTGATATCTGACGGTTGGAATAGATTTTCCAAACTTTTAGATTCGAAATCGGAACATATGCACTAATGTTCCTTAACTTGTTTACTAAGTGTTTAAGTGAATGTATAGTTTCAAATAGTTGCTATACGTAGACGCTTCAAATGCAAAAGTGTCGTGAAATAAGATATTACCGAAATATTGAAATACGTCTACGGTTGAAAAATGGAAAGATTCCGACAAAATCTGTGTCCCGAATGTTGCGGTTAGCTGTTTTTTACTTCCGTTTTCCTATGGGTAGCCTGACGTTCGGTAAATATTTTGAGGAAAATTTTTATACGATTAGTTGCGTCTCATCGATCTGAAACTATTCTCTGTTGAAGGTCAGGCCAAAAAACGTCATTTAGACGGGCCAATTTCCGTTTTAAAGCGTTTAGAGGTTTGACTTTGCAGTTTGACCGTACCGATCGAGCCTTTAACGTTGTCAGATGTAGTTGGATTTTTTTTCATACATGTATTTCATCTTAACGGTGATATCTGACGGTTGGAATAGATTTTCCAAACTTTTAGATTCGAAATCGGAACATATGCACTAATGTTCCTTAACTTATTTACTAAGTGTTTAAGTGAATGTATAGTTTCAAATAGTTACCATACGTAGACCGTTCAAATGCAAAAGTGTCGTGAAATAAGATACGACCGAAATATTGAAATACGACTACGGTTGAAAAATGGGAAGATTCCGACAAAATCTGTGTGCCGAATGTTGCGGTTAGGTGTTTTTTACTTCCGTTTTCCTATGGGTAGCCTGACGGTCGGTAAATATTTGGAGGAAAATTTTTATACGGTTAGTTGCGTCCCATCGATTTGAAACTATTCTCTGTTGAAGGTCAGGCCAAAAAACGTCATTTAGATGGGTCAATTGCCGTTGTAAAGCGTTTAGAGGTTTGACCAAAAGTTGACCAGGGTATAGCCGACGAAATACTTAACCTCGTCGGCTAAACTCTTGCGATCCGCGCCGTTTCATTGTCCGCCGTTGGATGGGCGAGATCTGACGGCTGCTGAGAGCGTAAAGTATAGCCGACGAGATTCATATTATAGCCGACGATATGCATATTATAGCCGACGATATGCCTAAATTCGTCGGCTATAACCGGCCCGCGAAGCCCAACTTCGGCCCGGCCCGGATTTTTGCCCGGCCCGTAAGAGTATAGCCGACGAATTTCGTCGGCTATCACTATAGCCGACGAATTAAAATTACATCGTCGGCTATAGTCCTTCGATTTAAACCGAAACAGAGCGCGCCTCCCTCATTTTCTGCTAACCCTAAATCCCTAAATCCCCACCTGCTGCAGCCGCCCGCCCCTCCCCGACGCCGACCGACCACCACCGCCCCTCCCCGACGCCGACCGACCCTCCCCCTCCCTACCCTCCCCCTCCCCGCCTCCTCCCCGTCCTGCCCGACCCCTCCCCGACCCGAAACCCCCTGCCGCCGCCGCCCCGAGCCGCCCCTGCCGCAGCCGCCCCTACCCGCCCCTGCCGCAGCCGCCTCTGCCGCCCCTGCTGCAGCCGCCCCTAGCCGCAGCCGCCCCTAGCCGACCCGAAACCCGCTGCCGCCGTCGCCGCCGCACCGCACCACCGGTCCTCGTCCAGACTGCACCACCATGTCAGGTAGTCCCGATCGAGCCTCATTTAGGGTTTTTATTAATTTTGTCGAATTTTGTGAATTTTAGGGTTTTTGTGAATTTTTTGTGGAATTTAGGGTTTTTGTGAAATTTATGGAATTGTGTGGATTTTTTGTTAAATTTGTTAATTTTGTGGAATTTATATACTAATTTTGTGGATTTTTTGTTAAATTTACGGTTTTTATATACTAATTGTGGAATTTTGTTGAATTTATATACTAGTATACTAATTTATATACTAATTTATATATAATTAGGTATAAATATTTTTTTTAATTTGTAGGACGATATATATATATATATATATATTTCGGAATATATATATATATATATATATATATATATATAATTAGGTATAAATATAGTTATGTATATATATAATTAGGTGTATATATATATAATTAGGTATAAATATATTTAGGTACGTATATATATAATTAGGTATATATACATTGAATGAAGTTTTTAATTTTTTTGTGGAATTTTTGTGCAATTTATGGAATTTATATACTAATTGTGCAGGAAACCGGCGCTTTGTAGACCGATGGCTTGGCAGACGGACCGAGAGCGACCCCGACGCTCAGGCAGGATCCAGCCGTGGGGGGAGCGGATCCAGCGGTCGTCGGGGCCTAGGCCGGCCTATGAGTCGACGAGAGGAGACGTTGATGGGATTGACTCCGAGCGATCCATGTGGGGGCTCCTCGTATGAGTCGACGGGAGCGGGCCCTGACTCGAGTGTCGGAGGAGGACGCAGAGCCACCAGACCCCAGTGCACTTCAGCACTGTTCCAGGATCGGCAGCCGACCCCACCGCGCGCCGATCTGGACCCTCCAGAGATGCTCCCTGTCCCCCCACAGCGACAGCGTCCACAGCTACGGGGCCCACCGTCAGAGGGAGCAGGCCCCTCAGGGTCCACGCCCCGTATGTCTCCGCCATCGGGGATGTACATGGTCCAATTCCTCCCTGCCATCCCTGAGTACGACGCCAGGGGGAGGCAGATTTGGAGGCACGACCGGCCCCACTAGATTCCCTGGGAGGAGGCCTACTTCTACAGTCCTTTCGACTCAGAGGACTGCCGCGGCCTGTGGGCCGTTCGTGAGAAGGACAAGCAGTACAACGACGCAGGTAATTGGTTAGTTTAATTAATTATTTAGATTGTTTAATTAATTATTTAATTAGTTAGTTTAAATAATTATTTAACTATGTATTCATTTTAATTATGAAACAGGCGTCCTCGTCAATAAACCCGCGGGGACGAGACGGACTAGAGGGCCAGCGAACATGTCGACCCTGGAGAGGGAGCTGGCCGGTGGGATCAGAGAGATCCTGCCCGGTCCCGGTGAGGATGGACACCCGATTGAGCGGAGAGACACCACCACCAAGTACATCAACGCGACGGGCATGCTCGTGCGGGACAGGGTCCCACTGTTGTGGCCCGACTGGGGCTCTGTGCCCGATGAGATCAAGGCGCGAGTGTACAATGCACTGTCGGTGAGTTAAATATGATTTTTATTATAGAAAATAAATATTTATGAATTCAGTCCTTATAACTATATAAAAATATTTTCTAATTAATTTATAATATTATAGCAATGGTTTAGAGTCCATCCTACCTTGGACTGGTGGAGAGACGAGCAGCTGAAGAACAGGTTATGTGTTTTGCTTTTTTTTGTATAAATATATTTATTGGCAGTGTACGAATATATCTAACAGTTGTGTTTTGTTAATATAGGTACTCCGAGTGGAAGAACGAGCTGTCCACGCACTACATGACGTACCATGTGGAGCAGCGCTTGGGGCGAGGTGCAACCCCCCACGAGTTCCGGTACAGGGAGTACGAGTGGCTATGGCTGGTAGCCTACTTCGGGAGCGACAGGGTCTCGGTAAGAAAATTTAGCCTGCTAGTATATAACTTTTTAATGTTATTTAATAATTAAATTATGTAGTTACTTAATTAAATTAATTAGTTAGTTAGTTAGTTATTAGTTATTAAATTAAGTTAGTTGGTTAGTTACGTAGTTAGTTAGTTCGTTACTAAATTAAATTAAATTAAATTAAATTAGGTAGTTAGTAAGTTAGTTAGTTACTAAATTAAATTAGTTAGTTAAGTAGTTACTAATTAAATTAAATTAGTTAGTAACTAAATTAGTTAATAATTTTTTTTTGGTTAGTTCGTAATATTTTAATTTAGTTACTAATTTATATTTGCGTTTATATGTTCGTTGTTATAATACAGAAAATCTCGCGGACGAACAGCGACAACCGCAGGAGGAACGAGCACCCCCACCACGGCGGCGCCCGCTCCTGGAGGCAGTGGGCAGAGATGGCGAGGAGGGACCGACCGCTGAGGCCGTTGTCGTGGATTCATGCGCAGATGTATCCGGGGCGTCCCGACCAAGTGGTAAGTATTCGCCCATCTTCAATAAAAGTGTTTCATTAAATTAATTTATATATATATTTTTTAATTCGTTTATTATATTTTCTTGTCAATTAGGCGGAAATCGATGCGGAGACCGACGCGATCACCTTCGGGATCGCGCGAGACACCCTGGGAGACGGGGCGTCCGACGAGGCGATCGCGGAGTTTGCCTCCACGATCGACACCCTTGAGCCGCGCTTGGCCTCTCAGATCATGCACGCGGCGGTAGGGACGGGGAACAACTACTTCTACCAGAGAGGCCTAGGCGCGGCGGGAGATGGGGTTCTCAAGTACACGCCGGCCAATCCCAGCACGCAGCGTGCGGCTTCGACGAGAGGAGACTTGCAGACGCAGCTGCAGAGGACTCAGGCGGAGTTGGCGAGGGCGGTGGAGGCGCTCCAGCAGGCGGAGTTGGCGAGGGCCGTGGAGGCTTCGGCGCAGCAGGCCAGAGACGCATCTGTGGCGGAGATGTACCGATGGATGCAGCAGTCTTGGGAGGCCCAGCAGGCTGGACTCCAGCCCCCGCCTCCGCCACAGATGCCCCAGTTCGTCGTCCCCACTCCCCCCCGGCATCGGAGTACGCCAGCCGATCAGGACAGCCATAGCCACCGGAACTCGAACGATCCGGTCGACGACGCTACGCGTTTAGGGGGTGATGATGAGTAGATAGTGGGTTAATTTGTACAGTATGTAGGATATTAGGGATGGATTGATGTGGATATTTGTTGGATATTTGGATGTTTGTTTGTGCATTTTCTGCAGCCAAACCGAAGACGAAGTGAAATTGGGCCCGAGTTAAATTTTTAAATTTTTTTAAATATTTAGGGGTTATAGCCGACGATATTGTCATTATTTCGTCGGCTATAAGGGCTATAGCCGACGATATTGGCAATATTTCGTCGGCTATAAGTTCTATAGCCGACGATGTTTACCATATGTCGTCGGCTATACCCTCCCGGCTTCAGGCAAAAAAAAAGCCGTTCCTGGTACCGGCGATTGTTATGGCCGACGATAGTGTCGTCGGCTATATTGGACGTATAGCCGACGATAGTGTCGTCGGCTATACTTCGGTTTAGGGGCAATTACGTAATTGTTGAAGCCGACGATCTTGTCGTCGGCAATGTTCGAAGTATAGCCGACGACGCTTTATTCGTCGGCTATACCCCGCGGTTTATAAGCCGACGACTTACGCCTCGTGTCGTCGGCTATAGTATAGCCGACGGAGCTATCCCGACGAGACTATAGCCGACGATACTTCGTCGGCTATGACTATAGCCGACGAATTAATGGTAACGGCCGACGAGATGGCCTCGTCGGCTATAAGGCCTTTTCTGGTAGTGTGAAGTTTTGTTGAAGATTAGTGATTGATTGTTGATTTAGAGGTGATTTTAGATGAATTTGATGAAAAAATGTATATATATATTAATTAATATAATTGTAATTAAAAATATATTGTTGGTATATATAAAAAATATATTGTGTTTAATTAATTAGGGAGATTGACGATGTTTTAATTAATTTAGGGATGTGTATATATATATATATATATATATATATATATATATATATGTAATGATGAATTTTTTAATTAATTAGTACGTACGTACGTACGTAGTACGTGCATATATACATATCTATATATAATTATATTTATTTATTGAATTTACAGGATGGACAAGAGTTGGATTACCCTTGGAAGATGGGATCAGGCGTATCATGATGGAGTTAGGAGTTTCCTGGAATTTGTGATGGCTAACTGTGGAGACACTACACTTCATTATTGCCCGTGTAAAAACTGCAAGTGTGCTAGCCCACGACAACGTTTTTCCATAGAGAAAGTGGAGCAACACCTGGCTAGATATGGATTTTGGGTCCTATACACTAATTGGATTTATCACAGTGAACCAGAGTTTGCGGGTCCTCATGATCATGGACAATTTGCCGAGAGAGGGAGTTCGTCCAATGATCCAACAACGAACTGGATCAACGATATGTTTCCTCGTGAGAGCGGTGTCTTTGATGAAGCACCAGATGTGCAACTCCCTCCTCCGGAGATGGAGTGTTTCCCTGATATTGAGCCACTCGAGCCATTACCCCGATCACCGGTCAACACAAGTGGTATGGAAAAGTACAACAACCTGATCGCATTGCAACAGACTCCGTTGTACCCCGGATGCAGTAAGACTGTCCTTGAATCTGTCATGGGAGTGATGAAGATCAAAACGGAGAACAAAGGCACTGTCAAATCGGTTGATGATTGGCTGAAGATATGGGGTGGGGCGATGCCCCCCGGACATCGGCTTCCTACCAGTCATCATAAGGTGCGACATATCCTTAAAGATCTCGGCCTTTCCTACATCAAGATTCATGCATGCAGATACGATTGCGTTCCGTTTTACGGGGAAGGACTTGCAGATCTTGAATACTGCCCAGTATGCAATACAGAGCGGTATAAGTTCACTCCTAAAGGGAACAAGAAAGCTGTGAAGATACTTCGGTACTTCCCGCTGATTGATAGGCTTGAGCGGTTGTTCATGTGTGCTTTCACGGCCGAAGCTATGAGATGGTGGGCTGAGAGGAATGTGTCTGACGATGACACCCTTAGACATCCCGCCGACGGAGAGGCTTGGAAGAAGAATGTGTTGGAGTTTCCTGAATTTGCATCAGAGGTTCGAAATGTTTGGCTAGGGCTATCATCCGACGGTTTCAACCCTTTTGGCAAGAAAGAGCTTCAGTACAGTGTGTAGCCAGTTATTTTGATTCCGTACAACCTTCCACCGTGGATGTGCATGAAGAAGGAATATAACATGCTCACATTGTTGATTCCAGGCCCAGGTTATCCTGGATAGTGTCTCGATGTGTATTTGAGACCCGTAATTGAGGAGCTTCGGTACTTGAGTCTGAAAGGCCACCTGGTCTACGACCGGTTCAAAAATGAGATGTTCTGGATGCGTGCCATGCTTGTTGGTACGATCAGTGACTTTCCTGGGAGGGGTATGTTGTCGGGCAGCGTCACCAGGGGTTACAGGGCTTGTTCAGAGTGCATGACTGTTGATTGCTCCAGTCCTCATTGCAGCAAGATTGTCCAGATGCGTCACCGTTGTTGGCTTCCGCATGACCATCCATTTAGGGACGATGCACAGGCTTTTGATGGGACTGAAGAAAGGGGTTGGGCACCGGAGCGATGGACAAGGGAGGAAATATTGGCAGTGTTGAATGAGTATGACTTTGGTCCGTTTAGCAATCATCCCGATGTGTTGCGCACGATTCCAGAGAGGCCCGATCGGTATAGGTTCTGGTCACACAAGAGCATCTTCTGGGAACTTCCTTATTGGTCCAGGTTGGCTATCAGACACTACCTGGATGTCATGCATATAGAGAAGAACGTGTGTGAAGCCGTGGTTGGCACAGTTTTGAATTGGGAGAAGAAAACAAAAGACATCCCCAAGGCACGCGTTGATCTGAGAAATATGGGACTGCGGGACCATTTGTGGTTGAGAAAGGGCAGGAGCAAAATGCCCCAAGCTCCTTACACCGTCACCAGGGACCAGAAACATGAAATCTTTGGATGGATGAGTAATGTCAGGTAACTTTTTATTAGGCATGTATTCCAGAAGCATGGGACTGCATGAAATCTAATTGTTGTTAATGGCTATGCAGGTATCCTTATGGCTATGCGGGTAACATAAGCAAGTGTGTTAACTACCGAGACAACAAGATGTATGGATTGAAGAGTCACGACTGCCATGTACTGCTTCAACGCCTCTTCCCTATTTTCATTCGAGCGTACTTGGAGGATGAAGTGGTTGAGCCGTTGGTGGCGTTGTCAAGATTCTTCCAGAAGGTATGCGCTAGAGAAGTTAGAAAATCAGACCTCATGAGAATGCATGAGGAAATCGTTTTTATCTTGTGCAAATTCGAGAGGATATTTCCCCCAAACTTCTTTGACATCATGCCTCACCTGATGATCCATCTTCCCCAACAATTGTTGCTTACCGGTCCTGTACACTACACTTGGATGTATCCCATCGAAAGGTACATGTTATTCATAAATTTGATTTATACATGTTTTTAAATAAAATTTGCATGCTCTTAACATGCACTTGTTAACCTTGCAGACAACTTGGAGACTACAAGAAATATGTGCACAATAAATCTGCGCCTGAGGGGTGTATTGCTGAAGCTGTACGCATGAGTGTGTAACGTACGCCAAGTTGTACTTAGGAGCGATGGAGGACCCCCCACAACATCCAAGTCGAGATTACCCCGAGTTCAACCTATCTATCGTCGCCAACGATGTTGTACCATACGGAAGCTTCAAGAAGAAGGGTGTGGACAAGTTGCCTGACCATGAGGTAGGGATTGCCCACTGGTGGGTTCTAATAAACTGTCCGGAGGTACAATATTGGAAACGAACCCATCTTAACTGCAAGGAAGTTGGCGGTGATCTCGAGTACCACAACACGATGTTTGCAGACTATTTTCCACAATGGGTAAGTGTATAAATATATATATTAGATGGCTTTCTTTTACAGTTCCCTATTCTTTAATCATAAACACACCAAGTGATTTGAGTTATATTTTTCAGCTGATGCACGTGGCTGCGAAGGGTGGTCATAGAAATTACTCAGAGGAATTGAGGTTGTTGTCGATGAAGCCGATATCTTCCACAGTCCGCCCAATGTGTGATGTCAACGGCGTTAAGTATATATGTGAAGCTAGAGACGGGGAACGCAAAACACAGAATTGTGGGGTGATGGTCGATGGTGCAGAGGGAGGCGAGGATTATTACGGTGTCCTACAGTCAGTTGTTGAACTCATTTATGGGAACCGCAAGAAAGTCCACTTGTTCAAGTGTCGATAGTTTGATACTAGGCCGCACCGCATAAGGACCGATCAGTACGGCATACTTTCGGTGAATACCGCCACTAGTGTGTATGAAGATGACCCCTTTGTTTTCGCCACAGCGGCCAAAAAGGTCTTTTATCTTGATGATCCATTGAACAAAGGCACGTGGAAGGTAGTTAACCATGTGTCTCAGCGAGACATATACAGTGCTACCACACTTGGTGTGAGCACAGAGTGTCAAGAAGCGACCGCATACCAAGAGCCGGACGCCGTCGACATTCCGGAACACTCCACCATCCGCGATAATAATGTGACGCCGGGCAGAGTGGTTCGACTTCCTAGGGGTCAGGTGCCCATGTATGATGTTAATCCGAATCGTCTATCTCAGGCAGACGATGACTCAGACGACGAGTACGAGCACCGGTTGCTAGATATTAACTACTATACTACGTCTTACTCAAGTGATGAGGATGATTCTGATTATCATCCTTAGTATACTATTTATGTATCTATTCGTGTACGATGGTGCATGCATGTATGAATACATTTTTGTCCTTAATTACCGTTTTCGGAGTTTATGGGAAATTGTATTGAATTGTTTGTGTGATGTTCAGGAATTTATCAGGTGAAATAGGCAATTTTCAGGCCCTAAATGGTAAATTTTCAGAAAGATAAGCATTATAGCCGACGAAATGGACCATACTTCGTCGGCTATAATGCCCATTCTGGGTAATTTAATATGCAAGTCGTTGGCTAACGACAAAACGTTGAAGGTCGTCGACTAAAGTATAGCCGACGACTTGCAATTCGTCGGCTAAAGTATACCCGACGACTTGCAATTCGTCGGCTAAAGTATAGCCAACGACTTGCATTTCGTCGGCTAAAGTATATTGACCGAAACCATTGCTTCATCCTTCAAATGCAAATGTGTCGTGAAATAAGATATGACCGAAATATTGAAATACGTCTACGGTTGAAAAATGAGAAGATTCCGACAAAATCTGTGTGCCGAATGTTGCGGTTAGCTGTTTTTTACTTCCGTTTTCCTATGGGTAGCCTGACGGTCGGTAAATATTTTGAGGAAAATTTTTATACGATTAGTTGCATCGCATCGATTTGAAACTATTCTCTGTTGAAGGTCAGGCCAAAAAACGTCATTTAGACGGGTCAATTGCCGTTTTAAAGCGTTTAGAGGTTTGACTTTGCAGTTTGACCGTCCCGATCGAGCCTTTAACGTTGTCAGATGTAGTTGGAGTTTTTTCATACATGTATTTAATCGTAACGGTGATATCTGACGGTTGGAATAGATTTTCCAAACTTTTAGATTCAAAATCGTAACATATGCACTAATGTTCCTTAACTTGTTTACTAAGTGTTTAAGTGAATGTATAGTTTCAAATAGTTACTATACCTAGACCCTTCAAATGCAAATGTGTCGTGAAATAAGATATGACCGAAATATTGAAATACGTCTACGGTTGAAAAATGAGAAGATTCTGACAAAATCTGTGTGCCGAATGTTGCGGTTAGCTGTTTTTTACTTCCGTTTTCCTATGGGTAGCCTGACGGTCGGTAAATATTTTGAGGAAAATTTTTATACGATTAGTTGCGTCGCATCGATTTGAAACTATTCTCTGTTGAAGGTCAGGCCAAAAAAACGTCATTTAGACGGGCCAATTGCCGTTTTAAAGCGTTTAGAGGTTTGACTTTGCAATTTGACCAAGGAATAGCCGACGAAATATTTAACTTCGTCGGCTAAACTCTTGCGATCCGCACCGTTTCATTGTCCGCCATTGGATGGGGGAGATCGGACGGCTGCTGAGCGCGTGCAGTATAGCCGACGATATTAAAGGTATAGCCGACGACATTCATACTATAGGCGACGAAATGGCTAAATTCGTCAGCTATAACCGGCCCGCCCACCGCACAGGCCAAGGCCTGGCCCGTACCTCGGCTCGCAAAGCCCAACTTCGGCCCGGCCCGGATTTAGGGTCAGAGTATAGCCGACGAAATTGGTCAGCTATAGTATAGCCGACGAATTAAAATGGACATCGTCGGCTATAGTCCTTCGATTTAAAGCGCAGCAGACCGTTTTCCCTCATTTTTGGTTGAATCCCCTCAAAACCCTAATCGCCGCCCGACCCTCCCCGAAGCCGACCGACCACCACCGACCCTCCCCGACCACCACCGACCCCTCCCCGACCCCTCCCCGTCCTTCCCGACCTTCACCCATTCCAGAACAGGTGCGAACGCAGTCGCCGCCCCTAGCCGCCGTCGCCGCCACACCGCACCACCACCGGACCTCGTCCCCGTCGCACCACCATGTCAGGTAGTCCCGGCTTTCCCTCATTGTGATTTATTGAATTATTTAGGGTTTTGAATTAGAATTTTTTTGATTGAATTAGGGTTAATTGTTTTTTAGGGTTAAATGATTTAGGTATAAGTGTTTTAGGGCTAATTGTGAATTTTGTGGAATTTTTTTTAATTTTGTGGAATTAACACTGAATTTTTAGGAGTGTATATATATATATATATATATATATATATATATAATTAGGTATAAATATATTTAGGTATATATATAATTAGGTATATATAAATTTAATGATTTTATTTTATTTTTTTGTGTTATATATACTGAATTTTTAGGAGGATATATATATATATATATATATATATATATTTCAAAATATATATATATATATATAATTAGGTATAAATATATTTAGGTATATATATAATTAGGTATATATATATTTAATGAAGTTTTTTATTTTTTTTGTTATATATACTGAATTTTTAGGAAGATATATATATATATATATCTATATATATATATTTCAGAATATATATATATATATACATAATTAGGTATAAATATATTTAGGTATATATATAATTAGGTATATATATATTTAATGAAGTTTTTTATTTTTTTGTGTTATATATACTGAATTTTTAGGAGGATATATATATATATATATATATATATATATATATATAATTAGGTATAAATATATTTAGGTATATATATAATTAGGTATATATATATTTAATGAAGTTTTTTAATTTTTTGTGGAATTGTTGTGAAATTTATGGATTTTATATACTAATTGTGCAGAAAACCGTCGCGCTGTAGACCGCTGGATTGCCAGACCGAGCGAGAGCGACCTCGAAGCTCAGGCAGGACACAGCCGTGGGGGGGGGGGCGGACCCAGCGGTCGTCGGGGCCTACGCCGGCCAATGAACAGGCACGAAGAGACGTTGATGGGATTTACCCCGAGCGATACACGTGGGGGCTCATCGTATGAGTCGACGGGAGCGGGCCCAATCTCGAGCGTCAGAGGAGGACGCACAGCCGCACCCTCCAGACCCCACTGCACTTCAGCACTGTTCCAGGATCGGCAGCCGACCCCACCGCGCGACGATCAGGACCCTCCAGAGATGCTCCATGTCCCCCCACAGCGACATGGCCCACCGACAGGGGGATCAGGCCCCTCAGGGTCCACGCCCCGTATGTCTCCGCCATTGGGATGTACATGGTCCAGTTCCTCCCTGCCATCCCCGAGTAAGACGCTAGGGGGAGGCAGATTTGGAGGCACGACCGGCCGCACGAAATTCCCTGGGAGGAGGCCTACGTCCACAGGCCATTCGACTCAGAGGACTGCCGCGGCCTGTGGTGTGTTCGTGAGAAGGACAAACAGTACAACGACGCAGGTAATTAGTTAGTTTAATTAATTATTTAGATTGTTTAATTAATTATTTAACTACGTCGAAGCTTAGTTCATAATTAGTTAGTAAATTAAATTAGTTAGGTCGTTAGTTAGTTATTAAATTAAATTAGTTAGTTAGTTAGTAAATTAAATGTGTTAGTTAGTTAGTAATTTAAATTAGTTAGTAAATTAAAGAATTTAGCTAGTTAATCTAGTTACTAAATTAAATTATTTAGTAAATTAATTTAATTTAGCTAGTTAGTTATTAAATTAAATTATTTAGCAAATTATTTAGTTAGTTAATTACTAAATTAAATTAGTTAGTTAGTAAATTATGTACGTAGTTGGTTAGTCAATTAGTTAGTTAGTACCGAATTTTTATTAGGCATGTATTCATTTTAATTATGAAACAGGCGTCCTCGTAAATAAACCCGCGGGGACGAGAAGGACCAGTGGGCCAGCGAACATGTCGACCCTGGAGAGGGAACTGGCCGGTGGGATCAGGGAGATCCTGCCCGGTCCCGGTGAGGATGGACGCCCGATCGAGAGGAGAGAAACCACAACCAAGTATATCAACGCGACGGGCATGATCGTGCGGGATAGGGTCCCAATGTTGTGGCCCGACTGGGGCTCTGTGCCCGATGACATCAAGGCGCGAGTGTACAATGCACTGTCGGTGAGTTAAATCGTATTTTTATTATAGAAAATAAACATTTATGAATTGAGTCCTTATAACTATATAAAAATATTTTCTAATTAATTTATAATATCAGCAATGGTTTAGAGTCCATCCTACCTTGGACTGGTGGAGAGACGAGCAGCTGAAGAACAGGTTATGTGTTTCGCGTTATTTTACTATCATTCGAGTTAGATTGAAGACGATTAAAGATGTACGAATATATCTAACAGTTGTGTTCTGTTAATATAGGTACTCCGAGTGGAAGAACGAGCTGTCGACGCATCACAGGACGTACCATGTGGAGAAGGGCTTGGGGCGAGGTGCAACCCCCCACGAGTTCCGGTACAGGGAGTATGAGTGGCTATGGCTGGTAGCCTACTTCAGGAGCGACAGGGTCTCGGTAAGAAAATTTAGCCTAGTCTATAACTTTTTAATGTTATTTAGTAATTAAATTATGTAGTTACTAAATTAAATTAATTAGTTAGTTGGTTAGTTATTAAATTAAGTTAGTTAGTTAGTTACATAGTTAGTTAGTTCGTTACTAAATTAAATTAAATTAAATTAAATTAGGTAGTTAGTAAGTTAGTTAGTTACTAAATTAAATTAGTTAGTTAGTTAGTTACTAATTAAACTAAATTAGTTAGTAACTAAATTAGTTAATAATTTTTTTTGGGTTAGTTCCTAATATTTTAAATTACTTATTAATTTATATTTGCGTTTATATGTTCGTTCTTATAATAAAGAAAATCTCGAAGACGAACAGCAACAACCGCAAGAGGAACGAGCACCCCCACCACAGCGGCGCCCGCTCCTGGAGGCAGTGGGCAGAGATTGCAAGGAGGGACGGACCGCCGAGCCCGTTGTCGTGGATTCATGCGCAGATGTATCCGGACCGTCCCGACCAAGTGGTAAGTATTCGCCCATCTTCAATAAAAGTGTTTCATTAAATTAATTTATATATTTTTTTTTATTAATTCGTTTATTATATTTTCTTGTCAATTAGGCGAGAATAGATGCGGAGACCGACGCGATCACCTTGAGGATCGCGCGAGAGACGCTGGGGGAAGGGGCGTCCGACGAGGCGATCGTGCAGTTTGCCTCCACGATAGACACCCTTGAGCCGCGCTTGGCCTCTCAGATCATGCACGCGGCGGTAGGGACTGGCAACAACTACTTCTACCAGAGAGGCCTAGGCGCGGGGGGGAGATGGGGTTCTGAAGTACACGCCGGCCAATCCCAGCACGCAGCGTGCGGCTTCGACGAGGAGAGACTTGCAGACAGAGCTGCAGAGGACACAGGCGGATTTGGCGAGGGCGGTGGAGGCGCTCCAGCAGCAGGCTTCGGTGCAGCTGGCCAGCAACGCGGCAACGGCGGAGATGTACCGATGGATGCGGCAATCTTGGGAGGCCCAGCGAGCTGGAGAGGAGCCCCCGCCTCCGCCACAGATGCCTGATTTCGTTGTCCCCACTCCTCCCCCGCATCGGAGTACGCTAGGCGATCAGGGTAGCCATAGCCACCGGAACTCGAACGATCCCGTCGACGACGCCATCCATTTAGGGGGTGATGAGTAGTTAGTGTACGTAGATGGCTAGTTAGGGGGTTTGTACAGTAGGATATTACGGATGGATTGATGTGGATATTTGTTGGCTATTTGGATGTACATTTGTGGATTTTCTGCAGGCAAACCGAAGACGAAGTGGAATTGGGCCCGAGCAAAATTTATAAATTTTTAAAAATTTTTTAGGGGTTATAGCCGACGAAATGGACCATATTTCGTCGGCTATAACCTCCCGGCTTCCGGCAAAAATAAGCCGTTTCCGGTTCCGGCGAAGGTTATAGCCGACGAATTAAGGTTCCGGCGAAGGTTATAGCCGACGAATTAATTCGTCGGCTATGCCTCTATCGTCGGCTATTATGAGAACATTGCCGACGATAGAGTCGTCGGCTATACTTCGGGGTTTAGGGGTTAGGGGAGAGTTATAGCCGACGACTCTATCGTCGGCAATGTTCTCATAATAGCCGACGACACTTTTTTCGTCGGCTATACTTCGTGGTTTATAAGTCGACGACTTAGCCTCAGTGTCGTCGGCTATACTATAGCCGACGGGGCATTCCCGACGACGGAATAGCCGACGATACTTCGTCGGCTATGACTATAGCCGACGATTTAATGGAAACGGCCGACGAGATGGCGTCGTCGGCTATGACCCCTTTTCTGGTAGTGGAAGTTAAATTTACAAAAGACAAGGTTGAGGCTTTACAGAATCAACGATACATTTTAAGACTCCTAGATGGCTAGGTTTCTTGTTCTTTTCTAACACTTTGTTGAATTTCTATATTTTTCCATGTAATTAACACATTTTTATGATCGCTCTACCAAATATTCATTACTCTAAATTATGACTCAATGTTAGATAAATAAGGGCTAAACAAAGCATAAATGTAGGCCTAAACATACTAAAAACATAGCACTTTGTGCTTCTATCATTCCATCCCGTATATACAAGCCTATATAGAGAAAAAAGACAAAAAAAAGCATCTCATCCACTGGTGAGCGCCAGATTTAATGAAAGAACTAGACTCTTCTCATGAATAGTTGTCGAGGCAATAAAAGCAAGTACAGTAAAGTCGTGGAGGATGAATTACACTGCAGTAAGCTTTTATTTTGAACACCTAGGCAGTTTCAGATTGCAAGATAGCGCCAAGGCAAGTATTGCTCGTATCATGACGAGGTCACCCACCACACCAACAATTTCGTCTCCATGAAGACGGCTATATATAGAGGACCAAAAAAGGAAAATTACAGCAGTACGTTGGGGGCCATCAGTAATTATGAGCAAGGAAGAATTCAGGTCCATGGAACCATCAATATGACATACGGTAGGGGCCCATAAGAATTAACTGACAAACAAAAGGTAAAAGTAGTGTATAAGGGCAATTAAAGGTAATGGACTCTTTCGGGAATAGCAGCAGTTAATCTGGGAAAATGGGTTAAAAATTGGTAACCTTTTATGAGGATGAAGAATTGGAGGATGATCCAACCGCACGATGACTCTTTCCTCATCAGTGTTCAAATCAACCGTTAAATTACTACCCGAATGTTAGTAGATACCATAGGGTTAGTTAACGTAATGTTCCGAGATGCATATGCAAGTCTGAAGTGGTGTAAAAATAAATTGTTGCAAGACAACACTAATAATTTTTTCAAAAGAGGTTGTGCAACCGCTCGGCTCAGACCTTCTACCCCTTATCTTCAGTGAAGGTGACGGCACAAAGAAAGCAGAGCTGGAGTTCATAGTTTATATGGGGAGACCAGAAAGTTGCAAGGAGAAGTTACACCCAAACAACATCATGAGGGAAAGGGAAAACAAGATCTTTACGACCGCGGGAAGGCATTTTCTGTCATCTAATCTATTTGTTGACCCAAAGGACGATACATATTTATAAATACAAGGCCCGGAGCAGCGTAGAAAATAGTCCATCTTGGAGAAACATCCAAAGAGAAAGGTAACCATAGGCACTAAACTCACCCTAGCAGTTCGGGCAGAATTAATCTGATTCCTCAAGGCAACAATTATTTATTTGCCAAGAATACTTCCAAAGATAGTAACCCACCAATTATATATCTTACCAAGAAGCTTACCGATAAGACAGAAGAGGAAAGTCTTCAATCCAGAGTAGTACGAGGCGATTCGAGGGGAAGTCTAAAAGCTGAGAGCTATCAAGTTTATTTGAGATGCGTAGTGTCCCCGATGGCTAACTCCATCCTCCGTGAATAAAAAGATAACATCAATACAAATCCATAACTAGCGCTCCCGGATTTAGAATTGGAGCTACGTATAAAAAATTACGATAAATAGAAATTTCGTCGCAAATTCTAGAGAGAGAGAGAGAGAGTTCTAAAAAAATGACGGCAAGAACTTCAAATGATGCAGAACTTTCTATTTATGTAGAAAAGTACCATGTGTCACCAAACAATTAGTAGATTAGTGCTACATGTTAACAAGACACAAAGCCACACTCCACCTTTACCACAACTTGACACTTGTCAAAGTGATATTTGGGAACTTGGATTTCTCCGCCTCGATAATGTCCACCTCTGATACCTCAAAGGTTTGCTGATAGGCCGGCCTCAGTCTCCTTTTCCCTCTTCTTCCTCTCGGCCACATCTCAAGCCATATTTTGGATGTCCGACCAACCTTGATCTTCCCTCTCATCAAAATAGTCAGCGATACCTTCATCCCGGGCATTCTTCAACATGTTTTTGAATTTTGCAGATTTCTTAAACAACTCAAATGCCTAATCCTCTTCTTATGCAGCAGTTGTCCTTGATGTCTCGTTTGTTTTGCGGAAAGTAAGTCTCAGAAAAAGAAATGAAAGTGTTTCCTACGTTTGAAATGCTATAAGGAAGGGAATCACTTTCCTTATAGAACAAAATGCAATACCCCGAAAATTCCTTAATAATTTCTAATGTTTATTTGGAAATTATTAGAATGGAAGTTAGGGATTTCGAGAGTTAAAATTCGAAAAACATTTAAGTTTCGATAGGTCAAAAGTTGACTTTTTAATCCGTCTTGAATTTCGAAAAGTTTCCTTCACGAAAGTCGTAGAGCTCGACGATACGAGTTCATAAACACACAGCACGCGTGAAATAGTCATAGTATGAAGAAGTTATGACATGCTAAAGTTATTTCTAATTTTTAGAAGGGTATAAATAGAAAGAAATAAAAAGAAAACCCTAAGATTTCCAAAGGTATCAAACGCAGCCGATTACTGTTCATCTCCTCTCCCATTCGACGTCCTTCTTCCTCCCTGGTCTCTTCCGTCCGGCCACCCATGGTCACGCGCCACCAACCGAAATGACGAGTTCGACCCCCTCTGTCATTTGAATCAAGACACAAGCAGAGCCGCGCGACGTGGGAGGTGCAGCGAAGCTCGGGAGCGACTGCCACCTTCGAGGGCGGCGCTCGAGGCCCTCTCTGGCGAAGCCTAGCTCGAGGCAGCCTATTTCCAGTCGTCCTTGTCACTCTGAATGTGGTTTTGTCGTCCTTGAAGTTTGACTTGCAGTGGGTAGTTGCTGGGGTTAGAGCTCGACCTTGCAGCGGCGTCTCCAGCCATTTTCCGGCCGAACCAAGGTTGCTTCAAGTATACATCGACTCCCCTACTCCCGTTCTACGTGTTGGTTGTTGTGGTGGCGAGGTTAGGTAGAGTTTGGGTCGAGGTGCAGCTTAAACATTTTTTTATTTCCTTAGTGTGCAGCCGCTTATGGTGGCGTGTGGCGGCGTGCCTTACTCTCATCTGAGCACTCGTGTGTTCTGTAGTCTTGTGCTCGTCATAACGAGCATGTGGAAATATGATTTGTAATATTTGGTTAGTGTTTGGGCTCGTTTGCATTGAGATTTCATTTTTAGGTGGTGGTGTTTTTTTGGGGGGGTCTTGAACGTTGAGATTAGAGTTGGGCACTTTATCCGAGGGTTAATAGGGTGATCTGGAGGCCTTGAGAGGCTCGAAAAAAGAATTGTCCATGTTGACGACTCTTCGAATTAAGAATTAGGTGATAGGTGCAAGTCGTAATTTAATTTGTCAATTAATTACTACGTTGGCTATGTCGCTTAAGTGATTGACGGAGCGTACATATCTCACTGTTGTGATATCGAAGAGGTGAGTAAATCTCACAGTATTCATATACATTACGAGTTAAATTATAGTAAATGGATCGTTAAATGTAAATTATTTTATAAAAATAATATTTATTTTAAATTGAATGAACTTGATCGACTATGGTTTATTGGTAAGTAAAATGAATTTAATATAAAAATAATTTTTTAAGTATTTTATGATCAATGAACTATAGTTGGTATTTAGTGGACTATTCCTGATTGAATGTCAACGTGTGTGTATATAAAACAATACCAACTATAGTTCATTGATCATAAAATACTTAAAAAATTATTTTTATATTAAATTCATTTTACTTACCAATAAACCGTAGTCAATCAAGTTCATTCAATTTAAAACAAATATTATTTTTATAAAATAATTTACTTTTAACGATCTATTTACTATAATTTAACTCGTAATGTATATGAATACTGTGAGATTTACTCACCTCTTCGATATCACAACAGTGAGATATGTACGCTCCGTCAATCACCTAAGCGACATAGCCAACTTAGTAATTAATTGACAAATTAAATTACGACTTGCACCTATCACCTAATTCTTAATTCGAAGAGTTGTCAACATGGACAATTCTTTTTTCGAGCCTCTCAAGGCCTCCAGATCACCCTATTAACCCTCGGATAAAGTGCCCAACTCCAATCTCAACGTTCAAGACCCCCCAAAAAAACACCACCACCTATATATATATTTATATAGTTACGTGATATATATATTATGAGTGTGCAGTTGGGTGTTTTATTATGTTATGGAATTATTATAATTGTGAATGTGTGAGTTGTGTGCTGTGTGATTGGGTTGGTATGAAAACCAACAACCAATGTAAGATCTTGGCAAATGTGGTTGAATTGTGATCTTACACGTGTGGCGGAAATGATCTTGTTAAATGTGGTTAAATTGGGATCCTTATGGCAATTATATCGGAATCCAAGCGTTTGGCCGAGAGATTGGTTACGATCAGTTAAAGCTCTAGTATGTCTGTCTTGTGTGAGTTGGATGAGAATGACAGAGGTCATTTGCTCTGAGTTTAATTATGTTGATTGATTGCGCGTTGTGATTCATGATTTCCATTTATTAGTTTAATTATTATCCTTAACTTATTTGTTTTTCTCACACGAGCTTTAAAAATTTACTGAATTCGTTGTTTACAACCTGGTGCACCAGTTGATGGTGTAAACGTTAAACTTGCAAGTGAAGATCAGCAGCCACGAGACGGTGTCTGAATTATACTACTTGTATATGGCCATGGTCTAGCTTATGTTTATTTTTAGGTTAGAGAGTATAAAGGTGTGACACAGAAATAGGGAGGAAACAATTTCCTTCCAAAATCTAATAGAATCACTTTCTCACCTACTTTTCTCTAATTATATTAATTAACAACTTTCTAAATGATTTTACTAAAGATCAGAAAAAAATTTCTTTTCCCTTCTCTTTCTATTTCCGTGAATAATATAAAATAATTGCTGTTCGCACCGTGAACCAAACAAAGCCTGATGGTGTACGTAAACTCCCCTCACAATTCCTTGAGGGTGTCGAGCTCCCCCTGCAATTCTTTGTTTTCTCCTTCCAATTCCACCCCACAAGAGGGCTTCATCCCAAATTCAGAAAACGCAAAAAAAAAAAAAAAAAAAAAAAAAAGGGTTCCCTCGGTTTTTCTCAACTTGAAAAGGATGAGGTTCGAGAATGCTCGAAGCTTTACACTGCGCGCGGTAGCTTATTTCGAGCAAATAGCTAGCGTTGTCAGGCATTCCTGAACTCATTTTTTTTGCAAATCTATGGTTCCTCTGTGAACCTTGTTATTTATGTTGACAGAGAAAAGAAAATAAATCTCTAGGATTCGACTTCAGCGAGTATTAGTTAGATATTCTGTAGTTGATCTCCGCGTTCACGCAGCAGTAGTCTGAGAGCCCTAGATTGAGGAGCATCAGGGTCACCACGCGTGGCGTTCTCCTTCCACATTTTGGCGGCTTTAAGCAGTGTCTCCTCCGCTGTATCCAGCTGCTCAGGCCTCCATCCAATCACATCTCTACCTCCACCATATTCGTCCCTAGCGTTAGCCGTCCCGTCTGTGGCACGCGTAATGGGCTTTCGCGTATCGGCCACCTTAATCTCTGACAAGGCTGACGCCTTACGATGCTTGTAGTACTCTTTATCATCCTCTTGTTGCTCATCCCTATCTGTCTGCTCTTTTTCCACGTCCTTTGGCCAAGGAGAGCCGTCAAGCCCTGCACAGCTAAAGTCTTCCAAGGAATTAGCTCCACCTACGGTTCCAACGCTACGCTTCTGCTTAAAGGTTGGATCCAAAGGCTGCTGGTTTACCGCTGTGCTCCTCGGGGAACCAGTATATGGTGGTCTAGGAGGTGACAGCGGTTCTGTTCCTCTGCATCTGCGGCTTGTTTCCGTATCTATGTGTTCTTCAATCGATTTCTCCTTAGCAACATTTTCTGGAGCCTGTGCATTTCAATCAATTACCAACTGAGATGAATAAGCTGGCCGGATGGATAGATACAAGCTAGCACACGTACATATATCTTATGAAGTTCTTGAACATACAAAATAGTGGTTTTAATATATAGTTCTTGAACTTTAAATTATCGAGTCAAAATAACGTATATCCTAGAGAAAGGGAGATATATATGTTACTTCCGGATCTCCTGTAGTGACAACAGGGTCCACGTCAAAGTCCCCAGCCTGAGCGGCAGGGTCCGCAATGCGGCCAGAACTGGCCGAGGCGAGTCCTTTCCGAAGATCAGCGTGAATATTAAGCAACTCTACCCAAGTACTCGACGGAGTACTCCTGGGTACTTTATATACAGCTGCAGCCACTGATAATATTCTCGATTGCATTTTAATCAACCACTTGTACGTGTCTTGTGAGATGATTCTTAATTTAAGTTCTAAGCTACTCCCGGGGTCGTATATGTATCGACAACAAACGGAGAAGAAGGTTGTTCTGGTACCTTCTACACTTCTAGCTAGGTCGGGAATAATCGTGAACCGAAGACGTGTTACATGGATCACTTACGTGGCAATAGCTTAAGAAGTCTTGGTGTACTTGGCTGGTGACCTTCGGCTTCTTTCTTTACATCTGTCAATGTGGTTGGGCACGCACTATGGAGTCTGGATAGTTTCAGAAGCAAGTAGAAGATGTTGCCCTTCCTCACCGAAACAAAAATTTTGATCGACGAAACACGACGTTTCTTTGGGCCTATGTACTCTTAATTATTGGGGTAGATGTCCAAAGTACTATTTAACTTGATGTTTCCGAGGTAGGCTACTTCTGCATTTGTTCGTTGCAATTTGATAAGAGTGGTCATGAGTTTTCCTTTTTTGTCTGTAACTTAGCTAAGCAAAACAAGAAGATTTCGATATTACTTCCATTAATTTGGTTAAGTCCCTTAATTACGGTTTGTTATGTTACAAATCATTTGATTAACAGAATAACAAAGCATTTAATTTGAGACATTATAATAATATTATTAATATGAACTAGCGGCATATAATTATCAGTTGAATACTAAGCTTCAAAGTTAACACAGATAAGAACAGTACGTAGCTATCTAATCGAACTACTACTTCATGAGTAGCCTGTGGTGATCCCGCTGACGGCCACTTCCTCCGAGTTTGAAGCAAATCTCAGCAATAAGAGCAAATAGAGAAGCAATGAAACACATAATCCAGGATAATACGAGCAATGCCCAATCCTGATGTGTTTTCTTGGGTAAGTGGGTCCTGTCCGATATGAGCAATGCCCTATATACTGCTTCTGCTAGGGCATAAGCTGAAACCGGGTCTGATTCTTCTGCCAGAAATCCATACTCTGTAAGGCTGACGATGTCATATACTCCGGTCGTCTCTGAGACACCCACACTCTCACATATTTTAAGCCGCGCTTCAATCCTTTCTTCAGTTGATAACATGTCACCATGTGTCAAGATCAAGATAGGCTTCTCATCATCTGATATACAATTTGTGCAAAACATGAAGTAACACCATATAGGCAATTTGATAATTAACTGTATATCTACTTATACTTGAGGTAGCTAATAATTTGAACTTACCGCAATTTCGGAAAGCACTTGAGCAGAAAAGCTGTCTTGTGGCCTCGATTAGATTAGAATCACCAGCTTTAAACGCCTGATAGATCTCTGCCATGTTAGCCACCACCATAACACAGTTCACTGTCCTCCTCACAGACTTTGAAGACCAATTATATTTGGACATGGTTGGAAAATCTTCATGCATATTATCACCTGCAACATCATGATGAGGGACATCGTCCAGATCTCCTGATCTTAAGCATGTTTGGTTCTGGTGAATCCCATAGTTCATCCAACTTGACAATTCTTCTTCAACACTAGTTTCACCTATTTCACTGTAATTGAATCCCCGTGAGTCGTAAACACAGAACCCACTGTTCAGAGACCTCACCACATTGTGCTCTTTCAAAAGCTTACTTCTACCACTTCCTATAAACAAGCGCAGATACACGAACAACAATCAACTAATTATTAATGAACGTGTGTAACATATTTATTAGTATATAACTACATGTAGCGAGGATATATCAGTGATTAAATAATAATTGCCTAAACAAATGAGATTAATAACTGATTCTACATATATACGAGTAGTACCTGAGGAGGTGGATGTTTGAGCAAAAGGTACGAGTCCAGAGCGACCCAAAACACTATACATTAGATTCACAAGCGAGCTCTTGCCAGAGGCAACAAAGCCGACCAAGAGAATTGTGGCCACAGGTGGAATATCCATCTTGTCCTTGCTAATTCCTCCAGTAGGCATCCAGAAATCACCTGATCGATACGTGAGGAGCTTGTGGCGGAGCTCATTCACACCACCTTCACTGTAATGACAATGGTATTCATGAGTACCACTAGCACCACTAGCAACTAAAGCCAATCTCTCCAACTCTTTGAACACTCTTACTCTTGTTGTCAGCCTTGACACGTCCGGCAGGCCACCCTCAAACTTGAGCTTAACATACTCATCGTATTCTGCCGCCGATCTCCACCAGCAGTATGGCTCTATTGATGACATTGACCCGGACGAATCTTCGCTAACTATGACCTTCTCATCGTCACTACTCGAATTACATACATGCAGATGGTTCTTCATTGATCGCCAATTCTGACTAGCTAATTATAAACTGGAATGTGAAGACTGAAGACTGATCGAAGCTAATTATACGATATTGTAAAACTTATCTGGGATCCTTATACTTCTTTGCTACGATCTGGATTGCTAGCTGCCGGCCCTGTGAACATGCAAGAGATAACAATGAACTGATCGAGGAGCTTTCAATAATTCGTTTCGAGTTTTACTGTGCGCCCAGAGTACTGTTGCATGGACCAATGAAGAGTTGTCACGTATATGACAAAAGTGTTCTGCGGATGAGGTCTACATGGCTCACGGGCACCAGATCTGTACAGATTCGAAGAGCTCCTTCCTAGCTCTTTCGTTCACTATATCTATCAGGCTTGTGTTGATTTTACGACAATACCCCATATGAAAACGTTATATCCAAAAATAACGGGCATCGCAGCACCTTACGGGTGCTTTCCTGTAGGTAAACCGTGTTTCTTTGGGCACATTTTGGGCCTTTTTAAGTTTGGGCATAGGGTCTATCTCCGGGCCTAAAGAGCCCAAACATAGAGCAATAAGCCCAATAGACAACGGCTCGAGTCTGTTAAATGTTGATATTGATAGGAAGATAACTAGATAAGCAAAATGGAAGAGAAACGAGACTTGTTATCGAGTGTGGCGAAGAGTATCACAGCATCACCAATTCAGGAACTGTCTCATCTTGCCCAGAGATGCAACGCCATCAATCTCGCCGAAGGTTTTCCCGACTTCCCGGCACCTTCCCGTATCAAAGACGCTGCCATTTCCGCTATCAATTCCGACTTCAATCAGTACAGGTTTCAATATTCCATCTTCACACTTCTGCAATTTTTCCGACAACCAAGTTTTCATTATTTCTTTCGTACATTTATATTTGCTTATTTGAGTTGTTTGCTTGGCCCCTCCTCATTTTGCTTTCATTCATATATTATGAGTGTTGTTATTGGGGCCTCAACATTTGCTCATTAGACCTCCAATACTTTCTACACCTCCATTATACTTTTAAATATAAGCATTTACTCACTAGACCTCCATTCAAATTACCGAAATAACCTTAAATATGTTATTCACATATATTTCAATAACTTACTCATTCAACTTCCTATTCACTCACTAGACCTCTATTTTTTTTTTCTTTCATGTGTAAGATCTAATGAGATAAATCAAAATATAGGATATACAAATATTTCAAAACACACTAGCATATGTCCTTGTACTATTTCAATAGTTACTAGTGTGTTGCAAATATATTTAAGGTCTAATAAGATATATAAAAGTATTCACTATATATATATATATATATATATATATATCAAAACAATTGACCTTTTTTTTTCTTCATGTTGCAAACTTATTAAAATATATGTGCTTAGTTTTCAACACTTACTCTTGACCTTATATTTTGTATATGCGCTTAAACATGTATAAATATAGTAACTTTATGTCATATTAACAATCTTATAATTTACATATATGTTTATTTTAAGCACTTACTAAAATTGGAAAATAAATTTGATAAGGAAAATAATAAATAACATTATTATTGAATTGGAAAGTCTATAGACAATAAATATAATACTCTTTTTATACACTTATTGTTCTCAATAGTCTTAATGCAAGAGGATACAAATGTAATTCAATAATTGAAAATAGAGGGAGGTCAAGTGAGCAAATGTGGAGGTTCCAATAGCAACACTCTATATTATTTACAATGGACCTCTAATGTACTGTGAATAGGGAGAGTGTTAACAATATAATGACCGTAAAGTAAGAACTCCTTGTTGTTTCATTTATATATTATTTACAAGTTTTTTATAGAGCCATGTAAACTTTGACCTCCAATGGCTATTTTTAACTCAGGCACGTACAAGGAATATGTGACAACGTGGCAATCATGGTGAACCAAATGCACGGATTGGATGTCAACCCTCTCACTGATATAGCTATTTGTTGCGGCCAAACTGAAGCATTTGCTGCAGCAGTGTTTGCTAGTAGATTTCTTACATTTCTCACACACTTAATTTCTTTCCTTCTCAATTGGTTTTTATTATTGATTTCTGAGGAATTGTTTTCCTCTTCTGTTTCGACAGTAATAGACAAGGGCGATGAAGTTCTACTGTTTGATCCTTGTTATGAAACATATGAAGGGTGTATCAAGATGGCTGGGGGAGTCCCAGTAAGGTTCTCTACGGCTTAAATATCACTGCCTTTTATAACCTACTCCAGGCATGCAGTTTGTACTAATTGTTAGTATGAATTTGTTCTTACTTGTCAATACAATGATCGGTTATCTTAGGTATACGTGCCCCTTGATCCACCTCATTGGACTATGGACCCTTACAAATTGATCAAGTCTTTTTCTGGGAGAACAAAAGCTATAGTACTCAACAGGTTAGAAGCGACCACATACACTCGTTCATACCTATGTTATGACTTCTTGCAAGCTCATCATCTAAAGAATACATGTTCAGTTACAGTTTTTTTTTTTTTCTTTTTCGAATTTGAAATTACCGTACAGTTTGATTGGATTCCCTGCGCTTTACTAAATATTGGTCGTTGATAGGGAGAAAATTTCAGACATATGGTCCGTAATTAAAGAAAAGCTATCGGAAAACCGAGTGAAAGAGCTAATGTTCCCCTGCATTCACAAATTATACGTACTGCATGTTTTGAAAGAAAGGATATGTCTCATTTTATTTTTAAGAGGTTTACTGATGTAAATTTTGCACAGTCCTCACAATCCAACTGGCAAAGTTTTCACAAAAGATGAACTTGAGATTATTGCTGGAGAATGTCGCACCAGGAACTGCCTAGCTATAACAGATGAAGTATGATATTATTTTGCTTTCTGTGTAACAAAATTTAGGCATTCAAAAATATGGCAACAGATCTTTGTTCATGCTCCTATATAAAAGAAAATTTAAGTTAAACAATCAGTATTTGTCATTTTGACTGCTAATTTTTGTTTTTGTTTTTTATTTATTTATTTATTTTTTATCTGCAGGTATATGAACATATAACATTTGACAGTGAGAAGCATGTATCCCTTGCCTCTATTCCAGAAATGCAAGAGCGGACCATTATCACATCATCTTTATCTAAAACGTTCAGTGTCACAGGTTATAGCTATCTCTTTCTTTACCTTATGCTTGTTACTAGATTACATTGGGTCATTCTTCAAGCTTCTAATGTAGCTGAAAGTTTCTTTTGTGCTAGTCCATTGTCATTGGAATCTCACTGTTTCATTTTTGGAACCTTGAATCTTGTCTATCAGGATGGAGGGTTGGATGGGCAATTGCTCCAGCTATTATTGCCTCTGCTATCAGAAACATTCATGTTAAAGTTACAGATTCTGCACCAGCACCTTTCCAAGAAGCTGCCTTGACTGCTTTAAGAAGCCCTCCTGAATACTTTGAATCATTAAGAAGTGTAAGGTCCTCTGTTTTGTGAATTTCATGGAAACTACAGTAGCTCAATAATTTATTTGTCGTACAATTGATAATGGCGTTCCATTATTCACAGTAATTTTTCTCATGCTCAGGATTATGAATCGAGGAGAGACTACATCGTCAATTTACTTGCCACAATTGGATTCAAGATTCAATTCAAGCCTCAGGGTGCATTCTTTGTATTTGCAGAGCTACCTAAAAATTGCCCACTTTCTGATGTATGCTTGTCTTTTATGTTGTTGGGTTGTTATTGAGAAAAATTCAATTATTTGTCAGGGTGATTTGCAAGTCTCCATGCTGTACTCTTTTTAGTTGTTTAACTGATAATGTTTATGTGTTTTCAGGTAGAATTTGTTAGAAAATTAATACAACAAGCAGGAGTAGTGGCTGTGCCAGGATGTGGATTTTTTCATGCAGACTCATCTGTGGAGAAACTTGCTCAGGAGGGCTATAGCTATCAGGATAGATACATCAGGTTTGCATTCTGTAAAAGTGATCATACTTTGGCTTCGGCAGCAAAAAGACTTGGGGAACTTTTGGATGCTGCTGGGAATCTCAAGATGGAATGACTTGGTAGCTCATATTTGTGTACTGAAATTTTCAGATTATTAGAATATAAGTAAACTGAAGGTTACATATGTTATTTCAATAACAAACATCATGCTCATAACCAGATTCATAGAACTTGAATTAAAACCAAACTGTAAAACCAGAAACAGAACAAGAACACAGAATTTTGAAGATCAACATACCATCAGCACCCTTAATCGGATCCATCTCTGTAACTGAACCTGAAACAAGAAACAATTAGGCTAAGCCTTCTGTTAGATCACCACCACAAGCTTCTGATATGGACAGAACAATGTGCTTAAGAACGATGGGATTAACAGGGACTAAACCTTCTATTTATAAGAGATCTGTGATTCAAGAGTCCATCCATAAAGGACTACTTGAATCACAAGAAACCTAGTTAGAATCTGAATGAATCACTGCAGTATTCCTCTCATAGAATCCGATAAGATTTCCTTAGCTTTAGGAACAATACACAGTTTCCTAATGCAACTAGGAAAGCACAAATCATTATCCATGTTGAACTAGTTTCATACTTTGTTTATAATTCATGTATTCCGGATATTGTTGTAACAAGTCCATTTGTTTTTCTAACAATCTCCCACTGGACTGTTACAACAAATCATGAAAATAAAACTCCTGAAAGTATTAGACTAATCAACTTACCTAAGAGCGCGCCAGATAACAACTTGATACTTAAAACCTCATTCTCAGAACAGTCAAAATGCAGCTATACATGTAGAGCAAGAAACAGCAAACATTTTAACAAAAATGCAGAGTTTCTGTACCACCAACATACACATCTGCAATTCACATGTTCAAAAAACAGCAAAACTGATATATGCTTATGTGCATTTTACGAGTAAAAAACATATATCAAAAATCCACCTTATGTTTCCTAAACCAGAAACTCAAGCAAAACTGTTCACAAATGGCTTCCTAATGCTTGAACTGTATTTATCATAATTTACCATGATAAAAGCCATCTGATCGCAAGTACAAAAATAAAATCAAAACAGTATGACAAAATTCAGATGACTAAAACATAATGCTGCAGCAATCAACAATTTTTCTGAAAATACCTCAAATTTCTGAAAAACATCAACTGTCAATATAAAACACAATGTGTATAAACACAGCAACTTTCAAAAAACTCAAAACTGAAAATTTCTAATTTTGCTTCTAGTTTAAACTCCCACTGAACCTTAAAACTCTAGACTCGATAAAACTCCCATGTTCTTGATGTGCTCCTTGAAAACGCCAACTGCTAGAGCTTTGGTGAAAGGATCTGCGAGCTGTGAATTTGTGTTAATACTGAATACACTGACTTCTCCTCGTTTCACTCTTTGTCTAACATCATAGTACTTCAAATCAATGTGTTTTGAATTACTAGACCTTTTGTTATTTTTACAGAAGAACACAGCTGCTTCATTATCACAATAAATCACAAGTTTGTCTTCAACTATGTGACTCAAAACCTCAGTTTGAATCAGAAAATTTCTAATCCAAAGTCCCTCACACATGGTCTCATAAACTGCAATATACTCAGCTTGCATTGTAGAAGTGGTCACCAAGGTCTGCTTCATGGTTTTCCAGGCTATAGCTCCTCCAGCCATCATGAAAACATATCCACAAGTTGATTTATTAGATGTAGGATAATTCCCAGCAAAGTCAGAATCTGAATATCCTGTGAGATTTAGATTTTCCACATGTCTATATACCAGCATATTACTCTTAGTACCCTGCAGATATCTCAAAACTTTCTTTCCTGCAACCCAATGCTCATGACTAGGGTTTGACTGAAACCTAGACATGATCCCAACTGCAAAGGCCAAATCTGGTCTGGTGCAGACTTGAGCATACATTAAACTACCAACAAGTCTAGCATATGGTTTAGAATCCATAGCTTCTTTTGCATCCTGAGACTTGTTTTTAGTTAACTTGTCTCCTTTAGACATAGGTACTTCACCAGTTGAACACTTTTCCATATTGAATCTTTTCAGGACTTTAGAAATATAATTCTTCTGAGACAGACCTAAAAGCTTGCGAGTTCTATCTCTTTTAATCTCTATTCCAAGTACATATGAAGCCTCACTTAAATCTTTCATGTCAAAATTCTTTGACAGAAAGCTCTTGGTATCCTTTAGCATTTTTACATTAGTGCTGGCCAAGAGTATATCATCAACATATAGTACAAGAAATATGAAATTATTTCCAGAGACCTTCAAATAAACACATTCATCAACTATGTTTTCAGTAAATCCAAAAGAAGAGATTACTGAATCAAACTTCTTATACCATTGTCTAGAAGCCTGCTTTAATCCATAAATGGATTTCTTTAACCTGCAGACTAAGTGCTCACTGCCAGCATTGACAAAACCCTCTGGTTGTTTCATATAGATCATCTCATCCAAATCACCATTCAAGAAGGCTGTTTTAACATCCATTTGATGAAGTTCCATATCAAAATGTGCCACTAAGGCCATAATAATTCTAAAGGAATCTTTTGTTGAAACTGGTGAAAAGGTTTCTGTGAAATCAATTCCTTCTTTCTGTGTAAAGCCTTTGGCTACAAGTCGTGCTTTATGTCTTTCAACATTTCCAGATGCATCTCTTTTGGTTTTAAATACCCATTTGCAGCCTATAGCTTTCTGGTTTGGATTTGGTTCAACTAGCTCCCATACTTCATTATTATCCATTGACTTTATTTCTTCTTGCATTGCAATCTGCCACTGCATAGACTCTGAACTTTCTATTGCTTGAGCAAAACTGGTGGGATCATTGTCATCTGAGCAATCTATTTCTACTTCCCCTTCATTAAAATAGACATGATAATCACTGTTTTCCCCATATTTTGGTTTCTTGGCTCTGGTGGACTTTCTAAGCTGAGGAGGTGGATTTTGTTGATTTACAGGAAGGTTCTGTTCCTCTATGTTCTCTTCTGGTTGATTCACTTGAGGCTCATGCTGAACTGCAGGTTCAGCTTGATCCTCATCCATTTGCATTTCTTGATCAAAAAATTGATCTTCTGCATTGGTTTCTGTTAAACTTTCAGAGGCTAGATTATTGGTTTTGAAAGGTAAAGCTATTTCCATATCTTCATTTAGCATAATTTCTTCAAAGTCTGTAGATAAATCTTCAAGCTTTGTATTATGCACTTTTTCACTCAGAAACTTTACTTGATGTGTTTCAAAAATCCTAGGTGAATGTTTAGAAGAATAAAGCTTGTACCCTTTAGACTTATCTGGATAACCAATAAAATAGCAGCTAATTGTTTTCGGATCAAGCTTATTAATATTCGAGTTGTAAACTCTTGCTTCTGCATGGCATCCCCAAACATGGCAATGATGTAGACTTGGTTTTCTTCCAGACCACAATTCGAATGAGGTTTTATTTATAGCTTTACTTGGAGTTCTGTTGCAAATATAATTTGCTGTTTTTAAAGCTTCACCCCATAGAAATTTAGGTAGGCCAGTGGTGCACATCATGCATCTGACCATATTTAAAAGTGTCCTATTCTTTCTCTCAGCAACACCATTCTGTTGGGGATTGAAAGGTGTTGTGTATTGAGCTTTTATGCCTTGTTCCTCAAGAAACAAAGCAAAAGGACCCTTAGATTGGCCTTTCTCTGTGTATTTTCCATAAAACTCTCCCCCTCTATCTGATCTTACTGTTTTGATCTTCCTTTCCAGTTGGTTTTCTACCTCAGTTTTAAAAACTTGAAAAGCTTTTAAAGCTTGAGATTTCGCAGAGAGTAGAAAAACGTAACAGAATCTGGAGTGATCATCTATAAATGTGATAAAATACACATTTCCACAGATAGTCTTATGCTGAAAAGGGCCACAGATATCAGTATGGATTAATTCAAGTAGATTTTGGCTTCTATATGCAGTCTTTTTCCTCAAGTTTGTGAGTTTTCCCTTATAGCATTCCACACATTCATTTAAGTCTGAAAAATCTAGTTCTGGTAAGATATTGTTTTTTATCAGAAGTTTCAGTCTTTCTGCAGAAATATGGCCAAGTCTTCTATGCCACAAAAAGGCAGACTTTTCATTGATTTTAGTTCTTTTAACACCTGTTAAAGTGTTAGGACTTTGTGTGCATTCTGGTTGTTGTGTTCTTTCTGTTTCAACAAAAGAAATTTCTTGTTGAGGTGTAGAACAATTGAGCTGTAAATAACCATTCATTATTGCACCAGAACCAATATTCATAGAATTTCTTGAAATAATTATTCCATTATCATCAATCAAAAGTCTACAACCAGCATTGACCAAAAGACTAACCGAAACTAAATTCCTTCTAATGGAAGGTACATAAAAAACATTTTCTAAAACTAAAAATCTTCCAGAACCAAAACTGAGCCTTAGCGTGCCTATTGCCTTGACTGCTACTCGCATGCCATTTGCTACTCTTAGGTTGATTTCATCATTTTTTGGGGTTCTCTTCTTTGTGAATCCCTGCAAAGAATTAGTTATATGCACTGGAGAACCAGAATCTAACCACCAGCTAGTAGGTTCAACATTTAAAAAGTTAATTTCTAAAGCAAAAATCTGAGAAAATTGCTTACCTTTCTTAACCAACCAATTCTTGTAACCAGTACAATCCTTCTTCATGTGTCCTATCTTTTTGCAAAAATAGCACTTGAACCGGAATGGTTTTGTTTCTCCTGAGGTTGAAGCTTTAGTGATGGTTTTGACAGGTTTAAGCTTGTTCTGGGGCTTTTTCTTCTGAGGCTTTTCAACAAGGTTTACTGTAGTGCTAGGTTCTCCTTGTTCTTTCTTGATCCTAGCCTCTTCATCACAGCATATAGAGATCAACTCATCTATGGACCAGTTTTCCTTTTGAGCATTATAGCTAGTTCTTAAGTGGCTATAGCTGCTAGGGAGTGTATCAAGTACATGATGTACTATCAACTCATCTTTAACTCCCTGCCACATTTCCCTTAGTCTAGCATTGATGTTTACTAGCTTTAGAATATGCTCTCTAACTGATCCGGATTGAGAAAATTCTATACTATGATATTCCTTATTCAGCCTAGCAATTTCAGACTTTTCACTTTCTTTAAATTTTGCTGCAATAGCATCCATGAAATCTGTTGCTAAGTCTGGTTCTGTAATGCTGCCCCTTATGGTGTTTGACATAGAGGTTTTGATAAGGTTTTTAGCCATCCTGTTTGACCTCATCCACTTCCTGTAATGGTCTTTAACTTCCTTAGAATCTTCTCCAGCTGGTACCTCTGGCATGTCTTCATAGAAACAGTAATCCATGTTATCTTGCACACTCATATAGTTTTCTATCGATTCCTTCCAGGCTCTATAGTTTGTTCCAGTGAGTACCAAAACAGAATTTAGGTTCACATAATGTTTTCCTAGAAGCAAAAGAAGAAAAAGAAACTTAGTGAGTTCTTATTTTGTAAGGCTTTATTGAGTTTTTAGTGTTTTATGAAATTTGTTAGCTTATTCAAAAACAAGCAATTCAGAAGCAAAAAACAAAACCAACAGAAAACACATGATTCTATACATATACTTGCATCTTTCAGTCCATAAACCATAAAACAATATTTAAGCAACACTTTTGAGTAGAAGCTAAATATTCTGTAAGTCTTGATCAATAAGCCATGTCAAACCAAAATATGTTATACAGGAAAAATAATCCACGTCTTTGGACAGAAGAAAATTTTTTATGTATCCAGAGATAATTTAGTTTGATATGCATATTGCTGTTTTGAGTTCTAAAGACATAATCTGTCACTTCTTTGGAAGATACAATGATATGATTTTAGAACTCAAAACACAATTATCAATCTGTTTTTATTGTCATATGTATTCTCTTGACATCAATGAGGAATGCTTTGTGCAATATGCTCATTGATATCAGCAGAATACTACAAAATTGATGATTTCCATCTTTATGCTTTCTAACCAGAATTCGTCTTTGTAAGAAAACTTGTAAGGAAATCCCATCATCAGTAATTTCATAAGCCTATATAAAACTTAAGGAGATCATAATAAGCTTAATAGAGCCACAGACATATCTTCATCGATTCAATCCAATTCCATAGAGTATAACCTGTATTGAAATTTCATCCAGCCACAGAACAACACAAATTCCCAACTTATGTGCACGCTGGGAGTGCTCTAGGGTTCTTATGCATATATATACATATAATTATTGTAGTATAACATGCTTGAATTGAAATTGTTTACGAAAAACCTGGTTTTTGCTTTTTCCCAAAATTTTCTGCAGAAAGGTTTTTAAAGCGGAAGCATCTCTGATTGCAGTATTCACGTTGATCTTGGCTTCTTAATCCATGGCTGTGTTGGAGTTGAATTCCTTACAAGACGCAGAGCATCTCTGGCTTTTCTGGTTCATCCCCTTCCCATATCTGCTTTTTGCAGAAATCGACCGTTAGGGGCCAACGGCTATTTCTGCAGTTTAAAAACCTTTGCTTCGGGTCGGGTATGAACCGGGTCAGCCTGTTTGCACATGGGTTGCCAAGAACACGATCCGAAAAACAAAACCAGAAAATTCTCTTGTTCCTTTAAAATTGGTTTTCTTAAATACTTTGTTCAACCGATTTTATGATCACAGATGTGCTCTGATACCAATTGTTATTTCAATAACAAACATCATGCTCATAACCAGATTCATAGAACTTGAATTAAAACCAAACTGTAAAACCAGAAACAGAACAAGAACACAGAATTTTGAAGATCAACATACCATCAGCACCCTTAATCGGATCCATCTCTGTAACTGAACCTGAAACAAGAAACAATTAGGCTAAGCCTTCTGTTAGATCACCACCACAAGCTTCTGATATGGACAGAACAATGTGCTTAAGAACGATGGGATTAACAGGGACTAAACCTTCTATTTATAAGAGATCTGTGATTCAAGAGTCCATCCATAAAGGACTACTTGAATCACAAGAAACCTAGTTAGAATCTGAATGAATCACTGCAGTATTCCTCTCATAGAATCCGATAAGATTTCCTTAGCTTTAGGAACAATACACAGTTTCCTAATGCAACTAGGAAAGCACAAATCATTATCCATGTTGAACTAGTTTCATACTTTGTTTATAATTCATGTATTCCGGATATTGTTGTAACAAGTCCATTTGTTTTTCTAACAACATAAACTTGTATTTGACTAAATATTCAGAATAGGTACTCAGATATTCTTGGGAAGTTGGGAAGTTATCTCCAAAATATGATGAACAGAAAATTTTGTTGTTGGACAGAGAAAAAATAGATCGTCATGCGTAGGATAACAAAGTTCTATTTGGATGCGAAAAGATATTTACCGTTTATAATACACAAGAGATGGAAGTTTAAGCTGATGTAATACTAAGTGCAGGCCAAGCAGCCAAAGAGGAAGACTGATCCAGGGGATTGGAGAAGGTATTGTAAGTGTCATATTTGCGAGGATTTATGGGAGTCTCTCCTTTCCATCCTAAAGCATGCTTGATCGACCTTTTTTTATTTTGATTTTGAAAAGGAGCATGCTTGATCGATCTTGTTGTTACATAATGATGAATCACTGACCTGTGTCGTGCATATGTATGAAAGGTATGTGTTATAGTTGAGCTGCATACTTTGAAACGATCTTCACCTTTGATTATTTATGTGTATGAAGTCTCGATTTCTACTTGTGAATATCGAGGAAGGTAAGAATAAGATCAAATTATTTGTTCAATTGCCTGTTTTGCAATTGCCGCGCAGCCACCCATGTCAGTTTTATCAAATTCCACCAGGATCTGCGATGGATTCAAATCTCACACCAGGTGAGTTATGAATTATAAAAATAGAAAAATAAAAAAAAGGCAGTTATATCACTTATATCAGAGTTTTCACTAAAATGACAGTTATACCCTTAAAAAATGGCGGCGGTGTGAGTTTTCACTATAATAGAGATTTTACTTAAATTTGAGGATTTTAGATTCTCAATCATCTCCAACTGAACAGATTCTCTATCTCATTCTCTAAAATAAGGATTTAGATGAAAGAAAATATATGCATCCCTATATTTATAGAGTAAGAAAGAGAAATTTGTAGAATGAAAAGTTAATGATTAAATTAATGTAATATAAAAAATTAAAAATAATCATTAATAAGAGAGAATATATTCATCTTATAAATGAATTTTATTTAAAATAAATAATTTATTATTATAAAATAATTTAAAAATAATTATTAATTAGAATTTATAATAAATTGTGTTATAAATGTCTCTGTAAAATAGGAACATGTTGAAATTGGAACAAAAATTTATAGAGAAAATGAGGTTTACTTTAGAGAAATTTTTTGGGATCCTGTTAGACTTACCCGGACACCGGAGTGAAGCAGACACAGAAGAGACGAGTGGCAAAAGGAAAAATGTCTTGGGTCATTGACGAGGCTCCTCTTCTTCAACCCTCCTACACAGACCCAGACACAGACAGAGAAAGAGACTCGTCATCTCCGGGAATTGTACCATCCGACGACGCAGGACCTCCGACACATAATCAGCGCATCGCTTCACTCGACGTCTTCCGTGGTCTCACCGTTGCGGTACGCGCTCAATGGATGTCATTGTCGATTATACCCCATGTTCCTTTGATTCAATGATTTCTGTACAGTGATTTAATTCAATTGCGTATACACCCAAAACTGACATTTCTCTTAGTTATTGTCTAATTTCTTGACTTCACTAGTCTGCTGTAATAATTAACAGTTGATGATTCTGGTTGACGATGCTGGAGGAGCTTTCCCATCCATAAATCACTCTCCCTGGTTCGGTGTTACACCTGCAGATTTTGTAATGCCATTTTTCCTTTTTCTTGTTGGTGTCTCTGTCGGCCTAGCATTCAAGGTATGAGCCCCCTTCTTGTTTCCGGAAATCCTTCATAAAATGACTTGATTACTAATACAGTAGATTTCCATGTGCTGCACTACTGTGCTTTCTGTTACCATGCAGAGAATATCAAACAAGACAACTGCCACAAAGAAGGTCATGCTTCGAGCAATAAATCTCTTCCTCTTGGGGTTATTACTGCAAGGTAGGCTGCTATTTTTTTTATTGCATTCTGGTAAGCTCAAACTTGATGCAAACTACAGATTCCTTGGTTTTCTCTTAGTTACATTCCAACTGTTGAGTTTATTTTTTTATTTTTATTTTTTATTATGATATTAATCATTTTCTTTATATTTCATGCTTTTCTATTCTATAACTCGCAAGCGATACTAGATATGAGGCGTTCTACGTATGTAATTTATTTTACAGTTAATATAGCAAATGAAAACTGGTTGTCTCTTTTTATTTTGGAATGTGTTGTTAGGTGGGTATTTCCATGGGCGTAGACATTTAACATATGGAGTCGATGTTAGAACAATACGTTGGCTAGGTGTACTACAGGTATTATCATTGAGTTGTATATTTCGTACTATTATGGATGAGGATTCTGGAAGTTTGTAATTTTTATTTTCCTGGTCTTAATTAGGAGTTATTCTGCTTTTCAAAAATGGGTTTTGTGATTTCCAGAGGATATCGATTGGATATCTGTTGGCTTCAATGTCGGAAATCTGGCTTGTTAACAACAGAAGTGTCGACTCACTGGTTGACTTCGCTAGGAAATACTACATTCAGTGGTCAGTTCTGCTATATATTTCTTTTATCCTCATATTTTGTTCACTTTATCAGATTTTATGCAATTTAATCTGCTTAGGTAGTTAGGTGAGAACTAAATCATAACAGTTTCTGTTTAGTTAACTAATAATTAGATTACCTATGCATATATTTCTTTTTCTGTTTCTATATTCTTGATCTGTCCCTTCTGTACCTGAATGCAGGTTGTTTGCTATTGGAATGTGCTCGTTTTATATGAGCTTGCTGTATGGCCTCTTAGTTCCAAGTTGGGAATATGAAGCTGCACACATGGATTTGTCTGCTCTTACCTCTAGTACTCAAACTGTGAGTTGAATATTTCTTTCTTTGCATTACTAGTTGTGGATGGACAATACTGAGGTTGTCAAATTTTTTGCACAAGCCTGTATAAATTATTCAGATTCTCTGCTTTCAGATTTTAAGATATATCAACAGATATGATGTCATTGAAGAAATTTTGGAAGATATAATGAACAATTTATGCATAAATTTTATTAATACTTTCAGCATTGAGGTTCAAAATGTAGATAAGAGGTCCATAGACATCTAGAGAGAGGTCCTAGGATTTGAAAGTAGATGAAGATCCATCTAAACAATACACATATAATCAAGCCCCTTCTAGTAAGAGATCCCTTTTTCGGGTCTAAAAAAGGGATAAGTCATTTGGCAAACTTTCTGATCACCAAACCGCATCTTCACCGTTCAGTTTGTAGAGCTATATGAGTAGATCATCTCTACAAATTTTCAGAAGATTTGATGATCGTTAAGGCATTCAAAATGTTGTTTTATTTTTAATAACTTCGAACGGCTCAGGTTTGTCAGAAAGTGTTGAATTGTTTGACTTAATCTCAGTCATCTAAGGCTTAGTTTGGTATTGAGGTGAAAAAACTCAAATATGGAAAAACTGTGTTTTAAATAAGCAACATGTCACCTGCTTTTTAAAATCGTGGTTTTTTCAACTAAATTTTATAAATAAGCACCTTATAAAAAACTTACCAAACACATAATCAACTCATAATGATAATTATAAGTGATTATTTACTCCAAAACACAATACCAAACTAAGCCTAAGGTCTTTAAAAAAACAGATCTAAGAGCGTTTTGCTATCCCTTTTTTAGACCCCAAAAAGGGATTCCTTACTAGAAGGGCCCTGTACATATAATAGTCGTATCAAATCTTATAAAAAAAAAGTAGTTATAATTATTTGCTTGAAATTGAAATATATTCGTTTGAGCTCCCTACTATCCATCTATTATATATTATGTCCATCTCATTTTCTGACCAACAAATACATTTACTAGCATCTACTTATCGATAGCACTGGTGAGCCGCGGGTGTTTGACTTGAAATCTAGTTTCTTTTACTTTCAATTTCATCCAAATGTTGGTTGAAATATGGTAAACTGCTTCCTAATACCATGGATATCAGTACTATATCACATTATATTGGCAAAACATTGGGGATATTTGCTCCACCCCACTAGCTGTTTTAGTAAGAGAGATCTATGAGCAGACATGCCCGATATTGACAGATTTTTGAAACCTTGTGAATAACTGAACTTTGTTAGCACCTATTGATATTCAACATTTTTGACATGAAGATGATGTTAATGACTTAATTAGTGTTGACTACTGAAACTCTGAGTGTCTGCATACTTGATGAGTATATTCGCCTTTATTATTAGTTGCCTAGAAACTGAAACACCATATTTATTTCGTAGATTTATTGTGATGTGAAGAGTAGTCTTCAACCGCCTTGCAATGCTGTTGGTTTTATCGATCGCATTATATTGGGTGAACATCATCTTTATCAACATCCCGTTTACAGAAGAACCAAGGTCATTCTCCTAAGCCTTCTCTTTATTTGTATTAATGAATGAGGTGGATTTTACCCTCTTCTACTACAGATTATAGTCTATTTTGAGAGACGTAACCCTGTATGCCACAGGAATGCAGTATTACTTCTCCCGACTATGGACCTCTGCCACCTAATTCTCCTAGCTGGTGCCTTGCTCCATTTGATCCTGAGGGAATCTTAAGGTTAGTTTCTGTCTCACCTGCCTATATCTCTAACCACCACCCATTCAACACCCCCCCCCAACCAAAACCCACCCTCTGACACTCTGTAGACCTGTTGTATGTTTTTTCTATTGATTGTAATTGTTCTTCGACTTATATACCTTTTTCTTGCTCCTAGCTCTCTGATGGCTGCTGTTACTTGTTTTGTGGGATTGCATTTTGGGCACATATTATTGCATTTTAAGGTATGATGTTTCTTGTTGTTGATGTATGACACTGTCCATTTCTGTAGAATAGTGCCATGTTATGAAATCATGTACTTGTCAAGATTTGGTCCTTCGATGGATTGTTTCATGGCTCGAATCCTTTCTTTTGCTGTAGGACCAAAACCAAAGGGTTCTCTTATGGTGCATATCTTCCTTTCCTCTTCTAATCTTTGGGTTCGTTTTGGAGATGCTAGGTATAACTTTTATAAACTTTTTATTCTTTTCTTTCGCAATAGGAGTTTACTGTGTTTCCTCTGAGAGTAATGGACGGTGTATCAGGTATTCCTTTCTGTAAACCACTGTACACACTGAGTTATACATGCGTTACTGCGGGAGCATCGGGATTGGTCTTAAGTATTATCTTTTACATAGTAAGTTGTACTTCTATGCAACGATTATGATCAAATCTGAGAGGTATTCCTTAAGGAAAGATGATTAGATGGGCTTGATTTAACTATATGCACTGTTCCTCTGATACCTGAGAGGTATTCCTTAAGGAAAGATGATTAGATGGGCTTGATTTAACTATATGCACTGTTCCTCTGATATGGATACATTTAAACAAATCTGAATGGATTCACTTGGAATTGCTTGTGATTTTGACACACTTTGAGAACAGGCTGTAATTTGACATGGTTATTTTGACTTGCATAGTGGCCTTAAATCCTTTTATTACGTACAAGGATTGGCATGGAGATGGATGATACATCGTAGGAAGAAGAAACAATCCACAGATATTTTTACAAAGATTAATGTGCCTCATTATATTTATACCTTATGCAAGTGCAGGTTGATGTCAAACATATCAGAAAGCCCACAGTATTGTTGCAATGGATGGGGATGAATGCGCTCCTAATATATGTTTTTGCTGCTTGTGATCTTTTCTCAGTAGGATTGCAAGGTTTCTATTGGCGGTCCCCTGAAAACAACTTGGTATAGTACCTTTCTTTGCTGTAGTGTAGTCTTTCAAGATACTCACCAGTTACTGTAGACTTGGGGAGTTTTTAATTTGTTCAATGGTTTGGAGGAGTGAAATCCATCTTAAATAATTCAGACTGAATTTGACATGCAGGTTGATGGAGCCGAAGCATTATTGCAGGTTATAGTCCACTCAAAGAATTGGGGTACCCTAGCGTTTGTAATACTTGAGATTGTATGTTGGGGTCTTATTTCAGGGTTTTTACACATGAAAGGCGTATATATAAAACTTTAATAAGATATCAAACCCATGTCCCCTGTAACCTTAGTGGGGGCATTATATTTGTAAGTTTGGACGCACTGTACAGACTTAGTGACCAAGCCTCCTATAAATTAGTTGCAACACGAGTCCAGATGATTCGAGTGAGTACATATCTTTATGACTTTCTGTTGAAATGAATTGTGGGATAGAGACATAACATGACAATGGGTTTATAGACCAGGCCATTAAACACTAGCTGATTCTTTGACTGATAAGAGAGATAAGAGGGAAGAGTAAATATGACGCATTGAAGCTCTTACGAGTTACGAGAGCTTTCTCTAGCTAGGCCTTAATTGTGTGGACAAAAAATCAATTTATGCGCAAGTCAGAGACAGTTTTCTAGTGTTTTCGATCCCCATTAGGCAATCCTCATTTCACAGTTTTCACTAGAAGAGTAAAGGCAAACACCGGGAAAATACAGTCCTGTTTATTTGGATAAAAAGATGAAGTAGGAGGAATAATTTTTATTTGAATTAATTTCAGTTTACTTACTTGAACTTTGGCTCAATCATCATTTCAGTCTCTATACTTTTGATTTCATCAGCTACATCCCTGTACTTCCCTAAATTAATCAAATGATACCAATTTTGTAATTTCGTCCAAACAATCTATCAATACCAAAGGCTTTTTTGTACCATTTCCCTACATTAATGCACCATTATCATATTACGATTATAAACAAGGCTAAACAATTCATATAATTAAGTTGAACAATAGAAAACAAATCATATATGGTGATTTCTTTTTGTTTTACCATATATGATTTGTTTTCGTTTATTTTCTATTGTTCAACTTGATTATATGATTTGTTTAGCTTTATTTATAATCGTAATATGGTAACGGTGCATTAATGTAGGGGAAATATTCTAAAAAGCCTTTGGTATTGATAGATCGTTTGTACGGAATTTACAAAATTAGTATTAGTTGATTAATTTAGAAAGTATAGGGGTGTAGTTGATGAAATCAAAAGTATAGAGACTGAAGTGATGATTCAACCAAAGTTCAAGTAAGTAAACTGAAATTAATTCTTTTTATTTTTATTAAAAAAATAGAATCTAAAGATTTCACACATATTCCCTTTCGTGACTCTAATTCATGACTTAATAATCTACTTCTTAAATAATAATGTTTTTTACCACTTAAACTATCTCATTAATAATCTACTTTTTAGATAATAATGTTTTTCACCACTTAAACTATCTCATTTCGTCCAAAACTTATCGAAGCATGATGAATAATTCTCTGTGTCTACTACAAAGCTCGCGAACAAGAAGAATATGGCACAGATGTAGATCAAAGACCTTGGTATAAATATTTAGTTTCTTTATGTGAAAGGTATACCCAACTAGGCCTGACAGAAGCACAATAATAAATGTAGGACATGAACACAAGGATATATAGTGGTTCACCGTGCCATCGGAGGGCACGGCTACGTCCACTTGGAATATACTATAGCCGGCTAATAAGCCATCGGTGGTACAAAGGTGGAATGCCTTGGAACCAACTAAACTTATATCTAAGGGGGGAGCCTTCTATTTATAGGGAAGGAAAGCTCCCTCCTTTACAATGTTTCCAATGTGGGATGCAAACCCACTTTTCCTACTCACGAAGCTATTTCAGGAGCCCGGTGGTACGGCTTCCGAGTGCGTTTCCGGTGATGTGGAACAATGGAGATGTAGCCGGGTGCTGGTCTACCCGATGCATGCCGGAGTTGGGTCCTACCGCGCCGGTTGCACAGTCCACGAGGTCGCCGAACATGCTTGGCGGTGCACCATATATACCTCCAACAAGTCCCCCAAGTTCCCGAGTAAGAGTGCAATCTTACTTGGGGAGTTAATCATCATGTGCCGCTAAGTGTAGGTGGTGACCGAGTCACCCCTATTACCACCAGTCCCCCAAGTCCCTAAGTGAGATTTGACTCTTACCGGGCGTTCGAATGCCGAGTCCCACCCCTCCGCTCGAGTGTTACTGATGTGCTCCCAGTAGTAGTCCCCCAAGTCCGTGTTGGAGACTTGACTTGGCCGGGAGTGATGTTTCCATGCTAGTGTCCTCCGTGTTTGGGGGTGTACTGAGGTGTACTGAGGTACCGGGTTCTGATCCGCACTGTCTGTGCCGGGTTCTGATCCGCATTGTCTGTGCAATATTTCCCGGAGGCAAGCTGATTGGATCATCGGGTTCCGGAACGGCGGTGGGTGCCCAGGGAGGATCCGGGTTTGACCGGTCCTGAATCGTTGAAGCTTGATCGGGCAGAGCCGCTGCTGAACAAAGCTGGGCCTGCTGAATCTGGGGTGACCCGCTGGCTGAGGTGAACCGCTGAACAAGATCGGGTCGGAGGGTGAGCCGGTAGACTGAGCGGCCGAGCTCACGAGGCCGGAGGTGAGGTGCTAGCGTGAGCTGTGGTGCAGGGGTCGAGGCTCTGGCGCAGCGGTGCGGAACCGGGATGCCCATGCAATAAATGTGGAGCGGGGTGAAACCCGGTCGAGTGCATGGGATGATGATGTGGCGTTGAAATCCGCCATGCAATGAATATGGTGCGGGTTGAAACCCGGACGAGTGCATGGGATGATGATGCGAGGACTCGACCGATGGACTGCCATGTCGGAACGAGTCCCCCAAGTTCCTAAGGTGAAATTGCTGCCAACGGTGAGGCAGGCCGGGGAGTAGCCTGGTGGGTCGGCCCAGCTTGTGCTGGAATAAGCGTGGGATAATGTGCAGGGTTTCTAGCCTGCGGGGAGACTTGTTATGTGTTAGAGAAACTGTTCGTACCTAAAAACCGTAGGCCTGGCAGAGACAGATGAATCCAAGTGTGATCTCCTGTAAACCTGCTTACTAAGGGGAATACCGGGCGGGCCGGTCTTCTCCTCTCCGATGCCTAAGTTAATTCAGTTTGGATGAATAGATAACTTAAGCACGTATGATAACCAGTAGGAAAGATCAGTTACCTATTAATGAGGGTAGTTGAGGCCCTTATATAAGTGCCCGGGCGTGAGGTCTGGCCTCACTCTTCGATGTGGGACTGGCTTCCTTCTGTTCGTACACCAAAGGACAGCTCTGGTGACCTCTTTGGCAGGCTGGCGCCCCCAGTCCCCGGGTCCCTGGTCGCAAGGTAGACTGCTGGACCCCGGCTCCGGGTGCTGGCGATCTGGTTCCGGGCCCTAGGCCGGCCCCGGGTGCACTGGTTGCGGGTCTGTGGGCCTGTTGTAGCCCCTCTGTGACTACTGTCAACAAGTCCCCCAAGTTCCCGGTCAAGTGCAATCTTGAATGGGGATTTAATATGTCTTGCTTCTGTCCCGCAGACCCGCAGTTACCAACCCAACGGTACCCAGTCCCCCAAGTCCGTATTGAAGATTGGGCGTGACCGGGCGTTCGGTCAGGCGAGGTGCGGTGAGTACCGTATCGAGTCGGAGAGTGCATGGGATCTCGACCGGCGTTCTGCCATATCAGAACGAGTCCCCCAAGGCGAAATTGGCGAACCGACCAGTGGACCCCCATACCGTATCGAGTCGGAGAGTGCATGGGATCTCGACCGGGCGTTCTGCCATATCGGAACGAGTCCCCCTAGGCGAAATTGGCGAACCGACCGGTGGACCCCCATACCGTATCGAGTCGGAGAGTTCATGGGATCTCGACCGGGCGTTCTGCCATATCAGAACGAGTCCCCCAAGGCGAAATTGCTGCCAATGGCAGGCCGGGAGGGGCCCAGTGGCTCGGCCCAGCTTGTGTTGGAATAAGCGTGGGGCGACGTGCCTGCGGGGAGAGTTCTGGATCAGAGAAACAATCTGCCCGGTAGGGAGGCGTTGAGATGACAAGTCTCGCCTTGAATCCCCATTTTGATCGCAGTTCAGTGCGATGCAGGGTTTTTATCCTGCTGGACAAGAGTACATGTGTTAGATGTAAACTCGCCCGGGTGTATAAAGCCCATGCCGGTTGAATGTTCTCATAATCGGAGTCATGCCATGGAGCCGGTTGAATGATACCTAACCGGTGAGGGGCCATGGAGCCGGTTGGATGTCTCCTAACTGGTGAAATGTTCTCAAGCCGGTTGAATGTTACCTAACCGGTGAGAGGCCATGGAGCCGGTTGAATTATACCTAACCGGTGAGCTGCCATGGAGCCGGTTGGATGTCTCGTAACCGGTGAAATGCTCTCGAGCCGGTTGAATGTTACCTAACCGGTGAGCTGCCATAGAGCCGGTTGGAAAATCATAACCGGAGGGCCGTCGCGGAGATGCAATGCAGCCGGTTGAATGATACATAACCGGTAAACTGCCATGGCTCTGGTTGGAAGATCATAACCGGAGAGAAGCCTTCGAGCCGGTTGAAAAAATCATAACCGGAGAGTTGGCATGGAGATACCATGCAGCCTGTTGAATGATACCTAACCGGTGAACTGCCATGGCTCCGGTTGGAAGATCATAACCGGAGAGAAGCCTTCGAGCCAATTGAAAAAATCATAACCGGAGAGCTGGCGTGGAGATGCCATGCAGCCGGTTGAATGATACCTAACCGGTGAACTGCCATGGCTCCGGTTGGAAGATCATAACCTGAGAGAAGCCTTAGAGCCGGTTGAAAAAATCATAACCGGAGAGTTGGCGTGGAGATGCCATGCAGCCGGTTGAATGATACCTAACCGGTGAACTGCCATGGCTCCGGTTGGAAGATCATAACCGGAGAGCTGTCGCGGCCCTTGGGGAAGTGAAGGGGGGGGGGGGGGGGGGGGTGTTGACGCCTCGGTTCCTGCTCCATCTCTCCTCCATGTCGCTCGTAGGCGGGACAAGTGGCTGACATGCATTTAAGGAGGAAGCCCATCAGTCCCGTCAGTTATGATGGCGTGGGAAGTTTACCAATGCTGGGACACGTGCCAGTATGGAGCGATCTGAGATGGAGGGTCTGGATTCGCAGGCGTTTGAGTTGTTCTGATTGCGTGTTTTGGGGAGATTACAAGTGCCTAGGGCATCGGACCCCTCTATAAAAAGGCCTCCTCTTCCTTCATAAGTTCTATTTTGTTCTTTGGCTCAGAGAGAAGAAGAGAAGGTTAGAGAGGAATCCGGCGAAAGTTTTGTAGAGGTGCCCGCGACATCCGTTGCCTCAAGCGTTCTTGTTCTTTGCCTGCCATTGCTCGGTGTTTTCGTAGGACGGACTTTCCTCGGTTGTGCATAGTAATCGGTAAGTCTTGCTTTCTTTGTCTGGTGTTTTTTTTTTCTTTTTCTTTTTGGCGTTTTGCGGCGAGAGAGAGAGAGAGGGGGGGGGGGGGGGGGGGGGGCGAGGCTCTGTTGCCGACAGTGAGTTGTTTTAAGTGGGGCGACTGCGGTAATCTTGGGGAGGAGCCGCAGAGGGGCGCTGTTCTAGCCTGTTGCTGACCAGGGTGGGGTTTTGTTTTCTTCCCCTTAGGTTAAATGGCTTCTGCAAGTTCTGATGGGGCTTCCGAATCGGCCGACAGGCATTCCGTCGTGGACGATGAGGAGAGACTGGAGGATTGGCTCGGTTCGGAATCCCCGGATGCCGAAGCCGCTGACCGCTCCGGGAGTGAGGTTTCGTCTTCCGGGTCCTCGGGATCTGAGGAAATCCCGCACGGGGTGCGCTTTTCTGGCACTCCGTCCGTGAGCTACACCATTGGGAGTGGGAAAGGGGCCGTGGTGTGTGATGAACCGGAGGGTAGTATGAATCTCGAAGAGATTGCCGCCTTCCGGGAGACGTGGAGTATCCCCGATGAGGTGGCGTTACGGCCGCTGAATACCGGAGAATCGGCCTGTAACCCGGAGGCGGGTTGGGTTGCCGTGCACTTGGACCAATTTCGCCACGGGTTTTCCCTCCCGCTGCCAGATTTCGTGTAGTACACGCTCAGTGCCCTGCAAGTGTCTCCCGCGCAGCTTCCCGGGAACTAGTGGAGGAAGCTGCTGAGCCTCGGTTGCCTGTACCAGTTGTCCGGGATGAGCATGCCGACGGTGAACGAGTTCCGGGCATTGTACAGAATATCCTTCTCGAAGAAGAGGGGCTCCGTGGTGATGGCGGGGGGGGGGGGGGGGAGTGGCAGAAGAGGAGTAAAATGTACCGGGTTCCTGGTGCCTTCCAGCCCCTTGGTGACCAATCGTTCGAACTATTCGAGTTGGAGCGGGAAAGGATTACGACTATACTCGGATGCTGGGACGATCTCGAGCAAAGCTCTTACAACTTCATTCGGCGGGAGGTGTTGGAGTACTGCGGTCTCGGGCGAGATCCTGGTGCGTAGCAAGGTTTTAGCGGTGGCGTTTCTGCTGGCCGAGTTTTAAACACTAACGTTTTGCTTGTCCTGCAGGTGCATCTTCCCGGGCTGTCATTAAACCCGACAATACCTTATCCATGGACGGTGAAGACCTTCTCTCAAGTCTAAAGGAGAAAGGGGAGTCCGTTTCGCGGACCTCGGTGGACGAGGAGCCCGGTCGGCTTACCGTTCATGCCGAACCGAAGGCCATGGACGTTGAGGGCGACGCCTATATTCTGAGGCGTGTGAAGAGTCACCTTGCTGCGCCCAAGGCGGGACCTGGAAAGAGCAAGACCACCGGGGGGCCACCAAAGGTTCCTGGTGGGGTGAACTGGATTCCGTACCGGCCGGGATCAGTCCCGCTAGTCACCAGGGTCACCCGGTCAGGCGCACAAGCTTCTTCACCGGACGGCCAGGGTGAGAAGAGGCGGAGGGTCATGGACGTTCCTCCCTCCACGCTGGTGACGCTGACCAGCCGGTCGTCAGGTGATAACTTGGCGAAGCGGCTCAAGGTGACCAGTGGTGCGTCGAGTTCCGCTGGGGACAAGGCTGCCGCTGCTCCAAACTCTACCATTCAGCAGAGTAGCCCCACTCCTGCGGAGGAACAGAGGGGGAGTCTGGAGAATCCCTTCGTCCGGAAGGTGGCGGCAGATGTGGCTGGCCTTGGCCTGGACAGGCCTGGGGTCACCGGAGCCTTGGCGGGGGAGAACCGCCAAAAGTGCGAGAAGTCGGTCCTCCGGGTAAGAATTGCTCGGTGCCATGGCATTGTCGTAACTCGTTACCTTTGCTGCTTGTCTAATTGGCTCCCTGTTGTTGTGTAGTTATTGTACAATCTGTACCAGCCGGATCCGAGCGAGGAGCTGCCGGGGTTGAAGAGGCAGGTGGCCGCTCTGACAGAAGCCTGAGAGCGTCTGGAAGTAGAGAAGTCCAGGCTGGAGTGGGAGAAGGTCAGACTGGAGGAGAGGGCCAAGAAGCAGGTGGCCAAACTGGAAGAGCGGGTCCGGAGCCTTGAGGAGGAGAAGGAGCTGGCCGAAGAGGAGAGGGCCGAGCTGGAGGCAAAAGTGGATGAGCTCCAGGTGGGAGCTGCCGCTACGCGCGCCGCCGCTGCCGCTGCGTCTGGAGAAGAGCACCCGGAGCTTTACCAGCGGGTTGTCCTCAAGTATCATGAGAGCGATCAGTTCCTCGAGTTCCTGGAGAAGGCCAGGGAATCGGGTATCGCGGACGCCTACGTGGAGTGGGAAGAGAAGGGGTACCTGGATACCTCTCGAATGCCGAAGGCCGGAGCTGATGAGAATATCCATGAGCAGTCGGATATCCATGAGCAGTCGGTAGGCGAGGAGCAACCGGAAGGGGTAGGCGGGCCTGAAGAAGGTGCGGCGGCTTCATCTGGAGAAGCTGGTGGAATGCCCGCTGAAGGGGGGAGCGCGGCTCCTTGAGATTTTTGATTCTCTCCCTTTTTTTGTAAACCCGGCGGAACGGTTTTTGTTTGTATTATTCCTTGGATATAAATACACTTGCACTGGCGGAACCGGTGGAATTTTTTTTCTCAAAATAGTTGGCATACATCTCATGATGTTATAGCAGCCGAACCGATGATATGCCAAACTAACCGCTTGGAGGTTTAGGCGTGCCTACCAGGCCTGGCCCGGCTCCCGGTCGGGATCTGCTCTCATTTCCCCTATATACCGCTGGAGCTGGCCGTTGCTAATCAAACCCTCTACTGCTGTCTTGAGAGCAAAGCACTTGTTTGTCCGATGAGAAGCTTCATCGTGATAGGAGTAGTGCTTGCCCGTTTACGCCGGGGTAAGCTTCCCCTTTGGATACTTTCTCCTGGGCGGTGGGGGAATGATGTTCCCGTTCTCGTGCAAGATGTCTTCGTAAGAAGAGGTTAGGGTAGTGAAGACCACTTGCCGTTCTGCTGGCATGATTGCCAGGGGGCGTTCTTGCCGGTACTGCACCGGTTTGTGCTCGTTCTGGGGTTTGTCATGATAGGGCCTCTGCTGCCGTTGCCCCCAATATCTGCTGGGCCGGCTCGGTCAGGCACCTCGGTTCTAGGTCCGGTGGCTGGCCTTGTCTTCTTGGCCTGGAGGGGGGTGCTCCTCCTGCTGCTCGTCCCGTTTTCTTTTCAGCAGGTGCTGCCCGTACGTTTCATGGTCGGCCTGAGCATACCTGATGGCCATTGCCATCAGCTCGTCATACCCCTGTGGGAGTTCCACCCGTACGGCGTAGGAAAATTTTCCTGGCCGGAGCCCTTGTTTGAACGCCATCTCGGTGATACCCTTGTAGAGGTTCCGAACCCCGGCTGTCGCCGTTTGCCAGCGGTTGACAAAGGTCATCAGCTCCTCGTCGGGTGCCTGCATGCAGTTGAAGAGGATGGTCGATGTCCGGGCTCCTTCAACCCAGAGGATGAAGCGGCCTACGAACTGATCGGCCAGCTGCTCGAACGCCTCGATAGAGTTTGCCGGAAGTTCATAGAACCAGCTGAGCGCCTCTCCAGACAGGGTTTCCTGGAAAATGTTGCAGCATACTGCGTCGGAATAGCCTTTGGCGCACGTCTGGGACCGGAAACTGTCCAAATGCTGGTACGTGCAGCTGGATCCTGAGTATGTGAGTTTTAGGGATTTCTGGTTACTAGACCTCCCCGGTTCCAGAACCCGGTGAGAGAAAGGGCCCATGCGCTCGTTGAATCGCGCGCCTTCCATCGGTCGCGCCGCCCTTCTCTCGTTGGCCTCCACTTGGGCCTTCAGATCTGACACAGTGTCGGTGCGTATCTGCAATGCCCGTGTAGTCGGGGTCGTGGCTTCATCCTCGAATGAAGCGTGTGGTTGCCGGGAGGTCGGGATCTCCGCTCGCTCGGGGGAGCGGGGCCTTCTCTCCGATGACTGTCCCGCTTCAAACCGCTGAGATTGACCTGGCGTAGGTGCATGTGCCCTAGTCATAGCGTCGTCGCGCTGCTGTCCTCTCTCCAGGGCGGCTACCAGGGCAGCATTCACCGCCTCCATTTCCTCATACCGGGTATTGGATCTTGCCCTATCCCGGTCGCCCTCCTCGCGCAGGAGACCGACTTCCGTTGCCATTGTCCGTATCTCCCCCGCTATATCACGCCGGCCGGGGCTGTACGTGGTGTCCCGGTCACTATCACCGAGCGGGCTCTCCTCTCTGTCGTTCGAATCGTCCGAGAATGTCAGCAAAAAGCCCCGGTGCGCTGATTGGTCGCCTTTCACCGAGCCTTTCCCGCGCGAGCTATCAAGGTATGGCCCCGGCGTGCCGGCCGGCCTCCCACAGCTCCTGCCTTCCTGGTTGTCCTGGTCGCTGCGTTTCTCTCGCGCGTTGACCGGGGTGGAGATGAGCGCTTGTTCTGGCACAACACGCTGCTCCTTGGTGGTATTTCTTTCCTGGCCTGCCTCAGAGCTTTCTGCCATTGGTAATGCTTACGTGGTTTTATCGTATCTCTTCCCACAGACGGCGCCAATTGTTCGTACCTAAAACCCGTAGGCCTGGCAGAGACAGATGAATCCAAGTGTGATCTCCTGTAAACCTGCTTACTAAGGGGAATACCGGGCGGGCCGGTCTTCTCCTCTCCGATGCCTAAGTTAGTACAGTTGGGATGAATAGATAACTTAAGCACGTATGATAAGCAGTAGGAAATATCAGTTACCTATTAATGAGGGTAGTTGAGGCCCTTATATAAGTGGCCGGGCGTGAGGTCTGGCCTCACTCTTCGATGTGGGACTGGCTTCCTTCTGTTCGTACACCAAAGGGCAGCTCTGGTGACCTCTTTGGCAGGCTGGCGCCCCCAGTCCCCGGGTCCCTGGTCGCAAGGTAGACTGCTGGACCCTGGCTCCGGGTGCTGGCGATCCGGTTCCGGGCCCTAGGCCGGCCCCGGTTGCACTGGTTGCGGGTCTGTGGGCCTGTTGTAGCCCCTCTGTGGCTACTGTCAACAGAAATAATCTGCCCGGTGGGGTGGCGTGGAGATAACAAGTCTCGCCATGGATCCCCATATTTATCACAGTTCAGTGTGATGCAGGTTTTTTAGCCTGCTGGAAGAGTTTGCATGTGTTAGATGTAAACTCTCCCAGGTTTATAAAGCCCATGTGTTTGAAGCCTTGAGTTGTTGCTGGCTTGTCCTTGCCCGCAGGGGCGAAGGAAAGTGGCTAAACTGGTGGAATGCCTTGGAGCCGGTTGAATGCTTTGGAGCCGGTTGAATACTACATAACTGGTGGGATGCCATGGAGCCGGTTGAATGTTACCTAACCGGTGGGATGCCATGGAGCCGGTTGAATGCCTTATAAAGCCCAATGGTACCGAAAGCCCGGAGGCTTGTCCGTAGGAATATGTCGATTTTTCAACCGGTTTATTCCGTAGGAATGTGCGTTGGAATTCTGTGCCGGTCTGACCTGTGGGGTTCCGCAGGCGCTGGACTTAAACGGAATGCGTGCACTGAAATACGTGCACCGTAATGCGATGCATACTGATATGCGATGCATTGTAACGCCATGCACTGAGATGCGTGCACTGTAGTGCGATGCATTGTAATGCCATGCACTGAAATGCGTGCACCGTAATGCGATGCATACTGATATGCGATGCATTGTGGACCATGCTCGTGCTTTTATCACATGTCTAATTATCAATATTTCCAAACAGATTATGCACATGTGAAGCATGCGTTGAGTAATAAAAAAGAGTACTCATCTTTGGAGAAAGCTGCCGGGTGTTTGAATAGCTTGCGGGAATGGTTCCCGGGTTGCCTGGTTATTGTCTACGGGAGTAGAGAGCAGCTTGGGTGTCCAAAGAAACCCAGTGGGTGTCCGGAGAAGATTGCCTTCTGCCTAGCTTGTTGCAGCTCAATCCGGCCCGGTCCATTTGCTGACCCGCTGGGCCCCTTGACCGGGCGGGTTACCCGCTACACTTTTTTTTTCTTTCTTTCGAATTCTCTCTTTCCCGCCCTTTTCTCTTCTTCTTCTCCTTCTGTTTTTCCCGCTCTTCTGCATGCTTTCTTCCTCTCTCTTCCTGTCTCATGCCCGGAGACCATACGAACCGGAGAGGAAGGCCACTGCTGGCCCTGGGAGGAGGAGCTGCAGGGCGCCCTGGATAGGAAGATGGCCGACACCGGAGGGCAAGAGGGTGATCCGGACTAGAGAGGGGGTCTCGTCGACCGTAGGTGGAGAACGAGCGTCGCCCGGAGAGAGAGGATGACTGGAGACGGAGACTAGCGGTGCCGGCAGACGAAGACAACCTGTCGGGCGGAGAGGAGCTCATCGAAGAATGGAGAGCGAAGTCACCGAAGGAGACGAACTGACACCGGAGGAGACAAACGCACCGGAGAGGAAGGGCGACCGGCGTACTGAGAATACGACCGAGCCGGAGGGTGGGAGGCGTCGGCCGAACTGGAGAGGAAGGAAGGAGCGTCGGGGCCCGGAGGAGACGGTGCACTGGTATCCGGAGTAGACTCGTGGAGGAACCCGGAGAGGAAAGCTCATCAGGAACCGGGAGAGGAAGCCCACCTGATCCGAAGATGAATACTCGGCCGGTCCATGAGCTGAACCCACCGGTCCCAGAGTTGATCCCACAGTTCCCGGACGTCACTGCTGCACTGCTGCAGGTCGAGGCGTGACATTAACTTGCGCACCGCTGGCCTCGAATCTCCCGCGTCGAACTCCCGCTCCGGAGGCATCATGTAGATAGCACTGGAGGAAGCTTTGATTGCTGGGCCTTACGGCCTGCTGACTGGGCTGGATCCGTTTGGACCGGGCGGCTGGGTCGGTGGCCTACTGACTGGGGCCTGGTGCAGCACGAGGCATAGGGAGCCTTGGAGTGGATGGCGACGGCAGTGGGTGTCCAGAGAAAATTTCACCCTGACGCTGACCCGCTGACCACGGTTGGCTACCGCTGGACCGCTGACTGACTCCGTGCGGTTCACTCCGGCTGGGCTGCCTGCTCGGATGGAATAATTGGGATAATTGCTAACCAGTTGATTACCTTGAACTGCTGCCCAGGTAACTCAACCAGTAGAGCATTATGAACTTTCTGAAAACCATTCCCACAGACGGCGCCAATTGTTTCTGCACAAACCCGTAGGCCTGACAGAAGCACAATAATAAAGGTAGGACATGAACACAAGGATATATAGTGGTTCACCGTGCCATCGGAGGGCACGGCTACGTCCACTTGGAATATACTATAGCCGGCTAATAAGCCATCGGTGGTACAAGGATAAAATGCCTTGGAACCAACTTAACTTATATCTAAGGGGGGAGTGACGAGTCGCCGAAGCGAGCATCAAGCAATAATAACCCTACAATCGTTAGTAGTATAGAATAAGTAGGGATCGTTCTAGCCGGGGATTAAGGGTACCTGAAACATGAGAATGTTAACAAAAATATTCACAAATATATATGCACACAATTGTCACACTTATATACATATATACATATTCACACGAAATCATGGGGGATTGAGATAAAGTTCGGCAGCCATAGGGCTGCCCTAAACTAGGTGCGAAAATTAAATGAAAAGAAAGCTGAAAAATAATCTAAGCTATTATTTACAAGGTTGGTCGACATTCTTCCACAAAGCACTAACACGAAAGCAATCAAAATACTTAGCAAATTGACAAAACAAGACATATGGCAAGGGTACACAATATCCTAGATCCGACTTAGTTCCAACCTAATTAGCTCCTTATCGGTTTACTAATCGATTAAGACTCTCAAGTACTTCAAGGTTAACTTATCGTCTAACCCTAAAGTTATACTCAACACATTTGAGAACACTTATCGTCGAAATCAAACATGCAAAGTAATTAGGCACAAGGTCTTTTTAGTCGGAAACATATCAATCAAGCAAGGCGTCACCACTTCTTGTTAACATGCATAGTCGTTTAAACCACTCTAGTCCTATTATGTTGACGGATACAAGACCAATACTCAAAACACATCGCGAATATGCTAAGTACCAATCTTTGAGGCACACGGATTTAAAGACTAAACCAAGAACGAATTACTAGAATCAGAGTGAACATGCTTGCCTAATCCTATTCTATCTCTTTACTTCATATTTTCCTTACTTTTTAACATGCAATCCGTATTCTTACATCCAAACACCAATTAAAGATAAAGAAAACGAATTGAACATGAAAATTATAAAACCAAACTTCACTCCAAACAATACATAGACATAAAGTTTGAAACCAAGAATTCATGCTAACTTCATAGACAAAGTTTAACATAACTACATAAAAATAATAAAACCGAGAGAGGGGAGTGGATCACACTTTTGTAGACACCTTGATGACTTCGACTCGTGTGGATCCGGCGGATGGTGGAGAAGATGGCTGCTCGGCAATGGTGTAGTGTCGGCAGGATTTTTAGGGTGAGGTGGTGGTGGTGTCGGCTAGGGTTTTTATGTAGGACTCTTGGGAAATTTAGGTAGAGCTTTGGCTAGATTTTTGCTTTGGAATGTGACAAGTTTTTCTGTGTAAAAGTTAGCTATTTATAGAGGCAAATTCGGCAGAAAACCTAGGTAGAAAACCTAGTCCGAATCGGCAAAGGCAATCCTTGTGCAACAAGGTTTTGGTTCCTTCCTTTCTTGGTTCTTCTAGGAAACTTCTTTTTCTGATTTTTTTCTTCAATGCCTTGGCTTGGTGTCATCCTCTAACCTTCCTTAAGCTTGGACCATCATCACATATGCATTTGTACACCATTTGGTCCATTAAAAACAGAAAACACAAAAAGGGGCAGTAGGTTCCTGGAATCGGCAGATTTGACCTTGATGCAGTAATTCCGGCATATCTCCATCCGTGGAGCTCCGATTGATGCGATTCCAAGTCTCAGATAAACTAGACACATATGGCCATCTCCCCATAAAATATCTCGATCAAATTCCTTGTGAGTCGTCGGGAATGATTTTTCGAAGTTAGGACAAAGTCCCAGGAAAATCCTGGAAGTCCCTGGATTGGTTTGCTCGGACTGCCGTTTTGCAGCCAACTTTTGGGTGGCTTCCCGAACTCCGATTGATCTGAAATTTTAACACAACATTCCTCAGTATATGAATATTAAGCACACCAAATTTCATAGAATTCGGACAAGGATAGATCATATTTGTACTCGTCACAAAATCGCGAAAAAGACATGTTTTGCACTATTTTCCAGATTTCTCATAATTAGTCATTTTTCGGACAATTAAGCACATTTCACCAAAACTCTACCAAAATTGACACTAACTATATTATGACTCTATCTTAGATAAATAAGGGTTAAACAAAGCATAAATGAGGGCATAAGCATATAATATCGTCGCACATTGTGCTCCTATCAACTACCCCACACTTATCCTTTGCTAGTCCCTTAGCAAACTAAATTAAACTAGACTCTAAACAACTATTGCCCCTAACAATTTGTCTCAGGCTCGTATGTACACATAGCTTTCAAGTTAATGCATGAGAATGCTGTCCACGAGAATTCTAAGTTTCATGAACATGTGACATCAATATAAACATATAAGAGCAAAAAGGTAAGCATGTAAGCATGTTAAAGCTAATCCAATCCTCCTCACTAGGCATACTCTCTTCTTTTCTCTCGAAGCATGGTAATTCACACATAAGTATATGCAAGCGAAAGATAATGAATTACAAAGAGTAACTTGCATATATCAAAGAAACGAAAGCACTTTGTGAAATTTTGATGGAAAAACCTCATATGATAACTACATGCACCAATGAACCAAAACCATATGCTTACTCTTGAGATAATCTCCACAAATCAAATTTAACCATCTTAAGAATCATGAAAAATATCAATAAAATGGGTTGTAATGGGGCTAGGCTAAGAGGTATTCGATATTTGGATAAGGAGGCTTAAAAACGTCACCGTGGCCTTTGGCAAAGCTCAAATCTCCTTATGTCTTCTCGCCGAAAGGGTCATATTTCATCTTGTTGGACCCATACTTCATTCTTTTCTTCCCATAAACATAGTGAATATGAACAAAGGTCAAAATATAACAATAGTAGACCTTCATATATAAACAAAACTCCAAATTCACAACACTTTTGAAGACTAGACTTAGCAATTTTATCAAAACAAGCCGTGCCTACACTTTATTTTTTCCTCGGACTTGATTTTTTTCTTTTTTTTCTGTCCGAATTCAATTTTTTCTGTTTTTCATTTGTTAGGCACGGCACATACAATTTTTTATATACTTTTCTAGCTAAGTCTACCCCACACTTGTTCTTCTTCATCACTTCACGCGAAAACTCCTTCGAAAATCAAGCTTTGCCGACACACAATGGTCAAGACATCACTATACTAAGCTCATGGAAAGTGTTTAAGGGTGATGAAAGAAAAGGCTAATCATAGGCTCAAAGGGGGTTTACTAAGGTGTCCCACGACGGGCTCCAATGGGGCTCATGCTTTATTTGGCAATGGTGGTAAACCTAAATGATCTTTATTCAATCATATTCAAAATCAAAGTATTTTATGATATAAACGTTTTGAAAATCAACAAGAGTAAGTTCTAGTATACTAGAGTTCATTAAAAAGCTATGGCACATAGTCATCGAATATGCAAAGAATTATGAGGTTTCATGCTTCCTATGAATCTATCGAATTTTATCTTTTTATCACTCAAGAAGAAAGCAAATTGGCTCTAAAGCTCACATAGGTTATTATGGAAACAAACTAGCTAAAACATGCATGCTTCGTTAATCAACAAGTCCTACATGCTCCTACCAATGCACATAATCCATGAAACTTACAATTTTAATTGTATGCATAACCATCATCTACGTATGCAAAGAGGAGAAAAACATCATTGACATATTAGGGGCATCCTAAGACTCGAAACAAACAAATTAAACACTCTATTTTTGTGGAACATTTTTCTGAATTTTCTTTTCTAAACTAAACACACGAAAACATAAACGGAATACGTTATCCCACCCCACACTTAGAAAATTACATTGTCCTCAATGTAAGCACAAATCTATATCAACGAATTTCCTAAGCATGCAGTAGTCTAACATATTCCAACATATCATCACAAACCAAAGAAAAAGAGAAGGGTTAGGAAATTTCAAACTCTCGGTGATGGCTCCTTCACTTTTCTTTGATCGAATTGGGTTGCCTCCCAAGTAGCGCTTTGTGTTTATAGTCCATTGCTTAGACTTCTCACCATGTGTGTTGTGTATTCAACATGCCATGTGCAGCTCCGCAGTTGGGGCAGCAGCCCCTTTCTCTCGGTAGTTAGGCTGCTTGGCAGCTTTGTCCTCTTGACAGTGTGCTGCTTCTCTTGAGGCCTGATTTTGGGTGCATTCCAATATCCGAATGCAAAACTGTTATAAAGAAATTTTGTAGCAGACACATAGAGCTTTCCAGAGATGTAAAGTTTGCCTCAATCCGATCAACAAAAGTACTCCATATTTTGCCTTTTATCGGACCTGTCTGCACAGCTTCCTGCTTTGCTGGACTGACCTTGCTGCAATCAAACCGAAGCAGGGAACAGCATACTACTCCGAATCCACTTCTGTAAAATCCTATAGAAAGTAGACTCACAGATATTTCTTTGCATATATCACACGCCTTCTCAGGTATTGTGAGCTAAAAATGACAGCCATCCAAAGTAGAAGAGCTGCACTGCCGGAACTCTGTTTGGGGTACAGTTTGGTGTTTGAGTTTCCTCACTTTTTCTCTCCAATTTGACCATGTCCCATGGATTCTTCTTGAGTTGGTTCGCCTTTAATGGTGTGTCTTCCTTGACCGGCCGGACCAAGGTTTACACGAAATTGATAACACAAGGCACCGAAAACTGCTTCGCCTTCAATGGTGTGTCCTCAGTAACTTGGGTGCAGCAGATTTCGGCAGGGGCAGGGGCAGGGGCAGCAGCTTGCGCGCAGGGTATTTGGCAGCGTGAGGCTGCAACTTGGCTATGGCATGAGAAGGGGCAATGTGCTTGGCAGGATGGTTTAGGTGTATGCTGGCCTCGGCATGCAGGGTTGGCTGCAGGACAGAGGCAGGGGCAGGGTCTTCGGCAGATGTGTCTGCTTCTCTTGAGGCCTGATTATGGGTGTGCTCCATTGTCCGAATGCAAACGTGTTCTAAATCAAAGTTGTAGTGCACACAAAGAGCTTTTCAATGGTATAAAGTTTGTCCCAATCGGACCAGCAGAGGTACTCTTTCTTTGGCCTTGTATCGGACCGAATGATCTGCCCAGTTCTCTGTTCTGCCAGATTGACCTTCGTGCACTAAAATTGAAACTGGGAATGACTCGATGCTCCAAATTCACTTCTGTAAAATCCTACAGAAAATAGACTCAGAGACCTTTCTAACGGCGTATGTCTCACTTTCCCAAGTTCTGTGAGATGAAAACGGTGGCCTTCCAAAGTTGACGGACTGCACTGCCCGAATTCTGCTTTGGGCAGAACTTGGAATTTCCTGCACTTTTCTTTCAAGTTCGACTGCACACACACAAAACACATCAAATCGAACAAAAACAAAAAACTAAAATTCAAGAATATACAATTTCATACAAGCTACGATTTCAACAAATTTTTCAAGGTTAGAAGAGAAAAAAGAAATACAAGAGTTAGAACGTCATGTTAGAGAGTTAGGATATATAAGTATACGTTAAAGTTAGAGACACACATTGTTAACAAACTTTACATCACAAATATTAACACACTTTAACATTCACATAAAACAAGATTTTATAATCCCCGGCAACGGCGCCAAAAATTGACGAGTCGCCGAAGCGAGCATCAAGCAATAATAACCCCACAATCGTTAGTAGTATAGAATAAGTAGGGATCGTTCTAGCCGGGGATTAAGGGTACCTGAAACATGAGAATGTTAACAAAAATATTCACAAATATATATGCACACAATTGTCACACTTATATACATATATACATATTCACACGAAATCATGGGGGATTGAGATAAAGTTCGGCAGCCATAGGGCTGCCCTAAACTAGGTGCGAAAATTAAATGAAAAGAAAGCTGAAAAATAATCTAAGCTATTATTTACAAGGTTGGTCGACATTCTTCCACAAAGCACTAACACGAAAGCAATCAAAATACTTAGCAAATTGACAAAACAAGACATATGGCAAGGGTACACAATATCCTAGATCCGACTTAGTTCCAACCTAATTAGCTCCTTATCGGTTTACTAATCGATTAAGACTCTCAAGTACTTCAAGGTTAACTTATCGTCTAACCCTAAAGTTATACTCAACACATTTGAGAACACTTATCGTCGAAATCAAACATGCAAAGTAATTAGGCACAAGGTCTTTTTAGTCGGAAACATATCAATCAAGCAAGGCGTCACCACTTCTTGTTAACATGCATAGTCGTTTAAACCACTCTAGTCCTATTATGTTGACGGATACAAGACCAATACTCAAAACACATCGCGAATATGCTAAGTACCAATCTTTGAGGCACACGGATTTAAAGACTAAACCAAGAACGAATTACTAGAATCAGAGTGAACATGCTTGCCTAATCCTATTCTATCTCTTTACTTCATATTTTCCTTACTTTTTAACATGCAATCCGTATTCTTACATCCAAACACCAATTAAAGATAAAGAAAACGAATTGAACATGAAAATTATAAAACCAAACTTCACTCCAAACAATACATAGACATAAAGTTTGAAACCAAGAATTCATGCTAACTTCATAGACAAAGTTTAACATAACTACATAAAAATAATAAAACCGAGAGAGGGGAGTGGATCACACTTTTGTAGACACCTTGATGACTTCGACTCGTGTGGATCCGGCGGATGGTGGAGAAGATGGCTGCTCGGCAATGGTGTAGTGTCGGCAGGATTTTTAGGGTGAGGTGGTGGTGGTGTCGGCTAGGGTTTTTATGTAGGACTCTTGGGAAATTTAGGTAGAGCTTTGGCTAGATTTTTGCTTTGGAATGTGACAAGTTTTTCTGTGTAAAAGTTAGCTATTTATAGAGGCAAATTCGGCAGAAAACCTAGGTAGAAAACCTAGTCCGAATCGGCAAAGGCAATCCTTGTGCAACAAGGTTTTGGTTCCTTCCTTTCTTGGTTCTTCTAGGAAACTTCTTTTTCTGATTTTTTTCTTCAATGCCTTGGCTTGGTGTCATCCTCTAACCTTCCTTAAGCTTGGACCATCATCACATATGCATTTGTACACCATTTGGTCCATTAAAAACAGAAAACACAAAAAGGGGCAGTAGGTTCCTGGAATCGGCAGATTTGACCTTGATGCAGTAATTCCGGCATATCTCCATCCGTGGAGCTCCGATTGATGCGATTCCAAGTCTCAGATAAACTAGACACATATGGCCATCTCCCCATAAAATATCTCGATCAAATTCCTTGTGAGTCGTCGGGAATGATTTTTCGAAGTTAGGACAAAGTCCCAGGAAAATCCTGGAAGTCCCTGGATTGGTTTGCTCGGACTGCCGTTTTGCAGCCAACTTTTGGGTGGCTTCCCGAACTCCGATTGATCTGAAATTTTAACACAACATTCCTCAGTATATGAATATTAAGCACACCAAATTTCATAGAATTCGGACAAGGATAGATCATATTTGTACTCGTCACAAAATCGCGAAAAAGACATGTTTTGCACTATTTTCCAGATTTCTCATAATTAGTCATTTTTCGGACAATTAAGCACATTTCACCAAAACTCTACCAAAATTGACACTAACTATATTATGACTCTATCTTAGATAAATAAGGGTTAAACAAAGCATAAATGAGGGCATAAGCATATAATATCGTCGCACATTGTGCTCCTATCAGGGAGCCTTCTATTTATAGGGAAGGAAGGCTCCCTCCTTTACAATGTTTCCAATGTGGGATGCAAACCCCTTTTCCTACTCACGAAGCTATTTCAGGAGCCCGGTGGCACGGCTTCCGAATGCGTTTCCGATAATGTGGAACCATGGAGATGTAGCCGGGGTGCTGGTCTACCCGATGCATGCCGGAGTTGGATCCTACCGCGCCGGTTGCACAGTCCACGAAGTCGCCAAACATGCTTGGCGGTGCACCATATATACCTCCAACACCAACTTTGCCAGATGGTGAATAAACAGGTGGAGTTTATAATGGCAAGGCAAATGGGTTCCCCACTCCCTAGCTTAGCTTTCCTTTCAGCCAAGATCCAACTATAATTACATCAGGCTAAGCTTCAATTATACGCCTAGCTAGAGCACCATTCCACCTTTATCTAGTAGCTTTAGTTACTTACCTATTTTCAGTGGCAAGCATGATGATCTAGATTGGCTCTACCTATATACATAGAGATAAACCCGGCCTTCTCTCGCTCTCAGCCTCTCTGTATTTTCGTTGAGGTAGCTCGCTAGCTTAGAAAAACTTGGCAGTTGTATGGCTAAATATATTGATGTCGTCACTACCGAAGAATTAAAGGCAGAGAATAACACAGAAAACGGTAGCACAAATAATGTTGACAGGACTTCCAGCTGTGAGATCCAATATTCATCCAACAGCAAACAATAATGTTCAACAGCCAAGGCCTGCAGCATCAGAAAAGTGTTAGAAAATAAATGGACTTATTACAATAATATCCAGAATACATGAATCATAAGCAAAGTATGAATACTAGTTCAACATGGATAATAATTTGTGCTTTCCTAGTTGCATTAGGAAACTGTGTATTGTTCCTAAAGCTAAGGAAACCTTATCGGATTCTATGAGAGGAATACTGCAGTGATTCATTCAGTGTCTAACTAGGTTTCTTGTGATTCAAGTAGTCCTTTATGGATGGACTCTTGAATCACAGATCCCTTATATATAGATGGTTTAGTCCTTGTTGATCCCATCGGTTTTTAGTATATTGTTCTGTCCATATCAGAAGCTTTTGGTGGTGATCTAACAGAAGGCATAGCCTCATTGTTTCTTGTTTCAGGTTCTATATCAGAGATGGATCCGATTAAAGGAGCTGATGGTATGATACAGATCATGTTTCTGGTTTAATGTTCTTATTTTGACTTTACTGGTTTTATATCATGTTTAAGTTCAAGCTTTATGATTTTGGTATTGAGCATGATGTTTTGTTATTGAATTAACAAATGGTATCAGAGCACATCTGTGCTCATAAAATCGGTTGCTTGATCAAAGTATTTTTTGAAAACCAATTTTAAAGAACAAGGAAATTTTCTGGTTTTGTTTTCGGGTCGTGTTCTTGGCAACCCATGTGCAAACAGGCTAACCCGGTTCATACCCGACCCGAAGTAAAAGTTTTTAAACTGCAGAAATAGTCGTTGGCTCTTAACGGTCGATTTCTGCAAAAAGCAGACAAGGGAAAGGGATGAACCAGAGAAGCCAGAGATGCTCTGCATCTTGTATGGAATTCAACTCCAACAAAGCCATGGATTAAGAAGCCAAGATCAAGGCAAATGCTGCAATCAGAGATGCTTCCGCTTTAAAAAAAAACTTTATGCCGCAAAATTTGGGAAAAAGCAAAATCATGTTTTTCGTAAACAATTTCAATTCAAGCATGTTATACTATAATAATTATATGTATATATATGCATAAGAACCCTAGAGCACTCCCAGCGTGCACATAAGTTGGGAATTGTATTGTTCTGTGGCTGGATGAAATTTCAATACAGGTTATGCTCTATGGAATTGGATTGAAGCAATGAAGATATGTCTGTGACTCTATTATACATATTATGATCTCCTTAAGTTTTATATATGCTAATAGAATTACAGATGCAGGGATTTCCTTAAAAGTTTTCTTACAAAGACGAATTCTGGTTAGAAAGCATAAAGATGGAAATCATCAATTTTGTAGTATTCTGCTGATATCAATGAGCATATTGCACAAAGCATTCCTCATTGATGTCAGGAGAATACATATGATTATAAAAACAAGATTGATAATTGTGTTTTGAGTTCTAAAATCATATCATTGTATCTTCCAAAGAAGTGACAGATTATGATTTTAGAACTCAAAACAGCAATATGCATATCAAACTGAACTATCTCTGGATACATAGAAATTTTCTTCTGTCCAAAGATGTGGATTATTTTCTCTGTATAACATAGCTTGGTTTGACATGGCTTATTGATCAAGACTTACAGAATAATATAGAATATTTAGCTTCTGCTCAAAAGTGTTGCTTTAATATTGTTTTATGGTTTATGGACTGAAAGATGCAAGTATATATAGAATGATGTGTTTTCTCTGTTGGTTTTGATTTTGTGATTTTGCTTCTGCATTGCTTGTTTTTTAAATAAGCTAACAACTTCATAAAACACTGAAAACTCTTTAAAGCCTTACAAAACCAAGAACTCACTAAGTTTCTTTTCTTCTTTTGCTTTTAGGAAAACATTATGTGAACCTTAGTTCTGTTTTGGTACTCACTGGAACAAAATATAGAGTCTGGAAAGAATCGATAGAAAACTACATGAGTGTGCAAGACAACATGGATTACTGTTTCTATGAAGACATGCCAGAAGTACCAGCTGGAGATGATTCTAAGGAAGTTAGAGACCATTATAGGAAGTGGATGAGGTCAAACAGGATGGCTAAAAACCTTATCAAAACCTCTATGTCAAACACCATAAGGGGCAGCATTGCAGAACCAGACTTAGCAACAGAAATCATGAATGCTATTGCAGTCAAATTTAAAGAAAGTGAAAAGTCTGAGATTGCTAGGCTTAATAAGGAATATCATAGTATAGAATTTTCTCAGTCTGGATTAGTTAGAGAGCATATACTAAAGCTAGTAAACATCAATGCTAGACTAAGGGAAATGTGGCAGGGAGTTAAAGATGAGTTGATAGTACATCATGTACTTGATACACTCCCTAGCAGTTATAGCCACTTAAGAACTAGCTATAATGCTCAAAAGGAAAACTGGTCCATAGATGAGTTGATCTCTATATGCTGTGATGAAGAGGCAAGGATCAAGAAAGAACAAGGAGAGCCAAGCACTACAGTAAACCTTGTTGAAAAGCCTAAGAAGAAAAAGCCTCAGAACAAGCTTAAACCTGTCAAAACCATCACTAAAGCTTCAACCTCAGGAGAAACAAAACCTTTCCGGTTCAAGTGCTATTTTTGCAAAAAGATAGGACACATGAAGAAGGATTGTACTGGCTACAAGAATTGGTTGGTTAAGAAGGGTAAGCAATTTTCTCAGATTTTTGCTTTAGAAATTAACCTTTTAAATGTTGAACCTACTAGCTGGTGGTTAGATTCTGGTTCTCCAGTGCATATAACTAATTCTTTACAGGGATTCACAAAGAAGAGAACCCCAAAAAATGATGAAATCAACCTAAGAGTGGCAAATGGCATGCGAGTAGCAGTCAAGGCAATAGGCACATTGAGGCTCAGTTTTGGTTCTGGAAGATTTTTAGTTTTAGATAATGTTTTTTATGTACCTTCCATTAGAAGGAATTTAGTTTCGGTTAGTCTTTTGGTCAATGCTAGTTGTAGACTTTTGATTGATGATAATGGAATAATTATTTCAAGGAATTCTATGAATATTGGTTCTGGTGCAATCATGAATGGTTATTTACAGCTCAATTTTTCTACACCTCAGCAAGAAATTTCTTTTGTTGAAACAGAAAGAACACAACAACCAGAATGCACTCAAAGTCCTAACACTTTAACAGGTGTTAAAAGAACTAAAATCAATGAAAAGTCTGCTTTTTTGTGGCATAGAAGACTTGGCCATATTTCTGCAGAAAGACTGAAACTTCTGATAAAAAACAATATCTTACCATAACTAGATTTTTCAGACTTAAATGAATGTGTTGAATGCTATAAGGGAAAACTCACAAACTTGAGGAAAAAGACTGCATATAGAAGCCAAAATCTACTTGAGTTAATCCATACTGATATCTGTGGCCCTTTTCAGCATAAGACTATCTGTGGAAATGTGTATTTTATCACATTTATAGATGATCACTCCAGATTCTGCTATGTTTTTCTACTCTCTGCGAAATCTCAAGCTTTAAAAGCTTTTCAAGTTTTTAAAACTGAGGTAGAAAACCAACTGGAAAGGAAGATCAAAACAGTAAGATCAGATAGAGGGGGAGAGTTTTATGGAAAATACACAGAGAAAGGCCAATCTAAGGGTCCTTTTGCTTTGTTTCTTGAGGAACAAGGCATAAAAGCTCAATATACAACACCATGCAACCCTGAACAGAATGGTGTTGCTGAGAGAAAGAATAGGACACTTTTAAATATGGTCAGATGCATGATGTGCACCACTGGCCTACCTAAATTTCTATGGGGTGACGCTTTAAAAACAGCAAATTATATTTGCAACAGAATTCCAAGTAAAGCTATAAATAAAACCTCATTCGAATTGTGGTCTGGAAGAAAACCAAGTCTTCATCATTGCCATGTTTGGGGATGCCATGCAGAAGCAAGAGTTTACAACTCGAACATTAATAAGCTTGATCCTAAAACAATTAGCTGTTATTTTATTGGTTATCCATATAAGTCCAAAGGGTACAAGCTTTATTCTTCTAAACATTCACCTAGGATTTTTGAAACACATCAAGTAAAGTTTCTAAGTGAAAAAGTACATAATACAGAGCTTGAAGATTTATCTACAGACTTTGAAGAAATTATGCTAGATGAAGATATGGAAATAGCTTTACCTTTCAAAACCAATAATCTAGCTTCTGAAAGTTTAACAGAAACCAATGCAGAAGATCAAAATTTTGATCAAGAAATGCAAATGGATGAGGATCAAGCTGAACCTGCAGTTCAGCATAAGCCTCAAGTGAACCAACCAGAAGAAAACATAGAGCAACAGAACCTTCTTGTAAACCAACAAAATCCACCTCCTCAGCTTAGAAGGTTCACCAGAGCCAAGAAACCAAAATATGGGGAAAATAGTGATTATCATGTCTACTTTAATGAAGGAGAAGTAGAAATAGACTGCTCAGATGACAATGATCCCACTAGTTTTGCTCAAGTAGTAGAAAGTTCAGAGTCTATGCAGTGGCAGATTGCAATGCAAGAAGAAATAAGGTCAATGGATAATAATGCAGTGTGGGAGCTAGTTGAACCAAATTCAAACCAGAAACCTATAGGCTGCAAATGAGTGTTTAAAACCAAAAGAGATGCATTTGGAAATGTTGAAAGACATAAAGCACGACTTGTAGCTAAAGGTTTTACACAGAAAGAAGGAATTGATTTCACAGAAACCTTTTCACCAGTTTCAACAAAAGATTCCTTCAGAATCATCATGGCCTTAGTGGCACATTTTGATATGGAACTCCATCAAATGGATGTTAAAACAGCTTTCTTGAATGGTGATTTGGATGAGATGATCTATATGAAACAACCAGAAGGTTTTGTCAATGCTGGCAGTGAGCATTTAGTCTACAGGTTAAAGAAATCCATTTATGGATTAAAGCAGGCTTCTAGACAATGGTATAAGAAATTTGATTCAGTAATCTCTTTTTTTGGATTCACTGAAAACATAGTTGATGAATGTGTTTATCTGAAAGTCTCTGGAAATAATTTCATATTTCTTGTATTATATGTTGATGATATACTCTTGGCCAGCACTAATGTAAAAATGCTAAAGGATACCAAGAACTTTCTATCAAAGAATTTTGACATGAAAGACTTAGGTGAGGCTTCATATGTACTTGGAATAGAGATTAAAAGAGATAGAACTCGCAACCTTTTAGGCCTATCTCAAAAGAACTATATTTCTAAAGTTCTGAAAAGATTCAATATGGAAAAGTGCTCAACTGGTGAAGTACCTATGTCTAAAGGAGACAAACTAACTAAAAACAAGTCTCAGGATGCAAAAGCTGCTATGGATTCTAAACCATATGCTAGACTTGTTGGTAGTTTAATGTATGCTCAAGTCTGCACAAGACCAGATTTGGCTTTTCCAGTTGGAATCATGTCTAGGTTTCAATCAAATCCTAGTCATGAGCATTGGGTTGCAGGAAATCAAGTTTTGAGATATCTGCAGGGTACTAAAAGTAATATGCTGGTATATAGACATGTGGAAGATCTAAATCTCACAGGATATTCAGATTCTGACTTTGCTGGGAATTTTCCTACATCTAATAAGTCAACCTGTGGATATGTTTTCATGATGGCTGGAGGAGCTATAGCCTGGAAGACCATGAAGCAAACCTTGGTGACCACTTCTACAATGCAGGCTGAGTATATTGCTGTTTATGAGACCATGTGTGAGGGACGTTGGATTAGAAATTTTCTGATTCAAACTGAGGTTTTAAGTCACATAGTTGATGACAAACTTGTGATCTATTGTGATAATGAAGCAGCTGTGTTCTTCTGTAAAAATAACAAAAGGTCTAGTAATTCAAAACATATTGATTTGAAGTACTATGATGTTAGACAGAGAGTGAAACGTGGAGAAGTCAGTGTATTAAGCATTAACACCAACTCACAGCTTGCAGATCCCTTCACCAAAGCTCTAGCAGTTGGCGTTTTCAAGGAGCACATCAAGAACATGGGAGTTTTATCGAGCCTAGAGTCTTAAGGACCAGTGGGAGTTTAAACTAGAAGCAAAAATTAGAAATTTTCAGTTTTTTAGAGTTGTTGTGATCTATTCACATTATGTTTTGTATAGACAGTTGATTTTTTCAGTATTTTGAGGTATTTTCAGAAAAATATTGATTGCTGCAGCATTATGTTTTTAATCGTCTGAATTTTGTCATACTGTTTTGATTTTATTTTGTACTTGCTATCAGATGGCTTTTATCATGGAAAATTATGATAAATACAGTTCAAGTATTAGGAAGCCATTAGTGAACAGTTTTGCTTGAGTTTCTGGTTTAGGAAACATAAGGTGGACTTTGATATATGTTTTTACTCGTAAAATACACATAAGCATATATCAGTTTTGCTGTTTTTGAACATGTGAATTGCAAGTGTGTATGTAAGTAGTACAGAAACTCTGCATTTTTGTTAAAATGTTTGTTGTTTCTTGCTCTACATGTATAGCTGCATTTTGACTGTTCTGAGAATGAGGTTTTAAGTATCAGGTTATTATCTGGCGCGCCCTTAAGTAAGTTGATTAGTCTAATACTTACAGGAGCTTTATTTTCATGGTTTGTTGTAACAGTCCAGTGGGAGATTGTTAGAAAATAAATGGACTTGTTACAATAATATCCAGAATACATGAATCATAAGCAAAGTATGAATACTAGTTCAACATGGATAATAATTTGTGCTTTCCTAGTTGCATTAGGAAACTGTGTAAGTGTGTATTGTTCCTAAAGCTAAGGAAACCTTATCGGATTCTATGAGAGGAATACTGCAGTGATTCATTCACTGTCTAACTAGGTTTCTTGTGATTCAAGTAGTCCTTTATGGATGAACTCTTGAATCACAGATCCCTTATATATAGATGGTTTAGTCCCTGTTGATCCCATCGGTTTTTAGCATATTGTTCTGTCCATATCAGAAGCTTTTGGTGGTGATCTAACAGAAGGCATAGCCTCATTGTTTCTTGTTTCAGGTTCTATATCAGATATGGATCCGATTAAAGGAGCTGATGGTATGATACAGATCATGTTTCTAGTTTAATGTTCTTATTATGACTTTACTGGTTTTATATCATGTTTAAGTTCAAGCTTTATGATTTTGGTATTGAGCATGATGTTTTGTTATTGAATTAACAAAAAGCACTTGCATCAAGAGCTATTTATTATGCTTCAAGCAGCCGCCGCCGGAGTAGTACAGGAGGTGGAGGAGGTAATAGGCTGATCACTACTAGAGATGATCATGAAGTACTTAGTCGTTCCAGTCGGCTAAGCAGGGTCTCATTGGCTGACGATCCCGCACTAGGCTAAGCTAAGCTCCTCTATCGATGGATCAGCATGCAGTTTCTTCTCGCTCAATTGTTTAATGCCAGTAGTCAACCCGGCCACCTTGAATAAATTGTCCCCGAGTTCATTCTAAAACAATGTACGTCCAGCTAGTAGTTATACCTTCTTTTCTCATTATTGTTCTCAACTTCTCACCTACAGTACGTACTGTATGTTTGAAAGTACTAAGAGGAGCTGATAATGACGTTAATCACAATGAGAATAATGTATAGAGTACAAGAATGTGCACAAGGACAGATTGAAAAGTGAACATAGGTATTTATCACAGTGCAAACCTCAATGAGGGAAAAAAAACACTGTGATCAAATTGACTTACACTCAATTACTTCCAATGAATAGATAATTAACAATATTCAGTTTGTTAACACTGAACAGGGCTAACTTGCTAATTTAATATACTCTCTGGAATAAGGCTCATTGTCATAATCTTACAAAGTAACTAGCTAGCTCTTCAACACAGCTTGAACCCTATTTGTTCAATTCAACTCTACAACACAGTTAAATACAACAAAAGCTCTCTAACACAGTACGTCGGCAACTCGATCAATCCCTCATTTCTTCGTAAGTCCTTGTTCTTTTCCTTCCTGTGTCACCAATACAATTTTGAATTTTCGCCAGCACGAGGGGTCAGGGATGTGTAAGTTTTACTAAACGAATATCGTATTTTAAACTTTTGTACTTTTTGACCTCTAAATTTTGTCGTTATCAATTATCTTCTGTCATTAATTTCTAATTATTGTTTCTGAATACTACGTACAGAACGACAGTACATTAGAAAGAAATGCCAACTACTCAAAGACGTTATAATAATATAATACAATACAAATGCAAAGGCAATACATCTTCGGGTGAATGCTGTCTAATTCATATGGATTCTTCTTTCTTCGTTAATAGAATTAGAGAGCGACAGTACTATAAGTAATATAATAGATATCATGTTTTTTTTCTTCTCCCTTTTGCTGAAATTAGTCCAGCTAATCGACGCAAGTAATTAAGCCAAAGGGGCACAGACATGCGACATGCCATGCATGCATGATCTGATATAATTAGGTTGTAACTGCAGCCGCGGTTAACATAATGCTGTATATTAGAACCGATATTTAATAGCTAACTAGTTTTAACTTAATTATATAATTGATCTATGATTCGTGCATGAGCGTGAGCATGCATGATCGGCCCCGGTAGTTTTTTGGTTGATTAATATTGGCTTTAGTTCAACCAATTAACATTGGAGCCATTTAATTCAGCGGTTGAAGTTTCATCTGGTGATAGAATTGAGCTATGAACTCCTCGGCCCTGGCGTCGATATGCTCATCCTCACCGTCATATATATTAGCACCCTTGCCCTCGTTCTTATCTTCGTCCTGCTCGCTCCGGTCCAGCTCTTGGAGATTGACCGCAGAAGCGTATCGGCTCTGCATACTATCTTCGGATGAGGATCTGGACATGAAATCAGTGGCGTGGGCAGGAGACATGGGTGGAGGGAGCACGTTTTCGTATCCACCTTCAGACCCCGTTGGAGTAGAAGGTGCAGCGATCTCAAAGATAAGCGACTTGGGTGAGGAAGGGTTGTCCTGGAGGTGCAACGGCCGCATCGATCCCACGAGACGCTTCCATGCGTTTTTGGAGGCCACTCTTTCCACGGAGGGATCTTTGAGGCACTTTTTGCTGGGTCGACGTCGGAGCAGAAACATGGCCGCCTGCAGAATTTGATTACCTCCCCGCTTGTTCTTAGCGGCTGCTACTGTGCCCGGTGTGTCTGGTGTGACCGGTGTGAGCGGGGCTGCTGTATTTTCATGATCCTCGTGGTGATCAGTGGCTTGGTTGGTGTGGTCGGCCGGGATGGCGATCACCAGCTGCTTGTTGTCTACCTGACATTGGTTTTCCATTGTTTATTTTTAGAAATATATATACTATGATAGTTCGGAGAACTAGATAGATCGAGTCTTGATCGAAGAGTTTCAAGATCTTCTCCTTCTCCTTCCCGCGGTAGTCTCCTCCCTGCGTTGAGCAGGGTGAGATGCGGGAGGAAGCTTTGGTAGGAAAGCTGGTATGAATCTCTATATATACTGTAATACTGCTTAGGTATATGGGAAAATATAAGCTAGCTAGCAAGCTGGGGCCTAATTGCCAGGCTATATTAACGAACTACGTTTTGGTTATATATATAACCACTTAACCACCAATTGCCAGGCTATCTTAATTCTTGCGCCTTTAATTCATGTCTGCCTCTGCCTCTTCCAAGAATTTAGATCATCCGTTGGATCCGAGTTAATCATATATATATATATCGAATCTAGTATATATACTAATTATACATGTTTTGGTTAATTACAGGTTTAGTTAATTACTTGCATTTGCCTAGCTAGCTATGATTGGCCCTGATATCCAATCTACAAGTTATCAGGTTTCATGCATGCACTTACATATGTAAGTTAATTGAGCTTCCTATCTAGCCAGTTCATCGATCTGAACTGTTTCTGTTCAAATCCGTTTCCTTAGAAACAGGTGAGACAGCTGTTGACTTTCACTTAAGAATATCTTGCTTACTAGGTAAAATCGGGTCGGTCCGGTTTACACCGTTTCGATGCTTAAATCAGTAAAGCAAGTTGGAATATAAGTTGTCAGAAAGGTCTGAGCTTATGAATGATTAGTTACCTGAAAAAGAAGGTAGTTGTGTCACTATGTAGGTTTCCCAACCTCATAGCTGGACTTGCCCTTCAATGTGGGACAAAGCTCTTTTAGCGTAACAGAAAACTCTTCTGGACCACTTCTTTGCACGCTCTGTCCACAAGCCGGTCTACCCTTATCAGTCTTATAACGCCCGGGCCCAAGGCCTGGACAAGTGGGATCCCAACTCAGTCTCTGGTACGGGTCCTTGGGGCCATGGTAGCCCGACTTATTTCTACCGTCAACAAGTCCCCCAAGTTCCCGGTCAAGTGCAATCTTGAATGGGGACCTAAATTATGTGCCTCTGTGGGCCCGCGGACCTAGTAGCACCTCTTGCCACCGGTCACCTATTCCCCTAAGTCCGGGTTTGAGATTAGGCTTGGTCGGGTGTTCGAATGTTCCCCGTTAGTTGGTCTTTTAGTTCATGTCATGGAGACAAGGTAGCGAGGCTTGTCCGTATGGCTCATGCTTTGAGCCTGTAGGGTTGTTAGGCCTATGGGAAATGACATCCTGTTTTTGGAGGATGTATTTCCGGTGTTGTTCCTTAGCCATCGGTTTGTTCTGACTCTTCCTGGTGGGATGCCCGACCATAAGTTCTTACTGGCTTTCCCGGTGGGATACTGTTTTTGCCTAAACCCGGGGGCCTGGTAGATACAGATGAATCCAACTTGATCTCCTGCAATCCTGCTCACTAAGGGGAATACCGGGCGGGCCGGTCTTCTCCTCTCCGATGCCTAAGTTAGTATAGTTGGAATATATATAACCAAGGCACGTATGTAAGCAGGGAGAGAGATAAGTTACCTAATAAAGAGGGTAGTTGGGGCCCTTATATAGGTGGTTGGGGGTGAGGGCTGGCCTCACCCTTCGATGTGGGACTGGTTCCCTTCTGTTTATACATTCTGGTGCCCTCTTTGGCAAGCTGGCGCCCTCGGCCCCAGGGTCCCTGGTGGCAGGATAAAGTGCTGGACCCCAAGGCCGGGTGCTGGTGAGCCGGTCCCGGGCCTTGGGCCGGGCCCTAGTGCACTTGTTGCGGGTCTGTGGGCCTGCTGTAGCCTCTCTGCGGCTACTGTCAACAAGTCCCCCAAGTTCCCGGTCAAGTGCAATCTTGAATGGGGACTTAAATCTGTCTTGCTCTTGTCCCGCAGACCCGCAGGGTTACCAACCTACCGGTGCCCAGTCCCCCAAGTCCGCGTTAAAGATTGGGCGTGACCGAGGTGAGTACCTGTTACCGATGGGAAGCAACAGTTTATAAGTACGTTTGCAATATAAGTAGTACTGTGCTCAGGTGTTGTGGTGCTATGAGCATGGAGTGGGATGGAACCCGGAGAGTGTATGAGATGATGCCATGATGCCATGCAATAGATGTGTGCATGGAATGATAATGGGGCGTTGAGATCCGCCATGCAAGAGATTTGTGCATGGGATGATAATGGGGCGTTGAAATCCGCTATGCAAGAGATGTGCATGGAATTTCGGCCGGGCACTCTGCCCTATCAGTACGAGGCGGAGCTTCACTGGGTCACAACTGGGCGATCTGCCAAATCGAAACTGAGCGGAGTTCACTGAGCCTCTACCGGGCGATCTGCCAAAGCGGAGCGGAGTGAAGTTCACTGAGCCTCTACCGGGCGATCTGCCAAAGCGGAGCGGAGTTGAGTTCATGGGACCTCGACCGGGCGTTCTGCCATATCGAGACGAGGTGGAGCAAAGGACCTCGACCGGGCGTTCTGCCATATCGAGACGAGTCCCATATTGCTAGGCTGTGGGGAGATTACCCCGGTGTTGCGGGCTGTTTGAAGCACCGGTGAACACTTGCTAGTTCTTCTCAGCTTCTGTTGAATAAGCGTTGAGGTAAGGGGGGTGGCGTTGAGGTGACAAGGCTCGCCGTGTAGCCCCAAGTTGATCGCGGTTCAATGCGATGCAGGGTTTTTATCCTGCTGCACAAGAGTACATGGGTTAGATGTAAACTTGCCCGAGTGTATAAAGCCCATGCCGGTCGGATGTTCTCATGACCGGGGTCAAGCCATGGTACCGAGCGGAACTCAACCGGGCGTCCTGCCATATCGAGACGAGTCCCCCAGCGAAATGCCATGGGGCCGGGTGGATCCTGTTCCCGGTAGGGGGGGTGGCGTTGAGGTGACAAGGCTCGCCGTGCAGCCCCCCGTTTGCCGCAGCTGGTGCGATGCAGGGTTTTTATCCTGCTGGACAAGCGTACATAGGTTAGATGTAAACTCACCCGGGTGTATAAAGCCCTATGCCGGTCGAATGTTCTCATGACCGGGGTCAAGCCATGGTACCGGGCGGAACTCGACCGGGCGTCCTGCCATATCGAGACGGGTCCATACTGCTCATACCCAGGTGGATGCTCTCGAAGCGGTTGGATGATTACCACCGGCGAGAGGTCTTCAAGCCGGTTGAGAAATCATGACCGGTTGATTTGCAGCAAAGATAGCGTGCAACCGTGGAACCTGGGGAAGTGTGGGAGGGCCTGGCTCCTTGGTTCCCGCTCCTACCTTCCTGTCGCCAGCGTGTGGGACAAGTGGCTGACATGCATTTAAGGAGGAAGTCCATCAGTCCCGTCAGTTATGATGGCATGGGCAGTTTACCAATGCTGGGACACGTGCTAGCAGGGGGCGGTCTTGAGATGAAGGGCCTGGATTCGCAGGCGTTTGAGTTGCTCTAATTACTTGTTTTTGGAGGGATTTCAATTGCCTAGGGCACCGGTCCCGCTATAAAAAGGCCTCTTCTGCTCTTCTTTCTGCTGTTGCTTCGTGCTTTGGAGAAACTAAGAGAAAGAGAGAAATCCGGCGAAAACTCTGAGCCCTTTTGCCCCACGAGATCCGTTTTCTCGAGCGCTCCCTAATCTCTTCCTACCATTGCTCGCTGCTTTCGCAGGGCGGACTGTCCTCGGTTGAGCATATTAATCGGTAAGTTTGTTGATTTCTTTGCCCCGGTGTTGTTCTTGTTTTGGCTTTGTTGTTTTGCGACGGGGGGGGAGGGATCTCTGTCGCTGACGGAACTGCTCTGCGGCAAACTTGGGGAGAGGCCGTAGAAGGCGCTGTTGTAGCCTGTTGCTGACGAGCACTAGGGTTTTGTTTTCTTCCCCTAGGTTAAGATGTCATCTTCAGGTTCTGACCGGGCTTCCGAACCGGCTGCCAGTGGTCCCCTCGTGGATGATGCGGAGAGGCTGGAGGACTGGCTCGGTTCGGAATCCCCGGAGACCGAAGTCGCTGACTGCTCCGGGAGCAGGGCTTCGTCTCTGTCCTCGTCTTCGTCTTCCGGGGCTGAATCCTCTGAGACTGAAATACCGCACGGGGTGAGCCTTGCGGATGATCCGGCCGTGAGCTATACCATTGGCAGAGGAAAGGATGCGGTGGTGTGTGATGAACCGGAGGGTAGCATGACCCCTGGAGAGATTGCAGCGCTCCGGGAAACGTGGGGTATCCCGGATGAAGTTCTGTTGCGGCCCCTGAATCCTGGAGAGTTAGCCTGCAACCCGGAAGCAGGTTGGGTTGCCGCACATCAGGACCAGTTCCGGCATGGACTGTCGCTCCCGCTGCCAAATTTCGTGCAGTATATGCTCAGTGCGCTGCAAGTGTCGCCCGCGCAGCTTCCTGGGCTCCAGTGGAGGCGATTATTGAGCCTCGGCTGCCTATATGATCTGTCCGGAATGAGTATGCCAACGGTAAACGAATTCCGGTCCTTGTATAGGTTGTCCTACTTAAGGAAGCAAGGGTCTCGGGGTTGCCTGTCCTTCAACGCCCGGAAACCTCCACCGATCGTCACCAATATGCCTACATGGGTAGACAATAGTTGGAGGAAGAAGGTGGTGATGGTGGGCGGGAGGTGGCAGGCGAGGAGTAAAATATACCGGGTTCCTGGCGCCTTCCAGCCCCTTGGCGACCAGTCGTTCGAGTTATCCGATCTGGAGCATGAGAGGATCTCGATCATACTCGGATGTTGGGACGATCTGGAACGGAGTTCTTTCAACTTCATCCGGCGAGAAGTGCTGGAATACTGCCAACTCAGGCGGGGTCCCGGTGCGTAGGAAGCCCTTTAGCGGTGATACTTTGTGCTAGCTCTGGCAAAATGCTAACTGTTCGCTTTCCTTGCAGGTGCAGCTTCCCGGGCGGTCATCAAGCCCGAAACCACTCTCTCAATGGACGGGGAAGACCTCCTTAACAAGCTGAAGGAGAAAGGCGAGACCGTCTCACAGACGTCGGTGGACGAGGAGTCCGGCCGGCTCACGACTCATCCGGAGCCGAGGGCCATGGATGTTGATGACGGCGCCTACCTCCTGAGGCGGGTGAAGACCCATCATGCTGCGGACCGGGCGGTGCCTGGAAGGGGCAAGAGTACCGGGGGGCCAGTGAGGATTCCCCAACCGGCCGGTGGCTGTGCCGCACGTGGCTCGTGTCGCCCGGGTAGAGAAACGGAAAGGCGGGGACATTCCTTCCTCTGCACTGGTGACGCTTACCGGCGGGTCGGCACGGGAGAACCTGGCCAAACGGTTCAGGATAACCAGCGGTGCGCAAACTAACGCTGCCGGGGAGAAGGCTGCTGCTGCTGCCCGGCAGAGTAGTCCCGTGCCTGCGGAGGCACCGAGGGGAAGCTCGGACAGTGCACTCGTCCGGCAAGTGGCGGCGGACTTGGCCGGCCTTGGTCTGGACAGACCTGGGGTTGCAGGAGCCCTGGCGGGTGGGAACCGGTCAAAATGCAAGGAATCCATCCTTCGGGTAAGTACCGCGTGGTACCACTACACTGCCTGTAGCTTGTTTTCTTTTGCTGCTTGACTAACTGCCCTTGTTGCCGCGCAGCTGCTGTACAGTCTGTACCAACCGGATGCGAGCGAGGAACTGTCGGAGCTGAAGAGACAGATAGCTGCTCTATCGGAGGCCCGACAGCGCCTGGAGGTGGAGAAGTCCCCCTCAGATCGGGAGAAGGCCAGATCGGAGGAGAGGGCCAAGAAGCTGGAGGAGCAGAACCGGAGCCTGGAGAAGGAGAGGGCCGAACTGGAAGCCAAGGTGGACGAGCTCCAAGTGGGAGCTGCCGCTCTGCGCGCCGGCTCTGCTGCTGCGACCGGGGAAGATGACCCGGAACTCTACGAGCGGGTCGTTCTCAAATACCGCGAGAGCGATCAGTTCCTGGAGTTTCTGGTGAAGGCCAGGGAAGAGGGCATCTCGGATGCGTACACGGAATGGGCGGGGAAGGGATGGTTAGACACTTTCCTGATGCAGATCGCTGCTGAAGGAGATATCCATGAGCAGTCGGACATCCATCAGGAGGCGGTGGAGGGGCAGCCGGAAGAAGCGATTCGCTCGGACTTGGATTCTTCTACCAACGGTGCCGAGTCTCCCCGAGCCAGAGTTAACGCCGGAACTGAGGTCAACGACTAGGGTACCGCAGGAGAGGCTGGCGGATTGCCTGCTGAAGGCAGAGTCGTGGCTCCTTAGGATTTTCCTTGCCCTTCTCCTTGTAATCTTTCCGGAACGGTTACTGCTTGTATACTTGCTTGATTATGAATATACTTGAACTGGCAGAGCCAGTGAAATTTTCTCAAAAGTAGTTCGCATATATTTGTTTTTACAACGGTTTAACCGCGAACTATGCCAAACTAACAGCTCGGAGTTAGCGGGTTTACCAGGCCTGGTCACGTTCCCGGTCGGGGTCTGTTCTTCTTTCCCCTACGTACCGCTGGAGCTGGCCGTTATCGATCAAACCCTGCACCACTGTCTTGAGAGCGCAACACTGATTTGTTCGATGAGTAGCCTCGTCATGATAAGAGCAGTACTTGCCCGTCTGTGCCGTTTTAAGTTTCCCCTTCGGGTACTTTCTCTTGGGCGGTGGGGGAATGACGCTCCCGTTCTCAAGTAAGATATCCTCGTAGGAAGTGGTGAGAGCGGTGAAGACTTCTTGACCGGCCGGTGGTGCTGGCATGATTGCCAGGGGGCGCTCTTGGCGGTACGGTGCCGGCTTGTGCTCGCCCTGGGGTTTATCAGAATAGGGCCTCTGCTGCCGCTGTGGCCAGTTTTTGTTGTTGGCGTTCCGGCTGGGTCGAGCGGTGCGGTTCTCGGTCCGCTGACTGGGCTTGGCTTCCTGGCCGGGCGGAGGGTTCTCTTCCCGGGGATGGTCTTCCTGCTGCTGATCCCGCTTCCTCTTCAGTAGGTGGTGCCCATAGGTCTCATGATCGGCCTGAGCATGCCGGATGGCCATAGCCATCAACTCGTCGTACCCCTGCGGGAGTTCTACCGGGACGGCGTAGGAAAACTTACCCGCTCGGAGCCCCTGCTTAAACGCCATCTCGGCGATGCCTTTGTCCAGGTTTCGAACTCCGGCCGTAGCCGTCTGCCAGCAGTTGACAAAGGTTCTCAGCTCCTCTCCGGGGGCTTGTATGCAGTTGAAGAGGATGGTCGACGTCTGGGCTCCCTCGACTCGGAGAATGAAGCGGCCTACGAACCGGTCGGCTAACTGCTCAAATGCCTCGATCGAGTTCGCGGGAAGCTCGTAGAACCAGCTGAGCGCTTCTCCAGACAAAGTCTCCTGGAAGATGTTGCAGCAGACTGCATCGGAGTATCCCTTGGCGCAGTCTGGGACTGGAAACTGTCCAGATGCTGGTACGGGCAGCCGGACCCTGAATAGGTGAGTTTGAGGGACTTCTGGTTGCCAGATCTCCCCGACTCTATGACCTGGTGTGAGAAAGGGCCCATGCGCTCATTAAACCGGGCGCCCTCCATCGGCCGCGCGGCTCTTCTCTCGTTGGCCTCCATTTGGGCCTTCAAGTCCGACACGGTGTTGGCTAGCATCTGTAGCGCTCGTGCGGTCGGAGTCTCAACTTCATCCACAGACGAAGCGCCGAGCTGGCGGGAGGTTGTCGTGCTCTTCGGCGGGCCTGCGCCTGCCGGCGACATTTCTCGCACGGGATCACCGGGCCGACCGTCCGAAGACTGCCCTGCCTCGGTGTGTTGAGGTTGGACCGGTAGGAGTGCTGCCTGCGCCTCGGCCATGGCGTCACTACGCTGCTGTCCCCTCTCCAGGGCGGCTGCTAGGGCAGCATTCACTGCTTCCATCTCTTCGTACCGGGCGTTGGACTTAGCTCTGTCCCTGTCGCTCTCCTCTCTTAGACGACTGACCTCTGCGGCCATTTCCCGTAGCTCTCCCGCCATACTGCTATGGCCGGGGCTGTACGTAGGGTCCCGGTCCGGGCTCTCAGATCGATCGCTTGGATCATCTGAGAACGTCAAGGAGAAGCCCCGGCGCTCTAGACTGTCTTCCTCCTCTGCCGGGCCTTTCCCGCGCGAGCTGTCGTGGTGGGGCCCCGGCATGCCGGACGGTCCCCCACAGCTCCCTACTTCCTGACCGTTGCCCCGGTCGCCGCGCGGCTCCCGCGTGACGGCCGGGGTGGAGGTCAGCGTCTGCAGTAATGCAACACGTCCCTCCTCGGTGGTACCTTTCTCTTGACTCATTTCCGAATTATCTTCCAACGGTGTTGCTTACACGGCTTTTCGTTCAAGCTTCCCACAGACGGCGCCAATTGTTTCTGCCTAAACCCGGGGGCCTGGTAGATACAGATGAATCCAACTTGATCTCCTGCAATCCTGCTCACTAAGGGGAATACCGGGCGGGCCGGTCTTCTCCTCTCTGATGCCTAAGTTAGTATAGTTGGAATATATATAACCAAGGCACGTATGTAAGCAGGGAGAGAGATAAGTTACCTAATAAAGAGGGTAGTTGGGGCCCTTATATAGGTGGTTGGGGGTGAGGGCTGGCCTCACCCTTCGATGTGGGACTGGTTCCCTTCTGTTTGTACATTCTGGTGCCCTCTTTGGCAGGCTGGCGCCCTCGGACCCAGGGTCCCTGGTGGCAGGATAAAGTGCTGGACCCCGAGGTCGGGTGCTGGTGAGCCGGTCCCGGGCCTTGGGTCGGGCCCTGGTGCACTTGCTGCGGGTCTGTGGGCCTGCTGTAGCCTCTCTGCGGCTACTGTCAACAGATACCTCAACCATAAATTGTTACTGGCTCTCCCGATGGAATACCTTCGAAAAATGTTACAGACTTATATCCGGTCTTTGCGCCCTGCCCGCTTCTCTCCCCTAAGGCATACACTTCATTTCCTCGTATCGACCTCAAACACTGTTTTTTTGTCTTCCCGCTGAGTTGGTCGATATGGGCCCATCCATGGATCATGTTAATGCACCGTACATCTTGGGATGGTCCGGATTATAGACCTGGATAATCCCCACTTCTCGAGCACCACCCTGGTATTGCTGCAGTTTCCCGTGTTGGATCAAATCCTCTATCGCTCTCCTTAGAGCGATGTAGTTATTCGTCCGGTGTGTGGTCTCATTGTGATATGAGCAGTACTTTCCAGTCTGTTCCTTAGTGAGGTTTCTCTTTGGATGCCTCCGTTCTGGTGCTCAAGGTTGATGTTCCTGTTCTCACTCAAGATTTTTTCATAAAGAGCGGTTAAGGTAGTAAAAACGTCCTTTCTTCCGACCGGCATAATCGCCAGGGGCCGCTCCTTTTGGTGAATTAGCACCCTTCCTCCTCCTTGTGCACATCCAAAATTACCATTTCCCGCCGCTGACCACCCCCCCTCCCCAGCCCTAGTCTTTGGACTTTTTACTGGGTGAGAATCCTAGATCCTGATTCTGCTGCCAGTTTCTGCTAATTGGTCGTGCGAGTACTAACTCCTCGACTCTTCGTTTTGGCGGTCGGCTCCCGTAGGTCTCGTGATCTGCCTGAGCATGCCTGATTGTCATTGCCATTAACTCATCATAATCCCGAGGGCGCTCTACCCGTATGGCCTATGATAATTTTTCAGGTCTTAGCCCTTGTTTGAATGCCATTTCTGCTATCCCCTTGTCCAAGTTTCTTACACCGACCATGGCTGTTTGCCACCGGTTGACAAACGCTCTCAACCCCTTATTGTCTACCTGCTTGCAATTGAATAGTACCGTTGAGATTTGGGCACCTTCAACCCTTAGGATGAACCGCTCAACAAATTTGTCAGCTAATTGCTCAAACGACTCTAATGAATTTGCCGGTAGCTCGTAGAACCAATCAAATGCTTCCCCCAATAGTGTCTCTTGAAATATATTGCAACACATGGTATCAGAATAGCCCTTTGCATATGTCTGGGATATGAAGTTGTGCAGGTGCAAGAAAGAGCATCCGGACCTGGTGTATGTTAACTTTAACGACTTATGCGTGCCTGACCTTCCAGATTCCAACACTCAGCGAGAGAATGGCCCGGATGGCTCGTTAAAACGCGTACTCACTGCTGTCCTAATGGCCCTCCGATCATTTGCCTCCATCTAGGCTTTCATGTCTGATACCGAGTCAGACAATATTTGGAGTGCCCGTGATATCAGGCTCATCTCTTCTTCTTTGGGCAATACGCTTGCCCGATGAGGCGGCGGCGCGGGTCCGGCCCTTGTCATTACTTCTGAGAATAATTCTTCCGGTAAATGCACGGTCTTACGCCTTCCCGTGGTCTGTCCCACTTCCATATGAGGGAAACTACTGGATGGCCTCCCAGTTTGAGTGTTCCTGCTGGTTGCCTGCGGGGCAGCTAATGCTTCAGCTAAGGCGGCGTTCTGCTGTTGCTCCTTCTCTAAGGTAGCCAACAGCGGGGTATTTATCACCTCCATCTCTCGATATCGGGCCTCCGCTCTCGCCCAATCCTGCTCGCCCTCCTCTCGCAAGCGATTAACTTCTGCCCTCATTTTCTCCACCTCCTTGAGCATGTCGTAGTGGTCAGGGCTATATAATCTTGGCCGCTTCTGTCGATCAATTCCTCTTGCCCTGCCGTGGGAGTCAATAAGGGCTCGAAGTCCAGGGCTCGAAGTCCAGGGCTCGGCGAGCCTCCTCCGGACCCTTACCCTGATCCTTCCTCTTTGAGCTTCCTGCCATTCCTTGTAAACGTGACCTTTATGTATAGATTCCCACAGACTGTGTCAGTTGTTTATGTTCAAATCTGTTCCCTTAGAAACAGCTGAGATCGTTGTTAACTTCCACCTAAGAATTAACTGCTTACTAGGTAAAACCGGGTCGGTCCGGTTTACACCGCTTCGATGCTTAAGTCAGTAAAGCAAGTTAGAATAAGTTGTAAGAAAGGTCTGAGCTTATGAATGATTAGTTACCTGAAATGGAAGGTAGCTGGGTCACTATGTAGGTTTCCCAACCCCATAGCTGGACTTGCCCTTCAATGTGGGACAAAACTCTTTTAGTGTAACTGAAAGCTCTTCTGGGCCACTCCTTTGCAGTCTATGTCTACCAGCCGGTCTGCCCTTATCAGTCTTCTGACGCCTAGGCCTTGGGCCCGGGCAAGTGGGCTCTCGACTCGGTCTCTGGTACGGGTCTGTGGGGCCCCGGTAGTCGAACTTATTGCTACCGTCAACATAACTCATATATATATATATATATATATATATATATATATATATATTTATAATAATTAGATCGATACCAAGAAACTAATTAATTATATATATATATATATATAATTAATTAGTTTCTTGGTATCGATCTAATTATTATAAATATAGTTTGTACCCTAATTACTAGTGTTATGAATTTATTATTGATTATTGTAAAATAGATATATAATCACTAGAGTGCTAAGAATTTAGAATTTAGCGTATTATACGTACTGGTTTTTGTTGGCCTACTTGACGAGTAATTTAGCCTACAAGGGAAGCAAACACACCTCCTAACTAGGGTTTTCCATATGGTTATAGGATAAATTCTTCCTATAGTACCTGACGTATGGCCAATTGGACACTTTGATACCCAACGTTTCAAAGAGGACAGATTGGTACCTGAAGTTACTTTTTATGTGACACTATAGTACTTATGTTGACTTTTTTGTTAAATGTAAGGGGTAAAATTGACATTTAGATATATTTATAAAACAAAAATTAAAAGGGAAAATGTCCATTTAGTGCTAATTTGGCCCCCTGATTGCCCATTCAAATGACCATCTTATTTTTCTCTCCTATTAAACATAAGGTTACAACTTTATTGCCCATTTGAACAAATCTTTTTCAACCTTAGTACAATTTTAATTTTTTTCTTCCTTTTTTGTTCTTCTGTCTTATCTAACATATTTTTGAATTATAATGTGCTGAGAAAGTGGAAGATAAAAAAACTTTGCCGAAAGGTCACCCAACTCCGCCAGCCTCCCATGACCGGTCGCCAGAGCCCCCGGATTCCGGTCACCAAATTTTTTTCGCTGGAATTTTTTTTTTTTTTTTTATAATCAGATTTTTTTTAGGGTTACTGATCGACCCCCAATAATCAGATTTTCCCAATCTGATTTTTTCACAGGAATTTTTTTTTCTTTCGTCGGATTTTTTTTTTTTTCAATATTACTTTAGTCGCCGGATTCCAGTAACTTGAGTCAAGTTACTGAGGGTCAGTAATGAGGGTTAATAATGTGATTAGTGAGTGTCTTTAATGTGATTACTGGGAGTCAATAATTTGTTACTGACCCCCAGTAATCAGGTTACCGATTCCATATTTTCCAATAACCATGTTACTGACCCCCAGTAATCAGATTACAGATTTCATATTTTCCAGTAACTAGATTACTGACCCCCAGTAAATCAATTATTGACCCCCAGTAATAATAGTATTCCCAATTCGATCAAAACCCTAATGTTGGAGGAGGAGGACCCGCCGCCAATAGTATTGCTGACCCCCAGTAATAATCAGATTACAGATTCCATATTTTCCAGTAACTAGATTACTGACCCCCAGTAATAGTATTACTGACCCCAGTAATAGTATTCCCAATTCGATCAAAATCCTAATGTTGGAGGAGGAGGACCCGCCGCCAATAGTATTACAACCCAAAAAAAAACCTCAATCTTCTTCACCTGAAACCCAAAACTAACAGAACCAAAAACCAAGATTGAATAAATGAAGTGTCGTCCCGATCATCAAGAAACCCCAAACTAAGATGGGTTTCTATTTGAATCCCCTCGCTTGAATATTGATCCACCGACGATGGATCTCTGTTGCTCGCACAAGTTTTCAATGTCGCTCAGATGGTTCCTCGTCGTCAGATCTACAACTTGGTCTAGGCGTTGATGGTCGTGGCTTTTGTCGTCGATGGTGGTGCCAGAGAGAGAGAGAGAGGGGTGAGGTCTGGTGGTTAGAAAGGAGGAAGGGAATGGGGATATTAGGGTTTAGTATAGGGTAATTAGGTATTTTTGACAAGATTCATTGGAATGGGTATGTAACAATGGAATGGGGTAAGTTTTTCAACCTTCTTGAGCAAATGGTCTTTTTCCCAAATTAAAAACATGAGTGTTATGCATCCAAAGCTATTATGCATCTAAACCTATTGGTTATCACCTTGATATTCATCTTTTTTTTTTTTTTTTTATCTTTTGGGAGAAAATAAATATGATTTAATTTTTTGTCAAAAAAAAAAAAAGAATTAAACTAGTAATTGTGATTTGACCAAACACGATAATATATTTGGTTGATTAGATATAACTCCACGGAGTAGTCTTGTGAGTGTTTACATTAACACGGTTGAATTTTTTAACTAATGTTTCCAACATAACTAAAAAACATTACAGAATGCATGTTTTTAACCCAAAATATTAAGAAAATACAAGTTTTTATTTTATTATTATAGATTATACTTAAGGGCTGATCTTTAAAAAGTCATTTTAGAGCAACCTAATGATAAAACGGTCAATAACTGTTTGATAATGATAATTAAGTCACCCAATTAAAATCTTTAAAGCGTTGCCCATATAGTTCGCGAAATTTACAATATGCAACTGAGCTAAACTTAATTAGTTACAAATCTATTTATTTCCAAGCCATTGTCATATAGCAACTCAGCTTATAGCTTCTCTACAAATCCTTATATCGCTAATTCAAATCTAATTGGGTTTATTTCCGCTGGCGCTACTGCAAATCATTCTCCTCCGCGCTCCGCAAGGTCTGCCAACCCTCTCCGTCAAGGTCTCGAATCTCCACTCTCTAATACTCAACGACTCCGACCAACCGCACCCCTCCAACGCGCCAAACTCATCGTCTTTCGCGGCCGCTTCCAAGCCAAACCCGACTCCAACACCGCCAAACTCATCATCCTTCTCGGCCCCGTCCAAGCCAAGCCCGACTCTAACACCGACGTCCTCAAGTCCAGCGTCGTCGTCCATACATACCATCTTACTCAACAAGTGAGTTTGACTGCATTCTTTAGGGATTTCTAAGGTTCGCATTCAATTTAGGGATTCACATTAGGTTTTGTTTTATTTTGCATGTGAATTTCAGTTTTTTTTTTCTATATGATTTGTTGTGATTTTGTGAGATTTGGTGCGCTGCTTCAATTTGTTTATGAAACCTTCAGATTTTGGCATGGTTTATACAGTGTGGAAGGTTTGTTAACGAGTTTATGGTGTTGTGGAACTGAAATGTCATATTATGTATGATAGTTCTTTATTCAGTGTGAAGTTGTGTTATTTTTGTTGAGAAACTGTGTTGGAAATAAGCAAGTATCAATATAACTATCGTTGTAACTATAATTGCATTAGTAACTATATACGTAACTGACATTGTAACTAGGATTAACATGTCTTTATTTATGTAACTATATACGTAACTACAGTACTGCTAAACTATTGCGTAAGATGGCTTTCTTTACTTGGTCTTAGCATGCGGCATAACCTCACTTTCTAAATTTGAGAAATATGGGCATCATTTTAGTTAGCAGTTGTTTTATGAGTAAAAATACCAAGAAGAGAGTAGAGACGGTAGAATCCATGGACATATCAGTAAATATCAGAGAGATGTAATCTGGCTGAAAATGAAGTACAAAATTAGGTAATAATAACTAATAGCAATGGTAGAATCGGTACGGAAAAACTGTTAAAACTGACTGTCTTATCATTTTCATAAAAAGCAATTGACTATTATATCATTACATTTAAAAAAAAGTGATTTTTTATTCATGTGAGAATAAAGGGTGACTTTATTATCATTAGTATGTGAATATGGTAGGTTTTTATCATTTTAAATATTAATGCTGCAGGAGGCGCGTGTCGCGTGTCCGACACGGATTGGGCACGGACACGGCCCAATTTGCCCAAAAACAGGTGGACACGCGAATTGAGTATTGGACACGCCTTGGATACACCAGATGTGTTGGACACGGGGGTATTTGCGTGATTTTCAGATCGATTTCGTGATTTTCTTCTCCGCTCCCTCTCTCATCAGTTTCTGCTCCGGTCTTCATCTCTGCTCCGGTCCTTTATCTCCGCTTCACTCCCTCGTCTTCGTCTCCGGTCCTTCACTCCGCTCCGCTCCACTCTCTCGTCTTCATCTTCGCTCTACTGTGAGATGATAGAAGAGGAAAGAGAGCAGGTGAGGAGAGGATGGAAGGCGTAGATAAGACGTTTGGGTAGTCTTGCGGGATCAAAGAATGAAGAAGAAGAAGAAGAAGACAAACGGGTGGGGTTTGGGAGTGACTGAACAAACAGATGAGAAGAATGAAGAAGAAGAAGAAGAAGAGCAGAGATGAGAGAATCAGAGAGAGGGAGAGAGGGGGGTGGGTGTGTGAGAGGAGAAGAATGAAGAAGAAGAAGAAGAAGAGCAGAGATGAGAGAATCAGAGAGAAGGAGAGAGGGGGGTGGGGTAACGTGGAGGAGGGTGGGTGTGTGAGAGTGTGTGTGTGATTGATATGTGAGAGAGAGAGGTGGGGTTTGGGTTTGTTTGGTTGATGGGGTTTGGGTTAATATTTTTAATTAATAATTATATATATATAATATAATATTATTTAATTAACGTGTCCACCGCGTGTCCGTGTCCGATTAAAAATTGATTTTCACATGTCCACGTATCGAATCGTGTCTGTATTGGACACTCGAATTCGTGTCCGTGCTGCATAGGTTATATATAATTGAGCAACATCTTCTCTATAGCGCAAGTATGTCATTCTATGCTCTTTACAAAAGTCAAGCTCTGCATCCATATGATATTGGTTGAACTGTACCAGACAAATTGTAGCATTCACATTCTCCTAGCACCATAAAACAGTAGAATTGGACATCGTGGTCGTCCAATCTAGGTTTGTCCGGTAGAACTTAACAGTAAGCAAATGTCGTTATGTTGAGCCAACTTTCCTCAGTCTTATCGTTCTAATTTGTATTAATATCGTGTGTTTTAGGCTTTTAGCTAGATATATATCAACCGAATATATATAACGTATTTCCTTTGAAAAAAATTCAAATTAGTATATGATGGTTTAAGCGACATTGACGGTGTTGCACATCCCTGGATTCTTAATACACCAAAGTGGCTGAATAGGTTCCCTCCACTCATTGAAGCGATCAGTTGCCTCTCCAAATCTCTTCCTGCCTTCATCATCCCGGTTCCCCGACCACAATGACTCCGCCATTGCTGAAGTTCGTGGCCAAATTCGTGCATCCAAAACTGTTGGATCTGCTTGCTCAGACCAAAGCGCCACCTCTCCACCTAAAACCAATTTAACCTCGTCTTCCGTTAGACCATAGGTTATATCATAATTATATATAGTTTGCCATGTTTTGAAAGGCCCGCACCATGACCCTCCATTTCCTGTCTTACTAGGTGTTTGCTGATCAGATGTGCTATCGTTTCCAAGAAAGTCACCGTGACCACAATCCAAGTAGTAGAAATCTGAAGATGACACAATTGTACGATAGCCAGAAGACACAATTCGTTTCGTGTTGTTGTGTCCATTGTTCCAAGTCTGTAAGATGGTACTCTCTCGAGGAAGAACTGCTGATTGCACCTTAATGGTATCATCTAATAACACGTCCTCCCAGTATACAACTGTCTTGTTATGAGAAACAATGTAAGGGAATGTGGAGTTGACAAAGAGCTCAAGTAGCTGACTAAGAGTTCCTCCCTTAGCTAAGAATGATTGAATGGTTGGATCTGCTTTCCAACAACCTGGTATGATCTCATCAGCCCCAGCATGGTAAAATGGTTCAGGGAATAATGTCGCCACATCATGGATAACATTTTTGAGTACTTGATAGGTCTTGGGGTTCAAAGGATTCAGATGACCTGTTCCTGGTTCGGACGCCAGTCGATCAGACCAAGCAGCTCCGGCTGGCCACCTGAACATATTCGCACATGATACAATGTCTGGATAAGCTGCAGCCCATGATCCTGTATGGCCTGTATTCAAAAACAGCAATTCATATTAGCTCGTCTTTGTCTATTTTGTTTAGATTTTTTCTATGAAACTGAGGATCGGGTACTTTATAGTAACATTTCTTGTAGATGTTCTATTTTATATAGTATTTTACTTTGAAAATTTTATATTATCGTAGTTAAGAAACAGTCTTGTTTAAAGTAAATAATAAAGGTCATCAAAAGAGTAAAATTACTTGTTGCATATATACGATGATTGCATGGTGCGTTCTCTAAATTTCGAGAAATCAATAAGTATTTGAAGTTGAAGTTAAGGATCATGAGAATGTTTGACCGAAGGCCAATGACCTAGTACTGTGAACTGTTACTGTTACAACTCTTGCCTGACAATTCAATACATGAGATTCATCATTCATATATCGTTAGGGAGCAATCCAAACTGGTAAGGAGTTTTCTGGAACAAAGGACCAAGAATCAAACGGTAAAATATGTATATAAATCATTCATAAATCGTTAGGGAGCAATCCAAACTGGTAAGGAGTTTTCTGGAACTAATGAAATCATGTCATACAGTTGTAGTCATTTAACTAATTAAGTGAGCTAGAAACCGAGGAAAGTATCGAAAACTAACCAGGTGAGTCGATTTCCGGGAGAACCCGGACACCATGCTCTAATCCAAACTCGACAATCTTTGTGACATCGGCGGGAGTGTACTGCATACTTGAAGAAATTAAGAAGGAGAAATATGATTCTCATGTATATTTCTTCATAAAACAACTAAGATAAGACACAACAATTTATACAAGAAAACTACCAACTACAACTACCAACTACAACTACTAAACATGGTAAAACTACCAACTACAACTACTAAACATGGTGCACCATGTTGCACCATGCTGAACAGAAACTCAAACTCCACACGCAACCCCCTAGCTGCACAGAGGGGCCACAGGAGGAAAGAAGAGCAGAAGGAGGACTGGCGAGAACTAGGAACTTGCCATCCGCCAAAGGGCACACCCGCCATCCGCTACGGGCACATCCGCGGGCACATCCGCCATCCGCGGGCACATCCGCCATCCGCGGGCACATCCGCGGGCACATCCGCCACGGGCATACTCGCCAACTCGCCATCCGCCAAGGGCACATCCGCCATACAGCTAGCTAACTTCAACACTCCCCCTCAAGCGAAGGCTAAAGAGAAACGAGAGCCGAGCTTGACCAATAAGGCTTCAAACTGAGCTGAAGGGAGAAGTTTTGTAAAGACATCAGCAAGTTGCTCACTTGAGCGAATATAAGCAGTAGCAATGATCCCAGATTGGACTTGATTTCTGATAAAATGGCAATCAACTTCGATATGTTTTGTACGCTCATGGAAGACTGGATTAGCTGCAATATGCATAGCAGCTTGGTTGTCACAGTACAGGGTAATAGGAGAGGAACTCCGAATACCAAAATCTCCAAGAATGTTTTGCAGCCAAATGAGCTCACAGGCAGTGGATGCCATAGCTCGATACTCTGCTTCAGCACTTGATCGAGCTACAACGGTCTGCTTCTTGCTTTTCCAAGTCACAAGGTTGCCACCGACAAAGGTACAATATCCGGTGGTTGATTTCCTATCAAGCATGTTGCCTGCCCAATCGGAATCAGTATATCCTTCCAACTTAAAATGATTATGCTTGTGCATCACTATACCCCGGGTAATGGAACCCTTGAGATATCTAAGGATGCGTTTCACAAGCTGATGATGGTGTAAAGTTGGAGCATGCATAAACTGACTCAAGATACTTACAGCATAAGTGATATCAGGGCGAGTGATAGTCAGATAGATGAGCTTGCCTACTAATCTCTGATAAGCAGTGAGATTATGAAGAGGTTCACTATCAACATCAAACTTGTGATTACTTGGAAGAGGGGTTTTAGCAGGCTTGCAAGCAGACATGTCTTCCTCTTTCAACAGATCAATCACATATTTCCTCTGTGTCAGGAAGAGGCCTTTTTTAGACTGGTCCATTTCAATTCCGAGAAAATATCTAAGGGGACCAAGATCCGTGATGGGAAACGAGGACTGAAGAGTAGACTTAATGGCTTGAATTTCATCAGCATTATCCCCAGTAATAATAAGATCATCAACATAAACAAGAATCACCAACTTACCAACCAGACCACTTCTAATGAACAAAGAGGAATCACCAGAGCTTCTTTTGAAACCAGCCTGAAGGATGACAGAGCTGAGTTTGGAATACCATGCCCTTGGTGACTGTTTGAGACCATAAATAGCCTTGTGCAGCTTGCAGACCAATCCAGGCTCATTTTCTTGATGATGACCAGGAGGTATCCTCATAAACACATCTTCTTCCAGATCCCCATGAAGAAATGCATTTTTTACATCCATTTGATGAAGGGACCAACCAGAATTGATGGCAATTGACAAGAGAACCCTCACTGTGTTCATCTTTGCTACAGGAGCAAATGTCTCCTTATAATCCACTCCAAATGTCTGAGTGAATCCGCGAGCTACAAGGCGAGCTTTGCATCGTTCCACTTCACCATTGGAATGAAATTTTACTTTATAGACCCATCTAGCCCCAACAATTTTCTGCCCTTTAGGAGCCTGCACAATACTCCAAGTCTTGTTGTCATTCAAGGCTTGTAGTTCATCAACCATAGCTTGTTTCCACACGGCAGATTTACTAGCTTCTGCATAATTTCTTGGCTCTGTTACAAGACTGATCTTGGTTATGAAGGCACAATACGCTGATGAAGCATGAGATGGGATCACAATATTCCCAATTGAATGTTTGGACTTATGAAGTTCAAAACCTTTCAATTTTTCAGGCAGTTTCCTAGTCCGACTAGGATTTCGTCTTGGAACAGGCAAAATTGAACTTCCAGTATCGATTTGACTTGGAGCAATACCATCATTATCAGCCGCCTCATTAGTCTCTAAGTCATCATCTGTCGCTAGAGAAAAATCAAGAGAAGGAGAAAGATGCTGAACAGCGGACCCCTCTGCAGACTCCCCTGCAAGTCTCTCTTCAGGAACATTTGCAGGTGTCTCTGCACGAATTTCGGTATGTTCATTTGCAGATCTAGAAGTTGGAATTTCAGCAATGTTATATGATGTTTCTGTTGCAGCCTCCGCTCCCGGTTCAGTTTCAGGGACATATACGGAGCTATCAAATAACTCCCCCTGCAGATCACACTCATGGCTTTGAAAAAAGAAATTTGCCTCATCAAATCGAACATCTCGAGACACAATAATCTTCTTTGAAATTGGATCATAGCATTTGTAGCCTTTCTGTGATGATGAGTAACCCAGAAAGGCACACTTCAAAGCTCTGGGATTAAGCTTGTCTCTGTGAGTAGACTGAATGTGAACAAAACAGGTGCAACCAAACACCCTCAAATGATCAATGGTAATATCTCTCTTCATCAAAACAGAATATGGAGACTTAAAATCAAGAACTCTTGATGGCAATCGATTGATTAAATAGGCTGCGGTTTGGATAGCATTTGACCAAAATCTCTTGGGGACATTTGCCTGAATCATAATTGCCCGAGTTTTTTCCAGAAGATCTCTATTCTTCCTCTCAGATACACCATTTTGTTGTGGTGTACCAACACAGCTAGTCTGATGTAAAATGCCATTGGCACATAGATACTCAGTCATGACTTTAGAGGTATATTCTGTCCCATTATCTGATCTTAACATGCATATGCTTGAAGAGAAATGGTTTTTAACCAGATTATGAAAATCCTCAAAGCACTTCTTTACCTCATATTTATGTTTCAAGAGGTAAACAAATGTGGTTCTAGAAAAATCATCAATGAATGTGACATAATATTTATAACCATCAAAAGATTTCATTTTTGCAGGTCCCCATACATCAGAGTGAATCAGTTCAAACTCCCTAGAGGCTCTAGAACATGAGTTTGAAAAAGGTAATCTAGTAGATTTAGATTTATGACAAGTTTCACAATCTGAAACTGATTTACATAGATTTGGGAATAAATGAGACAAAACATGAGTTGAAGCATGGGCAAGACGCATGTGCCACAGCTGCTGTCGAGTAGAAGACGTCGACTCAGCAAGAAAACTCTTTGCAAAAGTTGAGGAAGTGGAAATATAGTACAATCCGTTCAAGTAAAATCCCTCACCAATCTTCCTCATTGTCACTCGATCCTGAAAAATGACATTGGTTTTTGAGAATAAAACCAGACAATCTAAGCAATGAGTTAATCTCCCAACAGATAAGAGCTTGAAAGGAAAAGATGGCACATACATAACACTTGACTGTTTATGATCAGAAAATAAAGTCATTTTTCCCTTTCCTAAAATAGGCACTCTATTCTCATTGGCAACCGAAACAAAGGAGGGGATTTTTAAAAGAGAAAGATGATTTAGACAAGATGAATCATGAGTCATATGATCAGAAGCTCCTGAATCAACAATCCAAAAATCATGATTTTTACTAAGATCAAGGGCCGTTGAGATTGCACAGATGATACCTGGAATTTCATCCCTAGAAGCCAATTTTCCATCCGCCAGATATCCAGCAAATTTGCCTAGCATTGCAGTAGCAACTTCTGGATTAGCATTACCTTGCTTCTGCTGCAAGAAGACTGCAAACTCATTTATGAGAGTTATAGGGTTAGCAGCGAAGCTCATCATTGCCTCTGAGCAGTCTCCCTCAGCTATATTGGCTCTAGCAGTAGGATTCATTTTTATCTTCCCCTTCTGTCCCCTTTCATTATTGAATTTTGGCTTTAGTTCAGGGTGCAAAATCCAACATGTTTTCTCCTCATGGCCTATACCCGATCTACCAATTGAAATGCAATAAGAACACTTGAGATCTGGTCTCCTTCCTTTATAAGGCCTGACAGTTGCATTAGCATTTGAGCTTGAACTAGAACTAGCAAAGGCTCTAGCTTCATTGTTGTGATCAACCACTGAAACATCAGTTCTCATCACTTTTCTCCTAGTTTCCTCTCGATGTATAGTAGTACAAACAGTCTGGAAAGCGGGAAGAGGAGATTGCATAAGAAGATGGCTTTTCACATCATCATATTCAGGGCTAAGATTAGCAAGCAATAAGAAAATCTGATCTTCTTCAGCTCTTTTCAACAACACCTTTCTATCAGTAGAAAAAGGACGATACTGATCTAGCTCATTCCACATAGTTTTCAACCGGCCAAGGTATTCAACAAAAGTAGAGTTACCTTGCTGCAGATCAGCCATTTCCTTTTTGAGTTCAAAAATCCGTGCAGCATTGTTTAAATCGCCATACAGATCGTTGATTTCTTTCCACAGTTGGAGGGAATTTTCAGCATAGCCAAAGATCTCACGCATCTTTGGTTCCATGGAATTTAATATCCATGTCATGAGAAGCTGATCCTGAGCAAACCAAGCAGCATACTCCTTTGCAGAGGTTGATGGAATGGAGACTGAGTCATCAATGGCGCTGAGCAGCCTTTTACCTCCAAGTGCACGCTTGACCTCTCTGGACCAAGAGAGATAGTTGTGCTCGTTGAGGAGAATAGGAACAAGTCGAAGGTTGGTGTTGGAGTCATTGACTCCAGCTGCATATGATGCAGAACTTGAAGCATCTTCAATATCGCCACCACCAGTCATATTATGAAGGACTGGTGCAACAAGCAATTAGGTAAAGATGAAAGAAGGAATGGAGTGCAGAAGCAGGTCCTAATCGGAACCTTGCTCTGATACCATGAAGAAATTAAGAAGGAGAAAGATGATTCTCATGTATATTTCTTCATAAAACAACTAAGATAAGACACAACAATTTATACAAGAAAACTACCAACTACAACTACCAACTACAACTACTAAACATGGTAAAACTACCAACTACAACTACTAAACATGGTGCACCATGTTGCACCATGCTGAACAGAAACTCAAACTCCACACGCAACCCCCTAGCTGCACAGAGGGGCCACAGGAGGAAAGAAGAGCAGAAGGAGGACTGGCGAGAACTAGGAACTTGCCATCCGCCAAAGGGCACACCCGCCATCCGCTACGGGCACATCCGCGGGCACATCCGCCATCCGCGGGCACATCCGCGGGCACATCCGCCACGGGCATACTCGCCAACTCGCCATCCGCCAAGGGCACATCCGCCATACAGCTAGCTAACTTCAACAATACTGGATCCATAAGACCCCTTGGATGCCAATTCAGGCTCGGAAGGCACGACTAGTGGGAAAGAATGGGAGTCGGTGATGTGCCAATGAAACACGTTGAGCTTATTGGCGCTCATGGTCTCGATGGTCCTGAGTAAATCCTCAACTTCGTAATAGTTCCTAGAGGTGTCGAGCATGAGCCCTCTATGCCCGAACAGTGGGGAGTCCCACACGTAAACCCCCACAGCAACAAGCGACGGATCACCCCACACCAGCTGCGACAACGTCTCGAGACCCCTCATGGCACCCCAAGAGGTCTGGGCCGTCAGATGGGCGGTTCCGCCGGCGGCGGGGATAGTAAGATGTATGACTCGTCCACACCATGGTGAAGCGGAGCAGTGAGGTAGGAAACTGTGATGGCGAGGCTGAGCAGCGGCGGAGCAGAAGTGTTGAGGCGGACGGAGGAGGAGGGATTGACGAGGGGGCGGTGGTGCTCGCTGAGAATAAGATGCTGGTAGCGTTTGGCAGCGGAGGAGAGGTAGCGATGATCGGGGGATATGATGGTAAAACTAGGGGAGAGGGGATTGACCTGAGGCTGAGGCCATGAGAAGTTTCTTGGCATGGGCCACACATTGATGGAACCGGAACCGGATATGGGAGAAGCTAACAAAAAGCAGCAGCATAGGGCGATAGAGACGATGATAATGAAGAGTATGTTGTAGTTGTGTGGTGGACTGGTAGTTAGAAGTTGGTTGGGGGATGGAGTAACAGTGAGCTGAGGAAGACGCAAGTGATGGGGTGCTTAAATACCAATAGAATGGACTCTGCCGACCCGACACTCCTATCCTTGTTTGCTAATTTGTTGCCTAATGATTTGGCGCTTTCCTTTTAACTCCATGCTCCACGGCCGTTCACAATTGGAACAATTCGTTACTAAATATTTTATTGTTTGACAAAATTATATTCTGAATCCAATTGCCGTCCCGGTCAACTTACCGGCGCTATTGCATCCAACAAAACTATATACTAATTCTCTGTTTGCCAATTTGATGCTTCTTGTAACTTGTTTCTTTGGCGATTTGGACAACGAGACACATGGACAACCGATCATTGTTCTGGCTCCCTCGGCAGCTACTTCTTAGATCTTTTTGGGTCTGATACTCTGATTGAATGCCTTTCATCAGTATCTACTTCTCTCTTCCGTAATAACATCGTTGCGTGATTCTCCTTGACTTCTTTTTCATTGAAGATTATATTCATTACTTCATTAGGGTTTAGAGGAAACTTCTAAAACCCATCCTCTGTTTGTTTTTATGATTAATAACTTGGCATTACTACCGAGCTGAACAGCATACTCATGGATACACTTAAATGAATTGATTCTTCACATGATAGTGGTTGCACACTTGCATGCTTTCATAGTTTCATTGCTTCTCAAGAATCGAATTGACTTCAGAGTTCAGAGTAAGAAGCAACTTCTGGATTTTAATTGGCATATATATAGTGTCATGCAGTTTGGATTCCAGTAATGTGATTGTAACTTTGTAAGCAGCCTTAGGCACGTGTTTCCAAAGTCCTTGCAACATGATCCTTTATACGGTAACGTACATAGCAAGACTGCCTCAAGTAAAATATTACTTTTTCAGCCGAATGTTGCATCACTTGGGGAACTTGATCCTGGAGATCAGTGACTCTGGTTAGTGTTTGTTGGTATGAAAATGGTTAGCAATCTTGTGACAAACAAAACATAACAAGCTAGTGACATGGTCCAATGTCATTCTAAAGACCCAATTCAATCTCTCGGCTGTGATGACTCTAACCTGATCTGACTAGGGAAGCTAGTATGTAGGCAGGTCGCACATCCCACATCGCCCAGGGAAGAGTGGATGTTGTGCTTATATGTGTAAAGTTACCTTAATAAATAGAGGCGCGTTTTGGGGGTTCAATGGCTTCGGAGGGGATGTGAACTCCGAAGTTAAGTTTGCTGAGTCCAGAGCAATACCAGGATGGGTGACCTACTGGAAAATTACTTGAGGTCTCCCAGAGACAAAACCGTGAGGACCAGAGAGGAGAATGCCCAAAGCGGACAATATCTCTAGTGTATGGGCTGGGCTGTTACATCTGGTATCAGAGCCTGTCTCCGGCCGAAAATGTGCTGACGACGTCGGACCCTAAGGGGGGTGGATTGTGATGACCCTGACCTGACTAGGGAAGCTAGCAGGTAGGCAGGTCACACATCCCACATCGCCCAGGAAAGAGTGGATGTTGTGCTTATATGTGTAAAATTAGCTCAATATATAGAGATGCGTTTTGGAGGCTCAATGGCTTCGGAGGGGATGGGAACTCTGAAGTTAAGTTTGCTGAGTCCAGAGCAATACCAGGATGGGTGATCTACTAGAAAATTGCTCGAGAGCTCCCATAGATAAAACCGTGAGGGCCAGAGAGGAGAGTGTCCAAAGCGGACAATATCTCTAGTGTATGGGCTGGGCTGTTACATCGGCTCTCAAGTAAATCATGCATATACACTTCATGGTTTTTCACAAAAGATATGAGTCTTGCTTTCTATCTTTTCTTTTTTCTCAATAAAATTTGTGAGTCCTAAGTTCAAGTATTTCTGGATCTGTACATGTTAAGATCGAATCAAGTTCAAGATATTTTATAATTCAAATTCAAATGATCGGCTAGGGTTTACTCCTATGCCTCGATGTTGTACTCTCTTTTAGATTGGAGGATTTCTAACCCATGACCGAGTTGTCTTGGTTGTCGTTGTGTCCTAGCTAGGTCCCAAGCTTATGAGAGTAGGCTGCTATTGATAGGTTTAGAAGGTTCATATTTGTGATTCTGATGTTATCCCTTTGTAAAAACCTTTTGCCCTTTATTTGAAATGCTAGCTTCTTTAGGAAGGTTCTAGGTTTGTCTTCTTTGTTGGCTGTGATACAGCTCTTGCAATTCAATTCTCTTGACAAACATTTATCCAAAACCTCCTATGTCATTGGCTTGTGTAGCTGCTCTTCTGTGAGCTTGGCTGAGCCTATATAAACGGAGCAAGTTCCTTCTTGCTCTTATGGTTGTCGAGTTTAAGAAAAATTGTCATAGCACATTTTTTTTGTTTGTTTGAGTTGTGTATTTTTCATGCATAGTTCAATGATCCTCTAAATTTTCCTTGTGATTATAAATCTTAGAGATCGAACAAAACGATTTCAAAACTCATATTGCATTTGCATCCCATGAGATAGTGATTGGAGTTACAACAACCCTAAGAAGCGTCTATGAAGAATTAGTTACGAAGTAGCTAGGTTCTGAGTTGGAACTTCTGAAAGATTTCTTGTGTAAACACTTAGAGACAGGAGAAGTAGAACATGTCGTAGACTAGATAGAGTCTATGCAGGATAAAAACGCAACTAACTATTCACAGGTTCATAGAATTCTATAAGAAGTGATTGATTACATAGTGGAAATCTTTGTCTCAAGAGTTAGGAGCACGCAATTTTTCTCCATGATGCAGGGTTTCTACGAGTAAAAAAATATCATAGTGTTATTTATTTTGCTACAGCTTTGAAGGACTATAATCGTACAACGCTTACTCAGAATAGTACAACTCATTACCCCTACCTTCAATGTTGTTGGCAAGCATATGAATAACGAATTTAATGCAAATGAAAAGTTGAAAACTTTTCTTGCCGTCACACTTTATTCTGCATTATGGAACAAACTGCTGTGATGTGAGTAATAAAAGAGATTATCACAACTCTTCTGAGTCTTCTCTCCTCTTCAGGCTTTTTTTACTTTATTCGTCCCATATCCCCCACCCTATTCCCAAGATTTGGTTTTGTGGAAGTATGAAACTTCTTGAGAAGTCTTTTGTCTACATTCTCAAGATATGATACAAGTTAATTTGCTTGTGTGGCTGTTTGTGTAAACGTTCGTTTCATACTTTCTTGTTTCCTATATAATCTGAAAGATGAATTTGTGCTCCTTCCATGAGGCCTCTCCCCCTTTGAAAGATGAATTTGTGCTCTTATATAATCATTGATTGTGGTTAGGATTGTCCACCTGACTTGTGTTCCAATATATTAGTTTTTCTTAGGCCTATCTCCCCCTGTGATTTGAGAAGCTTTAAACCATGTTAGTGTTGGGTATGGCAGAAGCAATAAATTATAGAGCAAGTTTATTTGACTCTAACTTTTAGTCTGTAAGTAAGAAATAATTAGTTGTATGTATGAACCTAAAACTTTTATAGTTGTAATTTAGTTGTAATAAATGAGCTCCCCTGAGATCATTTTAGTGTTCTGTACTCCAGAAAGTGCTTCTCTAGGTTTACCTTGACATCATTCAGTTGTTTGTCTTAAGATAAGTGATGAGGTAAAGTCACTATTACCTCTTGCTGAAAGTTTTGAATAGTCAAAATGGTGGCATATATAGCCGTAATAATGTGTTTGCAATTTACATGTCTGCTAAGTAATTTTAGGTATTAAGAATACTTGTTGTAGCTGTCTCTGTTAGGCTTTTAGTATAAATAGAAGACTTGTGTTTTTTGTGTTTAGGTTTTGCTTATGTGTGTAGACAAAGAGATAGAGGCAGACAGATTTAAAGAGAGAAGTTACTGTATCATATTTTACTGTAATTAAAGTCTTCTCAGTTTGCCTAATTTTCTAGTGTTTCATTCATTCACTTATTTCTACTTCAGTTGCAACTTAGAATGCCTCATACCACTAATTTCTAACAGTGGTATCAGAGGTCCATGTTTATAGCCAGGGTCATGCTACAGTCGAAAACCAAGTACTAGTAAGGAAACATTCTGCGATGGTGATGAAGTATGAAATAGAAAAATTTAATGGGAAAAATTTCTCATTGTCGAAAATGAGAATGAAGGCAGTTTTGAGGAAAAATAATTACTCAACAGCAATTGGGAATAGGCATGAGGAGACTACTGATGATGGCAAGTGGAATGAGATAGATTAATGTACTCAAACTGCAACTGGGAACAGCTCAAGGCTCCAAATCTACTTATGTAAAGTGCTACATAAAATAGACTCAAAGACCGTTCCAACGGTTTATTGTACAGCTTTTCAAGTATTCTGAGCTGATAACGGGGGTCATCCAAAGTGGATGGACTGCATTGTTGAAATTCTATTTTTAGCACCATTTGGTATTGTTTCTGTCTGAATCCCATAGATTCACAGATACCCGCTGGGCTTGATGTTATCTTTTCCTACAAACTCCTGCTAACTAAGAAGAACCGGTTGGGGTCGGCCGTTTCCTTTCTGATACTTAAGTCAGCATAGTTGGAATTAGAATATAAGCAAATACGTGGAAGCAGATAGTTGGTGATTTATTGATCACCATTTAATGAAGATGGTTGGGCCAATATATGGGCACCAAGTCGCATGAGTTGAGCTTATCTTCCGATGTGGGATTGGGGCTCCTTATGCATATTAAAAACCCACTTTGGCCCCTTCTTCCTAGGCATCTCCCACCGGCTCTCGGGGGGGATGCTCTAGCACCCTGTCCTCATATTGTTCATGTAATCTGGCTAACATTCAAATTAGTATTGAAGTTTTAGTTTGGTCTTAGGCTTCGGGTACCTGGGCCTCCTCTCCCGGCCCTAGCACGGGTCTGTGGGCCTCGGTAGCCTATATGTTGCTACCGCCAACAACAGTAATGCAAGAAGAAATTGAAGCCCTCCATAAAAATAGGACATGGGATCTTGTTCCACTACCACAAACAAAGAAGCCCATTGGGAATAAATGGGTCTACAACATCAAAAGAGATGGCAACAACCAAGTAGAGAGGTATCGTGCTCGACTGGTGGTGAAAGGATTTGCTTAAAAGAAAGGTATTGATTTTAATGAAATATTTTCTCCAATTGTTCGACTTTCAACAGTTCGAGTTGTCTTAGCAATGTGTGCTACATTTGACTTGTATCTCGAGCAGTTGGATGTAAAAACTGTGTTTCTTCATGGAGAACTTGCATAAGAGATTTATATGCTCCAACCAGATAAATTTGAAGAAAAATAAAAAGAGAACTTAGTTTGGAGGTTGAACAAGTCTCTATACGGTCTCAAATAGGCGCCGAGATGTTTGTATAAGAGATTTGACTCCTTCATTAGGAGCCTTGGTTACAGTAGACTATGTCTAGACCTTGTGCTTACTACAAGGGATTTGGTGATGGTGAGTTTATTATTTTGCTGTTGTATGTTGACAACATGTTGGCAGCAGGTCGCAACAATGATTGTATTGAAGTTTTGAAGGCTTAATTGGCTAGGGAGTTTGAAAAGAAGGACTTGGGTCTAGCAATCAAGATTCTAGGGATGCAAATTTACCGGGACGGAAATAGTAGGAAGATTTGGCTATCTCAAAAGAACTACTTGAAGAAATTCTTGCATCGGTTTAATATGCAAGATTGAACGCCAATTTGTACCCCTCTTCCTTTTAATTTCAAGTTATCCTCAAGCATGAGTCCTAGCAGCAAAGAACATAGGATTAAAATGTCTTGAGTACCGTATGCATCAGTAGTGGGCAATTTATTGTTCGCTATCGTTTGTACAAGACTAGACGTTCAACAGATTGTGGGAGCAGTTAGTCGATACATGGTGAATCCTGGTAAGGAGCATCGGAGAGCTGTAAAGAGGATCCTAAAATATGTCAAGGGTACCTCAAATGCTGCATTATGTTATGGAGGATCAGATTTTATTGTTAGAGGTTATGTTGATTCAGATTATGCAGGTGATATTAACAATAGCAAGTCCACCATAGGTTATGTGTTTACTCTTGCTGGAGGAGCTATAAGCTGGGTTTCAAAACTGCAATCTATTGTGACTACGCCTACCACATAGGCATAATATGTTGCCGATAAACAAGGTAGCAAAGATGCAATTTGGTTGCAAATGCTAATGGAGGAGCTCATACATAAACAAGATAAGATTGCTCTATTGTGTGATAGCCAGAGTGCTTTGCATTTAGCAAAGAATCCAACATTTCACTCAAAAATAAAGCACATACGAGTTCAGTATCACTTTGTGCGAGAGAAGGTGGAAGAGGGAAGTGTGGATATACAGAAAACTCAGACAAAGGACAACATAACAGATGTTCTAACAAATCCAATTAACAATGTCAAATTTATTTGGTGTCGATCCTCTCTTAGCCCGGTAGAAACATACGCAGCAGGAACATGGAATTGAAAAATGGTAAAAGTGATTTTAAGTGGGAGATTTGTTAAGGTAAAGTCACTTTTATCTCTTGTTGAAGGTTTTGAATAGTTCAAATGGTGGCATATATAGCTGTAATGTTGTGTTTGTTGTTTACCTATTTGCTAAGTATTCTTAGGCATTAAGAATACTTGTTGTAGCCGTCTCTCTTAGGTTTTTGGTATAAATAGAATACTCGTGTTTTTTGTGTTTAGGTTTTGCTTGTGTGTGTAAACAGAGATAAAGAGGCAGACAAATTTAGAGAAAGAGTGGGGTTTCTCCTAAATACTTGTAGTCTTTCCTTTGTTTAAAGTCTGTGTTTTCTTCTGGTTTTGAGAGAGGGTTCTGGTATTTGTACTCTCCTTAATTCAAAGAGAAGTTACTGTATCTTATTTTGTTGTAATTAAACTCTCAGTTTGCCAAAGGTTCTAGTATTTCATTCATTTACTTGTTTCTACTTCAGTTGCAACTTAGGGTACCTCATACCATTAGTTTCTAACAATAAGCTTTGTACATTTGTTTGCTGCTTTCTTGATTTTTAGTTGTCAAGTGTTGAGCATGATTAATATAATCCTTCCTATTGCAGGTTTGAAAATGGATTAGCCCCCATAGAATCCCTTAACGCAGGTTTGAAAATGGATTCTATCGTGCCAAAATCTATGATGGATTTGAAAATGCTGAGTTAATGGGGGTAAGTCAGGCAACTGATTAGCCCCCATAGAATCCCTTAACGCACTACTGCGAGGAGAATTAAACGCTCTACATAACAATTCTGTGTTCCCCACAGATTGAACTAATTTTCAGTAAACAACTTCAAAATCTTAAAGCATATATATAGAAATTAAGAAACCATGAATAAACTATGATCAAACGGATGCACCAAGCTTTGACACATTCAGGGCCTAATTATATGCCTTAGGCCACAAGGAAGCTGGGAGGCACACAAGGAGACATGTATGCAAACAAACAAAATTTTGAGTGAAGAATTAATGCATGTTTGATTGTTTGTTAACAATATAGATCGAGTAAGAATTAAGAAAAAATGTTAAGACCTAAATTACCTAATGATTAGTAGAAATGGGAAACTCATTAAGAAATGGTGTTATGCACATTCCAAGACACGTTTTGTTAGATTGCCAACGACTTGGTAAAATTCCTTGAAACAACGTACTCAACGTACTGATCGACTTCCAGTTTGGCTGACACGACACGTCTAGCTACGAACAACAGTACTGATCATTGGAGCCAGCTTCGGATTCGATCTCTTCCTTGTATAATCTACAAAGTAGTTGATCGTTTACTTGATAAAGCTTCTTCGATCTTTAATTTAATTTTTCGATGAATTCGACAAACTACTCTTTGGGAAAGGCAGACAGTGTTCGTGGCGGGTTCAGCACCCGGCGAACAGTCAGCACGGTTGTTTGGTTTGTGGTCGGTTGCTGTGTCTCTGTGTTGTGCTTAGGCGTGCCAGCACCCTTGGAGCGGTGCCACTCGATTGCGCGCGACCCCCTGAGCGAGTCGCTTCGTCTGCTCCCAATTCGACTCTGACTTCCTGGTCAAGCGACTGTTACGCGGGCGCTGACTAAGCCGGCGTACAGGGCTCGAACAAGACCTGAATAGAACTCTCTACCAGGATTTTCTTCCCAACCCCTTGAGGATTGAGGATCTTACTCTGATCCGGAGAAGCAAAGCAGAGCTGTTCCAAGACCACGGGTGTGTCACCGGAGTGACGACTCGATTGCCACCAGGGGTAGCGGACTGACAGACTCGATTGCCACCGGGGGTGGCGGACTGACTCGATAGACTCAGCAAACGCTCGGCACAAGTACGAGAGCGGATCAATCGTAGGAGGGCGGAGGAGGGTTGCGTGAGGCTCAGCAAATGCTCGGCGCAAGTACGAGATTAGATCGATCGTAAGAGGGCGGAGGAGGGTTGCGTGAGGCTCAGCAAATGCTCGGCGCAAGTACGAGGTTGAATCCGTCGTAGGGCGGAGGCGAGTTGCGTGAGTAGACCCAGCAAAGCGCTCGGCACAAGCACGAGATTAGATCGATCGTGGGGCGGAGGCGGGTTGCGTGAGTTGCTCCGGAGAGGCTTTGGCAAGTTAGCGTTGCGCTAGAACTTGTGGTTGTTTGTTTTTGGTTGAGAACCTTTTTTCCAGATGCCGGCAGATTCATATTTATATGACTCAAGGACCCCTAGGGCTGTCAACTCCAGTTTGGCGGATCCTTGAGACTCATTAGGAATGTCCTCCCCTACCCTGCTTCCCATCAAATCAGCGAAGATATTATCAGAGGTATAGTTGGTATTGAAGCTTCGAAGATCGGAGCAACACGTCTTGACCTTGCTTGTTATGCTGCTGTTACTGTTCATCACTCATCATTGCGCAGTATGGCCGGTTCCTCTAACAACCTCCCTAAAGCATGGTGCAGCGTGGCTCATAGTTGTTAGTGATTGATAGCCCAGCGTAGGTAGTGAAATCATTGCTACATTGCTTCTCAATCTTAACAAATATTTTCACTGATGGATTGTTACGAAACAACCCCAATCGGATTAGGAAGCAACCACGTTCTCCCTCGAGCTCAACCTCTTTGGTTGAAGCGGGAAAACCCGATTTCCATGGATTTGAATCTGATCAAAACCCCTACTGGGCCTTGGGGCGAAAGCCCATTTGAAATAAATTCAATTGTGGTCCAAACAGACAGCTTTGTTACTTTTCTGGGAAAGACGAATTTCTAGTACAGTGATTGGTGCTTGAATACAAAAGACAACGGCGCTCCATGCCAGCGCGCAGCTCAATTCAAGGGAACCTTCCGGGAATTGAAGTAGATTTGGAAAGTGCTCTGCATTTGTAGTATTCCGTAATCCGTATTGTATGCCTATGCCCGCGTTGATAGATTTCTAATTATTTTATGCTGGTGTTGTTGGTGAACATTGACTTGTCCTTTTCAAACTAGAGCTTGCTTCCCTAATTTATTAACATTGGCTTTCATTTCTATTCATTTCATACCAATAATTTAATTTCCAAACTACCTAGCTGAGTAGCTGGTCTACCACAAAATATATACAGCTCGTTTTTAACAATAAGTGGTTTTCCTTGGTAAATTATCCCTAAACGTATATTTGAGTACTATTCATGTATATATGCGAATGTACAAGCTAGATCTAGGTCAGTTCTATTCTATATAACGCTAGCTGTTGCTTCATCATTCGAATGGTGCGCCAATTTTGAAAATTGGTCTCCACCGCCAGAGAGTTGGAACTGAATTTGGATTCAACTTTGTGAAGCAATAGCTCTTCTTATTTCCACAGCAATCTATTCAGTAATTTAATTATACAATTTCTTAGAGATTTACAGCTAGCCTTCATTATGGCTTGTCCAAGCAGCTAGCTAGGCTACAACTGCAACGACATCACATGGTACTTACCAGTTACCACCCTTTATATATATATATATCTATCTATCTATCAGTTTCAATCAATCTCAATTATTTTAAATCAAAATGCTTGTTTGTTTCTGAGACTGGATTTCAAAGACTGCAGGCAACAAGACATTATTCATGTTGCTGCGCATGTTTTGATACAGAGATATGCACTAAGAATTCTAAACGAAACAAAACAAGGGCACCAAGAATTCCAAACGAAACAAAACAAGGGGTACACTGTATGTGTTTTTGGATTTAATTTCAGTTTGAGGTAATTGGTTGGAAATTAGCAAATATTTAGTTATTTCTTTCCAGCCGCGTACAGCCGTGTCCCAACGAGTAGTATCACACCATCAGTCACATCATCATCACACCAAACCCTCACTCTTTGTTTCTTTAATTTCAATTATAAGCGACATCAGTTTTTTATGTTTAACGCGTACAACTTAGATGATCGATGTATAAATAGGCACTTGTGCTGCCTCCTCACTTCCATCACCACTCGCCACCTAAAAATCTATCTCTCCGACCTCATTCATACTAAAGCGCATTGATTGTCTTTCTCTCATTCTTTTTACATCTAGCTAGCTACTGAGCTTGCATTATTATTTATAAACACAAGTTCAAACCGAGATGGATTTGATGAAAATGCTGACCAAGAAGAAGTGTGAGGTTGATCGTGTTGGTCAGAGAGCATGGAAGCTACTGCGGATGGCATTACTGTGGGCGAGAAAGGGCGGGGTCTTCAAACACCGCCTCATGATGGAACTGAGGGTCGTCCCCAGGTTCTTAAAGAATCACCTTGGTACAAATGCATCAATCCAGTCAAGACCACAAATCCATTACTTGGAACGCGAGCTCTCCTTCGACAAGACCCCTCTTTTCAATCTGAAAATGCATCGTCCACCATCCATGCGCTTCAACATTCCTTGCCTAAACCCCCCACCGGTACTGCAGGACGACGACGACCATCTCTTCCATTCTGATACCTGTGATGATGAAGGAAGGCGGAGCTTCCTTACATATACTGATCATTCTGATGATGGTATTGATATCAGTGATGATGGTGATGATGATCTTGACCTGGGAATAACATTGTCAGAAGACTATGGAGCAGCTGCTTATTCATGTGCTAATTATGAGGACGAAGCAGTTGATAGAAAGGCAGAAGAGTTCATCGCTAAATTCTATCAGCAAATGAAGCTGCAAAGACAAATTTCTTACATACAGTACAATGACATGTTAAATAGAGGCACAAACTAACAACTTTTTGGTGCAATATTTTCACTCCATCTTCATCTCGATCTATCGATCTTTTAGTTTTTTTTTCTTTTACAAACGTTTCTTTAAATTTTGCAACAGGCACTACTGCGCCACTTTGTAGATACCGGAGTTAAAAAAAAAAAAAGCTTTCAATAAACAGATTCATTCTAGCTCCTATGACAAAGCTTCAGATTTCATTAGGCAATTTTCAATTTTGGAGCCCCACAATCTAATAGGATTAGGAAAATGGAACCAAAATGAATGCCAATACCATGATTCCATCCATGAGAGGCAAAATTATATAGGGCTCATGATGGCTTGACCGTTGGCTGTTATTAAAGAGGAATTTCGTGTGGCTTCATTTGACAACTTATATCCTAATACATTCATTCTGAGTTGTCAAAAGCCTCAAAAAGAAACCTGACATTACATAATCCAGAAACAGAAGCAAAGGAAATATAAAGTCAAGCTAAAGGAAGAACGGGAGGAACAGGCGATAGAAAAGAATTATATTAATCCCTCATATGAAATGGATACTGTTCAGTGTGATGAAAGAACTTAATAGCTAACCCTCAAAATTCACACTTTTCAGCATATCATGTATTTAGTGCCAATAGTTTTTTGTGAACCTCACGGACTATTTTGAAAGTGGCACAACATAGAAACAACTCAACCGGAATCCATTTGCTAATCTTGTTCTATGTGGGGATTTTCATATTCAATCGACCTTGATTAGATGCACTAGGAGGCTCACTTTTGTCAACTATTGCTTTTATTCCTGCTAAGATACGTTTCCAGCTGCCCTGTCGCTGCCAAGATAAGACCTACAATCGCAATGGCAAAGGATATCAACTCAAGTGCAGAGATCCAATGACTTGAAAGAAATATTCTATTACAAGGAAATGTCAAAGGAGATAACGGCTTTGTGTATTCCCCGGATGCAAACTCTTCTAACTCTATATTGTTCAAATATTCGAGATACAGCTAATGTGTACATTGTAATTCCCATATGCATCATGTTTGTTAACCGTGGTAAATGTGAGCATAGGACATCTAAAGATTGATACCTAGAAATAGAGCTGAGGGCCTCCTAGGCCTTGATTTGAATTCTGGATGAAATTGAACTCCTACATAGAATGGATGACTTGGAAGCTCCAAAATCTGCAGAGGATAAAAGTCCAGAATGTCAATATATATAACCATTTCAAACAAAAACAGATAACTTACTGGTTCACAAAACTTGTTGGATTATAAAGAACTGGATTTTGACAAATACTCAAGTTAAGTAAGCAATGTAGCCAAACATCAGACCAGAAGAAAACCCACCTCCATTCTTCTTCCGCTGTCATCCTTCCCTACAAATTTTAGGCCAGCTTCTTCAAGACTTCCAATGACATCCGGGTTCACCTGAATAAGAGTATCATTTCATGCCGACTATATAAAATATGCTTATGTAACATTATGTTTTCACTATAACTGAACTTACAACTAACCTCATATCTATGCCGATGCCGTTCATCAACATACTCTGAGTTTTGGTACCTAGAAATTGAGAGCAATAAATAATAAAGGAGTGAATCCTAATCACAGTACTCGTCACAATAAAGAATTATTAAGAGGCGATCTAATAAAGGCATAATGTCATCAAAGAAACCAACTAAGAAAGTACTGGACTTCAATAACATGAGAAGTGTGCTTCTAGACTGCAAGAGTTTAGAACACATGGCACATACATTGCAATGTATAAATGCAACAAAGCAAATCAAGTCTGCACTAACTGTTTATTTATGTTTTTCTAAAATTGAACTTGAAGGACCATACACGTACAGTTTTGATGTAATACAATCAGGAGTTTGGAAAAGCGTTCTTCTCGATCCTAGTCTCATTGTGCTTCCCATATGTGTTCTTGAACCCTATGGACAGATAGATCTCGTGTTAAGGAATGAATGTGCAAGCTATGTGTAAATAAAGAAGGCAATATTACCGTAAATTTATACCTCAGGCATGAAAATCACAACAGGATTGGGTGTTTGTGCATCAAACTCGGTGCTATCTGCTCTTTCTAGACCCAAAACCTAAAAAAGTATTAAAGTAGGGCTGGTATATGATCTTAAGATTGAAAGATAAAATAAAGAAATGTCACTTACAGCTCTAGCGAACTCAATTACAGAAATCTGCATCCCCAAGCAAATCCCTAGGTAAGGAACTTTGTTTTCTCTAGCGTACTTTGCAGCCAAGATCATGCCTCTTACACCACGATCTCCAAATCCACCAGGAACCAAAACACAAGCTGCATTCTGCAAATGAAAACTAGAGATTCAATGCTAACATATCCCATAAAAACAGAAAAACAAAATCTTCTTGGTAAACTTAGAATGAAGCATACCCTTAGGGTCTCCCATGCAGCAGTATGTGCTTCTGGTGTCTGTATGAGAAGGGAAAATTATAAGAGAAGACCAATGTAAGACAGTGAGCTAAATTCTGCCTAAAAGCTGAAGGTAACATATCGGTACCAGTTTAGCACTATCATCTTCAAGGTCCGAGGCAGCAATCCAGTCAATTTCTGGCTTTAGAGAACATGCGATGCAAGCATGCAAAAGGGCCTGAGAGAAAAATTGGAGTTATAATTGACTAATAGTTTATGAGCGGTAGAGGTTCATATTCTTACGAGTTTCAAATCAGAAAGCAAGAAATAAGCTTTCATAAGGTTAGCAGCTATAAGTCATTCTGTAACCAATCTGAAAACATTTATTGTAATTGAGATAAAGGGGTCTCTTACTATCTGGCTAAACTGATCATTTTCTAAGAGAGCAAATTGCTCTCAGATACAATACCCAAACAACCCCATGTTTTGGCTTAAAAGAATCAATATGATCACTACTCTAGGCTAGCCAGCCAAACAGCAACTAGCATGTCATGATGATTCAGAGACGAAGATGTAATCTAACAAGCATCTAAAGAGCTGAGGCACAGGGAATCACATCATCACCTAAGTCATAAGAGTAAGTAAATTGATATATTGGTAATGAATAATAAATCCCGGAGTTAAAACTCAATTCCAATGGAAGAGAAAAGACGTCACACCTTCACTACTGACAGATATGAATCTGTAAGGCCAACATACTTCCCCACCATGGCAATCCTCACCTATGAATATCAGAATATTCTCACATCATGAATGGAAAAGTGGAAAATAAAAAGGGGAAGGAAGGATAAAATGATTCAGTGAGCGTCGCTAATCTAATACTTACAGAATTGGTGAGATTATCATAAGTCTCTGCCATCTTGGTCCAATCTTTCAAATCAGGAGGTGTAGCAATGCTGAAACAGAAAATTGAAGACTGTAAGTTAAATCAATCAAGCTTCCTGATGAAGTCTATATAACAATAAAGTTAACAGTACCGACATCATAAACAGAATCTATCCTCAATTCCAACTCGGGCAGAATTCTACATATAAATATTGACTTGATCTCATTAAAGTAGACCAATTTCCACAAGCCGATGCTGGCTAGCCCTCCATTAACGAGATTTAAGACTTAGATATAAATGAATGCTTACCTTAGTAAATTGAGTTGTTGAAGAATTGACCGATGAGCATTTTGGTTCTGACAGCAGTGCGTCATAAAATCTTTAGAATGAATTTAGATAAAAGCATGAAAGAAGTATTTAGTCCTCGAGGGAGACAAAAGGCTTATTACTGAACTTACCCTAAGTAAGAGAGGTATGTGCCAGATGTTTGGAACATCATGAATATTAAGAATATTACCAGCCTGAAAGAAACCAAAAAGAAACTTACTGAGTTTGGTTCAAAATTAAAAAAAAATTGAAAATCACAATATAATAACTTCAGCAACAACTTACTGCAACGTGACAAAATTGTGAAAGTTTCTGCTTCGTATTATCCAATAAAGGCTGCAATAGTCACCAGCAAAACAACAATTCATTTCCACAATTTTTTTTTTAGGGTGGGGGTGGGGGAATATAAAAAAAGGGAGTCGGGTACATCATTATTAGGTTTCCAGTACAACCTCAAATAGGGACCAAGGAAAACATTCTAATGCCTAAATTCTCAACTCATTTCACTTGTGTGAATGTAGAAATGAAAAAAGGGAGGAGGTACCTGCGCAGAGCGACATGCTAATAGATGAGGAGTCAAGCCTAATGCTCTTAGCTCCCGCACACTATGTTGTGTGGGCTTTGTTTTCTGCATGAATACACAAATGCATAACCAGAGAAAGAGTCATTTAACTAGAACAGGATGGACATATTCTTCTTTAAATATAACCATCTTTGATCACTAGAACTACAAACTAATATTGTAATGAATGAAACATAAGATCCAATAATCACGAGGAAACATCTTACTTGCTCTCCTACAACACCCAGTACCGGTATCAGGCTCACATGGATAAGACAGAAGTTTTCTTGCCCTGAACAAGGAGAAAATCGTTGGTTGCAAATAACTATTATTTCCCGAACTGATAGTTCATATGAACTCTATATGGAGAATTTCACATAGAGAATTTTCATCCCACTAATAACATCAGTAGACCAGAAAACTGTAAGCTATCAATAACTCTTTAAACACTTGGACTATACGATAGCGCTCATTACACAGCAGGCCATAATCAAAATATTTCCTAATCAGATCTTACTGCATTTTAATAGACCAACAATTGGAAGATTAATATTTCATCACACAGCACAGATACATAATAAGGCAAGGGAAGCACGCATGTAAGAGGGAGGACGTAAAGATGATCTCGTAAATAGAAGCAGCAAAAAAGCTTATTACTAGCTTATAAAACCTTACCGACCGAAAAGGACAACTGCCGAAGAGCCTCAATGAATGGCATTGATTCAATGTCCCCTAAGAAGAAACAAAGAAGGAAAGAAATTTGATCTCTTGCGAATAAAGAGTAAGAATAATGAGTGATGAAATGTTTTAGTTATTGCTTACCGACAGTTCCTCCCAACTCTATAACACAAACATCTGCAGGGCCGTCTTTTCCATCCACGGGAATGACAGAAACTGACTCAATCCAATTTCTGATGGCATCGGTGATGTGTGGAACTACCTACAAACACTCGAAACAGAGCCGAAAGCTAGTCATCAGCATTATAAGCATTGGAGAGAGAGAGTAGACAATTGTATGTATCATCATCACCTGCACAGTCTTTCCGAGATAATCTCCTCTCCGCTCCTTGTCAAGGACAGACTGAAAAGACAAGAAAGAAAAGGAGATTGCAGAGTTGAGTTTTTGATGACATTTAACAAAAGTAGGCAAGGGTGATTAGAAAAGATAAAAAGGCACCTGATATATCTTGCCGGTAGTAATGTTGTTGTCCCGAGTAAGAGTGACATCAACGAAGCGTTCGTAGTTACCCAGGTCTAAATCAACCTATTCAAAGAAAAGAGCTAAAAAGAAGGGTTTCATGGGAGGGGTAATGTAATGTGAGTGTAGTGCAATTGGTAAATACCTCTCCGCCATCATCAAGAACAAAAACCTCGCCGTGTTCAAAGGGAGACATGGTACCAGCATCCGTATTCAAGTAGGGATCTGCATATTGTTGGAAAACAGAATAAGGAATTGAGAATTAACAAACTAGCTAGTTGGGGTTTGAGAGGAAGAGAAAAAGAGACCAATTTTGATGCAGGTGACGCGAAGGCCACAGGCTCTGAGGACGACGCCGATGCTACTGGCAGTGACTCCTTTGCCCAGCCCACTCACCACCCCTCCCGTCACCAAAACGTACTTCATTCTCCCTCCGCGACTACTTCCAGAGTCACAGTCACAGTCCGGTCGCTTTCTCGGCCTTTTCTATTCAACTCGCTTTGGCCTCCCAACCATTAGTCTTTAATCATTTGCATTTGTTTATGTTGCCATCTGTTATATTAGAGGTGATTAATTAAGTAGAGTACATAAGAATAACGACGGTCCAATTAAATACGATTAGTCACCACCTAAACACGTACAGACCTGATTATAGGATTGATATTTCTTTTTTATTTGAGAATGAGGAAAATCTTTATTTAATCACTCGTAATGCGTCCAGAGGCGAGCTCAGCAGCAGCTGCCTCAGAGCCTTCATGTTCATCTTCTTCACCGTCGGCTCCATCAACCCCCATATCTGGAAAGCGAACCAGAGATCCTGATGATGAGGTCTATCTCGACAATTTCCACTCTCACAAGCGTTATCTCAGCGAGGTCCCCCTCTTCTCTTCTTATTTATTCTTCTCCCGGTTTCCTATATATCTCCGCCTCCTTCTTCATTCTTACTTTGATTTCTTCAATTAATTTTCCTTTTCTTTTTTTTACTTTCCTGTAATTTGTCTTTCAATGAATTCTATATCAGTTTTCTTTAAGTTGGCTTATTCAATTTAAGTTCATCTGGGACTCTTAGGCAGGTTTAGCCGAGGCAGCATTGCCCAGTCGAAATTGAAACCTCTGGCTAATCCAATTTTGACTTGTATAGCTTTTTCAATCTCTCATTATTGTTTCTTGTGCAGATCATGGCATCTAGTTTGAATGGACTTACAGTTGGAGATCCACTCCCTGACAATCTTATGGAATCTCCAGCAAGGTCTGATCCCATGTTTTATGCAAGGTAACTTACTTCTTATAGTTTACCCTCATTTAACAACCTTGTAATGAGCTTGATTAGTACTCCATTTGTTAATTGTATTTGCTTGAGTTTGCAAGTATGTCATAATATTTCTTAGTATAGTGAACTCAATCTTGGTGAACCAGCTCGTAATTTCGGTTTAGGTCATAGGTAGGTAGTGCTAACACAGCTCTTTAGAGAGGTCAAGTTCAATTTATAATTTTATAGCTGTCTTTGGTGTTGCTCTGAATTAAGTCTGCCTACTTTGAAACTTCCTGGAAATGCCGATGACATTGTAGCATTCTTTTTGTTTCTTTTTCTCTTTTCAAGCTTAATCTAACTGTGCGCATATGTGCATACTAGTATGGATTTTTTGTTGTTGATTTTCATAATTAGACACCTTGAATGATAGTCAGATAGAAGACATTAGTGTCAATGATTTTAGCATCCCTTCACCAAATATTATCTCATATTGTTCTGGTCCTTGTATTCTTCCCCAAAAAGGATGGCATTGCTTTCTCCATTATGATCGTTTCTAGTAAAGAGAAGTTTTTATTTCCTTTCCTTTTATGTTGCTCACTTTATTTTTGTTTTGTATAACTATATCTTTCCAGGGATGAGATGCCATTAGAATACTCACCGATGTCAGAGGACTCAGATGACTCTCGATTTTGTGAGAACCCCATCAACACATTCTCCTCATTACCTGACAGCACCCCTTCTAGTCCAGTCTCTCCGTATAGGTACCAAAGACCGCTTAATGGGTTTCCTTCAACTTGTTCGACAAGTTCGTATCCTTCACATAGCTGCGCTCTCACTAATTTCAACTGCTCACAATCCCGTCAACGAGGCTCTGATTCAGAGGGGAGATTCCCATCATCACCTAGTGACATTTGCCACTCAGCTGACTTAAGGAGGGCTGCACTCTTACGGTCAGTGCAGATGAGAACACAACCTGCTGGTCCACCATCTTTTGAGTTGACATTTGGTTCAGGGCAAGAGTCGATATCTAGTATTGAAGGCGAGGAGAGGCCATGCTCCTATATGAAATCTTTAGTTGATGAAAGGGAATACCAGATTGGTGAGTGTTCTTCTATGGGTATCTCAGAGACTGACTTTAAGGCAGAAAAATCATGCAGGATGATGAATATGGATGTCAAGAGGAATCAGTCTACTGCAGACTAAATGCTTCAGCTATCATTAGGTGAGGTCTTGAGCGATTTGCGGATTCTAGACTGCAATACAAGCTTTAGGTTTTCTCTTTATTTGCAGATGGTGCTGCTAACTGTGGGGGTGGAAACTGGAAAGAGTACCACTTTTCAGGTGATATGTTCCCTTGATTATTGGGAGTGGGACTAATTCACCTAACTGTAATAATTTATTGTAAATCAATCATGTAAATTATTATTTACCGAGACTTAAAGTTCCAAATTTGATTCCCTTATTTGCCAAGTTAACAGCTTATCCGTCTTCTACAATGGTCTTGAATTTAAATCAATTTTAGTGCATATCTCCGGCGGGAAAGAATCTCATCTATGAGCTAGCTAAATGATTTGCTGGGAAATGAAGAGTTGCAGAATATGGAATTGTGTTTGAACAATGTAGTTTACCCTATGTTGCAAATGATCGGCGGATTGATGTCTTTCAAAACCTGCTGAAAGATAGGACTGTAAGTAGAAAATATAGTGATTGTACTGCACTATATATAGTTCAGTCTGAAGACATCTACAAATTCGCAAATCCGGAATGAAATTTATAGGACTGCTGAGACATATACTGCAGTCTACAAATCAAAACTCCATTGAACCTTTTACTACTACAAAACCTGTAGGCCCTGCATGTCAAATTTGAACAAATCAAAAATCAGCATCCAAAATCTTTTGGTCACTTTGACAATTCTCTTAGTATCACCATATGAAACATCAGCAATCACATGGTTTTTAAGCTCAGTCGTCATTGGTAATACTAGTTCTGCTGTCAGGATGAGCATCAAGGTGCACCACGGCATTATGCAGATACTCCAAATCTTCTACACACACGGTCTTCATGGTGACTTTTCTCACTTCTGCCAACTGATTGCTTATATGCAATCCCACATCCAAGTTAGCATTACCATGCTTGCTGATCACAGCATCTGCAGCGTCTTTTTTATGCATATTAGCTGACCACTTATGCTCATTCATGACTGTATCATTCAACCTGGCAGCCATACGCAACAGAAATGAGAAGAAAGCATGTGAACTTATTCATGCACACTTAATAAAGCAATAAATAAAAACAGTAGTACATCATCTCCACCTCAGATCAAACAAATTCTTAAGTATAGTTCTTGCTGCTCCAGGAATCAATCCAGGACATCAGACAGAAAATATGTTAGTAAGTATTTAAAAGCAGGGTGAAAAGTGTTGGTAAACCACTAACTCAAAGTGATTGTCCTACTCTTAAACTAAAGTTTCAGTGAGGAACAATGCAAAAGAAACCATGGAATAAAAAGAATATAAGTCGTTTCATACTTTGCAAGTATGCTGTCTCTGTCAGCATTGTCTTTGATGCTAAAGAAGGCATCCACTGCATCCTCTTTGGTTCTGACAAGCCCCTTCAAGCTACCATAGGACGTACACATAGAGTGTATTGCAGAATCCGTAGTTTCTAAGTTTATATTGGTAATCTTAATGCTAACTGCCTCTTTGTTGTCTAGTGGTCGACTTGTAGGTTCAAGGCAGTTTACAGAAACCTCATCAGACAAAACCGGTCTCTTGCTTGCTCCTATACTCTCTGAACATTCACATTGAATACTTATTAGACAACAATGGAAGAGAAAGATCGGGGAGTAGAAGTAGATTGAAATAAACATTCACTAGGTATCAATATCACTTGAAGATAGCTTATTGGTTTGACCATAAAGAAGCATGTGGAATTTCAGTAATAACAGAAATAGCTTTTTTCAACCGGGAAGGTTATTTGCATAATGTATGTTTTAATCCTAACAGAGCTAGTCTTTGTAAAGACGTGAAACATTGTTGCAGTTCTGAAGCCTGGAATAGCAGCTAGATTAGAGTTACCCAGTATTGAGGAATCACTTTTCAAGCCGATGCTGCTTTCTAACGGCACTCCAGACAGTTTTCTCCTATGATTAGCTTTCTGATTGAAATTGAAATTTGTAAATACGCATGACATGATTGAACTCACTGATAATCATGGAAATTCAAGCATACACAGTAACTGTATTGGATGATTAAAAATTAACAAATGCCGAGCCAAATACACACACATGACAGAGTATCCCAGTTGGACATTGTTGAGGGTACCTTATTATAAGGCTCAGGCTTCTCCGTCATCAACTTGGGAAGATTAGTGTTTGGGCCACAATTGGAGATTCCTTCAATTGGGGTTTACTCCGAGGCCCAGAGGGGTTTAGGTTTAACCAAATCCAGTATGCTACGTCCTGGCTCTTTCTTTGGAAATAATACTTGGAGAGAAAGTATTAATTCGTTAGCTGGTAATCCGCCACGAACAATCTGATGGGGGTTAGTTTGTGGTAACCCAATTACACAATATATGAATTACCTTGAAGGATAATAATGCATAAATGCTGATTGAGGTAATTTAGGGGTTGTTGCGTATAGCAATCCATTTGTAAAGATATCTTAGCCAAATCAGGGAATGATCTTCTTTGGAGCCAGGTTGGCTTATCTTGGGGTTTAACTGAATGTTAATCTGGACCATTTACGGGGTTGAGTGAGTTCCCTAAGTTAAGGGAATTTCTGATCTCAATTTATTCTTAACCGATCTGATTAGAGGTCGTTTAAGGAAGGACAGTCCTAGTCAACCTCGGAATCCGCCAGGCTGGATCTTCAAACATTAGGGTTTCATGAATCATATAAATATAACTCTTTTGTAACTAGGAAATGGTTCTCAACTATCTACAAACAAACACAAGTTCTAGCGCAACGCTAACTTGCAAAGCCTCTCCGGAGCAACTCACGCAATTTGCCTCCACCTGCGATCGATCACATCTCGCTTTCGTGTCGAGCGGTTGCTGAGCCTATCGTGTCAGTCCGCTACTCCGGTAGCAATCGAGTCGCTACCCCGGTAACAAACACCCGTGATCTTGGTTTAGCTCTGCTTTGCTTCTCCGGATCAAAGTAAGATCCTCAATCCATAGGGGGTTGAGAAGAAAATCTTGTTAGCCAGTTCTATTCAGGTCTTGTTCGAGCCCTGTACGCCGGCTTAGTCAGCGCTCGCGTAACAGTTGCTTGGTCAAGAAGTCAGAGTCTATTGGGAGCAGACGAGAGGACTCGTCAGGGGTCGTCCGCAGTCGAGTTGCACCACTCCAAAGGTGCTGGCACGCCTAAGCACACAGAAGACACCACGAAGGAATTTACATCCGCCACCCCCAAGTGCTGACTGTTCGCCGGGTGCTAAATCCGCCACGAACATTTTGGCACGCTCAGTGAGACCAGTGTCAAGATTGCGGGATCTACGAAGGGTGATCTTTACAGAAGGATAACCATGAATTGTTTGAAGAATACTCATAAGGAGCTGCTCAAGCACGGACCAGCTGATTGTAGGGGATTAACTGACGTTGAAGTTAGAGAAGTGTTTGGCGGGGCCCTTGGGGATGAAGCAACTATTGCTGCAGCCCTTAAGGCCGTGCGAGACAGAAGAAATCTGATCCCAACGGTCGTTACACCAGTTGTCGCGGCTGAGGGAGAGATTTTGGAGGTGACGGCTGCTTCCCAGGTTGACAATAGTTCTCTGGGCATTGCAAACCGGGCAGCCTCATTTGGTTTTTTAGAAGAGGGGTTCGCGGACGAGTCCGCGGATCCGCCTGCGTCACCTGTTGCACCATTTACTGGGGAGACTGCATCTCCCACTGAGGTGACGGACACGCTGAGGATGTTGATCGACAAATCTTGTCGTACAGACGAGATTCTGAAGAAGGCGAACAATGTGGTCGTTGATCTATGTGAATCCGTTAAGCGAATGGAGACGGAGCAAACGGGGTTCACCGCCAATTTCAACTATCTCTCTGGACAGCAGAGGCTACTGGCGGATAGCATGGCTGCCCATGTCAGGAACTCCGACAATTGTTGGCGACAGCAACAGGAGCAGTTGGTGGCTACCAATGCCACGCTCGAGAACATGACCACCATGATGGGGCAGCTTTATGATCGGTTTGATCAGTTCGAGGGGTATGACCGTACGAATCCGCCGAGAGACAGGCGAGGACGGACAGCTGGTCGTGGCGGGACCGGCGGAGTAGCTGCTAACGGCGGACCTGGAGCTAATGCTGGGGCTGCTAACAACCATATAGGTGGCAACGTTCCTCCCATTGGACCGGGTGGCAACAATCCGCCAGAGCCACCAGCGGATGTCGTGGCTCAGTTGACCATGGAGGATATTGGCAGAGTTTTTGCTGAGAAGCTTAGGGAACTACAGGGGTTGCCCGACGTCAACAAGATGTATGAGAATCCATTAACTCGAGAGATTAATGCAATACCGTTCCCTGCTAGATTTAAGCCAATCCGATTCACTCCGTTTACTGGCCAGACGACAGAAGATGCTGAAACGCACATTATGCGTTTTACTAATGAGTCTGGTCAATATGCTGAAGACCTAATCATGAAGTTGAACCTCTTTCCCACATCTTTGGCGGGGGAAGCAGCTATTTGGTACAAGCGGTTAAAGCCCGGATCAATACCAGACTGGAAGACTATGGAGGTTCTTTTCAGAACTATGTTTGGTATTGTTGAGGCGAAGATTGGGGTCAAGGACCTAGCCGAAACAGAGCAGAGGCCTGGCGAATCCGCCATTGATTATTTAAGAAGGTTTAAGCTGGAATTAACCCGTTGCGAGATGGATATTCCAGAAGAGCATGCAGTAAAAATGGCAATTGATGGTTTGGTGGATGAGATCCGCTAGGGATTCAGGCAGGTTCATGTGACCACTATGGCGGATCTGACCAATCGGCTAGGTCAGGAGCAGCATTATATGGATCGGTCTAAGGAAAGGAACGAAAGGAGGAAGGGGACTCCTCTGTCCTATTATCCGGGGACTCTGAAGCCCAAGACTCTACTTCCTGCTACTACTAAGACTGTGGCGACTATCCAGGCGGATGCAGTGCCTAGACCAATCCTTACATGGGTTGATGATGAGGACTTGGAGCACGAAGTGGCGGCTATAGAGAGGACCGACCAGAGACCATTACAGTCCAAAACCGCGAGATTGGTCAGGGAGACTGTGAAGATAGTGACCCCACTTCCAACCAAGTCGGCTTTTGATTCATATACCTACAACGCTCACAAGGCTCTAGAAATCCTGCAGGAGCTGTTCAACCAGGGGCGTCTGCAGCATGAGGGCGGATTCATTCCTAAACCTGATTACATGGCTGGAAAGACGTATTGTAGCTTCCACAATATGAATAACCACAATACCAAGGATTGTGTGAAGTTGAAGGATCAGCTGCAGACCTGGATTAATGATAAAACCTTGCAGTTGGAGATACCCAAGGAGCCACTGTGGGCAGCTGCTAAGACCGGGCCGCGGGTGAACGCGATTGAAATCAGTGCTGGTCTGAGTCCAACGCAGCAGTTTAGGAAGCAAGTTTCCAGGTTTCAGGAATATACGTATGATGCAAGCAAAGCTGAGGAAATCTGGGAGGCTATGGTGCGCCAGGGAGCACCAGAGATTAGGGAGTTTTACCAATGCCATTCCAATAGTGGGGATGGCAGACACACATGCATTTTCCATCGATCATCTGATCATTGCACTTCTCAATGTGTAGGTTTGAGGGATCAGCTGTAGGATTGGTTGAACGATGGAAAGCTGGAGTTTGCAGAAAACAAGTCTAGTCCTTGCCCAGAATTGTGGGTTGGGGCTATTGAAGAAGAGGACATGGTGTTAGTTCCTCGGTCTAAGCTTTGCCTAACTTGCCTGTTGAATACAGGGCAGCCTATCAGCTTTGATGAATTTCAGGCAACGTTGAAGGAGGCAGAGGAAAGGGCTGAGAAGAGGGCCTTAGAAAAGGCTAAGTTAGAACATCCACCTCCTGAACGGTCAGGAAGGGAGAACCTCAAGCGGGTGAAGTATCACCATGGCTCTGAGGATAGTTATGTTAGCAGGGCAAAGTCCAGGCAAGACCCAGGACCTTCTGGAGTGAAGTCAGCCACGGCTGGGGGTTCGCACAAAGGTGCGAATCTAGAGCCATCCATGAATGTTTATATTCCGCCAGTGTCTAGGAATGATCCTAAGGCGGACAAATGGTATACACAGCAGGCCGGTAAGGCTGTTGAGCTGGCTGCAGTGACCACCAGGAATGAAATGAGGCGTTTTGGCAAGGCAAAGAAGACCTTGGCGGATCTGGCTGCGGGGAAGGTCACTGAGGAAGAGCTGTCGGTGCCAGTAGAGCATGTGGAGCAGGTTCACAGGCGGTACAGAGTCAGGACTAAGTCCTATGTGGATTCCAGGCGACAGCGCTCCATGGAAGTTCCCCCAGCTCCTCAGAGGAACGTTCATGACAGGCTGGCGGATCTGCCAAGGGCTACTGGAGCACCTCAGTCAAGGCCAAAGAGGAGACTGGCTTTCTCTCCTGAACGATCAAAGGCAACACCATCTTCCCCAGGGAAGGCACAGCCAGGGGCTGTTGGGAGACAGGTGGTACCAGAATCCCAGGATGATGTGATGGTGATCGACACCAAGAAGGATTCAACCGTTATGAGGTGGATGCCTAAGGAAGGCAATACATCATTGGCCGCAAGCACGAGTATCGTGGGGGTTCCTGCGGGGGCTGTTGCTTCCAAGGAATCCAGTTTAGCATTGGCGGAGCCAAGCAGGCCACTCACCATCCTATCTCAGGCCAAGCCAAAGGAGCCAAAGGCGCCTACCAACTTTGTGGAGTATGCAGCTAAGAAGTTGCAGATGCATGTGCCAACAAGACCATCATCGGTCGCCTCTAGCGTGAAGGATGATTCTGAAGTAGGAGACGCGGACCTCGACAAGGAGGACGAAATGGTTGACTATGAGGATGAACCAGAGTTGGCGGATGAGGAAGAGGTCTCAATGGAAGAAGAGCATGTTGAGCATGACGCTATGGTCCATCACTGTAACATGGCCTTTATACTCTCGTCCGCTTACGCTCTGCCAGAGCCTTTGCCCACTGCTCATTTTATCGCTGATGAAGAATCAGTCAGACCAGTATATTTGGTGCAGGAGCCTGAGGATGTGAATGAGGCAAAGCCTGGGGTTTTCCAATCCAACCACGAGTATCCTGAGGGGGTTGGAGATTTGTTAAAGCAATGTGTGATGTTCCCAGCACATGAAGCCTTTGTATGTCACGGCAGAGGTGGAAGGGGTCAAGGTCCACAAGGTTTTGATAGACACCGGAGCCGCCGTGAGCATTATCACCACCACAACCAAGGAACAGCTCAAAATTCCAAAGGAGAAGCTCATTAATACTGTCTCCAAGGTTAAGGGGTTCTCAGGGAATGTTACTCCTACTGCTGGGGTGGTCATGCTCAAGGTGAAGATTGGACCTTCAGATGCTTACCAAGGGTTTTTTGTCGCTGAGGCGGACGCTCCCTATCATATGATTTTAGGGAGGGACTGGATCCACAAAGCACTAGCAGTTCCCTCATCTCTTCATCAAGAGTTGATCATGTGGGATCCGGTCACAGATTTACCTGTGCTCATCAAGGCGGATGAGCGTCCTTATTCGATAGCGGCCCTTCCAGTTGGAGGCCGGCTATTACACAAGAAACATGAGACCCCTCAGAGTTGAGGATATTGATCATAAGGGACATCCAATCGGGGTGACCCATAACGAATTATCTCAATGGGGAATTGCCCAGGCTATGGCGGATTACAGCCGGCCAATTTCCATTGAGCTTATTCCCAACGTATCCAATGAATAACGTCCACTCACGTGAGGAGTCGGAGGCCTTTGTTCTATTAATGCAACAATTGTCTATTTATAGATTAGAGCAAATGGCTTGGGAAGGGGTTGCACTGGTTGAGTGCATTGAGGAAGAAGATATTGACGCTTTTACGGGGGTGGAAGTAATTCAACCTGCTCCAGCAGCGTTGGATGATACTCCACCCAAGGTACGTGATCCCGTAGAAAAGGTTAACTTGGGAACAGAAACAGAACCCATGGAGGTGGGGATTAGTCAGTACCTTGAACCAGACTTGAGACAGCAACTGATAGGGTTGCTGCAGGAGTTTAAGGATTGCTTTGCAGAGAAATACCAGGATATGCTGGGTTTGTCAAAGGAACTGGCTTGCCATCGCCTTCCCACCAAGGAAGGATGCAGGCCAGTTAAGCAAGAGCAACGGTGAATGAATGCTGAAACTGCAATGGCGGTTAAACAAGAGGTTCCGACCATGGTTGAGGCTGGGATAATCAGACCGACTCTTTATCCGGAATGGTTATCCAACATTGTTCCTGTTAGGAAGAAGAATGGCAAGATTAGAGTCTGTGTGGATTACAGAGATTTGAATGCTGCATCGCCTAAGGATGTCTATCCTATGCCCATAGCGGATATGCTGGTGGATGCAGTAGCGGGGCATGAGTTGTTATCCTTTATGGACGGTACGGCGGGTTATCACCAGATTCCTATATATGAGCCAGATATCCCTAAAACGGCTTTCCGCTGCCCCGGGTTCACAGGAGCATTTGAATATCTTAGTATGTGATTTGGCTTAACCAATGCAGGTGCTACATACCAACGTGCAATGAACGTTATTTTCAGTAAGATATTGGGGGACATCCTGGAGGTCTACATCGACGATGTGGTGGTAAAGTCCAAGAAAAGGGAAGACCATATTGTTCATCTCCGAGGGGTGTTCACTATCATGAGAAACCACCAGCTTAAAATGAATCCAGCCAAGTGCGTTTTTAGGGTTTGTGCTGGTGACTTTCTAGGGTTTGTGGTGCATGAGAGAGGCATTGAGGTGGCTAGTGACAAAGTACAGGCTGTGCTAGATGCACCAGCGCCAAGGAATAAGAAAGAGTTACAAAGCTTGTTGGGTAAAATTAATTTCCTCAGAAGGTTTATATCCAACTCGGCAGGCAAAGTTGCACCTTTCTCTCCTCTGCTCAAACTCAAACCAGGAGAAGTGTTTAAATGGGGTCCTGAGCACCAAGCTGCTTTTGACACGATCAAGGAATACTTGGCTAGTCCGCCGGTCCTTCGGCCGCCCACGCCTGGTATTCCCCTCAAATTATATATCTCTGCGTCTGATATTTCCATTACAGGCCTGTTGGCCCAAGATGAGACTCTGGCGGATGGAAGGAAGATTGAATATGCAGTGTCTTACATTAGCAGGACACTGTTGGACGCAGAGACCAGGTATTCACCAATTGAGCGGCTGTGTTTAGCTCTATATTTCGCTGGCATCAAGCTCCGCCACTATATGTTTTCCTTCACGACAATAGTGGTGGCACAGACGGATTTGGTGAAGTATATGCTAACGAGACATATCCTAAGGGGTAGGATTGGCAAGTGGGTGTTAGCCCTTTCAGAGTTTTCCTTACAATATGCGCCATTGAAGGCTATGACTGGTCAGGCGATAGCGGATTTTCTTTTGCACCATCCTATTGAGGAGGAATTCTCGGAACCGCCAAGGTTTGCTAGCATGATCCGGTACCAGCCTTGGGTTTTACACTTTGACGGTAGCAGTACCAGTAAACTGGCGGGTGCAGAGATTTGTATCTAAAATCCAGCAGGTACCAAGTACCTTTACTCATTTTAGCTAGAATGGACGTGCACCAATAACCAGGCAGAGTATGAAGCACTGCTCATTGGGCTGGAGTTACTGCTAGATCTGGGAGCATAGGAAATTGAAGTACTTGGAGACTCTATGTTAGTCATTAACCAGCTTGTGGGGGTCTACAAGTGTGTTTCTTTTCATTTGCTGCACTATTACGAACGGGCTGTTGAGTTGCTGGACCGGTTCATTGATGTTTCCTTAGACTATATTCCCAGGGAGATGAACTTTGCAGCTAATGAGTTGGCGCAGTTGGCCACAGGAATCAGCCTAGCCCATGGAGTAAAGGAAAGAATTCTTAAGGTGGAGCGCAGGACTCTACCATCTTTCGCCATCCGCCGGGAGGACAGCGGAGAGTGGTTGGTTGCTACAGTCGAGCCTATTGACACTGACTGGCGGATACCAATCATTACATATTTAAAGGACCCATCGGCGCCATCTGAAAGGCGAATCAGATACCTTGCTACCAATTACCTTCTCAGGGGCGAGGAGCTGTTCCGAAGAGGGGAAGATGGAGTCTTATTAAGGTGTATCTTTGGCACAGAGGCCAAGCGGATCATGAGGGAGGTACACTTAGGGGTCTGTGGTTCTCATCAATCCGGACCCAAAATGAGGTGGCTCATTCGAAGATACGGATATTACTGGCCATCTATTTTGAAGGACTGTCATAGTTTTGCTCAGGGTTGTCAGGAATGTCAAAAGCATGGACCAGTTCAGCGGATTCCAAACATTCCTTTACAACCCATTATCAAACTTTGGCCTGGCAGGGGTTGGGCATTGGATTTCATAGGAGAGATTAACCCCCATTCCTCCTTACAGCACAAGTTTCTTTTGTTGGGTACTGATTTCTTTACCAAGTGGGTGGAGGCTATCCCAACAAGGAACTGTGATGCTGACACCGTCATCCGCTTTGTGTTCCAAAATATTATTTGCCGATATGGTATCCCAGAATGCATCGTAGCGGACCGGGGGGCAGCCTTCATGGCCGAGAAAACCCAAACTTGGCTAGCAGATTATGGTATTCAGTTCTTACATTCTTCGCCTTATTATGCTCAATCCAATGGTCAAGCAGAGGCTACTAACAAGGTTGTTATCTCCATCATGAAGAAGATGCTCACGGATAGCCCAAGATCATGGCACACTCAACTTGATAACACACTATGGGCCTATAGGACTTCCAAAAGGACTCCTACGGGCACTACTCCTTATTCGTTGATGTATGGCCATGATGCCATTTTTCCATTGGAAATCAATGTAGCTTCTTTGAGAGTTCGTGAGCAACACCAGCTGCTTGGTGAGGATTATGTGCAGGCCATGTTCCAGGAGCATGAAGACCTTGACCAGAAACGGCTAGAAGCCTTGAATAATATCATCCTGGAGAAGCAGAAGATCGCCACGGTATATGATAAAAGGACCAAGGGTAAGTACTACGGCGAGGGAGACTTGGTCTAGAAGGTAGCTTTACCCCTTAATGAGCCGGGTCGGGGCAAATGGAGTGCTCGTTGGGAGGGTCCATTTGTCATTGATCGTATTGTGGGCAAGGGAGCCTACCAGCTCAGAGACTTGGAAGGAGAAGTTCACAGAAACCCAATTAATGGGCGCTACCTCAAGAAATACTTTCCACGTGTTTGGGAGTATGAGACCTCCCCGGCGGATGATGACACTGGTCCGAGTTCTTCTTAGTCCACCGTGCTAGGGGGGCATCAAATCAGAACGGTGCATCCGCCCGGGTTGCTTCCGCCGCGTTTTGGAGGCGGCTAACTTTCATTGCGAAATTATTAGCGGATTTTGTGTTTTCCTTGTTCTATTTGGACATCCGCTTGGAGTGTCTATATTCTTGTACTTTTTGATTATTAATATATTTCCCGTCTTTGCCGACGATTGGCTATCAGTATTGGAATTACAACTTACTACATTCATATCAGGCTTTGCGGCCAAAGGCGTTACAAGGAAAGGAAAACACAAAGAGCTACTAACTAGCTCTGAAACCATATCTACATTTCTGAGTCTTCACTGCTGGCGGATATCTCTAGCCCGTTCTAGATCCGCTAGAGGGGGCTTAAAGAAAGGGGTTCCAACGCACTGTTGGAACCATCACCGGTTGACGGACCTGTACCGGGGGACTCATGACATCCCTGCTTTGGAAGGCGGCGTGCGGCAAATGTGGGGACAAATGGAAATGGGGCAGCACCCGACCGCGTGCTCGAGGTAGTCGTGATTGATGCACTTTCATCATCGTTGCCATTTGCCCTTCCGTAGCTGCCAAATTTGGATTCGGGATTCTCTTCAGCCACTGGGAGTGGTATCTAACCAGGTCACCAGTGTTACTGGCCTCGGGGAACAGCCAAGAGTGGCCAGCTTTTACCTGACCGCCTCGAGGCGCTTGTCCAGGGCGCGTAACGCTAGGTGACCGGGGTTAGGGTTTGTTTAACGCTAGGTGACTGAGGTTATCGGGTGTTTTGCGGACCGTCGGCCCATCTGGTGGAACGGCTTGTGGCAGCCATAGGGTTTGGACACAGTATGCAGACGACAACACAGCCGCCTTGTTACTTCAGGATAGGGGTTGGGCGAATGCATTTTCTCTTCAACAAGGGTTCTTTTTATACTACAGTTAGGGGGAATCCAGCGGTTGGGATTTGCCATGACTTTATTACTATGGTTCGACCATATTTATGAGGTTGGTCGCTCTGAGCGACCATTCCATTGGGAACCGGTATGGGTAATAAAAGGGGTTTAACTGCCAGATTATTGGGTTTCCTCCCCTCCTTCGATTTTTACGGTGGTCAAATCTTGTATTCACTACAGTCTGACTGTTCCAGCCTCCAAGGTGGGCCGCCTGCCGTTGGGTTTGTTCTCTCTTTCTAGCGGGCCCACTTTTCCTCCAAGGCGGATGGGTTGCTCCCACCCGTTTGAGCCTAGCCCACTTTGGGGGGAAGCCATTTATAATTGTTGTTTAGTTTACTTGGTTTTGCTTTGTCTTCCATACATCCGCGCCGCCAAGTGAACTAGGGAGGCAACATAAGGGCGATATCCGCTGGTTGTTCGGATCTTTCGGAGGGCAAAATTTTTGGAAATTTTGAAAAAATTTTGAACGCTGCGTAGGGTTAAGCCCTTTCTTTCCCTGAGTTTTGGTTTTTAGGAGCATCCGCTTGGGGTGCGCCCTTATTCTCGCTTTTGGTAATAGGACATTCAGTGCAAGTCTCGGTTCTCAAGTGATGTTTGATTTGCAAGATAAAAGGCTTTGCGGCCGCGGCTATTACAAAAGCAGAGACCAACTAAACATAAGGAAACAAATCCGCCAACTATCTCTGATACCATCCCGGGGCGCAGGGGACATCCGCCAGCCCTTCAATTTGGAATTCCTCCGAGCTGATAGGAGAGGGAAATTCCAAGGGCATTGGTGATGGAGCATGAAGATTGTTTGGCAGAGTCAGTATTGGTTCCTTTCGGAGCAGAGTGGCAAATAGGGACTTGCTGCCTTGAATCTCTTGTTGCTCCAAGAGCCCAATAGACGAACACCATTTATTTCCGCCGAAGAAGGGCCAATCTCAGATCCGGAAGACGATCACTGAGATAGAATTCCCTTCATAACAAAGAAGACAACGGATCTATTAAGGCATAACCACCCCCACACCGACGTTGGATTGGGAGCGCATCCAACGTATTCTTGCCCTACAACCTGATCCGGTTTGGGTTGCCCCTTCATGGATGGAATGAGCTAGGGAAAGTGCATTTGGCACCAGATATCCAGTATCCAGAGCGGACCAGATTGGGCGCAGTGCATCGGTTGGGCGGATATCTGGTGAAGGCAGTGGTAGAGGTGTGCCAGAACAATTTGGCCAAGGCCAATCTCTTGGCCAGCATAGATCACCTCCGCCATGCGGTGATAGATCTTGGTCATCTTGTTGGTGGTGGAGCAAAACACGAACTTGTTGAGCCAGAAGGCTAAAAAAGCTACTCCACCAATTGCACTGTCTGCCTTGGAGAAGGCTCTCACCCAGCTCTCGAACCCAGAAGCCTCAGCACTACCAATAGGGTACCGGGGGAACGCCTTCTCAGAGTAGTCGCTCTCATCATAGGGCTTGCTGCCGAGAGGGAACCCGATTCCGGCATAAAGGTCCAGCAACGTGACGGAGGTGTAGCCGAATCTAAACTCGAAGGCATTGACTGAGGGGTTCCAGAGGCTAATAAGCGGGACGAGAGCACATCGGTTTCCCCCTTTTGGGCTGAGACTGAAGCATAGCTTGATCACATCAGCAACTCCAGCCTTGTCAAGAGGGAGCCTTGCCATGTACCATTCCTTCATCCAAGGCTTAACCAGAGGCCAGGCAGCATGATTAACGGCAGCTTGGTGGTGATTGGATTGGAAGTTGGGGCATTCTACTGGGTCTTCAGAGCGGAAAATTACCGGCAGCGGGCGAACCGGGCCGTCGAGAATTTGGTGTGCTCCGCCGTCGTCGTCAGCGTTATAGCCGGCAACGTAGGGACCCAAAGAGGCCTGTTGCTCGTGGGGAAGCCCAAGGCAAGTCCGGTCATCAGCTCCGGAGCAGGTGATGAGAGGAATGAGTTTATTCTTGGCATCATTCGCTGTAGAGCAGCGGACAGCGAAGTTCATTGTTGAGGCCATTGGGTTAGGGCTTGGGTTTTTCTGGATGGATTCGAGGAAGGAAAGCGAATGGTCTGAATGAGAAACCGAGGGGTCTCAACTAGATTTATAGAGGATCCGAAAGGGGTTTCGAAGATTTTGGAACGGTAGATTTTTACGGCAATCAAGGGTTTATGGTGAAAAGTGACACCGTTTCGATTTGGGGAAGTTGTGATTGTTGAGGGAATGACGCAACAGTCCACATATTTAAATGTTGTGGATGGGCCGACCTTTTGGGCTCAGTCTCTCTTCCATTTCGTTGGGCTCTCAATCTCGGAGACTGGGGGGCAATGTTTGGGCCACAATTGGAGATTCCTTCAATTGGGCTTTACTCCGAGGCCCAGAGGGGTTTAGGTTTAACCAAATCCAGTATGCTACGTCCTGGCTCTTTCTTTGGAAAGAATACTTGGAGAGAAAGTATTAATTCGTTAGCTGGTAATCCGCCACGAACAATCTGATGGGGGTTAGTTTGTGGTAACCCAATTACACAATATATAAATTACCTTGAAGGATAATAATGCATAAATATTGATTGAGGTAATTTAGGGGTTGTTGCGTATAGCAATCCATTTGTAAAGATATCTTAGCCAAATCAGGGAATGATCTTCTTTGGAGCCGGGTTGGCTTATCTTGGGGTTTAACTGAATGTTAATCTGGACCATTTACGGGGTTGAGTGAGTTCCCTAAGTTAAGGAAATTTCTGATCTCAATTTATTCTTAACCGATCTGATTAGAGGTCGTTTAAGGAATGACAGTCCTAGTCAACCTCGGAATCCGCCAGGCTGGATCTTCAAACATTAGGGTTTCATGAATCATATAAATATAACTCTTTTGTAACTAGGAAATGGTTCTCAACCATCTACAAACAAACACAAGTTCTAGCGCAACGCTAACTTGCAAAGCCTCTCCGGAGCAACTCACGCAATTTGCCTCCACCTGCGATCGATCACATCTCGCATTCGTGTCGAGCGGTTGCTGAGCCTATCGTGTCAGTCCGCTACTCCGGTAGCAATCGAGTCGTTACCCCGGTAACAAACACCCGTGATCTTGGTTTAGCTCTGCTTTGCTTCTCCCGATCAAAGTAAGATCCTCAATCCGTAGGCGGTTGAGAAGAAAATCCTGTTAGCCAGTTCTATTCAGGTCTTGTTCGAGCCATGTACGCCGGCTTAGTCAGCGCCCGCGTAACAGTTGTTTGGTCAAGAAGTCAGAGTCTATTGGGAGCAGACGAGAGGACTCGCCAGGGGTCGTCCGCAGTCGAGTTGCACCACTCCAAAGGTGCTGGCACGCCTAAGCACACAGAAGACACCACGAAGGAATTTACATCCGCCACCCCCAAGTGCTGACTGTTCGCCGGGTGCTAAATCTGCCACGAACAATTAGTTGCAGCTTTAGGCACTGGGGATCCCAATTCTGAGAAGTCATCATCTCCGGGATACGAAGACAATGCCCTCCAAGCATTACATCTGCCATCCAAAGTGCAAAATCATACATATTGTCACAGCACGTAAAAAACAGAGATGGAATTTGAATTCAGAAATTGTTGACAACACTAGCTAGCTTCATTGTGGAGAGAACACGTAAACTTAACAGAAGCTTCAAAGCAAGCTGGGAAATTTTAGGGACTAGTGTAGAAAGCAAAATTCTAAGACAAAGTGGAATCAAATCGACTACTAGAAAATAGAAACAAAAAAACCCTAAGAACTCTGATGGGGAAAGTAAGTACCGAAGCTTTGCTGAAGCGAGGGAAATGAAGCCATGTTTACCTGAAAAGAATCAAAAGCGTAATGCTTAGAATATGTTGGGTGTTGAAGAAAGATAGAGAGAGTGAAGAGTCTTACCGGTGAAGGCTCGGAGACGTAGCTTATTAGGGTTAAACATCCCCAGAGGCAGCGGAACCGCGCCAAAGTGAGATATGGCAACACGCCGCGAAACCACCATCAGTTTGTAGCCTAATAGTAACGGGCTATGTCATTGGCAGCCCAACGGATCTGCCTAGTCCAAAGGTGGGCCAATGAAATGTTCTTAGCCCATGAAAATATTATTGTCTCATTATTTCTTTCCTGTTTGTGTCAAATCCAAAAATTTCTTTTTTGAAAACCAAAATCCAGTCATTTCATTTCAAAATCAAAATCCAGAGGTTGTGAAAATAATGGGGAGAGTTTGGCCCGAAGGACCGAAAGTCCGGTCCGAAAACCCATAAAAAGACCGATACTGGCCGAGTCCTAAAATTTTTAGGACCAGCCCGATGAAGGACCGGCCCTAAGAGAGTGATTTCGGTCTGAATTCGGCCTCTAAATATTTTGGGACCGAAGCCCAGTCCGGCCCGAATATCTAATTATATATTAAAAAAAAAACAAAGTAAATCCCTTATTTTGGGTTCGATTACACTCATCACTATGTTCTTTAAATCCCTAAGCCTCCTCTTGCCTCCACTCCTCGTCTCCTCCATGCACCGACGCTAGACGTCCATAGTCGCACAGTCCCACTAGCTCAGCTGTCCCACCAGCCCTCTCCAATCTCTTCCCGGCACAGAGTGATGAGTGTTAGACTACAATTGAACCCAAAAAAACACAATAACTTTTCAGTACTTTGAACTTGAACAGTATATATAACGTACAACAACGGTGTGCACTTAGTACGTTGTGCGCTTGTTCTTGCTTATATATATGGTAAATTCCTCCTATGTTACCTGACGTATGACTAATTAGATACTTTGGTATCCAACGTTACAAATATGACAGTTTGGTACATGAAGTTAAGTTTTATGTGATACTTTGGTACTTATATTTACTTCTTTGTTAAATGAAAGGATAAAAATTGACATTTAAGTATAATCTATAAAAATAAAATAAAAACCTGTATTTTTTTAATATTTTGAGTTAAAAACATGCATTTTTTTTTAATTGTTATTTAGTTATGTTGGAAACATAAGTTAAAAAATTCAATCGTAGTAATGTAAACAGTCACAAGATTACTCCGTGAAGTTATATGATACCAATGTATATATATCTAATCAACCAAATATATAATCGTGAGTGTTCAAATTACAAATACTAGATTTATTAAACAAAATTTCAATTATTTTATATTCAACAGAACATATTTATTTTCTCCCACATGATATATATATATATTTGAAAAAAAAAATGAATAGCAAACTAATAATCAATAGCTATAGATGCATAACACTAAGTTTTTAATTTTTTTTATAAATAATATCTAAATGTCAATTTTACCCCTTACATTTAACAAAAAAATCAACATAAGTACCATAATGTCACATAAAACTTAACTTCAGGTAACAAATTGTCCTCTTTGAAACGTTGGGTACCAAAGTGTCCAATTGGTCATACGTTAGATACCAGAGGAGGAAACCTTTATATATATATATATATATATATACACACACACACACACCCACTTCTCGCCTTCTACGTACAACTGTTGTAACTGTGTAAGTTCAACAAAAACAGATACTACAATACCTACGTACATGACTACACAGCAATGACTTGACATATACCTAGCTACAAAGTATGTGGCAATGAATGGTAGAAGATTCGGGCACGTAGAAATATGAATGAGCTCATGCTAGAAACTAAAATAATTACTGGCTTCTAGTTTTGCTGCATGGATATGTGGATCGATGTTGATCGCATGACGCAGTAGAAGGGTGGTAGGTTTACAAGCGATAAACCTAATTGGTAACAAAGGTTCTCAAGCGAAGAACTCTAAAGACAAATTCTGGAATCCACCAGAGAATAAGAGAAAACTCTTGTTTGATTGAAAGATAATAAGATAAAACTGTCTACACCCGTTTAAGGATGTTTAAATACTACTAAACCAACCCTAGGGCAACTAACATCAAACCCTAAAAGCCCAAGGAAATAAATAAAATAAATCCAAAACAAATTAGAAAATATAATTAAATCTAAAATCATAAATATCATCCTAAATATATTAAATCATGAATCAGACGATTATGACGATATCTTTTGGCTTAAATTTGACAGTGCTCACTAAAGTGAGTCTTGTAGATCTCATCGTTTCCTATTTGGAAAGGTATTATGCGTCGCGAACGGACATTCTGACTACAAGTTACTCCAAATATGATATGTCGCTGATATTTGACTTTTTACACGAGCAACCTGAAAAATTCAAAATAACAATTTCTTCAATATTTCAACGGCTAGCAACCTCATTATACGTTAATTACCAATTTTCAACTCATTCTTCTTGATGCTACGCCGCTTCCTTATTTTTATCTTTTCCTCACTAAATTGGGCTTGTTCTCGTCCTATATCATACTCCTCCACTTGAAAAGAACTCGACCCCGAGTTCATCTTGTAGGAAAAACAAAAATATGTAGACGAGAAAACCGACAACAAAGTTGACACTGGAACCTGTGATTTAGTAGCTTGATCTTCTGCATATTCTGATGGCACAATCATGAACCCAACGCCAAAGATTAGTTTGTCACATGCAACTTGAATAAGTTCTTCTTGGTTCTCAATATTGCATTCTAGAATGACATCTCAATATAGATAATCATGTCAACATGAGCAATTTCTTCTTTGAGGCTGCAAGGTTTCTTCAATATTGATAATCATGTCAACATGAGCAATTTCTTCTTTGACCTCTTCATGAATAATTTCTTTTCGAGGTTCTTCCTTTTGAAATTTATGGATTATTTCTTCTGAGGCTTCTACTGTTGGGATATTTTCTGTCTTTTCTTCAATTGAACTAATATTCTCGACGGGCAACGTAAGCTCTTCAAACTTTATCTTCTTTTCGTCCACCTTAGGAGGGCACTCCTTGATTGAAAAATCTCTAGGCAGAAATCTTTCTCTAAGAAGACCTTTCATCCGTCTCCATGTCTTGACTGGTCATTTCCTCTGTCTCTGCCGAGTCAATACTAATTTATCCCACCACACTGCAGCAGTACTCTTCAGACGGTACGCCACATTTTTCACTTGCTTATGTTCTGGGATTTCCCATGATGTCAAAAAACCGATCTACTTCAATCTGCCAGTCTAGGAATTCTTCAACACCCATCGTACCATTGAAGTAGGGAATATCAGCCTTCATCTTGTAATCTTGTCCCGTTTGCCCGGGTTGTTCGGGTTGTTGAACATCTTCTTCAAAATCCGAACTCGAACTACTGATGGCTCCACTATTAATTTGTGGACCTCTTTGCTGCTCCTGTCTCCTGCCTTCCCTGTTATTATTGTGGTTGTTCAACAAACCACTCAAGTCTCTGATCTGATTATTCAATCGGGTATTCTGCTCATTCATATGATTAGTCAGCGCCTCTAGGGCTGCGGTAAAAGCCGCAGTAACACCATCAAGGTCTGCTTTGGTAGCGTTAGTCATGGACGTTCAAGGATAAAAGAGACAGGATATAGCCTGCTCTGATACCACTTGACGCAGTAGAAGGGTGGTAGGTTTACAAGCAATAAACCTAATTGGTAACAAAGGTTCTCAAGCGAAGAACCCTAAAGGTAAATTCTGGAATCCATCATAGAATAAGAGAAAACTCTTGTTTGATTGAAAGATAATAAGATAAAACTGTCTACACCCGTTTAAGGATGTTTAAATACTACTAAACCAACCCTAGGACAACTAACATCAAACCTTAAAAGCCCAAGGAAATAAATAAAATAAATCCAAAACAAACTAGAAAATATAATTAAATTCAAAATCATAAATATCATCCTAAATATATTAAATCATAAATCGGACGATTATGAAGATATCTTTTGGTTTAAATCTGACAGGGCTCACTAAAGTGAGTCTTGTAGATCTAGTCGTTCCCTATTTGGAAAGGTATTATGCGTCGCGAACGGACATTCTGACCACAAGTTACTCCAAATCTGATATATCGCTGATAATTGACTTTTTGCAACCTGAAAAGTCCAAAATAACAATTTCTTCAATATTCCAGCGGCTAGCAACCTCATTATACGTGAATTACCAATTTTCAACTCATTCTTCTTGATGCTACGCCGCTTTCTTATTTTTATATTTTCCTCACTAAATTGTGCGTGTTCTCGTCCTATATCATCGCACGTCCGTCCGTTGAATTTGGTTGCTGAGGACAGACAGTCGAGGAACTTTCCAAGTCCTTCAAAAGTCTTAAATGAAGTGTAAGAATGTGTGAGAGAGAGAGAGTACGTAATAAGGAGTTATTGGTCCACCGCTGCCTCCCTCGTCCGGCCCTTCTTGAATGGTCTCCTGATAGATGCGTCATGCCACTAGCTTTGCCTAGAGTTATGTATGATATTGACACCATCTCTGTAAAGTCTCCGGTCGCAATTAATTAGGTACGTCGCCCACCGTATGAACCGTCGTCAATCGATCAACTATATTCCAGGGTACGTGGAGCTGTGGTGGGCTATTGAATTCTTTAAGTGTACCTCCACGTTCAAACAGATATTTTCTATTTCACGATTTTTTGTTAAGGTTTGAGTTGAACCATATTGGTGTGTATACGTCAAATATATAGTAATGAAAAAAAAAAATACATGTAATCGGGAAAACAAAATCAATTGTAAAAAACTCGTCTGATATAAGATTGTAAAACCTCACATATTTTTTTATCTTTTTTTCTAATTTTCGTAATGGTCAGTCAAACTCTATACATGAAAGTATGCAGGTATATATGGTATCCACGTCTAGCATGAGATTTGTAATATCTCACGTTCTTTGATCTTTTACATTCTAATTTTGTACATATTGAACAATCATAACTTCCATATATGCATATTACATGACAGTAATGTATTGTGTGCGTCTAACATATGATTGTAACAGTTCACGTCTTTCTCGTTCTAATTTCATAATCAATAATCATTATGACAATCGCTCAAATTTGTATAGTATATGACAAAATGGTGCGTGCGAGATGATGCATACGAAATAAGATTGTAATAGTCACGTTTTTTTCGTTAGGTTATGTGTTCATAATGACAATCTCAATAATTATGTATAATAATATGAAATATGGTGTGTGTTACATGATCGTGATAATTTATGTTATTTTTTTCTTCTCTACTTTTGTAACGTTTCATACGTTTACATGTAATATGTTGACAATATATTTTGATATGGCACCAGTGCGTAACAAAAAATGTGGTAATTGAGATTACAAATTCGATTTTTTATAAAGAGAAGATATTTTATCTCTGTAAATATATGATCAAAATATCATTTTGTCTACGTGTTTTTCTTGCATTCAGATACAACATTCATGACTTGTGACGTCCTTTTGCAGTTGGCCCCCGGCCGGAAAAGAAAGCTGTCACAAAAGTTTGATAGAGCAAACCTAATTAATTGGTTTATAGTAGAACTTTTTTATGAACCCAGTTTACAAACTGTAGTGCTAGTTTCCGATGATTTCCGCAGCCTAAAGAAAGAAAGAAAAAAAGAAAACTAGCTAGCTTATAATTAAGCTTCTATGTTTTATGTAATAACTAGGGGAAGGAAGCAAGAATTTTTTTGAAAACCAGCTAGGAAGCCACAAAACTAAGAAACAAAGACGGAACTCAAGATAGAAGCCAAGCCAGAATAGCATTATGCCCGTCAGCTGGGACAGGGTCATCATCGACGGCCTCTGATCTCGATTCATTGCCATGATCATGATGATTATCTGCAACTTGTTGATCCCATAACCAAGAAAGCATATTCTCGTCATCTTTCTGATCAATATTCCATAAGTAGTCGTGCCTATGGATATCATTCTCCCAATCCCATCTCATTTCGTCATCCAGAAATGTCTCATTATTTCCATCACGCAGCTGCTTCTGCTGAAGATCCAACTTACCAGTAACGGCTGCTGAACCTGCTGAGTAATTAGAGCATGAATTATACCAGTCATCCCCATCAAACGCAGCTGCTTCTGCTTCTCCGTAACTTGATTTTGAATTTGAGTTTGATGATGAGCTCAAATTAGTAGCACCAATCTGATCGACCTGATGTTCCTCGTCATGACTTGCCACTGCAGTACAATTAGGCATCACCATAATTTGCCCACATAAAAGTTTTCCCGTGTCTTTATCCCTAATAACTCCCATAACATCATCATCATCATCATCGCTTTGTCTTGCCCCAGTTGGATCCAATGTTATTTCATTGACGACTTCCATCATCAAGTGATTGAAAGCCACCTCTCCACCGTCATCAATTTGGCCTGCCGAGCAATCAGATGGTCCTCCTCCGCCTAATATATGTGTTTCTTTTTGTCCAATGCCAGCTGCAGATGCTGCCGCTGAAGGTGGTAGAGGGGGACACAAATTAATTGATGACGAGCTCGTCACCGTTGCCGATTTATCATCATTATGAGTACAATCTAACTGGTTGTTAATGGCAGTAGAGGTGTAGGCGGTTTTATTCTTCTTCATGGCCCAGCGGCTGGTTCTGCCACCTCTTCCTCTTCGCTTGGATGAGGGTGATCCTAATTTCATGGCCATATTGATTTGAACATCTGCTGCGGCGCTAGTGCTGCTGCTACTACTAGCTGCCGCCGCCGCCGCTGCTGCTGCTGAAGGCATATGCATCATATTAATAGGTCTCCTGAAAGCATCAATTTTTCGACTCAAGTGCGAGTTCCAGTAATTCTTTATCTCATTGTCCGTTCTTCCCGGTAATTGACTCGCTATCAAGGACCATCTGCACGTAAGTAGTTGACATTAATTGATGCAAAAAGAATTTCCGGTGAACTAGGATGTTACACGTGTACGTATATATCATGTATGTACGTTTAGTTTTGACTTCTCGGTCATACATTTACACTTTAAAGCAATAATTAATCAGTAGTAGGAACGAGTAAGACAAAGAAAGAAATCTCGATCAGTAGGTGTGGTGAGATATATTATAGCTTTTCCCTGAATAGTTGAATACCTTAATAAAATTGATTGAATAGTTGAGTATGTATTATGTAACAAACAAAAGAAAATTTATTTGATGATTTTTGACAGAAAAACATAAAGACAGACCCTTCTTCTACAATAAATCTTAATCAATCGAACTATTTCAGGTAATATACTAAATTAGTACTATTGATCAATTGATGCATATATAAAAAAAAATATTTAAAAAAAATCTTGCAAGGCTCAGAATGCAGCAGTACGTCCGGCCGGCCGGGTAGATTACTGTGATCGAGCCAAGAGAACGTACTAGCTAGTACCAGAAAAGCGCACACACATACCTATTTCCCAGAGAAGCATGCAATCTGATGATGATATCTTCCTCTTGAGGAGTGATATTTCCTCTCTTTAGGTCAGCTCTCAGATAGTTTATCCATCTCAGTCTGCAACTCTTCCCGCACCGCAGCAACCCTTCAGTATACAACATGTACATTTTATTAGCTGTTAATAAATTTCCACCAAGAGATATTTGTATGAGGTAGCTGCTGCCGGAAAACTACCTCGATCTATAATATTAAAGCCAATGTAAGCTGATGGGTCAGAAATTTAACACTAGTTAGTGAGCTTAATCACAGTTAAAGTATGTACCTGCATTTTTGGGCAAGGATCTCCAGGAGCCTTCCCCATTAGCATGGATGTAGTTGATTAAGGTTTGATCCTCCTCTGCCGTCCATCTTCCCTTCTTCAACCCGACTTTCTCGCAGCACGGAGCCCTCCCCATTTCTGTCTATACAGATATTACGTACTACTGCTATCTATCTCATTACAGCAGATCAAACTACTGGGTCTCTCAATGTATAATACAAGACTGATATTATATATTGCCCAGCAATGCCAGTAAATGCTCAGCAAGGAATCGATCGAGGAGATGGAGCTAAGGCCGGAAGCTTAGTTTTCTGTTATAATTTATCACACATATAAAGAAGCGGGCACGCTAGCTGCGGCAGCAATCAAGTTAAGAGGAGCCAGGCTAGTGTGGCTAGCTGGTACAATAACAACTTAGCTAAAGCAGCTATAGACGGAGTGACTGAGACGAGCAGTATGTATGTGTAGACATATAGAGTGAGGACAGGCTACCTAAAGAGGTGCAGGGTTTAATAAAAGTACGTGATTTACAAAGAAATTAAAGAAAGACATGATCGATGGAGAAGGACACAGATGACATAAATATGGGTGGGACTTTTGATAGAGAAAGGATTCATATGGAGGTGTGGTGTGAGATTGTGCCACGACGCCCTGCAAATGAATTCCAGAGTCGTGGCCTCTCCGTTGTCGAGAGACTTGTGATGGGGCTTTGCGTTTCCCACGTCCATATATCTACGTAATGTTCGCGGCTCCCTCCTTCTAGCTTTTTCTCGACCTCCACCTCCACCTCCACCTCCGATCTAATTCCACCCTCATCCAGGTCATTATATCCGCTCGGTTCCCTCTAAAATCTCAATCATTAGTTCATATGTTTATTTATCACTTTTTTATCTTAATTATCTACCCCTACGTACGTATGAACCCTGCGGCTACGGCGTATTTAATTACTTACATGTGTGTTAGAATATTTCCAAACAGTTTTTATATATAAATTTTCTATTATAGAGCAGAAAATCACAAAATCACTAAAAAAAAAAAAAAAAACGCAACACCATCAACTTTTCTATTTTATCATATAAAATTAAGAAAATTGCTCAAATAGTATCTCAATTTTGCTTGACTATTAACATTCGTATATCATGTTTCTAAAATATCATAACCGTATCTCAAGTTTCATCATCAACTCAATTTTAGTGTCTGGTACCACTAACATCGTTCACTTAAATCATATTAAAAATCCCTGAAAATATAACTTCATCGTTGTTTTTATAGTCTCAGCTCGATTTCTCTCTAAACAAATCAATTTCAATCCAAGTTAGAGGGATATAATAGAACATTTACAATAACATGTTAATTTGAAGATGAACATCAAGGTCTCATCTCATCTCAAAGATAAAAAAAATTGTTAATCGAAATAAATGCACAGTTAATGCTAAGAGAGAATAAAACCAAACCATTCACTACAAAAAAATCTCACAAAGGCCACAGAACAAATGTGGGCTTTGCCCATGTGGTCTTTGCAAAGAAAGGTACAAAACTCAAACAAATGTGGCTTTTTGTATTATTATATAATAAAAATCTCACATTTGTTTGGGTTTTGTGGCTTCTTTGGCAATAGCCACATGGACAAATGCCACATTTCTTTCGTGGCCTTTGTGGGATTTTTTTGTAGTGATTCCTGGAGATATCAATCGTCAACCCATTTGTTCATATTTTTTTTCTGGGTTTTGTTCATCATACGTAGTTCATGGTATACTGAAAGTAGTGTTCATCACAAATTGGAATTTAGATTTCGATTGAGTTAAGCGACGAATTTTCCCTTAAAAAGTTAACGGAGTTAACGGTGTTAGTGGTGCCAGACACCAAAATTGGATTGGGAATGAAACTTGAGATACAGTTTTGATATTTTAGAAACATGAGATACGAATATTAATAGTCGAGCAAAGTTGAGATATTGTTTAAGCAATTTTCTCTATAAAATTAAATATTTTCATGTATAATTTAATGAATTTATATAAATATTAAGGATATATTTATTTGAGTCAAACAAAATTAAATATTTTTCTTTATTGAATTTCTAAACGGCAAACAATAAAATTTAGAGATTTGTTAGTAAAATATATAAATTTTGAGAATTCTATAAACTAGCCTTCCTGCACACGCGATGCGCGTGCGGAAGGACCGCGCTCACGCGTGCGTTTATTTGTCTCTGTCGTTTATTTATTATCACTATGTATAAATACGTTGAGTATATACATAGTCTTCTCTCTGTCGTTATGGTTCAAAACGTGGAATTTAATTTGTTTTTACTTTCTTTCATTTTGTTTCATGGTTTTTCTTATAGCATAATCCTTTTATGTAATTTAATTTAATACAAAGGGTAAAATTGGCATAACACAATTTGGTGATATTTCTAAGGGCCTGGTTTTCTAATAGTAGAGATATAAAAATTCTCCATCTTTTTTCTCACTTTTTGTAAAGAGAATGATTTACAAGAGTTGTTAGAGTAAAAAAAAATTTATATTTTTCTTGTAAAATAAAAAAAAATCAAATTTTACCAAAACTGTTGGAGATACTTTTATATAGTTTTTAGTTAGCTAACTAGCTACAACAAGAATTATAATACTGTATAGATCTGAGTTGTTGTTATTTTCAAACCTAAGTGACGTAGATGATCAACTATTGCGATTGCTGACCGATGGGCATGCAGTTGCCAAATGTAACACAAACTATATATGCGCCTTATTAATTAGCTAGACTGCTCCCTTCCGAATAAGACATATGAATTTTCTTTTATACAAAAATCTGCGATTGGATATGTTTTAATTTGTATTTAAGTCATCTCAGGAATGAATCTGAGAAATCGAGAAAACTTCATTTCGATGACCAAAACAGTCATGTATTCATCATATTCATTAATTAGCAATGTACAATGGAGATCGATCGACTTGTAATTGACATAGGTTTACTCGATCAGATTTATTTATGAATACACTAGTCTCTAGTCTCTAAAGAACTAAATCATATCTCTCGCTATATTTACCCGAATTTTCACGAGCATGCACGAGCTTAATTGCGCATTTACAAATGTACAACACAGTTAGGCATATGTAGGTTTGTTTGTCAACTATATATTAACTGCTTCCTAAGAATTCCTAAGAATATAAATTAATTAGAGCAAGCTGCAGTAGTAGTACTCTAGCTAGCGATCTAAGTGTGTGTATATATATATATATATATATATATATATATATATATATATATATATGCATGCATTTTAACATAAAATTAACCCAATAACTTAACTCCATGGGCGCCTACGGTTTGGGATTTGAGAGCTATGCGTGCAACACGTTACTTACTAAGTACGTGTCTTTGTTAATTTTGTTTTATAAAGCAAAAAAACAAACAAAGTAATCAGTTTGATCTAAAAACTCGCTATATATGGCGTATAAATGAGTAGTTGATTCGTTGCTTTCATTCAACATAATTGTGAGCAACAAAATATATATACGTACGTACGTGTTGTCAATATCCTTCGATGATCAGTCACCCCTTTTCTTAATTGAGAGACTCATACGCACATCTTAGATTTTTAGATTCTTACATTGTCATGTAAGCAGAAACAAGAGGGCCCGATACAGCTCAATGATTAATACATACTAGGATATGTCTATCGTGTTTCTTTCTAGTTCATTATAAAAATGAATTAGAGAAATAGTAAACTAATTACCGAATCCAACCTCATTTACTATAATTTAATTATCATGCACGCTCATATCTATCAAGTATCGCAAATATTTTCGATTGAGAGGCAACCAGATTACAGTGTAAGAGTTTGTTCATAAACAAGTACTTGGAGTACGTTGGCTTGATTTTGGACGAGTTCAAGATGGGGTTTGAGCTTGTTTACATATTCGATCTTACACTTGAGTTTGGTTTGAGTGAAAACAACACCTCCTATATTTATAACAATCACTACATTTTTAGAGAAAGGATTGAGTTCAAACGAGCTTAAAACAAAGCAAACTCAAAACATAATCTCTATTTGTTGAATCAATTTGATAATAGGCTGAATGCTTTTTAGATGGAGTTTATAGTAGGAAAGAATGGCACAATTATAATTGGCTGGTTAGGAGGGTTTAGCGAGAAAGGTTGTGTTCTTAATATATGTACTACTAGAAAGTAAAGCGCTCAAAAACTTCACTAAAACGTGTTAAGCCCATTTTACCTTTTGTATAAAATTACATAAAAAGATTGCTAATAAAAAAAACACATTAAATAAAATAAAAGAAAGTAATAACAATAAAAGTTTCACGTTTTTTTTTTCTATTTATCAATAATACATACATCGCATGAGTACGAAACTAGTATATATATTTGGCGAGCACTTTGGATGAAGATTGTGTTTTGCTACATAAGTTGAAATGATAATACCATCTTTTTGTCCACACCTAGTGTTCATTTTTTATTTTATTTTTTATTAATTTTTTATTTTTGAGAAGGTGTCCTCACCTAGTTTAACTGTTTAAGAAGGGAAGAACTGTGTGGGTGATCCCAACCAAAATTATTGGGAAAGCAGTGGCGGGCCAACTCCAAGATTTAAAGTTTAAAACTATAACCGGCTACGTTGCATTGGAGTCCTCCATGTACGTTTGGATGTTCTGGCCCAAACCCAAAATGTCTGTTGAAACAAACAAAGTGTTGACGAAATTGTTTTCACATTCTATAGCGTAGTGTAAAATTGCGTCTCCGTCTCCATCCAAAGTTGGAAGTGTTCGCGTCGGATTTCGCTCCTGTCGAACAGTCAACACGTGGGGGTGGCGGACGTCGATCTCAGTCCTGATGCGTTATGCGCGAGCGTGCCAGTATCCTTGGGCAGATACAACCTTGGTACGGACGACCTCTAGCGAGCGAATGACTCTGACGAGCGTGTTCGTCTGCTTCCTTCTACCTGACTTCTCGATCAAGCAACTGTTGGCGTTGACTAGGCCGGCGTAAAGGGCTCGAATCAAGACCTAATAAACAGTTACTAGGATTTCTTTCCAACCTCTTGCAGATTGGTTAATCTTACTCCGATCCTGAGATGCAAAGCAGAGCTATTAATCAAGACTGCGGAATGGGTTTTCGTCCAACCTCTTGCAGATTGGGTCAGATTTGTTACCGGGGTAACGACTCGATTTGTTACAAGATGTGATGACTAGACACGATATGTCTCAGCGATGCTTCGACACGAACGCAAGACACTTTCGACAACCGCGGTAGGTGTACAACTACCGATGTGGGTGTAGGTTTGCGGCAAGGTTGGAACGGTGGTTTGTAGTTGGTGAAAGACAGTTCGCGAGAGGTTGCTCCGGAGAGGCTTGCAAGGTTTGCGAGGCGCAAAAGCTTGTTTGTTGTTAGATGGTTGTGAACATTTTCCAAGTCGTATAAGAGTTCTTTATATAGAGAATGCAAAACCTTAATACTTGCGTATCAAACATAATAGATTCTGAGTTCAATTAGGATTCAATTACCCTAAACCACCTCCAATTCGGATTCCTAGAAGGACTCCAAATCTATTCCTAGAAGGAATACAATCTAAAATATATCAGATTACCCGCTAACGGATAACCTCTTGGGCCTCGATCCCTAATCTCGGATAAATGTCAATTTAGGCCCAAACATTGCCCCCAGCCTTTAAAATTAAAAGCCCAGTGAAATTGAAAAAAGTTAGAAAGCCCAGTCCAGACCCATTTAAAATTCTGAAACATCGCGTCGTTCCCTCTAATCAGTACAACTTTACTAAACTGAGCTCAGAGAACTGTTTCTAAAACCCTCAATCGCTATCAATTGCAGCGCTCCAGAAATTCACAGAACCCCTTTCAGATTCTATAAAATCCTGATCGAGAATCGCCAATTCACAATCTAAATTCCAATCCTTTCACCCATTCTAACCATGGCATCAGATATTTACTATCCTCAAGCCCTTCAAGGAAAAGAAAGAATCACCAACACCACCATCGAAATTAGGAGCCCCTACCAGACTTCCCTCACCCCACCTGATGATTATGGCCGTGCTGGGCTGGGTCCTAAGTAACGAGAACTTAACCAGCATGCCCTAATTTCTTATGTTGACCACTCCCGACCGCCTCCAGTCGCTTTTCGCGACCGAAGCGTCAAATGTGGAGATTGGCAAGTATCCAACCACTTTGAAATTCCAATCACCCTGGGTTCTAGATGGACTTTGGATACAAATACTTGCACATGCCAAGGTATTAGTATTGCTACCATCAAAGTAGAGTATCCACGGCTCAGTTCTGATCATGTTGATGGACGGAACAGGATCTTGAATCGACTCCTCAAGAGGGTGATGGAGTAAGAAGTCAGCAACCGACTGGTCTGTCATTGCCTTCAAAGGCGCATATTGCAAAGAGAACTCGGAAAAGGCCAAAATCTACTTGCCGATCTTACCTCTTAAGATAGGTCTAGTAAGTATATACTTCACCAAATCAGTCTGAGCTACCACAATTGTGGTAAAGAAAAGCATATAATGATGGAGTTTAGTGCCGACGAAGTATAGGGCTAAGCATAGTCGCTTGATTGGCAAGTACCTAGTTTCTGCATCCAACAATGTCTTGCTAAGGTAAAAAATCGCATATTCATCGTTGGTAGTTTCGTCTTGGGCTAATAGCCCGGCAACAGAACTGGTAGAAGTAGAGATGTATAATTTTAATGGGATTCCCGGTTGCGGCGGTCGCAATACTGGCGGGCTCGCCAAATATTCTTTAATCTTGTCAAATGCCTCTTGGTGTTCGGGACCCCAAGTAAAGTCTTCGTCATTCTTGAGCTTCAATAAAGATGAGAAATGAGCAATCTTGCCAGCTGAGTTTGATATAAAACGTCTGAGAAAATTGATCTTACCCAACAAGCTTTGAAGTTCTCTCTTATTTCTTGGTGCTGGAGCGTCCAAAACGGTTTGTGCTTTATCTTCAGCTACCTCGATGCCCCTTTCATGTACCACGATTGTGGCAACCAACCACTCACCTCGTTGTTCCCTTCGTGCCGCAAAGGATTGCAATGTCCTACGCTCCACCTTCAAGATTCGCTCCTTGACACTGTTGGCTAGACTAATGTCGGTGGCCAATTGTGTCAACTCATTAGCTGCAAAGTTTAGCTCACGAGGAACATAATCGAGCACCACATCAGCGAACCGATCTAATAATTCTGATGCCCCTTCCTAATAGTGTACCAAATGGAAAGAAAGACACTTATATTCCCCAGTGAGTTGTTTGATGATCAATAACGAATCACCATAGACTTCATAGCCATTACGACCCCCACTATGATAGAATGGTATCAGGAAAGGCGAAAGTTAGACCTACGTAGATGGCGGACCGCTGGGATTGATGCAGTCCTCGACCTCTGCTTTGCTTTCAACCCAAAAGGGGGAAACCGATGTGCACTTATACCCTTGGTATGTTTTTGGAATCCCTCCGCTAATACATTTGATTTTAGATTTGGTCAAGCTAGCATTACTCTGCTAGAGATGCATGCTGGGTTAGGATTTCCTCTAGGCAGAAAACCCTTTGATTTGGATGATTACCCTCAAGAGTGATGTACCATCAACCATCCTTCCAATACCCCTTACTACGAGCTATCAAGCCTGGTAAGATGAATTCGCAAAAAGAAAGGATGATATCGGAGGAATAACCTTCTTGGACTTTTGGTTAAACAAATTTGTGTTCTACCCATCCGCCACCAAGATGACCAAAACCTATAGAGGAATGGCGGAAATCTTGTATGCCCGTAATGAGATTAGCCTTGCCCCAATTGTCCTGGCACATCTCTATAGGTGCCTTTATTCCTTGTCCATGAATCCCCTATCCTGCAAAGTATCCGGACCCCTTTGGATCTTAGAAATTTGGTCCAACATGTATTTCCCGAGATTAGCTTCTGAACCCAAAGAAATAGGTGGAAACAAAATAGTAGGGGCAGCCTATGCCGACCAACCATCTAAGTATGGACAAGGCTATGCAACTTGCTTTGACGTGATCTTCAACACAGACACTCAAGGCTTCTACTCAAAAGCACATATGCTCCTTAACCGGACGCACCCCAAGGCTCTGAGAAGTGGCTTTCTACCCTCTGTTGATCAGTGCGAAGAGGGAAAATGATTATTTCTGCAATGTATATCAATGGCGGATCTCCCTCTTTTCTCCTTAGACAAAGGCGGACAGAGCTTTGAAGTATATGCCCCCCAGCTGTTCGCCCGCCAATTTGGGCTAACCCAACAACTGCCTTATCCACCAGTCCAAAGCCTAAACCTGTTCTCTGCTTGGCGGCCTAGTAGAAACACCCCAGCGAATGAAGATGCTCAAACCACCTTTGCCTTGCGACTTGCTACCTTCCCACCCTTAGAGCAATGTCCAGAACTAGAAATCTCAAACATTGCCACCGAGGAATACCAAATCTGGTGGGAAACGCTCCGAGGAGAACTGTTCAAGAAAGACTCCCTTCATTACTTCAGGACCCTATAAAGGAGCTCCGTCAAGCACCTTGGTGTCCTCAGATGTGAGATATCGACACCTGGCGTCGATATCTCACCTCTGAGGACACCAAGGTGCTTGACGGAGCTCCTTTATATCCTGAGATGGAGATAGAGACCGCACAGGTAACTATTTGTTGTGCCTTAATCTGCTTTTGTTCATTTTGCAAGCAGAAAAACCACTAACTGATTTTTCTCGCCACAGACCTCCAAGAAATACCTCCCCAGCAAAGGGAAAAGAAAGGCTCCTCAGACTTCTTCTGCTGCTCAATTCAGAAGCAAACCAAACCTCCTCCAGGTGTTGAAGAAGATCATGAAGATAATGAACCAGTAAGTCATTTATATCAGTTTGTCTTTGTTTCTGCACCATTAATTCACTTTTCAAATCAACTCATAAATCTGATGCAGTTGATAAAATTTGTCAAACAGGGACTAATTCCTAGGAGAAGCAGGAAACCAATCTCAACCTCCTCAGCTGCCAATCCGATTGAGATATCATCAGGTGAGTCCTCGGAGTCATCTCCTTCTTCACCCTCGACCACTAACTCTGAGGAGGTTTTTGCTGAGATTCAACGAGTCATTGAGCAAATTCAGAATGAATATCAATGGACTCGTGAAAATGTTGTTCATCAAGTACCACCCCTAAGATTTCTTCATGCTGATACAGGTACTCCTAGCATCCCAGAGCACACTTTGGTTAATCCCCTGAGCTGTACCCAGGCTGCAACTCTAATCATCTCAAATCTTCCTGCAGAGCCAGCAACAGAGGAAGCAACAACCTCACAGGCTCCAGAACCTATGGCGGATGTCAGGCAAAGTCCCCCAAGCCCTGAGATAGTTGATTTGGGAGAAGCGAAAACAGAAGGGGATGAGGACCCCTCCACTCCTGTCAGAGCTTGTATGGATTATGGACAAGATCCCAACTCTGAAGATATTCCAGAACCCTCCGGACAACCTTCAACCGGACCTGTAGCAGATACCTCTCCAATCACAGAGGTACCCCTTTGGCTCTTCCTGTTTCTCTAAGTGTTAATAATATTAAGCTAAACCTCACCAATATTTTCTTTACAGGCAAGTGATACTCCTAGTGTGGTTAGGAATGATGAGGCTTCTGGCGAACAGACACCAGCCATAACTTTGGCTAGCCCAAGTGTTCAGATTGAGGTGTCTCTTACCACACCTTCAACCCCAGATCCGCAAAAGGCGAGCCTATCCCTCCCAGACCTAGAAGAAGATCCGCTTCTCAAGTTCCCAACTCCCAGGAGAGATCCCCCTGATGTGATGGAAGCCTGGGCCTTTATGCGAAGTTTGGGAGATCCCTTTGACGTTGATGTAGCGGAGGTTCTTCTCTTCCATCCAGGTCCTACAAGGCCAGATTGATCACCTTCCTGCCGAGTTCCAAACAAAAGCCAAAGAAATTCTGGCGACTCTCCCCCAGTACCTGAAGTCGATGCAAGATAGCCTGAGAACACTCCCAATGCATCAAGCCGAAATTCAAGACTCGGCCGCAGCTCATGTCAGTGCCGTAAACCATTACTCAGCCTTAGTGTCCATCATTAAAGAGGACAGTGGGTCCGAACTCGCTCGCCTGAAGAAAGAGAGAGAGATACTTGACCAGCGGATAGCTGCCATTGAGGCCCGCCAACAAGAACAAATCTAACAAGCGAACGAGCACAGAGTGCTGCTATCGACTCTCCAAGAGGAAATCCAACGAAAGCAATCTGAAGAAGGAAAGCTTACCGATTATGTTGACCATATGAAGGTTAAGATAAAAAGATTAGCTTTAGAGTTGTATAAGATGAAGATCCTGCCCCCCAAGTAAATTGGGCCTTCTGTAATAGAATATTCGATCTTAATCTGATTTTGCCTGAACTAATAATTCAGCACATATGCTAACCTATATTAATCCGGCCCAACACCTCTTCTTCTGAATTGCGATCAACGCAACACTTAATAGCCTTTAACTGCGATTGTCAGTTCCAAGATTTGAACGATTTGAAATTTAAACCGCGTGACCGCCTTATCACCCGACAGTTGAAAGTGATAATTTCTCAATAAATTTTATTTGACTGGATGTAAAAACCCTAATTCATCCCAGCCGTTGGATTTCACTCGCAATCTGCTATATAATGAAACCCTTAGTGTCGAAACTGATCATCCCTTCAATTACACCATGTTATTCAGAATGTTCGCTCCTTCCTCTAATTTCTCCACCAAGCCCTTATGGCTTCCGCAATCATTTCCTCCAGATTACACAAAGATGTTCTTTGGAACACCCTAAGTCGTGTAATCTGGTATTAGCAAAATCCTAAGTCGCATAATTTGGTATTATGCCCCTTGGATGACGTGGGTTCTGGATAGATACCCCAAAAGTAGGGGTTTCTTCAACGTTTTCCTTGGGTATAATATTAGATAGTGACTTAGGCGTCATCTGCCACTATGACGGTCACTTTCCTTCTGTTGCTCCTCGGAGTTCAGTTGGAAAATAAGAGTGACTGCCGGATGGCATTTTCCTCGAAACCAGGTTTGGAAGGATAAATAGTGCATCTGAACTGCTCCAACCTGGCGAGTGAGAATTCCCTACCCTTCTGTTCTTCTGCCAATCGACAAAGCCTCCCTCTTGATTTTGGGGTATGGAGAAATTGGTGGATGAAGAATCTTACGAAGGGTAAGGGGGATGACGAACAGAGCAGGAGATTGGAGGAGGTGTGAGCCAACTTTCGGGCCTAAAGAATCTGTAAAACAGATGCCCTTGTCACTATCCGAACCTCCTCTCCAAATCGATCAAGAACTTCACAAGCATAGGCATACATTGTATTTCTGTATTTTGTAAAGCTTTTGACCGCAAAGTCTTTATTGTAATAAACTTCAGAAAAATTCAGAAAAACATATGTATTGTTGTTTTCCTCTTTATTGAATTGTATTACATGCATATATAGATCAAAAACTGTTAAGGACCGTAAACATTGATCCTAAAGCAAAATCAGTTAATGAACCCCTATCAGATTCATAACAAAAGTATGGGGTGTCCACCACTGGCGGATCCAAACACAAGTCTTCTGATGGTGCCCCATATATTGCCCCTAGTTTTCCTAGGCTGAGGCGAGTATGTGTTCCAAAGTCAAGGAAACTAAGGCAGAGTGTCCCCCCTCCAAGTAAATATGGTAGAATTATGCCGAGGGTTGCCCCCCGGGTTCAACCATAGCGATTGGGTTCTCGAATTCCCAAACACTTGGAAAGTATTTCTTGAGGTGTCGTCCATTGATAGGATTTTTATGAACTTCACCTTCCAAATCCCTGAGTTGATAAGCGCCCTTGCCAATGATCCGATCTATGACAAAGGGACCCTCCCATTTGGGAGACCACTTACCACGGCCGGTATCGCGTTCGCCAAAAGGAAGCATAACCTTCCAGACCAAGTCGCATTCACCATAAGACTTGCCCTTACCTTAGTCTGCTTATCATAAGCCCTAGCAACCTTCTTCTTTTCCATGACTATGTTTTTCAAAGCCTCTAACCGCCTCTTGTCAAGGTCCTCATGTTCTTGAAACATAGCCTGGACATAATTGTCACCAATTAACTGATGTTGCTCGCGAACACGAAGGGATTGGACATTAATTTCCAAGGGAAGAACTGCATCATGGCCAAACATCAAAGCGTAAGGGGTAGTTCATGTATGAGTTCTTTTAGAAGTACGATACACCAATAGAGTGTTGTCCAACTCGGTATGTCAAGTCCTTGGGTTATCTTCCAACATCTTCTTGATGATGGAGATAATGACTTTGTTGCTGGCCTCGGTCTGACCATTGGATTGAGCATAATAGGGGGAAGAGTGTAGGAATTGTATACCATAATCTTGAATAAACTCCTGTGTCTTTTCTGCCATAAACGCTGCCCTCCTGTCCTCCACGATGCATTCAGGAATATAATACTTGCATATAATATTCTGAAAGATTAAGCGAACGACCGTAACCGCTTCACAGTTCCGGACAGGAATTGTTTCAACCCACTTAGTGAAGAAATCTGTACCAATCAATATATACTTGTGTTGGAGGGACGAATTGGAATGGATTTCTCCAATAAAATCAAGTGCCCAGTCTCTGGCGGGCCAAGGCTTGATAATAGGCTGCATGAGAATATTGGAAATTCGCTGAACTGGCCTGTGGATTTGACAGTCAATGCAACCTTAGGCAAAACTGATACAATCCTTAAGGATAGATGGCAAAAAATATCTATATCGACGAATGAGCCACCTCATCTTTGATCCACTCTGATGTGAACCACAAACACCCAGGTGTACTTCACGCATGAGTCGCTTGGCCTCTGCGCCATAGACACACATAAAGTCTACTCATTCTTCACCCCGGCGGAGTAACTCATCGCCTTTGAGTAAATAGTTAGTAGTCATGTATCTGATTCGCCTTTCGGATGGGGCATAAGACTCTTGTAAATATCGGATGATTGGTTGCCGCCAATCTATCCACCAGTAAATCTGCGATAGGCATAGGGTAGATATCCTTTGGCGAAGCAGCGTTGAGGTCTCTATAATCCACACAGACCCTAATCTTGCAGTTCTTTTTCTTGACAGGGAGCACATTCCCCAGCCATTGTGTATATTGTGCTGGCCGGATGATTCCTGCATCAACCATGCTCTGAACCTCTTTCTTGACTGCTATCACAGTTTCGGCGTTCATCCGCCTTTGCTCCTGCCTCACTGGTCTGGATCATTCTTTGATAGGTAAACGATGGCAGACCAACTCCTTTGATAAGCCAGGCATATCTTGGTATTTCTCTGCAAAACAGTCCTTAAATTCTTGCAGCAACTCAATTAGTTGCTACCTCAATTCTGGCTCTAGGTACTGACTGATCCCTACTTCCATGGGCTCGTCTGCCGTGCCTAGGTTAATCTTTTCCACTGGATCACGTACCTTAGGTGGAGTATCATCTAATGATATCGGGGGTGGTTGTATGACCACTACCTCTTTTGTGGTCATGGTATCATCTTCCTCGATACACTCAACTAGAGCGACCGTATCTGAAGCTAATTGCTCTACTCGAAACACAGCCAACCGCTGCATCAAAGAAGCAAAAGCTTCCGCTTCTTCTCCCGTGAGGTTGTCACTCATTGATAATATTTGGTTGGAAGTCGATGGAGACTGGCCGAGAAGAATCTGCTTTGGCCTGCGTCAATCCGCACAGTGCGTCAGTTGAGGTCACCCCTATCGGATGTCCTTTGTTATCAATTCCATCAACCTTAAGAGGTCTCATAGAACTGTAGTAGTAGTCAGCCTCTAGCGAGCATGCAGCTACCGAAAAGGGGCGTTTGTCCGCCTTGATTAAGATTGGTTTATCGGACTCAGAATCCCACATGATCATCTCTTGATGTAAGGAAGATGGAACATAGAATGTCTTATGGATCCAATCGCGCCCTAAGATCATAGTGTACGAGACAGTAGTCTCCGTCACGAAAAGACCATGGAAAGCATCAGAGGGTCCAAGCTTAATCTTGAGCATTAAGATACCACTGGTCTGAGTCACCGCGCCAGCAAATACTCTGACCTTGGTAATAGTACTGGGGATCTTGTCCTTAGGAATCTGAAGCCTTTCCATAGTACTAAGAGTAATGACACTCACCGCAGCTCCTGTATTGATGAGGATTTTGTTTACCTGGGCGCCTGCCACCTCTGCCGTTACGTAGAGAGGTTTAAGGTGTTGGGACATGGTGAAAGTGGGCTTAGTAAACACCATGTTTGACTTATGAAGGTCAGCCAATCCTAGTTGAGTATTATGTGCAGATGGAGACCCAGATTCTTCTATGGTGGGAATAGCCACGTCTGGGGATACCTGGATATGGCAAACCGGCTCATCGTCTGCCTCCTCTCGGATGAAGTAAGAGGTTGGGATAGGTTCCGATAAGGCATGGGACTTGAAGGTTGGACCCTGGACGTATCCTCCGTTTTCTTCAAAGGGAGCTCAGTTCCCAGATTTTGAGCTACATATTAGGGAAAAGATAGGCCAGATTGAAGGCTTGAAGACTTTAGACTAGCCAAGATCGATACAGGCTTGGTGGGCTCTGTCCTGGTGTGTGTGGATTCCTTGGTAGCTGTCCGTACCTTAGGAACCTTTGTAGTAGTTGGAGCCGCAATCGCAGTCGTCTCCTTAGGCTGCCATTTCATGATAGCATGTTCTTTTATGTTGCCCCCTTCCGGGATGTTCCGGGTAGGTTTAGGCTCTGGTTGGTTTTCCGCAGCAGAGCGGGAATAGACCAGCTTTCTCCTTGGAGCCCTCCTAGGTGCACCATCCGCTGGAGTTGGTTCCGAAAGCCTCTCATGAACGCTCCTTCATCGAGGTGGCAAATCTTCTTCCTTTCATGCTCGACGCGAATCTATGTATGTTTTGACCCTATACCGCTTATAAGATGCTCATATTTGCTCTACGGGCATGGAGAGTTCTTCTGGAGTCACTTTGCCTTCATCTAGAGCATCCAACGTTCGCCTGGCCTTACCGTAGCGTTTCTGCGTATTCCTAGTTGGAGGAGGTTGCACTTCAACGGCCTTACCATTATGCTGCTGGTACCACCTATCCGGCTTGAGTTCAGCTCTCGATGCCGGTGGAATATATGGCTTGGCGGTAGTATCGGGCCCTGATGCCGTGGAAGGACCATAATGAGGTACTGATTTGGTACCAGAAAGTCCGGGATCTTGCCGGGACGTTACCTTGTTGGCATAAGTTTCCTTCTCCTGGTGTTAATACTTTGCCCGCTTGGGATCGCCAGACCTGGACCGCTCCGGCCTCGGATGAACCTGGTTGGCCGTCTCGAGGGCCTTCTGGTTCATTTATAATTCATAAATGAATTATAATTCATATGTCATAACTATTTCCTCAATGAATTCTATTTCATACGTTACAACAGTTACACAATGAATTCGGTAGTTACATAATTTAATCTTATTAAACCTGTCGTTACAGTATTTAATCTCATTGAATCTGCTGTTACAAAATTCAAAGGGGTTTGTTGTTACACATTACAGAATTCAAGTAGTGAGCACATTTTGGGTGACAATTTTTTTATTCACACCATAACCAATTTAACCAGATGATTACATGAATTTGTAGTCCTCATACCGGAGAATATGAATTCATATTTTATCATTAACGAATATTAAGTGCGTCCACTTAAATTCTTCTAATTAAATTGGTTAAAATAAACGGTGATTTTCACCATTTTCCAACAAAAATAACTATTACTTGTTCTTTTATGCTACAACTACAAAAAGTTAATAACAAACCCTAAATTTTATATAGCTCCCTTCTTCGTGTTGAGTAAGATAATTCAAATGTTGTTTGTTTGATGTTCACAAGTATACACTTAACATATGGGATGTGGGGGGTCAAAAAACTATACGATCCTATTGGAGACACTATTTTGAACAAACTGATGATGGTCTTGTTCGGGTAGTTGATAGTTCAGATCTTCGACGATTAGATGAATGCAAAATGGAGTTTGATAATCTTTTGACGAAGGTAACTACATTGTGGATTTTTCCTCCTTTTTTTTAACTGGATAACATTGTGTTTTTTGGCTTCTTTACCTAGTCTAATAAATCCACCTTTTCTTATTCTTATCATTCTAGTATTGTTTCTTATGAGTTGACCAATGTCTCATATTTGTGCATGTTGAGGAGGGGGTTTCTATGGAATTTGTTAAATTGCTCCAAGATGCTGACTTGTTTTGTTCTCATGACAGAGTCTATCAGGATCGTCCTTATTGATACTAACAAATAAGCAAGACATAAAGGGTGCCCTTACTCCAGAAGAAATTACCAAGATATGGCCTGTATTATCAAGTGAATGAAGTTGTTATAATGCTTGCTGGCATTTGTATGACTTGATTATCAGGCTCCCAGAAACAGCTAAGTTCATTTCTGGCCCTGTTCTTTAAATTGTTGTATTTACTGATAATGAAAATTAACTGCAATATGGTCACTTATCATCTCCATGGAGTTTGTATGTTTGAAACAAATTCAGATTATATCGATCTGGATGAAACCAATTCATATGTTGCTATCAATGTGAATTTTTCTTCTTTATATCATTAGTATCTAATACAGTTTCTGTTTTACTTGTCTAAGTTTTGAACTTGCAGGCTATGGATAAAACTCGACACTGGAATATTGTTGGCTGCAGTGCATACACGGGTGATGGACTGCTTGAGGGATTTAATTGGTTGGTCCAAGACATTGCCTCTCGGATCTATGTGCTCGACTAATGCCTGTTTTCAGTAATTTTACATTTGTTAATTTGTTGAGTGAGTGGGCGACTCTCAGTCATTTTTCATTGAACACTATACAATCATCCAAGTATATATGCTGTTGACTGGAGTTTCCAGTTTGTATAGAAGATGGGTGTGTACCAGTGTATGTTGCGAGTGTCTGTGTTCCCAGATAATGAATCATTGTATCAGGAATGGCTCAAATGGAAATTTACTGGATTCTGTCAACTGGCAATTCGACCTTCTCGACTTAAACTTCCTGCTGCCTTAGTTTTGATCTCATCTGATTGTTTGGTGGTTGCTCTATCTTAACGTTCTCAATATGCTTCTAGTATGTGATTTGAAGAACACACAATCTTTGTATGGTTTGCTAATTAATGATGCCACATTAAAACTGTAGACATGCACAGAAAATCCCCTATTTGCATGGGAAATGAATGTTTAGGTAAATGAATAAATGTTTATGCATATGTACAGGTCAATGAACTCGTGTTTATTATTGTTTGTCCCTGCTGAAGTTAACCTTCAAAGAGTTGGAGAAACAATGATATCCCTACTTTAATAAGGTTTCAGATATCTTTGGAATGAACAGCTTATGAGAAACTACCCTGAAGTCTGTACTGATATTGCGGAGGAGCATCGAGATAATCAAATTACTTGGAATGATATTAGACTTTAGAATCGTGTGATCCCCATGTCAATAAGCAAAGATGGCAAATAACGATGTGAGAGTAGTGGAGATACGGTAGTTCTTGCATTTAAAAAACAATATGCAGAATGTTGAAAGAAAATAAGAGAATGCAATCAGTAACTGATGCTATAGAACTTAAAATAAATGGGACTTTCTGTTCTGGGCCAAATTGATCTCTAATTTGAACACTATCAATTGTTGTCAGAATTAGAATTGCAGTTAACCTGTAACAGATCGGATTTATAGTTTGTGGCTAAAGATGGTAAGGGATATAATACAGATCAATCTCACTATCATTGATCTTGGCATGTTCAATGGCAACTTGATAAAGTTCAAGATTTGAGACAGGCAAACAAAATTTCAATGTTTCTTTCTTTGATTACATAAACATAGAAACTAAAATGAAACAGATGTAACATCCTCCTTGCAGTTGATCAAAATGAAACACAGCTGAAGCTGATGCAGGAAGAGAGTGATATGCTTATTTAGTAGCAAAAACAAAGACGGAAAATCCAACCAAATGTGGAGCAGTGGAGGAAAATGTGAGTAATCTGACTTTGCTACTTGGACTTCTTTCCTTGCTTCTTGTATCCGGCGTCGGAAGGGTAGGGTTTAACTCACACCGAGGCTTTTTAACTTTAGAGTTTAGGGGCTGTATACAGAGGGGTATATGTCACGTCCCGCTTATTCGAGAGTGTCATTGTCGGGCGATGCTGGTGGGGCAGCTCCAGGCAGGTGCGTGGTGGGGAGTCCCTTCGGAGTTCAGGCAGGCCGATCCAGTTAAGTTTGGGGAGCTTATTGCTAGTCAAGGACTTGACGCTGAAGAGGAGATTGGACATCCCTACACACACTGGTCGGGGTCTGGAGCTGATCCCCTGATGAACCCAAGACAGGGCGAAACCAGTAGTCGCCTCGGTGGACAAAGCTGGCTTCCAGAGGATGGGAGCGCCGCATGGGCCAAGTGTGGCAACCAAAAGGCTAGGCCCGTGACATATAACTATCTTTTCAGTGACTGATCCGAACGAGTCCGATCGTTTCCAACGCGTATAAGACTGTTTCACTTGCGTATCCGTCTGTGTTCTCTGGTCATAGATATTAAAAGGTTTAGTATTTGTCGGTAACGCGCCGGGAACGATCGGATACTTTAAGGAAACGACAATTTTACCCCTATATGATTTCTGATTTAGTGGGCTATCGCTTGAACCCGGCCCAATATTTGACCCGTGCCTTGAGTCTCCGGCATAAAGAAAAGCGAGAAAGACGTGGCGAACAGCCATTGGATGGAACAACCAGAGGCTTACGGTGATTGGCTGATTTGGAGGAGAAACACGTTTCGAAGTGGAGATGGAACATTGACAAAGTGAGAGTCAAGTTGTGAATTCCATAACGAACTAAACTCCTCCTCCACGCCAAGCCCAGGTCTGAACTGACTAGCCATCGGGGATAGATAGCATCAATAAATCGAAGGATTTGATTTGGGTTGGATCAATCAAATCGAAATCCTTAAAGGCTGGAATGGCGAAGCAAACAAGGAAGGAATTGTTGCTGTTTCTGCTGTGCGCTCTGTGCACGGTCATTGCAGCAGGGAAGAGCTATTACGAAACACTCCAAGTGCCAAAGGGAGCCTCCGAGGAGCAGATCAAGAGGGCTTACCGAAAGCTGGCCTTGAAGTACCATCCTGATAAGAACCAGGGCAATGAGGAGGCCAATCAACGCTTCGCTGACATTAGCAATGGTTTGTATTCCACTACGATCATCCTCTTCTTTCCATTCATTGTTTTATTGACTGATTGTTTTGTTTTTTTTTGATAGCTTACGAGGTGCTCTCTGATAGCGACAAGAGGAGCATTTACGATAGGTATGGTGAAGAGGGTCTCAAACAGCATGCCGCCAATGGTGGAAGAGGTGGTGGTATGGGCATGAACATCAATGACATCTTCGCCGAGTATGTTTCGTCCCCTTTTCTGCTTTAGCAACTCATTTATTTCTGCTTATCTGCTCATGTAATTGCTCATAGTTAGCACCAACTGCAACCTTAAATAGTAAATTATATAGATTGTTTGTTCACTATTATTAAACTGAGGTTGCTCTAGTCTAGCTTACACACTATGTCATGTTTTCTAGTTTCTTTGGTGGCGGACGCTCTGCTGAAGAGGAAGATAAAATTGTCAAGGGTGATGATGTAGTCATTGAATTGGATGCAACATTGGAAGACCTCTATATGGGAGGTTCTTTGAAGGTAACGTTCTTCTCTGGCCATGGAGCTTCTCAATTACTTGGCTTTCTAAATGCCACATTAAGTATTGTTAATTGTAATTCAATTTGACATGATAACATTCACCTACAATTTGGAAATGTTTTCACATGCTGCATGTATATTTGAAGTGTCCAAATCATGCCTCTGAATGACAATGCATATCATTCATGTCTGTTAGCCTACTTTCCAACAGCATGGAATCTGTCTGTGTATTGGTGTGGGGGTGGAGGATCTGGTTATTATTTTTCTCTGTCTTCTATTCTTATTACTAGAAAGGAGAAACTAAGTTTGCAACGATTGTACTGTGGTTGTTCTAATTATTTCATTATGACTTCTTATGTGGTCTTCGTCAGGTTTGGAGGGAGAAGAACGTTATAAAGCCAGCACCAGGAAAGAGACGTTGTAACTGTAGAAATGAGGTGTACCACAGGCAAATTGGTCCAGGAATGTTCCAGCAGATGACAGAACAGGTTTGTGCATGAACAAACATTTCTTCTGTTACTATGTGAAAAAAAAATGGTTTGTAGAGAACGACCGTATATGTAGCTGAGTAGAGTTGTTCTTCCATTCATGGTAACGAGAGTTATCTTTGGAAAAATGAACAGCCACGTTTCCTGCATCAAATAATTTATATATTATGTCTGTCACTCGATCATTTACTTTTACCGATATGCTACTGTATTAACCTGGATATATACTCTATGGTGTACTTTCAGGTCTGCGAACAATGTAACAATGTTAAATACGAAAGGGAGGGATATTTCATCACTGTTGATATTGAGAAAGGGATGCAAGATGGACAAGTAAGCTTTCATTCTTCATACTTTTATCCAAGATCTGGAATGTAGTTATATTAGTTAACAGTGGACACTTCTTCGATTTGCATTTACATATATCAAATACTATGTTTCCATATATCTGGTTCTGTTGTGTGTACATGTTGGTTATTTGATTCGATGGTATTATTCCATAATTACTGAAGTGTATTTATTTGTTATGTGTAGTAACTATATTTCCTTAATCTTTGTTGCAGGAGGTGGTTTTCTATGAGGATGGTGAACCCATAATTGATGGAGAGCCTGGAGATTTAAAAGTTAGTACTTTGACCTTACCACCTTATTTTTTTTAAGTTTTAATATCCATGAACCACATATTGACAATAAGTACCACATTGTTTTATACAGTTTCGAATCCGCACAGCACCTCATGACCGATTCAAAAGGGAAGGCAATGACTTGCATACAACCATCACCATTACACTGGTATGACATAGATGGCGCTAAATTTTGGGTTGAGTTAATGTTCTTGTTCTATTTCCTATTGGTAATTTATATCAAATAAGTTCCATTAACACAAGGAGCTTATTGTTTGGATATAGGTTCAAGCTCTGGTTGGCTTTGAGAAGACCATTAAACACCTTGATGATCATTTGGTGGACATCAGCTCTAAGGTTAATCATACATGCTATATTTTCAACATATCATGTCTAATTATGTTTGTGTGTGTGTGCGTGCGTGTGTGTTTATACGATGGGAGGCTGTAATTGACATCATGTCCTTACTACGCAGAAAATTACAAAGCCCAAGGAAGTCAGAAAATTCAAAGGGGAAGGGATGCCTTTGCACTTCCACTCAAAGAAAGGGGACTTATACGTCACATTTGAGGTTCTATTTCCCACTTCATTAACAGAAGAGCAGAAGACAAAGATCAAAGCTGTTCTTGGTTAGATTAGGGATGCATTTTTGTTGGTTCAAATTTGTAACATGATGAGGCAAGTACAGAAAATTTAAAAGCGACTAAGAAGCCCTCAGCAGCTTCTTTTTTTAGATAACTGATAATTAGTACAATTTATAAAGATCTTTTTGTTGTGGTCCTCCTAGATGTATGCATTTCCTGTATGGTTATCCCCTTTATAATGAATATGCTTCTACTTTTTTTTTTTTTTTTTTTTTGTCTTACTGAGAATTCTGAAAAAGTTAAATTATTTCATCCACCTCCAGTCTTCACCATTGTTTGGTACTCATTCTTCCAGTCTTGCCAAACATAGTTGCAATACAACGCATCAACTTTCAGAATACAAGCTTATAAACACTAAAAGAACAGAACATCAAATAATCAGTTCACACATTCCCCATGTAGAAAAGAAATCTTATGGTATAGGTTCTCTGAAACTGAATTACCAGTTCACCACAATATTCAAACAGAGAATCATCACAAAGAGAACAGAACCATTCTTTTTTTATGATGGAAAAAAGTACCATTCTACTACTTACAGGTTCTCAGAAACTGAATCAACAGAAGAACATTTTACCACTTACAAACTCTATCAATATTGAATACACAGAATCACCACAAAGAGAACAGGACCATTCTACTACTTACAAAGTTCCATTAAGTTCCCTGTACAGCTTGTCCTTCACTACTCTCTTGAATCTCAAGCCATTCAAGTGATTCAACGGGTGACTCCAAACAGCTTATTCATTACTCCTGCCATTCACCGGGTGACCGTAAAGTATCTTTGAAAAGAACAGCTTGTAAGCCTTAATTGAATGCGTTCAAAGGGAAGTCATGGAATTGATTCCGAATATCATCGTTGCCCAAATCATATAGCTCCAGCCCTTCATTCATAACAAGCAACAAGAGAGAACTCGTTTCATGATAAAAGCACAGAGGCTCAAACACTGTTCCTGAATGATAATATCGGCTGATTTCGATTGTTTTAAAGCTCTTATTCTCAAAATTGACAAGCCATATGCAATTATTTCTACCTTCTTCCCATAATCCAGCTACATCCTCTCCAAGGTTGGCCAACTTTAATCCAGGACCATTCAAGCCATAAGGTAGCTCCATGAAGTCGAAATCTTCATTGTAACCATTATATAATATGATGGCATAAAACACACTGTTGTCTCTGATTTCTTTCCCAAGCCAGCCAAAAATTCCATTCACAAAAGCACCAGCATTTTGGGAGGGCTGTTATGGATGACGTTATGAGGAGCATTGTGAATGGTGCTTTTGGCTGGCTTGGGAAAGGAATCAGAGACAACTGTGTGTTTTATGCCATCATATTATATAATGGTTACAATGAAGATTTCGACTTCATGGAGCTACCTTATGGCTTGAATGGTCCTGGATCAAAGTTGGCCAACCTTGGAGAGGATGTAGCTGGATTATGGGAAGAAGGTAGAAAGAATTGCATATGGCTTGTCAATTTTGAGAATAAGAGCTTTAAAACAATCGAAATCAGCCGATATTATCATTCAAGAACAAAATTCACAGAGAGGGAGAGGTTTTGGGGACGATCAACACGTTTACATATTTCGTTTATGTTTTCTAGTTAGATAAATATGCGACCCACGTTTTAGGTTTACATGTGTAAATTTTCAAGTTAGTTTTAAGTCTTAGGATGCCCCTAAAATGTCTATGATGATTATATCTTTGAATGGATAGATGATGGTTTTTGCATTCTTTAAAAAATTGTGAGTTTCATGGATAATGTGCATTGGTAAGAGCATGTAAGACGTATGGTTTAAAAAAGCATGCATGTTTTAGTTAGTTTTTTTCCATAACACCCTTGTGAGTTTTAGAGCCAAATTGTTTTTTTCATGAGTGTAAATTTCTGAAAATTTTAAGCATGCTAGTATATTAACCTAATTATTCTTTGCATATTCAATGATTATGTGTCATAGCTTTTTAATGAACTCTAGAATGCTAGAACTTACTCTTGTTGATTTTCAAAACGTTTTTATCATAAAATACCTTGATTTCGAAAAAGATTGAAAAGATCTTCTAGGTTTACCACCATAGCTAAATAAAACATGAGCCTTATTTGCGTCCATCGTGAGACACCTTAGTTAACCCTCTTGAGCCTATGGACTAGGCTAAATAAAATTTATCGATGTTATTATAGATAAGCTAAGATGGAATTGTTTTCCTGATGTTGGATTCAAAAGACAAAGTAGAATAACATACGATCCAAATATTAGCAATCTAAAAAAACTGCCATTGTTTCCAAAACTAAGAAAGTGATCTGTAACCAAGCAACTGTTGAAGCAACATCTACTTAAGTAAGATCAAAGCTAGCTGGACTGGCACCAAAACCACCAGCTCACGACCAAAGGCAGGTCTTGTTCAATAAGAATAGGTATTTGGTCTCACCAACCCCAAATAAAACAAAGAAAAGCAATAAAACAGCTCGTTATGCATAGCAAAATACAAGAGAAAACACACAGTGTTTCGTATAGACAACATATCAATTAATGTTGCTACCCAATGTCCACATACAAGCAACCGTATGATTCAGTAAAACAGAACATTCAATCTAAAATCACACAAGTAAACATAGCTCATAGAACACAAAACCTATATCTCTAGTTCATAAAACCATCTGAATTTCTCACGATAACAGATTGAATCGCAAATAGCGCAAATTTTGATTTGTTCAGCTGAAAACCAAACACCAATTAAACACCAGTATTCCTACAACTTTACATAGAACAGACAAGAATCAAGCAATGAAGCTTCAATAATTTATTAATTGGGTTATATTTCCTTAATGAAACAAGAGCCCAAATCAGATTAGACAATAAATTATGTTGATAACCAAACTGAAGCCCAAATCAGAGAGTTTAATGATTGATCACCAATTCAGTCACCGCCCCACCGGAAACAAAAACAAAGACTGGAGGGAGTTGATGGGTTACCCAGTTAACGAGGAGAGGATTAAAGTTAGGTTTTGGTTGTTATTTGAATAACAGTAAATCAAAGGTGGATTTCGAATTGACTAGATATTCCATTCCAATTTCCATAGCTATAAAGACAGCAGCAATTGCCATAAATATATTAACTGATTGGTCCCTGTTAATAGACAAATTAATCTCCCAAGTCCCAACTGCAAGCTAGGAGGAGTGCCAAGGCCAGAGTGGGAACTGGGTTTTGAAGATTTTGCATGTCAGGTCTCTCTGGGGAGGAAGAGGAGGAGGCAAGCCAGAGCTTCCCGGGGAAGACCAAGTCGCAGACAGAAATGGTGATGATGACGACAATGACGAGGAATGTGATTGCTGTAGCATCGAACAGCAAGACGATCATCAACAGCAGCAGCAGCAGCAGCAGGTTGAGTTTGATAGAGATTCGTTTTCCAGATTGCTCCGGAAGGTTTCGTTGGCTGAAGCCAGGTTATATGCTCAGATGTCTTATTTGGGCAACTTGGCTTATTCCATTCCCAAAATCCAGGTACGCTCAAATCATTCCATTTGTTATAATGTGGATGTTCTTTGTTTCTGCTATTAGGAAACCGGTAGGGATATCAAAGTGTTGTTCTTTTCTGTGATTCTCCCGTCTTGGATTTGATCTCTTTGACTAATTGGTCAAATTTTGAGAAAATCGCTCTTTCTCTCTTTGTTTTCCAGCTTGAATTTTCTATCTTTTGTAAAGCTCTGATCTTGGATTCAGTATATCCGACAACTTTTTGATCTTGCCCTTCTTTTTGGGAAATCAAATTACATATCCATGAAGTTTGTAGTCTGATCTCTGGAATGTCTTTTGAGGTGGTAAATTATGAATTTGATCATGAATGTATAGTTAATACATATGAGTTGTCTATTACGAATTGTTTAGTCTTCTGTTACTTTTCAGTTTGCTGTGGTTTCATTCCTTTCTGACTTGAAAACATTAGTTTTCTGTATTCATTGGTGTTATTCTGTGATATAATATTATCTTTGAATATCATATGGCTTTGTGTTGTGACTAGCTCTATAATATGCAGATTATCATTATATTTTCAAGTTACATAAACAAAAACTAAACTGGATTTATTTTGCATTCAGCCACAAAATCTCTTGAGAGGTTATGCTCTCCGCTTTGTTACTTCTTCAATAGAAAAGAAGGAAGAGTCGACCGCAGTTGAAGAAATCGAAGGCACCTCAAGGAACACAATAACCAAGCCCAGAGGGGATACAATAAATTCCCAAAAAACCTAAACAAAAAAACCTAAACCAACCCCCCGCCTCCTAAACCAAGTTTCCGATTCCCGACGAGCTGCTATGCTGATTTTACCTTTTGATGTAGTTATCAGGGTCGCTGTCGGCATAATAAGTCAGACTGTCCGTGTACCAATTAGGATCTGCCCTTCCAGTATCCGTTATAGTATCCTTCATTAGTTTCTGCCATGTCGGACCTTCCCTTACCCGCCTTTGGAATGGTGCTAGATTAGCATCACTTGATGAGTCAGAATCAGAAGATACTGCTTTGCCTTTGCCTTTAGCACCCTTAGCAGCAGCAGCAGCTAAGGCCTTAGCACCCTTGGCAGCAGCTTTGGCGCATTTAAAACTTTGTAAGGAGAAGACCGATAAACAGAAGAGCGGATCGAATTAGCACAAAAGGTCCAATGAGGAGACGGCCTTGTTGGTTGACGGGATGGGCCTGTATGGGTGTAGAAGAGCGGATCGATATGTTAAGGTGTAAGAAGAGTTTCTTCCGGAGCTCACCCCCTTCCAAATCAAAGACAAGTGGAGGCAGCTTGACAAAACGTCAAAGCTGCGGAAGTTCAGGAAAGCTTCAACTTTTCTCTGCATCTCCTTCTCCTCGGGTCCGAGAATGATCGATGCATCGTTGAACTTCCGCAGCTTTAACGTTTTGTCAAGCTGCCTCCACTTGTCTTTGATTTGGAGGGGGTGAGCTCCGGAAGAAACTCTTCTTGCACCTTAACATATCGATCCGCTCTTCTACACCCATACACATGCCCATCCCGTCAACCAACAAGGCCGTCTCCTCATTTGACCATTTGTGATAATTCGATCCGCTCTTCTGTTTATCGGTCTTCTCCTTACAAAGCTTTAACATGCGCCAAGGGTGCTAAGGCCTTAGCTGCTGCTGCTAAAGGCAAGGGCAAAGCAATATCTTCTGATTCTGACTCATAAACTGATGCTAATCTAGCACCATTCCAAAGGCGGGTAAGGGAAGGTCCGACAGGGGCATAAACTAATGAAGGATGTCATAAGGGATACTGGAAGGGCATATCCTAATTGGTACACGGACAGTCTGACTTATTATGCCGACAGCAACCCTGATAACTACATCAAAAGGTAAAATCAGCATAGCAGCTGCCAGCTCGTCGGGAATCGGAAACTTGGTTTAGGAGGCGGGGTTGGTTTAGGTTTTTTTGTTTAGGTTTTTTGGGAATTTATTGTATCCCCTCTGGGCTTGGTTATTGTGTTCCTTGAGGGTGCCTTCGGTTTCTTCAACTGCTGCCAAGGGTGCTAAAGGCAAGGGCAAAGCAGTATTTCTGACTCATCAAGTGATGCTAATCTAGCACCATTCCAAAGGCGGGTAAGGGAAGATTTGACAGGGCAGAAACTGATGAAGGATACTGGAAAGGCAGATCCTAATTGGTACACGGATAGTCTGACTTATTATGCCGACAACGACCCATATTAGAGGGCTTGAGTTGAAACTAAAGCTAGTTACCCACCCTTTCCAGCCTGCTGCAGAAATTATTGCATTCAAGATGTGAGAACTTAGAGGCCTTTCACGATGGAGGGCACGCTATGAGGGTATCGGTGTGAATGAGACACTTATCAATGATGCAACAGAAAAGGCTGGAATGATACTTGTGCAAATTGAACGGTTTATCAGGAAGCTTTCTTCTCTGGTGCTGCAGGTTTGCTTTTATCTTGAATTATTGCTCTTATATCTTACTATTGAACAATTTTCCCATCTATTCTTCCTTTCACTTCACCAAACTATATTTTACTATTTAGACTGTGGCTGGAAATTTCCAGTAGTTATATGTTTCAACTTGGATACACTATTTGCTTAATGAAACTGGTGTTTTCACCTACACTTATAGAATAGATCTGAGAAAATATGGGTGAAGTATCATAATTCAGGAAATTTGAAAATCGGATACTGTATGAAATAAAATAGCATAATGTGATTCATGATTTCTGCAAATTTCCCAATTCCCATTAACTTCTGGTTTTGTCTTGTGGTTCGGTTTTCAAACTTCTTCAATTGGCTCTTGAAGTGTATAAAGTTACTCAATTCAAAACCCAGTGATCATCATCTTCTACCGTACAATAGGTCTGCCCAGTATTTCTGTATATAATCTGGTTACAGAGCATATACCGTCTTACTTACAAATATCAGTTGGCAGTGAACTTGTTGTTATGTTCTTGAAGTTTCTATATGACAAAGATCCTGTTAAGCAGTTGCTGAAAGTGTCAGAAGCTGCGCTCTCATAAGTTGGATTGTAAGTGATTTTATACATCACTCAGAGGCAGCTTGTATTGGAGTACAACCGTTTTGTCTTTTAGAATCATCTATCATACAATCTATTTAGCATGTAATGCTTATTACTTATCTACAGTCGTCTACTTTGCATTCGGTCAAAGATTTCATACCTATTATTCTGATTTCCAGTAGGCTACAAAATTATTTAGACACCAGAATTATCTTACCCGCTGGCGATCAATCTTTCCTTACTTCAACAAATCCAATGTCTTTCCAAATACCTCTAACATTTGGCCTTAACCTCAGTCTGATATGTTGTTCTGCATATCCATCTGTCTGCATTTTTGTACATTTTGAGGACTACGAATATTTAGTTTATATATGTGCCTGTAATTATACAAGTTTCTTAGAGTACGGATTCTCATTTTGTTTGTCAACTGAAATTTGCTTTATTTTATTTCAGGGAATTAGTGCGGAGAGTTAAAGAATTAGCTCAGTTTGGTGGATTTTCAGATTGTGAGCACCTGCAGAGGACGTTAGCCAAGGAATTTCAGCAGATGGAGTCTAGGTATGCAGATGTTTATACTCTTTAAGGTATTGATCACTATAGTTGTGGTGATTGTTATAGCCGTCTCTGTGAATGTTGAATTGTGTTACTGTTAGTTATGTAGTTAATATGATGAACACCATAATTTACTAAGGTTTGCAAATGGAGGAAACTTTTCACTAGTAGAGCCTTGTACATATCCTACAAACTACTTGACATTATAAATAAATCATTTCAGTCCAGATTGTACAACACAAGTAGCATACAAATTTCTAAGCGTTAGGACATATACAGAACTGAAAATACCTTGCGGATTAGGTAGAGAAAATCCTCTACTGATAGCTTTCCCCTATTTGATCCAGTATCTTGGGCTTTATGTACCTGCAAAAAGTTTCAAACTTGGGTTTAATATAGCAATACCTACCTCACCGTATTTAGCCTACTATATATCCAATTAGCTCAAGTGTACTTACCAAATCTGTAATGTATTCAACCACTATGTCTTCCATGAGAGCCACACTCTCTGGAAGAGGCTGAGAGCAACAGATAACTAGTCAGTAGATTTAAAAAGTCAAATGACAAGGTGATAACAGAGTAACAGTTCAGTGTTCTACATAGAAGCTACATACATTGGGATCATCTCCAAAACCATACATCATGTGCTGCACTGTAAGATGCAACAAAATATTTAACCAAAAACAATAGGGAAATAAATAAGCAAATATGTAATTCAATCGAATGAAAAAAGCTCAAATAGTGCATAATGGTTTTATCAAGAAACCAGCATAAAGGCGATAACTAACATTCTTTCTGGAAGACTCCACGTTTTCGCTTAAATGAAGTTTCTGCGGGCTGTGAGGGTCCAGCTTTCGCTTTTGCGGATGAACCTTCCCCTGCAGAAGACTTGCTCATCGAATAATAGAAGCTGTACCAAACATTGCCTCACATTATCAAACAGTATAAAAACATTTCAACACCAACCAAAGTTTTTTTTTTTTTTTTTTTGGGGTGTTGGGGGAGGGGGGAGGGGGGAAGGGAGATAGGTCTAGAGGCGGATTCTGGATCCAAAAATGGATTAGGCTAAATAAAATTTTATCGATGTTATTATAGATAAGCTAAGATGGAATTGTTTTCCCGACGTTGGATTCAAAAGACAAAGTAGAATAACATACGATCCAAATACTAGCAATCTAAAAAAACTGCCATTGTTTCCAACTAAGAAAGTGATCTGTAACCAAGCAACTGTTGAAGCAACATCTACTTAAGTAAGATCAAAGCTAGCTGGACTGGCACCAAAACCACCAGCTCACGACCAAAGGCAGGTCTTGTTCAATAAGAATAGGTATTTGGTCTCACCAACCCCAAATAAAACAAAGAAAAGCAATAAAACAGCTCGTTATGCATAGCAAAATACAAGAGAAAACACACACTGTTTCGTATAGACAACATATCAATTAAATGTTGCTACCCAATGTCCACATACAAGCAACCATATGATTCAGTAAAACAGAACATTCAATCTAAAATCACACAAGTAAACATAGCTCATAGAACACAAAACCTATATCTCTAGTTCATAAAACTATCTGAATTTCTCATGATAACAGATTGAATCGCAAACAGTGCAAATTTTGATTTGTTCAGCTGAAAACCAAACACCAATTAAACACCAGTATTCCTAAAACTTTACATAGAACAGACAAGAATCGAGCAATGAAGCATCAATATTTTCTTAATTGGGTTATATTTCCTTAATCAAACAAGAGCCCAAAACAGATTAGACAATATATTATGTTGATAACCAAACTGAAGCCCAAATCAGAGAGTTTAATGATTGATCACCAATTCAGTCACCGCCTCACCGGAAACAAAAACAAAGACTGGAGGGAGTTGATGGGTTACCCAGTTAACGAGGAGAGGATTTTGGTTGTTATTTGAATAGCAGTAAATTCAATTATTGAATTGAATAGAAGATGAGGTAGGCAACCTCAAGGTCAAGGAATTGTAGTAAAGAGGAGATTGCGAGGGCTTACCGGCTTAATTTGACGGATGCTGTGAACCAGAATAATAACGAGTTGGATTCAAACTAACCAGATTTTTATAAGCTGCGCTAAACGGGCCTAGTAAATGGGCCTATATTTAAATTGGACCAATTTACACTTGGGCCGGGTTGCATGAGGCTAGTTTAACAAGTTTGAACTTTGTATTTTCTACACTGGTTCAACTTCCACCAGCCTTAGACAGTTAGATTGATCGAGGAATTCCCTACCTACCTAGCTATAAAGACAGCAGCAATTTGCCATAAATATATGAAGTGATTGGTCCCCGTTCCCAACCAAACCTATCTAGCCCTTCCTTCCACTTACAAGTACGTACTCCCAACCTCAACGGCTTACTGCTTCTAGGTCGATGCTTGGTTAAAACCTTTAGGAAAGGTGCTGCCGTGTATGGCGTGTATTGCAGTCGAGTACGTACGTGTCAAGCAGACTACGTACCAGACACGTACGTACGTAGAGAAGAGATTGAGAAACACGTCACCCCTGAGCCTGAGAATGGATATTACTGTTTTGGCAAGCTGACTCCCGATGTGCATCCAATGACGTGGCGCGTGTAGCAAATAGGTCTTGGGTCCATCACGCGCTTTCGTACGATGTTCAACTCACATTCTGCTACGCGACACCCATTTCATCTCTGGCTCTCTATACACAGGGTCTTGCCGACGACACCGTTTTGAGGATTTAATTATAGAGAAAAACGAAAAAGAAGGTTAAAAAGAGTGTGATTTTTGAAATTGGTGAGCAGTTTTAGGAACAAAATCCGCAAAACAAATAGAAAGAGAAAGAGAGAGCATGTGCCGCTAGGCCACCCTCCACCTCCTTTTCTGAATTCTTGTTGTTCTAGCTTGTTGAACTGTTTAAACACAAGAGGGTCTGTCCTTCCTAGAAACTTCTTGTTCCTCTACTTGTACCCGTAGCAGACCCCCAGAACAGAAGAAACAAAGACGACCCAATTCAAACACTGGGAGGGACATTGTACTACTTTATGTAGGTTAACTACGCCTTTGATTACAATACAGTGTTTCATTATTTTAAGGTCTAGGCTGTCTTCCTCCTATATTAAGAAGAAGCACGGCAGAAACCCAATTCGAGATGATGGATAGTCTTTGCTTAAAAACCACAACGGGAATATCCGGAATAGCTCCGGCGATCACAGCGATCGACGTCCGTACAAACCCGTCACAAGTGAGCGCGCTGGGGAGGTCCACCACCAGCAGCTTCTCCTTCAAGTACCCTTTGAAATCTCTCTGGCCCCGCGCCGGAAGATACAATGTCTTGCCTCTCGACGACGCCGTTCCGTTGGCCCAGGACGAGTGCCAAGGCCAGAGTGGGAACTGGGTTTTGAAGATTTTGCATGTCAGGTCTCTCTGGGGAGGAAGAGGAGGAGGCAAGCCAGAGCTTCCCGGGGAAGACCAAGTCGCAGACAGAAATGGTGATGATGACGACAATGACGAGGAATGTGATTGTTGTAGCATCGAACAGCAAGACCATCATCAACAGCCGCAGCAGCAGGTTGAGTTCGATAGAGATTCGTTTTCCAGATTGCTCCGGAAGGTTTCGTTGGCTGAAGCCAGGTTATATGCTCAGATGTCTTATTTGGGCAACTTGGCTTACTCCATTCCCAAAATCCAGGTACGCTCAAATCATTCCATTTGTTATAATGTGGATCTTCTTTGTTTCTGCTATTAGGAAACCGGTAGGGATATCAAAGTGTTGTTCTTTTCTGTGATTCTCCCGTCTTGGATTTGATCTCTTTGACTAATTGGTCAAATTTTGAGAAAATCGCTCTTTCTCTCTTTGTTTTCCAGCTTGAATTTTCTATCTTTTGTAAAGTTCTGATCTTGGATTCAGTATATCCGACAAGGTTTTGATCTTGCTCTTCTTTTTGGGAAATCAAATTACATATCCATGAAGTTTGTAGTCTGATCTCTGGAATGTCTTTTGAGGTGGTAAATTATGAATTTGATCATGAATGTATACTTTAATAGATATGAGTTGTCTATTAGGAATTGTTTAGTCTTCTGTTAATTTTCAGTTTGCTGTGGTTTCATTCCTTTCTGACTTGAAAACATTAGTTTTCTGTATTCATTGGTGTTATTCTGTGATATAATATTATCTTTGAATATCATATGGCTTTGTGTTGTAACTAGATCTTTTATATGCAGATTATCATTATGTTTTCAAGTTACATGAACAAAAACTAAACTGGATTTATTTTGCATTCAGCCACAAAATCTCTTGAGAGGTTATGCTCTCCGCTTTGTTACTTCTTCAATAGAAAAGAAGGAACTTGCTGCTAAAATTGAAAAACGTCAAGAGTCGACTGCAGTTGAAGAAACCGAAGGCACCCTCAAGGAACACATTGAAGAAGCCAAGGAAGGGAAGGAGCAGAAGAATAATGGATACAGAATAAGTCCCTCTGCTGCTTATCATATTGCAGCCTCTGCAGCTTCCTATCTGCATGCCCATACAAGGAGCATACTTCCATTCAAATCCTCGAAGGATGAGATTGATCAAGATTCATCGGAAGAAAGCAGAGGAAGAGGCAGCGTTGTTAATGTGATGAACTCAGACATGGCTTCTTTAATGGCGACCACAGACTCAGTAACTTCTGTGGTTGCTGCAAAGGAAGAAGTAAAGCAGGCTGTTGCAGATGACTTAAACTCAACACATTCATCCCCATGTGACTGGTTCATATGTGATGATGATCAAAGTGCCACCAGATTTTTGGTCATTCAGGTAATGAGACAACCACTGTCTTTGCCATTTAGCCAGTTATCAAAGAAAAACTATCCGTGCATAATTCATTTTCTAACAGTCGGTATATTTTCATTTTCAGGGGTCTGAATCTCTGGCATCCTGGCAAGCAAATCTACTTTTCGAACCCATTCAGTTCGAGGTACATTGTTTAATATACAGTACAACTTTTTATCTTTTTATAGTTTCTTCTGTGTTTTTCTACTGTTGTACTATTCAGACTGTCAAAGATGATTGATACTAACCAGGTGCTGGCATGTATGGATGATTGCTTTTTAGTGAGTACTAAATGTGATGCATATGTTTTTTTTATAGGGACTTGATGTGCTTGTGCATAGAGGCATATACGAGGCGGCGAAAGGGATTTATGAACAGGTGCTGCCTGAAGTTCAAGCTCACCTCAAATCTCATGGTGACAAAGCAACCTTCCGTTTTACTGGGCACTCATTAGGGGGAAGTTTAGCACTACTAATAAACCTCATGCTGCTTATACGGGGTGAAGTGCCAGTTTCTTCATTACTTCCTGTTATAACTTTTGGTTCACCATCCATCATGTGTGGAGGCGATCAACTGCTTCACAAACTTGGATTAGGACGGAGTCATATCCAGGCAATTACATTGCACAGAGACATTGTACCCCGGGCATTCTCTTGCAATTATCCTAATCATGTAGCAGAGCTTCTCAAAGCTTTAAATGGGAACTTCCGGAATCATCCCTGCCTTAATAACCAGGTAAACCTATCAGCTTTTGAGAAAATCAGCAGTGTGAGATTTTTAAGAGTGAAATATTCTGTTCCCTTGGTTTTTATGTATCTTAACCAAAATTTGTCTTTCTGTAACAGAAGCTACTGTATTCTCCAATGGGGGAACTGTTGATTCTTCAACCAGATGATAAATTCTCCCCAAACCATCATCTTCTGCCTTCAGGCAGCGGTTTATATGTTTTAAGCGGTGCTTTGTCAGATGCCAATGACGCAGAGAAGCAGCTGCATGCGGCAAAGTTGGTATTCTTAAACTCACCACATCCACTTGAAATCTTAAGTGATCGGTCTGCATATGGTTCAGAAGGATGCATTCAAAGAGATCATGACATGAACTCTTACTTTAAATCAGTTCGTGGGGTGATTCGACAAGAGCTTAACCATATCAGGAAGGCCAGAAGACAGCAGAGGCGCAAGGTTTTGTGGCCCCTCATCTCATCCCGAGGTGTTGATCTTGGAATCATTGTGGGAAGGCCGTTTGCGACAATGAAGCAGGGCCAGTACCAGATCAACTTTTCCGGCGTGTTACAAAGTGGGAAAGAGTCCTTGAAACGGGTCAGTAGACTGATTGCATCTCAGCACATGCATTTGTTTGTGGTGCTTTTGGTACCAGCACGACACATACTCTTGGGGGCATATAGCGTGATTCGTTTCCCCTGATCAGCACAATGTTGGTGCATAAATGAACAATGTTTCTGTTTGTTTTTGGTACATAGTTAGACAGGTGCTGGTAGGACAATTAGACGATTCTTTATTCATTGTTTTTATTTTTTCCCTTTCTTTTCCTAAAGATGGGAAAACTTAGTATCGAAAGGATCCGGGGTGGTTCATCTCTAAGATTTGGTAAATGTAAAATGATATGTAAAAGGCCACAATGGAGGCATCAATGGAAAATATTACTTGCACTCAAGATATTGTTTTTCCTTGTTTTGGCCTGGAGTGTGAGTACGAGTTGTGGTGGAATTGGTATCTGTGTTTGGTTATCAAAATGTGGAAGCATTGTCAAAGTAGAAAAAGATTTGAAAGTGAAGCCTTGCCCTTGCGTGCGCACCATTACCATGACTTACTAGTTGTGCGGGCGATATTATAACACACAAATCAATCGGTGTTTCAATAATGAAGTCATTCATAAAATGCTTCCAACCACGGACAAAGACATCCTTCTTTCATGTATCAGCAACATTTCTAGACATGTTCTAATTTTGTATCTTGAACTTACCGAAATATGATTAATGGTCAGGGTTGATGAACGTTGAAATGAGCACGTTGTATTCCAGATGTTCAGATTGAGGGGGAGAAATCTCAAAACAAAACAAGAAGGGAGATTGGAGAAGGAAAGGAGCCAAAATAGGTGTCACCGGTCCAAAATGGTAGGGCGGAACTCGGTGGATTGTTCTACTTGTAATGCCGTAAAATGTCAGAACCCTAATGCCTATCCATCCAACACGGAACTGGGTAGACTCCGTCCTCCCACAGTTTAGTTTCGTATGGACAAACAAAATATCACTGTCGTTTCATGTCTGGGTCGAAAACAAGTTGTAACTGCTACTTTTACGTTTTAAGATGTTGAACGATAGATTAGCTCCTCGTATCTATGAACAATGACATTCACAAAAGTGAACTACTTTGCTAAGCAATGAACAACCTAATTGTCTCGATCAAAGTTTTTCTTTTACAAATAATCTTTAACGAATGATCCAACTTTAAGCTGTCAAATTATAGATATAGATTGCCAAATGAATATAGGTGGACACAGAAATCCTAACTGGCATGTTGTATGTTTCTCATTGAGCAAGAGGGTATTTGATGAAGAATTCTCTGTTGAACAAAAAGGGTATCGGATGAAGAAAGTGTTTTGTTGTTCTAATCCACAAAGCCCTTTGTTTGTCCAATCCCTTCTCTTTCTTCAATTTTTTTTATGAGAAATTCCTCAATCTGTTCAATTTAGTTTCTTCAATTTCAATATATTTTCTTCAATTTAGTTGATTGCAAAAATAATTTTAATGATTAGGGTGTTTTGTTGGATAATCAAACCAGCCTACCGCCTCACAAAGCCCTAACAGGCCAAGACCATTGATTCATAACCAAGCCCAGAGGGGGATACAACAAATTCCCAACAACCTAAACCAACCCTAAACTCTCAAAAACCTAAACCAACCCCGCCTCCTAAACCAAGTTTCCGATTCCATGTCCGATTCCGTCGACCCCGACGAGCTGGCAGCTGCTATGCTGATGTCTATGGAGAAGAAGAAGAAGACGGACGCGACGAAGAAGACCGACGAGGAGAAAACCGAGAAACCGAAGAATTATCACAAATGGTCAAATGAAGAGACGGCCTTGTTGGTTCACGGGATGGCCATCTATGGGCATAGAAGAGGAGATCGATATGTGAAGGTCCAAGAAGAGATTTCGGATAAGTGAAGGCAGCTTAACAAAAGGGCAAAGCTGTGAAATTTCAACGATGCATCCATCATTCTACGGACCCGAGGAGAAGGAGATGCAGGGAATCCTTGAAGAGTACAAAGGTTTAACATGGCATTCTTGGAATTCAGTGACCCCAGTGCTAGATTAGTAACAGATGGTCCGATGGGGCAGAAACTTAAGAAGGATGCCATAAGGGATGCTGGAAGGGCAGATCCTAATTGGTACACAGATGGTCTGAATTATTATGCCGAGTACACAGATGGCTACATCAGCGACCCCTGATAACTACATCAGGAAAGGTAAAAATATGCACTAATTTGAAGTAGAATTATTGTTTTAAGGTTTTAGATATTGAAGCTTATGCATGTATGTGTCATTGTCCAATACTAAGTCTGTAGATGTGATTGAAGTCTGCAGAACATTGTATTTGTCATAAAGTTGTACTGCAATAGAACATTGTTTCCAAAACATTACAGGATTGTTCCTTCTGTAAACTATTTTGTTTTTTGTTTTTGTTTTCTGGGTTAGTTTCTTACAATTGATTATGAGAAGTTGAATAGATTAGTGATGAAGATTGTTCATAATAGATAATGTAGTGATGGACATCTACCTGATTCTTTGGTTCTTCGTCGGTCTTTAAGAAATATCCAATGCTATAAAGTGATAGTGTATTGTGACATATTTTTGTTACTAAACCCTTTTACACTAAATAGGCTTTGGAGGCTTAATGTAACTGTTTGTGTGTATTGATTAGATATGAATCGTAGGTTGAGGAGGAAGGTAGGTAGGAAAGGCAAATATATGTAAATGTCAAATTGTTGATACTCATCATATGATTTTCTGTTTACATCGATATTGTGGGAAAGGAACGTTCAAAACATGATATTGAATAGTACTTTAGATACTGTTATTATGAAAATCACATATGGAAATCAACATCCCTGACATCAATAGGGCATTGGTGCACACCAGAAGTTGCCCTGTCCTAAGTGTCCAGATTATTTGCAAAAAGGGCTCATCGCTCCATTTTCAGTGTTAAAGGGTAACCACTCATCGCTCTTCTTCTTCTTCTCTCTAAACCGTTTCGTATTCGGCTCGTTTAAGTTTCGGCCATGGAAACCGGCGAAGAGCAACCCGTCACTCCATATCAGCTCCAGTTCGACAAGCCAGTCGCTTCTCAGTGACCACTCAGCTTTCAAATCCCCAATTTACATTACCGGATTAGTAATTTCGCGTTTTCCGATTGCCATATTAAAATCCGAGAAGGATTTACTCGCCAATGGTAATTGAGGACTCCAAGATTTTACTGCACCGCTTTGATTGGCAAAGGCTCTGGACAAGCAGCCTCTCAGGTTTTTGTGTTTTGAAGTTTTTGAATAATTTTTATTGTGAATTTCTGAGGATATGAATCTTTTTTTTATTATTGTTCACATTTGTGTGTTAGGGAAGAGCATCACATCTCTGTGTTGGAGACCTGATGGTAAAGCCATTGCCGTCGGGCTCGAAGATGGAACTGTCTCATTGCATGATGTTGAAGTGAGTAGTTGGGTGATACACATTTTACTATTGGCATTCTAGTTAAACTTGTGTTATGAATTTACACGAATTTGCCGATTTGAGTGTGGCAGATGCGTGTGATGTAGTGTAACCTCAGTTGTGTTTTTCTAATCCTTTTGGCTTTTTGGTGTTTTTCATTGCGAGGCAGAATGGGAAGTTGTTGAGGAGCTAGAAATCGTGTAGGCTTCTGAATGCATCTGTGTGCAAGGTACATTCTCTATATTCGTAATTTAAAAACTTTTAATTCTTTATAACATAGCCTTCATAATTAATTATACTGTAGAGTCACCCTGATATTTTGTTAGTCTTTTAAGAGGCGAAGTGGGTAGGAATAGCTATGGTCAGTCTAAGGCAAAAAGAATGAGGTTCAGCTTCATATAAACTTGAGCATCTGAGCGTGGAAAAGTGATGCAGAGTTACTGTAACAGTCTTAAAATATCCTGCTGTTGGAATTTTCATCTTTGCACTTTAAGAAAGTGCGAAGTGCTTCTTTTTCAAAACCATTCACAGACTAATAATGGACTAATTTATCATGCCAAGCTGATGCAATTACTTGTTTTTGTCATTAGGTAGCTTTGTCGAAGGATCTTTGTCATTTGATAGTCATGTGTTCAGGAGAATTGGTTGAAAATAGGGAAGAATCAGAAAATAGACGGATGGCTGAACCTGGTATGCATGGCTTACATTGCATAGTGCTTGATACATCTATTTTCTGGAAGAGGTAACTTTCTATAGAAACTAGGATATCACAGGCTTTTTAAAACATAATCTAGATTGTGCTGTGATATGGCGATATAATATTAATTTATCTGATTCTAGTTCACCGCTTCAATTTACCAGTTGCTGCTTGTTTTAAAGTTTTAGGATCTGAGATAAATTTAAATGTAATTCTTGTGTAAAATTATGTATAGAGTATTGTAGAGACTGTTTGAAGCTGTCCTGCTATTACCTATTGATTTGGATCAGTGTCTGGCTTACCATTTAATTTATCATTGTAGAATAAGTGAGCTTCATCAAGTGGCGCAACAAGCTTCTAACATTGAGGAATTGACGGAGGTTATTCGACCATCAATTTCAGTCATGCACAAGGAGTGGTCTGATGCTATGCGTACTTTTCATGACAAGTTTGATTCTCTGTCTGATCGTAGACCATGGTAACTTCTAATTGTCACCTAGTCCCCACTCTCTTGACATGGTTCTTGGTGATTTAGTTTGTACATTTCATACAGTCCCTACCATTTGTTTATAGGACTTGTATCTTCTCCTGAAGATGAGTTTTTGAGTCTGTTAGGCGGTGCAAGGACTAGTCCAGCACTTCATCAGTTTCTTGTAAACTCTCTCGGTGAAGTGGTATGCTTAGTCCCATGTAGCAGAGCTTCTGAAAGCTATAAATGGGAACTTCCGGAATCATCCCTGCCTTAATAACCAGGTAAACCTATCAGCTTTTGAGAAAAGCAGCAGTGTGAGATTTTTAAGTGTGAAATATTCTATTCCCCTAGTTCTTATTTATCTAAACCAAAATTTGTCTTTCTGTAACAGAAGCTACTGTATTCTCCAATGGGGGAACTGTTGATTCTTCAACCGGATGATAAATGCTCCCCAAATCAGTTCGTGGGGTGATTTAACATGAGCTTAACCATATTAGGATGGCCAGAAGACAGCAGAGGTGCAAGCTTTTGTGGCCCCTCATCTCATCCCGAGGTGTTAATCTTGGGATCATTGTGGGAAGGCCGTTTGCAACTATGAAGCAGGGCCAGTACCAGGTCAACTTTTCCGGCGTGTTACAAAGTGGGAAAGAATCCTTGAAACGGTTTAGTAGACTGATTGCATCTCAGCACATGCATTTGTTTGTGGTGCTTTTGGTACCAGCACGACTCATACTCTTGGGGGCTTATAGCGTGATTGGTTTCCCCTGATCAGCACAGTGTCGGTGCATAAATGAACAATGTTTCTGTTCTGTTTGTTTCTGGTACATAGTTAGACCGGTGGTAGGACAATTAGACAATTCTTTATTCATTGTTTTTTTTTTTTCTTCCTTTTCTTTTCCTAAGATGGGAAAATTTAGTATCGAAAGGATCCGGGGTGGTTCATCTCTAGGATTTGGTAAATGTAAAATGATATGTAAATGGAGGCATCAATGGAAAATATCACTTGCACTCAAGATATGTAAAAGGCCACTCAAGAAGGGAGATTGGAGAAGGAAAGGAGCCAACATAAGTGTCGCCGGTCCCAAAATGGTAGGGCGGAACTCGTTGGATTGTTCTACTTGTAATGCCGAAAAATGCCAGAAGCCTAATGCCTATCCATCCAACACGGTACTGGGTAGACTCCATCGTCCCACAGTTTAGTTTCCTATGGACAAACAAAATATCACTGTCGTGTTGTAATTGCTACTTTTACGTTTTAAGATGTTGAACGATAGATTAGCTCCTCGTATCTATGAACAATGGCATTCACAAAAGTAAAGTACTTTGCTAAGCAATGAACAACCTAATTGTCTCGTATCTATGAACAATGGCATTCACAAAAGTAAAGTACTTTGCTAAGCAATGAACAGCCTAATTGTCTCGATCAGAGTTTTTCTTTTACAAATAATGTTTAACGAATGATCCAACTTTTATGCGGTCAAAATATGGATATAGATTGCCAAATGAATATAGGTGGACACAGAAATCCCCACTGCTGATAAACTCATAAACTGATGCTTAGGATTTCAGACTTAGTACTGAAATAGAACATCTGCAGAAACCCACTGAAAGCTTCAATATTTTTAAGAACTAGAGCCTGTTCGACCACTTGTGACAAAGTATCACAACCCAGCTCTGGGTTATTGGCAGTCTCTTAGACGTAATGATATATTGTAACATTGCATTATCAGACTCGAGACAACATTAGTAGGGGCAGATACCAGATTAAAAGCATAAAAGTGACCGACTAAGCAATTGCAATCGAACCGCTGCAACATCCAGTACTAGATAAAAAATAAAAAAAACAATAACACACTACTGAAATCTAAGCCATTAGTCAAATAGAAAAACATAAAGTGACCTTTAAAATCTCAATACATACATTCACAGAATTAAATTGCAGAACAAGCATTGTGTAGAATGAGACATGCAAGGGAAGAAAAACTGAAGTAAAGCATCTTCATTCAGACTTCATACTTCCGATGATCAAGTTTTATGAAATTATGATTCCTAGACAAGCATGAGGTAATAGTATTCTTGTACATATAACATTGAACCATAGAATAAGAAATTGGGCACTGGTTATAGTTGTATAAGAGCCCAGAACATTTCCTTCTCCATCCCCAAATAAAGGGGAACTAGGGTTTTGTTTACATACTAGAGATCAAGTTTACCTGCCAAATACCATGAGTGCATGGCAAGGCTGCCAAAGGCCATAATATTGGCAAGAGATGAAAGCCCGTGAATCATCCCGAACTTCTTATTCATGGCTGCTAGTTTCGGGTTCACCTTTGCAACTTGCACATTTTTGGACCATCCAACTTCTTCCCCAATGTTCTGTTCCCTCTCTATCTTATGCCTCTGCTTCATCATCTGCAACACAATAACAATTAGCGAGACCACAAAGACATACATTAACACACAGTATACAACAGCCAATACTAGGCAATCGAGAGATAGGTACCTCAATAGTCATGGGAGTGAAGACGAACAAATTGGTGAGATTGAAGGCCAAGGAAGAAATCAAAAAGCCGAGTTGGTACTTGTCTGCTAAAGTGGAGGAGGTCCATGGATGCAAATACCCAAAAGAAGCAACTGAAATGGCACAGCAAATCCCGACCATGGTGAAATAAGCCGGAAACATCTTGCTCTGCAGATTACCGAACTGATGTCTCGGAAGATTCCTGATTTCAATATTTCAATATCAATTCAAATCCCCAATTCTGATTAAAAATTAAAAGAAAAGTAAACATACATACTTGAACATGATGATGCCGCCGATGAAAGTGACCCAAAGAGCGGCGCCGAAAGCGGTGGAGAAGCTGAGAAGATGAGCCAGCTTCAGGTAGGTGGAGAGTGCCGGTGACTTGGATCCGAAGAAGGTCTCCGGTGAGAAGATCACTCCGATGGCTAAGAAAGCCACGGCTGCTAGGAATCGCGTCAGCCAACCCATTTCTCTCTCCAACAATTTCTTCTTCTTCTTTTTTTAATTAATTATTATTGAATCTCTCCTCAACTACTCACTCACAAGTCACAAGTCTTTGGAATGGTGGGCGTCGACTTTCATTTCATCTACTAACTAATCCAACGGCCAGAGACTGATACTTGTCACACGTGTAAACTGGGAGAGGATCCACTTGTCGCAATCGTGAGCGAGCTTAATTTAGACCTCCCGCCACTGCACTAAAATCGAAAACATTTCCCTCCCTTCCCTTGTTGTTTCGGTAAAACCCTAATTTAAAAAAACCCTAATTAATTCTCGGCTTTGATTTGCTTCAGAGAAAACAAGTCTGATGATGGAGAGCCCCAAAACGTTTGAGGGAGTCCGTTTCTTTCTCTTGGGTTTCGACCCCATCGCCGAGCGCCAGGTAATCCCTCCTCTCTCTTGCCTGATTTTCTATCCTATCAGAAAATATCAACACTTGTTTACTTGATTGGTTTGTGTTAATTGTAATGGGCGTAGGTTCGATCTAAGTTGGTAGATTGCGGTGGGACTGATGTTGGTATCTATTCCCCCAATTGCACTCACATCATTGTGGATAGGATTACCTATGTGAGGGCTTCACTTTCCGATTCTTAATTTGCTTATCAATATTCAATTAGTATTTACTCAACTTGACACAATTGATTGTGTATAGGACCATCCTGTCTGTGGTGCTGCTCGAAAGGACGGCAAAACTATTGTCACCGCTTTGTGGGTTCATCATAGTTTTGATGTCGGAATGCCCCTTGATGCCTCTGCTGTCAGTTTCTCGTCTTCTTTCGCTCTTGGTTTTTTCTGTTACTATTTTGCAATGTTTAGTCACTATTTAGGATTTGCGCACAGATTATATACAGACCTCTCAAACATTTGAATGGTATTCCTGGTGCCAAGAATTTATTAATGTGCTTGACTGGATACCAAGGACAAGATAGAGATGACATTATGGTATGCTTCTGCTTTTATGCCCTTTTTGCATAGTTACACCATAAGACCACCCATTTTACATTTTGATTGTCTTCTTTCTTTTTGTCAGACAATGGTTGGTTTAATGGGTGCTCAATTTTCTAAACCATTGGTCGCAAGCAGAGTCACTCATCTCATATGCTATAAATTTGAAGGTATTGTTTCTTCCCTATGCTCCTTACTAATAAATACATGGAATTGAGCGCTGATATGTCAAATAAGGATTACTAGGGTCAGTTGGGATCAGGTAGATGCAGTCTCTGACTGTTTATTCTTCTTTCTTTACGGCTCCATGCTTTATATTATTCTTTCAGTTAAAATCTTTTCAAAACTATGCGACTGAGATGTGTTTACATTTTTAGGGGAGAAGTATAAACTTGCTAAGCAGCTCCCTCAGATTAAGATTGTCAATCATCGTTGGTTGGAAGATTGGTAAGATCATGTCTTGGTCATTTTCTGAAGTTCTGAAACTCTAAGAATGCTTCAATAAGAAAAGGAAATTGCCATATTAATCTCCTTGTTGCATTATTTCAGCTTAAGGGATTGGGTTCTTCTTCAGGAAGATAATTATAACCAGAGGTGAGATGGTTGTGCATGGAATCTTAGTAAGTAAAATTGTTGTTTATAGCCATGCAAATGTATGTTCTGAGTTTTTATTTTCTATCAATAGTGGCTATGAGTTGGAGATAATGGAGGCTGAGGCTAGGGATTCTGAAGATGAGGCTGAAGACACCTTTATAAAGCAATCTGTGGGGAGAAGCATGAATAAGAGTTGCCACAATATACAGGCTGGTTCTCCAGTTCTGTTTCAAATTCCAAAGTCAGAAGGAGAGGTGCCTATGGTTCCCCAGAATTCAATGGAGAAATCTATTTCTCGGAGTGACGATAGATTTGATCAGGCTTCAAGATTTTCTGACATTCACGTTTCCAAGGAACCTAGCCCTCAGGATGCATGTAAATTTAAAGATCCCATGCTTGGTGAGCGTAAAGACCTCCATCACACAACTCCAGATTCTAAGATGAAATATAACATGTCATGTGCTTTTGAATCTGCTGAAAGGCCGTCCCCTCATTCTGATAGGAAACTAAGCTACTCCAGGCAATCACCATGGAAATCCACACTTCCATTATACTCGGGAGATAAATCAAGCTATGGAGGCAGGTCTTCTAGAGGCCCTATTCACAAGTTAAGTGTCAATGATGATTTTGCCTCTTCATTCAGGGTGGAAGAAAATGAAAAAATTGACTCTAATTGCGTGGATGCTGTGTCGAAAGGAAATGATGTACACGATGAAGCAGAGCCAAGTGGTATATTGCCTCAAAAAAGGACACCAGATCATTCTTACGTGAACTCCAAATTACAGAAGACGAGTTATGATGCAGAATCAAGCATTGTGAGAAGTCCATCAAGTGATACATCTCCTAAAGAAATACCAGCATCTTTGATTGATGGTTCATATAAGACTAATAGTCATTATATTGTCAGAAATGATGAAAACTCTTTGAGTAAGAATACGAGTCATTCAAATGTTGCAGAAACCTTAGGTGTTGCTTTGTCGCCAACAAAATCATCTAACCTCACTGAGAAATCATTGAGATCTGATGTGCCTTCCTCCACGACTCTGATCTCAGAGATTGTCCAAGATGGCAATGCCAATAAGAAATCCCCTCTATCCTCATTCCAGAGGTTAAGAAAGTCCCCCTTATCCAGCAAGCCTGGCATTGGAGATTTGGCAGTGGAAGTATCTACAACTACAGTGAGAGAAACAGTGGAACCACAAAATCTGCAACAAGATATCCAGCGTCAGTCGCCAATGACGGTGACTAATAAGTCCAACAACGTTGCTGACTTGGAGTTGCATAAAGGTGGAACTGATGACTCGATAAGATCAGATGGGCAGAAGATGCAAACCAAGACTATAGGATCTAGGCTCAGATTGACTTCAGCAAACCAAAAGTTTTCTGTTTGCTTGGATGAAGGTGCCTCCTTAAATGATGGCACTGTTGATATAAATGCAGCAGACGGGGAGAAATCCCCCACTGCCATAAAGCCTGATCTACTTTCTCCAGATGTTAATGTAGAAGCACTAAAGATGGCGGAGGTTAAAGATGTTACTACGTCTGCAGATGTTTCTGAGAACAAAATCGACTCTCTGGATGATGAGACTGAGGCTCCTGAGGAAGAAAATCAGCATGAATTGGAGAGTATACGTGGAGCAAAAACAACGGAGTTTACAGCTGATATAGTCAGGGAAGAGAAATCAGAAAGGGGGCAGCATATATCAAATGACTCCAATCCCTGTGTCCATGGTGATGCAGGCGAAAATATGCAAGAAAATGGACAAGGAGAGGCAGTTTCTGTGCTGGTTGAATCAACCTCAAAAGGAGTTGGTGATAAAGAAAAGAATAGTAGTGGGAGAAACCTTCCTTTGGGTAAAAATAAATTGAAGAGTGTTCCTGCCGTCACTGATAAAATGATCTCTGAGAAAGATGTCTCTAAGGATTTATCAAATCACTCTGACCCCTGTGTCCATCGTGATGCAATGGCCTTGGTGGGAAATATGCAAGAAAATGAACAAGGAGAACCAGTTTCTGTGCAGGTTGAATCAACCTCAAAAGGAGATAGTGTTACAGGAAAGAAGAACAGTCGGAAAAAGGGTCATTTGGTCAAATCTAAGTTGAAGACAGTTCTGGCAGTTAGTGATGAAGTGAACTCCGAGAAAGGTGTATCTGAGGATATATTAAATCACTCCGAGCCTTGTGTCCGTGGTGATGCAATGGCCTCAGTGGAAAAGATAAAAAAAAATGAAAAAGGAGAGTCAGTTTCTATGCTAATTGGATCAACCTCAAAAGGAGATGGTGCTAAAGGAAAGAAGAACAATGGGAAAAAGCGTCCCTTGGGTCGAACCAAGTTGAAGACTTCTCCTGTAGTCACTGAGACTGAGAACAATGAGGGGATAGAGATGGAAGACGAAGGACTTGCATGTCCAATAGGCAAGTCTAAGTGCCGTAGTGCACCCAAAAGTAAGCCAGAGGACTCATCTGAGCTGAAGGAAAACAGGCCAATTGCTCATGAAGATCAGAATATAAGCAAGGCCAAAGAGAAGGAAGGAAAATCACATGTTAAATGTAATTTTACTCCAATAGAGATCAATCAAAAGTTGGCAAAAATCAGTCGGAATTCTTCAACACAAGAGGTGCTGGCTCCTGCCGGAGTTAAAACTCAACCTGAATGGTTTATTTTGAGTGGACATCAGTTTGAAAGGAAGGAGTTTCAGCAAATTATCAAGCGCTTGAAAGGAAGGTGTTGCCGTGATTCCCATAACTGGTCTTACCAGGCAACACATTTCATCATTCCTGAACCAATTCGCAGGATAGAAAAGTTTTTTGCTGCTGCAGCATCTGGAAGGTTTGTTTCCGCAATACTGAAAGCTGGGATGTCTTTATTTTGAGAAGTGTAGTCACTTGATGAAAATTTTCTGTAGTTTCATTTAAGCTGCTTCATCAATAGATGCTTAACATATTATACCTTTGGTGCAGGTGGATTCTTAAGAGTGATTATTTGGCAGCTAGTAATCAGGCAGGAAAATTTGTGGCTGAGGAACCTTATGAATGGTACAAGAGTGGCCTAAGTGAGGATGGCACAATCAATTTGGAGGCTCCAAGGAAGTGGCGCCTCTTGAGAGAGAGAACAGGTCACGGTGCCTTTCATGGAATGCGCATTATTATATATGGTGACTGCATTGCACCACGTCTGGTATGTCTGCTTTTTTCTACATCAAATTCACAACGGGATAGATATCATCATCAAATTATTTTTCACTTGATCAGGAGCATTGTTGCCTGCAGTTTTATCCAAGCTATTGTAAATTAGGTTTTCTTTTTGTTATTCATAATTATCCATTGTTAACTGGAGCATGCATATGCCATCTGAGATAATCTTCTTGGAAAACAAACAGGATACTCTGAAGCGTGTCGTGAAGGCTGGTGATGGGACAATATTAGCAACTTGTCCTCCTTACACCCGCTTCCTTAATTCGGGAGTTGACTTCGCCATTGTTAGCCCAGGCATGCCGCGTGTTGATATGTGGGTACAGGAGTTTTTAAAGCATGAGATACCCTGTGTTGTAGCTGATTACTTGGTTGAGTATGTGTGCAAATCAGGATACCCCCTTGAGAGACATGTGCTATACAATACTCATGCTTGGGCAGAAAAGTCATTTGGTCGTCTGCAGAGCAAGGCAGAAGAGGTTTTGGTTGTGGTGGAGGAAGAGGAGACGCCTATGGAGGATTCCGGTAGCAGTGATATACCCTGCGTGATTTGCGGGTCTTGTGACAGAGGAGAAGTAATGCTGATATGTGGCAACGAAAGTGGGTCTGTTGGCTGTGGGATTGGTACTCATATTGACTGCTGCAGTCCGCCACTTGAAGATATTCCAGAGGATGATTGGTTCTGTCCAAAGTGTAGTAGCCAAAGCAAAAACACCAGTATTCCCTCTAAGAAAAGGAAAAAGGGTAAGAGCAATTGATTGTCCCCAAGGTGTAATTTGCTGTGTTTAGTTTATATTTTTGTACAAACGTGCATTATGTGTCATGTAGGAACATGGGAAGGCAAGTATCCTTGACGCCTTTGTACTGCATTCACTATAAGTGGCTTATTTTCCATGAGAATTGTATTTATATCATTCCACATATTCGCCCAAAGTTTTGCTCTTTTGTGTGTACCAATAAGCTCTTAGTACATGAACTTTAAAACACTGCTCTCAGTCGGTTTCCAGGTTGGTTAACATTTTCACTAAATGATTTTTCCTTTGCCAGGTTATAAATCTCATTATTTTGTCTACTTCGGGAATTGTACAATTGCATGCTATGGCATGAAAATAAAAACTCCCAAGCATTTTTAAAGATCGTCTTTGGCCTAAAGTTTGTAGTTGTATATCTTCTGAAGTTGATCGAACTACCGGAGAAGTAGTAGACTGACGAAGTGGAGTCTTGGTGTGTCATTTCATAAGTGTAGACCAACGAAGCTAAGGTCGTCTAGATGAATCAGTTGTAGCTTTGGTTAGTCATTTTTAGGAACTCGTCGGTACTAACTAGTAGAAGAAGCAGGCGGCAGGCTTTTACGTGCTGCCCGTGCCAAGATATGGCAAATTGGCAATCAAAAATGAAGAGCTCTTTCACTCTGTAAAGTAGATGGGTATGTTATCTTTTCCCCAAGGCATCATCATTCGGGAGTCGATTTCTTTCTTTTTTTCGTCCTTTTTTTCTATAGTTCTAGATTTTTCCTATAGTCTAAATCATGTTTTATTTTGCTATACTTTCACGTGATTTAGACCTTTCTGAAAGTATGGATTATGAAATGCCACTATCGATCGGATTAAAATGTGTTGGCTTAAAGACTAATATTACTCTATATACTATAAGGTTAGAGAAAAAAGAAAAGTCCACATCTTTCAAAATTGTAGTATGCCTCCTATTTTTGCTATTTGCAAGGAGGTAATGCTTAATCATGTCGGTGTGATAGCACTTGACATAATATAAGTGCTAAAATTATATCAAGATGTGGTATAGTTCTGAAAATGCAAGCTAATGATTAATTTATAGCTATATCAGATATGTTATAATGCTAGGCGGGAGTGGCGGGAGCTAGGCGGTGTTTGGCTGATTCTGGGCGCGCATTAAAAATTGCTATGTAGACCCTAAGCATGAATTATAAGGCGCAACGCGAGAACTAAAAGACGCTGCTGGGTAGAATCTAAACGAGCGCTAAGCGGAGCCTAGGTGGATTCTCCGTGTGCATAATGCCGGATTTATTAGGGTATTTACCAAAATCACACTCCAAACATATATTGATTATCCTGTAATGTTTGGTGTTTTATATCTAGCTTTTTCTTGGGCTGTCTTTGTTTGGGTTTTATGTTAGTCTTCACCTAGCTGTAAGGCCATTGTCAGAGAGGACAGATTGAGCCCTTTGGCATGAAATTGCACATCAAAAGCCATTGGGGATTTGGGGTTAGAGAAATAAATATAATCGGTTTGATAAGCCGAAAGAAAGACCATCTCCTAGCTTGTGTTTGCGAGGACTTCATTTATGTCACAAAAAAAAAAAAAACTTAACAAATGAGATAAACAAGAAAAAATATCAGGTAAAATAAATAGAATAACCCATTTGTTACTGCTGCTTATTGCTGAAGCACAGGCGCAGAATTATACAAAATTAGGCCCTTGAGCAAACGCTAGCTTGTTCTCTGCTTGTTTTGAGTATTGAAGGCGGAATAATAATTAGATCGAGCAAGCGTGACCACAACAAAATGGACTTGAAATGAAATGAAATGATGGAGCATGCATGAATAGAGATATCGATCAGTAGAGATGGAAATTAAAGGAAAGAAAGGATGGTTGGATGAATATGGAATATCCACATATATGCATGGTAGACTCATGATATGACTGACATCAACCATCTCATCGACGTCGGACTGATCTGATCGTCACCCACCCAAACGTTATTATTCACGCGAGTGTTTATTCTCAGTCACATACATGATACATCTCACAATGCAAGCTAGTCACCACTCGGGCGTCTTTGTTTACCTTGATCGATCTCTCTTCGATCTTCATGCATCAATGAGTTCAGCAGCAAGTCTTCTTTTCTTGCTATATATTGTATGCTGATTGGTGGAGCAATTTTGAATAAAAATGGAGTGGAGGATCTCTGATCGATGGGGAAATCAAAGGATATTCCAGAGAAGGGAAACTGTATGTGAAATTAAGAGATCAAAAGTGATAAATTAAGAGAGAGGGATCGAGAGCAGCCCAGGCACCCTTTTTTTTTTTTAATACAATACCTTTTCTTTCGCCGGTAAGTAACAAAGCTCCACTTAATGTTAATCTTTCTTCTCAGGCTAGCTACGTAGCTCTCATATATATATATACACACACACATATATCAGCGTTAGACGCAGGTGCGATCGAGGCCGACGCATGTTTTAATCCCATGCCTGCACTCCCGGAATCGATCCCTCACACCAGGAGCAATACATATATAGTTCGCCCATACATTCACTTTCATTATACAAATAAACATTGAGTAGTAGTCACGCACGAATACGTACCCTAATTATAATATACATATACATGTTACAATACAAAACCATTGCAGCTAGCTCTGGCCAAGCGCCCAGTTTTTTCAGATCAAGCTGCAACATAGTAATTTATAATGAAATGCATATATATATTGGGTTTGTGCATACGTAACTTCTTGGCATATCAACCAAAAGGTAAGTGCACTTTGAGACAGAGCCACAGAGCAATGCATTAGGCACTGCTGCATTATAAGAATAAACATGCAACTCTTCTAGCTGGTGGGTTGTCATAAATACAAGATGGGCTCCTTTGTAATATATATATATATATATATATATATATATAATTTTGTGTGTTCTAGTTTTACCGACCAATTTGTAATTATATGCAAAGTTAACCACCCTATTTACCTTGATAAATTTGTTATGGAATATGGGAGACACAGAGCATGCAAGATTAAGATCGATCAGAGTAATTAAGATGTCAATAACAGCGCCAAGGAATATTGATTGTAGAGATAATCAACCCCATGTGGTCCTAATCCTCGATCTAGCCAGAGATGATGTCCCAAGTCCAAACTACTACTACTACTACTTTTGTAAAACCAACAATCAGCGGCAATTGCCCAAATGTCGCAAGATAAACTTGTTTTATCCAAGTCAAGTTTACTGATTCATGATGGATGCAATCTACAATATCGATGTGTAACTGGAAATTTCACTTAAAAAATAATCTAATCTATAAAATATTTGACAAAAGAAAAAAAAAAGTAGTTAATATTTCTCCAAACAGAAATTATTAATTAATAAGCTCAAATCATCGATTTAATGGTACGTAGCATAGTTCACTTGATTGGTATACATATACTTCGTGCATAAGTTGACGTTACTTAATTTGCTAGCTAGCTGTGCAGTCGATCGAGATGGTGGGTAAGGGGTACTTGGTGGAGACCATAATAAGTTCGTAGTCGTTAAATACCCGGCAAGGAATGGTAAGTTGATGGATGATGAGCGTAGCTTACATTTATGTATGTTGTTCATATTTACTCGTTCGGGCAAAAAGAAAACGACCGGAAATCGGTAGATCAAAGGAGCCATAAATTTGTAGCATTTCTTATAACTGAGGCATGCAAGTCCTTTACTCCTTAGGGGGAAACCACAAATTCAAATCAAGCCTCCAACTCCAACTCCATCTATAGGGTTCTGTTGTTGTTGTAATTAATCAATGGTGAGGCAGTTGAATTTAGACCGTTGTTGTTGTTGTTGTTGTTTCATCCCATTCATTTCCAACAACCCTCTTAAAGTTTGGTATGTACACATTCAATTCAAGACATTACACAAGGAATGAGTTCAGTCGAGGAGTTGAAATTGTAGCTCTGTTTTGCGTGAATTGAAACGAGTGATGCACATTGTCACATGGCCTGGGTTTGGGTGCAGCAACAAAAGAAACAAGAGGTTGAAGCAAGAAACAAGAGAGGGTCAGAGTCAGGGTCAGGCTGGCCGTACGGAATCTACATATATGCAGAGAAGAACACTATTGATCGAGTTGAGTTGGAGGAGGAGGGAGTAATGATGGGATGGCAAAGTGAATTGACATTTCAAAGCCCTCCTCCACTTTTGTTTTTCTCGTTCTGTGTGTTGAAATGTTGCATCGTCGTGGTTGTTTGATTAGATTAGACGTCAGCTCCCCTCTCCTTGTTTGCCTCGCTGCCTCAACCTTTTTGAATTCCAGGCCACGATAAATAATACAGAAAAAAACAAGTAGAACACTGACACCACCTTTTTCCGATGAGATGAGATGAACTTTGTCCTCGTTTCCACTTCCGGCCACGTTTTCTAGCTGCCCGGCTCACCATTCAATGCTACCACTATTGAGGCTGCATGCCCCTCTCTATTATTATTTGGACTATTTGAGCCTTGGAGATGAAAATATATAATTGCAACCAGTAAATGAATTCTTCAATCTTATTTTGTGGGAATGTCAGACACCAGTCCACGAGCTTCATCCATCCGTGGATATTTCAGGACCAAGCCAACAGCAAACTAGTGAAAAACTATAAATGCCACTGCTAGGCACCACATAATAAGACATGATATCATCTTGTACTCGTCTCACTTCCTCCCATCACTCTCTACTCTCTACAATGTCACTGTTCTAATTACCAATGCCACTCGATCGTATAAGGCCTACAACAGTGGCATCAGTGGCTTAGCGCCCACCACCACCATTCCATTATTATTACTCCAAATTAACTCAGCCCCGATGAAGATGATAGATCATAGATGTACGGAAAAACAGCACATCCAAAGAGCATGCATGGAATTAATTTTAAGCTAAAGCAGTAATCCCGAACGAAAGTAGAAATTTATGTACAATAATAAAAGAGTAGATTTAACTTTAACTAGTAGTAGTAAAAGAGGAGAAAAATGGGAAAGACCAACAAAATTTCCCGGCAACGTCTTCCAATTATCTTTGTACAAAATGAAGCCAAGATAAGACCATTGTCCCGACCGTGAAGCTCCAATGTTACTCATTTTGGGAAGCATCAGCTGCTCAGCAGCTTAATGCCTCATACTTGACTGTAATTGGGCGGTTGAAGCCAACCTGCGACAGCAGATTCCCAACCACAGCAATGTCTCTGCAAAACACCCCTTGGAACGCTTTTGCTTCCGATGAATGAATCATCCTACTACTATTCGAATTCAAATTTGAGGAAGCGGACTCAAATTCAATCATGTCTTCTTGGGTTTGTTGGATTTGAATTGCAGCAACTGCTGCAGCCTGTGCGGCCTGAGCTTGAGCCTGTGCTTGGGCTGCATGGAGTGCAGCCGCAGTCTTCTTTCTCTGTTTCTCGGCAGCCTCTTCGTCCATAATGGTGGTGCTCAAACTAGAATAACCTTTCTGAAGCAATCGGTAAAGCAACAATGCAGAGAGCTTGGCTCTGTCTCTAACCGAATCAATATCGCGATCATCAGCTAGCTCACACCGATCAATGAAAACAGTAGCCTTATCAGGCTTGTGCCTCAAACACAGCAATAAATAAGCTTTGTCTAACTCGGACCTGGAACACCCTCTTCTTAAACCGATCAAAGCATAGTAATCCACATTTCCTGTTTCTCCAGAGGCCACTCTCTGTTTCAGTTCTTGTATCTTGGTCGTCAGAACACATAATTTCCCCGGAATCTCTCTGTACCTTACATTGTTATGTCTTTTCCACGCCGGACCGGGAAGCTTCCGGTCCCTCAAAATTGAATTGTACAAAAGCTTCAAGTGCTCTAGATCGTGCAAACAATCTGGCAAACACCTTATTGTTTCTAGAAGTGCAGCTCTTGTGTCTAATGCTTGTATACAACTGGGGTCAAGAGCCAAAGTCCGATTGCAATCCGCAATGGCCTCGGCTATCCGACCTGTAGCCTGGTACGCAGAAGCGCGCTGCATATAGCACTCGGCAAGGAATCCCTGGGGTGCACCTCGCCTGCCGTCGAGGATTTTACTAAAGTGGCGGATGGACTCGGAGTATGCACCAACTTCAAGGGCAGCGAGGGCTGCAGTTCTGCGGCGGAGAAGCTGCTTGATATGGCTGAGGAGGTGCGTTACGGTTTCAGTCTCAGTTAAGGTCCGCGGTGGCATTGAGGGTGCATTATTGGTGGTGGAGGAGGATGTTTTGTTGAAAAAATTGGGGAAGGAGAAACTGTCGTCGGATAAGCTAGTGCTCTCACGGCGGAATGCGGCAGCTGCAAGGCGTTTCCCGGTTTGGAGGAGAGCCATGGCATCTTCCATGAGTCCCAAATGGCAGCAAGCCTGCCCCAGAACCAAGTACCTGCGTCAGTTTGCAAAATCACCATTAATATTTCTGTTTCAATGGAAATCAGTAAGCGAACTAGAGCAAGCTAGCGGACAATGCAAGCAGATCAGGGTAAAGTGTGAACAGGTTTTTTATAACATTTGAATGCCAATCAGATTATATAGCAATTTCAAACTTGTTTAGCTGGCATTGACAAATTGGAAGTCAAAGTTGTTGTGAGATTTATTATAACAAATGGGATCCAATGCTTTCCGAGTCCAAAAACAAACAAATTCTCTCCTAACGAAAGAGGAAAGCAACCAAAATCAGTGAATCAAAACAGGCAATCAAAACAGGCAAATTCCCCAATCTTTGTGTTTTTTTGGTTTGTAAGAAAATGACATAATTGAATAGGTGGCAGTGCATTTACTCCAATGTAGAGGAAGGTGTAGAACACCAACCTCCGCATTACTTAGCAGTGGCGTCTGATCTCAGACATTAATTATAATCATCAAAAGTTGAACCCAGAAAACACAAGGAAACACGCAAAGCAAATTTGCAAAAACCAATGGAACAGAGAAAGAGATGTGGAGTGGAAGTTTACCTCCATTGCCCTTCCTTGTCGCAATTTTTGCAGAGTCCTGCCATGACCTTCTTCTTCAAATCGGAGATGGAGAAGCACTTGAAGGAGGGATCCTGACACGTCGAGTCGGAGGAGGAGTTACTGCTGTTGGACGAGAGAAGCGTGACTCGCTCCCTCGACAGATTCTGAGACGAAGAGTCGGATGAGCCTGTGGAGTCGTCGATTGCTATTTTGAGGCTGGGAATGTAGTCCTGGAGCATATCGGCGACGTCTTTGAAACGGCCGAGAAAGAGCAGAGACCTGGCTTTGAGTTCCAGGGCTTGTTCGAGTCGCGGTGAGATTTCAAGGGCGGCGTCCAGTAGTCCCACGGCGGAAGCGATCTCGTTGTGCTCATGGCTGGCAATGAGGCTTCTGGCGTCCCTGATGTACTTGTCCACAATCTGCATGAATATATTAGAACTGCAAATGCAGAGACAGATTGATTGAGTTGGTTGGGAATGAACTAGTTACCTTTCTAGTGCTAAGCCACCAGTGCTTCTTGTCATTAGAAGAGAGACAAGGGGAAGTAGTAGAAGCGGCCATTGGTCTTGATCTAGCAGGGTTTGCTGTTGTGGTGCTGTAGTTGAAAATGAGGAGGAGGAAGAGTTAACCATTCACAATGAAGAAGCTTCTGTGTTCTGGTTGTGGAGGGATCCTTTCCTCCCTTTCAAAGCATACAACATATTTCTTCTCTCTCCCTCTCTCAAATAATGGGATATTTAGGAATGAAGGGAAATATGTATTTATATGGGAGGAAGAAAAATAGAGGGAGAGTGGGAGGGAATGGAGAGAGAAGAATTAATGGAAGATTGTATTTAAAATGGGGATTTTGAATTAAGAGTGAATAAAACAAGGAAATGGAAAGAAAAGGGGGGAATTGCCAGCTTTGACCTTGGATGGAAAGAGGAGGGCAAGCTTTGATCCTTGAACATAACATAATAGCTGGCAACACCACACACACTCATCACTTTCTCTCTCCTTCTTTCTTTCTTTCTTTCTTTCTTTCTCTCACTAGATAGATAGATACATAGATTCTCTCTCAAGTCATTCAGTCAGTCTCTCTCTCTCTCTCTCTCTCTAGCCACCTAGGCCATGCTGCCCTATCACTCTATGGCTCCATCACCAATGAACTCACTCCACCGCCTCTACCCGGTCACCTTATCATACCCGGTCAACCTTCACGGGTCCTTCCCTTCAACTACCGGCACACCCCATACTAATTCTTACTTTACCCACACAATTTCACACCCAACCCCAGTAAATAATTTCACACCCAACCCCGGCCCAGTAAATAATTTCACTTTCTTATTTTCCTATATTAACGGCTAAAACGTACCGACGTTAAAGTAGATTAATTCGAAAACAAATAACGACCGTCTTGATATTACGTTAGTATATCTATGTATGAATTCAGTTATTTCAGTCTCTATATATATTTGCGGTATTTGTTTCTCTACTTTTACTTACCAATGCTTGATTGATAATTCATTGAAAACTTTCTCCCTGTAAATTTATTCAGGTGATAATTCATGATCTTTCAAATATATATAAAAAAAAAATAAAAAATTAAATGATTGACCTGGGTTATCAGATTTAGTGGCTCAAAATGCGGCCCATTGATTAAATTTTACTCAAAATGACTACAGCATACTTGTTAAATGTCAATTTCTAATTCCCTATTGATATTCTTTCTTTCTTGAATGTCACATAAATTAATGATTGTCTGTTCATATAGTGTGGTTCTATAGATGGATCATAGACTTGGATTAAATGTAACGTAATGCTAGCTGTCTAGTGCTACATGAGCTGTTCATCTAATATATATTATCTACCGCATCATATACCAAAAAATAATATGACATGCAACCCAAATTTCTTTTCAATATTTCCGAATGCACCTTGGTCACATTAATCAAGTTTATATGTTAGTTAGATTACAGAAACATTAACTTACTTCCAATACATAAATGTTTATGAATGCTTCAAATATATAATATGTTTATTCCCGATGCTTAGTAACTGCGCATTTAAATTATTCCACGCATGATAAGAATTATACTAGCAGAGGTCTAGTACGTGTGAGATTCTCATTAGTAAAATTAGAATGTCATGGCATTGTTTAAAATCTATTACGTAAATTAACTCAGAAGTGTTTTGTAGAATTTGGAATCAATGACAAACTAATACTCATAAAAATTAATATTCCTCATAAAAACATTATGTATCACACTTTGCAATTTTACGTGAAATGTAAACAATGAGTTTTAATTTAAGTGACTGTTTACATTTTCACGTAGTAAATGGTGCAAAGAATGCAAAAAAAATCTAAATTTTATCAACTATACCAATTACTATCAAAACCACTCGGCAGCAATAGTATTTTATATATTCCAACATTGTGGTTGAAGAATAAATTCCTTTTCCCTCATGATTTGGATGGGAAATGATTGAGGCAGATCCAAAGGAGGATGATAGGTGGGAAATAAAGAGAATGAGGAAGGAGAAATTAGTAATAATGGATTGGAATAGATCATTCATGGATGATAAGCATTAAGCAGCTAGCAGCGATAAAATTGTAGTATAGACAGGGAGGAAGAAAGTGACTCTTCCCTTGTAAGCCACAAGAATCATGCAGCATGCTTGTGCCTCTTTTCTTTTCTTTTCTTTTTGGCTTTGGAATTTAGATGGGAACTTTGCTTTTCCTTGCAATTATATGTTGTTGTTCACTCCAACTAAACCCAATATATATTGTATACATAGTGTAGTGTGTAGTGAGTCATGTATAGAAACGGATTCAGTAGACTAATGTATATCTATTTCTTCAATTCCGTCAGTATCTCTTAACGTCTCAATAACTGAGTATTGTATACGCTGTTTTTTAAGATATTTTTTTTTATTACGAATTTTGTTGACATAATATTTGCTTTAGTTATAGTATTTTATAACTTCATCTTCACTCATCTCAAATATTCATGTATAAAATTAAAATTGATTGAAATTGCATATTTGAGTATCAGTTCACTTATTCATCGATACGCTGAATATTTTTCCGTCATGTATATAGTAGTGTTGTATTGACATAGAAAATATATATAGAAATGAAAAATGAGACAATGAATGAAGGCACATGAATATGGATAGATTGCCAGATGGGTTTGTCTTAAAAGTCTCTCCATCTATCCCTTTCCGCTGCCCCCCTCACTCATTCATTTTTTCCATTTTCCCCCAAACGAATCAATTCCCTTTGGTGCCACCTTGCCACATGCCGAGCTGCCCGACTGATGAACATCTTCCGACCCGAGAAGGTGATTAGTTAAGTCCATTAACTAAAAGTCTAAAACGATGCTCAGACCGCATAATAATATCTCGCAACGTTTGCAATTCAAGAAATGTAAAATATTTTATAGACTTTTTCATATCCAAAATATCAAGTGTTTGAAATTTTACATCTAGCTTATAATGTTTTAGATTAATACGTCGATTATTATGTTGAGTATTGTTTCAAATAATAGACATGTATATGCCACCTCCATGTTTTCACTTAACAAGAACTAATCTCCAATATATATATATCAAGATCAACAAACAGGTTTTCCTAGAGCTGGAACTAACCACAGTCAATGAGAAGAGATCATGTGACATTTAAAATGAATTAAATAATAATGTAAATACACTCCGAGTACTAAAATAAAGGCCACATAGTCTCTCCTCATCGACCTTGTCAGACAAGTCTCTTCCATGGCTTAGGCTCCTGGATCCCCATAGGATGCCCTAGCTAGCTAGGAGTAGTTGGCTTCCTTAAGCTTTGGTTATATAATTTGGAAACATACATTAATGTAATCGTATTTGTTTTTAGTCATTGTACTATATATATGTTATGTTGTGTTGTGTTGTGCTGTGCTTTGAAGGATATATCCATGATTTAATTATTGCACATGGTCCGTTCCCCCTCCTAATTAACTAACTTGTTTTGTTTTTATAAACGATAATTATTAGATTTCATATAATAATTGATGCTGCTGCTCCCAGCTTTCTGCACCCAATAGATACAATCATCAATACATATAACTACCCAATTATTACGTCAATATCATTTATAGTTGCCCTAAAATTAGGGTTCCATTTAATTATAGGCAAAATTAGATAAAAGTGAGAGAATGCGTGACACCGGTTTGAGATGGATGGAAGAGAATGGCACAGTATGGGGTGAAATACTCTATACAATTTGGTCATTTGTTGTACGTGATATCTCGATGAATATGGAGATTGATCGAGAAGAGGCCCTACGTACAATAATATCGAAACTTGAAGGTCATATGTAAATATAAGTTTGTTATTCTTGTTCTTGTTCTTGTTTGGTTGTTCCCATGGGTTTGGGACCGTTCGACTTTGGACTCTCTCTCTCTCTCTCTCTCTCATGTTCATCTCTTCAACATATACAAATTATAGCCTGCAACAACATACTCCAGCTAAGAACTCCAGGTTGTAATGAGCAAGACTTTTGGGAGGGACTCTTGATTATTATTTGAATTCTTGATCGATCATCCATCCCCGACGGCACAATTTATAGGTAGATATATATATATATATATATATATATATATAATTGTAATCGCCACAAATGATCAATCGAGCTTGCTAGCTAGATGGCAAACGCAGCAGTATGAGTATGACATCTGTTGTGAGGTGACAACGTTGTCTGCATAATATTAATTTGGAATAATTCTAAACTTAGTTATTTCGATTACTAACAAACAAATTAAAGTTTAATTTTTGTAACCAAAAAAAAAAAAAAATTTAACTTTGTTATATGAGTCTAGGTTTTTTTATCGAGATCACATGGTTTTTTTAATAAATTTTATAGATTCATAGTCAATCCTTTTTTGTGTTAAGATAGATCGAGTCAGAATATTTCGTTGTGTGAGAAAGAGACTCTTTCTCACGCGATCACTCATATATATTTCATGTATTTATCATTATTGAAAGATATACATCATCCTTAAGTTAGAAGTTAATATATGGGTAAAGTACAAATAAATACCCGAAGTTTGAAGCTCATTTCAATTAAATACCCCATTTATAAATTATTTCAAATAAATACTCGAACTTTGAAGTTCATTTCAATTAAATACCCCATCTATAAATTATTTCAAATAAATACCCGAGCTATACAAATCCTACAAAAGTTTCAACTCCGTTAGACATTCCGTTAAAACAACCGTTAACTTGTCTATGAAGGGTGTTTGACTTATTGACTCAACCCGCCATCAAGGCTATTTTAGACAATACAAACTTATTCCCGCTCAGTGTCTCCTATAACCCTAAACTTTCAGCTATTTCCCTCAACATTTAAGCTTAAACGAAAGTGTTACATTGCAAACTGCAAAATTGAAATCAACTTAATTGTATGTAAATAAATTTTTGTACAAAAATTTCAGTTATTATGTTTCAGTTATCATGTTTACATACAATTAAGTTGATTTCCATTTTGCAGTTTACAATGTAGCACTTTCGTTTAAGCTTAAATGTTGAGGGAAAGAGCTGAAAGTTTAGGGTTATAGGAGACACTGAGCGGGAATAAGTTTGTGTTACCTAAAATACCCTCGATAGCGGGTCCAGTCAATAAGTCAAACATCCTTCATAGACAAGTTAACGATTGTTTTAACGGGATATCTAACGGAGTTGAAAATTTTGTAGGATTTTGTATAGCTCGGGTATTTATTTGAAATAATTTATAGATGGGGTATTTAATTGAAATGAGCTTCAAAGTTCGGGTATTTATTTGAAATAATTTATAGATGGGGTATTTAATTGAAATGAGCTTCAAACTTCGGGTATTTATTTGTACTTTACCCTAACATGTGATGGCCCTAAATTAAACATATATATATATTTTAGCGAAAATATGGCTAACTCCTCGTCCTATCTGAAAATTTATTGATAAAGAAAAAATAGTATATAAGAGGTGGAGGACGATATCAAAGCCACACTCCATAAAATACCTAAAACAACACACATGAATAATTTAATAAATACTTAATAATAAACCAAACTAGGAAGTCAGCAGGCAAAGTCATAAACAAAAGATGTCAACATAAAACAAAACTATGAAGCATAGAAACCAGATCAATGAGACCTACATCTGAAAGTAGGTAATGAAGTAAGGTTACGCTCATAAGCGGGAGCTAAGATCTGAGGAAGCACATCCTAAGAATGTTAACCAATTGCAGATGAACAAAAATTCGCTAACCTGTCTGCTAGGGTATTTCATTCATGGAAGGTGTGTGTGACTTGGATATGAGAATCGTGAACAATGGACAAATCATTCAACCACTGAATGCGCAATCTCCAGAGAATCAAAGAAGGTGTCTAAAAATTGTGCACTACAACCATCGAGTTCGTCACTATCCATAAGTAATGTCAGTCTCGAAGCTTAGCAATGCGAATTGCTTCTAACAAAGTCATAACCTCGGCATCTAAAGCTCTCGGAACATGAGCCCTACTCGTAAAAGCATGCAAGAAACGTCCATCATGGTTCCTTCTAATACCACAATAACCCGCATGATCTGAGTCAATGAAAAAGTCATCTGTATTAAACTTAATCCAAGGATAAACCAGGGGCCTCAAAACTACCATCCGATAAATGAGAGCATCAGGTCGAAACTGAGAAAAGCCCAAGAACATAAACATGGGAGTGGTTGAACGAGAAGTAGAAGAAGCAAACATGAGACTAGCTGATTCTTTCAAAGTGATCAAAAAGAAATGCTGGAACCTTAGAAAAGAAAAATTAACCCCATTATGCTTCAAGTGATTACATTCGGACTAAATACACCATAGTAAGTTGCAAACGGTGATCTGCCACAACAACTTGGAAGATTTTGAGAGCTTAGACATGACAGTCTATGAAATTAACTCATGCAATGATAGCTGTATGAGATCATGAATATTGAATAACTGAAATATCAACTGTCATAGACCGGAAACAACAACACAATCCCAAAATAGGTGACTCATAGTCTCGCAACCAACTCCACAAATAATGCATTTTGAACAGAGCATGACACCCCTTCTTTGCAACCTATCATCAGTCAAAATTCTCTCATGCAGCACCTTCCATGAGCATAGGCTTTTACGGGGTTGGATAGCAGACATCCAGATTAGAGATCCCTAATCTACTCTTGGATAGTTAACACGCCAAAGCCTCATAAGCCTTACGAGCTGTTAAGGTGCTAGAGGAGGAGTCAGCCTAGACAACCTTGTCTTCAGTTGGCTCTAAAGGAAGAACAGTAGATGTGAGAGCCATAGCCGCCTGTAGAAACATTTGAACAAATAAATATGACAAATCCCACTTCCCATGCAAAATGAGCTCACTCAAATTACTATCCAGCTGCTCCCATGTTTCTGTATCCAAGTTAAAAACCTCCCCTAAAACAATTCCCGTCCAGTTATCACTCCATAGCCTGATTTACTTGCCCCAACTATCCACCGAAGTTTTGACAAAAGCAAATGCTAAACTCTACTCAAACTCAACCAAACATAATATTTCTTATAATAATTTCTAAATTAGACACATGTTTATTACTTCATTTCTTAATTAGGGGGCTCCTCCATGTCGGATTCATGAACGGACTTTTTGTGCTACATATATGTCCCCATCTTCAGCTCGTAATAGATTTCATCAATTCAATTATTTGTACTTGTCTGTGTTTCTCCCTTTCTCTTTCTATGGCCTTGGGAGGAAACAGAAGAGAGAGACATGTAAATACTTAAGCTAGAGAGCTAGGTTCAACATTTATATGTAGGGATCGATGAGTGGCTCCATTTGATAGGGTAGGGTGTACTCTGAAGCGTCGTATATATATGTGTGTGATTATTGTTTGCATGAAAGTTGTTGAGCAAATTTAACCGAGTACATTTATCCAAAGAAAGAAAAAAACACATAAAGTATACGAGTATTCGGCCATATGAAAACACATGCAATTGATGGAGCTGTGTCTCTATTTCTAAACAATTAGGACCGGAGCGGGGAGTACACATCATGCATGGTTACGGAAGTTAGCTACCAAGCTCCATCATCTTCTTCCCTACCTGGCCTGCGTTGCATGTAAAGACAATAGCATACGCACTTCGATCTCATCATGTATATAGAAAAAGAGAATATACAAAACCTAGCTAGCCAGGTACTTAATATTTCTTAGCATAGTTTGGTATATGTATATTTGTTGTCTATATGACTAGCTTGTATCGCATGTCTCTCTATACTACGTAGGTTGCTATTTTGGCATTTGCATGACACTAGTTAGAGGAGAAGATCTCATTTGATAAATCTAAACATGTCTACAGTTTAAGTAATAATGCAGCAAACTATCTTCATATTCTTCTGTACTTAGCAAGTGCATATTCAGTAATCAGATTAAAAGTTGAGGATTAGCTATTATCGATTAACTGGTTGGGTATTAGATTGAGATAAAGTTGCATGCCCTTTCATATTTACTCAACAAGTCAACAGATAAGGAATCAAAATAGATTTCCAAATTTGAATTGACCATATGACTCATATTTGAAGGATTTAGAGTCATTTTATAGCGGACATAATAAGTGTCATATGAGGTTAGAGTATAATTAATAGAACATATCAGTTAAAAATTGAAAATTAGGGAGAAGAGAATCAGCATATGTAATGAAACTAAGTATGCATGGATCATGCGAAGGAGAGGGGTTGAGACTTGAGAGCATCGTCTCGATCTCCTTTGATTAATAATTCTTAGAATTGGAAAGGTGAATGTTAATTAAAAATGCAGTAGGTTAATTAAACATATATTAGATGGGATAGGCTTAGCTAGCTCGATCCTCCATCCATTCCTCCCCATTCTCAAAGACATGTTTGTGTCCAAGGGGGCAATATGTGACGTGAACTCCTAAATATTCTCTGAATAATCTGTCTTAATTATTCTTATTATTATTATTATTATTATCAGAAAGCTAGCTAGCTCCCTCTCTCCTTCCTCGACTCCAGTCTTTTAGATAAGGTATTGGTTTTGGCTCTGATCTCTCTTATCATAATATAAGCATTTTGATGAATGCACTTTGCTCATTTTGACGGCATCAAGAATTAAGTAATGGATCAATTTGATTAATTAAAATCGAAAGGCCAATGCGATGCGAGTCTTCTTCCCCAAGCTGAAGCTGCTGCTGCTGCTGCTGCTGTAAGTGTTTGTGCAGAAAGCTAGCTAGCTCAGATCAGAGGGGCGCACGTGTCGATCAAATTCCACGTGCTCCGGCCATGTGCAACGACGTGCATCCAATTCCCATTGAAATTGAATTCATCCATCTGCAGCCGGAACCCAGGTTTTATAATTAAACTAGCTTTTTCATGGATGAAATGGCCAACAACGCCAGCCTATTTCGGGTGGTTTTGAATCTTGATCTTGCTTTATATACATTTTGCTGGAAAGATATTTGCCATTTTAATCCTGTAAAGTGTAAACCCACGTTCAAAACCCTAATTAAACCCCTGAATTTGATTCAATTGCCACAAACTTGTACACACTTGAAACAACGTACAGCTAGTAGTCGACAAGTCTCGTATTGACAAAACACAAGCAGCAAGTTTATTTTCAAAACTTGATCTATTAGTTCGATCATGGTTCAAACTGTCTGGCACTACTGGATATAGAGATCCCTCAACAATGTGCTGCATGCCTGCCAAAATATTATACTTTATACTACACAAATAATTAATACATTTTCTTTCAAATGACTCTGATTTTTTGCACACTTGTTAGTTTAAACAAGTTTAGAATGTGAAAACGCTACTTAATTCGTCAACTTGCACTTAGCTAGCTAGGCCATAAACCAAATAATACAATGCCCGTCAGTCAACAAAACTATTCATATATATATGTTCCACATTTCCAACAGAAACATATATATGGTTGTAATACTTCGATTAGATCAATATATACGTATTGTATAGTTTGATTACAAGGCCTAACCGATCGATGTAGTTACTCAGGTAATGGAAGAAAATCATAATTTTGAATGAATTTAGTATTTCCCACGGCTAATAATAATGTACATCATTTTATTTGAAGTTAATTATAGCTAATCGACTTTAAATATAACAAACTTGAAAGTTATAGATTGTTGAATCATGCTGAAAATTTTGAGAGCCAAAAACGTTTGTCTACTAATTTGTCTTCCTCGTTTGAGTTCATTATCATGAAAAACTTAGAGAAGTGAGATCGCGGTTGTCTTTTCATTTAGAAATGAAATATGCATACCTAACGATCCAAGTAAATTAAGTAAAGTCACAGACAACAAGTGACATATATCATCCGATCTTAATTAGTTTGACACGCACCATGGAATGACTTGGAAGAAAAGTCAACTGGTGATAGCGTATCATGTGGTGAAGTAATGAGCATGTTTTTGTTAAATTATATACTTGTAGCTCTGGCTGGGGTCGATCGTGGACAAGCAAAAGACCAACAAGATTTAAGTTCAAGTTACATCTTTATTTGAATCTATCTGATCCAAAATAAAGATGAAAGAAACCTTATTAAAGCTTTTGCTTAATTGCTTCAATTATTGGGAGGCCTGGAATAAACATGCATGTGCCAAAGCACAACACTAGTCGTGATTGTCAAGTGAACATAAATAAAATTCAGCTTGCATTGCTAGCTCCTTGAGATCGATCACTACGTTCTCTTCAGAATTTCTTTTATTGTTGAACCCATATATATACGCACCCCACTGCCTTTGCAAAAGCCAGTCCGATGTCTAAGACTTTAAAAGAGAACAAATGCTTTCCAGATGGATAAATTAACGAGAGCACAAATGCTTCCCAAATAACCTGTTACAACAAAACGAGCGAGCTAGGCAGCAGCTACGGATCCTTTACAACAACACAATAATGTGTAGTCGACTCCTGACAAGTGAAGTACATATTATCTAGCTTTGTGGATAACACTGGTTCTGGTTCTTGAAATCAATGATGGTATCAACCGAGGGGACTTGATTAATGTGTTGACGATATAGAAATGTGAAAATGAGAGCCATACCATGCAGCTATCATTTCCCTGCGCTTCTATATATGTCTGTTTTTGTCATGCACATCATGATAATGCATCAGCGGGCGCATCGATCATGATGTAGCTTTGGCCTTACTTTCTTATTCGGGTCACCCATGCCCAGATATATATCACCAAAATAGAACAAAACATGCCTTAATCATTCAATCCATCTCGTCATCGATCAGTGTTTCTCCTGCGCAACCCTTAAATCCTTTTAATCATATCCCATACAGCTGATACATACATATATATATATATATATATATATACATATCGATCATGCAAATGTAACAATCGTCAATGAAACGTGACAACTGACAAGCAAGGTAGCCGGAGCCAGCTAACGCATACATCTAATCTATTGCATGTTACTGTTCTGTGCTAATTATCTCCGTCTGCGATCGATCACAACTTCATTGTTCATGTCTGATGATTTATTATGTTAGGGTTGATACATTATCCTCTCCGATCGACGATAAAGGATCGGAGAAGGTTATGTCGTTTGTGAGCAAGTTGTTGATCGAACGGCGAGTTTGTAGCTAGTGATTCAGAAAAACCTTGAAGATGGTAGCTAGTGACAAAGGCGAGGATTGAAATACTTAATGCATGACCTGTTAATGGAGTTTTTTGAGTAGCTAGACTCGGTTTCCAGTTACCTACACTACAAGATAGAAAGATCCAGTGTCTCGTGTATACGTCTTCATGTTCGTCAATAATACATGGAGTCCTGTACGTCTCGTCTGGAACTCAACTTAATGTTGGTAGTAGAGGTTAGTTTGGAGTGAAAACGTTAGTTGTATCTCATTAATTTCCCAAGTTGAAAATTTTAGGCAAATGTATTGAGAAACCGCAAGGTATACGTGTTTTTCTGCTTTCTTTCTTTGTGCATAGTGAGCATGGGGGCTTGCTTTCAAACATCTATCTGTTGGTATCAATTAATTTCCAAACCACGTAAATCATTTTCCAATGCAACTTGATGATGTTCACCAACAAAAGCAAAAGAATTAAGGCCTGACAATAGCTTCTATAACGACATCCAGAGACATGTCGACCTACCTTAATTAATTTGCAATCCGAGACTTGGACGGAGCTTGCAATTTTCTTCCTATATATTTTGACTTTTAATTCCTTATTCAAGTTGACGATTGTTTCACTTTGATATTACTGTGAATTCGTCCTTGAAGAATGTAACCAAATCAGGATTTGATGACTCCTAAACCCAGTGAAGCGGCTTGGAGTGTGAAAGAGTGGACGATATGATCACCAATGTGAAGGTCGTGGCGTCCCATTGGAATTCTTCGAATTCCAGACACGTCCACCACACTAAGGTGCTTGCACACATGAATGTTGAATCGGACTCGGTGTTGAGTCCTTGCCGGAACATATACTTTCTCAAAGGCAACCAATTGCTTGTGTGGCACCCAGTGTCCGGCAGTGGCTGGAGGGCTAGAGTACAGTAGCAAAGTGTGAGACCCATCTCTGTTCCCAACATTTCTCACATCCACATCAACAGCTAATGAAAGCTTGTTGCATTTCGCATGTGTCACGCGAATTGCCTTCCCCTCGGCTGCGAATGGCTTAGTACTAGTGCCATTACCGGCACTGGTACTAGTCTCGGTATGGTGACCATCAAGAGTGATTGCAACTACAGTGGGTGCCTTCGCTACGGTTTGCACAAATTTAGTGTAGCCCAATCCATGTCCAAATGGGTACACTATTGCCCCTCTGTAGAATCTATAGGTTCTTCCAGGGTACCCTTTTGATGGCCTTGACCTCATTCCCATGTCTGTCATTTCCAAATTTTTAAGATACTCATCTGGGTACCATGTCATAGGCAGCTTCCCTCCTGCAAAGTAAAATCACACGTGAACGACTAGCTGCTTGATTGAAATTTGAAACACCAAACTGGACCAAAATTTTGATATGACATGCTAACCTGGATTTGATATTCCAAACACAATATCAGCAATGGCTTGTCCACCAGCTTGTCCCGGGTAGCCGGCCCATACTATGCCGGCGATACGTGGGTCATTCTTAGCAAAAGTAACATCAATTGGGCCGCCGGACATCAAGACTAAAATGGTTGGCCCTTTAGAAGACGCAGCAACTTTTGATATGAGCTCTTGTTGTCGTCCAGGTAAAAGTAGGCCGACTCGGTCTCTGAACTCCGCCTCGATGGACTGGTCGAGGCCCATTACTAATATGGTTGCATCCGCTTGACGAGCTGCATCAATGGCTGCACCAAACAATGTGTCTTCTTTGCAAGCTACATTGCTGCAGCCCTGCTGATGAACCGTCCTGGTGTATTTTCCTATTCCTTGTAGGGGTGTGGTGTACCCACAAGCAACACCTAGCAGCAATAGTAGTGAGTAGTAGTGAGTAGCAGTGAGATATCAATTAAAACATGTGCCATCCCCACAAGTTATATGCTACTAATGAAATGCTATCACATATTATTTAGTGAGTATAAGGATGCTTTAGCTGGTTTTGCCATTTGTGTGCTTCATTGGTTACTTACCGGCATAGTTACCAATCATAATAACAGTAACATCAGAGTTGGGGCCAATGACAGCTACAGTACGGTGGCGGCGGGTGGATAAAGGCAGGGAGGTGCCACGGTTCTTGAGAAGAACAATGCCTTGGGTGGCAGCGTCAAGAGCTAATTGCTGGTGAGCAGGGCTGCAGACATCCCTCGGACCCAAATTAGCATATGGGTGCGCAGATCCATCAAACATGCCCAGTCTCATTTGGACTGTGAGTGTATTAGCCAATGCTAGATCGATATGATCAACCTCACTCAATAAACCCTTCTTCACTGCATCCTCAGTGTGCAACCCCAGGAATGGGCCACAGTCTAAATCCAAACCTGCTTTGAGGGCAGCAGCAGCTGCTTCTTCTGGTGTGGATGTGTAGTGTTGGTTGTCATAGAAAACCCCCACTGAATCGCAATCAGAGACAATGTAGCTGCAGTTTAGCTAGCATTAGTAAAATATTAGAAGCCCAAAGCCAGTAAATAGCATTATGGAAAAGGACATGATCCAATTAGTACTAGTTACGTACCCATCAAGCCCCCATTGTGCACGTACAGTTTTCTTGAGCAGATTAGGGTCTGCACAGGTTGGGACACCATTGACCTGATTGTAAGAGCACATAACACTCGCCACCTTTCCTTCTTTGACGCACATCCTGAAAGGAACATCGAATGTATCCTCCATGTCCTGCTTGCTAACCTGCCAATCATCCATTTCTGATTTCAGACATTAAGCTCCAGACTACTACTTTCATCAAACACTTAAAAGACATTGTGCAGCCACAGGGATGAGAGCTTAGCAGACTTGCACTTATGTCAAGATCTATTCATATACTGGTCGGCTATCAAAGTTATGTACGTGGTGATTAATTTGTAACATCTTTGTGGGATAGAGTTTGACTTAGAATACAGATTATCTTGTTCATTGATCAAAATACAGTGTGGAGAAGGTATGTGAGATTCTGAAGCTATAGAAATCATGATAAAATTCTACCTAGCTTAATTCAGCATGAATACAATAAAAATCATTATCTTCCATACAGTGTATAGATGTTATATATATATATATATATATATATATATAGATCAATCTCAATGACCTCTCCTAGGCGGTAGTCCGCCACCTGGGGATTGAGATGTAGAAAAAGAACAGATAGAATAACAGCAAGATAAAACAGAATTAAGAAAAGTTTAAAGGTACGTGGAGCATGAGAGCTACTGTGCTATGGAACTTAATCCAAGGTATATATATATATATATATATATATATATATATATATATATATATATCAAGTCCCTATTCAGAATGGAACCGCTCTGAAATCTAAGACAATAGTAAAATTAATTTGTTCTTGTAATTGGTTTGTTTTTCCTTTTTGGATGAGATAAAGGTACTAATTAAAATCCATAAACAGTATACTGTTTAGAAAGAACAAATTCAAACTGAAGAAGATCAGGCCAAAAGGAAAAGTATAAAAGTATATGTACTCCAGAAAAGAAGAAAAAAGATTATTTGGGGCAAACTAGATAATAAAAATTAATTGGTTAAAGAGAAAGCTGTTTCTGGGCAAAAGATCTAAAGTGCAGTAATGGAGATGGGCGGTGCAGAATTAAGGAATTAGGCAGTTACAAGTTTTCGAATAAATAAAGCATCATGCATCCACTTGCAGATTTACTCTGATTTGAGTAATTTCCCTCAACAATAATATCATACATACAGTATGAGCCTATGAGGAAGTCTCATGGCATCGCCATAAATTTCCAAGAGTAGCTCAACAACCTCCACACATATATAACTGCTACCATTACCAAGAAATATGATATCTCTATCAAACACTGTCACACACACACACATATATATATATATATATCTGTTAAGCACATGAATATGATCAAGCATATATATGATGTTGTAGTGGTAATGTAGTATGTACTAACCCTAGCGTTGAAGTGAAACCGATCAACTCCATGCCAATTATCAAGGTCGTAAGCTGTGAAGTGTTTACAGCAAGCAGCCACCTTCAATTGGTGACCGCCACCGCCATTTCCCTGTAAACCCCTGACATAGCTGGCAGCATAAGCTCCGACCACCACCGGATCTTCACCGGGAGTTTCCTGTCCGCGGCCCCATCTCGGGTCCCTGAGGACGTTCACATTTGGACTCCAATACGTGAGGCCGCCCATACCTCCATTATACATTGCTCTTGCTTCGTCTGACACAACCTGCATATACCATTACTATATTCTAATTAAGAAGATCATTTATTTCTTGATTCAAAAAATCCATGCATGACCATTCTATCCACTCCAAAATAGAGAAACCAGGCAGCAGGTAATTGAGTAGCATTGTAGCAATGCCACTTGCAACTTGAAAGTGAATCATCAGTCATCTACAACTTGCACCTTACTGAGAAAAGCATATGTAAAAGCACTGCACTAGACTACTACTTACGGTGAGCCTAACTACCTTTAGAGCCCACCTTCTTATATTAACATCCAATTCATTCATTTCAATGGAAAGCATTTTCAGACCTATCCAAAATTATGGAAAGTATTTCCGTATATGTAAAGTATAAGAGATTCTAACTACGTAAAAAAGAGGTTCATTACGCTTCTAATCACATTTGAGAGAAATCTTGAAAGGTATATGACCCAGCTTATAGATTGGGTGACGTCCTGTATTATTAATTTTAAGATGGTATTTGGTCTGTAACTATATAGATATGGATTATATATTAACATGCACTAAACTGACAAAGCCATGCCTCTGCATGACCTCCTAATTATGCATACGTATAAAAAGTACCCATATCTCTATACATATCTTCATCCGCTACGAATATATATTATTCCAAATTCCATCCAAGCAAAAACAAAAAGAACAGAACCCAAAGTAATCACAAGGATATATACCTTTAACTATATTATAGATTACTCCTAATGAGTGGATAATTAATAACAGTTGATGGATCTGAGTATGTAGCAGCTGCAGGGTACGTACCCGTCCGATGGCTTCCCAGAGAGAAGCATTGAAGGAAGCTGCGGTGGTGATGACCTGAGGGAAGCTGGTTGCTTCCGGAAACTCCCCCCCAAACTTGGTTCCGGGGCCGACATTGGAGACTCCATGAAGTGCCTCCGACCACCACTCATAGTCCTTGATCCCAAGGCGTGGCACGGCCTTGGCACTGTTCACCAGCAGCTTGACCTTCTCTTGCAGCGTTAGCCTTCCGATCAGGTCGCTGACTCTCACATGTATCGGCAACTTTACGCGGCAAAACGGCAAGTTGTTGGTGCTTGCGTCGTTTGGGTTGCAAGCGAAAGACGTCGGGGACTTGCCGGCTGCAGCTTTGCTGCTAGTTGATAGCAGAAGGATGAAGGGGAAAAGGGAGAGTGAGGCCATGGTCGTGGTGGAAGCCATTTTTAAAATGGCTAAAGGCTGCAATAAGGGTCTTGAGAGGAGTGCATATGCGAATGTGGTACTCGATCGTATTTATAATAACACAGATGGAGTCATAGAGCCACAACCCACAGAGCGACGGCATGTAAAAGTGAAATATTATTAAGTTAATGCTGTGAGATTGTTTTTGTTTTGATGATTAGGTTACGAAATGGGTGAATCGATCAGGAATGGTCATCAAGCGTTTTAACTGCTGCCAAGTTGTTGAGACTAACCAAGACCCATTGATTGAAATGACCAGCTAGCTAGCACTGCCAATTGGGGTAGCCAGGGCCAGAGCCAGAGATCACTCTCTAACTTGCAAAGTAAACAATTGAACCGGAAAAGAGAAAAAGTGTGGGTTTAGGTAGGCCATGGGGGCGGCATTGGTTCGAAAACATAGATAGGCATTGGTCACACTGGCTTTCCAAGATATGGCGGGTTCTCAATTAGTGAGGAAATCATTAGGCTTATCTGGTAAGGGTCTGATTATCTAAACATCATTGCTTGTATCTTAAGGGATCCAAAATATCATCTTTCTACTTATATATAGTTACTACATTTACCTTACTTGTAAAGCATGACCTTATTCCTTTACTAGCTAGTACCTCTTAAAAAATGTATGACACACACAATCTTATATTTTACTTAATTTAGGGAGAGGCTTGGTGCAGGTGTCTTTACTTAGAAGAAAGGTTACACCGCTTATAGATTATTGAGTAGCTTCCATGGACAATGGAGCACTCTAGCTATATGTGATTGCATTGCCTTTCTATCACAGAGCAAACTCCAGCAAACCAAGGGATTGTATTCTACGACCGCATGAATACAATAGAAATCTTATCTGGTCGAGCATTGTATATGATAATATGTATGATGGGTAGGTATCTAGGAATCATCGTATAAATATAGTGTGCATGTTTTGTTGGGTCATGGGAAAATAAAACGAGACAAAAACTTGTGACTTGTGACTTGTGAGCGTGCTTTTATGTGGAAGGAACACTCATCGATGGTTATATGGAAATGGAATACCTCCCCTGGGAATGCCCATCACTTCTGGAGCAGTCTGGTTTGTCCACCTCCATTTTTCCATTCAAAAATTTCCCATCTTCATTCATCCATCTCTACCTCCTTTACTAGTTTTATCCGTACACATATTCTATTATATAGGAAAAACAGTCACATGTTACATCAATATTATCATAAGGAGTGGCCAACTTGTTTGGCATTCTTAGCTCAAACATAATTGTGTTATTACTAACACAATTAGATCACAAAAAGCTTCCTTATGCACTTCTTCTCTTCACTATTTTCGCCGGATTACAAGGACAAAGGATACCTTGCTGGTTAGACCAGTGCTATATATATATATTCTACATTTGCACAACTTCTACGAAGCACTAACGTTTGCTTAAATTCGGCCGAATCTAGCACTATAATATACTGTAGCAGATGAGAAATGAGACACACAGCAACAAGAATAAGCAAACTGAGTTCGATCATGGTATGACTGAAATAACAGGACGTAGATGTTGTTACTTGTAGGGTGCTCTGTTCATCGATCACTAGCTAGGGAGGGAGGTAACAGAATAATACAAGGAATTACATGACATATTCGAGCTATAAGTGGTAGATCTAATAAATACAAAACCATCAGAAATGAACATGGGAGCTAGTTGACAAACCAGACAACAAGGATGTCATCAGTTTGAAGTGGATATACAAGACCAAGCTGAACTCAGATGGTTCTGTACAAAGAAACAAAGCAAGATTGGTGGCGAAAGGATACTCGCAGATACCCGGAGTGGATTTCAATGAGACCTTTACACCAGTGACAAGGCATGAGACCATAAGAGGTCTGATTTCCATTGCTGCACAAAAGGGTTGGTATCTACACCAACTTGATGTCAAATCGGCGTTTCTAAATGGAGTGCTGAAAGAAGAAGTGTTTGTGGAACAACCACAAGGTTTCATTATCAAAGGCAAAGAGCAGAAAGTTTACAAACTGAAGAAAGCTCTATATGGCCTGAAACAAGCCCCAAGAGCTTGGTATGGTGAGATCGATTCCTATTTTACAGCAAGGGGTTTTCAAAGGAGTGAAAACGAACCTGCCCTTTACACAAAGACTGAAGGTAAATCAAGCATTCTTATTGTCTCCTTATATGTTGATGATCTGATATTTACCAGAAGCTGTGAAAAAATGATTTCAAATTTCAAGTCTGATATGATGATGAAATATGAAATGAGTGATTTGGGAATCCTGCATTACTTTCTGGGAATTGAAATAATTCAAGCAGTGGAGGGAATCTTCATCACCCAGAAAAGATATGCAAAGACTATACTAGAGAAGTTCAAAATGCTTGGTTGCAATCCAGTTGCAATTCCTCTAGTGGTCAGTGAAAAATTCTCCAAAGAAGATGGGAGTGGTCCTGCGGATGAGAATTTATACAGAAGCTTAGTGGGAAATCTGCTATACTTGACTGCAACAAGACCAGACATTATGTATGCAGCAAGCTTGATGTCCAGATTTATGCACAATCCAACTAAGATACACTATGGAGCTGCAAAGAGAATCCTGAGATACATCCAAGAAACAATGGATTTTGGAATCCTGTATGAGAGGAATGTAGAACCAAAACTCTTTGGGTTCTGTGACAGTGACTGGGGAGGAAGTGTAGACGACTTGAAGAGCACATTTGGATATACTTTCACACTAGGAACATGAGTATTCTCCTGGGCTTCAAAGAAGCAGAAATCAGTGGCATTGTCCACAGCTGAAGCCGAATACGTCGCAGCTTCACTCGCCACTTCACAAGCAATATGGCTAAGGAGAGTCATAGAAGACTTTGGCGAGAAGAACAGAACAGCAACAACCATTCTCAGCGATAACAAGTCTGCAATCACCATGAGCAAGAATCCTGTCTATCACAGTCGGGCAAAGCACATAGCCTTGAAGTTTCATTACATCAGGGATGCAGTCGAGGAGAATGAGATTGATTTGGTGTACTGCAATACAGACGACCAAGTTGCTGATATCTTCACCAAGGCACTCGCCAGAGAAAGGTTTGAATACCTACGAGGCTTGCTCAGATTGATAAGGCAAAGCATTAAGGGGGAGTGTTAAAATGTTAATGCTTTCCTGGGAGGACTAGGAGACAGTGTGGAAAAGCTGATATGCTTTCCAGCACCTGCTTCACTGTTCATTCCCACTGAGATTTTCAACTTAGATATTTGTAATATCATAGTACTATAATTTGTCAAGTTGATCTCTAGCTTCTAGCCTTAGATATTTTGTTAGGTTACTTTGTGCCCCCTCACCGCCTCCATCTCTTCGTACCGGGCGTTGGACTTAGCTCTGTCCCTGTCGCTCTCCTCTCTTAGACGACTGACCTCTGCGGCCATTGCCCGTAGTTCTCCCGCCATACTACTATGGCCGGGGCTGTACGTGGGGTCCCGGTCCGGGCTCTCAGATCGATCGCTTGAATCGTCTGAGAACGTCAAGGAGAAGCCCCGTCGCTCCGGACTGTCTTCCTCCTCTGCCGGGCCTTTCCCGCGCGAGCTGTCGTGGAGGGGATCCGGTACACCGGATGGTTCCCCACAGCTCCCTACTTCCTGACCATTGCCCCGGTCGCCGCGTGGCTCTCGCGTGAAGGCTGGGGTGGAGGTGAGCGTCTGCACTACTGCAAGGCGTCCCTCCTCGGCGGTACCTTTCTCTTGACTCATTTTCGAGCTCTTTCCCAACGGTGTTGCTTACACGGCTTTTCGTTCAGACTTCCCACAGACGGCGCCAATTGTTTCTGCCTAAACCCGGGGGTCTAGTAGATACTTGATGAATCCGACTTGATCTCCTGCAATCCTGCTCACTAAGGGGAATACCGGGCGGGCCGGCCTTCTCCTCTCCGATGCCTAAGTTAGTATAGTTGGAATATATATAACCAAGGCACGTATGTAAGCAGGGAGAGAGATAAGTTACCTAATAAAGAGGGTAGTTGGGGCCCTTATATAGGTGGTTGGGGGTAGGGACTGGCCTTACTCTTCGATGTGGGACTGGTTCCCTTCTGTTTGTACCTTCTGGTGCCCTCTTAGGCAGGCTGGCGCCCCCGGCCCCAGGGTCCCTGGAGGCAGGATAGAGTGCTAGGCCCCGAGGCCGGGTGCTGGTGATCCGGTCCCGACCCTTGGGCCGGGCCCTGGTGCACTTGCTGTGGGTCTGTGGGCCTGCTGTAGCCTCTCTGCGGCTACTGTCAACAAATTAACTGACTGTTTTCTTTGTTTTCAGATCTTGGGACGAGGCTGCTGGCACTAGACGTAAAGAAGTTGACGGAAGAAAAACATCACAGAGAGACATGATCGATTCAAGATTCAATCTTGAAGATTGTATTCACTACTGCAGATTGATAGAGAAGCGACGACTTTTTGTCGTCGTTTCTGACCAAAACTCGTCGCTTCCGTATGAAAGAGACGAAAAGTTGTCGCTTACTTTTCGTCGTTTCCGGTATACAGCGACGAGTTTTGGGGCATTTAAGTGATTTTTTGACCATCACCGTATTTCATCATAACGATCAAATTATATATCATAGCATTTTTCAAAATTTGACTTCTTTTATATAGTTGTTTCGAAAAGTTGTACACTTGAGTATAATTTACTAATCAAGTTATACCGCATTAGTAAGCATGTTGTCATTATAATGGCTAAATTCACAAAATGAAAATTTTGACCGTCTGATGTGATCGTTATAGTTAAATATGAGTAGAGGAGAAAAATCAACTCGTTTCGTGAACGTTCGATGCTCGATCGAAACGGTCAACCATATTTTCATAAAACTTATCACACGAAAATGCTATTAGGTACCTTTAGATGACCTTGTTTCGTCGACTCTTCCAAACATTAAACTCTCAAATAAATGAGACGTAATCAGCCATGTAAAAATTTAGAAACGTTTACCTCCCGATACTATGGCTCCCTATGGAGAGAGATAAGTTTAAATAAGGTTGACCGCACCGATCGGGGTTCTAACTTTGTCGAATTTACGTGATTTTTTGACCATCATCGTATTTCATCATAAAGATCAAATTATATTTCATAGCATTTATCAAAATTTGACTTCTTTTATATAATTGTTTCGAAAAGTTGTACACTTGAGTATAATCTACTAATCAAGTTATACCGCATTAGTAAGCATGTTGTCATTATAATACCTAAATTCGCAAAATGAAAATTTTGACCGTCTGATGTGATCGTTATAGTTAAATATGAGTAGAGGAGAAAAATCAACTCGTTTCGTGAACGTTCGATGCTCGATCGAAATGGTCAACCATATTTTCATAAAACTTATCACACGAAAACGCTATTAGATACCTTTAGATGACCTTGTTTCGTCGACTCTTCCAAACATTAAACTCTCAAATAAATGAGACGTAATCAGCCACGTAAAAATTTGGGAACGTTTACATCCCGATACTGTGGCTCCCCATAGAGAGTGATAAGTTTAAATAAGGTTGACCACACCGATCGGGGTTCTAATTTTGTCGAATTTAAGTGATTTTTTTACCATCACCGTATTTCATCATAACGATCAAATTATATATCATAGCATTTTTTAAAATTTGACTTCTTTTATATAGTTGTTTCGAAAAGTTGTACACTTGATTATAATTTACTAATCAAGTTATACCGCATTAGTAAGCATGTTGTCATTATAATGGCTAAATTCACAAAATGAAAATTTTGACCGTCTGATGTGATCGTTATAGTTAAATATGAGTAGAGGAGAAAAATCAACTCGTTTCGTGAACGTTCGATGCTCGATCGAAACGGTCAACCATATTTTCATAAAACTTATCACACGAAAATGTTATTAGGTACCTTTAGATGACCTTGTTTCGTCGACTCTTCCAAACATTAAACTCTCAAATAAATGAGACGTAATCAGCTATGTAAAAATTTGGGAACGTTTACCTCCCGATACTACGGCTCCCCATAGAGAGAGATAAGTTTAAATAAGATTGACCGCACCGATCGGGGTTCTAATTTTGTCGGATTTAAATGATTTTTTGACCATCACCGTATTTCATCATGACGATCAAATTATATTTCATAACATTTTTCAAAATTTGACTTCTTTTATATAGTTGTTTCGAAAAGTTGTACACTTGATTATAATTTTCTCATCAAGTTATACCGCATTAGTATGCATATTCTCATTATAATGGCTAAATTTATAAAATGAAAATTCCATAAGCCACATATTTATAGGGTATATTTATAATTGAAAATCAATTTGAATTTAGAGTTTAGGGTTTAGAGTTTAGAGTTTGGAGTTTGGCGTTTAGAGTTTCCAAACCCCTTTTTAAAAAATAATCTCTAATATTTATTTATTTTAATTAAAGCCCGGCCCGGCTTCAACCAGCCAAGGGCTATTCGGCCCGGCCCGCAAAAGCCTGTCAAGCCCGTCTTATATGGTTGGGCTTGGATCCTAGAATTTTTAAAGAAGCTCGGCCCGGCCCGGCCCGCCATTTCTAAAATACATTGTAAAGCCCGGCCCGGCCCGCTCCAAGCCCGCTATGAATGGCCCGGCCCGTTGATGAGGCCTAGCGGAAAGTGACAACAACGAAAAGCAAACCAGTAACAACATATTTGAAGGAGCAGAGAACACATCAGTTACCAAAAGTTCAATACAAGCAAATCACAAGAATCTTGGGATTTGCTTCAAAAGACATGCTTCTAGGATATGATAGCAGTTTACGAGAATGATAAAATTGACGATTTTCAAATCCGGAAACATGAATATGATTTGGAGATCATATTGAAGTACTTCAACAAGAAGAAAAATGTGTTCATTTTTCGGACAAAAAAAGAAGCCGATCTAAGCTGAGGAGGTGCATGTGTTGTTCCACATCACCAAGGACTGGTTGGATTTCAAAGACGTGTGCAAGGATAAAGATAAGAAATCTTCAATATTCACGCGAGAAAAAACCAGTGACACAATATAACAGACATGATAAAAGTCAACACTGATGGATGAGCTCAAGAAGAAGAAGAAAGATCCAAAGAAGATTGCATCTATCATAATAATGTACATATTCACATTATTCTTTTTCAGCAAAACAAGGACACATCTTGATTGGGAGCTCATTATAATTTGTGAAGACTTTAAGTGAGAGGACCCGTCCCAGGATTTCCCTCGGAAACGCGAAACAGGTCCAAAATATAACCCATTATCCAACAAAAACATCACTTTGCTCCCATACCGTAACCTCCCACCCACTGGGAACAAGGACTAACATAATTAACAATTTAAATCAAGTAATATACTCATCATCGGCCCACTCCCAATATTTTCATAATAAAATATCAGACTCTGCTGAAATATAAAATAAACAAGTAATATTTTGTTTTATATTCAAAACAATATACTTTTAAAATCGAATAATACTATTTCACGACCAATCCCATTGGTCATATAAAATCAAGCCTCGCTGTTTCGGGAATTTATGAAATAGGGAAAAAAGCTCCAAAGATGCAAAATGCCAAAAACAGTATAGTGATCGAAAATGTAAAATGCGATAAGGCAACTTGGAAAACACTTGATGAGAATGTGGCATGCTACTATGTTGTTTGGTTCAATGCAAACAAACACAAGAAAGATAGGTAATCTAATAATTCCATCTTTTTTTTTCTTTTTTGTAAAAAGATTGAAATTTGGATTTTTTTTTTTGTTAAACAGTTATCACTACTAGACTTCTAAGGATAGCATGGTTGCAATAACTAAGGAGGATTTATAGAGAATCACTAAAGAGCGAGAAATCATCATTGAAGAGAGAATCTTTTTTTTTTTGTGTCTTACTGACCCCGAGTAAGTAGAGTATCATTAGTAAAACACTTATTCAGGATTAAAGCAATTTTTGTTTTAATAAACAAATTCATATTAATATGTTTAAATATTCTGACTTTACATAGCCAATGAAAGTGTACACCCATCTCGTAAAACAAAATATGCAAGCAAATCTCAATTCTATTCCAGTGGCATTTCTAGGGTTTGAGGCGGCGGTAAGCACACTCTAAGTTAAATATGCAGCTTGGCGCTGCACTGCTCCCATATTAACAATTTTTTTTTTCCATTATTAATCTTGTTCGGTGAAAAATACAATATTATGTATTCTCCAAGACAGAGAGAGTACGAGGCAGGAGGAAAAGAATGTGAGTTCGAGGGCTTTAAATTGGAGGTTGAAACATATTTTATAGAACTATTGTGGTCAGTATTCTCCAAGAAGAAAATCTGCATACCAATCCATCACCAAAAGCACCACCACTACACGTTGATAATTATAGACAACGTGAAGAACTACTTTAAGCATATGACTACACGTTGCTACTAAAAAATGCTGACTACCCTGATGACTATACTACCAAGAATGAAGAAGTATATAATGGTGAGTTTTTTAACGACACATTAGCTTTTAGGTGTTTACTGACAAGACTCGCTCCAGATTTCACTCTGTAATCCAGATGAGGTCTGCGGGGACCACCTTAAAACTAACTCTATCGATGACTCGTGTTGACAGTAGCCGCAGAGAGGCTACAGCAGACCCGCAGCAAGCGCACCAGGGCCCGGCCCAAGGGTCGGGACCAGATTACCAGCACCCGGCCTCGGGGCCTGACACTCTATCCTGCCTCCAGGGACCCAGGGGCCGGGGGTGCCAGCCTGCCTAAGGGGGCACCAGAAAGTATAAACAGAAGGGAACCAGTCCCACATCGAAGAGTAAGGCCAACCCTTACCCCCAACCACCTATATATGGGCCCCAACTACCTTCTTTATGAGGTAACTTGTCTCTCTCCCTGCTTACATACGTGCCTTAGTTATATATATTCCAACCATACTAACTTAGGCATCGGAGAGGTGAAGGCCGGCCCGCCCGGTATTCTCCTTAGTAAGCAGGATTGCAGGAGATCGAGTTGGATTCATCAAGTATCTACTAGACCCCCGGGTTTAGGCAGAAACAATTGGCGCCGTCTATGGGAATTCGTACAAAAAGTTGTGTTGCTCTATCAATCCTTTGGAGAAGTAGCTGCATCCTTCAGTCCGGAAGCAATGGAGGGGAGGAAGATAAAAGCCAGCGGGGAAAAACCGAAAGCGCGAATTCAGTTCCCCGACCCAGCCCGTAACATAAAGGCTGAGGTCGGTGCGAGGTTCGCCCTTTCTTCCATCAGTGATGGAGCTCATAATCACCGGAAACCAGAAAGCACCGACCAGAAGGGTCCGGAAGAAATTAAAAAGATGAAGGCAAAGGTCGAGCGCTTGCGAGCGGAGGGTGATCAAGATCGACTAAGAGCGGAGACCCGATGCCAAGAATTGGAGGCAGTCAACATCGCCCTAGTGGCGGCCCTGGAGCGAGAGGGTCAGCAGAGAACTCCTCAAGCAACACCGCGATCAGCAGGCAAGGCTAGCGAGTTCCCGCATCTTGAGGTAGGGCAGGCCACGGGAAGAAGAAAGACCGTGCATGTGGATACGCCACTCTTTTCGGAAGCTTTAAAAAACTCCGGCCCGGCCGAGCCCCCATACCGCACGGGCCAGGCGTCAGCCGAACAGGAAAGCTCTACCGCTCAAGCGCTCGAGGCACTCTCCGCCTCGGTAGCGGACATGAAGGGCCGCATGGAGGCCAGCGAGAGAATGGCAGGGCGACAGCAGGGTGGCGCACGGTTCAACGAGCGTATTGTACCTTTCCCGCGCCGAATTAGGGAATCGGGAAGATCTGGAAGCCAAAGGCCTCTAAAGCTGACCTATTCCGGGGCGGGCTGTCCGTACCAGCACCTGGACAGCTTCAAGTCACAAGCAGGGGTGAGGGGCTACTCGGATGCCATGTGTTGCAACGTATTCCAAGAAACGCTCTCGGGAGAGGCGTTGAATTGGTTCTACGAGCTACCAGTTAATTCAATCGAAACCTTCGAGCGGTTGGCGGATAAGTTCGTCGGCCGGTTCATTCTCAGAGCCAGGACAGCCCAGGCATCCACAATCCTTTTTGACTGCATGCAAACGGACAACGAGCCGCTGCGTGCCTTCGTTAACCGGTGGCAAATTGCCACGGCCGGGGTCAGGAACCTGGACAAGCAGATCGCAGGGATGGCCTTCAAGCAGGGTTTAAGACCCGGGGAACTTTCGTACGACTTGCTAGGACAGGAGCCGCTGGGATACGACGAGCTAATGACTGTGGCCGTTAGGCACGCTCAGGCAGAGCACGAGACATATGGGGACAAGGCGCCCAAGCGAATAGCGGACAACCTACAGCCGTCCCATGGAGGCAAAGCCGGATGGCTAGATCGTAGCCGAGCGCCCGCAGCCACCAGGAAAGCAGACACACGGGAGGAATGGCAACCCAGGCGGAGCGATGGCGACGGTTCCCGGCCAGGGAGAAGGCAGCCATTTGTGCGTTCGGCGCGGCCTCTAGCTGCTACACCAGCAGAGCGACCACCGCGGGCCTTGGCTATTTTGCCAGCAGGAAAGCCCAAAGATCTAGCCCTTTGGACCGATGACCGAAAGACCCAGATAGCGGTCGTGAACGACCGGGCCCGCCCAAAGGACCCCAACAACGGGCAACCGCGGCCTCGGCAGATGGGAACTGTAAGCACCCGCACTCCCGGGGGGATCGAGGTGCACAGGAGCATTAACATGATACACGGCGGAGACCGTATAGATCGACTTACCCGGAGCTCGAAGAAGCGGTGCCTAAGATCGGTCCGAGGGAAGGAGGTATACGCCTTCGGCGAAAGAAGCGGCCAAGCCGCTAAAACCGGATGGAGATCGATCACCTTTTACGAGGAGGAAGAGCCGGAGGATTTGATCCAACCGCACAACGACCCCTTCCTCATTACGGTCCAAATAGACCACTGGATAACCAGTCGTATGCTGATTGATACCGGAGCCTCAGTCAACGTAATGTTCCGAGATGCATACAAGGGGTTGCAGAGAGGAAGGAACAAGTTATCCCAGGATAACGAGCCGCTTATAAGCTTCTCCGGTGAGGTCGTCCAGCCCCTGGGATAGGATTACCTACCGATCATCTTCAGCGAGGGAGACAAAACGAGAAAGGAGCATTTGGAGTTCATCATTGTCGACTGCCTATCATCGTACAATGGCATAATCAGTCGGCCAGGGTTGTGGAGGCTCAAAACGTTTATTGCCGGCCATATGTTAATGCTGAAGATGCCTTCACCGGCCGGAGTCATTACCATACGTGGGGACCAAAGGATCGCCCGCAAGTATTACACAGAAACCGTGGCCCACGGGAGGAAGCGGACCGAGGTCTTCACAACCGCTCAGCAGGCGCCCGCGCCGGATCTGAACATTGACCCGCGTGATGACATCAAGACAAAACGAGTCGGGCTGTTCATCGAAAAGCTGGAGCCACCTTCGGCCGTGGAAGAAACCGAAGCAATCTGCATTTCGGTAGACCACCCGGAGCGAACTATCGTAATAGGGACGCGGCTCGACCTGACTGTCAGACAAGAGCTCATAGCTTTCCTCCAGGACAACGGTTCGGTCTTCGCATGGTCCTATGAGGACATGCCAGGCATATCCTTGGAGATAGCCGTACATGAGCTGAATTTATTACCCAACGTTCCCCCGGTAAGGAAGAAGAGGAGGTCCTTCAGTCCGGCAAAGTACGAGGCAATCAGAGAGGAGGTACAGAAATTGAGGGGTATAGGCTTCATCCGGGAAGTCCAGTACCCACGCTGGCTCGCTAACGTGGTCATGGTGCCGAAGAAGGTAACCGGCCAGTGGCGTATGTGCGTGGACTTCACTAACCTGAACCGGGCATGTCCAAAGGACAGCTTCCCGCTCCCCCGGATTGACCAGCTTATAGATTCCACGTCCGGTTTTAAGATGCTCAGCTTCATGGACGCTTACGCCGGATACAATCAGATTAGGATGCACCCGGATGATGAAGAGCACACATCATTCACAACCGACCGAGGTACCTACTGTTATAAGAGGATGCCGTACGGTCTGAAGAATGCCGGGGCCACCTACCAGCGAACGATCAACCAAATGCTGGAGCAAGAAATGGGTAAAACCGTAGAGGTTTATGTGGATGACATGCTGGTCAAGAGCTTGACTGCAGGGGCCCACGTCCAGGATTTGGCCGTAGTCATCGGTAAGATGCTCAAATTCGGAATGCGCTTAAATCCAAAGAAGTGTATTTTCGGGATTTCAGAAGGCCTATTCCTAGGCCACATCATCAGCTAGCGAGGGATAGAAGCTAACCCGCTAAAGGTCCAGGCGATTTTAGATATGGAAACGCCAGGGGAGAGAAACCAGGTCCAGATGTTGACCGGCCGGTTAGCCGCCCTCGCCAGATTTATCTCTCGCCTAACCGACAAGTGCACCCCGTTCTTCAAACTGCTCAAGGCACAGCAAACCAGGAAAATCCACTGGGCGGCGGAACATGAAGCAGCATTCCAGTCTATCAAGGCATATCTGTCGGCGGTGCCTCTCCTATCCAAACCGGTGCCGGGCGAAATGTTATACCTCTACATAGCTGCATCCGCAACGGCCGTCTCCGCGGCTCTCATTAGGAAGGAAGACACGCTCGAACTCCCGGTATACTATGCGGGAAAGGGACTCACTGAGGTAGAAGGCCGGTACCTCGACATAGAGAGATTGGCTCTGGCCCTGATTGTTAGTGCCAGGAAGCTCCGGCATTACTTCCAGGCTCACTCCATCACCTTGTATACCAATCACCCTCTGCGACAGATCCTACAAAGGCCAGAGACCAGTGGTAGGCTCGTACGGTGGGCAGTTGAACTGGGAGAGTTCGACATCATCTACGCCCCGCGAACGACCATCAAGGGGCAGGCAGCTGCGGACTTCATATGTGAGCTCACCCCAATGACGGTAAAAGCGCACCCCGCCCGGCGCGAGGACACCGACGCAGTGCGAACCATAAAGGACGAACCAGGCCTCCCCACCGGTTGGAAACTTTACGTTGACGGCTCCGTAACGACCAGGCGGAGCGGCGCTGATGTCATGATAACCTCGCCCGATGGCCAGTCATACGAGTATGCCTTGCGATTCCTTTTTAGCACCTCCAACAACGCCGCCGAATATGAGGCCCTCATAGCCGGTCTGCAGCTGGCCAAGGAATTGGGAATCTCGTCCATGGAGATATACAGCGACTCTAGCCTAGTGGTAAACCAGATGAACGGGGTGTTTGAGGTCAAGGACCCCCAGCTGTCCTCTTACCAGGCTCTGGCCAAAACCCTGATCGAGCCGTTCGACGGCGCCACGATCCAGCACATTCCCCGAGAGGAAAATAGGCATGCGGATGCCCTCACAAAGGCTGGCAACCGGAAACTACCCTCCAGAGTACCGGAAGGCAAAAATGGAAACTCTCCAGCAGCCAAGTATAAACAAAACCATCTCTGAGATATTTGCGGTGGAAGAAGCGCCGCCAAGCTGGATGGATCCAATAGTCAAGTATCTGACTGACAAAACCAGCCCCCAGGATGCGGTAGAGGCCAGAAGACTACACCTCCGGTGCTCCCGGTATGGTCTCCTCAACGGCCAGTTATACCGAAGGGGGCACAGCTTCCCCCAGCTAAGGTGTGTAACAAAAGAGGCAGGCGAGGCTATCATGCGAGAGATCCACGAGGAAGTATGCGGTAATCACTCCGGCGCAAGATCATTATCCCACAAATCGCTCCGAGCGGGGTATTTCTGGCCAGACATGGCGGCAATGTCAAGAAAAATATCAGGCGGCTGCCACAAGTGCCACATGTACGCCTCTATACCTCATGCCCCGGCAATCGCGTTATCAATCATGTTGGCACCGTGGCCATTTGCACAATGGGGATTGGACATCATCGGCCCTTTCCCAACGGCTATAGGACAATACAAGTACACCATCGTGGCAGTAGACTATCAGACCAAGTGGGTCGAGGCAGAACCCATGATAAAGATCCCTGAGGAACGGGTTAAAAAGTTCCTATGGAAGAACATCTACTGCCGATTCGGGGTACTGCAGACTATTGTCACTGATAATGGGACACAGTTCAATAATGCCGATCTTATCCAGTACACAGCCTCTATGGGGACCCGGATGTTGTTCGCTTCAGTGGCACACCCACAGACCAACGGCCAAGTAGAAGCGGTCAATAAGATTATCAAGACCCTCCTAAAAAAGAAGCTGGATGCCAAGAAGGGATGTTGGGCCGAAGAACTCCCCGCGGTGCTATGGGCCATCCGGACAACAGCAGCAGAGGCAACAGGAGAGACCCCGTTCTGCATGGCATTTGGGAGTGAGGCGGTACTCCCGGTAGAAACTAGTATACCCAGCGGCAGGGTAGAGAATTACGACGCCGAGACAAATGCCGAGGGGCTAGTACTCAACCTGGACCTCATCGAGGAGCGCCGTGACCAGGCGCATATGCGCAACCAAACCTACAAACAGCGGATCACCCGGTATTATGACAGAAGGGTCCGGGAGAGAAAGCTCCAGGTCGGGAACTGGGTCATGAGGAAGGTCCAGAAAAAACTGTTGGCCCTAGAACCAACATGGGAAGGGCCCTACCAGATTACTGCGGCCGTTGGACCGGCAACATTCCACATTATAGACACCAAGGGCATCTATTCCACCCGGCCGTGGAATATCCAGCACCTACGGTTCTACCCTAAGTAATAGCGGTCACAGAGCGACAACGGTGTATTTGACATTAATATTGCAATACGCAGTTTCAATGATAACAAATAAACTATAGTAGTTGCAAGATGTGCATTTACAAAGAAACAGCTAGCTACCGCCCCTGGAGCCCCCAATCCCCGGCCCGCCACTTTTTAGAGCTTGCTCCTGCTCCACCATCTCGGTCAAGGCTATATCAGCCTCCATCTGCTCAGCGTCAAGCCACCCTTTCTCCCTCCACTCCAGATAAGCGTCGATGATGCCCTTCTCCCGGGCCGCGTCCAGCATCCCTTCAAACTCTACCGATTCCGGAAGTCGTCGACAGCCTTATCGGCTACTTCAGCAAGCTGGGATTCCGTGAGCTTTTCCCTTCCTTGGGCGACTGCTGTAACTTGACTCTGCAGCTCCAAAACCCTCGCCTCCAGCTCCGCGACCCTCCCTTCCCAAGTAGCAGCTTGCCGGTCGACCTTCTCTTGTTCCTGCTGCAGGTCATGACACAACCGACCGGTTAGTTCTTTCTCTCGCGCGAGCTCGGTGCCCAACCGACCAACTTCCTCTCTTTCCACCGCAAGCTTGGCTTCCGCCACTTCCGCCCGGACGCTCAGCTCCTCCACCCGCTTCTCCAAGGTTGCAGCAGCCTCCCCCCTGGGCTCCGCGCCATAAAGGCTATGAACCAGCTGCCAGGCGTAAATTAACGAACATTAGCTCGTGTCGTTCCAAGAGAAAGGGAAGCACAAAAACACTTACCCGAACAGCTAGTTCCACAGGTTTAGCCCTGTTCTCGCCCGATCGACCAGTCCCAGGGTCCTCCCGGTCAAGCCCCAAGGCTTCGATGGTAGCAGCCACGAACCTGCCAATTCCATCACCAGAGCTGCGATCGGCTTCCGGCACTTGAGTCCTTCGACCAACCACCTCCGCGACCGGAGCCACCGCCCGCTCGGTTGGCCCAGCCGAACTTGACGCCCCGACGTCAAAGGTCCTCGCCCTCTTGGCCGGAGTTTCACCATGGCCGCTCCGACGGTGCTCAAACACTTCTGCCGTTTCTCTCTCCCGAGAGGTCCGAACAGCCATCGATCGCGCCACAGGTCCTGGACAAGGGGGTCCCGCGGACCGGCCCTCCCGAATAAAGAGCGGGGAGTTATTCCCACCGCCCGGTAGCCTCCCATAGTAAGCATCCAGAAACACAAGCGGCACTGGCTTATCATGATCCATGCGTCTCTTGGTAGCCGTATCAATAACGGTCTTCGCGGCCACCTCCCCCGTCTCCGCCAATCTCGAGACTACAAGCTCTTCATCCGGTTCGATAGTCTCTTCAACTTTAAGCGCGAGCCGGGGGGCGTTAGCTGCAACCGATAAGTCGAGCGGTCAGAACACAAGCAACCATGCAAAAAGATGAAATTATGCAAAGGCACCTTACCAGGTTTTCTCCCCATCTCGCATATCTCCAGCACGTTCCATCGGATTAAATTGTAGGAGCTCCGACTCAGATAGTCCCAGCCATAGAACAGCCGGAATATCCGTTGCTTCTCCAGCTCCTCCAGCCGGTACGACTGATCCCCGATCGGCTGATAGGCCCCGGGCACCTGATAGCCCCTCCAGTTACGATGCCACCTGCCGCCGGCCAGCACCACCGACCTCCTCCAGATATCTGAAACCGATGACGGCAGATGCGTGATACCAGCAGCATGCTCCCGCGCGGCAAAGTTCACACAACCGCTACATTGGGCCTTTCGGCAGTAAGAAATCTTGTACAGCGACCGAAATTCATTAACCGTGGGCCAGTTCATGTGGCTCAGGCTAAATAGGCACCCAAGCCCAAGCAACTGCCTCCACTGGTTGCTCGGAAGCTGGGCCGGGGAAAGATTTAGTGAGCTCAGCATATACTGAACAAATTCCGGCAGCGGCAGCGATAGTCCGTGTCGGAACTGATCATCGAAAACAGCCACCCAGCCCGGTTCCGGGTTACAGGCCAGTTCTCCGGGACGCAGGCCCCGAAGTTTAACAGAAGGATCGATGTCCACTTCGCTCGAAACTCCCTGATCTCTCTCTCATCCATGCTTCTGACTGGTTCGTCACAGAGAATCGTTCTGTCACCATCCAGCAGCTCGTGCCTTCTGGGCCCGCGGCTGGCGCCGCCATGATGCGCAGATTTCCCAGACGCCATAATCCTAACACAAAATAATTCAGATCTGCAGCAAGGTGGGCGAGGAGAGTAGAAGGCAAAGGGTCTAGGCAAACTGTGGAAGGAGGTGAGCAGAGTGGACAATAAATAGGGCAACAAAAAAGGCAACGAAACCCCAGCCGTGGATTCCCTCCATCTCAGACCGCTCTCTATCGACACGTGTCCCAGCATGGATAAGGGATCCCATTTATCATAACTGATGGGCTTTCCCCTTCATCGCATGTCCGCCACCTGTCCCACTTACCAGCAGCATTTAGGGAGATAGGAGCAAATTACGAGGTGTCCATTCCCCTCGTCTCCCCAGAAAGTCAACTCCGAGTCAATCCGGCACCATGGCGGTTCACGGGTATGATAATTCAACCGGCTGCATGGTTTCTTTTCCTTGTATATCTTGAAGACCTCTCACCGCTTGCGATTTTTTTCCAACCGCTTCGAGAGTATTTGTCCAGGTATGCACCCTCCCTTTTTTAACACCATCTTCGTTGCATATCACTGGGGGACTCGTCTCGATATGGCATATCGCCCGGTCGAGATCCACCCAGCACTATGACATTCCACCGGCTTTGGGACATTTAACCCACTCCAAGGCATTCTACCGGTTGTCACCTTCCTTCGCCTACGGGTAGGAACGAGCCAACAACAAAGGCTTCTAAACGCATGGGCTTTATAAACCCGGGCGAGCTTACATCTAACCCATGTACTCTTGTCCAGCAGGATAAAAACCCTGCATCACACTGAACTGTGATACATTTGGGGATACATGGCGAGACTCGTTATCTCAACGCCACTCCACTGGGCAGATTGTTTCTCTAACACAGAACAAGTCTCCCCGCAGGCTAACAAACCTGCACATTACCTCAACGCTTAACCAACAAAAGCTGAGAAGAACTAGCAAGTGTTAACCAATGCCTCAGTACGGCCGTAACACTCGCCGGGATGTCTGTTGGCCTAGTCCACGCACCAACAGGCCCTCCCGTAGGCTAGCATTTCCGGGCCTCGTCTCGATATGGCAGGACGCCCGGTCGAGCTCCCGAGAACCGAGGAACTTTGAGGCTTTCTAAACTGGGGGACTTGCCGAAATGGCATTACGTCCGGGCACCGGTCGAGGTCCACCCAGCTGCATCTCATTTCCGGGACTCGTCTCGATATGGCAGGACGCCCGGTCGAGCTCCCGAGAACCGAGGAACTTTGAGGCTTTCTAAACTGGGGGACTCGCCGAAATGGCATTACGTCCGGGTACCGGTCGAGGTCCACCCAGCTGCATCTCATTTCCGGGACTCGTCTCGATATGGCAGGACGCACGGTCGAGCTCCCGAGAACCGAGGAACTTTGAGGCTTTCTAAACTGGGGGACTCGCCGAAATGGCATTACGTCCGGGCACCGGTCAAGGTCCACCCAGCTGCATCTCATTTCCGGGACTCGTCTCGATATGGCAGGACGCACGGTCGAGCTCCCGAGAACCGAGGAACTTTGAGGCATTCTAAACTGGGGGACTCGCCGAAATGGCATTACGTCCGGGCACCGGTCGAGGTCCACCCAGCTGCATCTCATTTCCGGGACTCGTCTCGATATGGCAGGACGCCCGGTCGAGCTCCCGAGAACCGAGGAACTTTGAGGCATTCTAAACTGGGGGACTCGCCGAAATGGCATTACGTCCGGGCACCGGTCGAGGTCCACCCAGCTGCATCTCACTTCCGGGACTCGTCTCGATATGGCAAGCCGCCCGGTCGAGCTCCCGAGAACTCCGCTTCGCACCGATATAGCAGAACGCCCGGTCGAGGCCCACTCCGAAAGTTCATCCGGAACTCGTCTCGATATGGCGTCCAGTATTACCGATATTATAAATATACTTATAAAAATTTTACTTACCATCAACGACGGCTACTCACCTCGGTCACGCCCAATCTTTAACGCGGACTTGGGGGACTGGGCACCGGTAGGTTGGTAACCCTGCGGGTCTGCAGGGCAAGAGTAAGACAGTTAAGTCCCCATTCAAGATTGCACTTGACCGGGAACTTGGGGGACTTGTTGACAGTAGCCGCAGAGAGGCTACAGCAGACCCGCAGCAAGCGCACCAGGGCCCGACCCAAGGGTCGGGACCGGATTACCAGCACCCGGCCTCGGGGCCTGACACTCTATCCTGCCTCCAGGGACCCAGGGGCCGGGGGCGCCAGCCTGCCTAAGGGGGCACTAGAAAGTATAAACAGAAGGGAACCAGTCCCACATCGAAGAGTAAGGCCAGCCCTTACCCCCAACCACCTATATATGGGCCTCAACTACCTTCTTTATGAGGTAACTTGTCTCTCTCCCTGCTTACATACGTGCCTTAGTTATATATATTCCAACCATACTAACTTAGGCATCAGAGAGGTGAAGGCCGGCCCGCCCGGTATTCTCCTTAGTAAGCAGGATTGCAGGAGATCGAGTTGGATTCATCAAGTATCTACTAGACCCCCGGGTTTAGGCAGAAACAACTCGATAAGTCAATCTTAGAATGGACAACCCTAAAACCTGGAACGAAGAAAAACACTTCTAAATTCAGTTCCAACCTCAACACTTGGAGCCATATGCTCCCCAAAACATAACAAGCGCCACAGAAAGACACGAAATCAAACTCATCTATTATTTCAAAAGGCTCACAAGTAATCGAGCAATCTAATACAATGAACTGGAAATGCAAAATAAAAAGGTAAAGGATCAACAAATCTGTAATATCTTGGAAATTCGATTTTCTATTTCATTTAAGAAAATTATTTTCGAGTTATTTTGATAACGATTTCTCTTATATTTACATTTCTTATAGTTTTTGAAATTTAATTAAATTCTAACGAGTTCGTGGGTTTTACGGAGCATCGTTTGAACATCGGAACTATTTTTAATGATTTTTAGAAATTCGTATTATCCAAAGATTAATTGAAAATAGATTTTTAGAGTCCGTGTGATCTGGACCCTTGATTTCAATTGATTGCAAAATCTGGGCCGTTGGATTTTGGGTGTAAATAATAAGTTGGATTGCTTTTATATATATTTGGGAAGAGAACAGAACAGAGTCAGACCGACTCTGTCCCGAGCTGTTCTGCGCGCGCCGGAGCTCAGCTCCCTTCTCCGTCGTCCGATCGTTCTACAGCGTTGCAGCGGTGGCTAGAGGCTCTTCTCCTTGTCCCCGACAACTCTATGATATTAGTTTTCCACGGGAAGCCATAGAGAGAGAATCGAAGCAGAGAGGGTGATGAGCTCTTCCAATCGGGGTTTCCGATTACGGCGGTTTCATAGTGGCTCGTCAGTTGGGAAGCTTCGTCTCGTCGTCATGGATGTTTCTGTGTTGTTGGTTTGCCCAGATGAACAGCCTGGAGGGGGATTCGATTAATTGAAGCTCTGGAATTTTGGGTGGTTCTCTGTTCGAGCGACTTGCGATTTCAATTCAGGTACCAGAATTAATCCTCATGTCGAGCTCTACATGTACATGTTTTTATAATTAGTTTTGAGATGGGTTGATTTTTGGAGAAGTTGGATTTTGGGCAGTGTGTTGGTTGGCTGTGTACGGTGGCAGGAATGGCTGTGGTAGTGGTGTTGGTCTCTCTTTGACTTGTTCATGATTTAATTTCTATTTCTGGAGCGTATGAGGATGTTTGTACATGCTTGAATTCCAGTTTGATTAAGAGAGGAAGAAAATAAGATTTTGGGCAGTGAAAACCACCGTGTAGCTACTATGTAGGAAGGCAGAGTGGTGTTGCTGGTGTGGTGGTTCATTTTGGGTTTGGCTTTTATTTTAAAAATGTATATGGGTGATCTTAGAATCTGTTTGAGCATTGTATTTTGGGAGGTGGTGATTACAGCCGGTGATTGTGGTGATTTGTAGTTTGGTAGTTCATTTATGATTTGTTAACTACTGGAATTATAGAAAGTTGAGAATTGGAGAAGTTGGTTAATTGAAGGCTTTATGTTCAGTTCATGCTTGTTGATCTTGATTATGTTTTGGGGTTAAATATTAGAGTGGACGAAGCTACTGTGTGCATTGGAGAATTATATTGGAGTTGGCAGACTTGTGATCTTTGAGTATTAAACAAAAGGGATAAAGAAGGCTTTAGAGAGTTGTTCAATTGATGCAATGGTCAATTATATTGGAATTACTAGTAGAGTTGCAGAGGCTCATTGAAGTGGAAGGCAAGCTAACAAGGATAGAAAGGAAGCTTTGGGTGTCCAGAGTAATTAGTTGTTGGAATATGGTTTTGGGTAGTGACCACGTCACTACTCACGACGGTGGGAATGGTGTGGTGATAGTTGGTAGTTGTCAATCTGTTGATCTTGGTTAATTGGTTATTGTTTTGATTGAGTTGGTTTGAATCAATTAAGTGATTAACTTGAAAGCAAGCTTAGCAGACGCGAACTCATAATGGGTGTGTAAAGATTATATTTTGTGTTGGAAGAAGACATAATTAGAAGGGAAAATAAACGGAGTTGTACATGGGTCTTGGTCAATGAAAATGACAAGTCGAAGTATAAAAAGAGAAGTGGAGTTATAGTATGGGCATGATTTGTAGGAATGCAATATAAGGATTAGGTGTCCTTATCAATTTTAAGGATTTGATCATGTTGATTTGAGGGTGATTCATTGACGTCCTGAGAGCAAAAGTTTGATATGCATACTTACAATTTTCAGAAGCAGAAGGATAAAGATTTCAGAATGCTTGTCGCTGTGTTTCTAGTTTCGTTTAACATCGGAGCTAACTCCATTTCCAAGTAGGGTCTCTCGGGGAACCTCATTTTAAATTGATAATTATAATTATATTTGAGATCAGTGTTTGTGTGACCTTGTTTGATAACTCTTGATTGTTATTGCTTTCGATAAAAGCATGTGTAATTGATGAGATGAGTTATATTATAATACGAGCATTGTTACTCAATTGGCATACATAATGCATTGAGAGATACGGCGAGTATGCATTTGAGAGTGGTGATTGTGGAAAGCTGAGAATGAGATTGAGAGGAGAGAATGCCTTTTGCGTAGTTGAGTTTTTTCGTGGGGATATCCAGTAGCTATGATCAGCCCACCGTGCACAAATGTGGGGAAAGTATGCCCCTTCGACGCCAGAAGTCGATAAAACGATCTTTTTGGGTTTCGGGACTGGGGACCATGAGGTTAACAAGACGACTAACAAAAGAGGCACATATATCGAGAAGTTATTGGCTATTAGATCATGTGTCTGAAACGTTAGAGTCACCTAAGGTGGGTAAAATACATGGTATGAGACGTGTAGGTTCTATTGTTTTTGATATATGGTGAAATGTCCGGTAACTAAGTGGAAGAACTCCATTTGCATTCATGCATCAGATTATTATTAATGCTTATGTTTTTAATTTATAACTTGTTAGTGTAACATACTTAAGATTAACCTTAAGAGGTTTGGTCCTACTGAGCGTAAGCTCACCACTAGAGATTTCTTGTTCAGGAACGTGCGGTACGACACATCTTCGAGAAGACAAACTGTGGCGTTGAGGAAGAGTCGAGTGAGATAGAACGCAAGGCGTTATTTTTTTTTCCTTGTAATTTATTTTGTTATTACAAATGTTTTATTTTCAACATTTCTGTAAAATATTTTGTATTTATCTGTTTTTAATTATTATTTTTTCGCTCGCGTCTCGGCTTCGACGTTAAATATTTATATTCCACCAACGCTGAAACCGAGGCGCGATAAAATCCCACCAAGCGGAAGCAAAGACGACGATGACTATGCTTCTACTCCGAGTACTCTTGACTTCAAATAAACTAATCTGCAAACTGGGCGATTTAAAACAAATGGCAAAGGCGAAAGTAAATTAAAAACGCTAGAATGAGTGGATAAAAAATAAAAATAATTTAATATAATACTTTAAGTAAAAGTATTATATTACGTTTTCAATGTTTTATAAATATAAACCACGATGCATGTATTTTAATAAAGCGTCCCACATTTAAGAAAATCATGTTTAAAAATCAGCCCCGCTGGTATGTCAAATAAATAAATAATATTTGGTTTAGAATTTTAAGAAGAAATACTTTTGAACATCAAATAATAACATATCACGACCAATCTCATTGGTCATATAAAAACACGGCCCCGCTGGTTTGTGAATTTATTAAATAACAGAAAGTCTCATAAGAGAAAATATCCCCGAAAACCAAATAATATAATATCATGACCAATCTCATTGGTCATATAATAGGGGAAGGTTATTACCATTTGATAGTAAGCCTCCAAGGCTAAGATTCGAGCCTTCAAGACTCTATAGCGTCCCACGCTAAACCTGTACACGTCGACCACCGAGGTGAATCAGACCTATGTGGTCAAGCGTCAAGTGACTAAGCTAGCTAGCATCAATATATATACGGACCCTGATATGGTGAAAATCCGAAAACAAAACCGAAAATATGCTTCTTATTATATATATATATATATATATATATATATATATATATATATATACACGGACCCTGATATGGTGAAAATCTCAAAACAAAACCGAAAATACGCTTCTTATTATATATATATATATATATATATATATATATATATATAACATCGACATGTCTTATATATCTTAAAATCACAAATAGCGAAAATATAAAATCTCCGAAAATCTCATTTCCGGTCTTTACATTTAAATACATATAAAACTTATTCAGAAAGATCAAATATGAATGATTAAAACATACTATTTGTGGAAATCTCATTTCCGAGTAAAATTATCTACTACTTAAAATAGTAGTAAATATATAACCAAAGTCTATAATTTACTTAAATATCAAGATCATAAAATTATATCAATTATAATGCTTCAGAAATTATTTATTTTCAATAAACTGCATTTCATTAAAATAGTTATGCATGCATTTATTTAAAATAAAAATCCACTCACAATACGGCCGAGCGCGCCGCTATTTCGAGCTCTTGTCGCATCGAATAACTTCTCAACCTGTAACAGAAACGTATTTAAAAAATATTTCAAAACTCGGAATTGATTATAAAAATTAAATTTACAGACGTCCTCACTCGCCCGAATAACCCCATTTCAATTCTTGTTATCGGTATTGGAATTGAGTCTCAAATACCGAAAAGATTTACGTCCAAACTTACTCAGGACACCCATCCCAACTCCCAAGTCCAATAACTTATTTTACTGGTTATTTCGTCGTAAAACCCTTTTAATCAGCTTTTACCCTTTTTACGGAAAGTCAACAGTAAAGTTATAGGGTCAAACAGTAATAATTAAAGTCAAACAGTAAATTGTTAAAGTCTAATTACTATTTATCATTTATTTTTAATGTTTACTCTTTACTTTTACTGTTAGGCCAATCACTATTCACTTTTTTACCGTTTTACTTTTCACCTTTTACCAATACTATTTACCCTTCTTCTTCCTCATCCACTGGCAGCCGTAGCACCGCCGCCACGCCGCCGGCAGCGCCACTACAGTGGCCAAAACACCTCAACATGCCTCCAATCATCACACCAACCTCGCCACAGTCGCAGAAACTCATCCCCGTCGTCTCCACTGTCATTGGGGTCTCCTCGGCCATAGACGACGGTCCAACACTGCACCACCTCCAATTTTTATAAAAAACCAACTAAATAAACATCAAACAACACCTAATCGACTCCAAACATCGTTCTGAACTCAATTCTAACCTCCAATTACACCAATTTCATCCTCTCTGCCACCCCTTCCGAAAACACAAAAAAACCCTAGAATTTTGAATTCAAAATTCTCCTTACCTGGTTCGAACTGAATCAATTCATTTTATGAAATTGTTGCACAGGTCGAGACCTTCAATTCCCCCTAAGAATCGGGCAGAACCATGGCCGGAGGAGGAAGTTTCTGGTTCGACAAAATTGAACCTTCTCGAGCTTCAACCAGTCGAACGGCGGCGATTCACACCACGCCACCACCACAGACTTGAAGAGGGAGCCGACACGAGTCGAACGACACCGGTGGTGCGCCGTTTTGTGGCCGGACGGCGGAGCTAGGTGGAGGTGTGACTGTGTCGGTGGGGTCGCGTCGCGTCGGGGACGATAAGAGGAGAAAAAGAAGAAAAAGGAAAGAAAATAAATAGGGAAAAGAAAAGTTACTATTTCGGGAAATTCCTCTCGGCTATTTATACTCGTCCAAAAATAGCAATTTACTCATTTTTACGTCGTAACTTTTTTATACGAACTCCAAATTAAACATAGTACATGTCCACGAACTCGTTTCAACGTCTTCTGTCTAGTAGAGAAATAAAATTCTTCACCGGATCAACTTATTTAAAAGTAAACTTTTAGAACTTTCGAATTGTAAAAACAATTTCCATAACGTAAAATAAAATATAAAAGTGTCAGGTGGTAACTCGAGGTTTGGGTCGTATCAGTTACTAAACTCAATAATTTTTTTTTATTGAAATCAACCTACAAGCTAATGAGATAAAGCGGTTCATCAAATATGTGAAATATACAAAACAGTTCCCTGATAGTGAGGACCCGAAAGAATATAGAAAAAAAGTTATGCGGATGGAAATTAGTTATTACGGAAGAGGAGAAGAAAACAAGAAGATGGATTCTTGAGAGCGAAAAAAATTATCAAAGACTCATACAAGTTCATTGAAGACTTCAGATGCCCCCAGCAGGATAAAATATCGTAAGTAATTTGAAATTACTGTTAGTCAGTAATTACTTAACAATAACTTTGTTCTAGGAGAAATAGATTGATAGTAAACCGTGTCTTTATTGATTGATAAGGAGGCCTTTATATAGGCATTACATCAAGTATCCCTGGTCATCAGGGATTCCCTATCTAATAAAGTATCAAGACTACTAGTCTTATTGGGACAAGACACACCACGGAAGTTACGGAATTAACCTTCCTTGAACACTCCCCCTTGTGTCGCGTCCTCAATGGTGCATGACCTGTTGCCTCGTTAAAACCTTTGCCAGCAAACAAAAACCTCTTGGGCAAAAATACAAGCATGGTCTAAAGGAAAAGAGTACAACGCACCAACTACAAGTATGTGAGACATGCATGACTAGACTCCCCCTGAAGTCTAGACGAAAACTCCCCCTGATAGTCAATCAGTCTTTGAGTTCGGATAAGCGACACATACCAATGCGCTTTACATGCTTCATAAATGTAGATTTGGGTAGAGACTTGGTGAACAGATCAGCGGCATTATCTTCTGAGCTGACTTGCTTCACTTGGATATTCAAAGTCTCTTGCTGCTGCTGATTGTAGAAGAACTTAGGCGAAATGTGTTTAGTATTGTCACCCTTGATGTATCCCAACTTCATCTGCTCAATGCATGCTGTATTATCTTCAAATATGCAAGTTGGTTCCATCGTAGTAGACTCAAGTCCACTAGACTCTCGAATGTGAGATATAACTGAGCGAAGCCAAACACATTCTTTGACTGCTTCATGTAGTGCAATAATCTCAGCATGGTTCGAGGAGGTAGCAACAAGGGTTTGCTTGGTTGATCTCCAAGATATCGCCGTATTCCCAATGGTAAAAACATAACCGGTTTGGGAACGTCCTTTGTGTGGATCTCACAAATATCCAGCATCAGCAAATCCTACCATCACATCATTTGGTGTATCTGAGTAGGAGGGGGTATCGCCAAAGCCGTATCGGGACCACGACTTAGCATCCTCGGGTCCGGATATGTTGGCGGATATGGCTGCAGGATGGCGGATGGCTGAGCCAAAGCCAGTCTTGGCGGATATGACTGGCGGATGGCAATCCGAGCCACGGTTTGTGCTGTTGGATGCAAGAGATCGACTAAGTGTCGAATCCTGATGAGTGTATCGATAGTATAAGCCCATGTCAAGGGTTCCTTTAAGGTATCGAAAGATGTTCTTGATTCCAACCCAATGACGTTGTGTTGGCGCAGAGCTAAATCTAGCTAACAAGTTCACTGAGAAAGCAATGTCTGGTCTAGTACACTAAGCTAAGTATAACAAAGCTCCAATTGCACTAAGATATGGATATTCAGCTCCCAAGACCTCTTCGTCATCTTCTTTCGGACGAAAGGGATCTTTGTTGATATCCAGACTTCTAACGACCATGGAAGTGCCAGTAGGATGCATAACTTTGTCCATGTTAAATCGCCTGAGCATCTTTCGGACATATGCAGATTGGTGTATAAAGATTCCACCACTTCGGTGCTCTAGTTCTAAGCCTAGGCAAAACCGAGTCCTTCCCAGATCTTTCATCTCGAATTCGGATTTCAAATAGCTAGCGGTCTCATTGATCTCATTTAGAGTTCCAATGATGTTCATATCGTCAACATAGACGGCTATAATGGCAAATCCTGAACTTGTTCTCTTTATGAACACACAAGGGCACAACTCATCATTCTTGTATCCTTTCCCAATCAAGTAATCACTTAACCGTGTGTACCACATCCTACCAGATTGTCGGAGTCCATATAGAGATCGTCTCAACCTGATAGCAAATGAACTTCGTGGTTTTTGCTCACTTGACTTGGGTAGCGAAAGTCCTTCTGGCACTTTCATGTACATCTCCGTATCTAGATCCCCATAAAGATACGCTGTTACAACATCCATAAGCTGCATATTGAGTCTCTCTGAGATTACCAAACTGATTAAGTATTGGAAGGTAATAGTATCCATGACAGGAGAATACGTCTCCTCATAATCAATTCCAGGGCGTTGAGAAAAACCTTGCGCCACGAGTCGAGTTTTATATCGCTGGACTTCACCATTCTCATTGCGCTTTCTGACAAAGACCCATTTATGTCCAACAGGCTTCACGTTCGGCGGTGTAGGCACAACCGGTCCGAATACTTGCCTTTTCTTTAGAGAGTCTAGTTCAGCCTGGATTGCTTCTTCCCACTTCGGCCAATCCGCCCTACGTTGACATTCATCAACAGTGCGGGGTTCCATATCGTCGTCGTCAATGACTTCTTGAGCAACGGCGTAGGCGAATGCATCATCGATATACATGGAATTCCTTTCCATAAGATTGTGCATGCATAAGTAGTTTAGTGAGATTTCCTTGTTCTCCAACATCAACGGTGAGTCTGAGGCGTCCCCCAGATAATTCAGAGTTGATTCTTGGACATAGGTATAGTCGGAGACAATCTCGTGTGACGGCGTCACAGTATCGATGATGAACGGATCGCTTTGTGCCTAGACACATGCCCTCTTTCTAGGTACATTGTCCTTGGAACCGATTGGTCTCCTCCTCTTTCTAGGAGGATCCGAAGTCGACGCCGGCCCTCCACTTGGAGGTGCCGAGCCTAGGCTGCCGAAGGCACCTAGGGCTGCGGGTCCTAGACCGGCGGCGCGTGCTCGGGCATGGCGAGGAATGTTGAGCCTTGCAGGTACATTCGCAGCAGGTATAGTTGTTCTTGTCACATTCGCAATATCAGTAAAGGAGTCGGGCATCGAATCCGCCACCTTTTGTAGTTCCAATATGCGTTGTATTTCGGTCTCATACTGAGACGTACGGGGATCATAATGAGACATAGTAGGAGAGAACCACGTCAATTCCTGACGTTCACTAGGGACGGATGCGGCCCCATCTCCCCCTAACGGCGAGAAGGATGTCTCATTAAAGTGACAATCTGCAAATCTTGCAGTAAACAGATCACCTGTCATGGGCTCTATGTAGCGGACAATTGTTGGTGCTTCATATCCAACATAAATAGCTAATCGTCTTTGTGGACCCATCTTGGTACGCAGTGGAGGCGTGATAGGCACATATACAGCACAACCAAAAGTACGTAGATGCGAAATATCAGGCTCGTAACCAGTTACCAACTGGTACGCACTAAATGGTTGGCTATCTGTGGGTCGTAGACGAATAAGCATAGCTGCATGTAATATTGCATATCCCCATGCCGAAACTGGCAAGTTTGTGGCCATGACAAGTGACCTAGCTACAAGCTGTAGTCTCTTGATAGCGGCTTCTGCAAGACCGTTTTGAGAATGAACGTGGGGCACGGGATGTTCAACTTCAATCCCAACTGACATGCAATAGTCATCAAAACACTTTGACGTAAACTCGCCAGCATTATCCAGTCTGATTGACTTAATCGGATTGTCTGGGTGGTGAGCCCGAAACTTAATGATTTGAGCTAGGAGTTTAGCAAATGCAGCATTCCTCGTGGACAACAACGCTACGTGTGACCAACGCGTTGACGCATCAACCAGAACCATGAAATATCTAAATGGTCCGCATTCTGGTGTGATAGGTCCACAAATATCACCTTGTATTCGTTGTAGGAACGGAATATTCTGTTTATTATCAATAGAAAAAGATGGTCTTGCTTGAAGTTTTGCTAGTGAACAAGCTTTGCAAAACGAACGATGAGCATTAGACATCGCTACAGAAGCATGAGAAGCAGGAGGAGGCCGAACCTCTCCTTTGAGCCGAGAGGCTGCCGGCAGCGGCATTGAGGCCGAACCAAGGCCTGAACGCCTAGATATGGCTTCGGCTTGGGTTTGTCCAGTTTTCTGGTTTCCTGTTTGCTTCTGTGATCTGAAAAATGGATGACCGTGGGAGCATTTCAAAATACGGATCATCAGATCACGACCCGGATGACCGAGTCTCTCATGCCAAAGCTTGTAAGCATCTGAATCGCATAAGACAACAACATGAGATTCATTGGCTCTAATGGTTGTGAAATACATGCCATTTCGAACACGCTTACACTTCTCCACAATGCGAGTGCGCATAGATTGAGTGGAGGTGATCAACAGATATTCAGTTCCATCTTCAACATAAGTGTTGAGGTGATAGTCGTTGTCACACACATCCTTGAAAGCTAGCAAGGTTCTTGGCGCCTTAGGCGCATATAGGGCGTCCTCTACCCGAATTTCAGTGCCATTTGGCAATAAGAATTGAGCAGTGCCACGACCCTTAATTACGGGTCCAGTTCCTGTCATCGTAGATAATGATGATTCTCTTGGCGAAAAATCCGAAAACAATTGCCGATTCCTCAGAATCGTGTGAGTTGTTGCACAATCCAACAAACACTCAATCTCGCCTTGATACATCTACAAAAATAATGTAAATAGAATCAATAGTCTACTTTAGACTTTGGCGGACACTTTAAAGTAAGTGTACTGAAGCAATATATCATCACAAAATGAAGTGCAGTAAGGCCAATAACATAGCCATGACATCGACATAACTTGAGAGAAAGAGATAAGCCTCATTTTAATCACCGAATACCAACATTGAGGGTTAACATAGCCTAGGTCAGAGATTGAGACCGGACACCGTCGTAGGTGGCGTGGCCGAGCCAAGACCGAGGCCAAGGCAAAGGTCGGGGCCAAGCCAAAGCCGAAGCTGTGGTAAGGCCGAAGCTACCCAGAGGCCGAGCCGAGGCAAGGCGAGTTGTGAGGCAATGCGATGCGACGGTTGAGCTAAATCCGAAGCATGGCGAGTCCGAAGACACGTCGTTTGCCGAGCTATTGATGCAAAAGTTGCATTTGTTCGATAGGCTATCGATTGTTGGTTTCAAAAACCGGATTCGGTGCTGAGCCAAGCTGGCGAGTGGCCATGGCGAGTGAGGCCTAGCGAGTCGCGGCCAATCGCTTAGTGGCATTGGCGAGCGAGGCTTGGCAAGTCTCGGCCAAGCGGCTGAGTGGCCATGGCGAGAGAGGCATGGCGGATCGCAGCCAAGTTGGCGGATCGCGGATCGCGGCCAAGTTGGCGAATAGCGGATCGCGGCCAAGTTGGCGAATAGCGGATCGCGGATCGCGGCCAAGTTGGCGGATCGCGGATCGCGGATCTCTCGTTTTGTCTTTGTGATCTTATTTCGGATATGAGTTAACATCACCAGAATTGTGGTGAACTCAACATAATTATGCCATTGAGAATTGGACGCATTGAACCAATTTTGCTTTCATAGGGATGTAAAAATCTCAAATTATTCATTGAATAAGAGAATTTATATGGATGACAACTCAAAAGTACATCAAGGTTGTTCTAAATAGAACGACTTATCGAACAAAGTCGTGATTTATTGACTATACTATGTCAAAATAACAATCAAAATCAAACTTGAACATGTATCTCATGACCTAAGTCAAATACTTATTCATAATCCGGAGTATCATACTCCTGAGTCCTACGTTTCTTGGTAGGTTGGAAGTCATCGATGGCGAAGTTCGTATCTTCCTCATCGTATTCTTCTTCCTCAAAGTCTCCTACATTGTGTGTTTCTTGTTCTATGTATTGTTTGTGTTTCTTGTAAGCGGATTGAATCTCTCTACTTGCTGTGCAATCGCGTTGAAGATGATTCTTAGAGCCACATTTGAAGCAAGGAGCCGAAGCATTGTTCGGCGTATGGCCACCACGCCTGGGACCGGAACCAAAACTGTTCCTCCCTCTGGGAGCGGCGGCGCCGCCACCATCCCTTGTCCAAGAAAGCTGTCGGCTACGGCCGGCGCCTCTTCTCCCTCCTCGTCCGCCACGTGTTGCTCTTGGCGTACGTGGTGGTGGTGCTTGACGTTCATGAGGTTGATGCTTTTGCTTAAAAGCTTTACCACGGGCTTGATGAGATTCCGCAATGAATTTCGGTCCTCGAGGCCTCTTATTGGTGGTAAGAATCAACTCATGGTACCTCTCTTTTCTTTGGAGCACATTCATCAAATCACTGAAGGTTTTGATAGTGCCTTTCTCACGGAGATCGCGGTACTGATGCGACAACATGGACGCAGATTCTGGGAACGTCGTGAAAGTCTTCTCCATCATATCATCATCGGTCTTTTCGACCCCACAAAAGCTCAAATCAGATTGCAAGTTTAGCATAGTCTGATGATATTCCTGGACGGAATCAAAATCCAATAAGCGGATTTGCTCCCAATCAGACATGAGGTCTGGGAGTTGTGCGTCATGCACATTGTCGAAGCGGTCTTTGAGGATATCCCATAGCTCTTTGGGATCGGTTTTCCTCAGGTATTGCTTCTTGAGCGTTGGATGGATATGGCGCCTGAGAAACATCAGGGCTTGTGCTTTCTGTTCAGGAGAAGCGCGTAAGCTTTCATCCTCAAGAGGGTTGATGGTGGCGGTAAATCTTTTACCAATGAAGGTGTTCTCAACATCTGAGATCCACCTCATGTATTCCTTGCCTTGGACATCCAAGATGTCAAATTCTGGACGCTGAGTGTCAGCCATCTACAGAACACAAACAGGGAGACGTTAGTATATTTGAATACTAATCAATTTTGATTGTTCTTTTAGAACAGTGCCAAGATATATCATGGTCACATAAATCGATTCTTAACGTGACTTCAAGTCACAATCGATATCTTCCCTTTGTTTTCTTTTAAAAAGAATATGTTATGGTTCACAGTGACATCACAGTCACAAGCATAACGGTGGCCGGTAACATCACAGTTACTCCAAAATACGTTGGCACCGGGGTGACTAAATCCGCGTATGCCGTCCCGAGCAGCGATAGAATCGGGATGAAGAAGCAGGGACACAGAAAGGTCCCGGAAGAAAAACAAAACCCAACTATTGAAATTTCAGAAGCGGGAACGTTTATAAAATATTTACCTCTTCAAGAGAAGCTTGATCAAACGAAACTTGACTCTTGGGGAAGCTTGTTTTCTTCGATTCTTCTTGATTTCTTCTCAATAACGAACTAAGCTTCAAAAGTCGCTTGCTTGGCTTGCGAGCAATCTTGATCTTCTGGGGGATGCGTGCAAGGGATAGCACGCAAGGGAAGGTTGCTGGCGAGCGTGTAGTAGGATTGCAGGCGGGCCGGTCTGCCGAGAGGCAGAGTAGGAGCGGCGAGTGAAGGTTTAGGGTTTTTGGAAAAAAAAATTTTCGGAATTAGGGTTTTTTAGGGCTATTAGACTGGAGGCTAGAGCATCGTGCTGATAACGTGTTCTAGGAGAAATAGATTGATAGTAAACTGTGTCTTTATTGATTGATAAGGAGGCCTTTATATAGGCATTACATCAAGTATCCCTGGTCATCAGAGATTCCCTATCTAATAAAGTATCAAGACTACTAGTCTTATTGGGACAAGACACACCACAGAAGTTACGGAATTAACCTTCCTTGAACAAACTTAGAATTATTGTTGGTCAATAATTACTTGTACGTGGTATTTGAAGTGAAGGAAATTCTTCTATAAAATGATGATAACATAGTTACTAAGCAGCATCCAATTGCAGTACTAGTTTGCATCAACAAATCCTTAATATGTAATCGTAATCCCAAAGCGAAGGAAAGCGTGTATGTACTAACGTGCGGTCAGATAATCAGTCTTCAAATGGCCAGTGTCTTGTGTTAGTAGTACACTTGGAGTCATCGGGACAGCGAGTCTGTGAATGTTGCATTTGCCAATCCATCAGTTCTCAATGCTCCATTGACAACTTCACGATTGAGTTTTATGGCTTTGGCTTTGATCGTCCATCTTTTCCTCAAAGAGTCACATACAGGTTCTAGTCTTGGTATATGTACAGTACCAAACATATATGTTTTGCCATTTGAGAGGCTACAGAGGAAAATTCTAGCATACACCGTTGCATACTTTGCAACTTTGCTAGATTCCTAATTAGCTAATGTCATCCCACTCCTTTTCAAAACCAAAACCCAGATTACCTCCTCAGCCAAGACCTCTTCTTTCATCGTATCAAGTTTCTTGAAGAAGCTCATGTCTTTACCTCACATCTACAGCCCAGTTATGATTTTGAAGCATTTGAGGGAAATTTCAAGGTGTGGTTGGGACAGAAACACTTATTTTCTGGAATGGGTCTCTCTTGAATTGAAGAAAACTTGGCTGAGAATGTGTTGGATCGATGAAGCAATCCGGGTCATGAACGCTGCCGAGTCGGGCTCTGCGCACCTTTGTGTTTTCTGCAGAGGGTGTCGGTCGAGGTGGCACTGGGCTTCTTCGACGATGGACTGGGGCGGCACCGTCGCCTTTTGGTCGTCGTCGATGCCGCGATGTGCTGGGCGGCGCCGATCACGCTCTCGATTTTGCTTTTTCGCGGTGGGAGGCGTTGAGGAAGGCTCGACCAGTGTCTTAGAAGGACGCCGGCGAGGGAGAGGGCGACCTCTACAGGGCTGAGGAACAGAAATGGGTGCCCTGAGCATTTTCAGACGGCAGAATAACCTTGGCCATTCTTTTACCGACGAAAAAGTTGACGGGGAAAAGAGTTTCTGGGGGGTTTTATTTCGGCAGAAAAGAGAATTTAGGGACTGTTTCTGAAATTTTTTTCAAGGTTATTAGACAAAGTATAGAGCCACGTGTTTATAATATGTTATAGGAGAAAAATAATAGATGTAAATTGATATTTTATTCATTAACAAAGAGTTTTTATATAAATATTACATCAAATATCCCGAATAATTCTATCTTAATTTGTAGGACTATTATAATGTCTTATTATTGGCTCAATTCCATATTAGTGTGTAGGTGAGCTATGAAGTTACAACTTCCTTATTAAATAGACATTTTTATTTACTTATAAATAAAGGAAACGACGCATTCCCTTCTAAAAGAAAGAAGAATATAACAAAAATATACTTTTGAAGGAAAATCATTTTATGAGTATGACGAGCATGCCAGAATAGTCATTACATGTGCTTCTGCCATCATCTCTTGATAGTCAAAAGTTGTGAGGAGTCCCTCACAACAGTACATGGCATAAGACTAGGAAAAAACTTAGCTGACCAACATAGGTAAGCTCTAACAGACACAAGTCAATCAGAGCTTGACACGTGTCATTTCAAGGGCATAAATGACATTTGTAAACACCCACCCAGCCCCTGTAAATGTCTTTTATGCCTTTTTAATTGCCACGTGTCAATCTCTGGTTGGTTTGTGTCTGTTAGAGCTGACCAATATAGATCAGCCAAGTTTTTTCCATAAGACTACTCATTACAAATTTCCACTCGCTCAAAGCGAGCCCATACGATATGCACAAAGAAAGCACATGCTAATAGGATGTCCATATAGATAAAAAAAAAGCATAGAAGAAATAACATTTAGCCAAAACTTACTATAGATAATTGGTTATCTATTAAATAATGAAAATAAGCACTAAATACTAATTTTTGTTTAAAGAATGTTAATTTCGTAATTTCCGTAGTGTGTCTTTACGTAATTATACTAAATTTCTAGTATTTTTAGTATATAAGGAATCTATAATTATTTAAGATACTTCATGTAATATCTATATAAATGCATCCTTATCAATCAATAATATGTCAATTTGCATTCTATTTTTTTTTCTCTTAGAACACGTTATCAAGCACGTGCCTCTAGCATTTGTCTAATAGCAAAAAAAAAAACCCTAACCCTAAAATCCCACTGTCGGCCACCACTATCTTTCCAGGGACACTAACCATTTGATTATAGCTATCATATTGAGTGATTTATGGCTATTTTGGCAAAATATGACGAATATGTAAGGTAATTTGCAGATCAGTCAACTTCAACAGAGCTTTGTGATTAGCTCAAGACGAACCGTGTTATATACTTTATATCACTTGAAAGATATGGCACTACAAGAAAATATGGCTTTGCCGACGAAAAAAAAAAACGGCCGACGAAACACTTTTTTCGTCGGCTATTTCCAAGAATGGCCGACGAAAAGTTTTGTCGTCGCAAAAAAAAAAAATTCGTCGGCCATTCTCATAGAATGGCCGACAATTTTTTATTTCGTCGGTAAAAATGAAAATGATTTTTTCCGTCGTCCCTAAAAAAAATGATTTTTTCCGTCGTCCCTAAAAAAAATGTTTCGTCGGCTTTACTCCTATAATGGCCGACGAATTAAAGTTTTCGTCGGCTATACAAATTTTGGAAGAATGGCCGACGAAGTTGGCAATTTCGTCGGCTATAAGTCTTTATATTTTCAGATCTGGAGAGAAGCTGCTCATTTGAAAAAAAACGGGAGAAATAGTGAAAAATCTGTGGGTATTGTTGAAATCCGTCCTCTCTTACATTGTGGAGCTATATATAGGTACGTATATGTGTATATATGTTGATTTTGAGTTTTAGTTGAGTTGATTTTGAGTTTTAGTGATTTTGATATAGTAAGTGATTTTTTGTTTTGTTGTTGTTTTAGTGTTAGAATGTATGTATATATGTTGATTTTGAGTTGTAGTTGAGTTGATTTTCAGTTAGAGTATAATTATGTGTTTTAATTTAATAATGTTATTTTAATTAGTGTTAAAATATATATAAATTAATATGTTAATTAATGGTTGTTGATAGTGTAATGAACTTAAATAATGGTTGTTAATTAATGGTATATATATATATATATGAGTTGATGTTGATAATAATATATATTGTAATATATATGTGTTAATTAATTTATTATTAATTAAAGTTATACATATATATTATTATCAGGCTATATATGGATCGAGATAAGAGTTGGATTTCGCTTCCAAGGCATGACCGACGATACACTACAGGAGTTGTGGATTTTATGAAGTTCGTCGAGGAAAATGCAAAAGGACCGTACCATTATTGCCCGTGCAAGAAATGTAAGTGTCGCAGTGATATGTGTCGATTTCCGATTAGGACAGTATGAGAGCACCTAAAGAGTAATGGGTTTTGGCCGAAGTACACACGTTGGATATATCACGGTGAGCCATCATTAGATGGATCGCATGATCATGGGCAGTATTTTGAGGCGGGCAGTAGTAGTACATCCAACGATCCAACAATGGCATTCGTCAACGACGTGTTTCCTTTTGAAAGCGGTGTACGTGGGGAACAATATATGCAGGACCCGGTGCAGCCGTTCCCACAAGTTGTCAACACTGCTGCCTTTGACAAGTACAACAAACTGATTGCATTGCAACAAACCCCTGTGTCTTCAAGTTCTGAGAAGACAGTTCTTCAAAGTGTGATGGAGGTAATGAGGATTAAAGTCGAGACAAAAGGGAGCATCAGGCAAGTGGATGAATATCTACAGTACACTTCTTCGTTGTTGGAGGAGGGTCATCGTAATCCTACCAATCACCGTCAGGTCCGAAGTATCCTCAAAGATCTAGGGCTTTCCTACATTAAGATCCATGCATGCACATTTGACTGCGTTCTCTTCTGGGGTGAAGATGCAGAAGGGAATGACCTTGCTAACCTTGACGCATGTCCGATATGTCAGTCTGACCGATATAAGTTGACGGGAGCAGGCAATAGGAAACCTGTGAAAGTGCTTCGGTATTTTCCGTTGAGAGATAGGCTTGAGCGGTTGTACATGTCAGAAACCACCGCAAAAGCTATGAGGTGGCACGGTGAGCGGGACGCGGGAGACGCAGATATCATGACACACATCTCTGACGGAGCGGCTTGGAAGCATATAAACAATGAGTTTCCTTATTTTGCGTCAGATGTCAGAAACGTCAGGCTCGGGCTCTCAACCGACGGGTTCAACCCTTTCGGCACCATGAGTCTTTCATACAGTATATGGCCGGTGGTTTTGGTACCTTACAACCTTCCTCTGTGGATGTGCATGAAGAAGGAATATAATATGTTGACGTTGTTGATTCCAGGGCCTGGTTACCCAGGGAAATGTCTCGATGTGTATATGAGATCATTGATTGAAGAGCTTAAGGTATTGTGGGACGTTGGTCATCCCACTTTTGACAAGTACAAGCAGGAGACGTTCCAGATGCATGTCATGGTTATTGGTACCATCAGTGATTTTTCTGCTTATGGGATGTTGTCGGGCAGCGTTGTTAGGGGATACAAGGCTTGTCCAGAGTGCCTCAGCGATTATGGGAGCACCCCTCATTGCAACAAGATATGCCGAATGGGTCATCGTGTGTTCCTTCCGGCGGATCACCACTGGCGTTACGAGTCCGCCGCATTTGATGGAACCGAAGAACACGGCCGTGCTCCCAGAAGATGGACAGGAAGAGAAATTTTAGCAAGACTTAATGAGTACGATTTTGGGCCCCTCAGCAATCATCCCGATATTGTAGCGGAAATACCTGAAAGGCCTGAGGAGTACAAATTCTAGACACATAGGAGCATATTGTGGGAACTCTCGTACTGGTGTGAGTTGCTGATCCGTCACTTCCTAGACGTTATGCACATAGAAAAAAATGTTTCTGAAAGTGTGGTGGGCACAACGCTGAACTTGGAGGGGAAGACGAAAGACGGTCCTAAGGCTCGCACTGATATGCAAAACATGAATATCAGAAAACCACTATGGTTGAAACAAGGGAAGAGAAAAATGCCTCAAACTCCTTACACCGTCAAGCCTGAGCATAAATCAGAAATTTTGCATTGGATAAGTCGGGCCAAGTATCCTTCAGGCTTTGCTGGAAATATAGCCAAGTGTGTCAACAGACAATGCAACAATCTGTACGGGTTGAAAAGTCATGACAATCATATCCTGCTACAACGTCTATTCCCTGTTTTCATTCGACCGTTCCTTCCCCGTCACGTTGTGGAGCCGTTAGTAGCGTTGGCAAGATTTTTCCAGAAGGTATGCACACGAGAAGTGAGAAAATCTGACCTCCGGGAAATGCAACAAGACATCGTTCATATCATGTGTAAATTTGAGATGATATTTCCTCCAAATTTTTTCGACATCATGCCTCACCTCATGATCCATCTTCCTCGGCAGTTGTTGCTTACCGGTCCTGTGCACTTCACTTGGATGTATCCGATAGAAAGGTACGTATTTTACACCTTATGTTAATTTCCTCATCAATATTTGTGATATAGTGTTAATGTATTATCATAACACTTTAAAAACTTGATTTATAGGCAACTTGGACAATACGGTGGTTTTGTCCAAAACAGATCCGCACCTGAAGGATGTATAGCTGAAGCATATATTGCGCACGAGTGCATCACCTACATGAAGCTGTATTTCGGAGCGTTACAGGAAAGCATACAGGAAGATGTACCGTCACAGTTCAATCTTTCCATACTCTCCGACGATGTTGTACTCGGTGGAAACATGCCAGATTCCTACAAGTTGAAAGATTATGAGGTAGCCATTGCACATTGGTGGGTACTAATCAACTGTCCAGAAGTTCAGTTTTGGAAGGACATACATCTACGCTGTGAAGGAGTAGCAGGTGATCGCGATTACCACAACCAGACATTCGCAGAGTATTTCGGCCGCTGGGTACGTACCTTTAACACTATTCTATACGTGTTCATATATTATTGTGTATATTTATTCATATTTATAGTTGATTCTGATGGTTGCAGATGGACCTTATTGCAAATGATAATCACCCAAATTGGTCGCACGAACTCAGACTTTTAGCGAGGAGGCCGGTCTATTCAAAAGTTTATGCGACGTGCAAGGTGAATGGTGTGTTATTTCGATGTGAAGACAGAGACCTCAGACTGAAAACACAAAATTCAGGGGTTATGGCACATGGTGGGGATGGTGGAGTTGACTATTACAGTGTTCTCCATTCAGTTGTGGAACTGCATTACGGGGAAGGCATGAAAGTGCACCTTTTCAAGTGTAGATGGTTTGACACACGGCCGCAGAGCATGAAAACCGATCAATACGGCGTAAGTTCTGTGAACACTAGTACATCATGGTATGAGGACGACCCGTTCGTTTTAGCCACATAGGTGAAACAAGTGTTTTATCTTGATGATCTCGCCAAGGGTGACCCGTGGAAAGTAGTCAACACTATCCACCATCGCAACATTTACCGGGCGTCTACACTTGGAGTGGCTGAAGAGAACGAGGAAGGGGGCACCGCGTATCAAGAGCCCAACTCAAACGGTATTCCTGACTCCTCTTTTATTCGCCTAGACACGCCGGTGCGAATTCGACGTGAAGAGTCACTGCTTGTTGATGTTGATCCAACTGAAGAAACTAACGAGGACTCTAGTGGTGAGGAAAGACATAGATTTCCCCTATCGAGCAATTCAGAAACCGAAGAAGACTCATCGGATGATTCCGATTACAATCCGACGGATTAAGTAATTTAAATGATGTAATCCTTTCATTTGCAATCAACTCATTTCTAATGAACGGGCGTGGGGATGAGCCTCCCAGCTAGGCTGGGTTCCAAACCCCTTAAAAAAAAATTTGAAATATGTTGACTGTTGGGTTTCTGGTTTTTTATGTTCAATTTTGGTTATATGTGAACAGGACATCGGAATAGGAGAGCTGTAAAACCACTTATTTTTTTGGTTTTTTTTCAGCGAATAGCCGACGAAAAATTCATTATTTCGTCGGCCATTACAATGGCCGACGAATAATAAATTTTTCGTCGGCTATAGCAACAATGGCCGACGAATAATGAATTATTTCGTCGGCCATAAGTTTTTTAAAAATAATTATTTTACGAACAATGGCCGACGAAAATTAAGTATTTCGTCGGCCATAAGTTTTTTAAAAATAATTATTTTACGAACAATGGCCGACGAAAATTCATTATTTCGTCGGCCATAAGTTTTTTTAAAAATATATATTTTATTTTTTACCGAAAACGACAAAAGAATAGCCGACGAATACTAGGTTTTATTTCGTCGGCTATAATTAAAAACAAAAAACAAAAAATGAGCAGCTTCCATTTTCTATCACTGTCGACAAACCATTGCTTCATCCTTCAAATGCAAATGTGTCGTGAAATAAGATATGACCGAAATATTGAAATACGTCTACGGTTGAAAAATGAGAAGATTCCGACAAAATCTGTGTGCCGAATGTTGCGGTTAGCTGTTTTTTACTTCCGTTTTCCTATTGGTAGCCTGACGGTCGGTAAATATTTTGAGGAAAATTTTTATACGATTAGTTGCGTCTCATCGATCTGAAACTATTCTCTGTTGAAGATCAGGCAAAAAAACGTCATTTAGACGGGCCAATTTTCGTTTTAAAGCGTTTAGAGGTTTGACTCACCCGGTTGACCGTCCCGATCGAGCCTTTAACGTTGTCAGATGTAGTTGAATTTTTTTTCATACATGTATTCAATCTTAACGGTGATATCTGACGGTTGGAATAGATTTTCCCAACTTTTAGATTCAAAATCGGAACATATGCACTAATGTTCCTTAACTTGTTTACTAAGTGTTTAAGTGAATGTATAGTTTCAAATAGTTACTATACGTAGACTCTTCAAATGCAAATGTGTTGTGAAATAAGATATGACCAAAATATTGAAATACGTCTACGGTTGAAAAATGAGAAGATTCCGACAAAATCTGTGTGCTGAATGTTGCGGTTAGCTGTTTTTTACTTCCGTTTTCCTATGGGTAGCCTAACGGTCGGTAAATATTTTGAGGAAAATTTTTATACGATTAGTTGCGTCTCATCGATCTGAAACTATTCTCTGTTGAAGATCAGGCAAAAAAACGTCATTTAGACGGGCTAATTTCCGTTTTAAAGCGTTTAGAGGTTTGATTCACCCGGTTGACCGTCCCGATCGAGCCTTTAACGTTGTCAGCTGTAGTTGGATTTTTTTTCATACATGTATTTAATCTTAACGGTGATATCTAACGGTTGGAATAGATTTTCCAAACTTTTAAATTCAAAGTCGAAACATATGCACTAATGTTCCTTAACTTGTTTACTAAGTGTTTAAATGAATGTATAGTTTCAAATAGTTACTATACGTAGACTCTTCAAATGCAAATGTGTTGTGAAATAAGATATGACCGAAATATTGAAAAACGTCTACGGTTGAAAAATGAGCAGATTCCGACAAAATCTGTGTGCGGAATGTTGCGGTTAACTGTTTTTTACTCCCGTTTTCCTATGGGTAGCATGACGGTCGGTAAATATTATGAGGAAAATTTTTATACGATTAGTCGCGTCTCATCGATTTGAAACTATTCTCTGTTGAAGATAAGGCCAAAAAACGTCATTTAGACGGCCCAATTTTCGTTTTAATTTATAGGGTTTAGAGGTTTGACCTTGTAGTTTGACCAAAGGTTTAGCCGACGAAATATTTGATTTCGTCAGCTATTTTCAAAGTTTAGCAGACGAAATCAAATATTTCGTCGGCTAAACTCTTGCCATCCGCTTAGTGTCCGCCGTTGGATGGCTCAGATCGAACGGCTGTGATTTTCCAAAGTATAGCCGACGAAATATTTAATTTCGTCGGCTAAACTCTAGTGATCCGCGCCTTTTCATTGTTCGCCGTTGGATGGGGGAGATCGGACGGTTGCTGAGCGCCTAAACTATGGCCGACGAGTTGATACATTTCGTTGGCTATACTTAAGTATAGCCGACGAAATTTTTTTAATTCGTCGGCTATACTATCGGGTATAAGTTTGTTGCAGCCGAACCCTAGCCTCCATTTGCTGCATTTTTCCAATCTTCCTCTTCGACGTGCAATCCGGCCCTCCTCCCTCTATCTCCTCCACGTCGGCAGCCCCGGCCCGACCTCCTCCCTCTTCCTCCTCCAATCCGGCCGGCAGCCCCGGCACCTCCTCCCTCCTCCTCCATTTTTTTCCGGCCGTCTCCCTCCTCCGTTTCCACTGCCTACGAAAGGCCTGTCCCTCCTCCTCCTTCCTCCGGCCGGCCTCCTTCTCCTCTGCCCGAATCAAGCAATGTAAGGAAATTTTTTTTTTTCATTTATGTTAATTAATTGTTAATTTAGTTATAATTGTTAATTTATGTTAATTTATGTATTTATGTTAATTTAGGTATAATTTATGTATTTATGTTAATTTAGGTAAATTTTAGGTATTTATGTTAATTTATGTATAATTTAGGTATTTATGTTAATTTAGGTATAATTTTGGTATTTATGTTAATTTAGGTAAATTTTAGGTATTTATGTTAATTTATTTATAATTTAGGTAATTATGTTAATTTAGGTATAATTTAGGTATTTATGTTAATTTATGTATAATTTAGGTATTTATGTATAATTTAGGTATTTATGTTAATTTAGGTAAATTTTACTTATTTATGTTAATTTAGATAAATTTTAGGTATTTATGTTAATTTAGGTAATTGTTTTCAAATTTATTTTAATTATATAATTTATACGTATAAATTGGTTTTTTAATTATATAAATTGATAACTTAATTGTATAATTTAGCTTAATTATATATATAGCTTAATTATATTTAATTAGAATTTGTTATTTAATATAATATAATTTAATATGTTAGAATATAAATTGTTATATTAAAATATGTTAGTATTATTGGTTATTATATTAATTAGAATTTTTATTTAATATAATATAATTTAATATCAATTAATGTATTAATGTCTCGGGCTTTAGATGGCCGATGCATTAAGAAACCTATTCGGAGGCCGTCGTGGCAGCAGATCTAGAGGTTCTAGAAATTCCGGCGGTTCCGCAGACTCCGAGAGGACCGCTAGCCAGCCTGAGAGGACCACTAGTCAGCCGCGGAGGAGTGTAGATTCATCCCAGCCGCAGAGGACTGTGGATGCAGACCAGCCGCGACGGAGTGTGAGTGCTCGGCACCAGACCCTTCTCCAGGCGGGGCGGCCGTCGAGCACTTCACTTCCGCATGCCGGTCCCTCTGTGGCTCCGAGGTTTAGTCGGCAGCTGTTTCACGAGGAGATAGCTGCCGACGTTCCTCAGATTCGTATGCCTGAGGTTCATCGGGAGCCGATGCCGAGTCCGACTCAGTCTGGTGCTGACTCGACTGAGGTTCCTACTCTCCCAAACCAGCTTTTCCTCCTGTACAACATTCCGGCGATACCGGAGGTCGACTATCAGGGTGTGCCCTTATGGCCGGATATGCCTCAGTACGTTAGTGCTGCGGAGGCATACCGGCAGCAGCCATTTGAGGACCCTGACCACCTTATTTCGGCGAGGAGAAAAGGGAAGTCGACAGACGAGTCATCCACTTCAGGTACCATTTGATTTTATTAATTAAATGTTTTATTAAAATTAACGCACTAATATTTAATTTTATTAACCAATCGTCGTTTTTGTGATAGGGACAGCCGCTAGCAGTTCACGGAGGAATACGAGAGGTGTCATCAGTTTTGACACGCTCAGGAGAACTGTTGAGCGCAGCGACAGGATCCAGATCAACGAACCTCCTAATCAGGAGGTTCAGGGGAAGAAAAAACGCGACTACTCGGGTTGCGTGGGGTCACTGATTAGGGACAGAGTCCCTATGTTGTGGACCCGGTGGGCTAATGTGCCCCAAGAGATCAAGAGGGAGGTGAACATTGCCGCGGCGGTGAGTAATTTAAAAAATTTAATTCATTTATCGTAATATTTAATAATTTTCGGTATTATTACAATTGTAAAACTAATAAAATATTATTTTTCAGACATTCTTCGAGATTGCCGAACACAGGCGGGATTGGGCGGACAACCAGCAGACCTTGAGGTACGTTTGTTTTTATGATATTATAATTATCTTATAATTATTAATATTTTATGATATTAATAATATTTCTAATGCACTTTTGTTTTTTTTCGTAGGTTCAAAGAGTGGAAGAACGAGCTGCGTCCCCACTATAACGAGTACGACCACCTTGGTCGTATGGGCACTCCCAGGGAGTTCGTGTTCCGGGAGTACGAGTGGCGTTGGTTGAAGACAGTAGACTTCAACAACCCAGTTATGCAGGTAAATACTAAACTTCAGTAAAAATGTTTATTTTGTTAATATTTTAATTATTAGTTTAATTATTTTATAATTATTACATTAATATTTTCTGATGCATTTTTCTAATATTTTATTATTTGTTTGAAGGAACGGTCTCGGATAAACTCTGCGAACCGCCGCCGGAACACAACCCCCCATCATGCTGGTTCACGGCCGTTTGCACAGTATCAGGAGGAGGCGCTCAGAGATCATCCTGATAGCAACCCGTACGTGGAGACGTTCAAGATCGCTTATCCACAAGCGACAGAACAGCTCGTAAGTCGTTCATTACAATTTTAAAATTTTAATTATTAATTTTACTTAATTATATATTTGTTATAATATTAATTTTTTTTTCCCGTCCACTTAGGAGAGGGTCAACCGGGCCGAAGAAGAGGTGCTCCAGCAAGTAGTTCGGGACACACAACCGAACATTTCAGAGGCAGATCTGGAAGAAGCCATGCGCCATGTCGACCGGTCCAGTGTCCAAACGGCAGCGAGGATCTTCGACGCAGCCTTCCCAAACCGGTCAAACAACTACTACTGTCGGGGTTTGGGAAGTGCTGGACAAGAGCTTCTGAAGACCACTAAGGGAGGTCAGAAGAAGGGAGGCGGGGAGAGCCAGCATATGAGGGGGGAAGTGCAGCGATTGGCCGCAGAATTGGCGACCTCGTCTCAGACAGTACAGGAGCTGCGCCGCAGCACACAGTAGTATCAGCAGGAGACGCGCCGCAGATCACAGCAGTATCAGTTGGATGTGGCCGGTTGGCATGCCGAATGCGAAAGAATTCGGCAACACAACTACGACGGCCAACAAAACTGGTGCTATGAGCTGTTCGCGGCACAACAATAAGGCCTTCCACCCCCGCCCCCATTTCAGCGGTTAGCGGAACCTCCAATGCCTCAACCTCCCGTCTTCGGTCAGCAGGATGACGAGCCTGATGGAGAGCAGGATGCTGGGGATGACCTGCTGGACTTTAGTAGTTTAGGTGATGATTAGGGTTTAGGGTTTATGTATATTAGAACGAATTTAATAAAAATGGTATTTAGACGTGTTTCTTGTTGGTGCAAATGCATGGAATGTTTTTGTGATTTGCAGGTTGCTTGGAATGGTAATTTAGAAAATAATTTAATTTTTTTTTCCCAAATGTAAGAAAAGCCGACGATTTTGGCATTATTTCGTCGGCTATAATAACTATAGCCGACGAATTTTACCAATTTTCGTCGGCTATAATTGTTATAGCCGACGAAAATTACATTATTTCGTCGGCTATAACTAATTAATGCCTATTAAATATTAATATATTTTGATAAAATAGCCGACGAAAATTATGTATTTCGTCGGCTATTGTTAACAACATATAGCCGACGAACATTTAGTTCGTCGGCTATATGTTGTTAACAATAGCCGACGAAATACATAATTTTCGTCGGCTATACTTAATGAATTTCGTCGGCCATACTCGAAAATACCCGACGAAGTTCGTCGGCAATTTGTCCCAGGTTTGGCCGACGAAAAATATTTTCGTCGGTACAGTCGTCGGCCATACTCTACTATAGCCGACGAATTCTTTTTTTTCGTCGGCCATTAGTATAGCCGACGGGGTTGTTCCGACGACGTATAGCCGACGAAAATTTCGTCGGCAGATGGTATAGCGGACGAAATATAACCATAGCCGACGAAATTTTTTTCGTCGGCTATTCATCCACATCTGGTAGTGTGGGTGTCTAGTTTCCATAACTCTTTATGTGGTTTGTTCATACATATTGTATCGAAGGAGTTATGACTGTTTAAGTACACAAATGTCATGTTGCGCGTGAATCTGATTTTCAATGCGAACTCTAGTTTTGAGTCGTCAAGCAACTTTCTTCCTTAAAACTAAGTAAAACTAAGTGTAGCTGGTCTAATACAAGGATAATGTGTTCGTATTCAATTACTAAAATTGACCACGCCTACTTTTGAAGCGTGTGAGGAGCGTTTGTATACGCCATTAATCTAAACTCCGAGATTGAGTTACCAATCAGGGGAAGTTGACACGTAGACATCAGGGGAGGTCGACCTCACATGTAATCGTCAATTGTAGTTGGTGAGTTGTGCACTTTTCCCATCGACCAAGCTTTTTATTTTACTCAAGTGGTTTTTGTTTTGCTTGACAAACTTTTAACGAGGTAACATGTCATGCACCATGTCACATTAGGTACGCGACACAAGGAAGAGTGTTTAAGGAAAATAATTATGTAACTTCTGATGTGCTAATTCTGTAACTTCTGATGTGTGTCTTGACCTAATTAGACTGGATTAACAAAATCTTTAGTCGATAGGGAATTCCAGATTATTCAGAGTAGTTGATATAATGCCTATATAAATACTTCCTTATCAATGAATAAAATTTCGATTTGCATCTATCATTTTTCTCCTAGAACAGTTTAAAAATTATTGAAAGTGAATTATTTGTGTTTGTAAATTTGGTCGGGTATTACTGTTTAATTTACTAAAAAAAATATGATTAATAAAAAAAAGGGAAAAAAATGGGACAAGAATCCTCTCATGTCCTTTTTTTTTTGCCTGACCTGACCTGACCTCTATCCGACGGTAGAGAGGCCTTACAGGGGGTGGGCTGTTGTAAGGTGGGCCTTGCAGGGGAATTATGGGCTTTAGGAGTTCAGAAGAGGATCCTAATCCAAAAAAATGGCCCAAGCCCAAATTGAAATCATGACACGTCACAACCTGATCTATACTCTAATATAAAGAGAGGCCTAACTCCCTGGATCGAAATAAGTCGAATAACAATCGAGTTTAAGGCGACGCCAAACCCTAATCGGAGCCAGCCATGAACCCGGAACTGAAACCCGCATCCTCGGCCACATCCTCGGCCGCATCCTCTGTCCTGGACCCCTCATCCCCACCGACGGACACGAACCTATCCAAGAAGCCGAAGCTGAACATCCCCGAGTCATATATATCCAAATTAGGTTGGACTAGCGAAGATCTATTACTCTCCGTGGAAGAACGGGCCAGAAACTGTTGGAAGACCTATTTTGCAGGTATGCTCTTGATTTTTATATCTTTTCATTTTGGTAATTTTATTTACCATGCATGTACCTCATCGAATTATCTGCAAGTCGATTAGGCTTTTTGTTTCTGTGTTTGTTAGGAGGACTCAATACAATACAATAGTGCTTTATTTGTTTGCAGCATTGCCTTGCATTTGAATTCTTAATGAATCCAAGAACAGAGAATAGTAAAAAGACAATGATATTGATCAAGTTTACTCGTTTTGCTGTATGTTTATTCAGAGTTAGGAGTATTCTTATGCGCTCTGTATCATATACGTGTATTAAGTTTGTGACTCCAATGATCCCCAACACCACTAGTTTGCTTAGGACAGGCTGCCGATATATATCTATGTTAACTCTGATGTCCATACGTTTCATTGCCATGACTTTTCTATCTCTTTCATTCAATACCACGTTAATTTTTTTTTTGTTCTTTTTTGTTGAAAAGAGAGAGAGAAAAATCCTCCTTCAAGGATAATCGCACCAGAAGTCATTCCTCCGGAACCTTTACCTAAGGGATGGGCATGGGGTTCTTACATCCCTGGGAGTGGAAAGAAGCAATTTGCTTATAAGATAATGTGCCTTAACTGTGGCAAAGGTGGTGACCACTTGACTGATGACTGCCCAAATGTTAATGATCCAAAGGCTGAGAAGTTCAGGGAGGCAGCTTTCACCATCAGAAGCATGCCTCCTAGTGATGTTTCAGGAGGGAAACTCTCACCCGAGAACAAGTAATGGACTGTGTATGACTTGTGTTTTAGCGTCTACTCTACTTATTTCCGTATATGATCAGTATAATATATTATAATCCTATAATCTTGCCAAGTCTTCTGGTTATTTGGAACTTGGTTATAGTCTTGAGCCTGTGGATTTGGCTAAAAACCTATGGTTGTTTAACTTGTGACAGTATCTCCATCTAATGTAATATGTGTTGTGGCACACTTGCATGCATTGTATTACCTTGTTTAGTGATCAATCTTTCAGATTGAGACTTTTGGCAGAGTGTTTGAATTGCCATATTTTCTTTAGCATTCTATTACCTTGTTTGGTTATGTATCTTTCTGAACGACTCTTGGGGGGGTGTTTGAAATTGTCATATTTTCGCTTGGAACTTGTCTGTGGTACGCCGTTGCATAGCATGCAGCGGGCTTCTATAATATAAATATTATCTTCAAACCAAGTGTAAAAGGTAGCAGGTCATCCAAATCTGTATGACATGTTTTTTAAGTAGTAAACGGTGTTGTCACTCTCCAAACCTCCTCCGTCTTATTTCTCAGTTGGGTGTTCGCCTCAACCATCAAAACTAGATCTTGTTGACTTGCCGGAGAGGAGAGGATTATGGGGTACTGTACACACAATATGATATTACATGTAGCCTCTCTAATGGCAAAACATGTTTGATATTACACAATGTGATACTGTACATATACCAAGACTAGATCAAAGCCAAAGCCATAAAACTCAATCGTGAAGTTGTCAATCGAGCATTGAGAACAAGGGTACTACTGGCAGAAGACACTGGCTATTTGAAGACTGATTATCTGACCACACGTTAGTACGTATACACTCTCCTTTGCTTTGGGATATTACGATTCTTTCCTTTGCTTTGGGATTACGATTACATATTAAGGATTTGTTGATGCAAACTAGTACTGCAATTGGATGTTGCTTACGATTGTACATGTTCATGCTTAAAGCTGGGGACACTGCTGATGTCTGCGAGATGGACTTTGATGATGATAAAATGGGGATCATTGATCATCTTAACGTAATTGTAAGGTCCCAGTTTAAATCCATATTTGGTAAACTGAGATATATTTACTTCAAACTCTCCCAGGTCTGGTAAAGTAATAGTGGCAATGGATGGTTTTGCATTCATCAAAAACAAATATGGCAGAAGAGGCTACTCAATATGAAGGTTTTCAAGCTTCGCACATTTGCATCTGGCTAAACCAATATGAAGGACAAAGAACACCTTCTTAAACAAAAGTTCCTACATTTTTGCATAATTTCTACAAAGCAATAGATTTTGCTTAAGAGTTCTTCCAAAGATTTACTTTTAGAAGATCTAGCGCTTAATAATCTGGTAGCAGATGAGAAATGAGACACAGCAACAAGAATAAGCAAACTGAGAGTCATGGTATGGCTGAAATAACATGTGATAAATGTCGTTACGTGACTAGAGTATGGGATGCTCTATCCATCACTAACAATTTAATCTAATAACAACAAAGGGAGGGTGTAACAGAATAATACAAGGAATTTCATGACATATTCAAGCTATAAGTTGTAAATCCATTCATAGAAATCAACAGAAACGAAGTTCAATTACACCTATGTCAACTCTGTGAACTAAATGTAAAAGAATGTTTTCAGGAGTTTAAGGCCTGCATACCAGTGTTTTGGAAACCCTAGGGATATCTTCATGTTGTTCCTCGGCCCTTGATTATCCTGATGCCTCTGCCATATTAAGACCTAGTTTCATGTACCATGGGAAGTAAAATAGATTCCTTGATCGCTCGTTTCATCAGGATCTCCTGCTCTCATCTTTTTCTTCGTCATCTCAGCCCATCTAGCAAAGACATGGGAGAGTTCAAAGTTACCAGCAAGCTTCATCTTTTGCGCCATCTCCACAAGGATGCCAGGTTTCCCAGCTCTGGAGAAGTCGGCAGCAAACTTGTTGAAGTCAAGCTGAGGAATTTTCATTCCTTGCTCTATCATCTGCTCTAGATATTTGCAGGCCTCCCCCGTTCTTCCCTGGCATATAAGACCTCTGATGAGAACAGTATAAGCATTATCATCTGGGCAACACCCTTTCTCAATCATCTCATCCCATACCGCACGACCCATGTCATAATTTCTTGTCTGAAAATAAGACTTCATGATCATGACATAGGTGTGTATTGATGGCTCAACACCATTTTGAATCATTTTCTTGTATATCCTGACAGCATCATCTGGCATTCTCTGCCTTGTCATTAACTTGATCAAGGCATTATAGGTCACCCCATCAGCAGTGCAACCATCTTGCTTCATAGCTTTCAACAATCCATGAACCATATCCATCTTGTTCTGATTTCCGAACCCTGAGATTAAGGTTGTGTAAACCACAACACTTGGCTGGCACCCAGATTCACGCATTTCATAAAAAAAGTGGATTGCTTCTTTCATCTGTTTTTGCTTGCAGAAGTTCTGAATCAGAATACTATAGCTTCTAACATCAGGTGATGGCCCCTTGGCTTTCATGATCTCAAACAACTTGATATCATCAGACCTCTTGTGACTCCTCAACAAACCTCCAAGCATGATATTATGCGTAACAGTGTCAGGCTTAAACCCCTTATCAATCATTTCATTCCACACCCTCCCGGCCTCCATTAAATTCTTCACCCTGCACCATCCATTAAGTAACACTGCATAAGTTTGCAAATTTGGGGTAAACCTCCCTTTCAACCTTTCAAAGAGAACTTGCATTTCTTTTCCCAACTTTGCCCTTCCGAGAGCATCAAGCAAGCAGTTCACGGTATCGACACCATACTTGAAGTTGTAATACTTCATAAGCTCAAAAATTCCAACAGCTTTCTTCCTCTCTTTGGCGGCAGCAAAAGCTTTGAAAGCAATGACAAAAGTCTCCATAGTCAATAGCCCTTTGACTCCCATTTCTTGGAGCAGCGATACCATAGTCTCAAACTGTCTAGTCTTCCCTATAATACTCACCATGGAGTTATAAGTTGTGGAATCATGTTCAAAACCTGGCTTCTCCCCAGCCCAACAGAAAAACCGAAAAGCCGGCTTTCTAGCATGGTGGAAGCGTTTCAAGACGGCGACGACTAAATCATGAGATAAGTGAACACCACATTGATCAAGAACAGCCTCCATATTCCTATCCAATGCAAACAATTCATCAATCACCTTAGAGACCCTATCAACCTCCTCCGGGTCAGCACTCGAAATAAAACTATCCTGATCCTCCTTCTCCTCCTCACCATAAGTATCAGGTTCGGAAAGTGAATCACCACTAGTGGTGTTACTATGAAAGCAATCCCTACTTGGTAGCAAATGAGTAGATGGTTGAATTGAAAATGAAAAAGTTGAGGCGAGAATTGAAGGTGGTGATGCTAGCATTTGTGCTTGTGAAGTAAAGAGTGAAGTGGGGTGTGACAAAAGAAACGGAATTTGAGCATGACAACTATAGAGACTACAATGAGGAGCAGAATTAAGCAAACCAGACAGGGGCAGAGAGCCACCACTAGCACCGAATCCTCCTCCTCCTGCTCTTCGTCCTTCACCGGCCGAGTGGCGGCACTGTAGGAACACATCTGATTCAAACAGAGACAATATGCCTCTTCTGCTTCTGCTTCTTAGAAACACTGACATTGAACACCCATCAACTGAATCGGAAACTCAGAGAGAAGCAGAGTCACGAGTAAACCAGAGTGTTAGTTATGTTGGGCCTGGGACCATTGGGCCAGGCTGGCTGGCTGGCCCAATGAAATAGCTGAAATGGAAGCGATGCAGAGAGTTAGGGATTCCCACCAAAGAAGACCGGCCGTAGCACTTCCCGGGCTTAATTTCCCGCCATAAACATTCTCGATTATAAAGTGGGATCCATACTCTCTCATTCATTCTCTGAGTTGAGTTAGGTTAGAGTGAGAGAGTGAGAGAGGAGAGAGAGATGTCGTCACGTCGTCGGAGCAACGGCGCTTCCCCATTGGTGAACCCACAGCGTCAAATCACTTCCTTCTTCGCCAAGGCCTCTGGTTCTCCATGTCCATCTCCATCTCCAATCCCTAAATCCGAATCGAGGAAATCTTACGGCGAAGAGGTCATCGGGAAGAGGATCAAGGTGTACTGGCCCAAGGATAAGGCCTGGTACGAAGGATGTGTCAACTTGTTCAACAAGGAGAGCGGGAGACACTCAATTGAGTACGACGACGGAGACGAAGAGACATTGGATTTGTCAAGCCAGAGATTCGAGTGGCTTCAAGACGCCGTCCCGACCTTGAAGCGCTTGCGCCGAGGTCCGACTCATTCCGATGATGATTCCGGCGATGAGGATTGGGGAAAGCAAGTGGTTGAGGAGGAGGAGGAGGAAGACGAGGTTGTTATGGAGTTGGAGGATGAGGAACTAGACAGTGATGAGGGACCTCCCAAACCAAAAGGGAGGCGCACCGCTAAACGAAAGTCGAATGCCGGAGGGAATTTGGGGTCCGCTAAGAAGACCAAGACTGGCGCTGAGAGTAAGTGGTTCCATTCTGTGCTACTGAGCTCTCCAAGTTCTGTTCTTTTTTTTTTATGTTTCATTTTGTATACAGATGATAAATGATAATTGTAATATTGAATAATTCCATTCCACATTCAGAATTTAATTTCCAAGACAATACCAATTTGAACTATGTTAGGCACAGGATGCCCGAGTTAGTATACCTTGATCTGGTCACCTCCACTCAGAATAAGTAATGTGATTATGCATATGGCAATGACAGCCTTATAATATAGGTTCATGTTTGATGCCTTGCTGAATTTGAGTGTGCTTAACTGTAGGCACTAAAGCGGTTAATGGTATCAATACTGGTGATGCCTCAGAAAGGTTTAGCATGCGTGAATCTGACAAGTTCCATTTCCTTGGGGAGTAAGTTCCTATACTACTTATTCACTTTGCATTCCTCAGCCTCTCCCATTCTATACCTGTTTTAATCTGTCACTGTGCAAATCATAAAAATTGCAGATAACAGATGCAAGAAAATTGCCACTACTTATTGACCATGAGTCATGGTATTTTTTGTTTTCCCAAGATCCTAGTAAAAAAGAATATGTTCACATTAACATAAGCCAAAGCTGAACTCTTTTATCTTAGTTGGAGGCATTTGGAAAATGTTTATGTTGATTCTGATCTTCATACACGTATTCAATTGCCTTGGTCTGGATACAGAAAATGCAAGGATGCCAACAAAAGACGTCCTGGCGATGCAGATTATGATCCAAGAACTTTGTATCTACCTCCTGATTTTTTAAAGAGTTTATCAGGTGGCCAGGTAATTGTTTTTTGTCAAAGGGGTTGCCTAAAGAGTTTTGATGCACTTTTTCATCATGAACAATATTAATCTTGTGATATGTTTTCAGAGACAATGGTGGGAATTTAAGTCAAAGCACATGGACAAAGTTCTCTTTTTCAAGGTATTCTTGTCCTTTATGGTAGCCAAGTAGTGGTATCACTGGTATGTTATGGCAAACAAATTCTCAGGGTAACTGGTCAAGTCGAATGGTGAAAATCTACTCTTTTTGCTTTATTGTTTTGTGCAGATGGGCAAGTTCTATGAACTTTTTGAAATGGATGCACATATAGGAGCAAAAGAACTTGATCTTCAATATATGAAGGTAAGTGATCTTGGACTTTATCTTGATGCTGTCTATTGTGTCATTTTTGTATATGGGGGACTTTGTGTGTTCGACATTGATATTGATTTATTTTCAAGGCAAAAGAAAGTTTATTGTAACAGATACAAGCTTTTCTCTTCTTAATATTCTCAGATTTCTATTAGCATTGTTTTAACTGTTTACAGATATTTAGTCGTTTATTTCCAAGTAGTGATTTGACATAGGCTAATATTAGGGCGAGCAACCCCATTGTGGATTTCCAGAGAAGAATTTTTCAATGAATGTGGAGAAACTGGCTAGGAAGGTCAGCTTTATTCTCGTTGTTATATCTTGAGACATTTTTGTAACTTCGTCGAAGTTAAACATTTTCATTTGCATAGCAGGGGTACCGAGTTCTTGTCATAGAGCAGACAGAAACACCTGAACAGATGGAGCTTCGTCGCAAAGAGGGTGGCTCTAAAGATAAGGTATCCTCAATTTACATAAATCACCAAAGTTTGTGGTGAAACTAATCTTATCTATTATACGTGTATGTATTTCTTCTCCTCTCAGACAGCTACTTTTTTTTAATAACCTTTTTTCAAATTTCTTTACAGTGCACTACATAATTTCATTTTCATCTTGAAGCTATTTATGAAAAACTGGTCCAAACTTTTGAGTTTTTCTTTGCAGGTTGTGAAACGTGAAGTATGTGCAGTAGTTACAAAAGGAACACTAACTGAGGGAGAGATGCTGTCAGCAAACCCTGATCCTTCTTATCTAATGGCAGTCACTGAAACTCAAAATTTAGCAAACCAAAATGCGGAGCGTGTTTTTGGAGTTTGTGTGATTGATGTTGCTACTAGCAGGGTTATTCTTGGACAGGTAGGACCGTACCATGTCATCCTCTGTCCTTTTTGGTTTGGAAATTTGTGCCTGCCCTAATTCGTCTCTTCATTTTCTTTGTTATCTCTTAGTTGTCCGAGGACATATATATTTGATCACAAAAATTGGGATGTTGCTACTTTTTGCTGCTCTTAAGTCAAATAAGATTTCTTGTTCTTGTTTCCATGTATGGTAATGTCCTTTGTCCTTTGCTTCTTATATGTCAAAATGTAGGCCGGCTGTAATTAGCCTCTTCATTTTCTATTATTTATTATAGCTCTCTGAGGACATGTGTGATTTTTCAGAATTCTCATATTGTATTTCCTCGATCCTTATTGCAATTTCTACCAATATATCATAATGTCCTCTGTACTTTGGCGGCTTAATGAATCACGGGTTTATGTATGGGTCTGTTTCTGACTATTGTTATCCGTGTGCCAGTTTCCAGATGATTTAGAGTGCAGTGCCTTGTCTTGTCTCTTGTCTGAATTGAGGCCCGTGGAACTAGTAAAACCTGCAGAACAACTTAGTCCTGAGACAGAAAAAGTACTGCTAAGGCATACAAGAAATCCACTAGTGAATGAGTTAGTTCCACTTTTGGAATTCTGGGATGCTGAGAGAACTGTTTCTGAAATTAAAAGTATCTATAGCCTTGCAGATGATTCTCATATAGAAGAAGATGGCCTGGGTTACCTGCCAGATGTGTTGTCTGAGCTGGTGGGAGCCGGGGAGAATGGCATATGTGCACTTTCAGCTCTTGGAGGTGCTCTTTTCTACTTGAAGCAGGCTTTTCTAGAAGAGACATTGCTTAGATTTGCAAAATTTGAGTTACTTCCAAGTTCTGGTTTTGGTGGTATCATATCAAAACCATACATGGTTCTCGATGCAGCTGCTCTAGAGAACCTCGAGATTTTTGAGAACAGCAGAAATGGAGACTCTTCAGGGTAAGATTTTTATGTCGAGAAATTTTTTCTTATGTTCTTTCATTCAAATCTGAATTCTTAGGTATTGTATTTCTCTCTGAAAGGACTATGTATGCACAATTGAATCACTGTGTGACCGCATTTGGGAAGAGACTGCTTAAGACATGGCTCGCAAGACCTCTGTATCATGTAGAGGCAATTAAGGAACGCCAGGATGCCGTCTCAAGTTTACGGGTAAATGCCACAGACATATTTTCTTTTCATTTCTCTTTCCCTGCTGCTGGAATTTTTCAAGATATTGTCGGTGCTCTAGCTTCTCATTCTTTTTTATAGTATCCAGCCGGCATGCCTTTTGGCCTTCGTTGTCAACTTGTCATACAAATTTTCTAATGGATGCTTCTTTGTAGGGAATCAACCTTCCACATGCGCTTGAGTTTCGAAAAGCAATGGCTAGGCTTCCAGACATGGAGCGTTTGCTTGCACGGGTCTTTGCTAGCAGGTAACACTAGAAACAGCCAGTTGGTTTAATATCAAATTACAATTATAGTAAACATTCTTATTGATACTGTAATGAAGGTTATAAAAAAAATGATTTCTCTAAACCAAATCTGATGGAATGCAGTAAAGCTAGTGGAAGGAATGCTAACAAAGTGGTTTTATATGAGGATGCCGCCAAAAAACAACTCCAGGAGTTTATTTCAGCTTTACGCGGATGTGACTTAATGGCAACAACTATTTGCTCTCTTGGTGCCAACTTGGAAAACGTTGAATCTTGTCAACTTCATCATTTGCTGACACCTGGTACTAGTTTCTTCCTTTTTCTTTTTGTGTTTGTATTTAGCCGTTATACTTTCAATAGTTTGGGATCTTCTATTTGTTGTGGTACATGCATGTATACTATTCATTGTTTTTAAAAATCTTGGTACGTCATCTTTAATTGTTTGCAGGTAAAGGTCTTCCTAATGTCAGCTCTGTTCTGAAACACTTCAAGGATGGCTTTGATTGGGTAGAAGCCAATAGTTCTGGTCGTATAATTCCTCATGAAGGAGTTGATACTGAATATGACTCTGCGTGTGGAAAAGTGAAAGAGATCGAGTCTCATTTAACCAAGTACCTTAAGGAACAGAGGAAATTACTGGGAGATAAATCGGTAAGTGCGCCTAGGAAATGGTGTGGTAAAATTTGGTGCTTCTAAGTTCATTTTCACCTAAATTTGGTAACTATATTTCTGTGGGTTTGTTACAGATCACTTATGTTACAATTGGAAAAGACGCATACTTATTGGAAGTTCCAGAAAGTTTGCGTGAGAGTATACCACAGGATTATGAATTGCGTTCATCCAAAAAGGTAATAAAAATATTGTAGATGGTGAATAAAATATATTAGATAGATGTTGTATGTTAGATAACCATAGTCTTCCTTCTCTCTCTTCTCTACGTGCAGGGTTTCTTTAGGTACTGGTCACCAACTATTAAGAAGTCATTGACAGAGCTCTCACAAGCTGAATCTGAAAGGGAGTCTTCACTTAAAAGCATTTTGCAGAGGTTAATTGGACAATTCTGCGAGTATCATATTAAGTGGAGACAATTGGTCTCTGTGACTGCTGGTATGCTATCATTGCCCTTGCAGTCAACAATTCCATGAATTTAAATTATTTGGTGTTTATCATTGCCCATGGCTGATGTTGACCTTACATATATTTGTAGAACTGGATGTTTTAATCAGTCTAGCAATTGCAAGTGATTATTATGAGGGGCCCACCTGTCGGCCTGTTATCAAGAGTTCATCAGATACAGACAAAGTGCCCCTCTTCTCTGCAAATAGTTTGGGACATCCTGTTATTAGAAGTGATTCTTTAGGAAAAGGTACATTTGTCCCCAACGACATTACTCTTGGAGGTACTGATCATGCAAGCTTTATCCTACTGACTGGCCCCAACATGGGTGGGAAGTCAACTCTGCTTCGCCAAGTTTGCTTGGCTGTGATTTTAGCCCAGGTAAAGTGGTAGTCTTCTATTGCGGTCTGATTTAATACTTGTTGGTAGTTTTAGTATATAATTTGTAGTCATTTCATTGCTTTTTGTTTCAGTTAGGAGCAGATGTGCCTGCAGAGAGTTTTGAGCTGTCTCCGGTTGATCGAATCTTTGTTCGGATGGGTGCCAAAGATCATATCATGGTAGGCCAAAGTACATTTCTCACGGAGCTTTCAGAAACTGCAACAATGCTGGTGAGATTCCCTTAATTTATATAGTAAGCCAGCACAAAGTAGTTTGATATTATAATGCATTGTACTAATTTATCAGGAATAAGAAAGCACCCATTAAAATGAGTCATTTGAAGACATATGAGTCGTTTGGGAATGTATTTTATTTTGGTCAAATTTAGAGAAACGTAATTGATATATCTCATGCATATAAATGAAAGATTACTGAGGATTGATTTTTCACCTTATCCACATCTGATCTTGAGCATGATGCACTCTATAAAGATCATAATCCCATCTGTTTTCTCAATTACTCAAATGCATGAAGTCGTACAATTACTTTTTAAGCTTATAAAAACTTTTGAATCATATGTCTCATCTGTGTCTCAGCTCCCAGGGTCCTGAAGTGTATATATATTCCGATGAATTAAAGTTTTTATAACTACATGTGTTTTGGTGTAAGATTTTATACTTTTAAACCTTTATTTCAATTTCTATGCAGTCATCTGCTACTTGTAACTCATTGGTAGCACTGGATGAACTTGGACGTGGGACATCAACTTCAGATGGACAAGCCATTGCGTAAGTGTCCATCATAGTATCATATATGTCTGGTTCTGCTTTGAGAAATTCAGTTTTTGAGATTGATTTTCTCTAAACTGTCAGGCAATCAGTTCTTGAACATTTTGTCCACGAGGTTCACTGTCGAGGAATGTTTTCTACACACTATCACAGACTAGCTGTTGATTATCAGAATAATTCTCAGGTAAGATCTTTTCTTCTGTTGCTGAATTTTTATTGTGACATGGTTCTTGATTAGATCATGTAGTGGATTTTGTAACAACCATTAGGGTTTATGTTATTGATTCTTTTTATCTGCATCTGTCTTTAAACATTGCCTTCTGTTATTATCCAAGTAGGTTTCACTCTGCCATATGGCATGCCAAGTTGGAAATGGAGACGGAGGTGTGGACGAAGTCACATTTCTTTACAGGTTAACTCGCGGTGCTTGTCCCAAAAGCTATGGTGTCAACGTCGCCCGGTTAGCTGGTAAGAATCTTTGCTCTGTGTGTTCCTCATAAGATAAATTAACACCAGCCAGTACAATTAGCTGTGAAAATGTAAATATTAGTTCCCCTCTGATCTTGAATAGTATAAATGATCTAAATCTGAGGCACCTTCACGGTCTTATCTGCAGTATTCCTCGACATATGAAGCATGTAGTTTATGGACAAATAATTATGCATGTAGGATAGAGTATGATATGTGCTTTTTGACTGGGAAAATTTATGAGTATCAAACTTGTTGCTATCTACACGCCTTGCGGAACTGAACGTGTGAATTTTACTCAACTTTAATTATTAGTCAATTCACTAATTTTTAGTTCGACATAGATCCAGTTATTACTATATTTTGCTTCAGGACTTCCTATTTCTGTACTTCAAAACGCTGCTGCCAAGTCCAGGGAATTCGAAGCTGCATATGGTAAACACTTGAAGCAAACTGAAGATAGCTTTCCCTTTCAAAGTCCAGTTGACAAGATGGTTGAGTGCATCCAAAAGTTTACCAACACTGTGGTGAAGTTGACTAGTCACGAATCTTCTGAGGGCATTGACATTGACTCCCTGACTGAAGTTTGGCATAAGGCAAGATTGCTTGCGCAACAAAGTTGAGATGGTGCACTTTTGTACTTTCCAAGTCAGGTATCTAAATTTAGGCACTCCATGTGGATTTTGACAACTTCCTTCACTACTTTGTAGCTATTTGCAAATAGTCTTACTACCAACTCATGTTGGAGTGCAAGTTCACTCATTTTTGATAGAATGTTCAACTAGAGACAGAATGCAGATGATCTGCCTTAGCTGGTTGGATCGACCAACTCCTTAGCTTCCAAGGTAGATTTACCACAAAAGTTGGAGGCAATTTTTAGGTAGAAGTGAGGAGAAACCTCCTCTTGAAGTGTAAATGATAGTTGTAATGTCAATGTATTTATTCAAATTTCAAGAGCCAGGCTGAGGCCTTAGGTTGTTTAATTTCCAAGGTGAGTGCAATTGGTAGATTAGAGGTTGGTTATCCGTTAAGTAACAAACTAAATGCGGTTGCTGAGATGTTGTATATCAAACCTGCTGGTACTTTTTCAGTTTTTCTTGTTCTTGCTGGGTTGGTGGGCAAAGAGGGGACCTATCTTAGCCTGAAATTGAATCTCAATTGAAAGAAAAAAAGAATGGATATCTCTTTTCATTTATATGTCAAGACATGAGAGAAGAGAGCTTTGATGTGATGTGCTCCTTTACAAGATGGAAAAGGAAAAAAGTACAAGTATGGGTTGGTTGTGTTCTATTAAACAGCACTTTGTTGATGGTGATCGGCATCTTCTTGGTGGTGGTTATCTTCTCCCTGATTTGATGTCTCATCATCATCATCATCGGAGTCCTCCTCCTGATAATGATACTGATATTGTTGGCGGATGCTGTTCTGAATTGCTGTGATTGTTCGGTATAATATGTACATAGGCAAGATAATTCCGCTAGCCCTTAGAATAAGTACCTGCAAAGTCGAGACTAGGATTAGCACCCGGAAGCATGTAATTGCATCACCATTACTGAACTGACGGATTCTGATTAGTACTTACAGTGAGAAGGGCGAAGGGGTAGTCTTCATCAGTACCAGTAAGCACCACAAAGAGGTGCCTCACAAGTAAAACTACCGTAAACTGCAAGGCAAAACCATATCATATATTAGATACATGTCATATTCCCTTGTCAAAGTCAAGCTACATGGTAAGAGCCTAGGACTATCGAGTTGCGACAGGGAGAGCAATTAGTCAATTAATCATTGTGGCTTTGATTTAGTCAACTATACTAGAGTAGTGGCTACGTGATCTCCTCTATTAAACCCCATACTGGGACGCGCATTCTTTTTCGTGGAGACTAAGTTGGCTCAAAGTTAGCAAGTGATCCATTTGAGAGTTTAAGAGGTGGAGGATTCAAACGTGGAATACACTTGAAACGTAGGGTTAAGTTCTCTTAGCTACAGAATTAATAAGAGGAACAAACTTACAAGGAGAGCGAATGATCGACAAAAATTGGCACTTCGATCAGCAGTAGAGGAGCACACCCTCTCCAATCTGGGGCTTTCTGATTCCTCCTCATCTTGCTCTCTTCTTCTATGAACCCGCACGCTGTCTCTGTAAATGAGAATCACATATAAAATTGCATAGGATGTCAGAAAATGCCATAAATCATATGCTAGTGATGAGAATTCCATTTGCTAGTCGTACCATGTTATCAATGCACTAATTATTTCCGACTCATTCTCTAAATCCGACTCTATTGGAATAAACGTGCTTTTAGTTAGTTTAAAGTTCTGCTGCCTGCATCTGCATTTTGATTGCAATCAAATATAATAAAACTCTTGTCTATTTCCCAAGCAACGAGAATGCGGATAAAAGCAACCGCCCTATGTGCAAGTGAGTTATTCTAAGAAATTATTTACCATAAGTGAAAAGTAAAACAGTAAATCAATGTACCTGATAGTTACAGCTGATTCATCCAGCTCAGACTTCTTTGGAGGTGCTGTGTATCCGGGTTCATACTTCTGTAGAAATTGAATTCATTTATGGTTGAGTTTCGTTTTGCTGAACCTCATAAACATACCAAACCCTTTATCTCTTCAAAATTAAATGTTTCATTTAAGAACACAAGGAGGTTTCACTTCTAAGCTAAGCTAGCAAGCTTAACTGATGAAACTGACCAGAAACGTACTTAATTATATTCCTTCCATGAGTTTTAATACTGTGGCAACGAACAAAGAATCAGAATTCCTTGACATAAACCCATCGAGAAGTATTACTTACGTTTGCATCGTAAGGAAGGCACTGATATTCTAAAACCCAGGAGAAAATGAAAGAGACGGACTTGGACTTGGACTCGGAAGATAACTACAAAAAGTTGCAAGAAAAGACGAATTTTTTCGGAAGCAGCCCATGAATCCAGACAAACCAGAAAACGATGCAAACGAGTTGATCATCTCAAAATAAAAAAATGACATTCGACCCAGTTTCATTTCCAAAACTCAAATTCGTAAACACCAAGCCACCCAAATTCTTTTCATACAAACAAAGCATAAAGAAAAAAAAAATGAAGCAAGAATGAATCAAAGAATTACCTGAAGACAAATTTCACAGGTTGTGTTGCCTTTCTCGTTGCACCATCTCTGTATGCAATCTCTGTGAGCAAACTGGAGTCAAGTGATCAAAACGAAACAATTGTCAGTTAAAGCTTGTTCAACCAAACTCAACACACCCAGAAAACAAAAGCAAAAGCAGAAGCAAAATAGAGGGTGTTTGAATCACCTTAACAGTTCCAGAGCAAGCACAAGGGGATTCCAAGTTCTTGGAGCTTCCAAAATCTTCTTCATGGCAAATCCTACAGACTGAAAAAGACGACGAGCATAATTTGAAATCCTCCTCCTCAACGTTAATGATGACATCTCCTCCCATATTTTTTGAATTCCACAAGTTTGGAAAAGGGCCTGTTTCTCTGCTTTTGTTTTCAAAAACCTCTGTTCTGTCCTGCGTGTTGCTCTCTCTCTCGTTCGAGGCTTTCGTTTAAATAAAACGAAGATGACTGACATTCCAAAACTGCCCTTTTTTCAATTATCCGAATAATGATTTGAGTTCTCCTGTTTTGTCAAAATTGGCCACTTTCCTGTTGCGCGTTCAGGCTTTGACAATTGACGCCATTTGTATGTATGTATGTATGGACTCCATTTACATTTTGCACAGTCAAACACTCTCGATCTTCTTCAACCATCCATAAATCTGTCTAGAACGTTTTAGCAAAAAACTTGACAGAATAATAGTTAAATTCGATGTCTTGTATTATCTTGGGTCTTCATTGTCATTTGAACATGAGTCATGTTTCCAGCTATGTCAACAATACCCAAACGTGACTACATTGGTCAACATGCATCCTAATCATACACAACAAATCAATACATATTTTTCTTTGTATAAATGGGTGATTTAATAGCATTTACTCCCTTATTGTCCATAGGAAACCATCCGTGTTCTTTCATAAAACATATAAAGACTTGGTGATTGGAAAAGTGTTTGGCATATATACTACACGTCTACACATGGTAATTCTAGTAGTAATGTTTCAAGCTCTACTCTATCAGTATGGTTAGATCATGGTATTCCCAAGTTGAGCAATTATCTCATAAGAAGACAAAATTTAATGTGTCAATTGGTTGGCTAGACTCGAAATTTGCTAAAGAACTTACAAATTAAGTACGTACATGTTCACCCCCAATAAAGCAAAAAACAAAAAAACTTTCCCAAATTATGTTGAAAGAAAACTATAGATGCTGGTTTTGACACTTTCTTTATAATGAATTATAATGTAACGATATTGTGATGATTTGATTTTTTTAAGTAGGACTGGGCACGGGACGGGACGGGACGGGACGGGACGGGACGGGACGGGATTAGACTAATCCCACGTCCCGTCCCACGCTTTAAACTCGGGACGGGACGGGACGGGCCTTGTGTTTTTTTCAATTCATCCCACCGGGAGTAATCCCACTCGGGATCGGGACGGGACGGGACTAATCTCGTCGTCCCGTGCATGAATTCAACCTGGATTTGCATCTTCGAGAAATTGAAGGAGGATGACATCTGAAGACCAGAAGCAGAAGGAGGATGACTTGAACCTGGATTTGCATCTTCGAGAAATTGAGTCAATGCGGCGGGAAGTGATGGTGATACAACTGATGCCCCTGTTGATGACATCTGAAGACCAGAAGCAGAAGGGTTCGGTCGAGCTGCTATCTTCTTTCCTCTAGCCATCAGCTTCGGTAGAGGTTGGTAAAATCTGTCAAAATTGAAAAGAATCATAAGATGGACTGGTGATATGAACTTTGGACTCATCACCCATGAAACCAAAAACTGAATTACTGCAAAATATGAACAATTAAAACTTACCCACAGAGCTAAATATGGCGAAGACCTACGACATCAGCGAAGTGGGCAGCCGTTCGCCGATAATTAGTAGAGAACAGAAGGGGAAGATGACGGGTGAAGGGAGGAAGAGGAACCTAAGGGTGAGGGTGAGCTTTCGATGAAGGCAGGAAGAGGAACCTGAGGGTGAGCTGAGGGTGAGCTTTCGATGAAGGGAGGAAGAGGAACTCAGGAACTAGGTATGGGATTTAGGGGAACCCTTCTGCTATTGAGAACTCAGGAGCTTTCGATAATTAGTAGAAAATGAACGGTGATGATGAAATAGACGGTTGAGATTATGTGCCTTATTATTGCGGGACGGGACGGGCCTAAACGGGACTTACACTCTTCGTCCCGCGTCCCGTCCCATGTTATTGAGACGGGACGGGATGGGACGGGCCTGCTGTTTTGAGATTTAAGTCCCGTCCCATTCCGGTAAATTTCGGGACGGGATCGGAACGGGTTCGGGATTAGTGTTTTTTATGCCCAACCCTATTTTTAAGTGTGCCACTGGTTCTCTTCAATATAATAAATATTATTAGTGTTTGTTTGTTTCTTAATTTAAAGGATGTGTAAAGAGATTTATTTGGCAACTAAAATTAAGTATCTATGGATGTACATGTCGGACGTAATAGTAGCAAGGACAATTTTGCAGAAGAACAAAAGACAAATACATGTATTAAGGACATGAACATTGGTAAAGCGAGTTCAACAAAAAAAAAATGGAGGAACAATCAGGACAGAGGGGCAGTGCTGACTGTGGCGATTTAATTCATTTTAGATTGGAAAGAGGAAAACAACACCAAATTATTAAAAATCAAATTACTGAATTTCGTTTTTTCTGTTTCTGTTCAGGGCGGTCCCTCCGGTCCGAATTCAAATTCTGGAGGTGCCGGTTTGAACCAGGAGCCTCCTCCGATCATGGATCAACGGCTAGCATTTTAAACGGAGTGGGGCCCTCTTTCATATGATTAAAGAATCAGGAAACGGTCACCACCAATGAATGTGATTTGGTGGACCCTAGTTTTTTTTTTTTGATGAGACGTATTATATTGTTGCCCGCTGTTGATATTTTATATTTTAGAGTTAAGGTGATTATGATAATGGAGTTAAGGGAAATGAAAAATTAATAAAATGGTGGGATATAATATAAATATATTATTAGTTAAACAGAGATGACAATGATGGAATAATAAGTGGATGTATCATGGTGGTGACATTTGGTCTTATCCCCCCATTTTCATCATCTTTGGTCTTATCGTCTCTCGTAGTCGCAGGTTTATCTAATTATTATTACTTATCTTGTTAGGCATAGCATGGCACAAAGCATGCAATGCAAAAACAAATATAAGACTGGGAATAGGGAAGGCCGGGGGGGGGAGGGAGGTGGCTAATTAGGAGGAGGAGGAGATCAAGTTGGCGGCGCAAGTGGTCGGTCGGCACTATCTTAAGCTTTGTGTGGGGACGTATCAGTTTGGAATGAAGCACGTCACCGGCCACAGCAAGGCCAAGCAGCACTAGCTAGGTGTTCGCTTTCTCTTTACCAAAGTGCAAGTCAAGAAGAGCAAGGCAATGAATAATTGTGTGTTATATTCACATTCTCCCACAATGGGTATATTTATACAAGAAAGAGCTTAAACCTATTAGGAAACAAATTACAACTAAATACACAATATCTACAATTCCTAATACAACTATATATGACTGATGTCAATACTCCCCCTCAAGTTGGTGCATACAAATCACAAATGCCCAACTTGTCAAGTGAGTCATAAAAAACTTTACTAGAAAGAGCTTTAGTAAGAATGTCAGCCAACTGCTCTTCTGTAGGAACAAAAGGAAAATAAATAATTTCCATGTCCAATTTCTCTTTAATGAAATGACGATCTACTTCAACATGTTTTGTACGATCATGTTGAACAGGATTATGAGCAATTTCAATGGCAGCTTTATTATCACAATAGAGCGGCATAGCTTTCCTCGGCTTGAACCTCAAGTCTTTGAGCAAGTTTCGCAACCACAACATCTCACACAAGCCTCGAGCCATTCCTCTATACTCTGCTTCTGCACTGGAACGAGCTACCACTTTCTGCTTCTTACTCTTCCAAGTAACCAAATTACCACCAACAAACGTAAAGTATCCCGAAGTAGACCTGCGATCTGTGATATTACCTGCCCAGTCTGCATCCGTATAACCAAAGACATCCAGATGACCATTTTTCTTAAAAACTAATCCCTTTCCAGGAGCAGACTTTAAATATTGCAAGATACGAAAGACAGCTTTCATATGAGTCTCACTGGGATTGTGCATAAACTGACTCACCACACTAACTGCATAGGCTAAATCAGGTCTGGTATGAGATAAATAAATCAACCGACCAACTAACCTTTGATATCTTGCTTTATTCGTGGGAACCTGATCCAAATACTCTGCTAACCGATGATTTTGCTCGATCGGAGTATCAACCGGCTTACAATCAAGCATTCCTGTTTCAGCAAGTAAATCCAGAACATATTTTCTCTGACTCAACACAATACAATCTTTCCCACGAGCAACTTCAATTCCCAAAAAATACTTTAGATTGCCCAAATCTTTCATCTCAAACTCAGAAGACAACTGTCTTTGTAACTTCTGAATTTCCTCAAAGTCATCACCTGTCACAACCATATCATCAACATAGATTATCAGAGCAGTAAGTTTACCACCTCGGTGTTTAAGAAATAATGTGTGATCTGAATTACTCTGTCGATACCCAATACGTCTCATGAACTTAGTAAATCTCCCAAACCAAGCTCTAGGAGATTGCTTCAAACCATAGAGAGACTTTTTTAATTTACACACAACTCGTTCTCCAGTAGAGACACCATATCCAGGAGGTAAATCCATATAAACCTCCTCATTCAAGTCACCATGCAGGAATGCATTCTTAACATCAAATTGTTGTAACGGCCAATCAAGATTAGCAGCTAACGAAAGAAGTACCCGAATTGTGTTAATCTTGGCCACTGGCGCAAACGTCTCATCATAATCTACCCCATACTTCTGAGTGTAGCCTTTAGCCACCAATCTTGCTTTGTATCGATCCACCGAGCCATCTGAATTATGTTTCACGGTATACACCCATCGACATCCTACTGTTTTCTTTCCATGTGGCAACGACACTAACTCCCATGTACAATTCTTCTCAAGAGCATGCATCTCGACTGTCATTACTTGCATCCACTTTCCATCCTTCATCGCATCCTGTACTTTATTAGGTAGAGACACAGAAGACAATTGATTCACAAGGGCAACATACGATTAAGATAGTCTATGGGTTGACACATAATTAGCAATAGGATATTTAGCTTTTGCATCCATAGTGGGTTCATAATGCTTTGTAGGCTGACCTCGAGTAGAACGACTAGGGAGGTGTTTAATTGGAACACTAGTGGACACAGGACAAGAACCAGAAATTACCTCAAGGGACGATTGGGCAGGCGAAACCTGAGAAGGGGAAGAAATCTCTGGAGAACTATTCACAATTGGATCATGATTTGTGTCTGAAGGAAGTGCTGAAATCGGTTGGGTATCAAAAACAGAGCAACTGTACTGAAGTTCCTGAGCCGGGTCGGGTCGGACTAAATCCGGGTCGGGTTGAGCTGGATCCGGGTCGGGTCGGACTGAAGCCGGGTCGGGTGATCTGAGATCCGGGTCGCCCTGTGCTGCGTTGGATCGAGCTCCTCCCCGAGCTCCTCCCCTTGACGAAGATGACGACGGCAGAGTTGCAGCCGGGTTGGGCGACGGGACGGCGGCGTCTCCTCTGTGGCTCCCCGGCGACGGCGTCTCCTCTGGAATCCCAGGCGATGGCGTACCTCTGTCGGATGCGATGGGGATGCAGCTTCCAAGCACGGACGACGATGTCGGAGGATCTCCGCCTCCAAGCACGGACGACGACCTGGCTTCCTGCTGGCTTGCTGCTCCGGCCTGCTGACTTGCTGCTCCGGCCGGTTCAGTATTGTCTGTGTCGGCCGGTTCTTGCCTGTTGGCCGGTTCTTGCCCACTGAACAAATCTACGTTACTTGCCAATTTTGCCCCTGACAGGTTTGTTGCTGAAACTGAAACAAATCGGCCATCTTGCCCACCGAACATATCTTCATAATAACATGACTTCTCCCCCTGACGAGGAACCTCCGGAACGAAATAACAAGAATTTTCATCAAATGCAATGTCCATGCTTACATAAAATCTCTGGGATGAAGGATGATAACACTTGTAGCCTTTTTGAGTTGAGCTATATCCGACAAACACACACTTCAGGGCTCTTGCATCTAATTTTGACCTCTGGTTTTTATACAGATGAACATATGCAACACAACCAAAAACACGGGCAGGAAGAGTGTTTATGATGGGATAGACACAAAGTTGGATAGGACATCCAGCGGAACACGACCTTGAAGAGGACTAGACGGAAGACGATTAATAAGATGAGATGCACACAACACGGCTTCACCCCAAAGGTACTTAGGCATGTTAGCACTTAATAGCAGAGACCGAGCCATGTCCAGAAGATGGCGATTTTTCCGTTCAGACACCCCATTTTGCTCAAGTGTTTGGGGACAGGAGGTTTGATGTATGATGCCATGTTGTTGAAAATACTCATGAAACGAACTATTGACAAATTCACCCCCATTATCGGACCGAAAATTTTTAACATGAGCATCATATTGGGTACGAACCAGATTATGGAATGCTGAAAAAGCTGAAAAAACAGCGTCTTTTGTTTTAAGCAACACTACCCAAGATAATCGAGTAAAATCATCAATGAACAAAACAAAGTATCGCATTCCAGAGAGAGTAGAATGTTTAGAAGGACCCCATAAATCCGAATGAATTAACTCAAAAGGCATACTACTAGAATGAGTACTTAAAGGATAACTAGACCGATGACTTTTTACCACATCACAGGTCTCACAATGAAGATTAGTCGCACTAATTCCCATAAATAATGAAGGCATGGACTTCTTCATAACACCAAAAGATGGATGACCTAACCGTCGATGCCATAGCCATAACTCTCCTAACCGATCAGAATTCAATGTCAGGGCCAAAGACTTTTCCGGTGCTTGTGTTGGCTCTGCGTACATGCAATCCAAGTGAAACAGTCTTCCCCTCAGGTCTCCCTTGCCAATTGTCACCCTGGTATACAGACTCTGAAAAACAACATACATTGGAAAGAAGGTTACAGAGCACTTATTTTGTGCAGTTAACTGAGAGACAGATAACAGATGATGGGACAACGAAGGCACATAAAGAACATTATGCAATATAATAGATGGTGTAACTTGAATGGACCCTATACCTAAAACAGGAAAAGATGCACCATTGGCATTGGACACATGAGATATAGAAGGAGAGGATAAAGACATGAAGAATGATTTATCATATGTCATGTGATCTGAAGCCCCGGAATCAATTATCCAAGTATTTCCACCCATAAAGTCAGAAACATGTAATGCAATACCAATTTTACCTCCAGTTACATTACCCTTGGAAGGATCTTGTCCTTCAATGCCGCCATCAAGTTTTACGCCGAAACTTGAGTTATCGGTGACATTCTGAACCACAACAATCTCCCGATCACAATTTTTTGCTTCAGATGCACTTGTTTTTCCTCCGTCAACAACAATCTCTTCGTCACCAATCTTCACCATTTTTGTTTGTTTCCTCTGCCTACCTATCCAATCTTCACCAATCTCCTTAATCAACACAATCTTCAAACTGCCCGGAACCAATCTGTGGCTCCCCAATCAATCACCCGATCTTCAAACTTACCAATCTGCCCGAATCTTCAAACCTACCTTGCTCCTCAATCAACACAATCTTCAAACCTACCAATCTGCCCGAAACTTGCTCCTTAATCAACACCGTACGTACTGCTCCTTAATCAACTTGCTCCTTAATCAACACCGAACGTACTGCTCCTTAATCAACCAATACTTACCCTCTGCCAAAACCGAAAACTGCTCATTAATCCAATACCAACTAATTCAACAAAGAACCACTAACCGAAAGAACAACGGATTTTTATCTGCAGCGGAAATCAGATGAAAGCCCAGCCGAGTCCGAAAGGATCTCGGCTCTGATACCAAGTCAAGAAGAACAAGGCAATGAATAATTGTGTGTTATATTCACATTCTCCCACAATGGGTATATTTATACAAGAAAGAGCTTAAACCTATTAGGAAACAAATTACAACTAAATACACAATATCTACAATTCCTAATACAACTATATATGACTCATGTCAATAGTGCAGTCGACCACTTGGCTTCATCTTCTTTCTTTCACTCCCCTTCTTTGTCTATATTGGTCGACCTATGCTAATTAGCCACAACTTTATCCATTTATGTATCTTTTGTTTGGGCCAGGCCCCTCGTTCCTAACCAAGTCATACTTCTAGATCATGCCTATATATATATGTCTTCATTCGCGGCCATCTTAGCTACTATTGTATTCCTTATTGCCAATTAAGCTATAGCTCGATCTCTCATGATCTCTCGCTTTAATTTATGGATGAGGCAAATACAAAGGTGCGTCTTGTTTTAGTTAAATATAACATGATTTGGGAGAATAATTTTCTGATATATAGTTCATCTCACATTAGAGGCTATATATATATATATATATATATATATATATATATATATATATATATATATGATACAAGGAGTACTACAACTCTAATTATCATGTACTACATATAAAAAATAGGTAAGTATTAACTACCTAATTTACATTCCTAAATAACATGACTCACGCTAACACTCCCCCTCAAGTTGGCGCATACACATCAACCATGGCCAACTTGCTAAGTGAGTCATAAAATGCATTCTTAGACACTCCTTTTGTGAGTACATCTGTAAGATGCTCTTCTGAAGAAATAAAAGGAAAGCTAATGATCTTAGCATCTAACTTTTTCTTTATAAAGTGACGATCAACCTCCACTGAGGCTCCACATGTTTAGTACGATCATGCTGAACTAGATTCTGTGATATATCAATAGTTGCTTTGTTCTCGCAATATAACCGCATCGCATTTGACAACTTAATACCCAAATCACGTAGCAGATTTCTCAACCACAATAATTCACACACTCCATATGCCATACCTCTATACTCAGCCTCAGCACTAGATCGAGCCACAACCTTCTGCTTCTTACTCTTCCACGTAACCAAATTACCTCCCACAAAGGTAAAATAACTGCATCTGTGAAACCACTAACCTCAAGAATGTTGTTGTGTTTGAAGAACATTACTCCTCTTCCTGGAGCTGACTTCAAGTATCTCAAAATCCTCACAACAACATACATGTGATCCACACTTGGATTATGCATGAACTGGCTCACTACACTTACTGCATATGCCACATCTGGTCTGGTATGTGTCAAATAAATCAAGCGTCCAACTAACCTCTGATAAAGAGTCTTGTCTGTAGGTACTTGATCAGGATACTCTGCTAACCGATGATTCTGCTCAATAGGAGTGTCGATAGGTGTGCAATCTAACATACCTCTTTATGTCAAGAGATCAAGAATGTACTTCCTTTGGCACAAGTAGATTCCTTCTCTCCCCCTTGCTACCTCAATTCCTAAGAAGTACTTGAGGTCACCTAAGTCCTTCATCTCGAACTCAGGAGCAATTAGCTGTCTTTGTAGTCTATCAATCCCTATAATATCATTACCGGTAATCACCATATCATCAACATAGATGATTATGACAACTACCTTTCCTTGCTGATGCTTGAGAAACAAGGTATGATCAGAATTACTCTGTCTGTAACCAATCTTTCTCATGAACTATGAGAACCTCCCAAACCAGGCACTGGGTGACTGTTTGAGACCATACAGTGACTTTCTTAATTTGCATACAAAATCACCAGTAGAAGTAGTTACATACCCAGGGGGAAGACTCATATACACCTCTTCGGCTAATTCTCCATGAAAAAATGCATTCTTGACATCAAACTGTCGGAGGGGCCAGTTCAAACTAGCAGCAAACGAAAGAAGAACCCTGATAGTATTCATTTTTGCAACGGGAGCAAAAGTCTCATCATAATCAATACCATATGTCTGAGTAAATCCCTTTGCAACAAGACGTGCTTTATACTGGTTCACTGATCCATCTGCGTTGTGTTTCACAGTAAACACCCAACGACATCCCACTGCCTTTTTTCCATGTGGTGGAGATACAAGTTCCCAAGTATCATTCTTCTGCAATGCCATCATCTCTTCCTCCATTTTTTTCCTCCATTTTGGATCTCCCAATGCATCCTGCACTTTGTTAGGGACTGATACAACACATATTTGATTCACAAAGGATTCATATGACTTTGATAATCTCCTAGTGGACATATAGTTGGCTACTGGATACCTTGATTTGGCTTCTAAACTAGGTTCATATCTTTTGGGGGGATGACCTCTACTAGACCTATTAGGTAACACATATTGTTCACTATTAGGCTCACTACTACTAGGAATAGTGGAAGGACGTACCTCAAATGATTGATCTTCTACAGCAGGGAGTTGTGGATCAGGAGTATGAGTGTTGGCAGGAGGGGCAGATTGATCTTCTACAGCAGTTGCGCTCTCAGCTATTGCTTCAATTCCTGGAACATGGATATCTGAGGCTTCTACCTCTGGTTGAGTTTCTGTTACTTCTGATAATGCTGGTACTGAAACTTCTACTTCTGGTTGAGCTTCTGTTACTTCTGATACTGCTGGTACTGAAGCTTCTACTTCGGGTTGAGCCTCTGTCACTTCTGGTACTGCTGGTACTGAAGCTTCTATTTCTGGTTCCTCCCCCTCGCTATGATACAACTCTTCAAAGTATGAATGCTCCCCCTGAAGGGCTGGATCATCCGAGGTAAAATAACTCATATCCTCAAAGAAAGTAACATCCATAGTGACATAATATTTTCTGGTAGGTGGATGATAACACTTATATCCCTTCTTATGACTCTCATAACCAACAAACACACACTTGATCGCCCGGGGATCTAATTTAGATGATCTCTGGCTCTTAGGAACATGAACAAAAGCCACACAACTAAAGACCCGGGCAGGTATATTATGATAGGAAGGAAGAGAGACATGAGATGCAAGAACCTGAAATGGAGTTTTTCCTTGAAGAACACTAGATGGAAGGCGATTGATAAGATAAGCAGAAGCTGCGACAACATCACCCCACAGATTCTTAGGCATATGGGCACTAAAAAGGATGGAACGAGCCATTTCAAGAAGATGCCGATTTTTCCTTTCAGACACCCCGTTCTGCTCTGGTGTTCGTGGACATGTTGTTTGATGAACAATCCCATGAGTTCTGAAAAACTGGTGAAAAACATGATTGACATACTCCCCTCCATTATCAGAATGAAGAACTTTAATAGTGTCATTATACTGTGTTTGAACCTGAGAATGAAAAGCTTGAAAAGCAGGAAAGACTTCATCTTTGGTTTGAAGAAGAACAATCCAGGTCAACCTTGTGCAATCATCAATAAATGTCACATAATACCTCATACCCGTGACCGTAGGCTCTTTAGATGGTCCCCAAACATCAGAATGAATCAATTCAAAAGGGATAGTACTCTTAGAGGAACTCGGAGAATAGGTAAAACGATGGCTCTTAGCAAGAACACATGTTTCACAGCGCAAGGAGGACTCTTCCACACCAATAAACAGAGATGACATGAATTTTTTCATAACATGGAAAGATGGATGTCCTAATCGACGATGCCATAACTAAATTTCACCTAGCTGATTCGAACTTGCAGTCAAAGCAGTGTGTGACGGTGCTCCTGGTTTCTCTCCCGCATATATCTGATCCAGGTGAAACAATCTGCCCCTCAAGTCCCCCCGACCAATTATCTCCCTGGTGAGAAGATCCTGAAAAATCACATACATAGGATAAAAGGTTACAGAACATCGAGACTCAGTATTTAACTGGGGAACATATATTAAATGGTGTGACAGGTCAGGTATATATAGAACATTGTGAAGGGTTAAAACATGGGTTACGCGGACTGACACTATCCCTATTACAGGAAAAGCTTCACCATTGGCATTAGTGACATATGACACAGGTGGAGGAGACAAATCAGTAATAAAATGAGAATTATCATAAGTCATATGATCCGAAGCACCAGAATCAATAAGCCAAGTATCAGAACCAACAAAGCTAGAAACTTTTAAAGCCATACCGATCTTACCATATGCTGGAGTCTTATTAGTGATGGAAATATTACCATTATTGCAGTATTGACCAACAACATGTATAGATTTATGTGAGAACTCAACTCTCCAGCCATTCTTGCCATCTAACTCATAAACGGCCTTCTCTGCATCTTGACTGAGCACAAAATCGATGAAAGCATAACCCGGTGGCCGTCTTGCAACCCATATTCGGCTGATAATTCGAAAGCCACGAAACTCATTTTCGAGTTCTTCTTCAGAAATCCGAGACCCCAAATTTCCAATATACACTCGAGACATTCTTCCGGAGCGGGTCGGACTGCAAACGGGTGGGAACCGGGTCGGGCAGAAACAAGAACCGGGTCGGGCAGAAACTGGAACCGGGTCGGGCCGAGCGGAACCGGGTCCGGCTGAAAGCGAATTGGGTCGGGCTGAGAAGCGAACCGGGTCAGGTAGAGCGAGGCCGGGAGAGCGATTGAGACGCCGGGAGATCGACTGAGACGTCGGAGTGCTTCAAGCGGGTGGAGCAGCTGAGAGGGTTGCGGAGCCGAGCGGGTCAAGTAGGTCGAGCAGCCAGAGTCGAGCAGACGAGCGGGACTGGATGGCGCCTGAGATTGCAGAAGATGCGCCGGTGGGTCGAGCACAACGCCGGACAAGGCAGACGAAGGCTGGAGAAAACGGCTGAGGACCAGATCGAACGGATCGGGTCGAGCCTGAAGCATAAATCAAGGGTGCCGACGAGGCTGTGGTTGGCAAAAGGGTGTAGGAAAATATTGCTCTTTTTTTTTGCCGACGAAGATGTTGTCGGCAAAAGTGTGCAGAAAAACAATTTCTCTCTTTTCCCGACGAGGCTGTTGTCGGCAGAATTTCTGGCTGATTGAATCGAACACGGACCCAAACACAAGCGATCTGATGAGGAAGAGATTAACAAACCCTAACAATGGGGTTTAGTTAAATAAGAGAAACCACATTCACACGTCTGACAGGGAGCCAACGCCAGACGAATAATTGCAGCGGAAAATAAAGAGACAAAGTCCTTTCGGATCTTTGCTCTGATACCAAGTTAAATATAACACGATTTGGGAGAATAATTTTCTGATATATGTTCATCTCACATTAGAGGCTATATATATATATATGATACAAGGAGTACTACAACCCTAATTATCATGTACTACATATACAAAAACTACCTAATTTACATTCCTAAATAACATGACTCACGCTAACAGTTTTATCTTCCATCACCTCGACATTCTCGTCTCGCATGCAGTTACGTACTGCTACAGGTTGTACTGCTTTAGTATCATCCCATTGCCATAATCTAGGTTTGGCAGCACTTCACTAGAAGGTTAGGCATAAGTTAACATGCAGGCTAGCTAGCTGCAGCTTAGCTAGCGGCTGTAAGTTCGAATTCTACCGAACTCAGTTATATATGCCGGCCAGTCGGCCACCATCTGACATATATGCCCCCAAAGAGACGTCAGCTCCTCAAGGCCGTCCTTCCCTCTCAATCAAGGGTACCAAGATCAAAGATACTTGACGTGTCGATGATTAAATAACCTCTCTTATTGATCGAGTCTAGCTTCTTCAAAAAGTGAAATGTCAAATACTCCAAGTAGGTGCATGTCTGATCGAATAGCTCATCGGAGACCATGACGACCTATCACCGATCGGTCACTAGCTAGTTAAGTATCACGGACACGGACACGAGTGTCCAATACGGACTCAATACGATATGTGAACACGTTAAAATTAATTTTTATTCAGACATAGACACGCGGTGAACACAATATATTAGGACTGGGCACGGGACGGGACGGGACGGGACGGGATTAGACTAATCCCACGTCCCGTCCCACGCTTTAAACTCGGGACGGGACGGGACAGGCCTTGTGTTTTTTTCAATTCATCCCACCGGGATTAATCCCACTCGGGATCGGGACGGGACGGGACTAATCTCGTCGTCCCGTGCATGAATTCAACCTGGATTTGCATCTTCGAGAAATTGAAGGAGGATGACATCTGAAGACCAGAAGCAGAAGGAGGATGACTTGAACCTGGATTTGCATCTTCGAGAAATTGAGTCAATGCGGCGGGAAGTGATGGTGATACAACTGATGCCCCTGTTGATGACATCTGAAGACCAGAAGCAGAAGGGTTCGGTCGAGCTGCTATCTTCTTTCCTCTAGCCATCAGCTTCGGTAGAGGTTGGTAAAATCTGTCAAAATTGAAAAGAATCATAAGATGGACTGGTGATATGAACTTTGGACTCATCACCCATGAAACCAAAAACTGAATTACTGCAAAATATGAACAATTAAAACTTACCCACAGAGCTAAATATGGCGAAGACCTACGACATCAGCGAAGTGGGCAGCCGTTCGCCGATAATTAGTAGAGAACGGAAGGGGAAGATGACGGGTGAAGGGAGGAAGAGGAACCTGAGGGTGAGGGTGAGCTTTCGATGAAGGCAGGAAGAGGAACCTGAGGGTGAGCTGAGGGTGAGCTTTCGATGAAGGGAGGAAGAGGAACTCAGGAACTAGGTATGGGATTTAGGGGAACCCTTCTGCTATTGAGAACCCATGAGCTTTCGATAATTAGTAGAAAATGAACGGTGATGATGAAATAGACGGTTGAGATTATGTGCCTTATTATTGCGGGACGGGACGGGCCTAAACGAGACTTACACTCTTCGTCCCGCGTCCCGTCCCATGTTATTGAGACGGGACGGGATGGGACAGGCCAGCTGTTTTGAGATTTAAGTCCCGTCCCATCCCGGTAAATTTCAGGACGGGATCGGGACGGGTTCGGGATTAGTATTTTTTATGCCCAGCCCTACGATATATATATATATATAGTTTGTATGCTCTATTTTGTTTGGATTTATCTCTCTCTCTACAACTCACGACGACAGTGGCAAGAGCTTCTTTTTTGCTCACATCTTATTTTTCAAGTACTAGTGACTTATAGTGATGAAAGGTCATCTATTGAGTCAGGTAGTACCACCGACCCTTTTTCTCAAGAATTGAAGAACTATATTGTCTGAGAACCACGACCCTATCTCTGCTCTCTTTCTTTATAACTCTAGATCTCCCGAGCCCGAGTCCATGGCTCAATAGACCAATGACAACAACGGCTTTCTGAGCACCACGGCGCAGCAGACAACCTTTGTTGCCTTTTCTCTCTCTGCTATCTTTCTCTACAGCTCTAACTCTCCCGAGCCCGAGTCTATGGCCCAGCAGACCAACGGCGGAAGCGACAACGGCGATCTGAGCACAACGGTGCAACAAACAGCCTTTGTTGCCTTCTCTCTCTCTCTCTCTCTCTCTCTCTCTCTCTCTCTCTCTCTCTCTCTCTCTCTCTCTCTCTCTCTCTCTCTCTCTACAGCTCTAGCTAGCTCTCCCGAGCTTGAGTCCATGGCCCAACAGACCAACGATGGCGACAGCAGCGGCAACGACGGCGATCTAAGCACCACTAGCGTGTCCGTGTCCAACCCCATTTTGCATGTCCATTGAGGACACGCGCTTGTCCAAACTGTGTCTAAATAACAGTTCGCGTGTCCTAGCATGTCCGTATCCGATACGTGTTAGACACGCGATATGCGAGGTGTGCTGCGTGTCGGTGCTTCTTAGCTCGCTAGTAGTAAATCGATCACCCACATCAGTACCACGTACTGTACTAGTTCCTTGTTCTATTATATCATCATGGCGGAATATTTTTCAATATCCCTATGTATATCAAATGTAAGATACCCTCATTTACAAATTTGAAGACAAATTTTGTTATTATTATGATAAATAAAGTGATTGTTTGAATAATTGTAGTCCTGTTAGGTGTAATTATTTTAGTTACGACATATTTACAAGTTTATGAATAAAATGTTGTCAGTGTAGTATATTGATTTAAATTGTTGTTAAGTTTATGTGAATATAAAATACATGTTGTAAATTTGTTGTCAATATTGTAAATTTAATATAGGAAAATAGTATATTTTATTTAATTAGTTGTAAATTAACAATATAGTATATATCAAAATATCGTAGACGATCTCTCATTGTGGCACTACATTATATATCTTCAACAATACATTTTTTTTTTTTTAAGGGTTTGGAACCCAGCCTAGCTGGGAGGCTCAACCCCACGCCCGGTTCCTTTTATTAAAACAGAAAAAGAAAAAGAGACATAGCAAGGGGGAGTAGACCAAAACCTTGCCACGGAACATAAAAGAATACAAATGAAAACTCTAAAAAAATTAGGATAGAAAAGAAACACATATATGTAGAGACTGTGTAAACAACTCATGCTCCAGATAAGAACCGATAGGTAGAGAGACCCAAAAAATCAGCGTGCAAGAATCTGAGTAACTCTGTGGGCGGCCTAACATACCAAGTAAAAGAAGCACTTGAGATTCTCAAATTTGCCAATACATACAATGCATACAATACATACAATGTACAATGCTCCTAAATTTCAATACAGTAACATCTTTTTCATCAATTTTATTTCTGCATTTAAGATGAAAATATGCAGATGCAACATACAAGTATAGCTCTATCGATCTCTATCGATCTCTAGCTAGTGAAGTCGTTGTTCTAGACGTACTTCTAGGAGAAAATGATAAGAGTTACTCTGAGACCACTCGTTAAATGGATGAGAAGATGAGATCAAGTTGCACAAGTAACAGCAATGGATTTGGACTACTACAAGAACGTTCTAAAACGACATGATCGAGTGACGATCCAACCAACAATATTTCCGTTGGCCTTAACTTGCTGTTATGTCCTCGATGATCAACTGTCAAGCTATCCATGCGGCGCTTTCAAAGTTGCCAATTATCTGGGACCCTAGCCTGCATGCCACTCTGAATTAGTCTGCATATTTGTATTTATACGGTACCAGTTACTAAACCCTAGTAATCTGTCAGTACTGTAAATAGTTGATATACTGATATATATGGAATCTAGCTAAATTATTATATAAATATCTCCCATGTTACAAAGAAAAGTTCACGATCTTTTCCCATCATGCCATTCGATACTTTTGGAGTTCAGGACACCTGGATATTTTCTCTTAATATAAGAAAAACAAAGCCAACTTGGATGCAACTAAATATCGATCTGATGTGTACGTAGATATTCTTATGCTTAGTTAGCCATGCCAGATATTATATATAGTTTGAGGCCGCCGGCCTGTAAATTATTGTATTGGATGATTTGATGAGGTAGCTGCTGAAGTTAGATGATATATATATATATATATATATTCTCTATCCAGAGCGGGGCTCTGCTATGAAATTAAAAAACAGAGTTCCTTATTTGATCAACTTTCTGATCAAATGTTTACATCTCCACTGTTCAGTATTTAGGTATATGCGTGTAGATCATCTCTGTAAAATTTCATCAAAATTGGTGATCGTTAAGGTATCAAAACGATAAAAAAAACAATGAACATACTGAATCTGTTCAATATGAACCACTTGTGTTAATTACGATTGGGAATGTTCAAACGATTATCAAATTTGATTATATTTTGCAGAGATGATTTACACACATATGCCTGAATACTGAACGGTTGAGATGTAGAAATTTGATAAGAAAGTAGGTCAAATAAGGAGCCCCGCTCTTTAATTTCAGAGCGAAATTCCGCTCTGGATAGAATATATATATATATATATATATGTTAATGTTAATGTTAACATAATAACATGTATGCTTGGTAGTCTAATTGCTAATTCGAGGTTGAAACTTGGAATTTCAAAAGTAGCCTGCGGTACCACTTCTGATATTATTTTGGTGTAGCGCTCAGCCAGATGTTGACCATAAGCTAGCTAGCTGCATTAGTATTACTATTCCCATACCATACCTACTAGAATGATAATAATTTAACATATGCATGACTTTACAATATGCCTGTCATCATCTCCTAGTCCCTTCCTATTTGCTAATTACGTACCAATTATTAATGTAGTTTTTGAAATTAAGTTGCTCCTTAACTCTAAACCCCCCGGAATTCGATTATTAGGTTTGATATTGTAGATAGATCTTTTCGATCATTTACCTCTTAATTGGCTTTCAATTGTGTACAGAAAATGAAAGATTGACATGCGAAAGTGTTGGATGAATTGTTAATTTACACAAAACTAATTAAGATAGATGACTTGTCTTCACAAATTAAACTAAGATAGACGAGTAATTGCTGCAATACCAAGTAAATTAGTTAATTAAATTGGGTCAATTAGACATGGAGATCGAAGAATGGACCAGTTGTTTTGATATTTAGTTAGTAACAGTACTTAAGTATGAGTGGAACTCCAAAACTAGGAACATGCAATTGTAATGATTAAGATACATAATAATAATAATATATTAAACAAAACCCGCAGCAGCAAAATGAAAACCAGAAATTATGATCGAATAAACCCACGGCACAACCCGCGCGCCCTCTATATATTTGGATCCTCTTCTCCATTGTGTTATCATCAACAACATCTTGAGGTCCAAAATCTCCTCACCTTTCAGTCAGAGTTGGTTTTCAAGTTTTCATTTCATAAGAATGGAGGGTGAAATTAGTATGAAGAAAATCGTGGTGGCAGTGGACGAAAGCGAAGAGAGCATGCACGCACTTTCTTGGTGTCTGGGAAACCTTTCCTCTGAAAAAGCCACTGCTCCTTCTGCTGCCAATACCAGTACCAGCCTTGTTCTTCTCTATGTCAAACCACCACCTCCACTTCATTCCTCTTACGACGCTGCAGGTACGTACCATATAACTCCGGCCACTCTATCTCTTTCTCTTGGTTACTTCTGATCACTTTCTGTGTTACTGTACCGTTGCTCAATCGAGAAGCTGAGCTAACGTCGATGATGTTATTGTTATTGTATGCAGGATATATGTTTTCGAAGAACGATGTTGTGGCGGCCATGGAGAAATACGGGAATGACATGATAAATTCGGTGATGCAACGAGCTGAAGCTGTCTACAAAAATTTCAATGTCAATGCCAATGTAAACATCGAGAGAGTCGTTGGTAGCGGAGATCCGAAAGATGTGATATGCAATACTGTCGAGAAGCTTCGCGCTGATACCTTGGTCATGGGTTCCCATGGTTATGGTTTCTTCAAGAGGTAGCTGTTTGGGCCTAAATTAACATTCAACCGATACATTGGGCCGAAGTCCGTAGGGTTGTCCATTAGCGGATAATCTAATTATATTTAGTCAATTTCCGGTTAGAGAAAAGATTCGAAGTCCTTCCTCAAGTCTGACTTGGAGTTGATTTAACAAATACAATTCTATTTGATATCAGAATCTATATACTTGTTGCATACGTATTTGGGGTTTTGAGATCACTATATAAAGAACTCTAGGACAACGTAAAAAAGGTTCAACACCATACAACTACAAGCTTTTGCCCTGCAAATCTTGCAAGCCTCTCCGGAGCATTCTCTCCTGCGAACAGCCTTCCACCAACTGCAATCGACACTCTTCCAACCTAGCCGCAAACCTACGCCCACCACATCTGGTCGCCGTAAATCTGCCGTTGTTGTCGAAAGTGACTTGCGTTCGTGTCGAAGCGTCGCTGAGACAAATCGAGTCCAGTCGTCACACCTTGTGACAAATCGAGTCGTTACCCCGGTAACAGTCTTTCCCAATCTGCTAAAAGGTTGGACGAACGCCATCCGCGGTCTTGATATATAGCTCTGCTTTGCATCTCAGGATCGAAGTAAGATATCTCAATCTACCGAAAGGTTGAGGAAAAATCCTAGTAATTGTTTACTTAGGTCTTGTTCGAGCCCTTACGCCGGTTTGTCAACGCCCGCGTACAGTCGCTTGATCGAGAAGTCAGGTAGCAGGGAGCAGACGAACACGCTCGCCAGAGTCATCCGCTCGCCAAGGGTGATTCGCTCGCCAGAGTCATCCGCTCGCCAAGGGTGATTCGCTCGCCAGAGGTCGTCCGCACTAAGGTTGTACCTAACCCAAAGGTACTGGCACGCTCACGCACAACGCACCAGGACTGAAACCTACGTCCGCCACCCCCACGTGTTGATAGTTCGACAGGTGTAAAAACCGACGCGAACAGTAGCATTACCAATACCAGTACCACTTCCTATATTAATCATTTGATTGACTAGTTATAGTTTGGGAATATCAAATATTGAGTGTTGATTTTGGTGTTGTTGATTTGCAGGGCTCTTCTTGGAAGCGTGAGTGATTATTGTGCGAAACACGTAGAGTGTCCAGTGGTGATCGTCAAGCATCCTGACCACAAATAGTTAGCAGTTAATCTTGACGAAATGAGTTCCTTTCCTGATTGATGTATCTTCAATTGTGGAGTCTGCTATATATGCTGGGAGTTAACTTGTGTAGATGCAAAACTTGTATAAGCGATTTAATGAAGATTATCAATTTATACGTACTCAAAGATCATGACCAAGACTAATAGCTTATGTAGATCTGAATCTAATTCGGGCCTAGATAGCACCAGCTACTACAAACATAGTTGAACCCATTTGAAACTCAGAAGCCAGATTCAATTCATAATAAGATATGAATAGCTGGAGATTCGGAGGCTTGCATTACAGTAATCATGCCACCAAAATTCGGGTATTATTTACCATCTTTCATTATAATATCCACCGAATAGAAACTCACTAGCCAACTGCAGAACAGCAGAAGTTTATTAGAGAAAAAACTATATATAATTACTCGAACACAATTGCAGTTACCAAAACAAAGAGAATGTCTGCATAGGATTTAGAGGGTTTATCATATAATTTTTGAAGTCAACCTACAGCCAGACTCAATTCATAATTTCAAACCAAAAGTTGGGTTACTAGTTTACCATCTTTCATTACAATTAATATCCACTGAACAGAAACTCACTAGCTAAAGCAAATGCAGAAGTTTACTAAAGAAACAATTATATTTACCCCAACAGAATTGCAATTATATATCATTTAAGGGTTTAGGGTCAAACTACAGCAGTATTCCAAGAGCAACACTAGATAGCTGATAATTTTCTACCAGACTCGACCCAGTAAGAAAATCTATACTTAAAACAAGATTTTTAAATGCAAAACCAACCAAATGAAGCATTTTTGTGGAGTTGATTTGAGTCTTTCTATACTTAATAATTTAAAAAGTCTACAATCTCACTCAAATGTCCGTCCATCAGAAGTCTTCATGTGCAGCATTGTACGTAAAATGGGCTGTGGTGAATACATTAAGTAGGTTCGAGGATGGTCGCTAAAATGTTTCTGGAGGTTCCTGAGCTACCACCATAACATGTCCCACCTTTGATCATTACCTTCTAATTCACAGAGAAGAATTTTGAGGTTTGCGACAAGTCCAGTTATGTAGACTTGGAGCTGAAAGATGTGATTTGAAATACGGTTGAGAAGCTTCGAGCTGAAGCCTTGGTCATGGGATCCCCATGGTTATGGTTTCTTCAAGATGCAGCTACCAGTACCAGTTGTTCATATTAATCATTTGATTTACTAGTTATTATTGGAACTTGTTCTTTGAGATGTGTTATAATTGGAATACTGAATATTTGAGTATTATTAATTAGCAGGGCCCTTCTTAGAAGTGTAAGTGATTATCCTGACCACAAATAGTTGGCTAATCCTGACCAAAATGAGTTTGTTTGCTGATTGATCCATCTTCAAATCTGGTCTCTGCTATATATGCTGGGAAGATGTTGTGTAAATGACTAAATGCAAAACTTGTATATGCAATACAGTGACGATCATCTTTTTACACGCTCTAACACAGCATCAGCTAGCACAAACATGCTCAAACCCTTTTAGGATTGGAGGCCAGCTTCAATTCAAATCACCCGAAAGCTTGTTAAGATTGAGTAACTGGAGATTTGGACGATTACATTACAATATTAAGTTGAATAATCAATGCCTTGCAAAAGTTGGCTACTAGTTTACTATCTTTCATTACAATATCCACTGAACTGAGTAATTTGTCTAATTTGAGAAACAACTGCAAAAGGTTACCATAGAAACAACTGCAATTACCAAAGAGAATGGCAGTAACCAAAAACAGAACAATGTCTGCATAGAATTTGAGAGGTTTATCATAAAAGTTTGAAGTCAACCTACGGGAGTATTCCAAGGGCAAATATCATTTACACAAAGAAGCCATACTCACAACAGCCGCAACAACATTACACTTCCTCGGACATACTCACAACAGCCACAACAACATTACACTTCTAGGTAGTTAGATTTCTGCAGAGTTGGGGAAGACCTGCTATTCAGTCAGTTGTTCATTTCATCTACTCAGTCATCCTTGTCCTCTGCATACAGATATTATCATAAATACATAATCAGAACTACATACTAATCAGAAAGGGAAGTTCACTTCTATAAGGAATACATGAAAATGCAGTTAATCATACTTAAAAGAAGCTATCTCATTAAGGTCAGTATGATTCATTAATTAGACCCCATACTTATAGTATTATCATATAACAATGTCACATACCTGCTGGCATCAGTCATTGCATTTTCCCTCATCCTTGTCAACCCACTACTACATAAATAAAGAATATTAAACCAAATTAATGTCATTAAACAAAGAATAAGTCTTCTGTTTTCCTTATTAAAGTGTATAAAACCAAAAAAGTAATATATGAGAGCACTAGGAAATGCTACAAACAACAGAACCACAATAATTGCTATAAAGGATTTGGCAAATCTTACTATTTTTCACGCAACTGGATGAAAGCTATAGAGACTTAGAGGGAGCAACACATGCTTGTGAAAAACTAGATCACCATTCCATGCCTTCTCAATTACGTTGGCACATCCAACGACAATGAGGCCAAAGAAAACCAATGATCGAAGAAAGGACTGATAGTACAATTGTGAATACAACGGTGTTTGCAAACTGTGCCGTGATCGCCCCTGCAAATACAGATTCATTAAGAAAACCAAGCATTAGCAAACAACAGACAACACCATATATTTCTGCTTTAAATGACCAAAGATAAAGATAGATAAAGATAGTATTGTAAGAAAAAGATAGTATAGTCACATTGGAAATAAGGATGTCTGCCACTGTTGAACAACAAATGATGAAAGAAATCAATCCCCAAGAAGTTAAGAGACTGCACAATCACAAAGAACCAAAAAGCATTCAGCGTGTCATTCTAATTGCAACATCGTACCATAGCTGGGAAAAGACCACCATATATGGAAAGAAATGTTTCTAAATCAGATATACTACAATTTATACATATTAGATGCAATTCAACTTATTCAAATCATTTACTTATATTTGGAAGGGGGAACGCCAAAATGACAAAACAGAAATTGCTGCTTAAGAACTTAACAATTTTCACAGTTGATGCAGTTTCATGTAATGCAACTTGAACATTATATATAACCCCTGAAGAAGGAAATAGGTAGAACTTCCAACAAGCATTTACCTCGGCCGCAACTCAAGGTCAATGTAAGCGAGAACATACGGAAGATCAACAAAGAGCAGAGAGGAAAAAGTTGACACATTTAGAGTAACCCTGTGATGCTGCAAGACCAAAAACACAGCTATTAAAAACAATGAATGAATTAAAAGAGGAACACATGAAATGCAATATACTTAATATGGCTGCAGTAAGCTATAGAAATGTCACACCCCGAAAAATTGGGTAATAAAAATCCAATTTTCGATAATGTGAAATACCACAAAAACTCCATACTTAAAAGTTATTAAACGAATAACTAAGTACAACAACATAGTTTAAGTGCGTGGCTCAAACACTCAAAAATGTTACACCAACAAAACATGAATGTAACAGTAGAGTCTCACGCTGTCACTCACTAACCCAAAACAAAGAAAGAATACAAGCTAGACCAAAATCCACACCTACTAGCCGTGCGACTCAGATGTCACTCCCTGGCTGCTGGTCCTCACCTGCAAGCCGAACCACTACACCAATAATTGGTGCACCGGGTTGTAAACAACGAACCCGGTAAGCTTTCAAAGTTCGTGTGAGTAAAACAGACAATTTCAAGATAATAAAATTAAGACAAACAAAATACAAAGTAAGATTCAGACTTTCCTGCTTAAAAGCATAATTTAGGAAAATACAAATCTTACACAATTAAAATTGTGACTCCTGCATAAAACTTAGTTCAGGAAGTCACGCACAGACAACAACACAAATGTAAACAAAATGCAAACATATAAGAAATCCCTCAATCCCAAATGAAGCCAAGAGGTTACCATCTTAAACTCAAGAAAACAACGCACAATCAACCAATGAATAACACACAGGGCAATGACCTTAGTCATTCCCATCCGACTCTCACCAAGACAAACAGACTAGAGCTCTGACTGATTAGGATCCCAATTCAACCACATTTGGCAAGATCATTTCCGCCACACATGTAAGATCCAAATTCGACCACTAATGGCAAGATCTTATACTGGCCGTTGGTTTCCAAACCAACCCAAACACACATATAAAGATCTCCCATCAACACATAGGAAAGATCACAACCGCCACACATGTAAGATCCCAATTCGACCACTAATGGCAAGATCTTACATTGGCCGTTGGTTTCCAAACCAACACAAACATACATATAATACAAATTATGACAATTTCATAACAATTAAAGCACCCAATTGCACACCCACAATACATATACCTCACGTAAATATATATATACGTAGACATTCACTCAGGAATAGTCCACTAATACCAACTATAGTCATTGATCGTAAAACCTTTTGAAAATCGTTTTTATAATAAAATCATTTTACTTACCAATGAACCGTAGTCGATCAAGTTCATTCAATTTAAAACAAATATCATTTTCATAAAACCATTTTGCATTTAACGATCCATTACTATAAATAAACTCGTATAAAATACAATCAACGTGAGGTTTACTCACCTTAATTCACCAGAAATGGTAAATATCCGTTTCGCATCGAGTCGAGGAGCAAACGGGTCAAATCGGGCCGAAACAGTGTTCGGATCGAACTACTACAGTACCGGTCAACGGGTTGGGTCAACGCGGTCAACAATCAACGGGTCGGGTCAACGGGTCGGGCAACGAGTCGGGTCAACCGGGTCGGGTCTGGGCCGGGTCGACTGCTGGAAACGGGTCGGATCGTCCCAATCGGAGACACTTTCCTGATCCGGTCGCTGCGGCTTGAATCGGCGGCAACCACCTACCCATAGAGGAGCGCACGGAGGAGACGAGCAGATTGATGTATGGCTCGAGCCCAGCGCCGCCTTGCTATGTCACGTGCGGTGGTCAGAACCTTTCAATCGATTCAGCGCCGCCCACAGCCACTCCCCCGGGTCGCGCCTTAGCTGGAAATGAAGAGGAGGAGAAGATGAACAGAACGCGGGGTGGCGCGCGCGACGTCGTGGCCGGACGGCGGAGATCAGCGGTGGTGAAGATCCGATCGGGAAGAGAAAACGATGAACAGTAAACACTACAGTAAAAGGTAAATTTGACCAAAAAGGAAACTCTCCATTTTACCCGAAAATTTCCTTCTATTTATAGCAATTTCTGATTTTGGAAATAACTTCGATATGTTGTAACTTTTTCATACGACGTCCGTTTCACACGTACCGCGTGTCTACGAACTCGTATCATCGGGCTCTACGATTTTTGCGAAGAGAACTTTTCAAAAATCACGACCGATCAGAAAGTCAACTTTAATCCCTCGAAAATAAACGTTTTTCGAAATTTAAAACTCGGAATCCCCTCTAATAATCTCGAGAGATTTACAAGAGAATGATTTATAAAATCGGGGTTACTACAAGAAAGCTCACTCAATAGAATAGACACCTACAATTTGTCGGTTATGTGGGGAATAAATGGAGTATAATGAGTATCTGGATCCCAGAAAGACAAGAATGTGCGAAGTGATGCTCTCCGGTCCCTTCTAGTATTCTTGCACATAGGTTTCGAAAAATAAGATAAGAAGTGTAAATTCCAGAAGTCTTACCGTTAGAGACTGTCTTGTCTTACTTTGAGCTTTGTTATGGTTTGTGTTAATATATGCCTTGAACCAGCCAGTCGGGGATCTCGCTGACCGGTCAGCGAGTCGGGGTCCAGGGGCGACGCGTCCTGGTTTTGGGGGTTCGGGACAACGCCCCCGAGGCCTACAATATCTGTTGCACTGGGTTATAGTTTCCTGTTGAGCTTAGTATATAAAGATTCTAAACCCTAATTGTATTATGTATTCTATTTTCCTCAAGATAATAAAACTGTTCTCCTCTGCCCGTGGACGTAGCTAACACATCGTTAGTGAACCACGTAAATCTGTGTTCTTTCTTAGTCCGTTACAACAGTTTGTTATTAAGTTTTGTTATGGATGATCAAGTCTTGTTTCTGATATTTATGCTTAATGATATGTTATGATACTTTTGAGAATTAATAGTTGTTTTGTAGCCTCTTTGCAAGCTTGTTCTGCTCTTTTATTATTCTCTTTAGGTGGTGGCTGCCGTATCCGATTACCCTGTTTTCGTTTACTAGGAAGAGACGGTAGCAGTGGTCACTAGCTTAGGACTTTTTTTTGGATTCGGTACCAGAAATGGGAGATTATAACAGTGCTTATTACAGATTGTCACCTCTGTGAAGCTTAATTATGATGTCATCTGAGTCTGCTTGTGGGAAATGAGTCTCATATACCTACTCCCACAGAGACAATAATTCAAGCTCATTCTCCTATTTTACACTACACTTTGATTGAGACTCGAGAGGGTGTTTCTTTAAATTGAGTTGGCATTTCATTTGATCCTTGAGGTTTTGCAACAGTGAGTTTCATTCTATTATCTCTATAGCAGGGGTTTTGCTCATGTCATTTGCCAAATGTTCATTTTCAAATAGCTGTGACCCTCCCTTCTAAAGTCTTTTCTGAATTGGTACCAAGTATGTTGAATTCACTTATTCTGGGGCTGTTGGATGACAAAATGTTCTAGAGTCTTAAATACTTTGTTTTTGCCTTCAGATGTGGCTGATAAAAGCAATTTTAATTGTGATCGGTCTAATTGTGATTTGCTTCATCATATTGCATTTTGCTTCCTATTTTCTCACTGAATCTATTGAAACATCAATGTGGCTTCGTACTTCTACAACGCACTGCTCATCCCCTTACTGCTTTTAGCTGAAAAATTTTGTTTATCAATCCCTTTTATACCCTACTGCCGGACACTTCTCCAATTACCTCCAACTCAAAAACACATGCCCTATCTTCCATTACAACATTGTGTATCAGGTTAAACAGTCTATGGTGTGTCAATATAGCGATACAATGTAAGACTATTGGGATACAATGAAGTAAGCCAATATTCTCATACTTGAAGTTTAAAAATTAACAATGCAACTACCTCCAATTGAACTAGAATTGAGTGTGACCTAAAAGGATGTCTGCGTCAAGCTAAAATAAACCAAGGATGCTAAACTCGTCTGCGATGCAGATCAACTAGTGTTGATGGGTTTACGAATCAACTGCTCATCTCTAACCGGAATGTTTACAGTACAAAATTTGAAGCTAAAGAACGGTGCCTACTTTCGTTACATGTCACTTTGATCAAGTTTTACCATGTTGCTATAGCTAACTGTATATCTAGGGCCTAAATTCAGAAGGTCGACTGGATTACCCGTTGGCTGAGCTCGCAGGCAGAGGAAGCCAAGAGTGTGATCAGTTTTTGCCAAGGACTAAAATATCCTCGATAACCTCGAAATTTCCGTTTTTTTCAAACATCGATATTAATACTCATATCTTTCCGATATTTTACTTTTAGTCTATTTTTATCTAAATATACAATTTTTATATAAATTTTTGGTAAAATTTCCATCGATATTCGATATTTTCTCGAAATTTCCATCGAAATTTCTTTTTTTCAAACCATCGATATTTCTGTAATCGTCGATATTTAATACCTTGGTTTTTGCTAACACAGAAGTGACAAAATTTCGCTTACGTTTGATATATGTGAAAGAACCAACTCCGAGCATGGCAGCTACATGCTTGATGTCATGAAACATGATACTAAGTGTTCGCGTCGGTTTTGACACCTGTCGAACTGTCAACAAGTGGGGGTGGCGGACGTATGCCTCAGTCCTGATGCGTTGTGCGCGAGCGTGCCAGTACTTTTGGGTTAAGTACAACCTTGGTGCGGACGACCCCTGGCGAGCGAATCACACTTGGCGAGCGGATGACTCTGGCGAATGAATCACCCTTGGCGAGCGGATGACCCTGGCGAGCGGATGACCCCTGGCGAGCGTACTCGTCTGCTCCCGAATACCTGATTTCTGGATCAAGGGACTGTTACGCGGGCGTTGACGGGCTGGCGTAAAAGGCTCGAACAAGACCTAATAAACTACTACTAGGATTTTCTCTCAACCTATTGCAGATTGAGTAATCTTACTTCGATCCTGAGATGCAAAGCATAGCTTTAATCAAGACCGCGGAATGGGTTTGCTTCCAACCTCTTGCAGATTGACTTTACAGACTAGTTGTCTTCCAACCTCTTACAGATTGGGTAATATTCCAACCTCTTGCAGATTGGGAAATCTTCAAACCTCTTGCAGATTGGGACCATGTATTGTTACCGGAGTAACGACTCGATTTGTCACAAGGTGTGACGACTAGACACGATATATCTCTGCGATGCTTCGACACGAACGCAAGGCACTTTCGACAACCGCGGCAGGTGTACGGCGACCGGTGGTGGGCGTAGGTTTGCGGCAAGGTTGGAACGGTGGTTTGCAGTTGGTGGAAGACAATTCGCGAGAGATTGCTACTGCGACCGAAACTTGGTGCATGGCTGCGACTCTGAGTTTGGTGCAGGGAAGCGACAAGCGCTCCGAAGAGGCTTATGCCCCGGAGGGACTTTGGTTTGCGTTGCCCAAAGGTTTTTGTGTGGAGGAGCTCCTTTTTCTTGTACACCAGGGCCCTTTTATATAGAGAATGCAGAACCCCAATACTTGTATATCAAGCATAATAGATTCTGAGATCAATTAGGATTTGATTACCCAAAACCACCTCTTCTTGGATTCTGTTAGGACTATGGTGTTGTATTCATTTATTATGTTGGGCAGCTGGTGTGTTAATCTACTTAATTGGGTTAGTTATTGGACTCGGGTCGGGTCATATAGTAAATGGGCATGTAGGGTTAGTTCACTTGGTTGTAGGGAGAACTATATAAGGCATTCAGCCTCCAATGTAAGAGCTATCTAAGAATGAATATGAAATCGTTTATCTTTTAATTTCCTTTAATTTCCTGCAATGTTTCCTTTTCCTGTTTCTGATCCCATCAACTGGTATCAAGAGCCGGTTTCGACGTGGAACCTGGAAACTCCCACCCTCCCACCGCAGCTTGCTCCTGAAGATCCCACCCTCCCACTGCTATGGAAAGGGGTTATCGATGGATTTGGGAGATTCTACTATTGGAACACTGAGACGAACACCACTCAGGTGGAGCGACCTTGGGTTCCATTCCCATATCCCTACCCATCATACTCTTCAGATCCATTTCCACCCACACCTGTTACAGCCTCTTCCGCTTACACCTCTCATTCCCAATACCCCTACTTCAATCCCACATATGATAGACCTGCTCTTCCAGCTGCAGTAGTTCAAGACTGCCTCAGTCAACTTGCTGCTATTCAGCAAAGTATGGCCGACTATCACAACACTTGCCAGGCGGCTCTTCATCAGATTCAGGAACGCTCAGCTCTGCTTTCCTGTTTCTGATCCCATCAGATTCCTAGAGGAACCCTAATTCTTTTCCAAGAAGGAAAAATACATCAGATTATTCCTTAATGAATAACCTCTTGGGTCTTGACTCATGCTCTCAGACAAATGTTAATTTGGGCCCAAACACTAAGTATCCTAGGCAGGGAAAGTAACCATTGAGACAATCAATTAACAGCATTGAATCTCCTTCAACAGCAGAGTTTAGATAACCATGGATCCAGGCTGTTAAAAGACCTGCATGAAGAGCTGAAGCTTCAGTAGTTAAAACATCAGAGGCTGCGATCCGTATAATAGAAGAGCTAGAATAGGGGAACCAACACATTTCTATGTTTCTTTCTAATCCTTTGTATCAAATGCAAGAACCATATAAATATCGTTTGTAGCTAATGTATGTGTCTAAGCGTCTTCATCAACTGCAAAACCTCAGGGAGCTCAATGGTGATGAATGTGGAGTACAACCAGCTTGATCTACTGCTTAGAAAAACTGGATTTCCTGACGATGATGTCAATGTGACACCGGTTATTCTTCTTTCCCTGGGAATATCAATCAAGTAATCTTCTCACCTCGCCTCTGCCCTTTTTTGTTTCGTTTTTCTTTAAATAGGCCCTTTCATGTATCCATCAATGATTTTATGAAATCTTATTTTATGTCGATGGAGTTTAAAGATAAGGGTTCATATAGAGATAATTCATACGATTACCACGTTTCATATTAGACTGCAATTTCCCTTGAGTTTTTGAAAGACATGTTGCATAACTGAATCATCACATAGAGCATAAGATCAATTTCACACACACATAAACACATGATTAAACAGACACAGATACAGAACATATTTCCTAGTGAGGTTATGATAGTTATCTGAATAGGAGAGAGATGACTTCGACATCCTAGCAGTTGCAGTTGAAGCAAAACAAGAACAGAACACGAGCAAAACCTCCTGCACTTTGACACTAAAACGGAGACTAAAACTCAATATAAGCGTGTTGAGAGCATGCGCTTCTCCTTTTTATATATTGGCAGTCACTGACAAGTTCAATTACACAACATAGCATATAAATTTATCTGTTGTGTGATTTTCATATCATACAACAGTTAGTTTCACGTTATCTAAACAGCTGTGTGATTTTCAGAACATACAACATAAACATTTCCTTTTTATTGAGTTGTCTAGTTTAGACAGCAAATCTCGTTTTCTTTTATTGACTTGTCTAATTTAGATAACATTTTCAAGCATTTGGGGCTATTGTTTTGATATAGCATTTAGTTATGTCGCACAACACATGATTTTGTAAGTTCCATAAAGGCATAGACTGATTTCTTGTACATCTACGTATCTATCTAAAGGAAAGAAGGGATCGATATTCTGCCAGAGCCCAAATTGGGTAGATATTTCTGTATGCTGCATAGTGTAACATGCCATTAACATTGAAAAGCCCCAGCATTTCCTGTCAAGAGGATAAAGAGAGGAAAGATCAGTAAAATGTGATAGTATCCTTGTTGCACAAACAACAAACAAAACACAGAATGGTACCTGTTGGGGGAAATCTCCATTTTCAAGTTGAGAATTAATTAAAAGCTTTGCAGCTCTGTGAATGGGAGTAAGGTCTATGTCCGCCTATTACCAACAAAATGAAAGAAAAAAAAATATTAATATGTCAACTTAGGGGGAATTGGCTAGCACATAGATGAGTAAATACAAACCTGTCCACCATGAATTAATCCCATTAATCCCATTGCTGTCTGCACCAAGTTCGATTTGCCTCCTTCAAGAGGTGTATAGATCTGCAGAATAACCAAATCCAGAAACTGATTCTAGTTTACTTGAAGGCAGATTCAACACCTAGCTGAAAAATTGAATATTGGCCCTCCAAAGACATAATGCTATGCATACTATGGGAATAGGCCAATAACCCCCACATATTCATGTAAAGGGTGGATGAAAAAGAAAGAGAAAAAAACCTTGTTTCTACTAGAAGCATAGCTCTCTCCCCAACCACCATCATCTGCCTGTATTTTGAGTAAAAATTCAACACCTCGGCGAATTGCCTCACAATTTTTGTAAGTCCTGCTAGCAGCCTTCAACCCCCAAATCGCAAACCATGTTCCATAGATGAAGCAAACTCCCCATTTTCCATACCTATGTGATAGCATTGGCACTAGTCAATTTACAATATTTCTTTTCATTTTCTTTCTTTAAATAATGTATGACTATAATTCTATAAACATTGTTAAACAGTAACAAGTGTGGTTATGTGATCCACCATTGTACCGACATTGTATTAAGTTAAGCACTCGTAAGGTGCTGAGTTTCAATTACAAAAAATCTCGATACAATTAGTTTTTATTTATTTATTTTGACAAGTGGATACAATTATGTATGATGCACCTATTTATAAGTTATATTATATTTTTCAGTTTTCTAATAAAAATATAAATAAAAGGGAAAACAAAATACCATGAGCCGTCAAGTGTTTGCATGTCTTCAAGGTACCACGCTGCACGTCTCATGAAATCATCGATATGTTTCCTTCTATGCTCAGGGTATAACTTCCGGAATGAAGCTAATGCTTGAATTGAAGATGAAGTGCACTCAACATACCTGCAAAACTCTTGGTTTAGGATTTCAACAATATTTATGTCAAGATATATATATATGAGAGAAAAAGTTTTACTCGTATTCTATGACGACTTCCTCGAAAAATTCTATTGGATTGAACCACTGTTGTAGGGAAACATACAATGCATGTCAGTGTACGTAATGACACGCAACAAAATCTCAGAACTTTTAATTTTTTTTTTTTGCATATATGTATATTTATCTTGGTTTACCTCCAACCATCGCGGAGCTCTTGTTGGCAGCCAGGCTGATACCCCTCCATTTGTATTCTAATTCAAAGCATAAGAGAAAGAACAATAATGATGAAAATAGGAAATGCTGAAAACATTGCAAATGATCTATTTGCTCGACTTAAGTAGAGGACATGTCATAACAATTCCTTAACTTGAAACCATCCATTGAGGCTTTTGTACCTTCCTTTTTTTATCAAGATTTTTTAACCGAAATGAATGAGAGAGATGGACAACACTTTATGAAGTACGAGTCTTTTTCATGCCTAAGTGCAAATAACAAGGGATAATGTGTTTGCTCTGAATGTGAATTATGAGTCTTTTTCATGCCTAAGTGCACACATCAAGGACTCTTTATGGTTGCGGCATCTTTGATATATATATATATATATATATATATATATATATATATATATATATATATATATATATATATAGGCTTTAACACTTTATCTCTTACGGGCAAACAGCAGTTTGTGATCGAGGTCTACTTGTTAGAGAGACTCTAGATAATGCAGTTTAGTCCTCACCTGTAGATAAAGTATGACATTGACAGCATCAAACATGCGCTCAGCTTCAATTGGTTCACCCACGATTTGTGTTGGCATCGTTGATAACAATAGGCAACACTGTGACATAACACATAACCAGTAATCAGTATCATTGTTATGGACAAGGCTCAGTCCTCAAATCCAGAAATACATAGGAGAGAAAAGTCACCTTCAAAGCCTCTGCAGTACAATCAGAAACTTGCCATCCATGATCTCGGTCAGAGAAAGTCCAAGCACCTTTAGAAATGTGACGAAAATGGGCGACGAAGTCACCAGAAGGATTATCCCTAACCTACAGTGTCACAAGCGAATAAATATTTTAGCCTCACGAGTGTAGAATAAGAAAATATAGACATGTGTTTAGGAAACCTGAGATTTGTTTAGGAACAAAGTAAGAACAAAACAAAAAGTGGACTCATTAAGCATGGAAACCTGAGATTTGTTTAGGAACTCATGTGCTTTCTTAAGTACAGAGCCGAGTTCATCAATAAGATTTCCAGCAAGTAAAGCTTGAACAGAGAGACTTGCATCCCACGTCTGGCTACCGAAACTCTATGCACATATAAAGCATGACAATTAGTATGGTCTTTAGTGGCCCAAATAGCACTCCTACCAAATTAAGAACTTCAAATGAAACTTGAGTTTAAAGCTGTGCAGAAAATAATTATGCAGACCTGCAGAGTTATTCCATCTTCTGCAACCCATATGTAATCTGCAACTCTTGCAAGATGCTTCTTAAAGGATTCTCCATTTGGATCTTCAACCCAGCAAGCAAGCATCATTAATGGCTGCCAAAAACAATTCATAATGATTACCTCAAAAGTTTCTCCCAACTTTTCCTCAATAGTTAAAATTTGATTACCTTTTCCCCAGCTCCAATTGTTATGTATCTGCTATTCTCATCTTCATAATGAATGTGTTGAATGGTTTCTCGAAGAGCCTTCTCTCTCAACGTTTTGAAGGGCCAGCACGAAAGAAGAGGCTCATAAACAGTGTTAAGAGTATCCGACATCAAACACTGTAACTTGCCATGGGGGTAGTAGTTATCTTCCTGTATTAGCAAAACAGATGAGCATTCATCACAATTTGGTACCCCTGATATGTGAGCTTATATTGAATTTCATACCCAATTATCAAATATTTGGATTTGAATGCCTTAAATTTCAGAATAATGCTAAATGAACCACCTTTTGACATCCCACCTAAAACTCACCTTATGTGTCAGCCTATGTGCCATAAACATGGCGTGTCACCTCCCAATCAGAGTGTTTCATACTTTCATTAAATGACGCACATAAGGTGGGTTCTAGGTGGGATGTCAAAATGTGGTTCACTTGACATTGCTCTCTAAATTTCATTCCTTAAACATTTTGATATCTTGACCATAATACCGTTAATGTTCAAGGACATTTCTATATATAACTAAAGTGAAATAAAATAAAAGAAAATTAAAGATGTAAAATGCTAAAATTTGATTGTTTGGTATGAAAAATGAAAATAGCTTCTAGTTCGATCGGGAGGTATTTAGTACTTAGTTACTTTAATCCATGAATGAAATGTACAAGATGCACACCTTTGCACAGAGATGGCGTACTTTGCCCCATTGAATCTCATTGTATGACTGATTGTACAGTTCATCTCTCAATTGTAGAATGAGAGGTGTGATGGGGCCAACAAATCTTTTGCCAAACAGGTACGACATAGGCAAGAATGCCAAGCGGAAGTAGCAGTTCATTTGTGCTGACCATACAGAAGCTAGAGTTAGAAAGCTACCTACAGACATAAAACTAAATGTATGTTTCAACAAGGACTAATGATATCATCTCCTTCCAAGTCTATGGAAAAAGTTAATTCACTTCAAGTCAAGTCACAGTTTTTCCCTCAATGTTGAGACAGCCGGAGAGTTCAATTTCATGCAGTTATCTAACTGGATACTCTAACATGCCTCAAATGAATGAACTTATATATATACCGAGTCAAAGAAATTGAACAAACCTGGATGTAAAGGGAACAAAGACGGGAAAATCCAATACTCTGGGGGAATAGGGATGCATCCCTCCCACTCATACACACCGAGAAACTACAGTAGAAGAAAAGCTAATCAATTAATCAAGTAGAGAGACTGCAATATGTCCGGTTTAAAGTTACAAATTAATGAAGAAATAAAATAATTGTTTTAAGCAGATCGATGACCCTGCTTGTGAGAACAGGATACTAAACTGTACTAAAAATTTCATACCGCCATGTAAATCTTTCCCCAGGATGATGAATGTGTTGCACCACCATGATCAAGAATCCACTTACGTGCTCTTGCACAAGCGTTGTTTATACCTCCATCGGGTCCTTCTCCAAGTAGACGCATGCAAATGTAGTTAAGAATTGTACAAAACATCATACTGGGAGCCTGTATGTGTAATCCCCAACCACCATCCTCATTCTGCAATTTACAAAAAGCTCTTACGCTATAACTATACGATATAGAAAAATGATAAATATATAGAAATGTAAACAAACTTAAATATTGTTCATGTCACAAGACATTGGGAGTGAGTTCTGTGTACTTTAATTACCTGATGACAGTATATATACCTAAGCATTTCCTTATAATGCTCTGCAGATAACATCTTACTAATATGCCCCGTAATATAGAGCGAGATGACCTGCATTTTCATACAAAGAAGAAATTATAAGGTGAAATTTTGTAGTCTAATCTAGCTAATTACTTCAAACCCCAGCAGATGTATCATCTGTCAGTTGTTTTGTCTTTAGCATGCTTTGCACTACTAGCTATCCCATCTCATTGTTAATTAGGCGCTTCACTATTGATTGAACTTGGGTTTTTTTATCCAAAACTACAATTTTGTATTAGTATTTACCAGTAGCAAAATTATTTATTTAAATTACCACTAGGAAGTTTATATTTAAAATTAATAGAATCAGTTAACTCTTAAATTATAAAATTACCCTCATTGAGCCTAATGCTACTGATCCTCAGAACTCAACCTAATGCTACTGAGCCTCAGAAACTCCGCCGTCCTTCGCCGCGCTTCAATAATACTGAGTCTCAGAAGCCCCGCCGTCCTCCGCCGTCCTTCAATAATACTGAGCCTCAGAAGCCCCGCTGTCTTCCGCCGCGCTTCAATACTACTGAGCCTCAGAAGCTCCGCCGTCCTTCGCCGCGCTTCAATACCACTGAGCCTAAGAATATCAAGATGACGATTCCCATATCCTCCGGAGGCAACAGCCCCCAATAGGGCTCATGGCTGGGCCTGCAATGGTTCCCCTTACTGTTCCAAGTCCCCGGCTCAGCTGCAATGGCATCCCTCAGAGGCTCAAACCACCCCAAAAACAATGACTTCACATAAGGCAAGTTCGGCGCCAGCTTCTGCTGACATATATCAGTCAAAAGCTCCTGGTACTCATTCGCCACCTCCTCCCAAGCCTCAGTCTCAAGTTTCACCTGCCTCCTCCTCAAAATGCCATACTTCCCGACCCGCCGGAGCTTTCATGCCGCAAATCCGACCCGCGGTAACCAAGAGATGGCGCTGAGCACAATCCGGAAGGCGATCGAAGTCGTCAAGGTCCAGACGAAGTCGCGAGCAACATGGCGCTAGACCTTGAAGTTACCTCGGTTGGCTCACTTGGCGGCGTCCTTACTCATCTTCAGGCTCGCCGAATTAGGGTTGAGGAAAACGAACGTGTCCTTGCCGTTGATGTTGCTCCGAGGAACCAGATCCTTGATTCTCTAGAGCTTTGACGACCCAGTGGAGTTGATTTTGTTGTTTTTGAGCTCCGGCAAGACCTTCTTGGCGTTCTTGGACCACTGGCAGTAGCTTCCCTCCGGCGCCATCTCTCGCCGCCGCGCCGCGCCGCTTGCTGCCTCACGTCTCTCGCCGCCCCGCCTCTTTCAATCGAACAGTAATTAGGGTTTTATGTGAGATTGAAAATATGTGGGTTTATATATAGATGATATGGGATGTAATTTAAGGATTTTCAGGGTTAATTATGTCATAAAAACATGGATGGGTTAACAGCCAGTTACTGTTAATTCTGGCTGATGGTATAAAAAAATTAGGTCTTGTTATTGGTAAATATCACCACAAAAGTGTAGTTATGGATAATTATGTATTGAACTTTATGGTTTACCAATTAGAGGCAGAACTGCGTTTAACTTGAGATTTGTACATTGAGGAATTTGATCAAGCAGGTTATAGGGGAATTGCATTGCATACTCACCATGGTAGGAACGAAAAACATGGGACCGGCATTTTCAGCAGGCCAATGGCCGTGAGGTGATTGCAAGGCAGAGTAGAATGTGGCTGCCCTTCTGAATGCAACCGTGGCCATTTCATAAGTACAGTCCTCATCATCCTCCACCTTTACTTGGGGAATTGTTTGTTTGAACTTTTTCTCTCGCAGAACCTACAAATTCAATTCGTTAGCATCAAAAGAGAATAAAATTTCACCTCAGATTGAATTTTTTTTTTTTTTTTTGAAGTGATAATCTCACAAGATTATTGGACGTTGACAAGTAGGAATTCAGAGATTGTATGATCTCATATTGAAGCTCTTTTATTTAAGGGAGAAAATGACAATTTTTTTAATACATGCAGTGGAACATGGGTTAATAAAGGCCTACTGTATTTGAATCGGATTGCCTTCAGTATTTGGTAGACTTGTTTATTGTATCTCTTTTTCCTACAAATGGAGTCGTTACATTGTTCTTTGTTTATTTTACTCCTGTGTACCTAATGGATACGTATTTATAAACTGACTAACCAACCAACATGATTTTTTAAGCATTTTATTTAAAATTTGACTAAAATATAGCTAATAATACTCTTAACGATCATTTATACTTATCAATTTCATTAATAAAAGTTTGAGGTTTCACTACCATTCTTTTAACACCCACCTGCATGCGACAGAGGAGGTCACTGCAAGCTTGGACCTGGTGACGATTGTTGTAAAAACTTAGCCGAGCTTCTTCAACCTCTGCTCGCTCTTGGGAAGTACCGGCATCCGGGTCGAACTCCCATGTTTGCCTTCCATGGAAGTTGTTTGTGCTGAACAAGTAAGGGTCATTTGCACCCTCATCTCCAAACCTAAGCTTCCACATTCTTCTTGTTTAATTTCTCTGCAGTGATTACTGATAGAACAACAAGCCTAAGATTATATATATAGCGAAAGGGAGAAGGGAGATATAGGCCAACACTCGTTCTCTCTCTCTCTCTCTCTCTCTCTCTCCACCCGGTACGGTGTGGGTAGTTTTGAGAAATAAGAAAAGATCGAGCTACAAGTTATATAGATATACACTCAGTATCCCAGCATTTTTTTTTTCTGGTAAATTATTTAGAATAACATACAATTAGGTCAGAGATAAAGTCTCTGCAGTGATTACTGATAGAACAACAAGCCTAAGATTATATATATAGCGAAAGGGAGAAGGGAGATATAGGCCAACACTCGTTCTCTCTCTCTCTCTCTCTCTCTCTCTCTCCACCCGGTACGGTGTGGGTAGTTTTGAGAAATAAGAAAAGATCGAGCTACAAGTTATATAGATATACACTCAGTATCCCAGCATTTTTTTTTTCTGGTAAATTATTTAGAATAACATACAATTAGGTCAGAGATAAAGTCTTGCAAGTCCAAAAGCTCGAGCTACGAGTTATATGCATCAATACACTCTAGTATCCCGGTAAATAATTAAGAAAAACAGGCAGCTAGGTAAAGAATGACTTGAACGTCCAAAAGATCGAGCTACGAGTCATGTGAATCAATACACTCTATTATCCCAGGCTCCCAGCATGGATTTTTTTTCTGGTAAATAATTAAGAACAACATGCAGTTAGCCAGCAGTGGAGTAGCCAGAAATCATACTTAGGAAGGTCAAATTCTATCAACTAACAAATAAAAATGATTTTCACTCATTCTCGAGCAATGACACCAATTTCGTACTAAAAGAAAAAAAAAACACAGTACTACTAGTTTTTAACGATATTTTTCTCCTATACAAGTTCATAAAAGAACACTGTTATCACTTATCAGACATGCATATCCTTAAATCTATTGAATAAGACATTTGTTTCTGCCATTTAGCTTAATTTATAGCTATATATATATATATATATCCACACCCATGTCTTGCAAGTCCATTATTACAAGTTGCCAATATATAATAAGGTTTCTGCATATGTATATTTTGAAGGAGGGATATGCATGTTGCCTAGGTCAGGAATAAAGACTTCCAAGTTCATTATTACAAGTTGCCAATATATAATAAGGTTTCTGCACACGTATATTTGAAGGAGGGATATGTCACCTAGGTCAGGGATAAAGACTTCCAAGTTCATTATTACAAGTTGCCAATATATAATAAGGTTTCTGCATATCTATATTTTGAAGGAGGGATATGCATGTTACCTAGGTCAGGAATAAAGACTAGCCAAGTTCATTATTACAAGTTGCCAATATATAATAAGGTTTCTGCACATGTATATTTGAGGGAGGGATATGTCACCTAGGTCAGGGATAAAGACTTCCAAGTTCATTATTACAAGTTGCCAATATATAGTAAGGTTTCTGCATATCTATATTTCTAACGCATCCCTCGACAGTACTCGTTCCTTACTCATTAATTAATTGCTCGATCTCTGCATGCCCTATCAGTCCAAAAATTGGGGCGGTACTGGGCCATCTCCCCTGCTAATCATGTACCCAACAAAGCTATATAAAACTAAAGTTCGACCATGAAATGATAGATTGTTGCATTCAAAAAATAAAATTATTTTGAGAAACGTGATAAAATCATTGGCAAATAATTCTCCATGCCAGCAATATGTATAATACAAAATTTGGAGGCTATCTCAAACTATGATTGTAAATGACGTGTTTGTTTTTTGTTTTTGTTTTTTTTTTGTTTTTTTTTTTCTAAAAAGATATGACTGTAATAATATTTAGTCAATAAAATCGTCATTCATTCCTCTAATAAAGAGTTACATCTATTGAATAAATTTGTAATTTTACACTATATTCTTATTCAAAGTTTATCGCAATTTGTAAATTCATATTCTTGACATACATCCATTAACACTATTTTTGATTTCTTTCCCATTCATATAACTAGCTGTGAAGCCATATTACATATGCAGGTGTTTTAAACTCTAGAAGGGTGCCAGGCCAGATATATGCATCAATAGCGTTTCTATTCAAATTTCAAAGCATCCTTCAATAGTCGATACTCGTTTCTCACCCTTCTTCTAATTCCATCGATATCTGACCTATCAGTCTTTCACAGCACTTTAATCACAGTGAAGGACCCCAAAATGGGGCGGTGCATGAGGGCTGCTCTTCTCTGCTAATCACTCCATAATACCTTCATCACTTGATCAAAGTGTTGTGATAGGACAGAGATAGAACTAATATGTACACACAATAATATTGCACATTCAACAGTCATTATTCATTAAGTATGCATATTTCCATCAACATTATTCAAGTCGATCCCAAGTCGAGGGAAAGGGGTCTTGTAACAACACCCCCTAGCCTCATGGATACATAAATATAACAACTAGGCTCTTAATATAGGACTATAGGTACTTGGTGGTGTGCACACAGAGGCAGGCAGCCGTATATACGTTCAGTTCACGACGATAATGTGGTCGACGGAAGAGGGTAAAGGCGAACCGGAAGTCCTTTCGTAGGAACTAGAAATGGAGTCATCACCATTTTCTCATGGGGAAAAATCTTCTCCCACTTGAACCTGGTCACCAAGTTATGCATGAAAACCAGAATCGTAAAACGAGCATATTCTCTTCCGGGGCACATCCGAGGTCCTCCTCCAAATGGGACGTACGAATAGGGAGCCGGTCCTTCTCCCTCGAACCTTGATGGGTCAAACTTTTCCGGTTCTGGGAAGTACTGTGGGTTTTTATGTGTCGAAAACACACTCCAGTATAACTACATGCATAAATATATAGTTCAATTCATGAGTATGTAGGTAATGAACTTGTATAAATATAGAGAAACCACACACGCACGTACGTACGTACGTACTATTATGAATGTATTATACAGTTAAAAAGTACTAACCTTCATTCCTTTAGGAATCATATATCCTTCATAGACAAAGTCAGTCATGGCTTCTCTAAAAGTTCCAGGATTTGGGGGCTCCAATCTCAACACTTCACAGGCAACGTTCCATGTATATTTCATTTTTTGTATGTCCTCCCAGTTGAGCAACTCTCCTTCTGCTTTCGAATCTACTATCTCCATTTGTTCTGACAAAAGAGATTCATCAATTCTACGTTTTAGTATCACTGTGATTAATCACTTAACAGATCAATAAACGACGAAGTATGAGAGTGGTTACTCGATCGCTTGGACATAGAAATAGGAAAATAGATATATAATATATAGCTAGATATGATGGATATATATGTACCTTTGAGGACGGCATCATAAACTGTAGGAAGCTGGAATAGAAACATGACCATAGAACAGATGGTGGTGACTACGTTGTCGGAACCACCAATGAGTAGACCCTTTAACTTGTCGACGATGTCTGAGATGTCGGTTACCTTCATCTGACGGCCGTTGCTATATGTGTCCATCAGCAACTTAGACATCATATCTTGATAATTCTCATCTAGTTCTGCTGCCACAGCCGTCCGTCGATATCGATCTAGATCGATTCTCCTTTGTTCAACAAGTTCCTCAAGGTCCTTGCTGACTTGCTTGGATGCTCGGATGGCTCGGTTGAATTGTGTGCCAGGCAGATTTATCGGCAACGCCGAAATGAAGCCTGCTGCGATATGCTGAATTGGCTCGTCCAGTTTGGCAATCACCGCCGGATCTTCCACGTTTAGGAAAATCTTACAAGCCATTGTGAAGGTGTGCATCCTTGCTAGGGCCAGAACTTTGACTTGTTTCTTGTCCGACCAAAACATGTCCATATGACGTTTGGTGAAGGCATCCATGATCCCGACATACTTTTGGAGGCCATTGGCACTGAAAAATGGAGACATAACTTTGCGGAGTCGAATGGAATCCTTGTGGGTGTCTGGTTTTTCGAGGCCGGGAAAGATGGTATAGATGGTATAAGGCCACCATGAGTGGACGAGTTTGTTCTGGTTTGAAAACAGGAACTTGTTTCCATCTGCAGTACACAGCACCGCCACGGATTCACGCAGCAACGACGTGATGAACACCTTGCAGCTGTTGCTGCTGCCTTTTGAATTTGATGATGAGTACTTGATCCTCCGCTCTTCTATGAATTTCTCCGGGACACCCCTTTTGGCTGTTATCATAAAAGAGAGGCCTTCGCCGATTATGGGCCAACCTGAGCTTCCTGGTGGGAGCTGAAGCTGATGATGATGACCAGCTTCATTTCTGCTAGGACTTTTCTTTAACAAACGAGAAAGATGGAATAGAGAAACAAAGAGAACTAGCACAGAAAGGATGAGCATCTCCATCTCCATTTCAAAACTCTAATCGAGATACGGAGATAGCTCGATAGCTTTGGGGTACCGGCTACTGGGTTTTGTCTGTGTATGTATTCACAGATATTAAACAACATCTGCATTAACTTCCTCTTTTTTTTTTTAGATGGATTGTATTCCGATAAAAACGTATCACCAGACTGAATATCTTAGAAGACGAGATATATTTGTCACTTAAGAGGTTTTTTTTGTCCTCTAAGTACTTAAGCGACGAAAATTTCGTCATTTAAGTGTCGTCGTCTAAAAGTGGTGACCTAAGTACTTAAACGACAAAACATATATATTTTCGTCACCTTAAAAACTACTTAGGCGACGAAACTTTTTTGACACAAAAATATTCTAGAGACGAAACATCCTTCTTAGAGGACGAAAATATTTTGTTCACAAAATGTCTAAGAAGACGAAACTTTTTGTAGCAAATAATTTAAGGGGATGACGACTTAGAAGACGAAATCTCATTTTCGTTGCCTTAGTTGTTCACTTAAGAGATGATTAATACTTGTTTCGTCTCCTTAGTTGTTCATTAGGAGATGATTAACACTTGTTTTGTCGCTTAAGTTGTAGTTATTATTATTATTTTTTTAAAAAGGGAAAATTGAGATAAAATATAAATATATTAATATTAATAAATTTGTTCAATACAAACTAAATATGCAAATATAACAACTTTTCAAACAGAACCATGAACGTAGGAAAGGGGGATAGGAAAATCTTTTGTACTATGACAATATGGTTCTCACAGGATTTAGCAGAAGTTCTGAGCTGGTCCTGCAAAATATGGACAGAAGATTACAGCCTTTCTTACAAATTAAAGCAGTTAACACTTTTAAATGGCACTTTAGCTTTCAATCATGTAAGTAACAAAGAGCGAATATGTTGTTTTATGAGACATTGTTCATTCCTCACACAAGCTTGAGCGTTTAGACTAACAGGTATTAGGCTGAAAGCTGTGTGGCATAGCAAACACAAAAGTGTTACCAGGAGACGTCCTAAGTTTCTTGATTTTCTAACTTTTTTCCTATTAAATGATTTAATTAACCCTGCAAAAACTTTATGCGATTCTAGAACTTGACATATTACTTGAATATAGACAACTTGAGTCACAGATATCTGATGAACTCAATTGATATGCCCATAAAACATAAACAGTGAGGCAACATGGAAAGGCGATGTACTTCCCCAAACTGTATAGGTTAGAACCAAAACTATCAAGATTTTGTACTGATAACATTGTTTGGGCCACAATTGGAGCTTCCTTCAATTGGGCTTTACCCCGAGGCCCAGAGGGGTTTAGGTTAAACCAAATCCGATTTACCACATCCTGGCTCTTTCTTTGGAAAGAATACTTGAAGAGAAAGTATTAATTCGTTAGCTGATCCGATGAGATTAGTTTTTGGTAATCCAATTACATAATATATGAATTACCTTAAGGGATAATGATGCATAAATGTTGATTGAGGTAATTAGGGGTTGCTACGTATAGCAATCCATTTGTAAAGATATCTTAGCCAAACCAGGAAGGGATCTTCTTTGGAGCCGGGTTGGCTTATCTTGGGTTTGACTGAAAGTTAATCTGGACCATTTACAGTGAGTTCCCTAAGTTAAGGGAAATTCTTATTTCAATTTATTCTTAACCGATCTGATTAGAGGTCGTTTAAGGAAGGACAGTCCTAGTCAATCTCGGAATCCGCCAGGCTGGATCTTCAAACCTTAGGGTTTCGTGAATCATATAAATATAACTCTTTTGTAACTAGGAAAGGGTTCTCAACCATCTACAAACAAACACAAGTTCTAGCGCAACGCTAACTTGCAAAGCCTCTCCAGAGCAACTCACGCAATTTGCCTCCACCTGCGATCGATCACATCTCGCACTCGTGTCGAGCGGTTGCTGAGCCTATCGAGTCAGTCCGCTACTCCGGTAGCAATCGAGTCGTTACCCCGGTAACAAACACCCATGATCTTGGTTTAGCTCTGCTTTGCTTCTCCGGATCAAAGTAAGATCCTCAATCCGTCGGGGGTTGAGAAGAAAATCCTGTTAGCCAGTTCTATTCAGGTCTTGTTCGAGCCCTGTACGCCGGCTTAGTCAGCGCCCGCGTAACAGTTGCTTGGTCAAGAAGTCAGAGTCTATTGGGAGCAGATGAGAGGACTCGCCAGGGGTCGTCCGCAGTCGAGTTGCACCACTCCAAAGGTGCTGGCACGCCTAAGCACACAGAAGACACACGAAGGAACATACATCCGCCACCCCCAAGTGCTGACTGTTCGCAGGGTGCTAAATCCGCCACGAACATTTTGGCACGCCCAGTGGGACCAGTGTCAAGATTGCGGGATCTACGAAGGGTGATCCTTACAAAAGGATAACCATGAATTGTTTGAAGAATTCCCATAGGGAGCTGCTCAAGCATGGAACAGCTGATTGTAGGGGATTAACTGACGCTGAAGTTAGAGAAGTGTTTGGCGGGGCCCTTGGGGATGAAGCAACTATTGCTGCAGCCCTTAAGGCCGTGCGAGACAGAAGAAATCTGATTCCAACGGCCGTTGCACCGGTTGTCGCGGCTGAGGGGGAGATTTTGGAGGTGACGGCTGCTTCCCAGATTGACAACAATGCTCTGGGCATTGCAAACCGGGCAGCCTCATTTGGTTTCTTAGAAGAGGTCCGCGAACCCGCCTGCGTCACCTGTTGCACCATTTACTGGGGAGACTGCGTCTCTCACTGAGGTGCCAGACACGCTGAAGATGCTGATCGACAAATCTTGTCGTACAGATGAAATTCTGAAGAAGGCGAACAATGTGGTCGTGGACCTATGTGAATCCGTTAAGCGAATGGAGACGGAACAAACGGGGTTCACCGCCAATTTCAACTATCTCGCTGGACAGCAGAGGCTACTGGCGGATAGCATGGCTGCCCATGTCAGGAACTCTGACAATTGTTGGCGACAACAACAGGAGCAGTTGGTGGCTACCAATGCCACGCTCGAGAACATGACCACCATGATGGGGCAGCTTTATGATCGTTTCGACTAGTTTGAGGGAGCTGACCGTACGAATCCGCCGAGAGACAGGCGGGGACGAGCGACTGGTCGTGGCGGGACCGGCGGACCTGGAGCTAATACCGGGGTGGCTAACAACCATACAGGTGGCAACGTTCCTCCCATTGGACCGGGCGGCAACAATCCGCCAGAGCCACCAGCGGATGTCGTGGCCCAGTTGACCATGGAGGATATTGGCAGAGTTTTTGCTGAGAAGCTTATGGAACTACAGGGGTTGCCCGACGTCGACAAGACGTATGAGAATCCATTAACTCGAGAGATTAATGCAATACCGTTCCCTGCTAGATTTAAGCCAATCCGCTTCACTCCGTTTACTGGCCAGACGACAGAAGATGCTGAAACGCACATTATGCGTTTTACTGATGAGTCTGGTCAATATGCTGAAGACCCAGTCATGAAGTTGAAGCTCTTTCCCACATCTCTGGCGGGGGAAGCTGCTATTTGGTACAAGCGTTTAAAGCCTGGATCAATACCGGACTGGAAGACTATGGAGGTTCTTTTCAGAACTATGTTTGGTATTGTTGAGGCAAAGATTGGGGTCAAGGACCTAGCCGAAATAGAGCAGAGGCCTGACGAATCCGCCACTGACTATTTAAGAAGGTTTAAGCTGGAATTAACCCGTTGCGAGATGGATATTCCAGAAGAGCATGCAGTGAAGATGGCAATTGATGGTTTGGTAGATGAGATCCGCCAGGGATTCAGGCAGGTTCATGTGACCACTATGGCGGACCTGACCAATCGGATAGGTTAGGAGCAGCATTATGTGGATCGGTCTAAGGAAAGGAATGAAAGAAGGAAGAGGACTCCTTTGTCCGGCCTATTATCCGGGGACTCTGAAGCCCAAGACTCCACTTCCTGCTGCTACTAAGACTGTGGCGACGATCCAGGCGGATGCAGTGCCTAGACCAATCCTCACATGGGTTGATGATGAGGACTTGGAACACGAAGTAGCGGCTATAGAAAGGACCGACCAGAGACCATTACAGTCCAAAACCGCGAGGTTGGTCAGGGAGACTGTGAAGATAGTGACCCCACTTCCAACCAAGTCAGCTTTTGATTCATATACCTACAACGCTCACAAGGCTCCAGAAATCCTGCAGGAGCTGTTCAACTAGGGGCGTCTGCAGCATGAGGGCGGATTCATTCCTAAACCTGATTACATGGCTGGAAAGACGTATTGTAGCTTCCACAATATGAATAACCACAATACCAAGGATTGTGTGAAGTTGAAGGATCAGCTGCAGACCTGGATTAATGATAGAACCTTGCAGTTGGAGATACCCAAGGAGCCTCAGTTGGCAGCTGCTAAGACCGGGCCGCGGGTGAACACGATTGAAATCAGTGCTGGTCTGAGTCCAACACAGCAGTTTAGGAAGCAGGTTTCCAGGTTTCAAGAATATACGTATGATGCAGACGAAGCTGAGGAAATCTGGGAAGCTATGGTGCACCAGGGGGCACCAGAGATTAGGGAGTTTTACCAATGCCGTCCCAATAGTGGAGATGGCGGACATACATGTATTTTCCATCGATCATCTGATCATTGCACTTCTCGATGTGTAGGTCTGAAGGATTAGCTGCAGGAATGGTTGAACGATGGAAAGCTGAAGTTTGCAGAGAACAAGTCTAGTCCTTGCCCAGAGTTGTGGGTTGGGGCTATTGAAGAAGAGGACATGGTGTTAGTTCCTCGGTCTAAGCTTTGCTTAACTTGCCGTTTAAATACAGGGCAGCCTATCAGCTATGATGAGTTTCAGGTAGCGTTGAAGGAGGTAGAGGACAGGGCTGAGAAGAGAGCCTTAGAAAAAGCTAAGTTAGAACATCCGCCTCCTGAAAGGGCAGGAAGGGAGAACCTCAAGCGGATGAAGTATCACCATGACTCTGAGGATAGTTACGCTAGCAGGGCAAAGTCCAGGTAGGACCCAGGACCTTCTGGAGTGAAGTCAGCCACGGCTGGGGGTTCGCACAAAGGTGTGAATCCAGAGCCATCTGTGAAAGTTTATATTCCGCCAGCTTCTAGGAATGACCCGAAGGCGGACATATGGTATACACAACGGGACGGTAAGACGGTCGAGCTTGTTGCCGTAACCACCAGGAATGAAAGGAGGCGTTTTGCCAAGGCAAAGAAGACCTTGGAAGATCTAGCTGCGGGGAAGGTAACTGAGGAAGAGCTGTCGGTGCCAGTTGAGCATGTGGAGCAGGTTCACAGGCGGTACAGAGTCAGGACTAAGTCCTATGTGGATTCCAGGCGGCAGCGCTCCATGGAAGCTCCACCTGCTCCTCGGAGGAACGTTCATGACAGGCTGGCGGATCTGCCAAGGGCCACTGGAGCACCTCAGTCAAGGCCAAGGAGGAAACTGGCATTTTCTCCTGAGCGATCGAAGGCAGAACAATCTTCCCCAAGGAAGGCACAGCCAGCGGCTGTTGGGAGACAGGTGGTGCCAGAGCCTCAGGATGACGTGATGGTGATCGACACCAAGAAGGACTCCACTGTTATGAGGTGGGTGCCTAAGGAAAGCAGTGCATCGCTGGCCGCAAGCACGAGTATCGTGGGGGTTCCCGCGGGGGTTCCCGCGGGGGCTGTTGCTTCCAAGGAATCCAGTTTAGCATTGGCAGAGCCAAGCATGCCACTCACCATCCTATCTCAGGCCAGGCCAAAGGAGCCAAAGGCGCCTACCAACTTCGTGGAGTATGCAGCCAAGAAGCTGCAGATGCATGTGCCAACAAGACCATCGTCGGTCGCCTCTAGCGTGAAGGCCGACTCTGAAGTAGGAGACGCAGACCTCGACAAGGAGGACGAAATGGTCGACTATGAGGATGAACCAGAGTTGGCGGAGGAGGATGACGTGCCAATGGAAGAGGAGCATGTTGAGGGTGAAGCTGAGGTCCATCACTGTAACACAGTGTCTTTGGATATTGGAAACCTGTATTGTAACAAGGCTTTTATACTCTCGTCAGCTTATGCTCTGCCAGAGCCTGTGCCCACTGCTCACTTTATCGATGATGAAGAATTGGCCAAACCAGTATATTTGGTACAGGAGCCTGAGGATGATAACGACGCAGAGGCAAAGCCTGGGGTTTTCCAATCCAACCACGACTATCCTGAGGGGGTTGGAGATGTGTTGAAGCAATGCGTGATGTTCGCCAAGCCAACTTTTAACATGTCCCAGCACATGAAGCCTTTGTATGTCACGACAGAGGTGGAAGGGATCAAGGTCCACAAGGTTTTGATAGACACCGGAGCCGCCGTGAGTATTATCACCACTACCACCAAGGAACAGCTCAAAATTCCAAAGGAGAAGCTCATTAATACTGTCTCCAAGGTTAAGGGGTTCTCAGGGAATGTTACTCCTACTGCTGGGATGGTCATGCTCAAGGTGAAGATTGGACCTTCAGACGCTTACCAAGGGTTTTTTGTCGCTGAGGCGGACGCTCCCTATCATATGATTTTAGGGAGGGACTGGATCCACAAAGCACTAGCAATTCCCTCATCTCTTCATCAAGAGTTGATCATGTGGGATCCGGTCGCAGATTTACCTATGCTCATCAAGGCGGATGCGCGTCCTTATTCGATAGCGGCCGTCCAGTTGGAGGCCAGCTATTATACAAGAAACATGAGGCCTCTCAGAGTTGAGGCTATTGATCATAAGGGACATCCAATCGGGGTGACCCAGGACGAATTGTCTCAATGGAAAATTGCCCAGGCTATGGCGGATTACAGCCGGCCAATTTCCATTGAGCTTCTTCCCAACGTATCCAATGAGTGACGTCCTCTCACGTGAGGAGTCAGAGGCCTTTGTTCTATTAATGCAACAATTGTCTGTTTATAGATTAGAGCAAATGGCATGGGAAGGGGTTGCACTGGTCGAGTGCATTGAGGAAGAAGACATTGACGTTTTTACAGGGGTGGAAGTAATTCAACCTGCTCCAGCAGCGTTGGATGATACTCCACCCAAGGTACGTGATCCCGTAGAAAAGGTTAACTTGAGAACAGAAACAGAGCCCATGGAGGTGGGGATTAGTCAGTACCTTGAACCAGACTTGAGACGGCAACTGATAGGGTTGCTGCAGGAGTTTAAGGATTGCTTTGCAGAGAAATACCAAGATATGCCGGGTTTGTCAAAGGAGCTGGCTTGCCATCGCCTTCCCATCAAGGAAGGATGCAGGCCAGTTAAGCAAGAGCAACGGCGGATGAATGCTGAAACTGCAATGGCAGTCAAACGAGAGGTTCAGAGCATGGTTGAGGCTGGGATAATCAGACCGACTTTGTATCCGGAATGGTTATCCAACATTGTTCATGTTCGGAAGAAGAATGGCAAGATTAGAGTCTGTGTGGATTACAGAGATTTGAATGCTGCATCGCCTAAGGATGTCTATCCTATGCCTATAGCGGATATGCTGGTAGATGCAGTAGCGGGGCATGAGGTGTTGTCCTTTATGGACGGAACAGCGGGTTATCACCAGATTCCTATATATGAGCTAGACATCCCTAAAACGGCTTTCCGCTGCCTCAGATTCACATGAGCATTTGAATATCTTAGTATGCCATTTAGCTTAACCAATGCAGGAGCTACATACCAACGTGCAATGAACGTTATTTTCAGTCAGATATTGGGGGATATCCTAGAGGTCTACATCGACGATGTGGTGGTAAAGTCCAAGAAAAGGGAAGACCACATTGATCATCTCCGTGGGGTATTCACTATCATGAGAAAGCACCAGCTTAAAATGAATCCGGCCAAGTGCGTTTTTGGGGTTTGTGCTGGCGACTTTCTAGGGTTTGTGGTGCATGAGAGAGGCATTGAGGTGGCTGGTGACAAAGTACAGGCTGTGCTAGATGCACCAGCGCCAAGGAACAAGAAGGAGTTACAAAGCCTGTTGGGTAAAATTAATTTCCTCAGAAGGTTTATATCCAACTCAGCAGGCAAGGTTGCGCCTTTCTCTCCTCTGCTCAAACTCAAACTAGGAGAAGTGTTTAAATGGGGTCCTGAGCACCAAGCTGCTTTTGACAGGATCAAGGAATACTTGGCTAGTCCGCCAGTCCTTCGGCCGCCCACACCTGGTATTCCCCTCAAATTATATATCTCTGCGTCTGATATTTCCATTGCAGGCCTGTTGGCCCAAGATGAGACTCTGGCGGATGGAAAGAAGATTGAATATTCAGTGTCTTACATTAGCAGGACACTGTTGGACGCAGAGACCAGATATTCACCAATTGAGCGGCTGTGTTTAGCTCTATATTTTGCTGGCGTCAAGCTCCGCCACTATATGCTTTCTTTCACGACAATAGTGGTGGCACAGACGGATTTGGTGAAGTATATGCTAACGAGACCTATCCTAAGGGGTAGGATTGGCAAGTGGGTGTTAGCCCTTTCAGAATTTTCCCTGCAATATGCTCCACTGAAGGCTATGACTGGTCAGGCAATAGCAGATTTTCTTTTACACTATCCTATCGAAGAGGAATTCTCAGAACCGCCAAGGTTTGCTAGCATGATCCGGTACCAGCCTTGGATTTTACACTTTGACGGTAGCAGTACCAGTAAACTGGCGGGTGCAAGGATTTGTATCCAAAATCCAGCAGGTACCAAGTACCTTTACTCTTTTCAGCTGGAATGGACGTGCACCAATAACCAGGCGGAGTATGAAGCACTGCTCATTGGGCTGGAATTACTGCTAGATCTGGGAGCACAGGAAATTGAAGTACTTGGAGACTCTATGCTAGTTATTAACCAGCTTATGGTGGTCTACAAGTGTGTTTCTTTTCATTTGCTGCACTATTACGAACGGGCTGTTGAGTTGCTGGACCGGTTCATTGATGTTTCCTTAGACTATATTCCCAGGGAGATGAACTTTGCAGCTAATGAGTTGGCGCAGTTGGCCACAGGAATCAGCCTAGCCCATGGAGTGAAGGAAAGAATTCTTAAGGTGGAGCGCAGGACTCTACCATCTTTCGCCATCCGCCGGGAGGACCGCGGAGAGTGGTTGGTTGCTACAGTCGAGCCTATTGACACTGACTGGCGGATACCAATCATTGCATATTTGAAGGACCCATCGGCGCCATCTGAAAGGCGAATCAGATACCTTGCTACCAATTACCTTCTCAGGGGCGAGGAGCTGTTCCGGAGAGGGGAAGATGGAGTCTTATTAAGGTGTATCTTTGGCACAGAGGCCAAAGATACACTTAGGGGTCTGAGTGAGATACACTTAGGGGTCTGTGGTTCTCATCAATCCGGACCCAAAATGAGGTGGCTTATTAGAAGATATGGATACTATTGGCCATCTGTGTTGAAAGACTGTCATAGTTTTGCTCATGGTTGTCAGGAATGTCAAAAACATGGACCAGTTCAGCGGATTCCAAACATTCTTTTACAACCCATCATCAAACCTTGGCCTGGCAGGGGTTGGGCATTGGATTTCATAGGAGAGATTAACCCCCATTCCTCCTTACAGCACAAGTTTCTTTTGTTGGGTACTGATTTCTTTACCAAGTGGGTTGAGGCTATTCCGACAAGGAATTGTGATGCTGACACCGTCATCCGCTTTGTGTTCCAAAATATTATTTGCCGGTATGGTATCCCAGAATGCATCGTGGCGGACCGGGGGGCAGCCTTCATGGCCGAGAAAACCCAAACTTGGCTAGCGGATTATGGTATTCAGTTCCTACATTCTTCTCCTTATTATGCTCAATTCAATGGTCAAGCAGAGGCTACTAACAAGGTTGTTATCTCCATCATGAAGAAGATGCTCGCGGATAACCCAAGGGCATGGCACACTCAACTTGATAACACACTATGGGCCTATAGGACTTCCAAAAGGACTCCTACGGGTACTACTCCTTATTCGTTGATGTATGGCCATGATGCCGCTCTGCCATTGGAAATCAATGTCGCCTCTTTAAGAGTTCGTGAGCAACACCAGCTGCTTGGTGAGGATTATGTGCAGGCCATGTTCCAGGAGCATGAAGACCTTGACGAGAAACGGCTAGAAGCCTTGGATAATATCATCCTGGAGAAGCAGAAGATCGCCAAGGTGTATGATAGAAGGACCAAGAGTAAGTCATATGGCGAGGGAGACTTGGTCTGGAAGGTAGCTTTACCCCTTGATGAGCCAGGACGGGGCAAATGGAGTGCTCGTTGGGAGGGTTCATTTGTCATTGATCGTATTGTGGGCAAGGGAGCCTACCAGCTCAGAGACTTGGAAGGAGAAGTTCACAGAAACCCAATTAATGGGCGCTATCTCAAGAAATACTTTCCAAGTGTTTGGGAGTATGAGACCCCCCCAGCGGATGATGACACTGATCCGAGTTCTTCTTAGTCCAACGGGCTAGGGGGGCATCAAGTCAGAGCGGCGCATCCGCTAGGGTTGCTTCCGCCCTGTTTTGGGGTTGCTAGTTTTCATGGCAAACCTGTTAGGGTTTTGTGTTTTCCCTGCTTTATCTAGACATCCGTTTGGGGTGGCTATGTTCTGGTACTTTTATTTATCAATAGATTTCCCATCTTTGCTGATTCTTGGCTATAAGTATTGAAATTGCAGCTTGCTACATTCATATAAGGCTTTGCGGCCAAAGGCATTACAGGGAAAGGAAAACATAAAGAGCTACTAACTAGCTCTGAAACCATATCTACATTTCTGAGTCCTCTTTGCTGGCGGATATCTCTAGCCCGTTCTAGATCCGCTAGAGGAGGCTTACAGAACGGGGTTCCCCCGCACTGTTGGAACCATCACCGGTCGACGGGCCAGTACCGAGGGACTCATGACATCCCCGCTTTGGAAGGCGGCGTGCGGCGGATGTGGGGCAAATGGAAATGGGGCAGCACCCGACCGCGTGCTGGAGGCAGTGGTGATTGACGCACTACCCTCATCATTCCCATATGCCCTTCCGTAGCTACCAAATTTGGATTCGGGATTCTCTTCCGCCACTGGGAGTGGTACCTAACCAGGTCACCAGTGTTACTGGCCTCGGGGAACAGCCAAGAGTGGCCAGCTTTTACCTGACCGCCTCGAAACGCTTGCCCAGGGCGCGTAACGCTAGGTGACCGAGGTTAGGGTTTGTTTAACGCTAGGTGACTGCGGTTATCGGGTGTTTAGCGAACCGTCGGCCCATCTGGTGGAACGGCTTGTGGTAGCCATAGGGTTTGGACACAGTAGGCGGACAAAAACATAGCCGCCTTGTTACTTCAGGATAGGGGTTGGGCTAATGCTTTTTCTCTTCAACAAGGGTTTCCTTTTATACTGTATTTCAGGGGAATCCAACGGTTGGGGGTTTTCATGACTTTATTGCTGTGGTTCGCCCATCTTTATGAGGTTGCCCGTTTCGGTCGCCCGTTCAGTTGGGAACCGGTAAGGGCGATAAATGGGGTTTGACTGACAAATCATCGGGCTTCCGCCCCTCTTTTGGTGCTGCGTTGGTCAAATCTCGTATTAATGACAGCTTGCCTATTCCAAGTTTCGGTTGGGCCGCCGGTCATTGGGCTTGTTATCTATTTCTAGCAGGCCAATTTTCCTCACGGCGGATGGGTTTCTCTCACCCGTTTGAGCCTAGCCCACTTTGGGGGAAGCCATTTATATTTACTATTTAGTTTACTGGGCTTTGCTTTGTCTTTCACACATCCGCGCAGCCAAGTGAACTAGGGGGGCAACCTAAGGGCAATATCCGCCTCCGCTATATTTTTCGGATTTTTCGGAGGGCAGAATTTTGAAAATTTTTGAACACTCCGTAGGGTTAGGCCCTTTCATCCCCTGAATTAGTGTTTTCAGGAGCATTTGTTTGGGGTGCGCCTTAATTCTCGTCTTTGGTAATAGGACAGTGCCAGTCTTGATTCTAAAGTGATATTTTATTTGTAAAATAAGGGGTTTTGCGGCCGCGGCTATTACAAAGGCAGAAACTAAACATAAGGAAACAAATCCGCTAACTATCTCTGATACCATCCCGGTGAGTAGGGGATATCCGCCAGCCCTTCAATCTGGAATTCCTCTGAGCGGATAGGAGAGGGAAATCCCAAGGGCATTTATCTTGGAGCATGAAGATTTTTTGGCAGAGTCAGTATTGGTTCCTTTCGGAGCAGAGTGGCGAATAGGGACTTGCTGTCTTGAATCTCTTGTTTCTCCAAGAGCCCAATAGACGAACGCCATCTATTTCCGCCGAAGAAGGGCCAATCTCAGATCCGGAAGACGATCATTGAGATGGAATTCCCTTCATAACGAGGAAGACGACGGGTCTATTAAGGCATAACCACCCCCACACCGGCGTGACCTCAACTCAGGTGGAGACAAATGGTCCCATGAGGCAGGGGGATGGTACCCAAAACTGCATCCATATTATACCCCCGGCAGATGCAAGTAGAATGGCGCCCAGTCAGCGGCTACCAATCTGTAACCACATCCACCCGGGACGTAACATGGGATGTTATGTTTCGGGGTTTATTTAACATGGGGTGTTATGTTTCAGGGGTGTTCGGAGGAACATCTGAATTAGATCTGGTGGAAAAGATTGAGGAAGCCATAGCGGCTGGTGAGGGAACCTAAGGAAAGAAATAAGGAACAACATTATCAGGCGATGTGGGGTTCTCTGTTTCGGCCAAAGGGTGTTGCTTTTATAGCCTCATTGGGAAGCAATCCAAGGGCTGAGTTGGAATTGCGCAGTTATTAGGCAGTTGGGTATGGGGACCGTTTGCGTTTGAATTTCAAATTTTTGAGAAACGGTTCTGCAGCTTTGCCAGCAATGATAAGTCAGACGTGCAGAGGGTCTGATGTTTGAACCAGACTAAGATGGGCTTAGTTGGTGGGCTTGGTTGTCAATAAAATAAACAAAATACATATATATATATGTCAAGCCAGTTTCGTTATGGGTTGGGCCTAAACTCATACAGGTGCAGGCCCAATCTCTTGATTTTGGCCTTGGTCTTGCTGATCAGGCGGTCCAGCTCTGTCTTGGCCTTCTTCGCCTGGTGCCTTTCCTCTTGTAGTTTGGTCGCCAAGAGCTTTTGTTGGTTCATTCGCTCCGCGCGACAAGCTTGTTTCTGGCGAAGGAGGGCGATTTGCTGCTCAAGCCTAGCTATTTCGGCCGCCTCCGTATCGTTACTGGCCGCAGCGACCAAGTCTGTATAGGCACGGGCAGCGTTGGCAAAAGCTATATCAGCTTCTTGGAGCTTGGCATGCTGGGGGGACCGAGCAGCTAGTTTTTCCTGCAAGCTCTTTAGCTCTGCTGGGAGGCGAAGGAAGGAGGACTCGGGTTCAGACTGGAGTTCGGGAGGCAGCTACTGAAACTGGCCTTTAAGAACTTGTAGGGCGGCAAAGAGTTCGTCCGCTACTTGGGCGTCAGCATGATCTTTCTCTCCCAAGCTCTCCAGGAAGCTCCATGCCTCCTGTACTTCCACAGGTTCCTCTTCTGGGCTATACGGTGAGGGGAAGAAGTCTTCGGCCAAGGTGGAGGAGGATGCAGGGTTGTCCTGGACTCCAGAACCAGATTTGCCAGGGGTCGCAGAGGATTGGGCAGATGGAGAGGCGATGACCAAGCCCGTGGGTGCTTGATTCCGCGGCTTGGGACTCGGCACAATAGCTGACTCCACTGGACCAGGATCCGCCGCCAGTGGGGTGACACTGATAGTGGCCACAATATCATCATCCACCTATTCATAGGAAATGAGGGTTAGGAGTAGTTCTAACCAAGGAAGGTGGCAATTCAGGCGGATGTATAACATACCTCAATAATCTCTGGCTGAGGGATTACTTCTGGCTGGTCCAGAGGAAGCCCTTGCTGCTCACGCTGATCAGGTCCAGACCGGTCATCCGCTGGGGTTGGAGTGTGTTCAACTTGGGGGGCAGCATCCGCCAAAGATTCTACACCAGCAATTGCTTCTTTTTCCGCCAATGAAAGATCAGGTGGAGGGGAAGAGGGCGCTTGGGCAGTTGGTTGCTCAGCACCATTGATTGGCTCTTCTTCTTCTAGCTCCAATGAGATGAGCTGGAAGCCAGCGGATTAGGAGTTGAAGAGCTGCTGGGCGCACCACTAGGCAATGGTAGGGGCTCATCCGCTGTGGCCTCGGCCACACTGGGGTCAGGGTCTTCCCTCATCTCCGGCCCAGTTTCTGCAACGGCAGAAGATGTCAGGGTTGGCATAATGGAACTCTGACCAACTGCTGGTGGAAGACTGGAGGATGTACCTGCATGAGGATCAAGATAGCGCAGAGGAACGGGTTGAGGAAAGCAATCGCCACAAATCTCTTGAAGATTTTGGAAGAGGTCCAGATAATCTTGCTCAAGACTAGAAGAGCTTGAGGAATCTTCAGAGAAGTCAGATGACTCACCAGAGGAAAGTTCAATCACTTCAGGGCTTCGGCTAGCGGCTGCAGCGGATGAGGAGCTCCTCCTCCGGAGTACAAGGGTCTGCAGGGATGGATAGAGTTTGGATATCTACATCACATATGCATTTATAAGCTGGTAATTAAAAACCACAAGGAGACGAGGGAGGGTTGAAATCACTTACGAGTGTGTCATCCTCCACTTCATCAGGCTCTTCATCCGCCTCGATGATGGTCTTACCCCTCTTTGGGCGCGGATGAAGCTCGCAATCAGCCTTCCGTTTTCCTCTATCCGTTGAGGTTTGACCAAAACAGCAGATTAAAAGCAGAAGTTGTTACCTTTCCTGGGGGCAGGTTGAGATACAGCGGATCGCCCCTCAGCACCTTTTGGTCAGGTTGGGGAAGGTGCTTGCCTTGGTTTCTGAAAAGCCTCCGGAAGTAGTAGACGGATGGCTGATCAAAGAGCGAGTCTCTTAGATGCGCCCACCAGCACTGGTAGGGGCCAGTGGCATCCATGGAGGCATGCAGGTTCGGATATTGCTCCCAGCCCGAAATATCAAGGGGTTCCAAGCGTGATGGTTGGCTGACGGCGGATGTGGGAGGAAATTCTCTGCTGTTCCGCCACGCTGAAAAGAGGTTCACACTCTTCAATGGCGGATATGGCAGAAGTTGAATAAGCCCGAACTGCCTGGCAAAGAAGTGAGCCGCATAGACCTCATAGCTTCGATGCCTTTTATCACTAGAGAAGAGGGGCAGGTCTGCCATGGAAGTACAATGGACGAATATCCTTCGACCTCTTCCTCCTAGCTCCCTGGATGGGAGGAAGCCCCGAGATAGCCCTCTTGGGTACCTGAGGTGGATCAGCCGCTGTGCCTCTGCAAAGAACTCACTGGCGGTTGTATTAAAAAAGATGTCGAGGCAGATGGCATAGCTGAGGTCAGGATTGGGAGCGCATCCAACATATTCCTGCCCTACAACCTGATCAGGCTTGGGTTGCCCCTTCATGGATAGAATGAGCTGGGGAAAGTGCATTTGGCACCAGATATCCAGTATCCAAAGTGGGCCCGACTGGGAGCAGTGCATGGGTTGGGCGGATATCTGGTGGAGGCAGCGGTAGAGGTGTGCTAGAACAATTTGACCAAGGCCAATCTCCTGACCAGCATAGATCACCTCCGCCATGCGATGGTAGATCTTGGTTATCTTGTTGGTGGTGGAGCAAAACACGAACTTGTTGAGCCAGAAGGCCAGAAAGGTAACTCCACTAATCGGACCGTCTCCCTGGGAGAAGTTTCTCACCCAGTTCTCGAACCCAGAAGCCTCAGCGCTACCGATAGGGTACCGGGGGAACGCCTTCTCAGAGTAGTCGCTCTCATCATAGGGTTTGGTGCCGAGAGGGAACCCGATTCCGACATAGATGTCCAGCAACGTGACGGTGGCGTGGCCAAACCTAAACTCGAAGGCATTGACTGAGGGGTTCCAGAGGCTAATAAGCGGGATGAGAGCACATCGGTTTCCCCCTTTTGGGCTGAGACTGAAGCAGAGCTTGATTACATCAGCAACTCCAGCTTTTCTCCAGATGTCCTTGTCAAGAGGGAGTCTTGCCGTGTACCATTCCTTCATCCAAGGCTTAACCAGAGGCCAGGCAGCGTGATTAACGGCGGCTTGGTGATGATTGGATTGGAAGTTGGGGCATTCTACTGGGTCTTCAGAGCGGAAAATTACCGGCAACGGGCGAGCCGGGCCGCCGAGAATTTGGTGTGCTCCGCCGTCGTCATCAGCGTTATAGCCCGCAACATAGGGACCCAAAGAGGCCTGTTGCTCCTAGGGAAGCCCAAGGCAGGTCCGGTCATCAGCTCCGGAGCAGGTGATGAGAGGGAGGAGTTGATTCTTGGCATCATTCGCTGTAGAGCAGCGGACGGCGAAGTTCATGGTTGAGGCCATTGGGTTAGGGCTTGGGTTTTTCTAGATTGATTTGAGGAAGGAAAGCGAATGGTCTGAATGAGAAACCGAAGGGTCTCAACTAGATTTATAAGGGATCCGAAAGGGGTTCTGGAGATTTTGAAACGGTGGGTTTTGCGGCAATCAAGGGTTTATGTGAACAGTGATACTGTTTCGATTTAGGAGAATTGTGATTGGTGAGGGAACGATGCAACAGTCCACATATTTAAATGTTGCGGATGGGCTGACCTTTTGGGCTCAGTCTCTCTTCAATTTCGTGGGGCTCTCAATCTCGGAGACTGGGGGGGCAATGTTTGGGCCACAATTGGAGCTTCCTTCAATTGGGCTTTACCCCGAGGCCCAGAGGGGTTTAGGTTAAACCAAATCCGATTTACCACATCCTGGCTCTTTCTTTGGAAAGAATACTTGGAGAGAAAGTATTAATTCGTTAGCTGATCCGATGGGATTAGTTTATGGTAATCCAATTACACAAAATATGAATTACCTTAAGGGATAATGATGCATAAATGCTGAATGAGGTAATTAGGGGTTGTTACGTATAGCAATCCATTTGTAAAGATATCTTAGCCAAACCAGGAAGGGATCTTCTTTGGAGCCAGGTTGGCTTATCTTGGGTTTCACTGAAAGTTAATCTGGACCATTTACGGGGTTGAGTGAGTTCCCTAAGTTAAGGGAAATTCTGATTTCAATTTATTCTTAACCGATCTGATTAGAGGTCGTTTAAGGAAGGACAGTCCTAGTCAATCTAGGAATCCGCCAGGCTGGATCTTCAAGCCTTAGGGTTTCGTGAATCATATAAATATAACTCTTTTGTAACTAGGAAAGGGTTCTCAACCATCTACAAACAAACACAAGTTCTAGCGCAACGCTAACTTGCAAAGCCTCTCCGGAGCAACTCACGCAATTTGCCTCCACCTGCGATCGATCACATCTCGCACTCGTGTCGAGCGGTTGCTGAGCCTATCGAGTCAGTCCGCTACTCCGGTAGCAATCGAGTCGTTACCCTGGTAACAAACACCCGTGATCTTGGTTTAGCTCTGCTTTGCTTCTCCGGATCAAAGTAAGATCCTCAATCCGTGGGGGGTTGAGAAGAAAATCCTGTTAGCCAGTTCTATTCAGGTCTTGTTCGAGCCCTGTACGCCGGCTTAGTCAGCGCCCGCGTAACAGTTGCTTGGTCAAGAAGTCAGAGTCTATTGGGAGCAGATGAGAGGACTCGCCAGGGGTCATCCGCAGTCGAGTTGCACCACTCCAAAGGTGCTGGCACGCCTAAGCACACAGAAGACACACGAAGGAACATACATCCGCCACCCCCAAGTGCTGACTGTTCGTCGGGTGCTAAATCCGCCACGAACAAACATAGCTTAAATTCCAATGAAATTTGGGTAATGGAGCCTATTAAACAATTATGACACAGTTTTAAACAGAATAACATGCTGGATTGCCATTGCACAAGAACTAGCTTACACAATTCTTAGTACATATAAATCCTTAAACTTCAACAGAGCCTTATTATTAAAAATGACAATTAGTTCAACTAAAATCATTTTCCTTCTGTTCCCACAGAACCTGTTTACTTTTCTGTTGTACCTCCTACAAAATTAAAACTAATAACTAAACTGGAAGCTGGTGCAATATTATTAAGATCAAAGTGAACCTGATGAACTTACTTTAACTCGACTTCTGGCTTGTTATGCCTTTAAACTTCTTGACAAGGAAAATTCTGCAGGTTGCAAACATCACAAAACCGATGATAAGAACATGGATTTTTTTATATGACTACATTAAACCAAAGTCCAATGTGTTCTTATTCAACAGTGGCCAGAAACCACACCAAAATAACCAACTTGTTTGGTAAAATCAAAACCTCAAAATGTCTACAATCTCAAAACCAGAACGTTTTGTTTTACATTGTACAGGAAACAAAACATGATGGTTTTCTTGAACTAGTACAAGGCTTTCAAGGATTGATGAAAGTACCTGGAGACACATTGCAGCATCGAGAGTGTTGCGTATACAACTCAAGTACAATCTCAAAGTGTTTGCCTGACAAAATCAAAATCAAGATCATTACCCATCAATGGAATCAGCTCAATTAAGTTGATTTCAGCTACGTGTTTAGAGTAAGATACAAATACAGATGAAAACTTTATCAAATAGACTATGGGGAAACTGAGCAGAATCTACCGTCAACATGGAGATTTAGGTCTCTGAACAATCTTAAATATCTTCAAAAAAAAAAAAAAAAAAAAAAAAAAGGAAAAAAAGAGTGGGGGATGGATCGAATGGGTTTACCATTGAAATTTGGAGGAGTAGAGACCCACTGCCGGAGACTCCCAGGACGATTTCGGCTCGGGTTCATCGGCGGCGACGTCAAGGGGGATGAAGGTGGGTGCGGCGGAGAGAGGAGATGGTGATCTCGTTGCGGATGTTATAAAACTGAAATGGAAGACTCTGTTTGTAGCTCTTAAGCTTATATCATTCAACAACATAGATGTGGCTTTATACAGCCTTTACAAAAGATGAAGGTGGGGGACATCTGCAAAATGCAGATGATTATTTCAGTACCAGCTTGAACAAGAAGAAACACCGCAGTATCGTGTCGAATACGAAAAGGCTAACATGTAGAACTCCAGAAAAGAACAAGTCAAAAATGCACAAATGTTGGAAAACCAAATCATCCGGCCATAAATTCATCACCCCATGCCAACTCCCCAAGAAACTAAAAATCAAAGCAAGGAAGATAAATTCAGGCTTCCCTGCAACTAACCGTAGTGAAAATCATGCAAGATTATCATCAAACGAAGCCCTAGAAATGTACAGGACAGATACATTATGAGAATCACATTCGGAAAGCTATAACTCTCTGTTCGTTCATTCATTGATTCATTTCATAACTAAATTATCATGCATACGTACACTAGTAAACCAAATCCTCTAGTTCATCTTGAAATCCTCTAGTTCATTTCAAGAAATCAAGAACCAGAGAGAGAGAGAGAGAGAGTAAGAGGAAATTTACCCCTCGGAAACAATCCAAACATTCCGTAATGCTGAGCCGCAACACACGTAAAAACCTCCTGAGTCGATCACCGAGGCTCCTCCTCTGGATTCTTGAAGCTGACGAATTGGCCTCCATTGCTGCGCTGCTTGCTACGTACGCTCAATTTGGGATCCTCTAGTCTCTAGCAATCTCAACTCTCAACTTGTTTTTGATTGATCAGAGAGAGAGGGAGGTAAATTAGTAGTAGTAACTAGCTAGCAGTGACTTAGTGAGACTGATGCGAAACGACGCCGTCTGATTTTCAACGAGTAGTAAAACCACGTGTGCGAGATAAAAAAAAGTAACCGTGAAACCCACCCCGGCAGTGGGCCTTCAAAATTAGTGAAAATGAATGTTAAAAAAAGTAGGGTAGCAAATTGACAGTAGGGTGAAACTTAAGGTAGCAAATTGGCAATTATGGGTTTGGTTTTGGACTTTTGGTTTATTTTAATCGAATAGAAATTGAAATTGGGAGTAGATCGAGATGAAGGGTTGGTGTGATCGGAGGCCTTGATCGTCATGTTTCTGTTCGACTGGTTCTACGGCGTGCTGGCGTCACTGGGTCTGTGGCAGAAGGAGGCCAAGATCTTGTTCCTGGGGCTCGATAATGCCGGAAAGACCACCTTACTTCACATGTTGAAAGATGAGGTCACTCCCTTATCCATTCATTCATTCATTCAATCCGTGCTTTCTTTTATTTCACTACATATCGAATCGCAAGTTAAAACCTAGATTCATTTAACCAGATCTGTTAATTTTGTGCTAATTAGCTTTGTATTTGAAGCTCAAACATACCCAGTCTCTTTGCCTCTGCCTCGCTGTGATTCAAAGACTTGACTTGAAAATTTGATGCCTAATAAATGTTGAGTGGCGATTTCTGTGTAGATTAGGCTGCCAATTTGTTTTTTGAGGTTGATTGTGTTGGTTTCAGAGGCTGGTGCAGCATCAACCTACGCAGCATCCCACATCTGAGGAGTTGAGCATTGGCAAAATCAAGTTCAAGGCCTTTGATTTAGGAGGCCATCAGATTGCCCGCAGGGTCTGGAAGGACTACTATGCTAAGGTTAGCTATACTCTACCTTATGTAAACCCCCTTATTCTTGCTTTATGGCATTGCGTCTTTGTCCGAATCAGAATTTAGTGAAGTAAACTGTATGAGATTCATTAGACTTGGTGAATCTCTGGATGTCAATGTAAACCTATACTAGATCATTAAATGAGTTTATATTTATGTACTTTGAGAAATTTGAAATGCTACTACAATTCTAAGCCTGCAACTGTGTTAATACTAACTCAAAAGACTCACATGAACTCCCTGCATTGTCCACAACAATCTTCTCCTAAATCCACCTTGAGTTTCGCTTAAGTAATGGGACTAAATCAGTGAGAAAAACGTGTGTTTTAGAAGGGAATATTTGACATACATATAGTTCCCTTCAGTTCTTACACTTCATTTTCATTCATAAAGAAAACTGTCCTTTGCTTAATTGTTTTGCCATATCTCAGCTGTATTTGAATTCAAATAAAGTATAGGCTTTTTAACAAAATGTTCTTTCAAGGCATATACAAGTGCAAATTATACTCGAATTATACTCTATATAATTGAACTGCATTTACAGCATTAACCATTTCAAATGCTGTCAAGTCCAATAAGCTGCAATGCTTACACTGTAGTTTGTTCTTTGCCATTATTCAGAATTTTATAAGTTTGAACTACATGTTTTTTTCTTTCTTTTGTCTTGTTTCACTATTGTTGAGTCCTAGACTCCTAGAACTGTTTCCAGTGGACAAAGATAAATATTCAGTTTTCCGGTTACTTTTCCTTGAAGTTTTAATGTCATTTTATTTTGAATTTCCATAAATGTTTTTATCTTTGTTTTGGTCCTGCCATTCATTTTGTGTCTTACTGTCTATCCTTACTTGCATTGTTAGTATAGAATGTGAATGTGAATATGGTTTATTTTTTATACCATAGTACAGAACTCAGTATTAAATGTAAAAGTATGCAGGCCTTAATAAGGCTACTGAACTGATGAAGGGGTTAGTATGTAGGCTTTAATGTTGCTTCCTTTACTTGTGCTTGTACATGTTAAGTATATACCTTGCATACAAGATTTTAAAATGGCCAAACCAACCAAATGAAGCATTTGTGAAGTTGATTTGAGCCTTGTGTCAACAAATTGGAATTCATTTATCAATACATTTTTTTTCCGTCCATTTGAATTCATTTTGATGATTCTTTAGTCGGTCAGATGAGCGCAATTGCTGTAGCGGTTCCAGTAATAAATTCTCTAGAATTAGTACTTAAAATAGCCGACCATCTCTTTGGTCGTTTCTTTTGTGTTCTCTATATGACTTTGGGTTACCATTGATCTTCGTCCTGGATGAGTTTGAACTTCTGTCTCATGCTTTTCTCTCATCACACATATACCAAAGTAAAGAATTGACTCTCATCAACTAAGATAAATCTCACTGCTTGTGGCAATAATATGTTCAATTGTTCATGGTTTGCTTTACAGGTAGATGCTGTGGTGTACCTTGTGGATGCATATGACAAGGAGAGGTTTGCTGAATCAAAGAAGGAACTAGATGCGCTCCTTTCTGATGAATCCCTTGCCAGTGTTCCATTTCTAATACTGGGGAACAAGATCGACATACCATATGCTGCTTCAGAAGATGAGTTGCGATACCACCTTGGACTGACCAACTTCACCACAGGCAAGGGGAAGGTAAACCTAGCTGACTCAAATGTCCGTCCATTAGAAGTCTTCATGTGCAGCATTGTACGTAAAATGGGCTACGGCGATGGTTTTAAGTGGCTCTCCCAATACATTAAGTAGGTTCGAGGACTTTGGATGAAATGTTCTGGAGGTTCCTGAACTACCTCAACTCAACATGTCCCACCTTTAATCTTGAAAAAGTATACTCTCCTGCTTTGTTTAGGCTCATAGAGGGCTTTTTAAAATTGGATCTATTTTCTTTGTATTTGTGTGGAAGTAAATAGCAATATCACTGCTTTGTAAAAGTTCACTTGTGGCCTCCAATCCTATAGTAGATTGATATACTGTGTTTGCAATTATCTGCCATCTAGAAGAGTAGTTTCAAGTTGTACAAGATGGGATTTTGGCTTTTTGTTTATGCTTTTAGATCGTATCGGGAACCAGTCCCGTAAACATGTTGTCGTTCATATGGATTCCGGTTGACACATGAACCTCCTACATTTTCATTCAAATCAAACAAGCATTTTTCATTCAAGCTAAACAACCAGCCTATTTCAGGGTTCACGAACAGAAATATTTTGATAGTGAAGTTAATCGTATTTCATAAAGAATTGCGATGGAGATCCGTAGATAAGGTGTGGTTAGTTAACAACTTAACCAGTTACAGTTGAACGGTTCCATGACCTCCTTGACCATGATGTATAGTACAAGACTTGGTTACACATATTGCCTCCATGACTTCATGAAGAGCTGGTCAAAATGTAGAACTAAACCCACCCCAAAGCCAACGACCCCCATCTAATTTTTTCGGTTATTAAATTTTGTATACAAAGTGCACCAATATATGTTTCCGTTAGAAGATGGAGCTGGTTAACAAACCAGTCATGCAACTTAAACTTCATCACCACTAGCCCTGTTTTATAAAACGCTGGAAAACTCAACATTTTGTTCATCAACTCAAAAACTCACTGCGCCTTTGGAATCCTGATGGGTAATTCCACGTCAAACAAGCACGTCCATGGCACTGGAAAAGTCATATTGTCGGATGGATCGGTGCAAGAGTTCAATAAGCATGATCTAACAGTCGCTGAGCTGATGCTAGAGCACCCACAACAAGTAGTGGTCGAATTCCGGGCAGCTGTCTCAGGAAAAAGACCGATTGCATTGCCTGCGGATACGAAGCTGGACACCAAAAAAGTTTACTTAATGCTTCCAATGAAGCGAGGGAAACCATTGTCATTGTCATCTGAAGATCTTCGCTGCGTTCTTTCAAGTGCAAATTCACTTTTACGGTCAAGATCATCATCACTCAAGTTCTTGCCTCTCTTTGCAAGGATATGCCCTGCAGGAGATGCGCATGCTTTTGTGTTGCCGAAGAAGGAATGTAGCATGGAGAGGACATCAGACTCGGAAGTGGTGAGGTCGTATCCGCCGGAGTTTGACATGGAGGAAAGTTTGGATGCGAGGCCAGAATTTTTGACTAGGCAGCTTTCCGGAAAGGCTACTTGGAAGCCGAATTTGGATACCATTAAGGAGAAGAAGGTTGAGAAGAAGTTGTCTCGTTGGTACCTTACGTTCAAGTCGCAGATATGAAATACCCACATAAACCAACCAAAAGACCAAAATGGAATGTGGTACAATTTGCTAGTTATGGTGAAGTTTCTAGTATTTCGGACTGAATCACGGACATGAAGATGTGTTTGATGTATGTGTATCAGTTACGTACTGTATTTGTTACATAGAGTGATTAGACTGTATGAGAAGCTGGACCTGTTAATTTCAACCAGCACTGCTGTTTTGTTTGCTGTTTATTTTTGGTTTACCCTAGAATTATGTATGGGCTGACTTGCATTGAGACTGCGCGCTTCTTCCTAACAATCATATTCCATGCAACACCAAAGAGAAATTGTAAATCATGCATGGTGAACTCTAAGACCAGAAGCTCACCTTCATGGTTCGGGTATATATGTGCAATAACAAAAAGGATTTGATTCTTAATTACATATTTCCTTTCTGGTTATCTGTTTTCCTAATTTGATTGGAATTAGGATTGATTCTGTATTCTTTCAAACTGATGCTGCAGTAATAAGTTTTTCCGCACAAGAGTATTGCTACTCGATCAACAGGTGTAATCACTATATATCAGTGCACGTTTGCAGATCGAGGTGGAATCAATATCAGTAATATATGGTTTTCTTCTTCTTCTTCCCATAACAAAATCACCGTGTATATTCAAAAATTTAATCTATTTTTTTCTTTGTTACTTTTATTACAAGTTCTGTTTTGGTAAGAACTTAGGTGGCTAGGATTTTGTGTTTATGAAGGTTGAGAATTATTGTGTATCCCTTTCAGCAAGCCTTACCTTACCAGTTACCATTGAATAGAAAAGGTCGAAACTGTGTGCTTAATTGACAGATTACTGGTTTTTAGAGTTTGTATTCAAATTTTTGTTTCCGTCTAATTAATTACAAAAAAGGAAGATAAATTAAACAGAAGGATTAATATGCTTTATCTGCATGGACCAAACGTGGTGTGCGATTAGGAATCTCTCCCTGCCAATTGCTTGTTCATCGAGCGAGGCTAGAATTCTATGTGCTGTAATCCAATACCACATTCAGCTAACAGTAAGCGAAAACGTTCCATATCAAGCCAATTATGCGAGACCAGTAATGGAAATCTCTAATGTTGTGAACGCAAAGAAACCTTATAAGGAAGTCTCAGAAGATGCTCTCTAATATTGATGACGCCAAAATCTACTTCAAGATTTTCAGACAGGGAGAGATATAGAGAGAGAGACAGATATAGGCCGGGCCGGAGGGATTCAGAGAAAAAACTGCAACGTACTGCAGTTTGCCCTAAGAGAGTAAAGAAAGAAAACCAGCCTAGATTACCGAAGAGGGATCAGGAATCTAGGATTATACTTCGTGCCTCTATCATCAATCCGTGACATTCTGTGCGGCGCAATCTTCTCAATTCAGGTTAGACAGTCTCATTTGTTTGTTCTTAGTTCTTGCTTTTACTCATATAATTTCTTTTTCTTCTCAGTAGTCATAGTACGTAATGAAAAGGAATTGTTTAATTTGTTTACTGGTTTCGTTTTCGCATTTGCTTTGATCACCTTTTCTGTTTCTTGGTTGTATCCACATGATCATCATATGCATGGCTTCCTTTCAATTTTTTAGATGAATCTGCCCGATCATTGTTTATCTGAGAATTTTCTTCACTATAACATGATGACCCATGAATGCAGATAACTCATGATGATCTGCAAGATATCTTCGTTTAAAGTAAAAGATTATCATAATCTTTTTCTAATGGCAGCATAATAAGGAATGAAAGAAAAACTAACAAAACAAAATATGAAATCATATATATATGTACTCTCCGATGTTTCAAGACCGTTTCTTGTCGTTCAATTTCTGAATCCTTTGGTTTGTTTTATGTAGCCTTCTATATGTCATATATAGAGACTAGTTGGAGAGCACTATGCTAGGAAAATCATATATATTTGAGTTCCATATGATATGATCACATTATATGGTTAAAGTCACGAAAAACTAGAAGCGCGCTAAAATTCATATATTATGGTTACGCGCCAAAATTCATAATAAAAGCACGTAATTATCTGCCGTATCTTTCCATTGTATTTTAGTTAAATAAGTGAATTTACATCTCTTTAGCCCTCATTAATTTAGTTTTTAAAGATTTATTTTGTTTGTTTCCGCAAACAAAAATTTATTAGTGAGAAAAATTGTCACTATATGCTATTCAATGACTATTTTGGCCCGCCATCATTACTTGTAAATTCAGCATGCGACGATCTATATTATCCCCATAAAAGTATGATATACGTGTCATTGGTAAATAAAAAGAAAAAAACGGCCGAAGTCTCTTTGTCGCCATTATTTTCATTTTATTTAATGTTTTCTTTTTATAGAATAATCATTTTAAGTTTTTTTTTTTTGAATAATACGATAAGAAATTTATAAATTCAGAATTTGCTTAAACCATCCATTGATATATATATCTAAATTATGTATGGTATTTAATTTCAAATTTGAGGGTTTCAATATTCATTCTTTTAGTCGATCTTTTATATTAGTTCAAAATGTGAGTAACAATAAAATCCTTTTTTTAATTTTTTATGACAATAACGACATAACTCTTGGTCACCACTCTAAACTCAAAACACAAGACCGTGTAAACATTAAAATATATATTTTTTGCTAGTTATTATAACCATCGACATATTATAATACTAGCTTGTATAATCTCCTATTCCGGCCAGTATCTTTTTTTTTCATTTTTTTTTTCATACTGTTATACTTAGTTATTTGGTTACGTCCTAATGAATTTTAAGAGAAGATTTATTCTTTCCTCAGTTTTAATTTATAGGTTGCTTGTATATTGTATATATAGGTACTTACAACTAGCTAGGAGACCCAATGAAGCTCCCCTCGTTGGCAGTGTTGCAGCATGGTTTTCCCATCATTTTGGTAATTCTTCTGCAATTCTTCTTCTTCGGAAAAATAATACTCATTGCTACATATCACTAGGAGACGTGATATATATGCAAATGTTGGTACGTTATTCTGCAGTACTAGTTTGTTCCCGCGCGCATGCATGTATTGATTTCTTATAATTATAAACACAATCAATCAACTTTAATCGGAAGAAATTAAAGTAGCAGATATGGAGTTACATGCACAACGTTTTAACAAGTGAACTAAATTAAAGTAGCAGCTATGGATAGAATTGTTAACTCATTAATCGATCTGTAGTCCTTGATCTTCATGTACGTGAACTAATTAATTAATTTAATTATAAATTAACTTCGATTACTGCAGGCTATAAGTGTGATGGCACTTTCTTTCTTTTTGATAAGAATCATCAAACGTATCGAGCATAATGTAAGTTTTAATCTTCTGCAACCTTATATATTATTATGGAGAGCACATGTACGTATATATATAGCCTACATTAATAGTCATTATCTTGAGTTTCAGGTTTATGTACTAGCTTCTAGTGACAAAGAGTTGATGAACTTTGTTCATAATCACTGCAGTGCCTCACTTATCCTTGTTTATGTGATGATTGCCACAATGATTGTCTTCATTGTGAGTTACCCTTTCATAATGGTAACTGTTGCAAAGCAGGAAATGCATCGTTATGCCACACTCATAGAACAAAGGGAGAAAACTGAGCAAGCTGAGAGAAAGAGCATGAGGAAAAGTGACGCATTTGCCAAAGCAAGTCATGACATTCGCGCAGCGCTTGCTGGAATTATTAGTTGGATCAACTTTTGTAAAGACGATATTCATGATGCGCTTGATATTCATGCCACAGATAATGGAACTACTCGTCGATCTGAATTAGAGGCAGTATTATCAAAAATAGATTCCAACTTAAAAAGTCTGGATGTTCATGCAGAAGATCTTTTAGGTAAACAACAAAAATCTTAATTATTCTTTCAGTCTATATGTATAATGTTAAGTCTTAGCTTGTCTACCTTAGTTAAGCTCTTTATTCCGGCGTAACTAATACAAGGCTTACTTGTTATGTAGGTATATTGAACTCTGTTCTTGATAAAAGCAAAATTGAAGCAGGTAAGATGGTACTTGAGAATGAAGAATTTGATGTGGCTCAACTTGTTGAAGAGGTAGTGGATTTGTTTCTTCCTACAGCATCATTGAAGGGATTAGATGTGGTGTTGGATCCTTGTGATGGATCTATTACCAAGTTTGGACGTGTGAGAGGTGATAGGGGAAGGCTTAAGCAGATACTAAACAACTTGCTAAGCAATGCCGTTAAATTTACTTCGGAAGGGCAAATCACAGTCCGCGCTTGGGTTCGAAAACCAAGTTTCAAGAAGTCAATAAGTTCTTCTCATAAGCAGACTAGTAGCTGTTTGAAACAACTTTTGTGCTTCTTTACACACAAGACCATGACCAAAGATGACAAGGAAGCGATGGATGGTTCTGAATGGGATCCAAATTCTTTGGAATTTGTTTTTGAGGTGGATGATACTGGTAGGGGAATACTTAAGGAGAGGCAAAAATCTGTATTTGAAGACTATGTCCAAGTCAAAGAAAAAGCACTTGGAGAAGGTGGTACTGGCTTAGGGCTTGGAATTGTGCAATCTCTGGTAAGTAGCAACTCCCTAAATTCTATCTATGCATACATATATTTTCTTTTAACAATTTGTAGCCGTAACTAAATATTATTGTTTCAAAACGTTGGAATTGTTATTAGCAGTTTGCTCACTTGCTGCTTATTAAATTCACTGTAGTACTTGCAATTGAGCATGCCTTGATACGTGTATGTTTTGCACCTGCAGGTACGTTTGATGCATGGGGAAATAGGAATTGTGGACAAGGAGATTGGGGAAAAAGGGACGTGCTTCAGGTTTAATGTATTGCTAAGTACTATTAATGCCTGTGAGAATACTATGAAAACAGATTCAGACATTGAAATGGGAGTCGCTGATAATCAAACACCAATTGCAAGCCCCAAGTTGAACACTCGCGGTACCACCTCAAGTCCTAAGCTCGAGGGATCCTATGTTGTAATTCTGATTAACAATGCAGAGCGCAGAAGAGTTATACAGAAGTTCATGGAGAGAATTGGGATTAAAGTATCAGTAGCCGAGCGATGGGAGCAACTTGCACGTACTCTCCAGAACATTAAAAACAGGAAGGGATATTATTCTCAACATAATTCTGTATCTGGAATACCTGATTTGGGTCTGCAAGATTGTTTGATTAAATCCGCCTCATGCAACTCCAACTTCAGTTTTAACAGAGCTAAGGAAGTGTCTTTGATGAGTTCCATGGATGGAACAACAGATAACAACGTAGATCCTCTCTTTCATAAGAAGAGTAGCAGTAGTAATCTTCGTGGAGCATCAGATCACTTCGTAATGCTACTTATTGATACTACTGCTGGACCACTCCCAGAACTATGCAAGATAGTGAATGATTTCAAAAGAACCCTCCAAAATGGTTGGTACTGCAGGGTTGTTTGGTTATCAAGTCCATTTTCTCATAACAACTTAAGCTTCAACAATGATATGTTGGATAGCGACGATGTTATCAAACACAAGCCTCTGCATGGTACGTGTCTCTATGAAGTTGTAAGACTTCTTCCAGAGTGTGGGGGTGCATTGCCAAAAAGATCATCCAGTCAGGTTGCATCAAAATTAGTTTCCACAGCTCCTAGTTCATCAAGAAATCAGTATATTTATACCGATGATGACAACTGCTCTGATCAGATAGTACAAGAGAGCAATTCATCAACTCTTCCATATCGCCAGTCTCCTAATTATGTTGGCTCCAAATCAACAAGCCAATCAGCTCCAGCAGACCAGGACATTAAACTCTTGATAGGAAAGAAAATTTTGGTTGCCGAGGACACAGCATCGTTACGCATGGTGATTATGCAAGCTTTGTCACGATTGGGTGCAACTGTGAAGCTTTGTGAAAATGGAAGAGAAGCTTTGGATCTAGTTCGTAGTGATCTATTCAATCAAGGGAAACATGTTTATGACTATATATTGATGGACTGCCAGGTAAATACAACCCTAAACTAATTGTGTTGAATTGTTAAAAATACTAGGAATCAATATTTATCTAACATTATTGTTGGAAATCAACAGATGCCAGAAATGGATGGTTTTGAAGCGACCAGAGAAATAAGGAAAGAGGAGCAATCTTACAACGTCCGCATTCCTATCATCGCATTAACAGCTCATGCAAAAGGAGGAGAGGAAACAAGAAGGATGATGGAGGCTGGTATGGACGAACATTTAGAGAAAACTTCCATAGCGACTAGCCTAGGGGAAACACTCGCAAAGATTGATCATGGTACTGAAGCAGCAAATAGATGAATGATCAACCCAGCTTATAATATGGTACAAGAAAGACTGAAATTCATCATATGAATAATACATGAAATGCACCTTCCCTTTAGGCATATATACTTTCCTTGTATTTGCATCGAGGATATTGTTATCTGATTGGATTAATTAGAAAATGATAAATGAATTGAATATGATATTGGTACAGTTGGTGAAATACAAACCATTTAGGCATGTGTTGTGTGTGTATATATATATATATATATACGGAACTTTTCAAATACGGACGTCCGTATTTTAAAGTTCCGTGCGGATTTTCACTTTTTGCTCCACTTCCCGATCGAATTTCATCAAACTTCCTTCTAGACTTATCTAGATCGTGTTGTGTAGATCATCTCTGCAATATATATGGACGTCCGTGTATATATATATAGGGCCCTTCCAATGAGGGATCCCTTATTATGACTTATATGAGGGATTGAGAATTACACCAACTTTTCGATCATCATTTTCAATCTTAACCATTCAATCTCTTCATATATATGAGTAGATCATTTCTGGAAAATTTCATCCCAATTGGTGATTGTTAAGGCTTCGAACTAGCTTAAATCAATAGACGGCTCAAATCTGGCAGATTTGAACCATTCATGCACATCGCAGTTTTGAGCACCTCAACGATCACCAATTGGGATGAAATTTTCCAGAAATGATCTACTCATATATATGAAGAGATTGAATGGTTAAGATTGAAAATGATGATCGAAAAGTTGGTGTAATTCTCAATCCCTCATATAAGTCATAATAAGGGATCCCTCATTGGAAGGGCCCTGATATATATATATTGATTGCCTTTACATTGAGGAACTGTTTCTGGTCCAAAAAATAAAAGTATTGATTGACCTAAAATTGGAAGAAAATAACTCCTACCCAAAAATTGGAGATTTTATTCCCATTGGGGACCCTTTTCCAACCGGTGAGAAAAATTTACTTGACTGAAAAGAAAAATTACCGCATGAAGTTTGCAATTAGGGCCTGCGGAGTGAAGAAGAGTACATTTCTTTAACATACGCCACCCACGTACAGTATCGAGTATTGACTATTGACTATCACTACAATTAGGGGCTTTGCAAGGGCGAGAGATAGCCACACCTCCTCCGGAAAGTCTCGGCTTGCAATCACAGTTTGGTAAGTAGGTTTATTACTCTCACAATCAGCGCTATTACAACCAGTTTGAATTTGGATTTACTCAAATTAGCCAACGCTGTTTTCTTCTGTGATTCTTTCTATACTGGGTTTTTCAGTTATGTAGGAAAGGTCATGCTTTCGAGGTAGAATGGGATTGATTTACTTCTTCTAGCATACAACTTTTGTTGGGTGTGTAGAATAGTAAAGAGCATGACAGTTTCATTGCAACTTTGGTTGGGTGAATTTGACTTCGATTTTTATGCTATTGTCAGTAAGAACCAAGGAGTATGCTTCTATTATGTTCACCTTTACAGTCTGTGTAGAACTATAAATGATGCACTCGTAAATGCAAAATCATTAGGGATATGAAATTGCTGTTGTTATGGTTCTTTTGAGATATTCTTCTAGTGTTGGACTGTTAGTAACTGAATAATGAAGGTGGGAGATGACTTTTTTAAGTGAAACATTTCTGGGGACTTGAGGCGATTGCCTCATGTACGGCCATCCCAAGATGTATGAGTTTTTGCTTTGCTAGCTTTATTTCATGCTGCTATGAGTGAAACTATTAACGCAATGCCGCAGGCTATCACCTTTTATTATCTAACTGTGTCATTGTTGGATTGCCTATGCTGCAGCATGATGGAGGTTCAGATCCAGGAATCAGTTGTTTCTAGGCCCCAGGTTAAGGCACAATTTCAGCTTGGTTCAGAAACATTTTCTGTCAGCGGAAACAAGGGCATTCTTTCTGAGCAATTGGTTTCTGTTAAAGAGGAGAGCATGGCCATATTGAAGGACTTCATCACCAAACACAATGTTCCTAATGATGTCCCTGATGAACTTGTTGAAGACTCCTCTGAAGATGATGATGGTGAAATTCTTGAGAAGCCAAAGAAGACTAAGCTTACTTGATTCCGTTTCTGTTTCAGGGTCTAAACCCCATTGTCAAAAGCTCCTTTGATGTGTTGAACTGTGTTGAACCATTTTTTAGCATCATGTTGTGGCTACTGAGTTTCTACTGCTTTGTTTACCGTGTCTGTTTCTTAAAGTCGAGATTAAGGTGGTGTTTTAACTAGAATGAAGATGGAACCTGAACTCAGTTGGCTATGTCTGATGTCTGATACACTAGATAACAAATGCACGTTGAAGAAATTGATAATTGGAAGACAGATGTTATAGTCCAAAAGTTTTCACAGGATGCTTAAAATGGGTTCAGGCAATTGGGTAAATTCATAGCCTTCCACTTCGAGTTCTGCTTCTTGTTTCAAGAGAATGGAACAAAGAATGAGTTCTGCTTCTAATCAAACAGAGGAATGACCCTGTTCTAATGAAACCTCTTGACCATATGTGCCATTGACAAGCAAGGGTCCGAATTCAAATCACCTAATGATAAGACATTAGGGGTTTGTGAGTTATAACCTGACTGATCTTATATTAGGCATCACTGTTTTCAGTGGTACAAGATAAAATAGTTCCACAAGCCTGTACTTGGCAGGTATTGATGAAAAATTACAATATATGAGCATAAATGATGCAAGAGATCATCAAACACAGTATTGATCCAGAAGTCTTTAGTATATGAGCATAAATATCAAACTAATTTATCCAATTGTCACTCGTACAAAACATTAAGAAAACCACCTAATGCAAGTAAATGACTTGAAACCTAACAAAATTTGGATAGGGTATAATCTCAATAGACAATAAGACGATATGGAGTCCTAAACTCAGGAGAAGTGAATACCAGCCTTGCAGAATTCAGCAAGTAGGGTTACAAACTCACGTAATTTAAGCTTTGAAGACCTCTCATTTTCAAAATCATTATCCTTCAACACCTTCAAGACCTTTTCTTTGAATTCAGATGTCTCTCCTTCTGCATTACCGTCCTCCACCTCCATTTCATCATCAGCTTCGTCATCATCCATATCCATATCCACAAAATCCATCACTTCATTCGTCTCCTCCATGGCACCCTGTTGAGCAGGGATGAGGTTAAGTGCCTGCAGGGTCTTATAATTCTTCTCGAGCAAACTGAGAACCTTTTTCTGCCTAAAGATGGAACCGAGCGTCTTGTTCTTCCTGTTGAAACAGATCCGCAAAAAGCCATCCCACTCCTTCTCATTCACTTCAAACTGTTTCCTGGGCTCAATTCGAACTACCGATGAATCAACCTTTGGAGGAGGGCGGAAATTGTTCCTTCCAACTTTGAGAAGATGAGATACTTGAGCCAACCGCTGGGTGTTGACAGTAAGACGGCAGTAAAGCTTGTCCCCTGGCTGCGCAATCAACCTCATTGCGAATTCCTTTTGGAACATTATAATAGCACATCTGAAAGCAGGTTTGTGATGCAATAACTTGAAGGTGAGGGGTGATGAGATTTGATAAGGGATGTTGGCCACGCATATATCGAAATACGGAAGCTCAGTCTTGAGCACATCTCCTTGAATAATCTGCCACCAAACCAAACAACAACAAAAATGAAACCTAATAGTTTTACTGCAATACTATACAGCTCATTCATCTACAATATATATATATATATATATTAAGAATGATCTATATATTAGGTTCAAACATCTTACCGGTAAAGATGTTAAAATATAACTAAAAAGTGTGTAAAAAGAAAAGAACTTCGCACGTTAATTTATCAGAGCGATTGTTCGCTCTGAATAGGGACCGATATATATATATATATATATATATATATATATATATATATATGAGCTACTGATTATGCATTTCGTGTAGTGTTATAATTGTAATTAGTGTTTATATATATATATATATATATATATGAGCTACTGATTATGCATTTCGTGTAGTGTTATAATTGTAATTAGTGTTTATATATATATATATATATATATATATATATAAACACTAATTACAATTATAACACTACACGAAATGCATAATCAGTAGCTCATACATTAAAACAATGAAGAAGAAAAACAATGAAATTGATTGATGCAATAGAGAAAAGGAGAGAGGAGACCTGCAGGCGGTTGGAATGAGGAGTGCCCTGAAACCGTCTTTGAAGCTCGAGGACCATACGAGGGTCAAGCTCAACGGCGATGACCTTCTTGCCGGCTTCGAGAAGCTTCTTAGTGAGATTACCAGTACCAGGACCAATCTCGAGAATGACGTCGGTGGTTTTGATGCCGGATTTCTGGACAATGGAGTCAACAAGGAGAGGGTTCTTCAGGATGTGCTGACCTTTCGACTTGTGGAAAGAGATGCCTCCTTGATACGGCGTCGCCGCCGGACCCGCCGCCTTTGGTTTCTCTTTCCTCGCTTTACCTCCCGCCATTCTCTCTCTCTCTCTCTCTCTCCCCGACTCAAACCTAAAACCCAGCTCAACGGCGGAACCAACCTCTTAAACCATGCGTAGGGCTCCTCTTGAGGTTATTTTTGGTATTCCATGTTTTTACAAATTTCATTTTAGTTTCTTCATTTACTATATTTACTATTTATATTGGACACAGATCAAATTAGCCAAGTTTTTCTACTCTCAATGAGGAGGAATTTCCCAGCCTATTCGTCAGTGAGAAGTTGTGAATTCGACTAGGGCTGCGTTCGGGTCGGTTCGGGCCGGTTTTCCGAGTTTTCGGGTTTTTAGGGTTTCCGATCGATCTCGTCTTCTCCGACATTCTAGAGCAGTAGCAGAGGTCTCCGCATGCCAAATTGACATCGTTGTCGTCGTTGGGGGCGAGGGTGGCGGCGGCGATGTCATTTAACACGTCGGGGTTTCTAGCTTTTGAGTTTCTGGCGCAGGAGAGCGAGTTCACCGCAGGTCAAAGAGGCGCAGGAGAGCGACTTCTGAAGTGGGTTTTCGGGTTTCCGACGTTTGAGGGAGAAGGAGATGAAGAAGCGGTGGGCGGAGGAGGAGAAGACGAAGAAGGAGGCGGAGGCGGAGGTCTGAGAGCCTGAGAGTGGGTTTTCAGGTCAGTCCAGGTCGGTCCGGCCTAAACACATTTGAAAACCGGCCCGGTCCAGAAGTTTGAAAATCGGTTCGGATCGGGCTAAACCCGAAAATTTCAGAGGTAAAAACCGACCTGATCGGGTCAGTTTCGGGTCAGTCCGGGCCGGAAATCAAAGTTTTGGTTTTAAAAAAACATCCCTAAATTCGACTGACACAAAAGTTGATCTATTATTCGAGTTGTTTATTTGATAAAGGGTAAAAATATCGAATGCTGAATCATAAAATCACATTGGTAACTGACACCAAGTAACTAGACCGTAAGTATTTCTCTCCACTGAAATTGAAACTGGCTTTATTCTTTCCAAGAGCCAAACATTCTTCTATGTATTCCACACTTGAAAAAGAACTATGATGATGATATTTAATATGTAGATCCAAGAGTTCATACAACATGCATATCCCACCTCAAGATTTTCAATTCCTCCAGAAAGGATACCGCTTTACCCAAAAATTAAAAATTAAAAATGATGGGAGCCCTAATACCTAAACAGCAAAATCAAAAGAAACATAATTTAGTCTATCAAGATGGTTCTTCATCTCTCTACAACCTAGAAATTTTTTTCTTAAACCATTTAGAAATGTGCTTAATCCTGGCTTGCAACTCATTTCTCTTGAAGTAATGCCGGGAGTTTTCTAGCATCTGGTTTATGTCATGCTTCACTGCTTCCAAGCTCCTATAATAGTCATTCTTTAACCTTGCTTTGATTAGTTCGGGGAAAAATTGAACAGGAAAGCTGCAATAAATTCACAATGCATCATTAATTTCTCGAAGAAGTATATTTTCCCAACAGAGGAAATCAAATAGTTAATATCTAGCCTCCCTTACCTGTTGCAAAAATCCACCTTCCGAACAGCTTCATTCATTTGTTCAATGGCCTCAAAGTCCTGCATCATTTACAAAATTCAACATGATCAGTTAACATCGTTGATGACAGGAAGCAGTTCGCAATTATGTGTTATTCTAATTAATAACAGTTAACAAAACGCAAGGATACAAAAGCATTTCAACAAACCTTCTTTTCTGATTTAGAGAAATAGTGAAGCAGCTTATCTCTACTTTCATGATCAATATGTGGAGCTTTCCATGACATGGACACATCATGCAGTTCCCAAGGACAATGCCTATGAGGTAAATCACCTTCATTCTCGTACCTAACCTCATATCTTAACCACGGGCTATCAGGAAACTCATGAGATTTCGCCTGACAGCCCACAATTTGGCCCTGCCACCACGTGCCGCCTCCCTCTGAGTCCATCCACCAGACCTCACAGTGTTCTCCCACCGCCCAGTTTCTTCCAATGGCAGCATCATACCAGCTCTTCTCAACTATAAAGTCATTGAAGTCAATTTCCGGCATTGTAAATTTGAAGGTTTTACCATACAGAGCAGAAGAAGAATCCACAAATTTGAATAAGATCTTGCTGCAGCTTTCTCCTGAACCAGGCATGGTATCATAATCGAGCCCAATAACCCTGCAGACCTCCACAGCTCTGACTTTTTCCTCCATTGATCCCCACGGACCTTGGGGTCCGTGATCTGACTGCAAAGTCAAGTCCATATACTCTTGATGACCCTAAAAAATCACAAGCCCAGAGAGTTAATCATTAAACAGTAATATCTAGAAATCAAAACTCAAAACTGAGAGAGAGAGAGAGTTTATGGTTAATTTACCTGTCTCAAGTATACAACTTCATCACCAAGCTGAGGTATATAGCGGTAACCTTCCTCGTGTTTAGACAACATCAGCCATGATAATTTTACAACAGGGTTACTCAACATCCTTTGAGCTGACAAAATTTGGTCCGGCTGATTTCTAGTAGACCTTGATCTCTGAAGTCTTGTATCACGGACTCTGGCAGAGGAATCTTCTGCATCTATTGATGTCCTTTGATACCCCCCTCTCGACTTAGGGATACGACTCAAACAGTCCGGTTCACGTGAAGTCGCCTTGATCTTTAAGGTTCTTAGCCTGCGTGCTGAATCAGTTGCAGCTTCAGGGAGATTCATTCCTGCATCATAATGATCATTGATACGAGAAGTATTTTCTTCCAATTTACCATCAAACCCTTCTGCTTTTGTCCTATCCTTGCAGTATAATCTCCGGGAACTTGATGTGCCAGCACCTCCACTCATTTCTGGTACTTCCAGATTTGAAATACGGTCCATGCATGAAGGATTTCCATGCATTAAGGTTCCAGAACCAATTTCCTCCGGTGCAAGAAACTTAAGGGAAGCATTATCCAGTGATTCATCAGAGTGCTTCCTTGCATGCTTTGGTGTGCGGCTTTTCACCTCTCCCCACCTAATTTTGTTCTCCATGTCACATAAAGAGGCCACTACAGGATTCCCAGCCTCTATGGTTTGCCCAGGATCTATAAACACATTCGTGGTTTGATTTCCAGATAACTGCACATCAAGGGCATCTGCTAAAGATGAAGCTCCATCCACAGAGCTAGTATCAATCTTCTCATGTTGACCGACTTCATGATATCTAGAAGGTGAAGAATCCTGCAGAGCCTCTTGTTTCTTTGAATCACGACGGAGCGGAAGCTTCAAAACCAATCTTTTTCTTTTAACATTTGTCTGAGACTCAGGAACGGCTAGAGGATTGGCAATATCATGAATCTCATGTGGAGATGGTTTTTCTTTATTCTGCATTTCTTGCATATTCTGAAAGCTTCCATCACCCTCTTTGCTTTGACTATGGAACTTATTCTGATGCGGCTCACTATCTGATGACTCAGCTACCCAGTCATCTTCTTCTTCATCTGTAGATGTTCCCGGGTTCTGAGAAAGCACATTTCGAGCATTCCGTGCTGCAACTCTCTGAGGTCTCGATGTTTTTGCTCTAGAGTTCCTCTTTGAAACTTTTCGGCCACCTTTTGGATTTTTATATCTGTTACTACCAGATATAATGCCATCCTCATCACTCAAATTCCTTTTCTTCCCACGTCTCTCAGATGAGGTAACCTAAAAAGCTTTAAAATTCAGTCCAAGTAGGTCAAATGAGAACAGATATCATACAGGTAAAAACACTGTCTACCTTTTGAGTTTTTCTTCTTGATCTGCGAAGGCGGTCCTTATGGCTGCATTCAACTTCACTGTCTTCAGCACTGTACTCTGGAGCACTAGAGGAGCTGGTGTTAATATTTTCTCTCTCCTCTTCACTGGAATTTTCCTCAGTAACATGAAAATCCGAATCAGTATCTTCACTTATGAATTCATTTTCTGGCTCCCATAGCATCGCATCGATGAAATCTGGAAGTGGCTCTATCACTCTCTCCCAATCGGGCAACGGAGGCAAGTGATAGTCCATGCCTGCACCAATATCCAAGCCAACTGCAAAATTTACTGACGAAGGTTTCCACTCCATTCCCAATGCACCGAGACGCCGCCGCTGGTATTGACTCTGGTATGGTTCTGGATATGGAATCATACCTATCATTTCACATAAATCAGCCATATGAGAATAATATATTAACCGATGATCACAATCCCAACTAGGTAGGAGCCAAAACCTACTTGAATCGCAGATGGGATCTTGAAGATTTCTTCGATAAGCAGGAAGCAGCGTCTCCTGAATCAGGATGACAGGCGGATATAAGATAAATACGAGAAAGATCATCTATAATCAAGAAACTGTACAATGCATCTTACATAAACAGCACATGTGATAATATAGATTCAATTTCTTAATGCGTTAGTTGCTTCTAATTGCAAGTATGGAAGAAAATCACACCAGAACAATGAAGAAGTAAGTTATTGACAAGATGAATTGACCTGATCAAGAAGATGCCCAGCATCATCCCGCATAAGGGGGCGATAATCTCCCAGAAAGAACTGGAGAAGAGACACAAACAACCATCATAGGGGAATTGAAAGAACACAACATTCTGAACAAAAGATACTGGACAGGGTTGTGGACAACTGTCCGAACAAGATCTTGGAATACCTGATCATATTTAGCATCTTTCTGGGACTCCCCTTCACCTGTGTTAATTAAGTATATCTGGCCCACATCATCTGAAAGTACAATGGATGTCCCATCCCTATGAAACAGAGAGAACATATAACATAAGAAATATTAAAAAGAAAAAAGATAAGGTCACTCTTTGTCAGAGAAAAAGATGTATTTAAGTTTCAAGATTTTATTTGATTCATAATCTATGCAGTAAGGATGGTGGCACCAGTAAAAAGAAAATTCAACATGCCAAAAGCAGAATGGGAAGATTGGAGTCGGAGATATAATGAAGAGCTACGAAGTAGTATCAGGACGACAAGTCATACCTCCCCATATACATTAACGCCCACACCAGTTTATTTTGCTAAATCTGTTGATGCAACTATGAAAGAAGAAAAGAAAATTTAACTAGTGAATAATGTACAGAGATTACTTACGCAGAAAACTTCCCATCAACCAACTTAACATGTCCCACTTCATAAATCTTGATGGGTGTTCCTTCCCAGATCTGAAAACACAAAGCAAAGCAACTCAGTACAAAATAAGCAAGAGGAGAACAATGTATCAGAAAAGATAAGATAACATGAAACTCACATCCCATATGATTGTTTGTCCATCATACCCAGCACTCATAGCAATCCGAGGATTAAAGGGATGAACATCCAAAACATAAGACTGCCAAGAATTTGACCACAGACATGTGAGTATCAAGAGCAATAGAAAAATATATTCAGAACTGGATGAAAACTATTCACTGAGCAGAAGAGCATCTATTTTGACAACTAGTATGAAGAAAGCAATGTGAAAGAAGCAGCATGTACACTATTGTCATTACAATCATTAAAATCCCGATATTTTATGAATGTCAGACACCACTTACAGATGCATTATGACCGGTCAAAGAATGTACTAAACTACCATCAACAGCATTCCAAACGCATATTCTGCAATCTGCACAATTTTACAATTATAAGGAGAGGAACCAAAATGAAACCTTTTAATGCACACAATAATACCATTATAATGTTTAATAAATAAATAAGTCTTTGAAAGGAGAATAATGGAAACATGAAATAATGGGCATAAAGCAGTGTATACTAGAAATTTTGTCAAGTGGCAGAATTACTGTAAAGATGGATTAAGCATAGTACCCATGATAGCTGCAAGCACAAAGCGGTTATCCAAGCTCCATACAATCATGTTGACACCACGAGGGGTAGGAAGAAATCTCTGACGTGGTCCACCTCGAGGAGGTTGAGGAGGTAGTGGGGGAGGTGGAACTTTGAGATGGTAAGCACGGATCCACCGTCCAAATTTCCCCTGTGTGATACGTTGGCATGATGTCATATTTATTCACACCAAATTAAACCCACATGGATGAAAAAAGGAAAAAAAAAGTGTTGATGCTCACATGCGATCTATGTGATTTTGGAACCCATATAATGGCACTACCATCGCGTGAGCAGGTAACTATGTTGTTATGACAAAACCTGGATGACATTAAGATCCAAACCACTGGTGCTTAGCAGATTCAAAAACAGACGAATAGTTGTACAGATACTACACAAGAAGAAGAGTAGCAAACACACACATGAATTTCAAATTATATGAGAAATAGATAATATGCCGTACCATGAATTTTTGGACTTCATAACATTCTCCTCCTTTAAAGAGTCAGAATTACAAGATTTTGATGGAATGGCACAACCACTGCACATATGTTGAAGCCACAAATACGTTAGGAAACTTCTAAAACGAAATTTTAGTCCCAGAATAAACCAATGAAATAAATATCAAAATAAATATCGGTGCTGATGGTATTATTGAGGGCCTGAAAAAGTGAATACGATATAAACCTTGGAAATCCTCAGGATTAAACAAAGAAAGTAAACAGAAAAGCATGTTGATTTGTTCAATCTGTAGGAGATGTATATACAGTATATTTGACTATTTGTTCAATTACATATTAATTTAACAAATGAGGAAAAGTTGGGTGCATAGTAGGTTTGTGTGATTAGTGAGCAATGTCAGAAACAACAATTGTTTTCACTGGCAAAAATAAAAGTCTCAATCAACAACATTTTACATGTTCCATATATAAGTAGACAAACTTAATAGCATCAGCAACCTAAGGTGAGAAGTGCCAGCCACTAGTTAAAATATAAAGGAAACAATATATCTTTTTGAATATAAATGAAAAGAGTTAGCAGAGAGTCCAGAGACTGCCACCCACTCCAGTGGCTGTGCACAAAGATAGCCACAGCAGTTGTGCTCAGAGGTTGCCATGCCTCTATCAGGGACCGAATTTGAGCTAAACTAGATAGATCTAGCCTATGTTTATTCTAAACATGGTTAGTGTAGTAGTATTTTAGAGTTTAAAGGTAGCCTATGATTATAGATCTAGGCTATGATTATTCTAAACATGGTTAGTCTAGTAATTTTTTTTTTCGAAGAGGTTAATCTAGTAATATTTGGATCCCTTTATTGCATTCAGTTCCATAAAAGATAATTTGTCAAATAGAATATTCACCCACATCAGACAAACTTTCAATAACAATAATAATTAATAATAATAATAATAATAATAATAATAATAATAATATTTTAAATTGACCAAAAGCTTGGCCAACTTTGAGAAATTCAACACAAAGACAGGTACCAGGTCAGGAAAAAAATTGATCAGACGGATCTAACAATGTAGAAATCTCAACAAAGTTCACTAACATAATTCATTTATAGGACCTTGAGACACACAAACCTAAATTGCACATAATTGACATCATTCTCATGGCCAGACAAGACATCCAACTCATGTATTGGTTGTTCTAAGTCATCCGCGTTAGATTTCAAAGCACTCCATACCTGCAAATAACTAAGAGTTGGTGAACTGCTCAACCGGACATGTGGCTATGTAACCAAACATGTACCGGTGGACAAAGAACATGAACACAATAAAGAAGGTATAGTTAAACATACCCGGGCAAAAGTGTCAGAGCTACCGGTGACAAAAACAGTTCCACTAGCATTGAAAGCACAACAAAGTATTTGATGGCCCTGTGGGCCACTGCTTGATGAGGGTCCAAGACTTGAAATACCATTGTTCTTCCCTGCAAGTAATCACACAGATGTAAGTTTGCACCACCCAAATAACACTAATCAATAAAGCACACTCTAAGAGGCATCATCTAACCTGTCAAAGGGTCTGGAGGTTTTGGCATGAATATCCTTGGAGGGCATTGGGAGTACCTAGCATCCCAAATTCGACACGTCCCATCATCTGAGGATCTACAAATGGGATTGATGACAAAGTAATAGCAGAATGATGTCAAGCACAGTTTCAATAACTACTGGTGATAAAATAACAGCCCCAACAACATGGTTCACAAAACTTTTCTGAAAACTTGATAACAATTGCAAAGTGCATAGTATTAGAATTTTAATTTACATAAAGATGTTTCCAAATCATGCTATTTAGTAGAATCATTACACATACAAAGAACAACCAAGTAGCAGGAAGCAACGTCAAGGAGCAATAAAGCTTAAAATGAGGCTTACGATAAAAGTTGGTAAATTGCATTAGGCCTTGGACTAAATGCAATAGCAGTCACAGCTCCAGTATGGCCCTGCAGAACGGAAATGGGACATCCATCTGGCAAACGCCACTGCAGGTAAAGGTAACTGTTCAATTGGTTGATAAAAATAAAAGAACCAAACTGAAAAGGTCAGAAGTAGGGAATACATACAACTCGAATAACAAAATCATTTGAAGCAGATGCCACCAAAGTGTTGTTTGAACTCACAGCCAAGTCAGTAATGTCACCCTTTAATTCATATAACAAGAAAAGTAAGTAAAATAATAAAGGACATAAATCTGGAATTCAACGCCAAAGGCGGGGTGGGGATGGAGAGACATGACACCCATATTATGTAAACAATCATAACTCACTTCATGTCCACGACAGCTAGTCAAGCAAAGTGCAGTTTCCATTGACCAAATCTTGACAAGGCGATCATCCGATCCAGTGATAACATATCTCCCAGACCGATCAAAAATGGCTACAAGATAAAGTACTGGGTCAATTTTTTGCACAGAAGAAAAATAAATTTATTACAAACTCACATATACATGCAATTTGTATATGTTGTGCAAAACACATCAAGACACTAGAAGCTCCAAGGGGAAATATACCAAGTAGCCGTTCAAGCACCAAGAGGATGCATATTGTAAGATAACCAGAAATAGTTCATTACAAGAGAAATAACAGCAAAATTTCCAATAACTTGGACCTCCAAATAGAGCAGTCTTCAATTTCAATTAATTACATCTTGGCCAAGTACCTTTATCACAAAAATATTAACAAAGAAAAGGAAACAATATCTTGTCCTGGGTACCTAGAAAGAAAATTGATTATCAGAGGTGAACCATACCACAATAGACAGCATTACGATGCCCCCTGAGCTTCTTTTTGTTGTTCATCTTTTGCACCATAGTTGATGGTTTAGCAATGGCATAGCATGCAGAGCGAATGGATGATGCACGATGATGCTTAGTGAAACCTCCTCCAATTTCCCTTAAACCTAGTCCATGAATTTGACCAGCCTGCATGTAAGGCCAACGCAGGTAAGAAGGAAGCGGCTTAACTCGCCTATTTACCACATTCCTATCACCTGAAATTCAGGAAGTAAGAATTCAGAAACAAGTGATACTTATAGAATTCACAGTGCATGGAACCTGAACAAGGAAAAAAATAAGAAGAACAGACAAACAAACAAACAAACAATGTTGATTAATCCACCTGAAAAGTTACTCTACTTTCAGATTAAAGCTGCACAAAGAGGCTCCAAATGAATGCAGAAGGCATACATAAGTGTAAAAGTGACAATGAAAGGTAAACATAATATTATTTAACCGAAATAACTATAGGTTTATGCTACATATACAATTTACATTAGAGAATTAATTTTTCAAAGAAGCAGGAGCTTAAGATGAGTCGGTTGAGACTTTGAGCGGATTCCATTCACGGTCTCTTTCACTTTCCTTCTAGGTGTTGCACAAAAATTGACAACTTTATAGCTACCCACAGGTAACTGGCTATATAGGACCATCACATATCGTAATTGAAGATCTTTCTAACTAATAGTTAGGCCAATATAGAAGAATACCTAATGAGCATCCAAGAAATCATGAAGAACTTCTATATCATAATTATGTATTAATTACCAACATATTAAGATACAGTATTACTAGAACGAAAGGCTTTTATAAAGAAAAGGTAACTTTATAATGAAGTAGAATATTCCCATTGTATATACATTTCATTTAGAAACAAGGCAAGTTTCAACCCTACCACCACAAACAATGAATTGTCAGAGGGCTGTAAAATATCACTTACAATCCAGAAGCGAAAAAGAGCCAGTTCCCAATAATGTAGGGACATCAGCTGCATTTAGAGTATTCCTTCCAACCTTGCCATGCAAAGGAGTAGCTATAGTCAACATCAGTTGCTTTAGTAGCTTTACCAAGTGATCGTTCTCTATATGAGGATACCTATTGGTCACAAAGGATAACCATTACAACCACAATACAGAAAATAAAGTAACTACATTCATTATGGAGCCAAATCAAACAAACATATATGCAATTAATAGAATAACGGAAATATATATGAGCATGAAAATAATAAAATTTAAAACCTGATAAAGTTTGTTAGTTTAAGACCATATACAAAAACTTAATATCAATATGTGAACCAACAAGTTTTCGTTTATAATTCTTATTTCACTTGCAAATGCTCCTCTTCTCTCCACTTAAATTCAGAACCGATATGTGAAGTTGCCAACATGAGTTCTCTAATCCCAATCAGGAAGAAGTGATGTGAGTAATCAGGGATTTTTAGATGTTATCAGATTCCAACTTATCTATATTTCTATACATTATTTCATGAGATTGCTTGATAATGGGATAGTTAAAGGCTTTTTGCTACATAATACCATGTGTCTCATAGATGGGATTCAAAATTATCGGCCCATCTTTACAAGGTGTCTTTGTTGTGAGACATAATTTAGTTATAACAGGTGTGTCGTGCTTATTTCTAAACAATACATATTTATCTTCCGGTCATTCATAGTTGTGTATAAACGTATTTAAAACTAGATTCTCATTCTAAAAATATACCGTCAGCATGGGAACTGATTTTATAAAACTAACTGGATCGCTTATTCTCACACCTCACCTTTCCTATTTTGCATATTAGTAAGTGAACAGACTATTAGAAAGAAGAATAATTGAGGATTGAAGTTCAAAGTTAGGGCCCCGCAAGGAACTTAGCATGTTATGAGCTGCTTCCAACAGAACTCAGAGCTGATGTGTGATGCAATATATGTATTGCATGTACCAAGCAAATATTAAGCAATAATGGTAAAAGATATATCCTCAATAATAAGAAGAAGACATGGTATGAGCATAAACAACATGAGTGACAAGAAGACATCCAATACTTGATACTGAAATCTTCCTAGAATAAGCGTTAAAACAAAATAAGAAGTATTGTACCTTTCAACCAACTTGTTATAACTCAGTGGGAAAGAGCTGTTGCTATCATTATCATTGATACCGCCTACACCGCTTCTTGAAAACCATGCATGATACCTTCTAGGCAGGAGTTGATGTTCCAAAAGATCATTCGCAAGTTGTTCAAAAGTCTTCCGACATGGCCCAACAGATAGAAAATGCATAATCAAAAAGTATACTTCTTTTAAATCTATATCTGCTCCAGCCTCAACAGTATGACCTGTATCCCTCTTTTCTTTTTCAAATGTAGCCTTCTCATTCACCTTACTTAATATATTTGAAGGTACCATATTAAGAGAATTTGCACCACCAAACGGAGTGCACTTCCGAGGATCCATTATTGGAGTAAAACCTGAAATATCAGAAAATATATTGAAATTACTAAACAATGCCAAGATAATAAGTATAGGGCAAGCCAGTCAGTATCAAGAAACTGAAGAAAGGATGGAAAATATCAGTAAAATTGAACAGTAATAGTCAGGTAGAAGTGCATAGCTTCCTAATAGATATATTACCACGGGTATGAAAATACAATATGCCGGAAAGAATAACCGCCCAGATCTGGACATCCAAAGTTATGATGAATCAATCCTTCAACATAGCTTTCATTTCATATTACTAAAGCTGAAAATTGTATTCCTCCAAATTTCAGTTGTGATAAAGTATACATAAATGGCCTGCAACTCCCATAAATGACTCGAGGGAGGATGTGCAGCCCAAAAGCTATTGGCGCCTGGAGAAATTACGATGCCATTTTTTTTTTTTTTTAGATAAAACTATGATGCTGTTGGATTAGATATAATTAAACATCTGTGAGATAAATGTTTCCTCAAAAGCTAATGACACCTGGGAAAATCCTAAACACTGATTATATAATAGCAAATAGCTAAAGGCGGGAGTTTCAATATAACCATTCCAATTAGACAAACAAATCCATGACCAAATAATTTTATAGCTTCCGTAAATTAAACATAGTGCTGTATTTAATATCTATAGATGTCGTAAATCTATCGAAAATTTCCATATCCTCCATTTTCACAACAGCTACTAGGGTTTGTTAACTGGAAGATCACATGGGATTACATAATAAAAATAAATTATAAGGGATGACCATGGCATTATGGTTTTGTGCTCAAGATCAATCAATATACTGTAAATTAGACATAGCAATTCAAACATTGGAAGCAGATAAACAATTAAAGGCGTCTGAATGGAATTGAACCTTCAAATTTGTTTCATCAAAGCAAAGAAGAGAGGCTGAAACTGAAGCTGTGGCCGAGTTCAGTAAGCAGTTGGTTCCCTGAAAATCCAAAAAGCACAGTCAGTCTGCCACATGTGTATCACAAATTACTGCAGCAGAAAAAAAGCACAAGATCTAATTCGAGTTATAGTGTTTAAAGATCCTGCGTAACTAAACACCACAAACTCAAACTCAAACAAAAGCTTGATTACCTTTTCACAGAGTCGAAATTGATACTTAATGAGAATGGGAAATCAGGGTTTGACGAAGAATACTCAAAGTTTGGAGCTTTTTAGGTTTGGGGAGTCCTCCGATTTCAAAGTTAGAATCTTTATGGGGTTTTCTATTCGAATTCGTTTTGGGGGTTTCGTCCCTCCTTCCTTCTATATATTATGGTTGGTTTTTCTTACAGAGTTAAGAATTCAGGTGCTCTCTCTCTCTCTGCCCAAAATGGAGGAGCAGCAAATATGGAGCAGTATTTAATTTTGAATTAATTAATTCTGGGAAGAAATTAAATTTTGATTTTGCGGAGAAATTGGGGAAACAAAGAAACAAAGAAATTAGCAGGGGAGGGTTTGGATATGTGCGCGCCCTGAGTACACACCCTCGGTTTCAAGTTCAGCGAATCAGCGTGGACCTTGCTTGTCTCTTTCCATTTTTCTCTCCTTTTCTTTTTCTTTTTTAGCTTTTTCTGATACCATCTCATCTACCAAGGATGGAAATATGAATGGGAAAAAATTAATCTACCTCATATAGAAATTCATTCAATATAAATTAAGAAATATATTGTACAAGAGGAATCATGTGGTATGACAAGACATTCATATTAATTTTTCTTACTTATCGAATATAATTAAGAAAAAATATAACACGAGTTAGATTTACGGTTTTCAACAAGATAATAAAGTAGATATATTGATTAAACATAACTTGGTAATTTGTATTACACTAAATTTTAATTTTATAATCTATGACCATGTTTATGTGTGATATTATGAGTTTAAATGGAATATTTTTACTTAAGCTAAGACTAGTTATAATTAGTGATAAGTGAAGGTGGTAAACGGACACCTAAAGAAATATTCATGTGTTCAGCCATTGAAGACGTATAGGTGGTATTCTAATCATGTTTGTATGTGCATCTATCAACTCTAGTTAATTATTTCACAATAATTTTCAAAATATATATATATATATATATATATATAAATATATATAGAGAGAGGAATTCTCAGGTGTGGACGTCCGCACTGTGTGGATTCGCCTGTTGCGGCCGCCGCGGCAAGCCGGCGAAGGCGAGGATGGTGCCGGCCCGCTCCCCCCCTCCCCGTGCTCCTTCCCTCCCAGCTGGAGCTCCAGCGCCGACCTGCGCCAGTTGGAATTTCATAAACTTGCTTCCCATAAACTTGCAAATTCTGGAATTCCGGCCACTGGGAGCCGGCGCTGGAGCTCCAGCTGGGAGGGAAGGAGCGAGGGGAGGGGGGGAGCGGACCGGCACCATCCTCGCCGGCAAGCCAGCGGCCGCAACAGACGAATCCGCACCGTGCTGACGTTCACACCTGAGAAGCTACTTAGTTATGCAGAAACATATATATATGTTTCTGCATAACTAAGTAGCTAACCTTACTACTCGTGGGCGCCATACACATATATGAACGCTTTTGATTCTATCCACTCGCAAAGTTCTTGTTATATATTAACACTACGACAATAACCTCAATACATATACTTTTGGCACATTGAAAAAAATTTGATTGTATGTAAATTACTACGTGTATATAAGAACCTTGGATTATATGTAGCCATAAAGAATTCGAAGTTTTTATCTAGAAGGTGTGTGCAAAACCATGACAAGTAACTTTGTTGAGTGAAATGTGTTATTAGATCTAGCTTGAGACAAATTTGGGCCCAAATCATTAAGAAACCATTCAGAAAGGTGTTCTTGTTGTTGATTGCATCTGCTAGTGTTGGAGAATGCTTCAGTCTTGTTTGGGTTCGACTCCATATCTTGATCGCTTAATTTTGAATCGAGTCATTCATGATTAAAGAAACGATTACTGTACCTTACTATCGCTTCTTGTTTCCAATTATATGTACACAAAACCCGTAGAAATATACTCACTTGTTAGATTCGAATTACACCTCTCTACTCTAGTTACTTAGAAGTCAATCTACCAAAGTTTAAGCAGGTAATTTAGGCTAGCTCCTACATACATACTGTATATATCCCACTGGTCGAACGTACCGATTGTACTCATGATCACATGTAGAGGTCGAGGCGGCAACTTTTCACGCTAGATCGAGAGACTTGATTGCTCTCGATCGGTCTGCTGCAGTGAATTTGGGATAAGATAATGCAGGTTTGAGATGGCAAAATGCATCCCAGTGAACACCAGGCTCACCAGGCACAGCACATCTGCACATTTAAACTATTTCAGCAGAAGGGCCAACAATTGCACCTGCAGCCGGTAATTCCAGCAGTAGGGGCAGTCTGAAGAAGACCAGTGGTCTTTCTTAAGACAAATATGACAGCACCTTTCTACTGGGTAATAGATGTTCCCAACTCGCTTCTTGCATCTTTTAAGCCTTTCCTGCTTGAGCTCTGATCGATCAAACCGAAAATTAACAATTAGCTAGTGTTGATCGACCACATGATCGAAAACAAACAGTATACACACACACACACATATACACGCTACAAGTCTTGGGATCAATCCCCAGAATCATATCGTTGATAAAACTTAAAATAGAGAAACTGCATGGATTGACATTCATGGGCCCAAGCAACACAACAAATAATTGAACTAAAATGTCTGACTGACTAACAGAGAACATATAAAGACAAAGCCAAAAGTACACTCATGACGAAGCTCTTGTTCATGCATAAAGCAAAGCTGGCATAGCTAACTAAGAAACTTGATCGGATGCATATTCCCAAAAAATGAACCATCAGTAAGCAGCAGGAAGCAAGCCATGTGAAGTTGACATAATCTAGCTAATCAGAAACCCTGCTAAAACAAAAACTTTAAGCATAAATTCCAGGCCGGTCAAGAGAAACTCACTTATTTCCATGTGATTTTCCCTTCCCTTTTCCTTTCTCATTCGGTTTCTCAACCTCTTTATTCAATTTCTTCCCTTTCCCTGTTAGATAATCACCTGAACAAATATCAGGTAGACAATCAAACCATCGCTCCTTTATGATGTAAATTCTTCAAAATCAAAATCATAAAAACCTAATTTTGAGAAATTGTTTGTGGACAAACAAACAAGTCTGGGTTAGACGGCGCGGCCAGTTCTTCAACTTTCTGGATGATTTCGCCATCGCTGGTGTGCATAGAGTTTGGCGTTGCTTGAATTGAGAACGTGGATATATGGTTTCTTTCTGGCGTTGCATAGAGATAAGGGAAAAATGATCATTCAGTTAGGCCTATCGACCCGAACGACTGTGCGAACAAAGAGCGCAGAGCCTAGCCCATTATGACGTCAACTCGTCCGAAGTAAGTTTCCAGGTAGGACACGGATCTAGTTTCCTATTTCTACTTGGAAACCGACCTACTCAAAAAATGAAGAAAAGGAACTTCAGTCTTCATTTTCCGTTCCTTTTTGTGTAAGGAAAAGGGGGATATACTCATCTATAAATAGGTGCCAAACTAAGGTAGAGAAACCAAAAAGAAATCATTCACATACATCGACGTACAGGAGAAAAACCATCATGCTGTATTGCTCCGAATGCTGCTTTCAAACCGATGTGGTGTTCGACCACTCCACCGGCGACGCCGTGTGCAACAGCTGCGGCTTAGTGCTCGAGTCCCACTACATTGAGGAGTCCAACGAGTGGCGAACCTTTGCCGACGACAATAGTCACGACCCTAACCGTGTTGGTGCACCCACCAACCCGCTGTTATCCGGTGGCGGACTTTCCACCGTCATGTCCAAGCCCAATGGAGAGGTCCTACGTGGTACGACTAGGGAGCCGGACCGGGGCTTGATGTCAGCCTTCAAAACCATCGAGACCATGTGTGATGGGCTAGGCCTTGTTTCAACCATCAAGAACCGGGCAAATGAGATGTACAAGACTCTTGAAGATCAAAAGTGTAGCAAGGGAAGAAACCAAGATGCATTATTGGCTGCTTGCCTGTACATTGCTTGTAAACAAGAAGACAAGCCCAGAACTCTCAAGGAAATCTTCTCCATCGCGAATGGAGCCTCAAAGAAAGAGATCGGCAGAGCAAAGGAATACATAATGAAGCAACTCAAGTTATCAGATAAGCCACAAGAAGCGCATACTGGGGACTATATGAGGCGATTCTGCTCCGCTCTTGGTCTAAACAATCAAGCAATCAAAGCAGCTCAAGAAGCTGTGCACAAGTTACAAGAATTTGATATAAGGAGGAGCCCCGTATCGATAGCCGCAGCTATTATTTACATCATCACTCAGCTGTCAGATGATAGTAAAAAGAAGCCCCTCAAAGATATCGCAGACGTTACAGGAGTAGCACCAGCAACTATCAAAAGCTCATGCAAAGACCTTAGTCCTCATGTATCTCAAATAATACCAAACTGGTATATTCTAAATTTATCAAGCTGATTAATTGTAGAAAATGTTAGGACTTTATTTATGGAGTTTTTCGAATTATTTGTTGTACGTGGTAAAGTATCTATGAACAATCTACAAGGTTTTAACTGAAACTTCATAATCAGTAAATAAAATCGTGTTTTCTTTGTTGTATTGAACTAGATATATAAACGAGCCACCAATTAGGTTTTAAATGAATTTTGCAGAGTCTTTACCTAAAACTAAAAACTAAGTACAAAAGACAGCATATATAGGGTCTAAATAATTATTCATGTTACCGCAACAGAGCGTAACTGAACATGCAGTTGAACATGTTGCACCACTCAATTTTAACAATCTAAATGAACTAATACCAAGAGTTTCAAGATACACAGATACGGTGACAGCTATGGTAGGCCATGACTAGGTCAGGAACTCAAGCTAGCTCTAAGAAAGAAGTACATTACAACAAGAGATGAAATTAAATCCAAAGCCTCATCCTTTTTCTTTAACACCCACCCCCACTCACTATCTTCCAAATGGAAAGAGGTCCAACAGTACTCCTCTGTTAAGGGATTGCAGCAATCAATGGAATTATCAAGGCATGTCAGGCATCAATGAATCTGATGTCAAAAGTTTGGGGATTGATCTGCCACACATTCAAGGCTGCATATTCCTCCAAACACTCTTTCAGTTGGGCTTCACTGTAACCCTGTTCAAAGTACCAATTGAATTAAGACAGATATACAGGGAAGATTCTTTAGAATCAGCTATGTTATGACATATTGATTGTCTTTAACTTCTATATTAATAATTATTCTCTTGTCACTTTGATGCTCATTCAATCAACTTTCTGTATGTTACAGATGCATTGAAAAATTGAGGTTAAAAAACTAACCTTTCTAGAAATCCAATTCAGCGCATGTGCATAGCTCACATCCAGCTTATTTGTCCTGGCAGCTTCATCACGCAGAATTGAATAGATATCGGAGATAGCATCAAGTCCAGATCTCTGACGATCGTCCGAGTATAAAGAGAACTTCGACATCTGCATTAGCCTGAGTGACTCATCCACATCACTCTGAGCAACTGTATCAGAGAATCGGAGTCTTGCTAATGCCTGCAATTGAAAAAATTAGTCTCATCCCATTTTCTCCAAGCAAATTTGTTTCATAATTCAAATAGTCACTATGCTCTCTGAATGGCAGTATTTGAGCAACCCATTGAAAAACAAAGTACACCTGGTTTTGTCTACTCACTCAAAAATTAATGAGTATATGCCCCAAAAAAAAAAAAACAACTTACCATACTAGATATATATCTGTAATTGGATGACACTGACTGTGATCATTTTAATGTGTACAAGCAAATAAACCATACAGACCTATTGTTCACACCATGGTTGACATTTTTAAGGCAGTCCTCATCCCATTAAATTGTAAAAGCCAGCAATAATAAATATATTTCATTTTTATAATTCTATCCTCAAAATCTAATTGTCCGGCACAACCTCGTTTCATGCACGCTAAACCCAAAAATGCACTCGTTGAAGACAGTTCTCATTCAATGAAGCCAAACTTATAAAAACCATAAAGCAAATGAAAATAACAAGACTTACAGCTGATATGCGAAGAATGCTGAGCAGAGTTCGCACAGTTGTGTAGGAGTGGGGAGCATTAGATTTAGCTTCTTCTTGCCGAATTGCAGAGTAGGCACTTGCAATGTACTCCTCAAGTTCCAGTGGGACAGAAGGAGACAATCTTCTTGCAGCAGAAATATATGCACTGGAAAACGAAAGGTGAGATAAGTATCGTAAAATAAAGTCCCACTTAACAATAAACTTGCAGATGGAGATATATGTAGCTTTTCAGAATTGATGTTCTAAGAAAGATTATACAACAAGAGTGAATATCATAAAATAGTTCCTCATGTTGTACTTTCTATGTCAAATAATAAATTTACCGAAGAACAGATGGTTCAAGTGGAGTGAAGCCAAGAGCTGGAGATTCCTTATTCTGGTGGACATAAACAATATGCCTAGCCATCTCGAGATCACTATCCATATCTGCTCGATCCAGGATCAACCAGAGAAGATCAAATCTTGACAAAAGAGCTGGCGGAAGATTAATGTTTTCTGCTGGAGTCCTACGCAGGTCATATCTACCCCTTCAAGAAAACATATGATGACTATAGTAAGACTTTGCATAGAGGAAAGATTATAACATTGAATAAGGTAAAAGTTCCCACATGATAAGAGCAAGATGATGCAAATGAGAAACATAGGACGATTACCCTATATAAATAATAGATTAAGTAGAAGGTTTGTACCATGCTGGATTAGCTGCAGCAAGAACAGCAGTTCTTGCATTCAGAGATGTAGTTATCCCAGCCTTAGCAATGCTGACAGTTTGTTGCTCCATAACTTCATGTATCGCTGTACGATCTAATTCATCCATCTTGTCAAACTCATCGATGGCACAAATGCCCATATCAGCTAGCACCTGAAACAAGTTATTCTTCTATTATCTAAGACTCAGAACCTTTGAACAACTAAACACCAATCAGATAAGTTGGAAAATGATGAGTCAGTTAGGGAATTGAATTCCAATTGATTTGGTATTGGCTTCTATACACTGAATAATGCTACATTTTGGCAATAGCCTTGAATACTGAACTACAAATAAATGTTTTCTAGCTATATTTCTACTTCCCTCTCACCTCTCTCCCACACTTTTCTACCTTATTATTCTGCAGGAAAGCCACAGATTTAACATATTGCGATAACTATATCAACTTTATGCAGCCCTTTTCTCTAATTCAAATCTAAACAGGCAAGGGGATTTCTTTTAAGATATGGCAAGAACTTGACAGTCTGAGCCATGCAAGTATGTGACAAGTATTTAATTCTTATCCTCTGTTGCACTTACATAGCATGTGAGAACTAACATGAAACAAGATCAGTATATCCACTGTGAAAAAAAAAAAAAAAACATTTTCTTACCAATGCTCCTCCTTCCAGGACCATTTCATTCGTGACCGGATCTTTCTGAACAGCAGCAGTCAGACCAACTCCGCTACTTCCTTTACCAGTTGTATAAACCCCCCTGGGTGCTACATTAATTATGTGTTTAAGAAGCTGACTTTTTGCAACTCCAGGATCACCCATCAAACAGATATGTAAATCTCCTCTAATCTGCAATGTCAAAGGAGATAGATCAAGACACTTTGTAGTCCAATCCATTCAAAGAAAAAAAAGATTATATAATCAGTATCTTTTATAGATTTGAATGTGATCTTGAAAAACACCAATAATAAAAGGAACAAAAGGCTGAAGTGAACCTCGATCATCATAAGCGTGACCATAATAACCAAGACCAGTAAGAGCCAGGTCATGAGAAGCATTGGGGAGGGGGGTGGAGGGGGTTGTACATATAGAGGATATAATTATCCTATGAATTTCAAACTTCTCAAAGGTGCCAGCTACATTCAAAATTTTCCAATGGTTTAGAAGGTTATCGAGAAAGGAAAGTACCTTCATTCCATCCTTCAGTTTCCTGTGAGGAGCACCCACTAGGAGCAGAAGTAGAGCCTTCTTTATATCTTCATGACCATAAATCTCAGGTGCCAATGATCGTGCCAACTTATTGTAAATGTCTCCATCATCAGCTAAACTTCTAATTTGTTCTTCCTCATCTCCTCTAAGTTCATACCTGCAGTAGAACAAAACTCAGTACACGTTTTCTAACAAGTGCAAAGGTTACACAAAAGTTAAAAAAATGGCTTCTGTTTCACCAAAAACTGCACTCAGGGGACCAGATGAACTTCATACCAAAAATTCAAAGAAGGGGCAACATTGTGGAGTTGAAGATGGATGTGCTAAAACTAAGTTGGTAAATTACAAAAGTACATATCTCTTAGAACTAATATAAAGAGTATGGCATATACTTAGACAAGAAATGAGAATGGAAAGCGGCTTACTCTTCATATTTTTTCTTGTAATGTGTAACAGACATGGCTTCTAGGTACGTATCTGCCACTAAGCCAGCTCGCATTGCTCTAAAACCAGTGTATGGGATAGGGAGAAATATGCCAGATAATTCAACAACATCACCTGGAGCTACCTGGAAAAGAAAAGTTCAAATAGCATAGAACATAATCAGTTAGCAACTTAAGGAAAAGGAGGTTGCCATCACTCTTTTATCATGCAAAAAAGTGAACTGGGAACTTGTACTTTCACTCCCGTAAAGAGGATACAGTTAAAAGCTTGAAGTGTTTATAATGCGGTGTCATAGTGAAAAACAAAAAACAAAACAAAACAACAACTAAGGTCACCCTATGAAATTGACAAAACAACCAACCTTTCTTGTGAGTTCACCCCTGAAGTGAACAGTCATTGTCCGAGGAATATGGCCTTTTGGGACATGTTCCGCCAACTCTTGTATCTTGGCCTGCAATTAAAGCGTTCAATGGTGATATACAGCATTGATAAATTTTGTACAAGCAATAATATACGAGTAAATTGCATAAACCATACAGATTCCCTTCTAGTTATCACATAATTTATGATTGAGTCAGAATAACATATAAACCTCCTGAAACTTCAAAAACTTTGATGCCCTGAGTTGAAGAATAAGGTTCCCCTTTGTATTGTTAATAGTACAACGCTTAGATGGGCACTTGAACAGAGGCATGAAGATTCGAGCAGTTACTTCCTGTCAGGCAAATAAGAAATAACGAGTCAACAATAGTGGTTTCAATGAAATGAGACCCGAGAATACCTGATTGCATCAAACAGATAATACTCCATTGAGTGAAAGAAAAATACTGTTTAGAAGTATGAAGCTATTTATTATGATTTCTTGAATATCAAAGGGTCTAACATTATATCATGTATGTTAGTATAAGGATTGTAGGAAAAACACAGTTTAATTCAGTACAAAATTTGCCACGAACAAACTTCTTATTTTACTGAGAAAACTCAAGATATCTGAGCTAGGCGTGTCCTTAATTACCTGGTAAATCTCAAAACCGCATTCTTCGCAGGTGTACACAGCAACCTGCATCAATGGCTTAACATCCGAACACCGTGTCACAATACCAGATATCCTCACAAGCTGACCAATATATGAAGCCTTAACCTCCCTAATGGTAAATGGCTGCCCCTTTGAAGATGCTCTTATGTAAACTTCACTACAATATGCACGAATGAAAAAAAAGTTAGAAATTAAGTGAACCGTGGGCTACACGTAGAGAGGTACTACTACCATCGTACAAATGGACTGCGGAGGCATAAATTGGAAGTGCATTTGGCTACAATACATATGAAATGACTGAATCTAACCCATACAACTTTATGTAGCGGAATTTAAACGCGAACACCAGTAAGTGAGACTCACAAGTAGCGCTTAATTTCGGGAGGCATCTTCTGATGTGGATCAGAAGCATCGAGATTGCCGGGTCCATCATCAGACCTTTGTGTCATCAAGATGTCATGATCATCATCCATAAAGTCCTCAGTGGGCTGCGGCATGAGCTCATCAATAGCATCAGCAAAAATACCAACATAACGGCGGGTGTTTTCAGTAACACGCCTGAGGAATTCTTCATCGAAATCCTGGTACTGCATCAACCGAATCCACAATTAACTCAAACAATCGAAAACTAAATACCCGAGATTAGTTGAAACTCACATTAAACAAGTCCTCAAGATCAATCTGGATGGCTCGGAGTTTACGATTCGCAACTTGTTGCTGAAATAATAGAGAAATATTCAAATCAGGGTTCAGTAGCGTAGCGGGGAGGGTGGGTAATTAGAAAATGAGATAAGGAAGACTGACTGACGAGGATGTTCATGTATTTGGGATCCCCAACCGCATCGGCGAAGTTGGAGAGGAATTCCTTTGCTAGCGCTGATTTCGGGGACAGAAACCAAGTCAGCAAATGAAATCGGAGAATGAATCAGATGACGGAAGAGAGAAATTACCTTTGTCGGCGTCGAAGTTGAGGTCCTTCATGGCGGCGGCGGAGACTGAGACTGAGAGTTGTTTTGTTTTTGGGGGGTTTGGGTTACAAAAGACAAGGGGGATTTGGCGGGTAAATGACCAGATGGGTCCTGGGGATGACGGTTTTGGCGGGAAACCAACTTGGGCCGAGCCCAACAAGGTAAATAAATAGTGAGTGGGGATTAGAGATTGGATTTAGTTTCATCATTTCTTGTAATTTGTACATTTTAGAGCTAGCTTGGGATTGCAGGCCATAGTTGGCACCCTATTTGTGTATCTTGAATCTGTTAGTAGTTAGTACCAGTTCAATTAGATGGTTCATTAAAACAAAAATGGTGCTAAATGTTGTAGCTACATTTGGTTTGTTTGTTGCCTCACTAGTTCCTAGCTTGTTCTGTTGCGCGCGGTAACATAATGATGAATTAAGATTCATCTGATTAGGACTTTCTCTATCGATCTTCTGTATATTGTTTTTGGTTTTGGATCAAAATTATGAAAAGCTAGCTTCAGAGTTAATTAAAGGTAGAATTAATTTCTGTTTACCTACTTAAACTTTGACTCAATCATCACTTCAATCCTTATACTTTTGATTTCATCAGCTACACCCCTATACTTCCCTAAATTAATCAACAAATACCAATTTTGTAAATTCAGTCCAAACGATAGATCAATACCAAAGACTTTTTGGTACAATTTCCCTAGATTAATGCACTGTTACCATATTACGATTATAAACAAGGCTAAACAAATCATATAATCAAGTTGAACAATAATAAAAAAAAAAATCATATATGGTAAAACAAAAAGAAATCACCAAATATGATTTATTTTCTATTGTTCAACTTGATTATATGATTTGTTTAGGCTTGTTTATAATCGTAATATGGTAACGGTGCATTAATGTAGGGAAATGGTACCAAAAAGCCTTTGGTATTGATCTATCGTTTGGACAGAATTTACAAAACTGGTATTTGTTGATTAATTTAGGGAAACACAGGGTGTAGTTGATGAAATCAAAATTGGTATTTGTTGATTAATTTAAGAAATATAGGGGTGTAGCTGATGAAATCAAAAATATAGGGATTGAAGTGATGATTCAACCAAAATTCAAGTAGGTAAACTGAAATTAATTCTTAAAACTATGTGCATAAATAGTAAATAAAACAAGGAAAAATTGATTTCATGTAAATTTAGTCCAACACAGACCTTCAACTTTACCACTTGATGCAGGCAATAAGATGATGAAAGAACACAACTAGAGAGAGCTCTTACAATTTAACAAGCATAGCCTACTCGATCAAGAAATTAAGAAACAAGGAAAAGACACAGGAGATTGGTAATCAAACCCTAACATAATCCTTCAAGTAAGCAGGAGGTTGTCCTCGAGTTGTCCTCTTCGGCCGAGATACACCCGTATCAACAGGAGATCCAAACACATCAACGGCACCACTATTTTCCCTAGAACCATGAACAGGAGATTCAACGGCACCTATTGAGATATTTTGAGATATTGGAGCAGTTAAGACTTGTTGCGTGTCCAGCACTCAACACCCTCTTTCTTCCTCCCTTGTTTTATGGTTTTCATAGTGGTTTGTTTGAGCCATGCTGTGATCATTGAGGGAGCTCAGATCTCCCTTATGAGGAACCTTTAGTTGTTAATGGTTGTTAGAGCTTTAGTTGGTATCTGTTCTTTTCACCCTCTCTTGTATATATAGGCTGCTGCTGTTTTTTGTGTAAGCCAGAACATTTTGATCATATCAATACATTAAAGTTGTAATCCTTCTCAACATGTTTTTCAATATGGTATCAGAGCAGTGATCCTTATAGGACCTACTTCTGCTCTTCCATTCATTATCCCATTTTCGTAGCCAACCATGACACACCAAAACCAAGGTCAGTCCAGTGATTCTGAAATTGTTACCAGCAATCCTTCACCATTTAGATATGAGTATATTGATGGAGGTTCGAATCAGAGCATTGTGGCCACCAGACTCAATCAGTTCAATTACTTGAACTGGTCGAGAAACATGGAGCTTGCTCTTGGAGGAAGATCCAAGGCAAGCTACATTAAGGAGAACAAGATTCCAACTACGAATTCTGCAAGTTTTGATAAAGAACTGAGCAAAGATCAACAAGTTCGAGCATGAATTCTCAACTCCATGGATCCAAGCATAGCAGAGGTGTTCAACTATCATGAGTCTGCATTTGACTTGTGGGAAGCATTAAGGGAGCTATATGGAAGTGCTAATAATTCTGCAAGGGTGTTTCAACTGCAGAGAGAATTGTTTGAAATTCAACAAGGTACAAACTCTTTTGTTCAGCATCTTGGTATCTTAAAATCCAAATGGAATGAGATTGACATTCTCAGACCCTTTTCAACTGATGGAACTGTATTGAGGAAGAGAGCTGATGAAGACAAGGTCTTTCAACTCCTACCTAGTCTTGGACCAGATTATGAGGATTTGAGAAGTCACCTCATGATGAGTGCAGAATTTCCAAAACTCTCTACTGTTATTACAACCATACACAGTGAAGAAACTCGTAGGAAAGTTATGACTGTGGATGGAGGATACAACGATTCACATCTACAAACATGACACTTGTAAGGTATTTAGTGTGAGATGAGTTAATTTTTGTCTGAAAGTATAAATTATATATTCACAATAGTAACCTCGATATTATGATTTTATGTATCATATGTCACTTCCAAGATGAACGGCCATCTTATGATCACTAATCATCGTGACAGAGTAACCAGCCTAGCCTTCTCTGGTATTATGAACGTTCTTGTTTCATCAAGTTCTAATTATGAGCTATGACTAATGGCTTTAAATCTAATCTAATGATAAAAAATGTAATGATAACGAATTTTGCTCTCATCTTTCTGTATTCAAAGAAGTTGATGAGCAGAGGTTGTTTGAAAGAGTATTACTTTGTTATAAGCATGAATTGTAATCAACAAATTCTCTACTTCTTCAGCTGATGGTCTAAAACCTGGATGGATGGAAAAAACAGAAGATTGATTACAATTCCAGAATTGATCTAATCTTGAAGATTGTAAAATTCTGTTTTTTCCATCTATCCAGGTTCTAGACCATCAGCTGAAGAAGTAGAGAATTTGTTGATTACAATTCATGCTTATAACAATGTAATACTCTTTCAAACAACCTATGCTCATCAACTTCTTTGAATACAGAAAGATGAAAGCAAAATTCGTTATCATTACATTTTTTATCATTAGATTAGACCTAAAGCCATTAGTCATAACTCATAATTAGCACTTGATGAAACAAGAACGTTCAAAATACTAGAGAAGGATAGGCCGGTTACTCTATCAAGATGATTAGTGATCATGAGATGGCCATTCATCTTGGAAGTGACATATGATACATAAAATCATAATATCGAGGTTACTATTGTGAATATAAAATTTATACTTTTAAGATAAAAATCAACTCATCTCACACTAAATACCTTACAAGTGTCATGTTTGTAGATGTGAATCGTTGTATCCTCCATGCCTAAGGCAATGAAAAAATCATCTTGTGCTTTGAAGGTAGGACATGTTGCTGCAGACACTGACGGTTTCAAGAGGTTCCTCTTCTGCAAGTTTGGAAGGGAAAACATGGAGTAAATAAAGATGCAAAACAATGGAACAAATTCGTGTACTCTAACAATTTCACCTTAAAATATGATTCTAATACAATATAACTTTAAAAGTAACAGCCTACCTGGTAATTTATCATATTGTTATTACGGTAAATACAGATGTCCCCCCCTGATGATGACACAAGATAATATTCCTCCTTTGACACAGCAAAACAGCCCACAGAATCTTGACAATGTGTGTCAAGTAAGTGATTGGACAATAACAGCCGACTTTGGGGTTCCCATACCTCTGGTGACACAATAGTAGTTGCCTACGACAAAAAAACGTTTGAGTAAGGAAGGATAAATAAATAAAATTGCAGATGAAAAAATTCTCAGGGAAGATGTTGTCTTAAAAAATGAGCCGTACCTTTCCCAATTCGTTCTTCTCATTCTTCCATCTCCATAGCTTGTGTACTCCAGTATGATCCAAAGCCAAAATTGTTCCACAGTTTGCATATGTCAAACCAACAATCTATGATATAAGTGAAATAACCAATTAAATACCTGTGCATGCCTTGAGAAATCAACTTATAAAAAAAAAAAAGTGAACACCAAAGTACTTGGTTATCTAATGATACTTACCCTACTCGGCAAATGATCATCAGGAAGTCGTAGGGAATGAAAATGAGAAGGTTCATTAACTTCGGTTATCTTCCAAACTTCAGAATCCTTTAACTCCCTAGAAGCTTCAAGCTAAAACAAAATCCAGGCAAACTCATATGCCAAATACTCGAATATAGTGATAGTCTTAGCCCCAAAGAAAGCCATAAAAAAAATTGACTAGAGTGATATTAGTTTATCTATAGATTAAAATAAAGACACCATAAAATATCATTAAGTAAAATAAAAACAAATAAACAGATGAAAGATGAAGGATCGTACATTGTGGTCAAATACTCCCGAGGCTCTTAATTTCTCGAGCACATGCTTCACAGCTCCAGTTTGAGAGTCCATTGCTGGGTTACCAGTGGGAGCAACCCGCTTGAGCATAGAGGCTACAGAAAAGTAAGTGCAACAGTGTAACTGAAATTAGCTGGAAGTGACAATCGAAATTATACTAAAAAACATAATCATTTCACAACAGTGATATGATGTAATATCCGAAAACCTGTCAATCCAATGAGTGGGCAGGTATCATAGGTACAGCAGTAAATAAACGAAAAGGTAAACCGAAAACTGCAAATGTAGTCAATGACAGCTGATTGCTACACTTAGGATTGGCGATTAATGTAACGCAGACACATAATCCTCTTAACAGTGACAGAGAAATTGTATATTCACATTGAGTATGTAGAAATTTTGTAATAAACAGTCAATATCCAATACCTATGTGTGGAAAGCCACCTGCTTCAGGTGGAAAGTTCATTTTCTTACTAAACCAAATAAAAAGTGAAGTATATATATCACCACTGTTGAAACTACCTTTGATTTATAAGTGTCCTCAGCCTTGATTTGCCTAAGCTGGGGTACTAATGCTTAGTAAGGAAGACTGGATTTAAGTGAATCAAGCCTTTTACTATTGCAATAATATGTTCCCTCGATTTAAAGTTACTACTGCCTTCACTTGATAGCATATCATTCTTCCTTGTCAAAAAGAAGAGATTGGTGTTAAACTTTGGGAAAAAATAAAACAAATTATAGGATAAGCTTGGCACATTGGAAGCAAAAACAGAACTTATGGTGAAAGCATACTTCTAAGTAAGGAAAAACTCAAGAGCACTCATTTTCTTCAATTTGTGAATGTAGTAAATGTAATATTTAACAATAACGGAAAAATAAATCACTTTCCTAGTTGTCGTTTTAGGTCATGTTCTAAATCTATAAGAACAACTGCTTTGCCATTAAAACGTTTAGCACTCACTCATCAGTATTTATCAATAGGTAGAAAGCTACAATAAGCAATGTTAGAGTTGCTCATTTTAGTTTTGAATAAAGGACCCACCTGAGAAATTTAGAATAAGCACGTATAATATGGACTAACTAGAGATCAAACCAACTGATAGGGTTCTAAAAGTTGAATCAAAGGCAGAAAAATTAGAACATAGTGGCCAACATAATCAGTATAATAACTTCTATTCACTTTAAGTTGTTCCCTGGCTAGTTAGGAAGTGTTCACTACAGTTGTGTTATGTGTCTGGAACTTCAATTGATTGGCAATGGCAACTTATAAGTAATCATAAACCAATCAAGTCAAAAAAACAATTGTAGAATAAATAACTACATACTATTTCATGCAGGTTACCAAATTCTAGCATTAAAATTACTAAAAAGAGAATTCAATCTATGTAAGTGAGGCACTTAGCTAGATAACGTAACCCCTTTGTTGCCAAATCATGTAATAAATCTTAAAAGAAAGTTTGTTATCTTTCGGTTTAGTAAACCCAGACAAATATTCTGTTGCCTCATCCTAAGCACTTTTGCTGAGAAGAATCTCAAAATATTTGAGGTTGAAAAACAACCCCGATTCTTTCTCCAAACTACATACAAAACACTATCAGTTAAAAATTCCACATACAAAACAATAAATCACACATTTGCTATTTTCATCCTAAATAACAATAAATTAGGGTTTAAGGGATTGTTCTAGAAGCAAAATTAGGGTTTTAGGGGTTCTAGTTTCCATGTCTGCCCTAGAATTTCAAATCTGAAACAAGAAAACATTCGGAGAACCAAAAACACATAATACGAAGGCATACAAAACAGACATCGAATACAAATGCATACGAACACAATACTCTGAAAACCTTACAATGCGAGAGTGAGTGTACCTTCGGCGCGCTCGAGATTCGGAGGGAGAGTCTACGCCAGCCAAGGAAGGAGGACCAAGAAAAGAGAGGTTTTAGGGTGGGTTTGGTGTAGCTTTTACTTATAAATAAAGGCCGGTGAGAGCAGCTTCTCATTCTTTATTGAAAATGACCCTTATTTTTTAAAAAGCTACTGACGTTACTAAACACAAAATTGACTTATACTTATAAGCAGAGAAATTTTTAAGCTCCCCCAAACATACCTTTAGAGCACATCCACCGGTGGACCAAAAGGTAGGTTGATTTGTTCAAAAGTCAATATTAATCAATGCACCGGTCAAATTTTAGCTGGACTAATTAATGGGTCACACCCGCCTTGCCAATTCAATTGTTGATCCTTAGTCAGTCAACCAGCATGACTAATTCATGGGTCCCAGCTGCTGCTACATCCATGTGCAGCTCAATGTAACGGTACATTGCAACGGTAAGAAACGGCCACAGAATTTACACCATCAGATCTTCAATCTGACGGCTATAATTAATCACCAACAGTCAAAAATTTATATATTTATTCTTTTTCAAAAAATCATCCCAGAAAAAAAAAACAAAAAAAAAAAATTCTTTAAACTTCTATAAATACCCAATCCCTTCACATTCTTTTTTCACACCAAAGTTCATAGAACTTAAGCTTCTCCCCATCTTCTCTCATCAATTTAGTTTTTTTTTTCCTCAATTTACCATTTAAAAATGGGAGAAATAGGTTGCAATTGGTCATACGAAGAAGAAATTCAATTATGCGATTCATGGGCGCGTATGACCATATGCCCAATCACCGGTAAACAAATGTCCATATCAAAGCTATGAGATAAAGTTCTTGCCAATTATGTGCAACATTGGCAAGGTCCGCTAACAAGCCGAAGTCTTCAAGCTCTCCAATCTCATTTTCGAGGTTTGAAGACAATGCTTAAGGTTTGGCACAATGCGCAATTTACATCTCGCAATCGTATTGCGAGCGGTTTTATAGAATGGATGAGGTATTAATTTTTCCCGTAAAATTAATTATTTGTCTATTCAAATTGTTTAATTTCTATAGCTTGATTGTGCTTCATTTTCTTTGTTTAGGAAAATCAAACTCAATCGATTTTCATGAAAAAATATAAGAATCCATTTGTGAAAGACCTATGTTGGGATAAAGTTAAACATCATCCATACTTTGTTGATCCACCATGTCCACCGCCTTCATATTCGACACCAACATCATATTCAACACCGGCACCATATTCGTCACCTCCTAGTCCCTTTCAAAATGAGTCTCCAATTGATTTGGATGATGAAGTAGTCATTGAGACACCAACAAGCTCCATTCCAAGACCAATTGGAATAAAGAATGTCAAGGAAGCAAGAGAAAAGGAAAGAAGACTCAAGACGCCACGGAGAGTATGGCACTTGCCATTCAATCTATGGCCGAATCAACTCAAGTGTCGGTTGAGCTAGTGAAGAAAAGAAATGAAGAAATGGCCGCTCACACAAAGAATATATTTGAATTTGAAGAGGCAAAAGAAGATGCAAGAATTATGGCCATGGATACTAGTACATGGTCTCCCGAAAGATTGAGATGAATTAAATCACGGAGGACAAGTATTATGGCAAAAACATTGTTTGATGGAGGTAGCAATGATGCCGATGGTAGCAACGATGTATACATACATCATTTTGATTAACTTTCTTTTTTAATAATAAAATGATATTTAGGAGATCATGTAATTTAAATTCCGCTTATGTAATTTTAATTTTATGAAATAAAATATTTATGCTTTGAATAATTAACGAAATAAACTTAAAAATATTAAAATTAGCAACAACTAAGTCAAACAAACATTTATTGTTAAACATAAATAATATCAAATAAATTTACACATAAAAGCGTAAATATTAATACAATGCACAAACCACATTTATTTAAATCTAAATCTCGATTCTGATGTTTCATTCTCGATTACCATCTCGGTGCTAGTTGTGCATCACCAAATCATCTTGTAGACACTTGTGGAGGAAGATAGACTCTACCTGAAATTCTCGATCTATGAATGTAGGAAGATTTCGTCCATCTCTTCATACTTATTCGAATTGAATAGGTTCCCCTGTATCAGGATTTAGCGGCCGATCGTAAATAGTTGCCACATATGGATTCATTAAATCATCTTCAATCGGCTCCACAAATTCTTCCTCGACAAATTCATTCTGCACAATCATGTTATGAAGAATGATACAACTTATCATTATGGCTCGAAGATCTTCTAGTTTAAACAACTTCGCACCATGACGTAATATAGCCCATCGAGATTGGAAGATACCAAAACACCGCTCCACATCTTTGCGGTAAGCCTCTTGTTTTTTACAAAAGTGTTTCTCCTCTTCTGTACTGGGGTTCGATATTGTTTTCACAAAAGTGGACCATCTTGGATATATTCCATCTGCAAGGTAATAACCATTGGTGTACCTTTTGTTGTTGACCTCAAACTCAACTAAAGGAGCAATTCCACCAATGACACGCTCAAACACATTAGAGCCACCAAGTACGTTGAGGTCGTTTTGAGCTCCAGGTGTTCCAAAGAAAGCGTGTCATACATGTGTGTCGTAAGATGCAACTGCTTCTAGAATGATGGTTGGTCTCCCCTTCCAACCCGAGTAAGCTCCAGCCCAAGCGGTTGGGCAATTCTTCTACTCCCAGTGCATGCAATCGATGCTCCCAATCATGTCTGAAAACCCGCGATGGTGTCCTTTGTTTAGAAGCCGATATAAGTCTGCAGGGTTGGGAGCACGAAGGTACCACCCACAGTAGAGAAACTCGATTTATTTGCAAAACTTTTTCAGACATTTCAGTGCTGTAGAAGTTCTCATACGAGTGATTTCATCACATTGATTAGCAGCTACACCGTACGCGAGCATTCTTAACGCACCTGTCATCTTTTGTTTCGGAAGCAATCCCACTTTTCCAGTGACATCTGGTTTTTGCCTCCAAAAACTGTCGTGGTTGCAAAGATCCTTCATTAAATGTTGGAAGACATGTTTTTGTATTCAGTACCGCCTTCGAAAGCTTACTCCGTCATACACTGGACGTTCCACAAAATAATCTTGCAAGAGAAAATGACCTCGAACTTCTCTATATCTCTCCACATTTGGAGCACGGGCAAGTCGTGAACCACAACCAATAGTTGTCTCTGATAGTTGGTATTGCGCTACCATTGCAACCGCTTGAGAATTTGTAGCTTGGATCCGCTCGAGCTCTTCCATATTTTCACGATCCTTTTTAGTCAACCACTTATTTAATTCATCCATTCTAAAGAAGAGAAATACGATAGATGATGTAGTTTTCAAAAGAGATCTAGAATAAGAGGAATATGTGAGTAGAAATGAAGTCTGAAGCTTATTTATTAACAATATTGAAGATAACATAATTTATAATAAACACAGGTGTCACGATTTTATAGGTTGGAAATCTTATCGAATATATCTTCAGAGGATAACAAATCATGAAGGTGACACATGTCAAATGAAGATTGGACGTATATCTTAAATGATAATTTTTATTTAACATAAATTAATGTTGTATAATTAATCTCATTATTAATTAATCAAATTATAATAAGTTTGAAATGTGATAAATAATTCAAGTTTGACATGTGAATAGTGGATTAGCAAGTAAATTGCCTTTAACGGGTGCATTGACAAAAGAAAGGCAATTGCCAATTTTAAGTAAATAGTGAATTAGTAGCACCAATTTAATTAGCAAATGAGCAATTTCCCTTGCCTCATGGGTGCATTTGCTCTTTTGGGTTTCTACACTGGCTTGTGCTTTTTTGTACGAGAAAAATAAATAGAAGTCGGGTGTTAGATTTTAGGGTGGGGACCTAATCACCAAATTTAATGATTAGATTAAGAAGAAATTAATTAATCCTAGTAATTATTGTTAATTTAGTGTTTCCAACTAACACTAATCAGCACAACTATACTATCTATCTACGGATACTAATATTAAGCAATTGTTGTAGGATAATCGGAATTGGTCTACTCATTTCATTGATAATCCCCTTTATATTGGATGAGTATTACAACGGTAATAGGAAATACATTAATGATAATAATGACTACATAATTATCTATCGTCAGTTACATTGACGAAGGCACATAATACGTTTTTCCTTCAACACTCCCCCTTGTGCCGAGTCAGAGATAAAATGATGCATGTGGTGTTGCCTCATTAAAAACCTTGCCAAGTAACAAAAACCCAATGGGAGAAAATAAAACTTTGATCGAAGGAGAAAAAGAGCACAACGCACCTATTACATTTGAAAACAACATGTATGTGCTAGACTCCCCCTGATGTCTGCACCTCCCCCTGATTTTTACATTAATCATGGGATTCTCCCTGGTTCTTTCATTTGATCTAGGGAGCTTTAGTAACATTAGCATAGTTATGCATTTTCACATGTTTTTCCAAATATGACTTTGAGCAATGATTTAGTAACTAAATCTTGCCACATCGTCCTCAGATCCAACTTGATTTACTTTGATCTTGAGGATAAGGTTGTTCATGAACCGAACACATTGGTTCATATTGAACATCAGGTTCACTCGTGGTATGACCTTCATATAACAAAACAGTCATAACTTTGTCTAGAGTATGGATGAACCATTAAGAGATTTGAAATTGATCTGTGACAATAAATTTTCTTATTTCACCTTTAATGCGTTTTTCTTTACGCATAGTTAGCTATGACGTGGATAATTTCTTTATCATGTCACATTCTATGTAGAGATTGAATAAGCCCAAATCTTTCATATCTTTAATGAAAGAACGATTTGCGTTGCGTAGGCGCAGAGCTAAATATAGCTTTACAAATTTACATCGAATGAGAGGTCGAGTCTTACATATTATGTTTAAGTACAATCATGCGTCATTGCACTTGTATAGGAATTTCATTTCCCAATACTTATTCGTCATCTTCCTTTAGATGAAAAACAGATCTATTGTTAGAGTAAAGACTTCGACTGATCATGGGAATATATATAGGCCTCACTTTATTCTTTAGAGTGCCTAAGCCGATTGATGGATGATCACCATCATTACAGTCCTTGAGTTCCATTTCAAGACTGTGTATTCCCAAAATCTTTTTCATTCTCAACTTAAGATTTACAATACACTGAGTTTCTCTTATTTCATTTAGAGTTCATATATATCCATAATGAAAACGCAAGGGCATAATTCATCAATCCCTTTCCAATCAAGTAGTCACTTTAGTGAACGTTTCAATTTCTTTTGCAAACGTACTCATGTGATCTAGAGTCACTTGATTTGGGTGGATGAAGTCCGTTTAGGATCCTCATGTATATCTCTTAATTTAGATCCCCATAGAGATATATGTTTTGATCACTTTTCGTAAGCTGCATGTTCAGTTTTTCGGAAACTACCAAACTGACAAGGTAGTGGAGTGCAATGACATCCATTACGAGAGATTGTCTCATCGTAGTCCATTACGAGAGAATATCTCCTCGTAGTCGATTCTAGTGCGTTTTTGAGAGACCTTGCGCCATAAGGTGAGTCTGCATACTCTTATTCTCATTACGCATTCTAACAAAGATATATTTGATAGGGTTTATATTTGCGGTGTCGGCGTCACCTGCCCAAAAGACCTATCTCTTTGTTTATACTGGATCGCTTCTTTCCATTAGGCCAGTTTACTAAGTTGACATTTTTCAACGAAGTATGGTTCGATAGTAGACTCATTATTCCACGTCCTCATGTACACTAGTGTAATGTGTTTGTAGAGATCTCTATACTTTAAGGATTGGTTCTGTTTCTGCCTAAACCCGGGGGTCTTGGTAGATACTTGATGAATCCGACTCGATCTCCTGCAATCCTGCTTACTAAGGGGAATACCGGGCGGGCCGGCCTTCACCTCTCCGATGCTTAAGTTAGTATAGTTGGAATATATATAACTCGGGCACGTATGTAAGCAGGGAGGGAGACAAGTTACCTATTTATGGTGGTAGTTGAGGCCCATATATAGGTGGTTGAGGGTGAGGGCTGGCCTTGCCCTTCGATGTGGGACTGGTTCCCTTCTGTTTGGATATTCTGGTGCCCTCTTTGGCAGGCAGGCGCCCCTGGTCCCAGGACCCTTGGAGGCAGGATAGACCGCTGGGCCCCGAGGCCTGGTGCTGGTGCTCCGATCCTGAGTCCTGGGCCGGGCCCTGGTGTACTTGCCGCGGGTCTGTGGGCTTGCTGTAGCCCCTCTGCGGCTACTGTCAACAAGTCCCCCAAGTTCCCGGTCAAGTGCAATCTTGAATGGGGACTTATCTGTCTTGCTCTTGTCCCGCAGACCCGCGGGGTTACCAACCTACAGGTCCCCAGTCCCCCAAGTCCGCGTTAAAGATTGGGCGTGACCGAGGTGAGTACCTATTACTGATGGCAAGAAATATTTTATAAGCATGTTGGGTAATGTAAAATAGGATTGTGCTCGAGTGTTAGAGCATGGAATGGGGTGGAAACCCGAAGAGTGTATGAGATGATGCCATGCGATAGATGGTGCATGGAATGTTGATGATGAGGCGTTGAAATCCGCCATGCGAGAGATTAATGCATGGAATGAAGGTGATGAGGCGTTGAAATCCGCCATGCAAGAGATTAATGCACGGAATTCTGATTGGGTCTGCTGCCCTTCGAAGCTCACTGGTCCCGAACTGGGCATCCTGCCAAATCAGAACGGAGCGGTGCAAACTGGGCCAGAACCGGTTGTTCTGCCAAACCAGAACGGAGCGGTGCAAACTGGGCCAGAACCGGGCGTTCTGCCAAACCAGAACGGAGCGGTGCAAACTGGGCCAGAACCGGGCGTTCTGCCATACTAGAACGGAGCGGTGCAAACATTTGCTAATTCTTCTCAGCTTTGTGTTTAAATAAGCGATGAGGTAGATGTGCAGGTTTGTTAGCCTGCGGGGAGACTTGTTCTGTGTTAGAGATACAATCTGCCCGGTGGGATGGTGTAGAGATAACGAGGCTCCCCCATGTGTTCCCAAAGATATCGCAGTTCAGTGCGATGCAGGGTTTTTATCCTGCTGGACAGTATCGCGGTTCAATGCGACGCAGGGTTTTTATCCTGCTGGACAAGGGTACATGTGTTAGATGTAGACTCGCCCGGTTTGTAAAGCCCATGCGTTTGCCATGGGGGCGGACTCGATGGGTGACATGCCTATCGAAACGAGTCCCCCTGTGAAAAAGCCATGGGTCCGGATGTTTATGTTTCCGGAAAGTACTCTCAACCTGGTGGGATATGACGGAATCGATGAGGTGGGCCTCGCCCGGGCGTTCTGCCATATCGAGACGAGGTCGTTGGTGTAGATGCGGGGGAAGATGCCATGGAGCCGGTTTGAATAATCATAACCGCGGACTACCATGGTACCGGGCGGGACTCGCGCGGGTAACATGCCATATCGGTGCGAGGTCCTGCTCAAACCCGGATAGATGCTCTTGAAGCGGTTGGATCAGCATAACAGGTGAGAGGTCTTCCTAAGCGGTTTGAATTGCAATGATGATGGCGTGCAACCGTGGAATCTGGGGAAGCGTAGGGGAGCGTGACTCCCTGGCTCCTGCTCCTGCCTTCCTGTCGCCAGCGTGTGGGACAGGTGGCTGACATGCATTTAAGGAGGGAGTCCATCAGTCTCGTCAGTTATGATGGCGTGGGCAGTTTTACCAATGCTGGGACACGTGCCGTCAGGGGACGGTTTTGTGATGGAGGGCCTGGATTCGCAGGCGTTTGATTTGTTCTGATTTGTGTTTTTGGAGGGATTCCTAAATGCCTAGGGCACCGGTCTCCTCTATAAATAGGTCTCTTCTGCTCTTCTTTCTATCTTTGTTGCTTGTACGTTTTTAAGAGACCGAGAGAAAAAAGGAGGTGGTCCGGCGAGAAGAAAACCCTAAGTTCCTTGCCCCAAGAGATCCGTTGTTTGAAGCGCTCCCAAGCCTCCTTTTACCATTGCTCGTTGCTTTCGCTGGGCGGATTGTCCTCGGCTGAGCATACTAATCGGTAAGTTGTGTTCTTTGCCCCGGTGTGTCTTGGTTTTTTGTTGATTTGTTGTTTTGCGGCGGGGGGGGATCTGTGTCGCTGACTGGGTTGCTCAGCGGCAAACTTTTGGGGGGGGGAGGCCGTTGAAGGTGGTGTTGTAGTCTGTTGCTGACGAGCGTTAGGGTTTTGCTTTCCTGCCCCTAGATTAAGATGTACACTTCGAGTTCGGAGGAGGCTTCTGAATCTGCCGCAAGAGGTCCTGTGGTGGATGATGTGGAGAGGATGCAGGACTGGCTCGATTCTGAAGCCCCGGAGCAAGAAGCCGCGGACCGCTCCGGGAGCGGTGACTCGTCCACGTCCTCGGATTCCGGGTCAGATTCCTCGGAAGCTGAGATACCGCACGGGGTGCGAATGGCCGGTGCGCATGCTGAAAGCTACACGCTTGGCAGGGGAAGAACTGCCGTGGTATGTGACGAACCGGAGGAGAGCCTGACTCCCGCGGAGATCGCTGCGTTTCGGGAAACGTGGGGTATTTCGGACGATATCTTTTTGCGTCCACTGAACCCTGGAGAGTCGGCCTGTAACCCGGAGGAGGGTTGGGTTGCCGTGCATCCGGACCAGTTCCGGCACGGGATGTCGCTACCGCTGCCTGACTTTGTGCAGTATATTCTGAGTACCCTGCCAGCGTCGCCCGCGCAGCTGCCCGGTCTTCAATGGAGGCGGCTACTAAGCCTAGGCTGCCTGTACGACTTGTCCGGAATGAGTATGCCTACGATCAATGAATTCCGGGCGCTGTATAGGTTGTCCTACTCGAGGAAAACGGGGTCCAAAGGCTGCTTATCCTTCAACTCCCGCAACAATCAAGCGGTTATCACCACTATGCCTTCATGGGTAGACAACAGCTGGAGAAAGAAGGTGGTGATGGCTGGCGGGGCTTGGCAGGTGAAGAGGAGGAGGTACCGGGTGCCTGGCGCCTTCCAGCCCATAGGCGACCAGTCGTTCCAGCTGTCCGAGTTGGAGCAGGAGAGGGTCTTGACCATTCTCGGCTGCTGGGACCACCTGGAGCGAAGTTCGTACAACTTCATCCGGCGAGAAGTGCTGGAACACTGTGGGCTTGGGCGGGATCCCGGTGGGTAACAAACCCTAGCGGTGGGACTTGTGCTAGGTTTTGCTCAACAGTTTAACATTTCTCTTTGTCCTGCAGGTGCGTCAACCCGGGCGGTGATCAAGCCCGAAAACACTCTTTCGATGGACGGGGAAGACCTCCTGAGGCAGCTTACGGAGAAGGGTGCGAGCGTCGCCCGGTCCTCGGTGGAAACGGACGGGCGGGTTACGTTGCATGCGGAGCCCCAGGCCCGGGATCTGGACGAATCGTCCTACGTGCCGGAGCGAGTGAAGACCCATCACTCTGTGGCAGCAGCGGTGCAAGGGAAGGGCAAGAGCACCGGGGGACCGGTGCGGGTTCCTGGGGGAGAAAACAGGGTCCCCAACCGTGCGGCGAGCCTGGGTATCGCTGCTTTTGTTCCTCGTGCAAGCGCACGTGCCGCCGCTCCCGAAGGGCGGGGAGAGAAGCGGAAAGGGCCGGAGGGGCCGTCCCCTTTGCTGGTGACGCTAACTGGCGGATCATCCCGGGAGGTCCTGGCGAAGCGGGTCAGGACAACCAGCAGCGTAACATCCCATGCTGGGGAGGGAGCCGGAGCGGCCCGCCAGAGCAGTCCTGCGCCCGCGGAGGTGGGTATGGGAAGTCCGGACAATACTCTCGTTCGGCAGATGATGGCGGACCTGGCCAACTTCGGCCTGGACAGGCCCGGGGTTGATGGCGTGCTGGCGGGTGGTAACCGGCCAAAATGCAAGGAATCCATCCTCCGGGTAAGTACCGCATGATACCACCGTATTGCTTATGTCCCGCCCTCTTTCTTTGCCACTTGACGGCCTTTACTGTCCTGCAGCTGCTCTACCACCTATACCAGCCGGATGCAAGTGAGGAGCTCCCGGTGCTGAAGAGGCAGATAGCTGCGCTATCCAGGTCTCAGAAGCTTCTGGAGGTGGAGAAGTCCCGCTCGGATCGGGAGAAGGCCAGGGCGGAGGAGAGAGCCAAGAAGATGGAGGAAAAGGCCAGGAAGATGGAGGAAAGGGCCCGGGAGCTGGAGGAGCAGAACCGGAGCATGGAGAGTGAGAGGGAGCGGGCTGACGCTGAGAGGGCCGAGCTGGAGGCCAAGATAGACGAGCTCCAGGCGCGTGCCGCCGCTGCTGCTGGTGGAGATGATCCGGGTCAGTTCGACCGGTTCGTTCTTCAATACGAGGAGAGCAATCGGTTCCTGGATTGCCTGGAGAAGGCCCGGGAGGAAGGCATCTCGGATGCCTACACGGAATGGGCGGCGAAGGGGTGGTTAAATACTTCCCTGATGCCTGGTACCTCTGCCGAAGGAAATGCTCCTGTGGAGCCGGTCATCCAGCAGCTGGCGGTGGAGAAACAGTCAGGAGCAGAACATCGCTCGCACTTGGATTCTTTTACCAACAGTGCCGAACCTGCCGGAACTGAGGTCGACGACGAAGCCACCGCTGGAGATGCGGCTCCATAGGATGTTTTTCTCGCTTTTGCTTGTAAAAGAAACTCTTCGGAGCGGTTTATTTTTTGGATACTTTAACTATGAATATATACATCTGAGCTTGCGGGGCCAGAGTTTTCAAAAGTAGTTTGCATATATTTGATCTTTACAATCGGTTGAACCGGCGATATGCCAAACTAGCCGCCTGGACCCAGCGGGTTTACCAGGCCGGGTTACCCTCCCGGTCGGGGCCTGCTCCTCTCTCCCCTACATATCTCTGGAGCTGGCCGCTGTCAATCAAGCCCTGCACTGCAGTCTTGAGGGCGAAGCACTGGTTCGTCCGATGAGTTGCCTCATCGTGGTACGAGCAGTACTTGCCTGTCTGTGCCGTCGTGAGCTTCCCCTTGGGGTACCTTCTCTGGGGCGGTGGGGCAATGACGTCCGCATTCTCTAGCAGGATGTCCTCATATGATGCGGTGAGAGTGGAGAAGACTTCTTGATTAGCCGGGGGTGCTGGCATAATTGCCAGGGGGCGCTCTTGGTGGTACGGTGCAGGTTTGTTCTCGGTCCGAGGCTGGGGCCTGTCAGAGAAGGGTCTCTGCTGTCGCTGCGGCCAGGTCTTGCCGTTGTTGTTGTTGTTGTTCCGGCCGGGTCGGCGACTCCCGTGCTCGGCTCGCTGGCCGGGTTTGCTCTCGTGACTGCGCGGGGGATCCTCTACCCGAGGATGGTCCAAAGACTGCTCATCCCGCTTCCTCTTCAGCAGGTGGTTCCCGTAGGTCTCATGATCGGCCTGGGCATGCCGGATGGCCATAGCCATCAACTCGTCGTAGCCCTGAGGGAGTTCTACCCTGACGGCGTAGGAAAACTTCCCTGCCCGAAGCCCCTGCTTGAATGCCATCTCGGCGATGCCTTTGTCCAAGTTCCGAACTCCGGCCGTGGCCGTCTGCCACCGGTTGACAAAGGTTCTCAACTCTTCCCCGGGGGCTTGGATGCAGTTGAAGAGGACGGTGGATGTCCGCGCTCCCTCGACTCGGAGGATGAAGCGGCCTACGAACCGGTCAGCCAGCTGTTCGAATGCCTCGATTGAATTCGCAGGAAGCTCGTAGAACCAACTGAGCGCCTCTCCGGACAGGGTCTCCTGGAAGATGTTGCAACAGATTGCATCGGAGTAACCCTTGGCGCAGGTCTGGGATCGGAAGCTGTCCAGATGCTGATACGGGCAACCGGACCCGGAATAGGTGAGTTTGAGGGACTTCTGGTTGCCAGATCTCCCCGACTCTATGACTCGGTGTGAAAAGGGGCCCATGCGCTCGTTGAACCGGGCGCCTTCCAATGGCCGGGCCGCTCTCCTCTCGTTTGCCTCCATCTGGGCCTTCAGATCCGACACGGTGTCGGCTAGCAGTTGCAGCGCCCGGGCGGTTGGAGTATCCACTTCACCCACGGACGAAGTGTGCGGCTGGTGGGAGGCGGGCGTGCTCTTCGGCAGGTCCTCGCCGGCTCGTGACTTCTCCCGCATAGGCTCGCTGGATCGGGCGCCCGAAGATTGTCCAGCCTCTAGCCGCCGGGGTTGGAATAGCAGGGGTGCGGCTTGTGCCTCGGCCATGGCAGCACTGCGCTGCTGCCCCCTCTCTAGGGCGGCTACCAGGGCGGTGTTTACTGCCTCTATCTCTTCGTATCGGGCCTGGGACTTGGCTCGGTCCCGGTCGTTCTCCTCTCTGAGACGACTAACTTCCGCGGCCATTGCCCGTACCTTTCCCGCCAAGCCGTCATGGTCGGGGCTGTACGTGGGGTCTTGATCCTGGCTCTCAGACTGATCACTCGGATCATCCGAGAACGTCAGGGATAGGCCACGAAGCACTGGGCTGCCTTCGTCCTCTATCGGGTCTTTCCCGTGCGAGCTCTCGTGGCGGGGCTCTGGATCACCGGAGGGCCCTCCACGGCTCCTTCCCAAATCGCTGCCCTGCTCGCCACGCATCTCCCGCGTGACGACAGGGGTGGAGGCGAGCGTTTGCACAGCTGCAATACGCCCTTCCTCAGTAGTTCCTTTCTCTTGACTCATTCCCACAATCTCAGCCAGCGGCGTTGCTTGCACGGCTTCTTGTTCAGAGTTCCCACAGACGGCGCCAATTGTTTCTGCCTAAACCCGGGGGTCTTGGTAGATACTTGATGAATCCGACTCGATCTCCTGCAATCCTGCTTACTAAGGGGAATACCGGGCGGGCCGGCCTTCACCTCTCCGATGCTTAAGTTAGTATAGTTGGAATATATATAACTCGGGCACGTATGTAAGCAGGGAGGGAGACAAGTTACCTATTTATGGTGGTAGTTGAGGCCCATATATAGGTGGTTGAGGGTGAGGGCTGGCCTTGCCCTTCGATGTGGGACTGGTTCCCTTCTGTTTGGATATTCTGGTGCCCTCTTTGGCAGGCAGGCGCCCCTGGTCCCAGGACCCTTGGAGGCAGGATAGACCGCTGGGCCCCGAGGCCTGGTGCTGGTGCTCCGATCCTGAGTCCTGGGCCGGGCCCTGGTGTACTTGCCGCGGGTCTGTGGGCTTGCTGTAGCCCCTCTGCGGCTACTGTCAACAGGTTCTAACATTTGAGGCGTCCCCCAATGATAACCACAATCCATAAATATTCTCATGAGACGGATTTGAGTATCACTGATCAATAGATCAGGTTGTGCCAAACTTGTTTTCTTTCTTTACACAAGTATGTATCGAACCTAAGGTGGCCTCCCCCTCTTCCTTGGAGAGCCACGGCCTGTGACACCATTTATGCCACTTATGGCGTCACCATGTCACCATCCATGGTGGCAGTGCAATACCCAATTCCTCTTGGGTGGTACTATTTCCTTTTGATAAAACACAATCCTTACAGGTATATTATGCAGCAGGTTTATATGGTCTCGTCACTTTAATGTATAAGATATCTACACACCTTACTTTGTGTGATTTTTGGGGATCGAGATGAGACACAGTGGGGACAAACCACGACAATTCATGTCGTTCCACTTGAACATGCTTGTTCTTATCTCCCCCTAACGACGGGAAGACTGTCTCATCAAAGTGACACATCGCAAATCTAGCGGTGAGGAGATCGCCTGTCAAGGTTTCGACATAGCGGACTATAGCTGGAAATTCATATCCAGCATAAATATTTATTCATCTCAAGTAACCCATCATTGTGCGCTGTGGCGGCGCAATTTTTGGCACATAAAACATTGAATGGAGCTCAAGGATTGTAGATCCGTGTCAATCAAAAAGAGCTCAAGGATTACAAGTTCGTTTGAAATCCTTTAAAATCCTCACACATAGTCACTAGCTATGGTGTAAATTGGTTCAATGATGCTGGTCATAGATGAAAAAGTAACGCTGCATGCAAAAATTGCATAACCCAAAACGGAAGTATTGGTGTGCTTTACCAATATTAAGACTATTACTGTAGTCGTTTTCCGTGAGACCAATTGAGTTTTTATATAAGAATATGATGTCCATTACAGATCCTATATAATAAGCTATAAAATCATTGCGCCTACGGAAATTAACCCGGCCTAGGTGCTTTGACTTTCTAGCATAAGCAGCATAAATTTTTAATTGTGGATAGTGTCATAACACGTGACCAGCGTGTCGACACAACAACCAACACCATAAAATATTTAAGGTGTCCGCAAGTTGGTTGAATCAGTCCACTGAATCATCTTTGGATTCAATATAAGAACATAATGAGAACACATGTTTCCTTTGCATATGATGGTGTCAATCATAATTTTACAAGTAGGCTTTGAATGATGTACTTTTATTCATAAAATCACGATGGATATCAGAAGCATAATAGGATATAAGTGCATGTACTTTGTGCATCAATCATAATGCCACCTTAGGGGGGCGGTGGAATCTAGGGTTTGAACATACGTCTTCAACCCTATATGGATTGTATCGAAATAATATTTGAGGATAACATGTTCTTTGGTCGTCCTTAGTTTCGTGTGGGAACCATATTCTTCTGGTGTTTGCTTCTATTCATCCAAAATATGGGTGTCCATAGTAATTTCTTTAATGTACGGATCACCATATCAAAGCCAATCTATGTCAAAATTCCAAAATATCATTTTCTTATGATTTTGGATTCAATTAGAAGTTACATATAACCCACTAAGTTGACATATAAATTTCTCTAATACTCGTTTACATCCGTAGTCATTAGAGGTAATGCAAATGAGACCAAATGAATTCTCACTTGTGTCTTTTTACATGAACATCGTGACATAAATTTCTTTAACGTGTGGAACAAATTCAATTTTCTCTTATCGTATAAATTGTCAATTTGACATATGCTCAATATATACATCGAAACGTAACTCAAGTTCTTTAGAGTAACTCGATGGGGATTGTTATAAAAACTATGGTAATCCCAGTTAGGCAGGTGCATTATGAATCCCAAAGGAACAAATATACCGATCCTTATCACTTTCATTATAGTACTACTGTTCTTTAGTACTATTGTGCTATTTTTTGTGATATATTAGTACCATTGTCCTTCAGTACTATTATTCTAGGGATTACATGGTGCGTTTCTTTGCCCACGGTTCGTTGTGTCATACTTATATTATGTCTTTGCACACAGTTCTTTGTGTCATGCCTATATTATGATACGTTGTTTTACTTTATGCAATACTTTGCAAAGTTAGATGTAGAAAATTGAATCATGTATATTATGAATAAAATTTGAATAATCTCAATTCCTTTAGAGAAAATTCAAAAAATTAACATGCCAACGATTACATTTAGTCTTGTCCAATTTAGAGAGAGAAACTTTAAGACCAAAAGTCTAATTTAGGACCAAAAGTCGTATTTAGGCGTAATAGCCTTTTTAAGGATATCTTAAAATTTTTTAAAGTAGACTAATCAAAGTCTATCTTGGATTGAGCCAGATCCTTTTTGCTCTTTTAATAGCTGCAATGATGAGATTTGTCATTTAACATATTCTTCCCAGATGTTATGCATTTAGTTGTAAACTCATTTTCAATGTTATTGTTGGATATTGAAGATAGTTTTCCAAAATCCGCATACTCATATGATTCTTCATATTTATTGAAAGTCGTAGCTAATTCTTTGCTAGCTTATAATGTACGTATCAATAGTTCATTGAATTACAACAATGACAGAGTGCTTCACTGCACATGACATGTCCCCTATGTCATCTTTTAAATGTTACATTGTTTCCACTTACTTTTGGATGATTATATGAATTGTACGTCCATGGTAATTACCCTTTGTTTTAGGGTCGTTGCATTACTTTGCCCAATTTGTTCAAGAATATATATATTTTTCTAAGACCTTACATCGTCATTGCCTTTTGATTTAGGGTTGTTGCATTACTTTGCAAAATGTGTTCTAGGAAATTTCTTTTTCTCATACCTTACATTGTCATTGAAGATATTATAATTATTTCTTAGTTATTTACATAAAGCAGTTTGCATAAATATACCATGCTCAAGCCTTAGTTGGCTCAATAGGGGAATTTGGTACTCAAGTTCTTCAGAGTCTAATGTGTCAAAAACAAAATGTGATGATTAAACCATCTGTAAAATATTGGAAGAATAAAATGTATTAGCTTCGCGGTCTAAAAGACATTCACGCCAACTAATGTAAACCAAGATACATTATGGTAAATCCGATGCTTTGTGAAATTACGTTATCACTGTAAAATTTTGGTTTCTCCGTTTCCATTGCATGTGAAGCTAATGAAATTTCATTATTGTTGCTTTTTACACAATTAATAAGATACCCATCTTGAAAAAATTTCAAGAAATAAAAATTGGATCTCAAGACTGAAATTTGTAATGGTCATATTTTTCATGCTTCGTGAAAATACTTTTTCACAGTAGTAGGTTTGTCCATTTTTCTTTATATTACAATGCTCATGAAATTGCATTATCATGACAATGCTCAAACTAAATAACATGTTAAATAAAACAATTATTTAACACTAATAAAATGAGCATATAATGTTTCAAGTTTCACATTTATATAAAATACTAATGCGATCAAATTGAATAAAGCATTATTTCATATGATAACTGAAACAAAATATAATGAAAGCAAAACTTCAATGTAAATATTACTTGTAAGTTTGCCAAATAAACTGCATATGAAACGATTGCTCGATTTCAGACTCCAAATTGTCGTTGCATATTGATTGCCGCATCGTAATTGATAAGTCACATAAAAACAAACAATATTCATATGATTAGTCATTTTAATCATATAAATTAAGCAATTTCATATTTACCATTAAGTTCGTAAAACAGTAAATAATTGTACAGTAAATAGTTAATCAGTATATTTAAATTACTGTGTAGTAAATTTAGAAAATTACCTTTAAAATTTACCAAAAAAAGAGATAAAAATTTCCCCTTTTTTCGTGGGTCGGGTCAGGCCCAAGGAGCCGCGGGTCGGGTCGGAATCAATTTCTGCCGACGAAGCTTTGTCGGAACAAATGGCAGAGAAAGAGGCCGATCGGAGTGGTTCAGCATCGTCTGATCAAGGCAGCGGGTCGAGCAGCAAATCCGGCCTGGCGTAGTGGTCGAGATCGGGAGGCTTCGGAGTAGAGTCTATGATGGCGATCGGGAGGCGTAGTGGTCGAGATCGGCGATCGATGTGAGGCTACGTCGAGGAGGTTCCGAACGGCATCCGAGTGTGTGATGGCGATCGGAGTAGAGTCGAAGGTGCCAGATCGGAGAAAGGAGGGAGGCCAGATCGGATCGCAACCGGGAGAAGGAGCAGGCTGCGCCGGCTCTGGTTCGTGCCCGATCGGAGCAGACTGGGCTGGGAATTGAGGCGAGCGGCGGCGGCGGGGCTGAGATCGGAAGGGTGCCCAGAGAAGATTTCTGGGTGTGCTAAGATTTTCCAAGCTTTTGCCGACAAACCTGTCGTCGGCAGAGTAAGGATGGCAGAGGAGAGCCTTCTTTTTCCGACGAACTGTTGTCGGTAGAGTGAATTTCTGGGGATTTTCCGACAAGGTATTGCCGGCAGAAAAGAATATTAGGGTTTTGTTATTTTTTTTTTCGTGAACAAAACCTAGAGTTTTTTTTTCTTTGGCTAAAGCAAAGTGCTGATAACGTGTTGTAGGATAATCGGAATTGGTCTACTCATTTCATTGATAATCCCCTTTATATAGGGTGAGTATTACAACGGTAATAGGAAATACATTAATGACAATAATGACTACATAATTATCTATCGTCAGTTACATTGACGAAGGCACATAATACATTTTTCCTTCAACAACAATCAAATTTTGTTAGTCAAAAGAGAATTTAACTAAAAAACCCGAAAAATTAAAATACTTTTGAGAACTAAATAAGTGACTATTTTCTCTACAATAACCATTTTTCTAATATTATTATTTTACATAATTATTAATAGCAAAACTTACAAATTAACATCATACCCTTATAACCAACTCTCTCTCTCTCTCTACGGACTCCTCGAGGCCTTCACACACTCTCTCACTCCTCCTCACCGTCTTCGCCACTCAGATCAAAAATGCAAACCGTTGCCTTCACTCTCTCCCTCTCCTCAACTCCCGCCGCCTCTCCGCCCAAACCTCTTCCCTTAGATTCGCTCCCACACATGTCTTCGCCTCGCTGAAACCTAACACCTCTCTCTCCTCCTCCGACTTCAAGCTCAGGCCGTGGACTTCTCCCTCCACCGATCGGAGTCGCTTTGAGGTCGCTCGCCGCCTCTCTCTCCAGCCGATCTTGGTCCGGCTTCTCCTCTGACTTCAAGCTCATGCCGTGGACTTCTCCCTCCACCAATCAGAGCAGCTTCGAGGTCGCCTCCATTGCCGAGAGCTCAGGCGAGACCGCCGAGCAGCTTGTTCAACACTCTCGAGCAGGATGATTCGGTCCGGATACGAGAAGGAGTGTGTTCAGGAGTATTGTAGTGTACGACGCGACGCTTTGGATGAAGGTGATGCTAGGGATTAGGGTTTTTTAAGAAGAAACTCAATATGGTTTTGATTTTCTGAGGTTCAGTGGTATTAGAAGCGCGGTGGATGACGACGGAGGTTGATTTCTAAGGCTCAATGGTATTGAAAGCGTGGCGGAAGACGGCGGAGTTCCTAATGCTCAATTGCATTAGGTTGAGATTTTAGTAATATTGACCCTCAGTGGTATTCAAAGAAGTATTTTAGTAATATAACAGTTAACAGAATCTAGTCTACTAATAGAAAAATGGATTAATTTCAGTTTACTACCCAAATCTTAGGGTCAATTTTCAGTTTCGTCCTTAATCTATCAATTTAATCATGTGTGCCCTTATACTCCTAATTTTCCATCAACCTGAGGCAAAAATTCAAATTCACTTCAAATATGACGTCACCATCCAACGCGGTCGAGACACGCTGACACACTTTTCAGTTTCCAACACTCTTAAAAGGGTATAATAGACTATTTACAACTAAAATTGTTATTTACACGTCGGATGGTGACATCATATTCGAAGTGAATTTGAAGTTTTGTCTCAAGTTGATGAAAAATTAGGAGTATAAGTACACACGTGATTAAATTAAAAGATTAAGGACGAAACTGAAACTTGACCCTAAGATTTGGGGTAATAAACTGAAATTAATCATAGAAAAATTTAACAGGCCGGTCCATGGAAAAAATTAATAGCCGGTCTGTTGATGGGAATTTTGGGCTAAAAAAAGTGTACCTATTGATAAAAAATCCTTAGATTTATTTAGATTCGTATAACTATCGGATTGAGGGAGAATAATATAAGCAACTTGTAAGCATTACGAGCAAATGCAAACATAAAAAGGCAAGGCATTTAAGTCCTAGACTCTATAAAACACTTCATGAGAGAGGAAAAAAAACAGTAGATCTTGAGACCTGAGAGCTTTGCCGCCGCAGAGCCTGATCCCAGATTCCCAGCAACACATTAGAGATGGCCAAGGAGGAGGATTGTATCGGCGAACTGCCTGATGAAGTTTTATGTCACATCCTCTGTCTTCTACCGGTGGCAGACGCTTTTTCTTTCAAGTTACTGTCTCGTAGATGGAGCCGCCTCCAGGTTCCTGTCTCTAATCTCTACTTGAATCAAGAGACCATATTTGGAAGAACATTCTTTCTGCCAAAACGTGATGTAGAAAAGCTCAAGTCTGAATTTGTTGAAAAAGTTGATTGGTTTCTCAACTTGTTTCGAGGACCGTTTCTTAATGCTTTCATGGTGGATTTCTTGCTGGATAATGAGTCCGCTTCTGTCATCGATAACTGGGTCAGTTTTGCAGTTTCGAAGCAAGCAGAATCAATTGAGCTAGAGTTTTACAAGGCTCGTAGTATTCTTTCTGATATTACTTGGACTCCTCAGACCCTCTATAAGTTCCCTTTTCATCTTCTTCCAGCACCCAAAACCTTTTCTCGATTGAAGCATCTCAAATTGTCAGCATGCTCGGTGTTGCTGACACCTCACTCTCCATTCAATTGCTTGAAGACCCTCGAGTTAAAGCATCTTCCTTTAGACCAAACTAGTCTAGATGGCGTGCTTTCTTCTAGTTTGGACCTTGAATGGCTGGCATTGGAGGATTGTGAACTGCCACGGACGCTGCGTGTGTCCAGTGCCCGATTGAGAGGCTTACGCTTCTACCATTGTTGGCATTCTCGCATTATAGAGCTCAATGCTGCTCAACTCCAATCATTTGAATTTAGCGGTCGGTTGTTAAAGCTCTCCTTTCTACTTGTTCCGCCTCTCGAAAGAGTCCATTTTGGGTTAGGAATCCCAGGTGTTGCCGTGGCTTTCTTCGATCTTCTAGCTGAGATTCGTCCCAAGTTACAAATTCTATCGCTGGATTGGTTTAACTTTCAAGCTAGTGTAAGTATGACAGTTCAAGCTTATTCGGTTTTTTTAGTAACATATTTAGACTGGTATATATACTTTTGTTTGACACCTTGTTTGTTATGCCAATTTTTTTTTGTCCTTAGAATGTACCCGCAAGGGTCCCTGAATTCGGCTGTCTCAAACAACTGGATTTTTTTAGCTCTCCATACAGGCAATTTGACCTCCTCTCAATTATTAGCATTCTAAAAGCTTGCCCCATGCTGCAGAAGTTCCATCTGCATATAAATGTGAGTCATTATTATTTTCAAATTGCATATTCTTAATGATATCACGGTCAAATCTTTGTGAAACTTATTTGCCTTGTGATTCAGATGCCACGTTTCTTTTTTTACACAATACTGCATACACTCATTTACATTTCTGCAAGTAGGACTCATAAATATTTTGAATTTTTTTTAATTCTGTCAATCCACATCTATCGAATAGACCTGCTAAAGACTTCGTTCTTCATTACTGGGAAGATGTGTTATAAGTCGATTGTTTTTTTTTTTTTTTTTTTTTTTGAGAAATATATTTTTTCGCACACTCAATAGTATGCTCATTTATCATATATACATTAAGTCTGAGAAATAAACAGCCTATAGAATACAGAGTGCAATATTGGAATATTTTTTTTAATTTTTTTTTTCACCTTTAAATACTCCTGCCCTTCTATTTGAACGGAAAAGGTTGTGGCTTCAGTGAAGTTTTGAGCTGGCTTGTGGGCGCTTGGGAGGATAAATTCTAGTTATTTAACTAAAGTAAGGAGGCCGAGTTGTTGCTGCTCTCCATACTTGAAACCGTTAGCAGGTTGAAACAAACTACATAATTATCACAGAACCTAGCACCAGGTTCCACTTCAACTTGACTAGATACTATGGTTCGCCTTTTAACTTCAGAGGTTAATGTGAATAGTTGGTTTGGTAATGAAACCACAGATAATTTCTCAAACACTTCCATGTCAATATTAGTGGTTCATGTGAAACATGCAGGGAAGCTCACTCATCATGTCTTTGTGGATTGTCAAGTTGCCTGTCTTGGTAGAAAAAAAATTGTTTATGGGGGATGGCGGGAGTGAGGTAAACTCAGCTGTTTTTTGTTGAGCAGCTTTTGTGTTATAAGTGGTGATAGTGGATTAAACTCTATTTCTAGACCGGAGGTTTACATTATCCCTTGTGGCGAATAAGCTCATATATAACATGGAGGAGAGGGATCCATGCAAAATTTGGTTAGAAATATTTTCTTGTATTCCAACTTTTCTGAGGAACAGGGAATTTGGGACTTGTAATATGCAGATGTTGCCAAGTTCCTTCTAATCATAATCTGTGTTAGAATAGCTATCAATGCTAGATACGGTGGAGAAAAATGTCTGAGTAGTATTTTTCTCCACCGTATCTAGCATGGATAGCACGACTTGCAAATGAATAAACATTGCAACGGAATTGGTTGGAGCATGATAATTCTCTTGATTGTATGCAGGTTATATTTAAGGCATGTCATTTGGGGAACCAATGGTTAAATAAGTTATCATGAAAATTGAATTTAATTAATCGGTTGTTATGCTTTACATAATCCAACATTTCTATTTTATGGTCTGGTGGCAGTTCATTGCTGTATGCTCGGAAAGCGGTAAAAAAGAGAAGGTGGTGTATGCGAAGAACATGAAATATTTACATTTGGAAGAAATCGAAATAAGTGGATTTTGCGGGACATCAAATCAAATGAAGCTTCTCAGATACTTGCTTAACAATGCCGTTGCCCTTAAGCGTATGACCCTCATTTACTCTCAGTGGAAATCACGTAATTGTAAGTGGACAAATGTTGTGCACCACGATCCATCATGGTCTAAGCCGCTGAGTACAAAGCAATTCCATGATTCAGTTCGTAAAGAGATGATTAGCCGTGGGGCAGAGTTAATTATCTGCTGATTTCTTCCTGGTGAAACAAACTTGGGCTTCTGATTTGGTAGGCATACCAATACCATATTTGTTTTGTACCAACGCTGCAATGGCCTCTCTGCAATGCCTGTAATCTGCCCTCCTTCCGCGGTCTGTTCTTGAGACAGATACAATCATCTCCTCTGTTACTACTATTTTGTATACGCTTGACAACTTTGTTCTATTTCATCTCCACTACTCACAATCTTCTCATGGATTGGAAAACACTAGCTGAGATTTTGTCTGGATTGCCAGAATATTTCGTTGTAGAGTTTTTTTTACGTTTGATTGCTGTTCGAAGTTTTTACATTTGTTGATATAAATGAGCTAACTGTCTGCAAGCATCAATGTGCATCCAGGTCGTTTAAATGTGAATTTGAGCTTAAACAGTAGCATTTCAAATGGAAGAGTAATTTTACCCGACGAATTTGTCAATTTAACTTTGGAACTCTCAATAGATTTATTAACAAGACTCTTAGCAACAATTTGTTTGTCACTGTATTGATACAAGGATTTGAGAGCTGAAACTGTGTAATCTCCTTTGGTATTACATGAGTTCCTCGTTTATCGTCTATGGATGTTGTCCATTTGAATTTGTTAATACATGGTGCTAAATTGCTAATACGTATAACATAGCTGAGCAAACTGCTATATGTTTTTAAATCCAAATTCTCTCATTTTACTTGGTTTTGGTAGAGAATTCAAATGTGAGCAACCTAAGCTAGTCAACCTCTTTTGGTAATGCGTATGTGAAAGCCTGAAAAGAAATTTAGTCGGTCCTTAACAAATTGCTATTATATACGTGCAACGAGAATTGGTATGAAGACTTATCGTCAGTCTGAAAGTCGTGATGCACAATGAGTACTCCAGGCTTCGTAGTTGGTGCAAGAATCACAAGACTTTTTTGGGCCAAATAACAGGACTATGTTGAGTCCCTAGAGGAATGTATGTCGTCATGCAATACAACTTTTCGAGCCATAAATATGGAAGTCTGACTCTGTGTGTGCGTAGATATGGAAGCTTAGTAAGCAGACTAGCAGGCCTATAACAGCTGATTTCTTAGAATAAATTGGTTGCCAAAAATGAGGGTGTTTTTAATATCAACAACTTCACTACATTCAATACGCTGCCACCTGTGCAGTGCTAAGATCAAAGGCTATGAACATCAATCTTCGAGCATAAGAGCTGAACTAAAATGTAATGAAAACTAATCGAGTTCAGATTGTCTTGGGGGTATCCACTGAAGAAAGCTATCCCCCAATACAATCAGAAGCCACTCCATACCTGAGAAGCAAAGTGAGCTCAACTGCATCTCTTTTGAGTCGAGAAGCCCTAATATTAGTATCATCAAAGTACCTCTATTTTGTTACTTTGTACTTATTCCATTAAAGGAACTCTAAAAACTAGTGGTTCATCCAACTCTCGGACCGCAAAGTACGGGTGATTCAGAGCATCTTCAGCTGATATTCTTCCCTCAGGATTCAAGCTCAGAAGTTTCTGCAACAAAAAGTTCTTCAAATCAGTTATTTACGTCAATAGTATGCTCATTTATCTTATTATAATGCCACATACGTATTTATATTACGTCTCAGCAATAAACAGCCTATGGAATAAAGAGAACATTATTCAAATATATGATGCATGTAGAATTCAGACACACACATTGAAACAGGCAAACTGAGAGATTCTTTCCGACTTCCTACTTGTCAGAACTCTCTTTTTGCATGAGAATGAAACTTAACAGATTTTCAATAAAGGTTCAGGAGGTATCGTACAAGGAAATGTTTGATGGCAGGAGAAAGAGGTCATGCTTTTCAGTAAAGACCTATTAGGGGTCATTTTATAGGATTTATCTTGAAAATATTTGGAAGCGTAATGAGGTGACTTCAATTGGACAGAATGTAACAACTGTTAAAATTAGAGGCCGTGCAGCGTGTATAATAACTCACCGAAAGCAGATCAATTCCAGCTGGGTCATTATGCAGTCTTGGAACCAAAACTCCCAAGCCCTAAAACGAGATGGCAGAATTTTTAGTGTTTAAAACACAATGAAAATATATCAGAATAAAATGGACACAACTTGTAACAGATGGCTACCGTAGGCTCTTCTCTACAGAAATTAAAGTCCTCAGGGATCTTCAACATGGACACTCCTGGCCAGGTCTTTTCATCTGGGATACCCAAAGCCCTGTGACAAACACAAATAAAGGTTCACCACATTCCTTTAGATATAATCATTAACATTAATAAAGTAGCAATTAATGCAAAAAACAGGCAACCAATTACATCGCATATCAAAATATTTAAAAGGATCATGAAGTCAGGCACCTGAAAATCTTTTCAAGCACTTCATTCACAGTAGAACCACCTCCCCCCGCATCATCATTCTCAGTAATATCATATCCTGCATCATCATTCTCAGTGATACCATATCCCACATCATCATTCTCAGAAAAATCCTCCCCCACATTATCATTCTCAGAAAAATCATCTCCCAAATCATCATTTTCAAAGAAACCATCTTTCCCCTTGTTAGCACGACCGAAGAGGGGACTCAGTTTGCCCGACATCTCACCGAATATACAACCTGCTCCCCACATGTCGATGGCTTTGGAGTACACTGTAGATCCCAGCAAGACTTCTGGCGCTCTATAGTCAACTGTCACAACCTGCCAGAGAGGATTTGTGGTTTGGGGGAGTGGGGGAGGGGGGGGGGGGGGGGGGGGGGGAGGGAGTTAATCAAATGATTATCTCCTAATTGCAAGGACGGAAGAAAGAAATAAAATCGAAGAGCAATACTTCAGGAGTAAGACTGGGACCGTCACTGGTGGAACTATCAGTAGTGAATCCCCTGGCAGAACCAAAGTCTGCAATCTTCAACTGGTCACCAGTGATTAGCAGGTTTTCAGGCTTTATATCCCGATGCAGAATGTTATGTGAATGGCAATACGCCAGCCCAGACAGAAGGCTTCTCATGAATTTCTACAAAATAAGAATGCAACAAAGAAAGTTAACAAACACTTTGTTTATTATTCTATGCTACAGCCTGCAGACAAGTGAGAATACTCTGACTGCGAAATCATAACATGACAATGGCAGGAAGTACATCTTCTTAATTCAAAAACAGGCACTACAATGTATAAAAACAAACTCTATTTCTTTTTTAACCTAATCTATTTCACTTGCTTATTTAAAGCTGGCCCAGGACTATAAAATAGCATATGTCAAACAAGGTAGAAAATAATAGAAGGGGAATATAAACAGTGTACATCCCGTTGTGTATTTATAAATTGTTGTAATTATTTCAGTAAAAAAGAAGAAGCAGGAAGTGCATATCTCACTAATCAATGGTTCAATAAGAGACAACATACCTTGATGACCTTGGGATCCTTATACATCGTATCGTGAATTGCAAAATGCTCTCTCAAATCAAAAGTCATAGAATCCAAAACGAGGTAAAGGTTGCCGTCAGCGACCAATACAGACTCCAACCTATCAAAAAGAGAAGCTGTTACAGCAAAGATCATGAGTATAGTAAAAATGAATTTAAGAGATCAAAATATACCCTAGAATGCTGGGGTGTTTCAGCTCTTTCTGAATCGAGCACTCTCGAAGCATGGAAAGTGTGAGCTCGGTGTCATCCTTCAGGTGAATTTTCTTGAGCACCACAACTTTTTGGGTCGTTACATGTCTGGCGCTAAACACAGCAGCATATGATCCTACTCCAAGAGGTTCACTGGGATCAAACTCATACTGCAAGAAGAGGAAGAACTGTCAAACCTTGACTCACAATAAAAATTAAGAGCTTCTAATGCATGGATGGTCATTCAAGGAGACATATGTTAAAAGTGGCGAACAAGAAAACACATAAACTAATGAGTGAACCCTTTTACCTCACCAACAACCAACATTGTGTTTGATTCCTGTTGTGCCTTGTACTTGTGTGAAAGTTGCGAACTAGAAAAGAAAACAAGGAAAAACTCAAAGATTCTTTCCAAATAAAGAAATGATCGAATGAACTGAATGTTAGTTTCCCTGAATCATTTAGAAAGTTAAAATGATGTTAAAAAGAGCATAGTTAAAATAATGTTAATACAGCAACTTGAGAAGAACCATAAATATACTCCAAAACAATCCAAGAAGACGATGTTTCATACACTTATAAACACACAAATTTCCAGATAGTGAATGAATACCCTAAATCTAAATTTTAATACATTCAAAATGCTGCTATAAATACTGGACATCAAGAACGTTGTAACACCTATTCTAATACACAAAGGGATCTCTCCCTCTCACTAGGAAGACAGCACCATCCCATGAAGATTATATGCTTAATGTGCTTGTATCTCTCCCTCTCAAAGGGATCACTCCCTCCCAGCATCCTATTATCCTTTTCAGCAGCTGCAAATCTTATCTGAGTAATTTAGTTAAATTCCTTCAAACAGCATATTATCAAAATGAAAGCCAATAAAGTCTGGCATGTTAATTTAGTTGATCTGATATGTATTTGTCTCATCTTATCAAAATCAATTTCATAATCAGCATATCATCTAAATCTACAAAGTCTGGCACTCAATAAACAGGAAAAGAAAGCCATTCATAACAACAGTAGTCTCAAACCCTAGAAAATGAAATCGGAGCAAGGAAGGGAGTGAGAGATTACCGATCGGACGTGCGGTGGCCGGAGATTGACGAAGAGAGGCGGCGAATTTAATTGTACAGTAAAACGACACCGAAACCTAATCAGAAAACGTAAAGCGGCACTGAACGTAAAAACAGTAGTCTCAAACCCTAGAAAATGAAATCGGAGTGAGGGAGAGAGTGAGAGATTACCGATCGGACGTGCGGTGGTCGGAGATTGACGAAGAGAGGCGGCGAATTGAATTGTACAGTGAAACGACACCGCAACCTAATCAGAAAACGTAAAGCGATTAGATCGTAAACAAGAGCATCGGAGCATAATTTGAGATCGTAGACTAAGGCCTTAAGGTGAATCGACGAACCTGGATTGCTTCTGCAGAATTCCAAAGCGCTCCTAAGCTTGACAACTTTTGCCGAAAAACGTAGTGTACTGGATCCTTTTATAGCTTCACCAAATCCACGTGAGTAGGCTGATCTGGATTGTTAGTTCCAGCTAGACTAAAAAGTGACCGGTGATCGAGCTCTTCTAGATATTTTGTCCTTTTTTTTTTTGTCCTTTTTTTTTTTGGTACTGGTTGTTTCGACTGCTTTCCGAATAGAATTAGTTGCGAGATTTATTGGACTAATTTTAGAAAACGATCTCATATTAGACGGCTCAAACTGTGTCACGTGTCTGAGTTTATATATTTATTGTCCATTTACTGCAAAATTTTCTCTGAATAACTCTTTTTTATATAATTATTTTATGCAATTTTGTTTAATATGTAAGTGTTGTAGGAATGTTATTTCCGTAACTTCCTGGATGTGTCTTGACCTAATTAGACTAGTATAGTTGATTCCGTATTAGATAGGGAATCCCTGATTTATCGAGATACTTATTGTAATGCATATATACAAGTCTCCCTATCAATCAATAAATTAAGAGTTCTCCCCATTATATTTTCTCTTTGAACACGTTATCAGGACGTGACCTCCCTGAGCCCTAGAAAAACCCTGATAACTTTTTCCTCCTCATCCATCCCTTCCGTCGGCCGCACCTCCCTCCTCGGGAACCGTGCACCCACCCCTTCTCGGTCTCTCCTAGGCCGCAGCCCCTGCCCGATAGCTCGTAAATTCGCTCGCCAGCCTGCTCGCTCGCCAAGCCCGATCGCTCGCCAGCCTGTTCGCTCGCCATCAACTTTTCAAGATAGCTTCTCCAAATTACTCACGTAGGAAGAGGCTCGAGAACCAAACAAGAATCGAAGAACAAGCTTTACACTCTCGTTCCTTTGATCAAAAGGTAAAATTTTATAAAAGTTCCTGCTTTTGAACTATAGATATATTATATCGGGCACTATTAGCCTTTCTTCTACTCCGATTCCGGTCATTCTTAAATCGCCGATGAGACCTAGAATGAGGAATTCATCACCCCTACGGTCGCAGTTTTAAGTGATGGTCCTGGGGGAATCACGTTGAAAGGGAATTAAAAGAAAAAAGAGATGCTTATGTGGATGTCTGAGTACGCCACTGTTTGAAGGTGCGGTATGAAACCGCCAGTTTATGCATCAAAAGAAAAAATTTCACATCGAAACTAGCTTTTATGTGACCGAATATATCCCTTCTAATTCCAATTTATACTTGATAGTATCTGCTTAAAGTGATACTAATCCGACGTTTTATTCTCTTGTAGATGTCGTCGTCGTCGTCACCGTCACGCCCTGATTTTGAGATCTTGGATCTTTAAGGCAAAGACTATCATCGATGGGTTTCCGATGTTGAAATTGCTTTCCGAAGCAAAGGCTTTCCAGCCCTTCTGACTGATGCAGCCGCCACCACCCCTTTTGGGGACCATGCCAAGGCTCAGGCCCTCATGTATTTGAGGCGCCATTTCCACCTGACTCTGAAGCGACAATATTTGTCGGTAAAAGATCCTAAAATTTTATGGGACACGCTCCAGCAGCGATTTAACAATGTCCATGACATACTTCTTCCAGAGCTCACCCTTAAATGGGAACAAATTCGTTTCTCGGATTATGATAAAGTAAACAAATACAATCAGGATATGATTAGTCTACAGGTGGATCTTGGCACGGTTGGCGTCATCAAACCCGATAAAGATATTCTGGAGAAGACATTTAATACATTCCCCATGGCCTACGATGTTCTCGAACATCAATATAAAATCTCAGTTGATGAAGGCAGAATCAGGACATTTGCTGATCTTATGGCAATATTGGCTAAAAAAGAGCGCCACTCTGAGATTAGGCTCAATAGTAGCCAGAGACCTGTTGGTACAAAACCAATTCCAACACCATAGGCTCATTATGGGAAAACTTCAAAGCAGAAAAATAAAGGTCGCAATGCCCCGTACAATCCGATACGAGAAAGACATCAGAATGCTGGAAACAAAGTGACACGACGCTCCAACACTTGGAGGCGAGAAGGTGGCGCCACCGCACCACCTTCAGGGGGAGGCCGGACCGGCCACGGACCGCGTCTAGGCTCGGTACCAAACCCTCTTAGACCTCAGAGCAATGACCGGAATGCTCAATTTGCTCCGTGCTACAAGTGTGGTTCCTCTAAACACTACCATCGCGATTTTCGAGCTAGTAAGGAGATGTTAAATGCCTACAAGAAGTACAAGAAGTTTCTATCTGAAGAAAGCAATTATGCTGAGGACGAGATGATTGACGCAAATTATGCTCATCATGTGGATTCTCCAAAGGCGCAACCACAAACTCTTGATGTCCCGGATTTTGATTAGTCTATGTATTTGACTTTTCTAGTTTATCAAGTACCTGCAGTGCTTCCATCTCTTTTGAATCATCGTCTGTGACAATCATATCATCCACATATACTATCAGAGCAGTAATCTTACACTGACGGCGCTTGATGAACAAAGTGTGATCTGAGTTACTCTGTTTGTAACCAAATGCCTTAATTGATTTAGAGAATCTCCCAAACCATGCTCTCGGAGACTGTTTTAGACCATATAGGGACTTCTTCAATCTACAAACCATGCCATCATCACAAGGTTTATTACTGACACCTGGCGGTAAGTCCATGTACACTTCTTCATCTAGATCTCAATTGAGGAAAGCATTCTTCACATCAAATTGCTGAGGAGGCCAATCTCTATTTGCTGCAAGTGAAATTAGGACTCTGACAATATTAATTTTTGCCACAGGTGCGAATGTCTCTTGATAATCAATCCCATAGCGCTGGGTGTATCCCTTGGCAACTAATCTTGCTTTATATCTATCAATGCTCCCATCAGCTTTAAATTTAACCGTAAAGACCCACCGACATCCAACAGTCTTCTTACTAGCTGGGCATAGTGACAATATCCCATGTTGAGTTCTTATGTAAGGCTTCAAGTTCTTCATTCATTGCTTGTTTCCACTTGGGATCTGCCAAAGCGTCAGGTATATTGCTAGGAATAGATACATTGGATAATTGATTAACAACAAGAGCATGTGACCCAGACAACCTATGGTTTGACATATAATTAGCTACATGATATTTTGCTTTGGCTTTGATGTCTGGCTCATAATGTTTTGGAGGGATACCCTTAGTAATTCTATGTGATTTTCTAGGTTCATTTGAGAGAGATGGTACCTGAGGATGGTCATTCGTAGCGGATTCTGTAGTCGATGGTGTAGATGGGGGAAAAGAAACTGTACTTGGTATATTAACACTACTTTCAGTGGGCTCGGTAGGTTGTGTAGGGACCAAACAAAACTTAGCAGGTGGGTGAGCCACTTGGCTCTGCTCGGCAGGTTGTGCAGGTGGGGCAGGGAGAAAAGGCGGCTAGGCAGGAGGAGCAGCTGGCGGCTCGGCAGCTGCTGGGGATGTTGCCGGCTCAGCAGGAGGAGCAGCTGGCTCGGCTGAGGCTCCACAGCGCTCTCGTGGCTCCACAGGATGGACGACACGTGGCCCTGCAGCAGCAGAAGCAGACTGCTCCGTTTTTTCTCCCTTCTATCCTCCTGTCTCTTCCTCTGTCAGCCCATGTCCTCTGGTCTTTAATTTGTACCCCATGTGCTGTTGCGAATCAGTGTCTTCCGTTTCCATGCCGGTAGCAAACTTTTCTTCTAGGGCTTCGATGTCCTCAAATTCTTCAATTTCAAATACATGTGTAGTGTTCCCTTCATAAGACCTCTCCCCCTGAAGGGAAGACACCAGTGTTGCAGAAGAAAAATATGATTCGGCTTCGCGGAAGGAGACGTCAAGAGAACGTGAACAGTGTCATTGATGGGATCATAACAACGGTAACCTTTTTGAAATTCAGCATAACCAATGAAGACACACCGCCGAGCACGAGGATCAAGTTTATTACGCTGAATTTTGGGAATATGAACATAGACAACGCATCCAAAAACACGAGGTTCTAAACTTGGTAATGGTGGTACAGAGAGGAGAGACTGAAGTTGCTGTTGAGGATTTTGAAATTCAATCACTCGAGATGGAGTGCGGTTAATGAGGTAGGCAGCAGATTTCACAGCTTCTCCCCAATACTCACGAGGAACATGCATGCCAAACAAGGAGGCCCGAACCACCTCAAGTAGTTGTCGATTCTTTCTCTCAGCAAGGCCATTTTGTTGTGGAGTATAGGTATTGGAAGTTTGGTGTCGAATGCCATGAGTGCTCATAAATTCATGCATGAGACCATTAATATATTCGCCACCATTGTCTGATTGAAACACACGAATAACTTGTTGATACTGTGTAGACACCATCTTGTGAAACTCCTTAAACATGACACAAACTTTACTTTTGTTCTTGAGCAAGGACACCCATGTCATCCTGGTACAATCATCAATAAAAGTCACATAGTAGCGAGCACCAGAAAGAGAGGGGATCTTGGCAGGTCCCCAAACATCCGAATGGACTTTCATAAAAGGGATGAGACTTTTATTCAAACTTGGAAAATATGGAATGCGATGGCTTTTGGCCAATTCACATAGATCACAATGAAAGTCTGACACACTAACACTTGAAAAAAGATGAGGTTGTAACTTCTTAAAATACACAAAAGAGAGATGTCTTAATCTACGGTGCCACAACCAAACGTCTTTCGTAGCTTGTGCAATGCTAGTAGTCTGATTAGCTTGTCCAAGAAAGCGTTGTTCACCATTCTTTGTCAGGTCCAAGTAGTACAGTTTCTCCCTTCTAATACCATAACCAAGAATCCGTCGAGTTAGAATGTCCTGAAATACACAGAAATATGGGTAAAAGATAACAAGACATGTGAGGGCCAGGGTAATTTGACCGACAGAAAGCAGATTATGGGCCAAGGAAGGGACAACTAGCACATAATCAAGGGTTAAAGTATCAGATAATTCAATAGAACCTTCTCCGATAACTGGAGTTGGAGTACCATTAGCAGTAGAGACACTATGTTGGGAAGAATGTTGTAAAGTGTGAACTAAATTAGGATCATTTGTCATATGGTCTGTTGCTCCTGTATCAATTATCCAAGACCTATTCGAAGAGACCTTACCAAGTGTACCTGATTGTGCTACATAACCTACATTAGCGGAGGCAGGAGAATGTTGTTATCCCTTTGTAGTAGCAACAACAGCTTTTGCTTGATTTTTGCGTGGCCTCCGGGTGAAATCCCACCAATCAGGATATCCAATGACTTCAAAGCACCGGTTCTTGCTATGTCCAACTTCACCACAGAGTGGACACGTAGTGTTAGCATAAGGATTAGGCTTGGCCAGACCTTGTCGATGTTGAACTGGAGCACGCGGAAAACCTGGTGGGGGGCCTTGTCGGCGTTGAATTGCCATAGCAGAGGACTCTGCATATCCCATCGCCTGCCGCTCCGAATGTACCTTGCGAACATATGCATAGCTTTGCTCCAAGGTGAGTTTGGGATCTTTGCGAAGAATCTCGCCACGAACTTGATCATACTCGGAATCGAGTCCACTTAGGAAGATGTGAACTCGCTGTCGTGCAATGATATTTGTTTCTTGGACTTACCGCCAGGCTCGCCACCGTGGCCTGAATCGGAAAGCCACGATTAGAAACCCATAGACCTTTCGAGCCTTCTTCTGCTATAATTGATAGCTTGCCAATGAGGAGTTCACCAGGATTCATATCACGCCGTCAAGACGAGTCAACCGCGCCGGTGCAACGCCAGAAGATAGTCACACGAGGGAGGAGCTATCGCAGCTCCGGCGCTACCGCCCTTCTCCTCTCTCTCTCTCTCTCTCTCGTCATACCAAAGCCACCCCTTCTTATCTCTTCCCCAAAATTACCCAAAAATAAAAATAACTATAAATAACAAAATAACAAGAGTAAAAGTAAAAGTAACTATATATATATATACACACACACGTATACAACACAAACAATTTAACCAAAAGCAAATTACTACTAGGTAAAAAAATTATAAGAATTAAATATGACAAAACCAACTCAAGGACAATAATAAGAATAAGTTTTAAATTTAAGTGCGGGATATTACAATTTCTGTCTTTATAGTATTTTACAAGTTTATCTTCACGCACCCCTCTAATATTAAGATTATGTATATATTTGGTGATTAAATGAAATGGTCGAAATTGCATATTTAACTGTCCGTTCACTTGCATATCTTAGAGCAACTTTAGCAATGCTAGCCATTTTTTAGTCAAATTTTGGCCAAACTAGCTAAAATGTCATTTTGGCTAGCCAGTTTAAAAATATGTCTGTATCAGTTCTCTCTATTTTAACTATTTTGAACTTACATATTAATTAAATTTTAATAAAAATTACCTTAAATGTAGTTATATATATCACATAGAATCATCTATAAGGAATGTATTAAATTATAGAGAGCCTCATCTCGCTCTCTATATTTAGGAGCGAGATAGCTAAGTGTTAAAATGGCTAGCCACTTAGGAGTTTTGTGGAGCTTATAATTTTGATAAGAAACTAAATAGACTCTCTAAAATAGCTAAAAAGTTAAAATAGAGAGTCTGCTAAAGTTGTTCTTAAAATAATTTCCCAAGAAACTCTATACTAAAAGATAAAAAAAACCGTGTAGATCATATATACAGATCTATACATCATTACATCTTATACATACATACATACATGATGGTAGATACGTGTGGATCGTCCAAGCATCCAAGTTAATGAAGTTATAGACGGCAAAGAGTACCTTGACCTTTTGGAGACTACTCAAGATTATCTAAGAAATCAAGAATATTGCTAGATCATTCTTCATCATTTACTTTAAGCATGTGTCTAGAGAAGCAAACTTTGTGGCATATGTCATTGCCCACAAAAGACATCGACTTCTTAATGGTCAATTTTGGTATAATAAAATTCCAAACTCAGCTACTAGAGCCTTGCTCTTTAACAACAAGGTTTCTCATTGTAATTTTCCTTTTCGTATACGAAAAGGAAAAGCACCTTGACCTTTGAGAGCGCACTAGATCATATAAATTTCAGTGGCAAGAGTAAAATCATTAGGCCACTAAAATCAACAAAGTAATCACCCACCAGACTGAGATCCTTTCCTAAGAAAATCCTCCTAATATTTGCCTAATAAGTAAAAATGGACCCTCCATTGTTAATCAACGGCCAACATTACTTCACCCTTTATATTTTCCTTTATTTTTTTTACATAATTACCTAAATCTACATTTTGGTGGTGATATTTACCAATAGTAAGATCATATTTTTTTATACCATTAACAGGAATTAACAATGATGGACTGTTAACCTCTTTACTGTTTAATGACATAAATAACCCTGAAAATTTGTAATTTACAACCCATACCACATATATATATATATACACACACACACACACACACACACACACACACACACACACAGGTTCCCAATCTCACACAAACCCTAACCTTAATTTCTGATCTAATTGGTGGCGGCGAGGGGGGAGGCGGGGCGGTGGGCGGCGATGGCAGAGCCACGGCGGAGGTGCAAGGCAGTGAAGCGCGAGGGCAGAGGAGTGAGGCCGGAGGCCCGAGGCAGCGAAGGCGCGAGGGTGGAGGCGGAGGCGCGAGATGGACGATGACGACGACCACTGCTTCGTCTTCCTCCCTCTGCCGCCGCTTCGTCCCTGACTCCGGTGGTCTTCCTCCCTGACTCTCTCTCTCTCTACTAATCCTTTTTTAATTTTCAATTTTCAATTGTTTTTCTTGTCCTATTTTGATTTTTAGCTTCCCGATCTGAAATCTTGTTCAATGTTGATTCAAATCACTTTATTCTTTAGCGATTTGATTGTTCTGTGTTGGGATTTTTGCTTGTGTGATTTTTCTTCGGTTCACGGTGGTGCGCGAAGCGGCCTCTCCCTTCTCCTTCAGCTTGGAGACAAGATCTTCACCGTCCATAGATAGTGTTTTTTGGGGCTTGATGACCGCCCAGGAAAATGCACATGCAGAACACCAAACAAAGGGTTAGACGCTATATAAACTCGGTCAGCGGGAAGTACACTACTGAAATCCCCACAACCCACCGAGATCCCTCCCCAGGCCGCAATGCTCCAACACTTCCTGCCTAATGAAGTTGTAGGAACTTCGCTCAAGCTCAGACCAGCACTCGAATATCCGGACTATAAGCTTGGTCCTCGATGGGCTGTAAGGCACCGGGAACACCCCCCCCCCCCCCCCCCCCCCCCATCACCACCTTTTCCCTGTAATTCTTGTCCAGCCAGGAGGGCAGATGGGTGATAATCGGCTTATAGTCCCGGGAGGCAAAAGTCATACAACCCCGAGACCCCTTCTTTTTCGAGTAGATCAGCCTATACAATGCCCGAAACTCGTTCACCGTTGGTACGCTCATCCCGGACAGCTCGTACAGACAACCAAGGCTTAGCATCTGCCTCTACTGGTTTCTGGAAATCTGTGTGGGAGACACGATCAGCGCATTGAGCATGTACTGCACAGAGTCTGGCAGCGGGAGGGAGAACCCGTGGCGGAATTGGTCTCCGTGAATAGCAAACCCAACCTCCCTCCGGGTTACAAGCTGACTCTTCGGGGTTCAGCGGCCGTAACTTCACCTCATCAACAATATTCCAAGTCACCCGGAAGGCGGCAATCTCTATGGGACTTAAGGTACCCTCCGGTTCGTCAGACGCCACGACTCGTTCCCCTTCTTCAAGTATATAGCCTGCGGGCAGTGTACCATGAAGGGCTACCCCATGGGGGATCTCTTCGTCCCCTAGAGATCCAGACGACGACATCCCGCTGGTGGAACGCGCGACGACTTCTGACACCGACACAAACGACGCAAGCCATTCCTCCATCCTCTCCTGGTCGTCCGATATCGGTCACCTGCAGGCCGATTCAGGGTTTCCGCTAGAGCTCCCAAAATCCATGTGACCTAGGGGAAGGAAAATAAAACCCCAGGGCCAGTCAGCAACAACCTTAAACAACACCATCCGCGTCCGCTCACCAAATCTGCCGCCAGTTTTCCGCTCCAAACAACTCAGTCCGATGCTGTAGGGATCCCCAGGCAATAGTAAACCCCCACAAACCAACAAAGCAACAAAAAAAAATCTGAAACAAAGGAGGTGGAACTCAGCGATTAGTATGCACAATCGAGAAAATTCAGTCACGGGAAAACACCGAGCAATCGTATGGCAGAACAGACACGTCTGGAGAACGGATCGCGTGAGAATGCCTAGATGTAAACCCTTCTCCGGATTCCTCTTCAGCGTTTTGTCAAACAAAAAAGTAACGGTGAAGATGATACGACCCGAATCTCGATATATATTTTTGACATTTTTATCTCATATTCTTACGTTCCAGGTTTTATTTTTACGATTAAAAAATTCTAATAGTTGACTTTCAATTAAGTTGACCCGACGAAGAATTTTATTTCTCGACGAGATAGAGGTCGTTGAAACGATATCGTGGACACGTGGCACGTTTAATTTGGAGCTCGTGTGAAAAAGTTACGACGTAAAATTTGTAATTTGCCGATTTTGGACGAGTATAAATAGCGGGGAATGAAATTTTCCGAAATAGGAAAATTCCATTTTTCTTTCTTTTTTCCTTTTCTTTTCCTTTTCTCTTCGCTCTCCTCTTCTCCCGATTCGGCCTGAAACCGCCGACCACGCCGCCCTCCTCCCATCTCCGCCGTCTGGCTGAACTGGACCGCCGCACAGGTCACGTTCGAACCGGCTCGGCCTCCTCTTCAAGTATGCAGCAGCGGCGCGGCGTGAAACGCCGCCGTTTGGCAGTACGCAGCTCGAGAAGCGCCGCCCCCGATTGCACAGAACTTCCTCCTCCGGCCACTGTTCGACTCGATTCCGGTCAGGAATCGAAGGTCTCGGCTTGTGTAGCAATTGTGTGAAAGGAATCGAACCAATTTGTAACAGGTAAGGAGAATTTTAGAATTGAAATTCTAGGGTTTTTGTAATTTCGATGGAGGTTATGAAATTGGTGTTTTTGTGGTAATTGGAGGTTGGAATTGAGTTCAGAACACTGAAATGAGTCGATTAAGTGTAATTTGATGTTCGATTGGTTGGTTTTTGTAAAAATTGGAGGGTGTGCATTTCGGGCCGCCGTGCCGGCCGCCGTTTGCGGCAGCTGGGGCTATTTTTGGCGGCGGGGACGAGGGGCATAAGTTCCTGAGGTGGTCGCGATGATGTTGGGTGAATTTGCAGCCGATTGAAAGTGTTTTTGGCCTCTGTGGCGGAGCTGTGCCTGCCAGCGGCATGATGAAGAAGATGAACAGTAAAAAGTGAAAAGTAAAACGGTAAAAAGTAAATCAGTAAATAGTAAAAATAAAAGGTAAACAGTAAAAGTAAATGGTAAATAGTAAGTCTGACTTTGACCATTTACTGTTGACTTTTCAAAATACTGTTTGACCAGTAATTTTTTATGTTGACTTATCGTAAAAGAGTAAAAGCTGATTAAAAGGGTTTTACGACGAAATAATCAGTAAAAGAATGGATCGGACTCGGGATGGGTGTCCTGAGTAATTTTAGACGTAAATGGTTTCGGTATTTGAGACGTAATTCCAATACCGATAACAAGAATTTAAAAAAAATTGGATTATCCGGACGAGTGAGGACGTCTGTGGATTTAATTTCTATAATCTAATTCCGAGTTTTGAAATATGTTTTTAAACCCATCTCTGTTACAGGTCGAGAAGTTACTCGACGGGACGAGAGTGCGGAATATCGGCACGCTCGACCGTACTGTGAGTGGACTTTGTTTTAAATAAATGCATGCATAAATATTTTATTAAAACGCAACTTATTTAGTTAATTAAATTTTTTTTAAAACATTATATAAATTAATGAAAAATCGATAATTCACATATTTTGTGATAATTGTTCAATTATTGTTTAAAACGAATTATGGTTTTGGGGTTATGTTTTTACTACTATTTAAGTAGTACGTAGTTTTATCCGGAAATGAGATTTTGGGAAATAATATGTTTTAATAATTCATATTTGATCTTTCTGAATAAGTTTATTATGTATTTAAATGAAAGGACCGGAAATGAGATTTTCAGAGATTTTATGCTTGCGATATTTGTGATTTTTTCTGACATGCGAGACGTGTCGATGTTATCTATATAAGTTTTTGATATTATTTTACGGCCTGTTGGTTATGTCGGATAAATATGTATATTTTTGAGACTATTATACTTATATAACTCAAGGCTTCAAAACATCGGGCTTTATAAACCTGGGAGAATTGTTCTTCTAACACAGGCCAAATCTTCCTGCAGGCTCATAACCCTGCATCACACGAAAGCTGTGAAAATTTGGGAGACAAATGGCCAAGCCATTCCCCACCGGGAGAATTGTTACTCTAATACAGGACAAATCTTCCCGCAGGCTCATAACTCTGCATCACACGAAAGTTGTGAAAATTTGGGAGACAAATGGCCAAGCCATTCCCCACCGGGAGAATTGTTACTCTAACACATGACAAATCTTCCCGCAGGCTCATAACCTGCATCACACGAAAGCTGTGAAAATTTGAGAGACAAATGGCCAAGCCATTCCCCACCGGGAGAATTGTTACTCTAACACAGGACAAACCTTCCCGCAGGATAGAAACCCTGCACATACATCACGCCTGCACGAACAAAGGCTGTGACATGATCGGTGGCACACCTAACAACAGCGGGGTCACTGACTGAGAGAATTGTTCCTCTAGCACAGGCCAAATCTTCCCGCGGGCTAGAAACCCTGCACATACCCTACGCTTGTAAAACAACAAATGCCGGGCACAACTCGAGAAACAAAATACCTACCGGGAGAGTCATTCCTTCAGCACAGGACAAATCTTCCTGGTAGTTATTTGTTCCATCAAAACATCAAGCAACTGTCATTATTCATTTGGGGGACTCGATTATCACATGCACTCGTCTGGCAACCCTGGTCCATATGCATGGCATGGCGGATTTCAACGCCGCATCATTATCACATGCACTCGTCTGGTCACCCCAGTCCATATGCATGGCATGGCGGATTTCAACGCCGCATCATTATCCCATGCACTTGTCCGGTCACCCGGTCCACATGCATGGCATGGCGGATTTCAACGCCACATGATCAACCCATTTCATACCTCTTACACAACTATGTCACGTCATCATAAATACGCACTCGCACCACTATATCATCATAAAAGGTTTCACTCGAACGCCTGGCCAAGTCCAATTTTCAACGCGGACTTGGAGGACTAGGGCACCACTGGGTTGGTAATCCAGCGGGTCTGTGGGCTAGCAAACCGAGACATATTTAAGTCCCCATTCAAGATTGCACTTGACTGGGAACTTGGGGGACTTGTTGACAGTAGCAACAGAGGGGCTACCCAGGCCCACAGACCCGCAGCAAGGACACCCGGGCCCGGTCTAGGGCCTGGGGCAGGATCATGAACACCCGAACCTGGGACCCAGCAATCTATCTTATGGCCAGGGGCCCGGAGACCGGAGGCGCCAGCCCGCCAAACAGGCCACCAAAGCTGCCCGGAATGTGTGCAGAGTGGAATTAGTCCCACATCGAAGAGTGAAACCAGACCTCGCGCTCGGCAGCCTATATAAGGGCCTCAACTACCCTCATTAATTGGTAACTGATTCTCCAACTACTTATTCCCGCTTAAGTTATCTATTTATACCAACGGTACTGACTTAGGCATCAGAGAGGTGAAGACCGGCCTGTCCGGTATTCCCTTAGTTAGCAGGATTTGCAGGAGAGTATTACACTAGGATCCACCAGTCTCTGTGGGTCTACGGATTCAAGCAGAAACAACTGGGAACAGCCTAAACTCTATTTGTGCTACCAAGGAATTTCTACATTCTCGTTTTCGCATAAAGGACTTGGGTGACTTCAAGTTTTTCCTTGCCATTGAAATTGCACATTCACAGAAGAGCATCTATCTATCTTAACGAAAGTATGCGTTGGAGATTATTAAGGACACTTGTTTCTTAGGTGTCAAACATGTTGATTTTCCCATGGATGATTCGAAATTGTTAAATATGGATGAGTTGCTTAAAGGTCTTATTGTGTATCGACGTTTGGTTGGACGACTCATATACCTCACAATCACCATATCTAACATCACGTATTCAGTTTATGTTCTTAGTAGGTTTTATGTATGAGCCTCGTGTAACAGCCCAACTCATACACTTAGGATATTGTCCGCTTTAGACCCCGCCCTCACGGTTTTGTCTTTGGGAGCTCCAGAGCAATTTCCCAGTAGGTCACCCATCCTAGTATTGCTCTGGACTCAGCAAGCTTAACTTCGGAGTTCTCACCCCCTCTGAAGCCATTGAGCCCCCAAAACGCGTCCTTATGTATTGAGCTAGCTCTGCATATATAAGCACAACATCCACTCTCCCCCGGGCGATGTGGGATGCTTGACCTACCTACCTGCTAGCTTCCCTAGCCAGGTCAGGTTAGAGTCATCACAATCCACCCCCCTTAGGGTCCGACGTCCGCGTCGGCACACTTCCGGCCGGAGACAGGCTCTGATACCAATTGTAACAGTTCAGCCCATACACTTAGGATATTGTCCGCTTTGAGCATGGCCCTCACGGTTTTTGTCTCTAGGAGCTCCAAAGCAATTTCCCAGTAGGTCACCCATCCCGGTATCGCTCTGAACTCAGCAAGCTTAACTTCGGAGTTCCCAACCCCTCCGAAGCCATTGAGCCCCCCAAAACGCGTCCTAATATATTGAGCTAGCTCTGCATATATAAGCACAACATCCACTCTCCCCCGGGCGATGTGGGATGTGTGACCTACCTACATGCTAGCTTCCCTAGCCAGGTCAGGTCATGTCATCACAATCCACCCCCCTTAGGGTCCGACGTCCGCGTCGGCACACTTCTGGCCGGGGACAGGCTCTGATACCAATTGTAACAGCCCAGTCCATACACTTAGGATATTGTCCGCTTTGGGCCCCGCCCTCACGGTTTTGTCTTTGGGAGCTCCAGAGTAATTTCCCAGTAGATCACCCATCCTAGTATTGCTCTGAACTCAGCAAGCTTAACTTCGGAGTTCCCATCCCCTCCGAAGCCATTGAGCCCCCAAAACGCGTCTTTATGTATTGAGTTAGCTCTGCATATATAAGCACAGCATCCACCCTCTCCCGGGCGATGTGAGATGCGTGACCTACCTACCTGCTAGCTTCCCTAGCCAGGTTAGGTCAGAGTCATCACACTTCGCCTACATCATATGACAGCAGCTCTTCAAGTTGTCAAATATTGAAAATCATGTTCTGATCAAGTTTTGCTTTTGAGCTTTAACAATGATTCTTAGCTTGATAGCTTTCATTGTGTAAGAGACAAATGATAGTTTCCTTATCAAGTGCAGAGGCAAAGGCAGAGTATAGAGCTATAGCTGGTACATGTTGTGAACTCACTTGGCTTCAGTATTTGTTTACTGATTTACATATATATGTTCCTAGATCAGTTATTTTGCATTGTGATAATCAGACAGCTCTTCACATAGCCGCAAACCCAGTTTTCCATGAAAAAACTAATCACATTGAGATGGATTGTCACTTCATAAGAGAGAAGATACTAGACGGTTCATTTAGAACTCGATTTGTTGGTTCTTTGCAGCAGCTAGCAGACATGTTCACGAAAATATTAATACAAGTTCAGATCTTTATTGAGCAAGTTGGAAATCTTTGATATACACTCTTTAACTTGAGGGGGGAGTGTTAGAAAGTAAATCTTTTATTATAATATTTTGTATCAATTCGTATTCAATAGGCTAGTTGTAGTTACCATATTTGTCTCTTACCTTATTGGAGACTCTTTGATGTAATCTGTATATATTACCTACATATCAATGTAATTGATTCATTCCGTCATAATTTACTTTTCTTTATATTGTACTAGCCTCATATCCTTACAACATAATTTACTTTTCTTTATATTGTACTAGCCTCATATCCTTACAATGCATGTGCGTTATTGGTCAATGAAAAAAAAAAGTCTTTGTCTTTTTCTCTATTTTACGTCATTTATTTAGTGCTAATCTTTTTGTGTTATTTCTTGTAATATAAAAGATAAGTTAAGCAAAACACATTTTGAGCGCTTTGTTTTCTAACGGTAGAGATTCATCTTTCATACATAGTTCTACCATTACTTTCACCTTTTACACTTAATTGTAGAAAAATTGTGTCACTGTCAATATTCTCTAATTTGGGAAAGAATGTATCTGCGAATTGTATGGTACATATTCTTAACTCTCACCGTATTAAAGAAACAATCCAACTGCACATCACCGCGGCCGTTAAAATAGCAACAACTTACAAATTAAGCAAGAAGAAATCCAGTTATGGCACTAAAATACTCTCTTAAAATGATTGACTGGGTGATTCAACCGACCACTAAATCTTTCGGTCGTACTCGAATCCGAATCGCAAAAAGTCCTCTCTTGCTCTCAGAATGGCTCTGCATCTCTGGGAAACACTGAAGGAGGCGATCGTGGCCTACACGGGCCTATCTCCGGCGACCTTCTGTACACTCTTGGCTCTGCTTGTGGCCGCTTACCATGTACTTTTTGGGCCTTCCGACATCCAGCAGCGGCCCAGGAACTTGGAGGAGATGCATTCTCTGCCGCCGGTCCAGCTCAGCGGGATCGCCGAGGACGAGCTGAAGCAGCACGACGGCTCCGATCCCAAGAAGCCTCTGCTTAAGGCTACCAATACTGATTCAAGTAGTCCTTCCTCTTCTCCTCTCTCCCGTTCATCTCCATACGATGTGTTTTTGAGTTTTAGAGGTGCGGATACGCGAAACAACTTCACTGGCCAGTTGTACACTTGTTTGGTTGACAAAGGAATTAATACCTTCATCGATGAAGAAGAGCTTAGAAAAGGAGAAATAATATCACATGCGCTTCTCAAAGCAATTGAAGGGTCAAAGATTTCTATAATCATATTCTCTGAAAACTACGCGTCCTCAGGGTGGTGTTTGAATGAACTGGTGAAAATCCTTCAATGTATGGAGTTGAAGCAACAACTGGTTTGGCCGGTGTTTTACAAGGTGGATCCCTCCGATGTACGGCACCAGAAGGGTAAATATGGTGAGGCACTTGCGAAACATGAGAGTAGATCCAAAGACAACATGGACAAGGTCAAGAGATGGAGGACGGCTCTTAGGGATGCAGCAAACTTATCAGGGTGGACTTTCTCCGACGAGTACGTATATCTCCATATTTGGGCATTGTTTATTAGAGTTGGCACCTTACCATGGCAATGTTGCATCTGAGAAAATACTTTTTGCATTTAAAATGGCAGGGATGAAGCTATGTTCATTGGTAAGATCGCTGAAGAGATTTCAGCACAAGTATCAAAACGCAACTATTTAAGTGTGGCAAAGTATCCCGTTGGAATGGAGACTCGTGTTCAACATATGCTCGAGCTTTTAGATGTCGGGGGAATTGATGTTCGCATGGTTGGTATTTGGGGTATTGGCGGGATAGGCAAAACAACAATTGCTAAAGCTACATTCAATCAAATTCGCCATAAGTTTGAAGGCTGGTGTTTCTTGGCAGATGTTAGAGCAGCTTCAGTACCCTATCAAGGCCTAGTTCAACTACAAAATGTTCTTCTTCGTGAGATTTTAGGGGGGCGGGAGATGAAGATGACTGATGCTGACAGAGGAATCGAGGTGATAAGGGATAGATTGGGTAGCAAAAGGGTTCTCATAGTTCTTGACGATGTGAATGACTTGAACCAGTTGGACAAATTAGCTGGAGGATTGGATTGGTTTGGTCGTGGCAGCAGAATTATCATAACAACAAGAGATAAAGGTTTGCTAATTTCTCATCAAGTCAAAGCAATATACACAGCCAATGCATTAAATAATAACGAAGCTCGTAACCTCTTGAGTTTGAATGCCTTCAAGGAAAACAGAAAGCCAGATGACTTTGAGAAATTCCCAATTGATACTGCCTTACTCTATGGTCATGGCCTTCCGCTAGCTATAAACATTTTGGGCAAACTTCTCTGTGATAAGAGTATAAAACAATGGCAGGATACAATAGATTATCTCGGAAGACATGGGAACAGCAAAATTCAAAAGGTCCTAGAAATAAGTTACAACGCATTGGAAGATCAGTTGAAAGAAGTATTTCTCGACATCGCATGTTTCTTAAAAGGTAATAAAATGGACTATGTGATGCAAACACTAGAGGATCCCAACCCGTTACATGCTCTTGAAGTACTTGAAGAAAATGCACTCATAAATATTGAGGAATTTGGTCAGATTTGGATGCATGACTTGCTGGAGGAAATGGGAAAAGAAATAGTTCGTAAAGAGTCACCCAACGATGCTGGCAGACGCAGCAGACTATGGTTTCATGAGGATGTTTATCGTGTTTTAACTGAAAATACAGTAAGTACATAGAACTTGGATCCTTCTCCGTGTTTGTGTGCGTGTGCGTGTGTCTAGTGCTTCCTAATTTGATAAATAAAGTCGTATATAACTATATATTACTTGCAGTTATAATTCTATACTTTTTTTCATATCAGGGCTCAGAGAAAGTTAGAGGCATCCGAGTAGAGCAACCAGGAGAAGATGAGATATGCTTGAGCGCTGAATGCTTTATAAACATGAAAAATCTTCAACTTTTTATAAACATCAATGCTCGCTTCTCTGGAGAGGTTAATTATCTCCCAAGTCAGTTGAGGTTCCTTGATTGGCCTGGATTCCCAGCACAATCTTTGCCCTCCGACTTTAATCCAAGAAAACTAGTCAATCTGAATGTGTCAAAGAGTCGCATCTCACGACTTCCACAAGGACTCAAGGTATTCTAAGCTGTTAACTATCCATTTGATTTGCTGTTTTGACGAGCTTCTTTACTTTGATCAACTGTTATGAATTTGTTTTGCAGCTCAGAATTTGATCACTTTCAATTTCTCGTGCAGCACAAGTTCCGAAACTTAACAGATCTAAGTTTTGAACGTTGTGAATTCCTAACCGAGGTCCCTGACTTGTCTGGAGGGTTCCCAAACTTGGAGAACTTGAATCTAAGTCGCTGTGCAGGTTTAGTTGAGTTGCATTCTTCTGTTGGATTCCTTGATAAGCTTGTTAAACTCAATCTTAGGGGTTGTAATAACCTTAAGATATTACCAAGAATAGTCAAGATGAAATCTCTACAAGATATTAATTTGATTGGCTGCAAGAGGCTTGAGAGCTTCCCAGAATTTGAGGGAAGGATGGGGTCCTTAACAAGTATCAGTGTATCCGGAACTGCCATTAAAGATGTTCCTGCATCAATTGGATACCATCTCTTTAATCTTTCATATCTGTGTTTCAATGCCTGTGAAAACCTGACAAATCTGCCGCTCAGCATTTATGAGTTGCAAGAGCTACATAGTCTTGGAGTCTCAGGTTGCCCAAACCTGGTGCTAACTCCATTTCCGAAGAAGGTGAAATACAGTGATGTGCTAACTCCGACGTGTAGTTTTTCACATTACGGGAAGGCAATGTCATCAGAAATAGGAAGTGATGGTGACGATGGTGATGATGAGAATGATGATCAAGGCAATTTAACCTTTCCTTCACTAGGTGCCTTCATGGCGGGAGGATGCTATAGTTTGAACATTGATATCATTGTGAGGCTTTGTTGTGCCTCAACCTTAAGGAAGCTTAATTTTTCAAAAACCAATATTGTTAGTATTCCCGCTTGCATTACCAAATTTACCAATTTGGAAACCCTTGTCCTAGTTGATTGCAAGATGCTTCAAGAAGTTCCAGAGCTTCCACCAAAGCTGAAAGAATTATGTGTGGGAGGTTGCGAATCATTGGAAAGAATTTCGAAGTTATCAAACATTTCAAAACATGAAGAATGGCAGATGTTTGGGTGGCTGGACTTGACCGATTGCCGGAGACTGTGTGACAGTCTGGTTGAGGAGGCAGAGAAGAAAGGCTTTTTAGTAAGCGATGATGATGAGGTGGAGGCTGCCATCTTCTCTCTTTTTCTCTCTTCTCCCAAGTCTAAATTCCAGGTTGTATTTCCGGGCTATGAAATTCCAAAGTGGTTCAGCTGTCAAATGGATTTCGCAGGGAATCAAGTGTTTGAATTTGACCTTCAAGTCCTTGCTAATTTCGAATGGCACAACACAGCATTGGCTCTATGTGCTACTGGCGAAGTGGTTCCATATGGAGAATTCAAAATTCATATCAATGAAGTTCTAGTGGCGAGTAGAACTAGATGTTACTTTGGAATTGAAGGTACCATGACTAACGTGTGGCTGCAAAAAATTCCGTTCAGAAAAATGGATATGAGTCGGTTTGGCTATAGGCGTCCGCGGCCACCTTTTCAATGTCGAGTTACTATATATTCCATGTATGAAGTAGTAAGTCCCTTGGAAAGCTGCGGAGTGCACTTGGTAATGCCCCAAAATGAAGAGTGTATGAAACTATCCCAGGCACGGAGAATCGAATCAGGTCTCACTCTCTTCTTCTTCTTCTTCTTTTTGGTCAATTATGGTGGTCTTGTATCAATTAGGACTTCGTTGCTATATATTGCACTATTGGTGTAGAAATGTATTTCCCTTGATCAAAACAGATTACAATTTACAGATTGTATAGCTATACATGATGAACTATAATTACAATAAAGACTATAATTACAGATCCCTCAATCTAAGCATCTGTGTTAATTCAGTATTGAATGCAGAAGAGGAAATCTTGCTTATGAAAGATGAAATCTTGCTTCTGGATGATTCTGTGAGGAAGGGAGGATCTCATCTAACAATTGGTTCTGGTTGATAAATTCCCCCTGTTTTCAAAGTAGAGGACTATCCTGCGGAACTCGGATCAAGTGACTACGATTTTGATGAATTCGGATAAAGTGACTACGATTCTGATGAATCGAGTGACGTCGATATTGCTGAACTCGAACCAAGTGACTCCTACAGCGAGTGGGCAAATACCTCAAGAGAAGAAGGGCCTTCAGGACTCAAGAGAGGCAGAATCGATCTTTAATTGGGTTAGTCCCTCAAATTCTTGACCGTTCCCAATTTCTACAATGAATGCATGTTCTTAGTCCATCGACATGAGCCATTTTACATTTTCAACAGATTCAAAGAAAATAAGTTTTCTTCCTTGAAAAAGAAAAGGAGCTGTTTTCATTACCTTGTTTCAATATTTCTGCGCTATGTTTTGGATGTAATTTATATGCCTCATACTTGTTTCTTATAATCCAAGTAATGAAATGGCTGATCACAGGATTGCTGATGCTTAAGGAGCGAGTGTTGTTAATATGATATGTAGCGCTAGCTTTAATGCATCATTGGAGTGACTGGAGGAAAGTGAGGCACTAAGTCCATGATGTGCTAAAATAAAAGGTGAAGAAACCAGTCAAGTTGATCAATTCAGAGGCTAATCCCATCTTGAAAGTGCTGTTTTGAACAAAAATTGTTTGTGTTCGCTTCATTGTGATTCCCTTTTGTGGACTTACTCAATGTGAGATGCTAAACTAGAAAGTTTCTGTAATTTTCTAGTACTCTCACTTTCTTTCAGGTGAATGAACCAAAAGCGTAATACTTTTTAAGAGACGACTAACTGTGCTGGAAGGCAAAATGCTCCTCGTCGAACCATTTGCGTAAGAGATCGAAAACAACCACGAAGATTCATCGAATTAATATTGCAACAGCTTCCTCAGACAGGCAACACATGGGAGGTTTTGGACCTAATCCAACCTCCTCCCAGAGCTGATTGACCATTCACCGTTTTGAATATTATGGTGCCCAAAGAGTATTGATTGGAATAAATTTGGGTTACAATTATGAATAGTACACCACTAATACAAATGCAAATTGCACCTGAGGAATCATCTTGCTATTGTGCTTGTTAGAGGAAAGATAATCTGTAATTATACTGATTGATATTCAGATTTGTGATTGGAGCTAATTGTGGATCATATCCGATAATAGGACTTGAGAGTGATTGTAGGATCATAATATTGTACATAATTGCATTCCTGAAATAGTTTTTGATAGATGATATATGTATCTGCATAGTTGTACTAGTAGACACCCCACTTGATGCCACACAACTACAACAAGTGGAGTCGTTCGATGCGTCTCAGCCTCGGCGCCAAGAACAAGATCAGATTGATCGATGGCACCATCAAACCGTTCTCTGTTACACATCCCAGATATCCTCTGTGGCGGCGCTGCAACGATATGGTCTTGACCTGGATCCTCCATTCAATTCAGCCCAACATCGCCCGCAGCGTGATCTTCTCAGATTCGGTAGTAGCAGTCTGCCTTGACCTCGAGGACAGATTCTCACAAGGGAACGACACTCGAATCTATGAGATTCAACAAGAGATCGATGAATGTCGCCAAGGTTCTGAATCGATTTCCTCACACTATACCATACTCAAGGCCCTTTAGGATGAGCTAGCCTCCCATCAGGAACCAATCTTGTGTAGCTGTGATGATGCCAAGATTTTGGTTAATCGAGAAGAAAAAGAAAGAGTCATGCAATTTCTGATGGGGCTGAATGATTCTTACTCCACAATTCGAGGCTCAATCCTGATGATGAGTTCCCTCCCGGGCACAAAGAAAATCCATGGTCTCGTACTTCAGCATGAGAGGCAGATGGAAGCAATAAGCCGCGAACCAGCACCTATTTCCCATGCCATGCAGATAGCACGCCCAGCTTCTTCATCATTTTCTCTTAAGCCACTCAAATGCACATACTGTGAGGGAAATACCCACCTTGTGGATCGTTGTTATTTCCTGAAAGCATTCCCAGTGGGTTATAAATGACATGGAAAGAATGTAAAGCCTAGAAAAGGGAAACATGCTGCAAACAATGTTGAATTAAAGGAGGACCCCGATGAAAGCTACACTTTCACAGCAAAGGAGTATCAGGAATACATGGCCATGCTTCAAGAAAAGAAGGGTAAAAATCAATCATTTGCAAACGCGATAATAGCCAATGATATAGCCAATGATGTACATTCCACATTATATTGGATTGTGGATAGTGGAGCAACAGATCACATCTCGCACCTAGCACCTACTCACAATAAAAATAAGGCATCTCATAATTTTATTGGCCTACCAAATGGGGATCACGCCATTATAGAAAATGTTGGGTCCATTCAGTTATCACCAGATTTGCCCCTTGATGGAGTTTTGCATGTGCCCAAATTTAGAGTAAATATGGTATCTGTGAGTAAGTTGACACGAGCCTTGAAATGTATTGTGATATTTTACCCGGATTTTTGTGTTGTACAGAACGTGGATAAGAGGAGGACGATTGGCCTGGGCAAGCATGTTAATGGTCTCTACTACCTCACACCAACCCAAAATCCCCATCTTGTCAACCACATCAATCGTACCTCCAATCTTTGGCACCAACGTCTCGGACACCCATCAGATGCTCCCCTCCACCATCTCTCCCAAGTCTTTCCAGATATTGTTTTCAATTTCAATAAGCATGTTTGTGAAATTTGTCCCTTAGCTAAACAAACTCGGTTGTCTTTCCCTTCAAGTTCTATAAAAACAATTGCCCCATTTGATATAATCCATTGTGATATTTGGGGACCACACAAAACTCATACACATTCTGGGGCTCATTATTTCTTAACAATTGTCGATGACTTTACCCGCTTCACTTGGGTGCACCTTATGACTTTTAAATCCAACACTCACTCTCTCATAAAATCTTTTTTCTCTTGGGTCAAAACTCAATTTCATCGAGACGTTAAAATATTACGTGCAGATCATGGGGGAGAATTTACATCAAAATTAATGCGGCCATTCCTTGCTGACTGCGGCACCATCTTCCAACACACATGTGCCTCTTAAATGTCGCCACCTCTTAAATGTCGCTCGTGCCCTACGTTTTCAAGCCAACCTATCATTACGTTTTTGGGGGGAAATTGTTCAAACAACATGTTATCTTATCAATCGTCTACCCACACCCCTCCTCTCCCACAAGTCTCCTTTTGAACTTTTACATAACACCTCACCCATATATTTCGATCTTCGGGCTTTCGGTTGCCTCTGTTATGCGACTAATCTCACCCCCAATAATAAATTTGATAGTCGGGCCCGACGTTGTATTTTCATTGGCTATCCTCTTGGGCAAAAAGGTTATCGGGTTTATGACCTTGACAACACAAAATGTTTCACTTCTCGGGATGTCATCTTTCATGAGACTGTATTCCCTTTCCACAAACTGCCACCCGAAGGTCAAGATGACACAGTTGTCTTACCTAATTCTGTCGGCCTAACTTTTTCTCCACAGCCCACACCCAACAACACCCACTCACCTCATACTCCACCCTCTCCTTCTCACCTTTCACCTTCTGCTCCCAAACCACCTCTCCATGTCTATACTCGTCGCCTCCCACCCACCGACGTCACTACTCCATCGGCAACACCCCCATCGTTGGCGTTGTAGGGGACCCATCCCCCTCCGCCGACTGACCCTCCATCCTCTTCTTCTCCCACCGCTGGTCCTCATTCTTCGGATCCTCCTTCCATACTTCAACCGGCACTACCAATTTCTGACTCGTCGTCGCCCTACCATCGTCCCCACCTCCTCTTCTACCTCTTTCGCCTCCTCTGGCAGTCAACCCAAACCCGACCCGGTCCTGTTGTCGCCCCCGATCTCTGTCGCTCTACCCGTACTCACCAATTCCCATATAAATTCAAAGATTTCAAGACCTATCATACTGCTCTCGTGGGCCTTGACGCCTCCTCTTCCTCCCCGTCCGGCACTCGTTACCCACTGCAACGGTATGTTTCTTATTCTGGGATCTCTGGTCAATATCGTACCTTTGTACATAACATATCTCGCTAGGTAGAGCCGACTACTTTTGAAAGGCTCGTCATGACCCCCAATGGGTTGCTGCTATGGACGCTGAAATTCAGGCCATTGAGCAGAACAACACTTGGTCCCTGGTTCCTCTGCCTATTGGCCAGGGGCCCATTGGCTGCAAATGGGTCTTTAAGATCAAGTATCATGCTGATGGTACAGTGGAGCGCTACAAGGCTCGACTCGTTGCCAAAGGATTCACCCAACGTGAAGGCATCGACTACAAAGACACATTTGCTCATGTTGCTAAGTTAATCACTATTCGTTGCTTGCTCGCAATTGCTGCTGTTAGGGATTGGCCCATGCTTTATGGCCTTAAGCAAGCATCTTGCAGTTGGTTTTGTCGCTTCTCTTGTGCAATCCAAGAAATTGGTTTTCAACAGTCCTGAGCCGATTACTCACTCTTTACACAAACTCCATTACTATAGTTTGCATGAGAATGAAACTTAACAGATTTTCAATAAAGGTTCAGGAGGTATCGTACAAAGAAATGTTTGATGGCAGGAGAAAAAAGTCATGCTTTTCAGTAAAGACCTATTAGGGGTCATTTTATAGGATTTATCTTGAAGATATTTGGAAGCGTAATGAGGTGACTTCAATTGGACAGAATGTAACAACTGTTAAAATTAGAGGCCGTGCAGCGTGTATAATAACTCACCGAAAGCAGATACATTCTAGCTGGGTCATTATGCAGTCTTGGAACCAAAACTCCCAAGCCCTAAAACGAGATGGCAGAATTTTTAGTGTTTAAAACACAATGAAAATATATCAGAATAAAATGGACACAACTTGTAATAGATGGCTACCGTAGGCTCTTCTATACAGAAATTAAAGTCCTCAGGCCTCAGGGATCTTCAACATGGACACTCCTGGCCAGGTCTTTTCTTAATTTTATTTATTTTTTTATTTCAGGAAATGGAAGAAATAATAAGAGTTTTTTACCAATAGGTCCACTTTTGAGCCCAAATTCCTATTAGCAGACCCGTTATCAATTTTTCCCATAGACAAGACCCGTTAATTTTTTCCTAATACCAAACATGGACTAGGTATTAGTTTAGAATAAGCCAAGCTAGAGGAGTCTCACTCTTCTTTAAGAATTAGCTCCACCTATCACAATCCCATGAAACAAAAATTCATCTAGTGATAGAAAACTAATCCCTACAAATAAAACATAAACTAATGCAAGGGCAACAAAATAAGGGTGTAGCATTTTTTTTCTTCTTTTCAAAACCTATCGTCTCTGCTAGGATTCTCTCTAGCAGCAGCCAACCAAATCTCTGAAACCTATGGTTGTGGCCACAAAATCTTTCTCCTTTGGCGTCGTTTTACGACGAGCTGCAGTGTTTCTTTTACTTTTTCACCTCTGCCGTCAAAATTAACCTCACCCGCCGCCTACGGCGGCCGGAATCCCAAACCTCCAATTTCTCCAAAAACCAACCAAATCAACCTCAAACTACACTCAATCGACTCTTTTCAAAGCTCTGAACACAATTCCAACCTCCAAATCCACCAAAACATCAAAAATTCACAACCTCCAAAAAAATCAGAAAAACCCTAAAAATTTCAATTTCTAATTTCTCCTTACCTGATGCAATTCGGTTCAATTCCTTTGGTGGAGTGATTGTGCGGGTCGAGACCTTGCTTTTCCCCCAAGGATCGGGCCACGAGGTGGCCGGAAAGAGGAGCTCCGGTTCGACTATGTCGAACCTTGCTCGGCTTCGCACGGCCAAACGGCGACGTTTCACGCCGCGCCGCTACCGCAGATTTGTCGAGGAGGAGGAGACGAAGCGGACGAGACCAGCGGCGGGCCGAGGGGTGGCCAGACGGCGGAGCTAGGTGGAGGTCGGTGAGGGTCGAGGTCGCGCGCAGGGAGAGAGGAGAAAAGGGAAGAAAAGAAAAAGAAGAAAAAGAAAGAAAAGAATGTTTCCCTTTTAGGGAAATTTCATTTCCCGCTATTTATACTCGTCCAAAAACGGCAAATTTCTGATTTTTACGTCGTAACTTTTTCACACGAACTCCAAATTAAACGTGCCACATGCCCACAAACTCGTTTCAACGTCTTCTATCTCGTCGAGAAATAAAATTCTCGGTCAGGTCAACTTATGTAAAAGTCAACATTTAGAACCTTCGAATCATAACTACAATTTCTCGGAACGTAAAAATAAAAGATAGGCTGTCAAAAAGTAACTCGATTCGGGTCATATCAACAGCAACTCGTGTTGATCTTGACGAAGGATGATGATGGCACAGATTGGTCTTCTCGGATGGTGGTGGAATGGATGTTTCGGCTAGCAATCTTATCTAGGACTTTGGTAGAATTTTTGGTAGAGTTTTAGACTAGTATTTTGGCTTAAGATGTGACAAGTTTTTTTTATAGAAAAACAACCTCTTTGTTTCTGCCTAAACCCGGGGGCTTGGTAGATACAGATGAATCCAACTTGATCTTCTGCAAACCTGCTTACTAAGGGGAATACCGGGCGGGCCGGTCTTCTCCTCTCCGATGCCTAAGTTAGTATAGTTGGAATATATATAACTTGAGCACGTATGTAAACAGTGAGAGAGATAAGTTACCTATTAAAGAGGGTAGTTGGGGCCCTTATATAGGTGGTTGGGGGTGAGGGCTGGCCTCACCCTTCGATGTGGGACTGGTTCCCTTCTGTTTGTACATTCTGGTGCCCTCTTTGGCAGGCAGGCGCCCCCGGTCCCAGGGTCCCTGGTGCCAGGATAGAATGCTGGCCCCGAGGCCGGGTGCTGGTGAGCCGGTCCCGGGCCTTGAGCCGGGCCCTGGTGCACTTGCTGCGGGTCTGTGGGCCTGCTGTAGCCTCTCTGCGGCTACTGTCAACAAGTCCCCCAAGTTCCCGGTCAAGTGCAATCTTGAATGGGGACTTAAATCCGTCTTGCTCTTGTCTCGCAGACCCGCAGGGTTACCAACCTAACGGTGCACAGTCCCCCAAGTCCGCGTTGAAGATTGGGCGTGACCGAGGTGAGTACCTGTTACCGATGGTAAGTAATAGTTTACAAGTACGTTTGTAATATAAGTAGTACTGTGCTTAAGTGTTGTGGTGCTATGAGCATGGAGTGGGGTTCACGGGGCCTCGACCGTGCGTTCTGCCATATCGGTGCGAGGCGGAGTTCACGGGAGCTCGACCGGACGTCCTGCCATATCGAGACGAGTCTCGGATGAACTTGCAGACTGGACCTCGACCGGGCGTTCTGCCATATCGGTGCGAGGCGGAGTTCACGGGAGCTCGACCGGGCGTCCTGCCATATCGAGACGAGTCCCGGATGAACTTGCAGACTGGACCTCGACCGGGCGTTCTGCCATATCGGTGCGAGGCGGAGTTCACGGGACCTCGACCGGGCGTCCTGCCATATCGAGACGAGTCCCGGATGAACTTGCAGACTGGACCTCGACCGGGCGTTCTGCCATATCGGCGCGAGGCGGAGTTCACGGGACCTCGACCGGGCGTCCTACCATATCGAGACGAGTCCCGGATGAACTTCCAGACTGGACCTCGACCGGGCGTTCTGCCATATCGGTGCGAGGCGGAGTTCACGGGACCTCGACCGGGCGTTCTGCCATATCGGTGCGAGGCGGAGTTCACGGGAGCTCGACCGGGCGTCCTGCCATATCGAGACGAGTCCCGGATGAACTTGCAGACTGGACCTCGACCGGGCGTTTTGCCATATCGGTGCGAGGCGGAGTTCACGGGAGCTCGACCGGGCGTCCTGCCATATCGAGACGAGTCCCGGATGAACTTGCAGACTGGACCTCGACCGGGCGTTCTGCCATATCGGTGCGAGGCGGAGTTCACGGGACCTCGACCGGGCGTCCTGCCATATTGAGATGAGTCCCGGATGAACTTGCAGACTGGACCTCGACCGGGCGTTTTGCCATATCGGTGCGAGGCGGAGTTCACGGGAGCTCGACCGGGCGTCCTGCCATATCGAGACGAGTCCCGGATGAACTTGCAGACTGGACCTCGACCGGGCGTTCTGCCATATCGGTGCGAGGCGGAGTACACGGGAGCTCGACCGGGCGTCCTGCCATATCGAGACGAGTCCCGGATGAACTTGCAGACTGGACCTCGACCGGGCCTTCTGCCATATCGGTGCGAGGCGGAGTTCACGGGACCTCGACCGGGCGTCCTGCCATATCGAGACGAGTCCCGGAGATGCTAGCCTGCGGGAGGGCCTGTTGGTGCGTGGACTAAGCCAACAGGTACCCCGGAGAATGTTACGGCCGTACTGAGGCACCGGTTAACACTTGCTAGTTCTTCTCAGCTTTTGTTGGTTAAGCGTTGAGGTAATGTGCAGGTTTGTTAGCCTGCGGGGAGACTTGTTCTGTGTTAGAGAAACAATCTGCCCGGTGGAGTGGCGTTGAGATAACGAGTCTCACCATGTATCCCCAAATGTATCACAGTTCAGTGTGATGCAGAGTTTTTATCCTGCTGGACAAGAGTACATGGGTTAGATGTAAGCTCGCCCGGGTTTATAAAGCCCATGCGTTTAGAAGCCTTGAGTTGTTGTTGGCTCGTTCCTGCCCGTAGGCGAAGGAAGGTGACAGCCGGTAGAATGCTTTGGAGTGGGTTAAATGTCACACGGCCGGTGGAATGTCATAGTGCTGGGCGGATCTCGACCGGGCGTTCTGCCATATCGAGACGAGTCCCCCAGTGAAATGCAGCGAAGATGCCACGCAGCCGGTTGAATGATCGTAACCGCGAACTGCCATGGTGCCGGATTGATTCGTAGTTGACTTTCTGGGGAAGCGAGGGGAGTGGACGCCTCGTTGTTCGCTCCTATCTCCCTAACTGCCGCTTGTAAGTGGGACAAGTGGCGGACATGCGATGAAGGGGAGAGCCCATCAGTCCCATCAGTTATGATGGATGGGATCCCTTATCCATGCTGGGACACGTGTCGGCAGGGAGCGGTCTGAGATGGAGGGAATCCACGGCTGGGGTTGCCTTACTTTTCTTGTTGCCCTATTTATTGTCCCCTCTGCTCTCCTCCTGCCACACTTTGCCTAAACCCTTTGCCCTCTGCTCTCCTCCTCCACCTTGCTGCAGATCTGAATTATTTTTGTGTTAGGGTTATGGCGTCTGGGAGATCTGCGTATTATGGCGGCGCAAGCCGCGGGCCCAGAAGGCATGAGCTGCTGGATGGTGATAGGGTGATTTTCTGTGATGAAGCAGTCAGAAGCATGGATGAAAGAGAGATTAGGGAGTTTCGGGGGAAGTGGGACATCGACTCTTCTGTTAAACTTCGAGGCCTGCGTCCTGGGGAACTGGCCTGTAACCCGGAACCGGGCTGAGTTGCTGTTTTCGACGATCAGTTCCGACACGGACTATCGCTGCCGCTGCCGGGATTTGTTCAGTACATGCTGAGCTCACTAAAGCTTTCCCCTAGCCCAGCTTCCGAGCAACCAGTGGAGGCAGTTGCTTGGGCTTGGGTGCCTGTTCCGTCTGAGCTATATGGACTGGCCCACGGTTAATGAATTTCGGGCGCTGTACAAGATCTCCTATTGCAGGAAGGCCCAGTGCAGCGGTTGTGTGAATTTTGCCACGCGGGAATACGGTCCCGCCATCACGCATCTGCCGTCATCGGTTTCAGATGTCTGGAGGAGGTCGGTGGTGCTGGCCGGTGGGAAGTGGCAGCGTACTTGGAGGGGCTATCAGGTGCCCTGGGCTATCAGGTGCCCGGGGCTTATCAATCGATCGGGGACCAGTCGTTCCGGCTGGAGGACTTGGAGAAGCAACGGTTATACCGGTTGTTTGCTCGCTGGGACCATCTGAGCCGGAGCTCCTATAATTTCATCCGATGGAACGTGCTGGAGATATGCGGGATGGGGAGAAAACCTGGTAAGGTGTCTTGCACTTCGCTTTTGCACGGTTGCTTGTATTCTGACCGCTCGACTTATCGGTTTGCAGCTAATGCCCCCCGGCTCGCGCTTAAAATTGAGGAGACTATCGAACCGGATGAAGAGCTTGTAGCCTCGAGATTGATGGAGACGGGGGAGGCGGCCGCGAAGACCGTTATTGATATGGCTACCCAGAAACGCAGGGAGCATGACAGGCCGGTGCCGCTCGTGTTTCCGGACGCTCACTATGGAAGGCGACCGGGCGGTGAGAATAACTCTCCACTCTTTATTCAAGAAGGGCGGTCTATGGGACTATCGGGTCCAGAACCTGTGGCGCGACCGATGGCGGTACGGACCTCGCGGGAGAGGGAAACGGCAGAAATGTTCAGGCACCGTCGAAGCAGCCATGGTGAAGCTCCGGCAAAGAGGGCAAGGGCGCTTGACGCCGGGGCGTCGAGTTCGGCTGGGCCGATCGAGCGGGCGGGAGCTCCGGCCGTGGAGGTGGGTGGTCGAGGGATTCAGGTGCTGGAAGCCAGTCGCAGTTCCGGTGGTGGTCTTGGTAGGTTCGTGGTCGCTACCATCGAAACCTTGGGACTTGACCGGGAGGACCCTGGGACTGGACGATCGGTCGGTTGCACCATGAACTCTTGCAGGAGAAGGAAGAGGCCGATCGGCAGGCTGCTGCCCGAGAAGGGAGGGTCGCGGAGCTGGAGGCGAGGGTTTTGGAGCTGCAGACTCAGGCCGTTGCCCGGGAAGGGAGGATTGCGGAGCTGGAGGCGAGGGTTTTGGAGCTCCAGAGCCAGGTTACAGTGGTCGCCCAAGGAAGGGAGAAGCTCACGGAATCCCAGCTTGCTGAAGTGGCCTATAAGGCTGTTGACGACTTCCGGGAGTCGGTGGAGCTTGAGGAGATGCTGGATGAGGCCCGGGCGAAGGGCATAAGTGATGCCTATCTGGAGTGGAGGGAGAAAGGATGGCTTGATGCCGAGCAGATGGAGGCTGACATAGCCCTAACCGAGATGGTGGAGCAAGAGCAAGCTCTAAAAAGTGGCGGGCCAGGGATTGGGTGCTCCGGAGGCGCTAACTAGCTGTTTACCTTGTACATGCACATCTTGTAACTGCTGTAGTTTATTCTTTAATGCCGTAACTGCGTATTGTAATATTGATGCTAAATACACTGTTGTCCCTCTATGACCGCTATTACTTAGGGTAGAACCGTAGGTGCTGGATATTCCACGGCCGGGTGGAATAGATGCCCTCAGTGTCTATAATGTGGAATGTTGCCGGTCCCACGGCCGCGGTGATCTGGTAGGGCCCTTCCCACGTTGGCTCTAGGGCCGATGGTTTTTTCTGGACCTTCTTCATGACCCAGTCCCCGACTTGTAGCTTTCTCTCCCGGACCCTTCTGTCATAGTACCGGGTGACCCGCTGTTTGTAGGTTTGGTTGCGCATATGCGCCTGGTCGCGGCGCTCCTCAATGAGGTCCAGGTTGAGCAGTAGTCCCTCGGCGTTTGTTTCGGCGTCGTAATTCTCGACCCTGTCGCTGGGTATACCAGTCTCTACAGGGAGTACCGCCTCGCTCCCGAATGCCATGGTGAACGGGGTCTCTCCTGTTGCCTCTGCTGCTGTTGTCCGGATGGCCCATAGCACCGCGGGGAGTTCCTCGGCCCAACATCCCTTCTTGGCATCCAGCTTCTTTTTGAGAAGGGTTTTGATAATGTTGTTGACCGCTTCTACCTGGCCGTTGGTCTGTGGGTGTGCCACTGAGGCGAACAACATCCGGGTCCCCATCGAGGCTGTGTACTGGATAAGATAAGTATTATTGAATTGTGTCCCATTATCCGTGACAATAGTCTGCGGTACCCCGAACCTGCAGTAGATGTTCTTCCATAGGAACTTTTTAACCCGCTCCTCAGTGATCTTTATCAAAGGTTCTGCCTGATAGTCCACTGCCACGATGGCGTACTTGTATTGTCCCACAGCTGTCGGGAAAGGGCCAATGATGTCTAATCCCCATTGTGCGAACGGCCATGGTGCCAACAGGATTGATAATGCGATTGCCGGGGCATGAGGTACAGAGGCGTACATGTGGCACTTGTGGCAGCCGCCTGATATTTTTCTTGATACTGCCGCCATGTCTGGCCAGAAATACCCCGCTCGGAGTGACTTGTGGGATAATGACCTTGCGCTAGAGTGATTACCGCATACTCCTTCGTGGATCTCTCGCATGATAGCCTCTCCTGCTTCTTTTGTCACACACCTTAGCTGGGGGAAGCTGTGCCCTCTTCGGTATAACTGGCCATTGAGGAGACTGTACCGAGCGCACCGGAGGTGTAGCCTCCTGGCCTCTACCGCATCCTGGGGGCTGGTTTTGTCAGTCAAATACTTGACTATTGGATCCATCCAGCTTGGTGGCGCTTCTTCCACCGCAAATATCTCGGAGATGGTTTTGTTTATACTTGGCTTCTGGAGAGTTTCAATTTTTGCTCTCTGGTACTCTGGAGGGTAGTTTCCGGTTGCCAACCTTGCGAGGGCGTCTGCATGCCTATTTGCCTCTCGGGGAATGTGTTGGATCGTGGCGCCCTGGAACGGCTCAATCAGGGTTTTGGCCAAAGCCTGGTAGGAGGATAGCTGGGGATCCTTGACCTCAAACACCCCGTTCATCTGGTTTACCACTAAGCTGGAGTCGCTGTATATCTCCATGGACGAGATTCCCAGCTCCTTGGCCAGTTGCAAACCGGCTATGAGGGCCTCATACTCGGCAGCGTTATTGGAGGTGCTAAAAAGGAACCGTAAGGCATACTCGTACGATTGGCCATCAGGCGAGGTTATCATGACACCGGCTCCGCTCCGCTTGGTCGTTACGGAGCCGTCCACGTAAAGTTTCCAGCCGGTGGGGAGGCATGGTTCGGTCTTTATGGTTCGCACTGCCTCGGTGTCCTTGTACCGGGCGGGGTACGCTTCTACCGCCATTGGGGTGAGCTCACATATGAAGTCCGCAGCTGCCTATCCCTTGATGGCCGTTCGCGGGGCATAAGTGATGTCGAACTCTCCCAATTCAACTGCCCACCGCACGAGCCTACCGCTGGTGTCTGGTTTTTGCAGGATCTGCCGCATAGGGTGATTGGTATATAAGGTGATGGAATGAGCCTGGTAATAGTGCCAGAGCTTCCTGGCACTAACAATTAAGGCCAGGGCCAGTCTCTCAATGTCGGGGTACCGTCCCTTGGCTCCAGTAAGTCCCTTTCCCGCATAGTATACCGGAAGTTCGAGCGTGTCTTCCTTCCTGACGAGGGCCGCGGAGACGGCCGTTGCGGATGCAGCTATGTAGAGGTATAACATTTCGCCAGTACTGGTTTGGATAGGAGAGGCACTGCAGACAGATATGCCTTGATAGACTGGAATGCCGCTTCATGCTCCGCTGCCCAGTGGATTTTCCTGGTCTGTTGTGCCTTGAGCAGCTTGAAGAACGGGGCGCACTTGTCGGTTAGTCGGGAGATAAATCTGGCCAGGGCGGCTAATCGGGCGGTCAGCATCTGGACCTGGTTTCTCTCTCCTGGCGTTTCCATATCTAAAATTGCCTGGACCTTCAGTGGGTTGGCTTCTATCCCTCGCTGGCTGATGATGTGGCCTAGGAACAGGCCCTCTGAAATCCCGAAATTACACTTCTTTGGGTTTAAGCGCATTCCGAATTTGAGCATCTTACCGATGACTACGGCCAAATCCCGGACGTGGGCCCCTGCAGTCAAGCTTTTGACCAGCATGTCATCTACGTAAACTTCTACGGTTTTACTTATTTCTTGCTCCAGCATTCGGTTCACCGTCCGCTGGTAGGTGGCTCCGGCATTCTTCAGACCGTACGGCATCCTCTTATAACAGTATGTGCCTCGGTCGGTTGTGAATGACGTGTGCTCTTCATCATCCGGGTACATCCTAATCTGATTGTACCCGGCGTAGGCGTCCATGAAGCTGAGCAGCTTAAAACCGGACGTGGAATCTATGAGTTGATCAATCCGGGGGAAAGGACAGCTTCCCGGTTTAGATTAGTGAAATCCACGCACATACGCCACTGGCCGGTTCCCTTCTTCGGCACCATGACCACGTTAGCGAGCCAGCGAGGGTACTGGACTTCCCGGATGAAACCTATGCCCTTTAGTTTCTGTACCTCTTCTCTGATCGCCTCATATTTTTCCGGGCTGAAGGACCTCCTCTTTTGCCTCACCGGGAGAACGTTGGGCAATGAGTTTAGTTGGTGGACGGCTATCTCCGGGGATATGCCCGGCATGTCCTCGTAGGACCATGCGAAGACCGAACTGTTGTCTCGGAGGAAGGCGATGAGCTCTTGCCTGACAACCGGGTCGAGCTGTGTCCCTATCACCACATTTCGCTCCGGGTGGTCTGCCGAAATGCAGATCGCTTCGGTTTCTTCCACGGCCGAAGGTGGCTCTAGCTTTTTCTTGACTGAATCGGAGTCATCGCGGGGGTCAATACTTAGATCCGGCACTGGCGCTTGCTGAGTGGCCGTGAAGACCTCGGCCCGCTTCCTCCCGTGGGTCAGGGCCTCCGCATAATATTTACGGGCGATCCTCTGGTCCCCACGTATAGTAATAACTCCGGTTGGTGAAGACATCTTCAGCATCAGCATATGGCCGGCTATAAACGTTTTGAGCCTCCACAACCCTGGTCGACCGATTATGCCATTGTACGACGACAGGCAGTCGACAATGATGAACTCTAAATGCTCCTTTTTCGTTCTGTCTCTCTCGCCGAAGATGAGCGGTAGGTAATCCGACCCCAGAGGCTGGACAACTTCACCGGAGAAGCTTATAAGCGGCTCGTTATCCTGGGATAACTTGTTCCTTCCTCTCTGCAACCCTTTGTACGCGTCTCGGAACATTACGTTGACAGAGGCTCCGGTATCGATCAGCATACGACTGGTTATCCAGTGGTCTATTTGGACCGTAATGAGGAAGGGGTCGTTGTGCGGTTGGATCAAATCCTCCGGCTCTTCCTCCTCGTAGAAAGTGACCGAGTTCCATCCGGTTTTAGCGGCTTGGTCGCTTCTTTCTCCGAAGGCGTACACCTCCTTCCCCCGGATCGATCTTAAGCACCGCTTCTTTGAGCTCCGGGTGAGCCGATCTATATGGCCCCCGCCGTGTATCATGTTAATGCTCCCGTGTACCTCGATCCCCCCGGGAGCGCGGGTGCTTATAGTTTCTACCTGTCGAGCTCGCGGTCGGTCCTTGTTGGGGTCATTCGGGCGGGCCTGGTCGTTCACGACCGCTTTCTGGTCACCAGTCCGAAGGGCTAGATCTTGGGGTTTTCCTGCTGGCGTAATAGCTAAGGCCCGCGGTGGTCGCCCTGCTGGCGTAGCTGCCAGGGGCTGTGTCTTCTCCCTGGTCGGGAACCGTGGTCACCGCCTCGCCGGGGTTGCCACTCCTCCCGTACCTCCGCTTTCCTGGTGGCTGCAGGTGCACGGTTGCGATCTAGTCACCCGGTCTTGCTTCCACGGGATGGCGGTAGGTCGTCCGATATTCGCTTGGGCGCCTTATCCCCATACGTCTCATTCTCTGCCTGAGCGTGCCTGACGGCTACGGTCATCAGCTCGTCGTACCCCAGCGGCTCCTGTACTAGTAAATTGTACGAAAGTTCCCCAGGTCTTAAACCCTGCTGGAAGGCCATCCCTGCGATCTGCTTGTCCAGGTTCCTGACCCCGGCCGTGGCGATTTGCCACCGGTTAACGAAGGTGCGTAGCGGCTCGTTGGCAGTCTGCATGCAGTCAAAAAGGATCGTTGATGTTTGGGCTGCCCTGGCTCTGAGGATGAACCGGCCGACAAACTTATCAGCCAACCGCTCGAAGGTTTCGACTGAGTTCACTGGTAGCTCGTAGAACCAATTCAACGCCTCCCCCGAGAGCATCTCTTGGAATATGTTGCAGCACATGGCATCCGAGTAGCCCCTTGTCCCTGCTTGTGACTTAAAACTGTCCAGGTGCTGGTATGGGCAGCTCGTTCCTGAATATGTCAACTTCAGAGGCCTTTGGTTTCCAGATCTTCCCGATTCCCTAATTCGGCGCGGGAAAGGTCCAATACGCTCGTTGAACCGCGCACCGCCCCGCGGTTGCCCTGCCATCCTCTCGCTGGTCTCCATGCGGCCCTTTATGTCTGACACCGAGGCGGAGAGCGCCTCGAGTGTCCGTGCGGTAGAGCTTTCCTGCTCGCTTGCCGCTTGGCCCATGCGGTACGGGGGCTCGGCCGGGCCGGAGTTTTTCAGAGCTTCCGAAAAGAGTGGCGCGGTCACATGTACGGTCCTTCTTCTTCCCGTGGCCTGCCCTACCTCAAGATGCGGGAATTCGCTAGCCTTGCTTGCTGGCCGCGGTGCTGCTCGAAGAGTGCCCTGCTGACCCTCTCGCTCCAGAGCCGCCAATAGGGCAGTGTTCACCGCCTTCAATTCCTGGCGTCGGGCCTCCGCTCTTAGTCGATCTTGATCGCCCTCTTCTCGCAAGCGCTCGACCTCTGCTTTCATCTTTTTTATTTCTTCTGTACCATACCGGTCGGGGTTTTCTGACTCCTGGCGATCATGAGCCCTGTCTTGGATGGGAGAAAGGGCGAACCTCGCACCGACCTCAGCCTTTATGTTACGGGCCGGGTCGGGGAACTGAATTCGCGCTCTCGACTTTCCGTCTCGGTCGGGGGAAAGGACGAACCTCGCACCGTCCGCAGCCCCTGTACCTTGGGCCCGGTCGGGGAACTGAATTCGCCCTTTCGGTCCTTCCGTGCTGGCTTTTATCTTCCTTCCTTCCATAGCTTCCGGACTGCGGATGTAGCTACCTCTCCAAAGGATCAATAGAGTTCTACTCTCCGGTAGAGCAATACCCACTTTTTGAACGTATTCCCACAGACGGCGCTAATTGTTTCTGCCTAAACCCGGGGGCCTGGTAGATACAGATGAATCCAACTTGATCTCCTGCAAACCTGCTTACTAAGGGGAATACCGGGCGGGCCGGTCTTCTCCTCTCCGATGCCTAAGTTAGTATAGTTGGAATATATATAACTTGAGCACGTATGTAAACAGTGAGAGAGATAAGTTACCTATTAAAGAGGGTAGTTGGGGCCCTTATATAGGTGGTTGGGGGTGAGGGCTGGCATCACCCTTCGATGTGGGACTGGTTCCCTTCTGTTTGTACATTCTGGTGCCCTCTTTGGCAGGCAGGCGCCCCCGGTCCCAGGGTCCCTGGTGGCAGGATAGAGTGCTGGACCCCGAGGCCGGGTACTGGTGAGCCGGTCCCGGGCCTTGGGCCGGGCCCTGGTGCACTTGCTGCGGGTCTGTGGGCCTGCTGTAGCCTCTCTGCGGCTACTGTCAACACCTCTTTATATAGGAGAAAGCTTTAAGCTTTGCCGGCAGCAATAAGGAAAAGAAATCGTAATCCGAGTTGGTTTAGGTGCTCTTGCCGGCATCTCCTATTCTCTTCTAGATTGTTCTGTGCGTTTTCCTTGTGGACCGGCTGCATCTCTTCATGGACTCCTCTAATGGACTTGCAGCCGGTTGCTTGATGGTTTCTCAGCTCAAGGTCCGATAGCAGCCTCTAAACACATTCGGAATGCTTGCTTTCCTCCTACCGCTAGGAATCCTTGCTCCACTCGGCTTGCATGTGCTTGGTTGACTTTTCCTTGGTCTTCACACATTTGGAACGCGTCATGGTCTTCCTTGGTGCTCTAGGATATGTCTTTCACGATTGCAGCCACTTGGAGAGTCAATTGGAAACTTCTCGGCATGGAGGCATCTTCTCGGCATGGAGGCATCTTCTCGGCAACTTCCTGGTGCTCGCAGGTTGCTTGGCTGGCGCGCGCGCATGTGCGCTCAAGCTGGTGCGTGCTGGCATGCAAGGCAGGGACATGAACGAGGCATCTTCTCGGCTGCTGGCGAGGCTCTGGTGGCATTGGTTGGCAACAATAGGCAGGAAGGTGCACGCAAGCATGGGTGGACATGTGCGTGGTAGGTGCCAGTATCCGATACGGCATGCCCGTATCGGATACGTCCTGACATAGGGTAAACCTCGGCGGATACGCCTGGGATAGGTCATCGGATACGTCTGGCCTAGTCATGGATATGTGTCGGACACGAGATGCCCATGTCCGATACGTCTCGGCGGCGTGGGTGTCATCATGCGCGTGCTGTGCTGCGGCATATGCTGCAAATCGCCAAGGCTAGCATTGCAGCTTATCTGCAGGGACTGAGCTGAAATTTTGACATTCTCTCGGCAGATTTGACCTTTGCGTCTTCAATCTAGCGTAACTTCCTTCTCGTAGCAGCTATTGATGTGATTCTAAATTCCCTGGAAATTACACTCATAGATCATTCTAAGCATATGTGGCACGCCATCTAGTTCCAAATGAGCTGTTTTGAGGAATTTCTGGAAGTCGAGTGATGTGTTCAGGAAAATCCTGAAACTTGCTGGATCCGAAATTACATAGCATTTTCCGGCAGTTTCATAAGCTCCAATTCTTCTAACTCTTTCCATTGCTCGATCATATATGTATGTACTGCTCATAAGAGAAGAAAAACCCATCAAAAGCACTTTGGAAGATTTACAGAATCACCGAAACATATAATGACTACGATTTTCAGCTTTTTGTCAATTTTCTGTAATCTTCCAACTTTTAAGCACATTTTATGTAAAACTTTACCAAAGTTCCCGACTCTTAATTATGACTCGATCTTAGATAAATAAAGGTAAAAGAAAAATATAAACGAGGGTTTTAGAAATTATAATCGTCACATTTTATGCTCCTATCATCAATCAACTTCCAAAACTGCGTCTTTTGTAACTTTCTTACCAATGCATCATTTTCTCTACCATCTAACTTATAATAAACTTTCATATAAACTTCTTGAAAAGCCAACATATTGCACTTTATTTGCACATTTCCCACCTCTTCTTTATGCTCTTCTTCCCGATTTTGCTCCTCTTGTTTATCCAACTGCTCTGTCTGCTTCTGTCTCACTATATTTAACTTTATTCTACGTGCTGGAGCTTTTTTTCTTGTCCATTGCCGTGAAACAATTGGCATATCTGCTACTGCCTGAAAACACAGTAACATAATCATAATCCACACACTAGCTACATAATCTGCTACTGCCTAAAAAACACAGTAGCATAATCAACAAATTATCAGGTTCTGCTACTGCCTAAAAAACAACACTATGACATAATCATAATCAACATAATAACACAATAGCATAGTCAAACAAAGTAGCTAGCATAATCGCTACCCTTTCAAAACACAGTAGCATAATTTGATTTCTACTAAGAGCATTACAGTCATTCATTATAACCAGTACAAGACTACAACAGGTGACAAAGAGTAGCAATAAAGAAGCAAGAAACTACCCATAAATTTTTACAATGAAGTATACACTCCTTCAAAGGTAATAAATACAAGAATTTAGGATCACCCCAGCTCATCATTGTTAGCCACAACAAAGTCCAAACAACTTCAATAAAAAGCTAAAAACAGAACCAAGTATCCCCAAAGTCCCCAATATAGGAGATAATATAACAATGTAGCTAGACTCCCAAACCATTCACAACTCAACAACTACTCACATGGCTACTCTATTGCCTCTCCTCTTCTTCCTCCTCCTCCAACCCCTCTTCTCCATTGCCAATGTCCATAAACACAACCAACTTAAACCAGAGCTCATCTCCCAAACCATTTTTCTCAACAACACCCTACCAACTCTCTACTTTGAAGTAACCAAACCCATTAATCTAGTTCCCAAAAACCAATATCCTTGTAGCATAATCATTTCTTTAAAACTTAAGGTTTTGAAACCATTTTTTACAGGAGCACATGAATGCAGGTTTATGAATTTACAATTTATAGTATAAACACTGAAGACAACATCAATGACGGTTTACGACTTACCTTATCACTATCCATTGATCTTCTTTAAACCAAATCGTTTCTTGCTACTGCTACTGCTAGTGGTACTTCACATGAAAGATAGCTAGTATAGCCTCCAACGTGCCACAAAACCTGTCAATTTAGTCAATTCGTTATCGAAATTGATTCATACAAGTCTAGCTTTTGCTACTGTGCTACTGTGCAGTTTTCCAAAAAAAAAAAAAATTAAATCAAATCAAAATTTGTACTGTACTACTGAACGATTGAAGACGAAGAAGAAGGATATTTGATGCTATTGTGTCAATTGCTCGCATGAAGGTTCACGGCTTTACCTAATCACGTTCCATATAACTTCTTCAATCTCCTTTTTTTTTGCTGCGACTGCTCGATATCTCACTAATCGTTGGTCTTCTACTGCTCGTTGGTCTGCTACTGCCTCTAGCGTGCTACAAAACATGTTGATTTAGCGAAGCCATTATCGAAATCGATTGACAGAAGCCTAGGGTTAGATTTACCCCAAAAAAAAAATCAGAATGAATTTTACAATTGAACTGCTACTGTTACTCACCGATTTGAGTTTCACAGGTTGAAGACGAAGAAGAAGAGAGGATATCGATGTGGTCGATGCCTTCTGAAACGAGTTTTAGGGACGGAGAGATTGCTGCTACTAAGAGAAAGCAATTTGGAATTTTGGGAGAAAATGGTCGATGCCTTCTGAAACTGAGATTTGGGGGCTAAATTAAAGCATCAGTGGCAGACTAGTAGTTTTACTAAAACTCAGTGGTTTTTTTGTCATTTCGTCTTCCGGGTCGGAATCAGGCCTGCTTTATTTTCCTGTTGGGCCTGGACTGTTGTCCTGACTGATTTGTATGACAAATATTAAAAGTGAGTTTTCTATATTGAGAAATTTGGTTAGGTGCGATCGAGTAACTAACTAAAAACTGTGTCTATATGGATGTGTGCATTAAGTATCTAAGAGAGTGCATTAAAAACTTCTCAGAAAGAAAAACAGACGTTGTGGTCGATTAATACCAAGGTATTCAAAATCGATAATATCGGCGAAATATCGCCGATATTTTCGTTTTTCCGTGGGATCGATATTTCGATTCAATTCTTTCAGTTTCTCGTCGAAATTTCCCTATATTTTCCGATATTTCCGATATTTCACCGATTTTCCCGATTTTCCGGCGAAATTTCCGAAATTTCCGATATTTTAGTACTTGGTTTGCTGGTTTGCTGGTTTGCTGATTCTATCACCATGTGTGCTGCACTGCTGCTAGTTTCATTTCTGTAAGCTAATTGCTACTCCAAATTTTGTGAACTTTAATTTAGTTGAAGCCAGCACAATCAGCTGAGGTCTTCAACCCATACTATAACCCATTGTTTTCGTGTTGGTATACAAGCAAATACAAACATCATGGTTTGTTTTTGGTACAGAGTCGCCGACACTTCCGAGTATCTGGTGATCACGGGTGCATGGGTTGATGACCTGAAGATCAGAAAGAAGGCATGGATCCTCCCCGGTCAGACCTGCACCATCATAGAGCTCTCTCCGGTTAACTACACCTTCAATGTCCAAGCCATGAGCGCCGAGAAGCTCCCATTTGTCCTTCCAGCCGTCTTCACTATCGGCCCCCGCGTCGACGACATGGAAGCCGTCGTGAAGTACGCTAAGCTCCTCTCAAACCACGAGAAGAACTCGAAACACGTCGAGGAGCTGGTCCAGGGAGTCATTGAGGGAGAAACTCGTGTGCTCGCGGCCTCGATGACGATGGAGGAGGTGTTCAAGGGTCTTCTTCTTGTACTGAGTTCATTTTCCACCGAGTTGAGAGTAAAACCCTACTGAGCTAAACTCGAGGTGTTATATATGGGAGGGAAGAGAAACTGGTTTCGGCATTTTGGCGCGGGTTTTGAAAAATGTGCTGGGCCGGCCCAAACATGATTTTAGATCAATAAAAGGAACCGCCCACACATTTTTGGCCAATGATTGAACCTTTAATTTTTGTAATTCTTTTTTCAAGGAAAGTTCGAGACTTTGGGTATTTTCTTCTCACAATATTTTTGTAATTCATGCAGGTCACAATATTTTCTTCTCACATATAATCGATAACATAGCATAAAACAACCTTAGAAAGTTTCAATACAAATTTCCATGTATTTCTTATAGTTTCCGTCGTTTTTGTTAAAATTTCTAATGGATCGATATTTTATCGATATTTCGGTCGAAATATCCGTATTTTGAAACATCGATATTTCCTCGATATCCGATATTTTACTCCTTGATTAATACATCAGATGGCAACGGATCAACGATAACAAATAGTGAATCGGACGACCCAGAAGACACCCGGCCAAACCCGGCCCATCGACAACATAGCACACCGACCTATAGGTCTATATAGTAAAATTACCGATAAACCATATATATAGACCCAGCTAGACTCGCCTTTTGTTTTATTCTCTTCCTCCAAATAAAGCTTCACCGCCTCGACACTGCAATCGAGAGGTATGTTACTCCAACTCTCTTTCTTTCTTTTCGAATCAAAATTGAATCTGATTGCTTCCATGAATGGTTTTGGTCTGGGTAGATGGAAATTGGCAGAATAAGTGAAGGATACATGAGATTGAAATGTTAATGACAAAAAATTCGAAGCGATCTGAGAGATCTGTCAAATTTGACAGACGATATACTGATTTTGTTATTTAAAAAAAAAATTAACAATTGATTTGTTTCCAAGAATACTAATTTCTGTTCAACAATACGAATTCCAATATGCTTACCCTCGTTTTTTTCCTGCAGAATCCTTGAATCATGGTTAGATTCGCTGTTGAACGAGAAAGACAGCCTCTGGAACCAATCATGTCTAGATTAAATAACTATTTCGTTAAATTAGTTGGCGCAGACGAAGTGAGTGGTGGAACCCCGGTCCCCCAGAACAATCTCTTGATGAGATTTCAGTTAATCAAGCAAAACGGACTGCCCCTCTCTACTGAGGCTACGTATAATGAGGAGGACATTATTGCTGAGAGAGAGATGATGTTCCCTTCCACCGATTTGGACCTCGAAAGGCCTCAGTATTGCCGTTCGGAAAAGAGACTGTTGTGTGATGAAATACATTATCCCCTGTTTGCCCTGAGGGTGCCGTCAAATGAGCATCCGACAATCATCACAGATATATATACAGTGGCTGAAGATACTGTTACTGTTCCTGGGCTGGCTATTCTTGTCGGGATAGGGGACACTATTCTTCAAGAGCCATACAGGCCTCCTTATGTTGATGGTTGGCTGACAGTTGATGATACTTTAATGAAAGAATTCCTATGTACTAGCAGAAATCCTATGTGACCAGGGTGATATAAAACCTATTTACTTGCCTACTTTATTTCGGGACTCGAGAAATTGTTCTTTATGCTTAGTTTCAATTTCTCATCATACTGGATGTGCAATCTTCTATTTTTATTTTTCTTTACCCTAAGAAACTTTGGTTGATTTATAATGCTTTGCTACAGAAAACGGAAACAAGTTTGGTAAAATTTATCATCACTATACTACCCTGTTATGTAGTGTATACTTGCATTGCAATTTAAGTCATTATTCTGTTACTCTGTACAGCAGACCACTGCTTTTTAAGAATGAGAGACATAAAGAAAGGTTCCCTATTTGAAGTCTTACTCTGTACTGTAAACCACTGCCAGAAGGTGTGCTATGGACCTACACTGTTCTGAAATCGACTGGATACATGGAGTGTATGTGTGCTATCCCTGTACTTTTTGTAAGCACAGCAAATCTATGCTATGAAGTAGGATGCTAAGAGAAGCCGTTTATGGGGCATGTGGATCACTGCATTGTATGATCGGAGAACTCAGAGGGTCTATGGACTTGTTTATTTTGGTTTTATTGGGAGAAGGTTTCATAGTGTTGAATTCTGTTAGCTTGTAGCAATGATAGAGAAGTGAGAGATTCTGAGTACGAGGGTTGCTGGAAAAAATAGGTTAGAGTTCGCCTAGAATTCTGATACTTTCTGTTTATGTGGTACTTGAGGTAGTGGAGATGAAAGTCTTATTGAACCATTGATTAGTGAGATATGCACTTCCTGCTTCTTCTTTTTTACTGAAATAATTACAACAATTTATAAATACACAACGGGATGTACACTGTTTATTTTCCCCTTCTATTATTTTCTGCCTTGTTTGACATATGCTATTTTATAGTCTTGGGCCAGCTTTAAATAAGCAAGTGAAATAGATTAGGTTCAAAAAGAAATAGAGTTTGTTTTTATACATTGTAGTGTCACGGGATGAGTTCTTCGCAACTTCAACCACCGTGCGGCCTTAGAGTCGATCGCCCACTCGATGCCTCTAAGTCAGCCTTCCTCGATATAGCGCAGCGGAATTGAACCAACACACTTGCTATGATGCTAAGGATGCTAGAGAATGAGGGAAATGAGGTTGTATTGAATTTCTAAGAGACTTTACAAGAATCTGAAATATTCCTAAAACTGATGTTTGCCTCCTGCCTGGCCAAAGTTGCCTTGGCAGCCTATATATAGAGGCAGCTAATCTGCCCAAGAATGTTCTAGACCTAGCTAGATACATTGACTCTCTAGAATCTTCTATACACATCTAGAGACGTCCTAGACTATACAAGCAAGTCCTAGAAGGATCTAGACACACTGAGGTTCAGCTGGAATCCTCCGGAATGCGCTGCGCGCTGTTGCCTGCCCTTGCGTGCTGCTGCGCGCCCTGGCACACTGCTGCCTGCCCCTGCGCGCGCCTGCGCGGCCCTGTATGGCCCTGCGACGCCCCTGCGCGGCCTTGCGCGCCCCTGCATGCGCCTGCTCGGCCCTGCGTCGCCCTGCACCGTGCTGCACTGCCCTGTGCAGCCTCGTCCCGCGCTGCACCACCCTTGCTAGTGCTGCGCCATGCCCCGGAGTGGCCTAGACATGCCCGGAAGCTTCTGGAATTCCCCGCAGATGCCCACGATCTTCTGTAACATTCCGGATCCACCCGAGGGTCTTGGCCTCTTGTCACGGACTGAGCCTTGCTCATGGACGGTCCGTGACATTCTCCCCCACTCGAGTCGGCGACGTCCTCGGCGCCGTTGCGACCCGACCTTCCACTTGAGCCCCGCGATCTCGACATCGTCGCTGCGAGCTCCCCATACTCGTCCACCACGAGCTTGTCCTCGGTTGGCCACGAGGACACTCCTCGACTTGCCTTGGGTGATGGCAGCTCCTTCCGCTCGACATAGTGCCCAGCATCCTTCGGGATCCACACCTTGCGCACCACACGCTTGGCTCCGATGCTCCCCACTGTCTTGTCTACTGAAGTCGCTTGCGCTCGTTGAGGCTCACCATGCCCCGCTGCCTTGGCATCCTCGCGATGGGTTTTCTCTTGGCCTTTGAATTTCCTCCTGAAAATATTATTATTTTCCATGTTTCCCTGGTGCCAAGTAGAATTAAGCCCGACAGCCATACTATAGACACTATAGTCCACGTCTCGTCGCTGTCGCCTCGCAACCTTGTCTATCCCCTTCGATGCCTTATACAACTGCGTACGCGCGAGCTCCTTCGGCTGCTGCCTATCCTTGGCCGCTACCCATGCAGCATGGCTGCCCTCCTCGCAGCCTGACACCTCCGTGCTTAGAGTCAGGGGCTGCTGCTGCCCGAACACCAACTCTTGTGGGCTTGCTCCCATTGACTCACTAGGCTGCATACGATAAAAATCCACACTCGGACTCATCCTTGGCTCGGTTAGAATGGGAAGGGTTTCCAACGGCCCTCCCAGATGCTGCTGCTCCAGCCCGGTCTTCCGGCTTGGGACTTCCGCAATCAAGATCTCCTCTCCTTGCTTGCGAAGTTTCCTACGCACAGCATCTCCCCGATTTGAGACATCCGCAGGCAAGATCTCCTCTCCTTGCTTGCGATGCTCGATTTGCTCAGCACCTTTCCGGCTTGAGCCATCTGCAACCGAGATCTCCTCTCCTCGTTTGCGATGCTCCTTCCACTGAACAGGCGCCACTCCACAAGGCGCCCAGGAAGTTGGCTTCACTTCGGCCTCCTTCCTTGCTCCTATGAGCTGCATGGCCGACAGGTAGTGCGTCTCCTCCCTTGCTAACCCTATAGGCTCCACGCAAGGCCGCCCCTTAGCTGCCGCCATGGTCCCCTCCCTTGCCTGCCTCTTCATAGGCACTGCGCAAGGTATGTCTCCTTCTGCCGCTATGCAGAAGAGCTTGCTGGAAGGAATGGGAAATGCTCGTTCCTTCTCCATGAACTCGAGCCCGATCACTGCACCATAGTCGCTCATCTTCACTACGGTGAAGTCTACTTTCCCCTTCCAAGCACCGATGTGCACCCCCACATCGCGTGCAACCCCAACGATGGGTATGGCAGGTGAGTCTACCTTCTTCACACTGCCGGCTTCCTTCGTGACTCGGAGTCCAAGCTTCCTCGCTTCCTCCGACGCCATGAAGTTATGCGTGGCTCCGCAATCTACTAAGGCATGAACCATCGTGTCGCCCACCTTGACATCGATGAAAAGCGGCCCTTCTTCCGCTTTCTGCCCCTTCTGCGGAACACATGCCTCCGCGGCATTCAGCAACCGGATACTCCCCATCCTTGCTGCTGAATCCTCTTCTTCCTCGGGGAGGGATTCTTGTAACTTCATTGCTTTGAGGGCTCTCTTCTGCGGACAGTCGCGCATCCTATGAGCTCCGTCGCACAGGTAGCACTTCAATCCCCATGGCTTGCCTGTCGACCTATCTTGCCCCTCGGTCCTCCACGCCTTCGGCCTACTCGACTCTGGCTCATCTCTCGGCTTGTCTCCCCCACTCTTCTCACTGCTCGGCTTCTTCCCCTTGTGCCTCGAGTCATCTTGGTGGCTGACGTTGAACTCGATCAACGACTCGGCTGCGGCAATAGCTTGAGACAATGTCTGCACCTGCCTCCGCTGCAGCTCGAGCTTGGCCCAGTTTTGAAGTCCACTCATGAAGTACATGAGCTTGTCTTCCTCCGGCATGTTGGGCACTTCAAACAACAAACTAACGAACGTATTGACATAGTCCTTGACGCTGCTAGTTTGCTTAAGCCACCTCAATTTCTCCTTTGCCTCGTACCTTGCATTTTGGGGATAGAAGTGTAGCATGATGTCCTCCTTGAACTCCTTCCAAGTAGCGAGGGTGAACGTGCCTTCCTCAATCTCCATACTCCTCCGACGCCACCACATAAGTGCATCGTCGGCTAGGAACAATGTAGCCATCGAAATCTTGGACTCGTCTTCGTCAACCTTAAGATACTTGAAATACCTTTCCATATTCCACAAGAAGGTATCAAGTTCTTTCGCCTCCCTCTTCCCGTTGAAGGGTTTGGGCTTAAATGAGTCCAATGCCTTCGCGTCCCTCGGACCCTGCGACTTCCCTAGAGCAGCTTCCTTACAAAGCGCCCAGTCTCCCTTAACCTCCTTCACTTCCTCTCGGAGTGCTGTGAGCCCTGCTGTGACTTGGTCGAGTCGCTCTTGGACCTCTCTCCGGATAGTGTCTGCCATCATATTGAGTGCGCCGTGCATACTCTCTCGCAACTCCTCCATTATGGCTGCGATGTCGTCCTGCTTCACGACGTCCTCCTCAAGTCGAGTGTCGAACTCGACCACGGCTGTCTCCATCCTTTCCAGCCGAGTATCCAGGGCAGCTATCAGGTCCTTGGCGGTCTTCTTGCCACCAGCAACCGCCCCGGTCTGCTCCACAACTCCTTCTCCAGCCATCTTCTCCTCTTGGTGTTGTTCACGAACAGCCTTGTATCGAACACGCCCTTTGTATCGGATACGTTGGATCTGCTACCAACTTCTCGGTCACGGATACGAGCTCAGGTGTCGGATACGTTGGCTCTGATACCAACTGTCACGGGATGAGTTCTTCGCAACTTCAACCACCGTGCGGCCTTAGAGTCGATCGCCCACTCGATGCCTCTAAGTCAGCCTTCCTCGATATAGCGCAGCGGAATTGAACCAACACACTTGCTATGATGCTAAGGATGCTAGAGAATGAGGGAAATGAGGTTGTATTGAATTTCTAAGAGACTTTACAAGAATCTGAAATATTCCTAAAACTGATGTTTGCCTCCTGCCTGGCCAAAGTTGCCTTGGCAGCCTATATATAGAGGCAGCTAATCTACCCAAGAATGTTCTAGACCTAGCTAGATACATTGACTCTCTAGAATCTTCTATACACATCTAGAGACGTCCTAGACTATACAAGCATGTCCTAGAAGGATCTAGACACACTGAGGTTCAGCTGGAATCCTCCGGAATGCACTGCGCGCTGTTGCCTGCCCTTGCGTGCTGCTGCGCGCCCTGGCACGCTGCTGCCTGCCCCTGCGCGCGCCTGCGCGGCCCTGTATGGCCCTGCGACGCCCCTGCGCGGCCTTGAGCGCCCCTGCATGCGCCTGCTCGGCCCTGCGTCGCCCTGCACCGTGCTGCACTGCCCTGTGCAGCCTCGTCCCGCGCTGCACCACCCTTGCTAGTGCTGCGCCATGCCCCGGAGTGGCCTAGACATGCCCGGAAGCTTCTGGAATTCCCCGCAGATGCCCACGATCTTCCGTAACATTCCGGATCCACCCGAGGGTCTTGGCCTCTTGTCACGGACTGAGCCTTGCTCATGGACGGTCCGTGACAGTAGTGCCTGTTTTTGAATTAAGAAGATGTACTTCCTGCCATTGTCATGTTATGATTTCGCAGTCAGAGTATTCTCACTTGTCTGCAGGCTGTAGCAGAGAATAATAAACAAAGTGTTTGTTAACTTTCTTTGTGCATTCTTATTTTGTAGAAATTCATGAGAAGCCTTATGTCTGGGCTGGCGTATTGCCATTCACATAACGTCTTGCTGGGATCTACAGTGTACTCCAAAGCCATCGACATGTGGGGAGCAGGTTGTATATTCGGTGAGATGTCGGGCAAACTGAGTCCCCTCTTCGGTCGTGCTAACAAGGGGAAAGATGGTTTCTTTGAAAATGATGATTTTTCTGAGAATGATGATGCGGGAGATGATTTTTCTGAGAATGATAATGTGGGGGAGGATTTTTCTGAGAATGATGATGTGGGATATGGTATCACTGAGAATGATGATGCAGGATGTGATATTACTGAGAATGATGATGCGGGGGGAGGTGGTTCTACTGTGAATGAAGTGCTTGAAAAGATTTTCAGGTGCCTGACTTCATGATCCTTTTAAATATTTTGATATGCGATGTAATTGGTTGCCTGTTTTTTGCATTAATTGCTACTTTATTAATGTTAATGATTATATCTAAAGGAATGTGGTGAACCTTTATTAGTGTGATTTGTTGTAAAAAAAACTATAACTTCCCTTCTCATTTTGGGGAAACAAGTCTGATTGGTTCAAATATTTCTTAATTTCATAAAAATATTATATCTAATGTTATTATAAGAAGAAGAAAAAAAATGAAAGAAACAAGCCAACATTTTTTCTTTTTTCTTTTTGGCCAGAAAATAAAAAAGAAAATAAGAAAATAAAGTTTGAATTCATTGGATTGACTACTGCTAAATTTGGCAAGAGACTGCTACCTATATGTAAGATTTCGGCAGGTGGGCAACAAAACTCATTCCAGCATTCTAGCACATTCCAAACTAATCCACTCACATAAATCAATGCCTAATACAAATTAAAATTACCTCCCCTTCAACATATTGTTACTTTTTTGTTTCTTTTTCTGCCACACCTGAGGATTTTAGCACAAAAGATTCATCCTCACAGTATGGCAAGGCACCTGGGCAACATCAATAATCTGTGATTTTGTTTGGTGGTATACTATCATGCCAAGAAAAATGTAATTTGGAAGCGCAGGGGCTTGATCTGCTGATTGCCTTACTAGAATAAATATGTAATTTGGAAAAGCATGTATATAACTATATATATTCTCTGTAGTCCATTGGTAGGTATGTGTATATATATCCTACTTTAATCTGCAATCCAACATAAGCAAGTAGCAATTGATCATCATCGGGAACAAAAAGGGGAGGTTCAAATTAGAGTTTAGCATTTACTGTGTCATTTTACAGAACCTCTACCAGAAAACTTGTTAATTCCCGGGGTCTTAACATCCATTTTGAACACTCCTAGCACTTTCAACTGCAGCTTAAAACACTCCACATCCAAATCCAGAGACTTCGTTTCGAAACAATTCAGCCAAACCTAGGAAGAACCACTTTTCAACAAAACATCTCACTTGAACTGAAGCATCAAACTAAATACAGAAGGTAAGCTTTGTAGAACAAAGCACAGCATGAGCAATTGAGGATGAAAGGTCACAAATGTTTCTGCACCTTTCAATATCATGGAGAAAGTGGATTCTGTTCCTTGGTTTTCGCCAACTTCGCTTGTATAAGTCTGTCCAAGATAGGGGGTTCTAGAGGGGTTGGGTCAAGACAACGCTCCGCAGTTGCAACAACCACCTATTCCGCAAAAGAATCCACAAATATTAGGTCTACCAAATTTCCAAGACGTCATAAGCAAGTTCTGAAATCCTCAGCATCATCCCATCATAAGAAAAAAAGAGCTTGAAGTTCAAATGCTCAGCATGTAGACGAGATAGTTTTTTTATACCTCATCTAGCAAAAAGTCAATGGCAGCTTCATCTTCTGCCATTTCCTTTAAAGGAGCCCTTATAAACTGAATGTCCAACTGAACTTGCTGGAATCCGCTTCGACTAAAAGTTTGGAGTCTGACAAATTCTTGCAAGCTTTTAAGCCCAAATTTTACCACAGTTGTTAAAACTGACCCCTGCAATTTACAAGCAGCCTTAGCTCACACTCCTGTACCAGTATCAATATTCCTACAAGTACCAAATTACCTGTGTAAACTCCACTTTTGTAAAAATTTCAACTTTTTGCTTGAACAATTTTGCTAGATGGGTTTCCAATAGCTGGCTCCTTGCCCTTTGGGTATTTGACCGATTCAATTTCTCCTCAAGTAATGGATTGCTCCGTGATGAGGTAGTGCTCCCAGTGCTGTCAGCCCTACGATGTCTACGGAGGCCTTCAGGTAAAATCTGCTTAACCTCTCTCCCGATTCCTTCCAACTAGCACATGAATCAAGGAGATAAGTTATCAAACAAAATTTCCTTGTAACTTTTTTTTTACGAGTACATAGCTTCACCTCAGATTTACTTTTATTTTATTGCAGAGAATACAATGGGGGAGAGGAAACAACAAGTAATTACCTCATGAAGAAATAAATCAACAAACATGCTAACTTCTCGCGGCTCCTTGTGCTGTGAAATGTCAAATTTCATGATTAAAAAAAAAATATCAAGTATATAACTGATAGTCACCATCATTCATTTCTTTAAAATCCAGTATCAATGCCAGATCCCACACTATTATAAGAATACTGCCAAACGGAAAGCATACCTTGATCCAAGCTGTTGCTGTAAACTTCCTCTTTTGGAGAACTGATATCCTTTGAGTTGTCATTTTTATGTACTGAAAAGGAGCAGATCAAGGCATTATTTAACCAAATGTTTGTATAACTAATAGATTAGATCATCTAATTTAATCATAGTAGCTAAGCTAATATTGAACAACATAGCAAATTTAGAAATCAAACAAGCTTTTAATTCGTACAAGGTGCAGAAACTTTTCACCAGCTGACCGGAAAATCCGACAGATCTCTCCAGGAACAAAGGCAGGCCCAGATTCATAGCGTCTGACACCACCACTGGAAAAGGATGCACCTATTTCCTGACAATGAGAAGATGAAACTTCAACACAGGACCCTCGAATATGGAGAAATATATAACTACATTACTGGAACTTTTTAAACACAAAATGTGTAATTGTAAAGTAATCTACTTGCCTCGGTGATTCTTGGGATGGCATTTTGTTCTATGAAAAGTGACATTTGGGCCAGTACAAGGACAAGCCCTGCCAGAACTTTGTCATCTAGTATTCCCCCTGTCAAACTGTGATCTTGACTGGCTGAACTATGCCTGCCTGAAAGCAAGAGGAAGTGACCATCAAGTGCCCTGAAGAATTCCTGAAACCCTTCTTGGACCCAATCAATAATCGAGTCTCTCAGGTTAACAAGTAGGCCCAAATCATCGTCCAACAGTTGACGGAAGTCCTGAAATTAAATGACAGAACTACATAAGCATCTCTCACCACCACCACACCTCTCTCTTTTTGATAAGGAAAGAAAAAAGAGAAACAATGACTGACATTTTGTTTATTATGCCAACAACAAGCAGAAATCAACAGTTTATGAGGACTTTTTGTTTTGGGTAAACAGTTGGTGACGACTAAACAGTTGGGAAAGAATGGTAAAAAAAATATGGCCAATATTTCACAAACCAAAAGAATGTACTTGCTGCATTTGTATAGTCACCCATGTATATCCAAGCACAACATCCGAGATGCATGTGCAAGCCTAAAAATACACGTCATACAGAACAGGTATACAAGCGTGGATTAGAATGACACACATCTGAAAAACTACCGACATGACTACATCATCTGTGGTGTATACAAGCGTGGATTAGAATGACACGCATCTGAAAAACTATCGACATGACTACATCATCTGTGGTGTGAGTGCATTTACGGGATAGATGAACTTAAATTCCACATGCATAATTAAATGTGGTAACAAACCGAGAAAGTGCATACTATCTTAGAAATTACCACTTACCAGCAAGACATTCATGCTGCCTTGGAGAACTGCCTTTTTACCGCCCTCGAGAGCAACTTGCAAGGAATTATCTTCTCCGCTATTCTTTTGTCTAATTTGGACTTTTTTTAGGGCATCTGAAAAGTTCAGAGAGATTCAACTAAAGACCTTTGTGTCGTCAGAATGAGAGAGAGAGAGAGAGAGGTCAAATAATGTTGCATATCATTCCCAAATCCCAATCTATCAAGTTATTCTCTTTTATGAGATTCTGCCGCTATTAATTATATTCATGTATTTGTACGGTTGAATAGATAACCTGAAATGTACAGTACTCCTGAAAAGGGAATTGCAGTTGAGGATCTAACAGAACGAGATGTCTGTCGATAGGATAAAGGACTGATATAAAGACTGCTATTGACTCCAATTTGCTATTACTAGAATTTAGAAGATGAAAAAAATTAAAAGAAGGCATAAATGTCGAATTAAAGTGAATACCTGATATCTCACTTTGGAGATGAGAAAATTTAGTGGCAACGTAGAATTTGACAGAAATTTGGGCAGCCTGCATCAGTACAAATTTCTCTTTCTATTTAAACCATTGTTCAATTTTTTGGGAAGAGCTTATGCAAATACTATTATAAAATTAAAAAATTGAAAATAGAAGAGGACCTCAAGAGAATAATCAGTTAGAGCAGCCTCATTTAGCACATCTTCCAACGTAAGTACATCTTTCCATATAATTCCTGCATAAAGACAAGCTTTTGGTCAAGCATTCAAGGGGAAAAAAATTTTGGTTGATATAAAGCAACAATAAAAGTAAATGCATTCTCATTGGAGAGTTGCAGGAGGGGGAAGTAGCTGCACTGAATGGTGGGAAGTAACAAATTGGTCATAAATTAGTAATAAATGATATAAATGCAAGGGTATTCATGGTCTATCACCACCCTCTTTGATGACAAACAGACAAAGTGAGACTCTTAAGATTTAGTATAGATACATTTGCCTCTTTGTTCTTCCAAAAAGTGGTTGGAGATTTAGGAGGAGCAAGCACAGTTCATGAATGGAAATTCGAGAAACAAAGAGGCAAAAGTACATATAAAGAAAATGAGACGGTTGAATAGTTGACAGATATGTGTTAAGATTTCCATTGCTTTAGAGACATGGTAAACATAGAACAATGTTAAGCATGGTGTCACAGCACAGAGATAGTACTTACGAAGTACTCCTAGTAGATCTGCCGACCAAACTTGTTTTTTTATGTAGTGCTCGGTGGTTCCAAAGTGCCTATGGATACAAAAACAAATTACATTCGATGAGTGAATAGTTACCAAGGTTTAAATATTCAACTGTAGAACCATGTGCTTCTTACCTGGTAATCAAGTCTTGTGCAAGTCTGGTTAGTTGGTTGTCCGAATCAGGAAATATTGCGCGATAAGCACGAATAGCCTCCGCAAACTCACGAACAGAAGCCTAATTTGAATGATGGTAGATTCAGTAGTGCAATTTTATGGTGGGGAGGGAGTATGCAACATGAGTCGGGAGTTATCACAAAACACATCAAACAGAAAACTCAATGCCTTTTGAAGTAAAACTATGTAAGGAACCATCAACTTCCGGATTAAACTATCTGGTAGCATCTTTGAGGGTTTAAAAGTGGTCTGGGGAAAGAAGGCAAAAAAGCTCTTTACGATTTATGGTTCCAGCAGTAAAACCTCTTCAGTTCAAACCGAAATATGTACACAGATTTGACAGTACCAACCAATGAATCTGGATAGTTTCCAATGCTATAGAGGGGGTAGCCAGAGAACTAGCCAACTACAATTGCCAAATTTGTACTTTTATTATCTGTTGCCCACGTCAATAAAGGAGACACAGACTACACATTCATGCATCATGTTATTATACTGAATTTGATAACAATGGTGCCTGTTCATTGAAGATTTATGTTCGATGCTTGTAGACAGCTTTCTATAGGTTTCTTTTAGGTTCAAGTCGTCACACACTATTTTCCAGAGATAAGAATACAGAACTGATCATGAACCCCAAATACTCACCTCATGACCAGTCGCAGGAGCTGGATCAGTAGAAGATTGATTTGAATCCACTGAAGCATTACCAACCTCTTCAATGTTCAGCTGCAGGTCGGAAACAGACTGTTCCAACTTCTCAAGCAGTTTCACCTTTAAGCTATCAACCTGCCAAAATATTTGCAATACATCATTAAATGCATCAAACATCATGAAAACATCAGCACTGTACTCTAATTTCTTTGGACCAAAAAACAATTACTCGGTTACGATAAAGTAAAGAGAAAAAGGATGACTTGGACAAAGAAGTTCTAGCAAATTTACTTTATTTTATTTTGTAAACAAAGAGGTTTTATGATCAAAATTAAAGTGGACAAGAGGTCCAAAACAGAGTACGACAGCAAAAACTAGAATAACCTGAATGAACAAACTCAAACAAATAAATAAAATTGAAAAAAAAAAGTGCAGTACAAACTGGGAAATCCAATTGCTTAAGAAGCACAGCAGCCTCAGCTCTTGCTTGAATGGATTCAGAATCGGAGAAAAGCTTTTCCTGAAAAGAACAATCAGGCAATTGGTAAGATTAAAATATCCTAGCAAGTTGACACAGTTGCAGCAAGTTGACACAGTTGCAGCAAGTTGACACAGTTGCAGTCACCAATTTATTCAGCATGAAAATAATTTAAACTTTGACTGTATCAAAGTGTCCAACTAATTAGTACCAAACTTATCAAGAACACATTAAAAGAAATGGGATAAATGGAAGCTTTAAAATACCACACAATTTTTTTTACAACAAACAAGACATTTATCAAAGGAAAAGGATAAATGGAGTAGAAAAGAGGATGAAAAGTAATATGTCGAGGGAAAACAAAGACTCCAATCATCAGGACATTTCATATTGAAATTCTTAATGCATCAAACAAAAAATTAAACAAAAAAATGCAGCACCCCTAGTATCAAGTGGGAAAGAAATATACAAACCTGCAGATTCTTTATAATTATAGCCACAGCTTCTTCAGATGCTCGCTTACAATCCTTAAACGAGGAGTCTCCATACGCCTAATAGTAGAGTCCCAACAAAAAACAAAAAGATATCAGAAAGTAAATAAAATTCTAAGAGATCACACATTCAAATGATAGTAGCAGGGAATTACTTTAAAAATTGGCGTTGCACCAGTATAGAACTTGACTGCATCAGCATATGCTTCTGATTTGATACACTTTGTGAGTCTGGCAGGTAGATCATATATGAACTGCATTTCCACATAAAAGCCATTTGTTTAGCTCCCACGAAGACGGACACTAAACTGACTACCACGCGTCATAAAATCACATATAAACCTCCAGACCTGAAGCTTACGAAGAAGATTCCGGGTACGATGCAATTTTTCGATGTGTTCTCTCTTTTCAGAGAGAGAAGTGTTGACTCCATCACTCCTAGATTGCACGGACAATATCTGCAACAATTCCTCAGGTAGAAGTAAACTATGTTAAACTTACTTGTTCGTATATTTCTTAGATATGAAAAGGCTAATGTGGGGGTACCTTTTCAAGCAGCTGCTCCATGTTTGCCTCCATGCCCACAATATTACTTTTCATCCTATTGAGACGGAAAAAAAAGTTGCACAAGTCATTATGAAAATTTTCAAAAAAGGGTCACCCTAACCAGCAGCACTGGTAAGAAATAGTCCCAGATTCAATGAAATGAAGTGCGCACATCACAAGAGGTTTAGATATTTTATCTACAAACTGATACACAACAAAATGATGTCGTATATCGTCCATCATGAGAAAAAAAAAACGAAGTTGAAGACTTACTGTTTAATGGTATCAGTTGCGCTGATAAACTTGTTGTAGTTCTCATAAACTAACATTTGTAAGTCGGTGTCAAGATTCTTTATCTCGGCAGCCATTTCAACATGTCTCTGCAAAAGCCCTTCCAAGTTTGACGTATGTATCTGCAAATCGATACAAATAACATTTTCAAACTCCTACCTCTTCTTCAACAACACAATTTAATTCACTACTTAAGAGATCCCTGAAACCAGTACTCATGGCATCTCATACCTCCTCCTACTAATTCCATATGAAATCAAGTAACTGGAGAAAACAGATAGCACTATAACACATGCACATTACGCAAACCCAATTCGCTATGAAAACTTGCACACACACACACACACACATTCCCAACTGACCACTCCGCTCCCTTATGAAGTGAATTTAACAACACAGTAATAAGTAATGTATTAACAAAACGAATCTAGTTTTTCAAGCCTCCATAGACTAATATTAGATAAACAAGATATACGATCTATTCAAAAATGCCAAGAGCGTGAGAGGGGACGTACGAGAAGGTTCATGTACTGATCGGGATCGAAGGAGGTGGTGTTGATGGCGTCGAGAGTGACGTACTTGGAGGATGAGTTGGAATTTGAAGGATCTGGAGAGTAGAAGCTCGATAGCAGATCCCTCATTCTCTTCGCCTTGTCGTCCAGAGGCACATCCTCCGCCTCCATTCTTCTTCTTCTTCAACACAAATCGAGATTACTACTACTTCTTCTTCTTCTTCAGAGACTCAGAAACAGAGCGTTGCTGCTTTCAATTTTATTTCAGCCCAGATTTACATTTCCGAAGCCAATACCCGCCGTCGTTCATCTCTAAACGACGTCGCACAAAGTTTAATCCCAACTTTATAACCAATGGAGTAAATCCAGTTGGTAAATTTTTTTTTTTCTTTCTCTGAGAAACATCCAGCTGATAAATGTTCTCGAGTCGTGACACATAAACATCCCGTTGTTAATAAACGAGATTTGTCGGCTTTATTCATAATCTACACAAGTTGTTCTTGCACAAAATAAACGAGATATTGGTTTACAAAATTGAAAAAACAATGATGGTTGTCAGATAATAGTTGGTTTAATGAAGTTTTTAGTAGCGTAAAGTATGGTTTAATGTAGAAGAGGAAGCATCTTTTTTGGCTGATCTACAATAATTTGACGCTGGTCGCACTATCGGTGTGGTGAGGTTGAACCCCTTTATTACATGTTTTACATCACTTTGTTTTCTATCATGACTCACGGTGAAAAGATAGGGGATTGTTTGCTTTGTGAGCTAGGTGTAGCTAGACTTTGTTGACTAGTTGTAACTTGTTTCAGAGCGTTAAGAGGTAACTCTTATTGTTGGTACTGATGAGTGTGTTATTTTGTTTCTACTTACTGAATAAAATATAATTTACATTTTAATTAAAAGAAAAAAGTACGGTTTAATCATTTTAATGATTGAACATATTGTAATTTTACCGGTTTGTTGAGCTTTTGTTTTGGATTAGGTTACATCTTGATCTTCTGTTCAAGAGGTCTTAATGAGACGCAATATTTAAATGCAACACGTTTGATAGTCTTAATCGTCGTGATAAACGCAGGTTTTGTGCTAATTTATGTATTATATATTTAGTATTTATACCATTATAACCTTGTTTAGAATCATCTTAATTTAAAGTAATAAAGTTAGAAATTTTCATATAGCCATAGTGTATGAGTTGGACTGTGTCCAATTCAAATTCCTCTTATGAGGATGAAATTTGAACCACAAAATCTTCCTCCTTTCATTCATTGCATTCGGATTTCACAATTTCCATTAGCTCATATTAATTATCATTTCTAGTTGGCCTAATGAAATTAAATTGAGACCTAAAATCAAAGAGATATCAGAATCCCTTGGATATAGCTGGGAAGGATATACCCAACAATTCATTACCAAAGCAAGAAACGTGCAATAATAATAAAGGCTGGCAAGATTTGACCTGGCCTGGCCTCGCACGGAGGAAGGAGGTAATGAACCTTCCCTACTAGCTAGGTTTATGCCAATTCCATATTATTAGCTGTACATTACGCCAACCATGACACCGATTCTTTTTTCTTTATTATTATCCACACCCAACTTGGGACCCTGATTTCGCCTATAAAATCCACCCTCCGTACCCGTTGTTAACCTTCCTTCCCTCCCTTCTTTCCTCGCTTTGCATCTGTTTCTCCGCCTCAGCTTTCAGATAAAGCTGTTGTAGTACGTAGTAGCCTCTCTCTCTCTCTGCTGGCTTCTGTTGTTTGTTTCCGGGTTTGTTTTGGAATTTATTTCAATCCGTGTGGTTTTGGGGATCTGGGATTGATTGATTTATAGGGTTTCTTTGTAACGTAAACCCAATGAGTTCAGAATCGTTTCTATGACACCCATGCGTCGAATCCGCTTGGTCCACTCTTTCTCCGTCGCCTTCCTCTACTGGTTCTACGTTTTCTCATGAACTAACCCAACCCAGATCCTCGTTTTCGAAACCCCCAAATCTTCAGAAACCCTAATTTTTTTTTGATTTCTTAATTTATTGAATTGATTAAATGGCCTCCTCGGTTCAGCGACAATCGAGCTCCGGCTCGGACGGATGCGCGGTGGACGACAAGAAGAGGAAGAAGATGGAGTCCAACCGCGAATCGGCGCGGCGGTCGAGGATGAAGAAGCAGAAGCATGTGGAGGAGCTGACTGTGGAGATCACGCGGCTACAGATCTCCAACAACCAAATCGGGCAGAGCATCGACGCCAAGGACAAGGCCTACAGCGAGGTCGAGGCCTGGAACAATGTCATGAGGGCTCAGGAGAAGGAGCTCACTGACCGTCTGCGCTACTTGGAGTCGATTGAGCAGACATTTGTGGAGTTCAGCGGCGGATTCGATGACGACATGAACAGCAGCATGGCTGAGATGCATGACACAATGCTCAATCCCTGGCAGCTGCCTTACTCCACTCAGCCGATCACTGCCTCTTCTGCTGATATGTTTCTCGATTGGCCTTAAACTTTAATTGCATTTATCCTCTGCTCTCGTTTTTGTTTTCGGGTCTGTGTTCTGGGTGTCTATAGTGGTTAGCTAGCTTGTTTCATGTAATCAGTATCATCATTCTCTCTGTGTAATCCAAATGTTTGTTTAATTACCTTCTATTGGTACCTGATTAATGTAGCATACGACTAGTGTATTGTTAGGCTTGAATGTTCGGGAATTGTTTACCTTGGGCATGGCATGTAGCTACCAAATAAAGTCCGTCTGCTCTGGAAGGATAACGATAAAGTCCCTCTTATTCTCCGAGTGAGGTAATAAGGTACTACAATAAATCCATCCATAAGATGCAGGGGAATGAACAAAAAAAATCTATCTCTTTCGTCCCGCACTCGCTCACCTAGTGGTTCTGTTAAGTGAACCACTAGGCTCGCTCACCGTTGAATTGACTGTCCATTCTGATTTCATTTTTGAGATAAGGATCACAACCTACACATACCATTTGGACCCGACCACCAAAGGATTTAACCGTTTTCATTCTACTAGAATATTGTGTTAATGTGATCTAATGATTTCATTTGTGAGATAAAGATCCAATTTGGCACGAAAAAGGCATGCCGTCGGTACTTGTTAAGATGACGGTTGGTGGCTCTGTATACTTGTAAGCATACGCTGTTTGCCTGAAATTGCACGAAACTTCGACTTGTTGACGCGTAGTGACCATCACGTACGAACTCACCGGTTTTACAATTTGTCAATCACTTACTTGTAAACTATTACTCGTATATTGATTAAGGGTGCGTTTGAAAGAGCTTATAAGCTCATCTATTTATGCGTATAAATTAATTTTATGTTTAGTAACATAACATGTGCTCTCATTCACCTTATACTTATAAATATAAGTCAGTTTTTACTTAAAAACTCAATTGCATTAAACTCATTTTAAGTTAATCATACTTTTGGTTACTTGTACTTGCCAAAAATTCCCCAAGAACACATTGGTATGTTGAATCAAACTAGACTATTGGAGCAAGAGATCCAAGTCTCATTTTTAAATCCAAGGGGGTGGCTAGTGAGTTGAAAAAGAAAGAAACTCTTAAATTATTATGGCTGGTGCCGCGAATGATCTTAGCTCGTCACCTCAAAGTCATAACTCTTGGGAGCTAATAAAAAAAAATATTAAGAATTAAGATAAGAAAAGCTTCTCTATTATAATCAGAAGCTACTTAATAAAATAATAACCACCATTATCTGCTACTGTATCATCATCATGTACATTCATGTTTAATAAAACAGCGAAAGTCTGATCACGCATGCAACAGCTTCAATTTAGTTTTTAACATAAAACGAAACACAGTAGTACTACGAAATCTAAAACATGACGACGTGGCAGATCGACGGACAGACACCCTTGGAAAACCGAGGAAGAATCAGTTGTCGTAAGTACGGCACTCGTCGGTTTCAGGGTTGTCGTTGCAGTAAGTCTCCAAGGGGTCCTTGTTCTTCTCGCTGTCGCGCTTGTGGCTCGCCGCCGCGCTCAGCTCCTCAACCTCATCCCACGCCGCCACGCACTCACCGCTGGCCGGGTCCTCCGAGCAGGCCTGCTCTGCCTCCTTGATGCTCTCCTGCACCTTCTCCGATAGTTTATCCGGAGCAGCTGCCACCGGTCGGATCATCCTCAGCCGACCCGAACCCACCTGGCCAACTGAGTACCCGAAGCTCACCCCAGCTGGCTTAATGACCTTGGGTGTCTCTGCAGCCCTGGCAAACACTCTCGGGGTCGAGAGGCTGCTCACTCCTGCCACACTTGATGCCATTTCTCTCTTTCTTTCTTTCTTTTTTTTTCAAAGCAGAGAAAAAAAATGGAGAGATAGAATGGCGTTGTGATAAGGAGCCCTGCATGAGGGTTTAATTGGAGCTGCCATGGTTCTACGATCGCACACTTCTTATCGAATTTCAGCCAATCAATCTCTTCCACGTCAGAAAATGCTTTAGATATATATATATATATATTTTTTTTTTTCTTGAAAATGCTTTAGATATTTTGTGCCAAAAGAAATCAGGCTTTCCTTTTAAGACGTGAACAAATTAAAGTTTTGTTAGGAATATTTCGTCGTTTTACTAGGAGAAGCTAAGCGGGTGATGCAATTCTCAAGCTTTGATATTTTAGACGTTTTAATTTCAGTGGTATCAAAATATTCAGATGGCGTGTGCTATTAAGCATCATGATTCATGATGATCGTGATTGCCAATTGGAAAGCCTTGTAAAACCAGTTAAACCCTTTGAAGCTCAAAGTCGTAGATGTTGGAATAGTTTAATCACCGTAAGATATTGGCAAGAAAGAATTTAGAGGAAGACATGATTTTCATTCTTATCTGATTATTTGAACATGCACAAAATGATCTCTTCCACAAACTAATCAAAATAGAAGAAGAAACCAAGCGTGGAGGCGTGTTTGCCCTGCTGTTGCAGCAGGACTAAACTGTAGAAACAAGGGGGAGCGGACTCGGCAACTAAAATTGACCCATAAAAACAGCCAAACAATTTGCATTCACTCCAAAGACAAGGGGATTTGGCCTTGTTATAATCTAATGAACTCCGATACACAGACACGCAACGAATATAATGTAAATCACTCAAATCTCTCTAAAACCCATAGGCCATATATTTGTGAGGAGGAATTGAAAGATAAAATTGTATTCCCAAGTGGGTCAGATGGACAAAGGTCCAGCTTGAATCATACAAATTTATGAAAACCAAGCTCCATTTACTATCCACATACGAGCTCATGTCTCATATTTTGTAATGAAGAAATTCAAGGTGCAAGGAATACAATGGCATCACGATCAACAGCAACAGTTTTAAGAACATACCACTATCCAGTGAGATTTACATACTACTCAAACATATATGGGAACATCTGGAACCCCAAGCACCATGAAATGAGGACTTACTTACCGAGCCCAGATGATGGGTTCGTCAACAACTCAAGTGATTTTATCAAGTGATCCACTGCAACTGACACGTCATCAAATGCCAATGCTCCAACTGCAAACCTGGCTGCCTTATGCGCCTCTGCTATTTTCTCTGGTGATGGCATGTAGCTACTATCATACTGGTAAGTCTTTGATGGGGCAGGAGGCACAGGTTCCGACACAGTCCCATTTCTGTGGCTCCCCTGGTGTTGGGCCGCTGATGGGTAGTTAGTTGCTGAAGGAGCTGACGGGGAAGAGTAGGAAGGATCAGTGCCCTGATAGTAAGAGGGATACTGGGACGAGACTGCTGGAATGCTGCTTTCCGTAAAGCTTGGATAGGATTGGAAATTACTCAAATTAGGATAGGTGTAATTAGTAGTATCATGAGGAGGATAGTCATGTGGCGAAGGTTGTTGAGGTTGTTGGGCTTCATGTGGGTAGGGTTGCTGGTGGTATGGCTGAGGATAATCAGAAGTGTTTGGTCTATTTGTTGGAGGAAGTAGATGGATATCATGGGAGGGAGGAGGAGGCAGATGGAGATCATGGGAAGGAGGAGGTGGATGGACATCATGGGAAGGAGGCGGTCGATGGATATCATGGGAAGGAGGTGGTGGAAGGACATCATGGGAAGAGTAGCCAGCACCAGGGTAAGATTGAGATGGTGGTGGAATGTTAGCAGAATGCTGGTCGTTAACTCTATCATGGAACTGAGGTGATGATTGAAAGCTAGCAGAACGCTCGAAATCGACTTTATCATGATATTGAGAAGGTGCAATATTAGCAGAATGCTGGTCGTTAACTCCATCATGGAACTGAGGTGATGATTGAAAGCTAGCAGAACGCTCGAAATCAACTCTATCATGATATTGAGAAGGTGCAATATTAGTAGGATGCTGCTTGTTGACTTCATCATAAAACTGGGATGAAGGATCAGACCGTGGCCCAGGACTGGTGGCTGCAGTATCACTTGGCCCAAGATCCTGCAAGGATAAACATATATGAAGAATTGAAGATCATATTAAGTTAAAGAAATAACGTAACTTTTCTTCACTTGGAAACTTCAGTTTAATACCAAACTTGTGTACAAATACGCAAAGCTGAAATTCTTTAACCATATACTCTTTAACTCCAGATGACTTGGGATGAGTGGAAACATGGTTTCATATGCTGCCTATGTTATGTAGAAGTGTTTAATTAGGGATCATGGCTGGAATTTTATCACTTTGTTCTCTCGAAAATGAAAAGTTGACCATCACTTCAAACAAAATAAGTCGGAATAAAAAAGAAGCCTAATTTGTTGATAAGGTTCAAGAAAACTGGTGTGAAGGACCATACATAAGAATCACTAGTTGTCCGCGAGGGAACTGAAAGATCATCATCATCAGCAGGGGGGCCTGCTTGAGGCTTCCTTCCTTCTTTCACAGCTTTCCTTATATCTGCTGCTTTCCAAGCTGCATACTTTTGTTTCTGCTCAAGCTGTAAAATAGTATAAAAAGGTGAACTACTACCCCAATCCAACTGTATCTGACCTACAAATCAGTAATAACATATCCAATAGAAAAATGGGTAATGAAAATTATTCACGGTAGTATCCTTTAAACGTTAACTGAAAATAATACACTAAGTTTCAAGAAGCAAAGAGAAAAATAGAACCCACATCAGGCTGAAGCACACCAAACTGGTTGATAATCTCAAAGAAAATGCTTGCTGCGTAGAATGTTTTTGCAGTATTCCTGCATGATATAAAAGATGAGTTATGTCACAGATAATCATCAACTTCCAAAGAAAATGTGAAATGTTGCCAACAAATATGAAGTTGGAGCTCAATATTGAACAACTCAGAAGAAAATGAATGTTCATGTAAGGGAAGGAAAGCTCAAAACAATAGTCAAAAATATGCATAAATGGAGGGAAAATGAACTAACAAATCTGCTCGACCAGCACGATCCTGCTTGTCTGCCTTCCCGAAAACATTCAAGGCAAATCCCTCAAGATACAGATTGTCTTCAGGCCCCAACTGCAGTGACTTCTTATCCTGCAGAGCAGAAGTGTCAGTAGACAGTACAAACGATGGTGCATACAAATCTATTAAGTTTATAATTAAATCATTTCGCAGCAAATCAACTCTTCAGGCTCATAAAGTGTTGGTCGAAACCCTATCCCCAGTCATAGGAAACTTACAACGCCTTTATAAACTCAAAACAAACGGCAATCCTCTTGAAGTTGATGGAACTTAAACCAATATTTCGTCCCTACAGTTTTATCCTGAATCCCTCACTGATGAACTCCCAATGCAATGGTATATATCCCCACATTGTTTTTTTTTTTAATAAAAAAAAGTAGTCTTGATTTGAAAAACACCAACCCGTTGAAATTACAGGCAGCAGAAACATCTTATAGTTGAGTTTAAGTAACCAGTAATCTGCTGACTGTTACAAGTAGTATCAGTATTCAATTTTTTGTTCAAAAATAAGGTAATTGCAGCAAAGCTATCAGTATGACTAAAACAAACCAAATAAACAAACCCAGTTGAGAGTAAGCTCAAAATTGGTAAAGACAAGTGGTAAAGAGAAAAGAAGAGACCTTTTCGAGTTGCTTCATGAGCGAAATCAGGAGGGAATTGGTGGTCTTGGTGCGCTCGTTCTGTGGAATCTTGAGCCCTCGTTCCATTGCGTATAATCGACCTAATCCCAATACACAGAAACAAAAACAATTGGGTTCAATCAAATCCTGGGATTAATTAGGGTTTTTTAAGAGCTCGTAAATTGCGAAAGATGGGATATTTGGGGTAGGGGGCTTACAGTAATAAGCGACGAGAGGCTCGTGTTTCTGCAACTCATCGGCTCGTTGGAGGTACGGTAAGAGCAGCTTCGCCGGTTCGTTATCGCTCGCCATCTTCGTCTCTTTTGTTTTGATCGAAACTCAAACTCTGTGTTTGGAATGCTTAGTGTACAAGGCTTGAGAGTCAGTCTGTAATCCCTTCTCAAACTCTAAAATGACCATCACCACACGACAGTCGTTGGTCATACAAAGCAAAAGCAATGGTTTTCACAACAATCTCGTACGGGTTGCCGCATATAACTTATGGTGTGCCCCTAGTTACACAATTTCGTTTTCTTTTACCACCCCTCGCATCTGAAACTATTGGAGCAATTCTAATGCAAACAACTACGATTTTATATAAACAAAATAATTATCGAATTTGACTTCTCTATTTAGAGTGAATTTGTTTAACATCCTATAACCTTCAGATCGAGTAAAAATGATGCAAACAACTTATAACTATTGTCATATTTACTCAATCAAGTGGTTATAATGATTTCAAGCACTTCAAAGTGGAAAATATTTGTGTCCATACAAGTACGGATGTGTGCGTCCATACTCTTTCTAATTTACATATCTTGAGCAATGTTATCAACGATTTTAACCGTTTAAAAATTGAATTAATCAACAAAGATCATCTCTGTAAAAATTTAGAATACACCAAAATCGTTTGCTCATTCGATTGCATCAAACAAATAAACAGTTCTAGTGAAAGTTGGGAGTCTCATGATCAACCGTCTATTTATTTGATATAATCAAATACAATCGAATGAGTAAACGATTTTGGTTTATTTCAAACTTTTACAGAGATGATCTTTGTTGATTAATTGAACTTTTAAACGGTTAAAATCGTTGATAACATTATCAAAAAATTAGAGAGAATATAGACACACACGACCATAATGATATGAATACAAATATTTTTATTTGCGAGCTACATAAATTCAAGCAAAGAAGCCATATCCAATATGTTGAGTGGGTTATCTTTATTCACACCTTTAATTTCGTTGGCCATCTCCAACCAAATGCTAAGGGCTCATTAGGGCTATTATTCGGAGTACCCAAATCAAATCTTCCGATAGTGGTGGTGGACCAATGGCGGAAGTTACGCATCATCCTTTCTAAGTTGGATCGTGAGTTGCAGAGTGAGAACTAGTGAGACTGTGATGGGGAGGGACTGTATTCAGTGTAAAAGAATCAACCAATAAAAAAAGAGAAAAAAATATCAAATCAATGAGCGATAGAATGCTCCTCCATCTTCAAAAATTCTATCATTGCCTCTCTCTTCGCTCCTTCACTCCTTACCCACTCCCTCTCTCATCCCTCCTCTCACCCACGCGCCCCCGTCTCTGGCCGCGCAGCCACCGCGCCCTCAGGTCCATCAGAACCTCCGCCGCCATGTCCGCTACCTCCAGGCTCAGCAACATCGTCCCCGTCAACGCCGTCACTGCCGAGAACGCCGGCAACGGTTCTGTCTCTTCTGCCTCAGCTACTACTCCATTTGAAGATGAAGGTACTTTATCACACTTCAATTAACCTTCAATTTTTACTTTCATACTCTACCTATGTGATCTTTTAAGTTTTCAGTTTGAGAAATTTGAATTTCTTGTTCATAGTTAATCTGAATTTAGCTCAAGGAATTTGAATTAGAATTAGTTTCACTTTTCGTAATATAGAGTTTAGGATTGTGTGTGAGTTGTGGATTTTGTTTTGCTGTATGTAGAAGATTCCAAGTTGCGATATCGTCTTCCTCCAAAAGAAATCAGAGATATAGTTGATGCTCCGCCACTGCCGGCCTTGTCATTCTCACCGCACAGAGACAAGATACTGTTTCTCAAGCGGAGAGCTTTGCCGCCGTTGACTGAGCTTGCAAGACCAGAGTTAAAGCTAGCTGGTGTTCGTATTGATGCGAAATGCAATACGAGGACTCGGATGTCGTTCTATACTGGGATTGGGATCCATCAGTTGTTGCCGGATGGTACTCTTGGTTCCGAAGTTGAGGTACATGGATTCCCTGAGGGTGCTAAGATCAACTTTGTTACTTGGTCCCCGGATGGCCGCCATTTGGCCTTCACCATTCGGTTTGATGATGAAGATACTAGTAGTAAGCTTAAAGTGTGGGTTGCAAAAGTGGAGACGGGGGTAGCCAGGCCATTGTTTGAGTCGCACGAGTACTGTTTGAATGCGGTGTTTGACAATTTTGTTTGGGTGAATGAGTCTTCCTTGTTAGTTTGCACCATTCCTCTGTCCCGTGGAGATCCGCCAAAGAAACCTTTGGTGCCTTTCGGGCCTAAGATTCAATCTAATGAGCAGAAAAACATTATTCAAGTTAGGACATTCCAGGATTTGCTGAAGGACGAGTATGATGAAGATTTGTTTGATTACTATGCCACCTCACAGCTTGTTTTAGTTTCTTTGGATGGCACAGTGAAGGAAATTGGTCCACCGGCTGTATATACATCAATGGACCCCTGCCCAGATCACAAATACCTGTTGATTAGTTCTCTTCACAGACCATACTCTTTTATCGTACCATGCGGAAGATTTCCGAAGAAGGTTGAGATGTGGACAGCGGATGGGAAGTTTGTTAGAGAACTTTGTGATCTGCCTCTTGCTGAGGACATCCCCATTGCATTCAATAGTGTGCGAAGAGGGATGCGCTCTCTCAACTGGAGAGCAGATAAACCATCAACACTCTACTGGTATGTATATGTAACCCTGATGTCAAACTATATGGATATATTATATGACATTTTTCCGAGATGCTATATTAGTAAAAGATCAGACCATATATTAAATATAAGAAAAATCTATAAAGGAGTACAATTTATGATCTCTTGTACTAATGGTTGATTACTCCTATTATTGTAAGTGTCTAACTCATGCACTTGAAACGACCTAGGATATTAAGAGCTTTATCTTTTTTCTTTCTTACCTGTCCCAAATTATTTGTCTGAAGCAAACCCTAATCACCGTATATAGCACCTCAACTTCTTGTTCCTTTATTTATCGGGTATTGGCTTAGGCCCAGTCAGATTTTACATTTCCATGCAAAGTCTAACCCATGGTGAAGAAATTATTTGCACAGAGTTGCTTTGCTATATTGTTTCAGTTACCTGTTTGACTCTCTCTCGTTACTAGGGTTGAGACTCAAGATGAAGGAGATGCGAAAGTGGAAGTTTCTCCACGTGATATTGTTTATACACAGCCTGCTGAACCACTAGAAGGTGAAGGTCCAACAATCTTACACAAACTTGATCTCCGTTATGGGTACGAACTTCTCTTAGTAATTCTTGTTTTGTATTTCACTACAAAAAACATAAATTTGAAATGGTGGATGTTCTCTTTCAAAAGAATCAACTTAAGTTATATAGCTTGACTACGTGTCTGGAAGAGTGATGTTTCTGAAGGAGTTAATTTCTTGAGTCTTCTAAACTTGTTTTACCATGACGTGTCCTACCTTTGCCATACTATTTTTGTTCTCATGTATGTGAACTGCTTTTTTCAGAGGGATTTCTTGGTCTGATGATTCACTAGCTCTAGTTTACGAGTCATGGTACAAAACACGGAGAACAAGAACCTGGGTAATTTCTCCTGGATCAAATGATGTCAGTCCCCGCATCCTGTTCGATAGGTCATCCGAAGATGTGTACTCCGACCCTGGCTCCCCCATGCTGCGGAGAACTCCTGCTGGCACATATGTGCTTGCAAAAGTGAAGAAAGAAAATGATGAAGGCACTTATTTACTACTGAATGGAAATGGTGCTACACCAGAGGGGAATATCCCATTCCTCGATTTGTTTGAGATGTAAGTGTTTAAATTACTTGGTTCTATTACTTGGTTCTATTACTTGGTTCTAGTGCGTCTCCAAGTTGTGCTGCAGTCATCTAAACCAAATTCTTTCAGAAATACAGGAAATAAAGAACGAATATGGAAGAGTGACAAAGAAAAGTATTATGAGGGTGTCGTTGCTTTAATGTCTGATGAGAAAGAAGGAGATCTCCCCATCAATACCTTGAAAATATTGACTTCCAAAGAGTCAAAAACTGAAAACACCCAATATTATATCCTAAGCTGGCCAGAGAAGAAAGCATGTCAAATTACAAATTTTCCTCATCCATATCCACAGCTGGCATCATTGCAGAAAGAGATGGTTAGGTACCAGAGAAAGGATGGGGTTCAACTAACTGCTACACTATATCTTCCACCAGGCTATGATCCAGCCAGAGATGGTCCTCTTCCATGTTTGGTTTGGTCTTACCCTGGTGAGTTCAAAAGCAAAGATGCTGCTGGACAAGTTCGTGGTTCTCCTAATGAATTTGCAGGGATAGGTCCAACATCAGCCCTTCTCTGGATGGCTCGAAGGTCATATTGTTGTCTTGCTATGTTTTGGTGATTTGTGTTTGTATGGTTCTTCTTTGTAGTTTACCTTTTTGATGTCTGGACTTCTTTGGAATATGCTAAACCAAATTTGGTTGCTCTAAAATTGTGCAGGTTCGCTATTTTATCTGGACCAACTATTCCCATTATTGGTGAGGGTGATGAAGAAGCGAATGATAAGTAAGTTGTTAGTCACATATGTAAGATTGCAGGTTTTGGCATCCAGTAATTTGATTTTTTTAAATATTTTTTTTGTGTGACAACCGACAAGTAAAACTACGGGGAGTGACTGAAAACTAATATTAAATACTGCTGTCCCATTTTTAACTAGAACAATTAAAACTATCATATGCCCCTGCACCACGCCTGTATGGATTTGGATTTTGTCGATGAATAACACGTGCATTTTTGACTAGGTATGTGGAGCAATTGGTTGCAAGTGCAGAGGCTGCTGTGGAGGAAGTCATTCGACGTGGAGTAAGCTTCTTTATATTTGCAGTATGAATTTCATTTATATGTTTTTGGCCTTAAAACTTGACCTGACTCATCTGGTTACTGGGTTACGCATATTAAGGTGGCTCATCCTAAGAAAATTGCTGTTGGGGGACACTCATATGGGGCATTCATGACTGCAAACCTCCTGGCACATGCTCCTCATCTTTTTGCTTGTGGAATCGCTCGTTCGGGTGCATACAACAGAACACTTACTCCTTTCGGTTTTCAGGTTGGTAATTGCTTTGATTAGGATGGCTGAATATTATGTCAGATAATTGCTCTTTCAGAAGAAGTTATTATCTTTCTGTTTCCATTGAACAAAAATTCCTGTGTTGTTATCTTTCTGTTTATCTTCTCTCTTCTCTTGCCATGATATTGTCCCCAAGTAAGTTTTTATCTCCAGTTCTGATAATCTGACATTATTTTTATGTGTCTAGAACGAGGAAAGAACTCTTTGGGATGCTACTAGTACTTATGTGGAGATGAGTCCTTTCATGTCAGCTAATAAGATTAAAAAGCCAATCTTGCTTATCCATGGAGAGGAAGACAATAACCCAGGAACTTTAACCATGCAGGTAAAAAGGCTCCTCACCCCCTTCCAACATTTCTTGTCCAAAATTCATCATGTCATTCATTATTTCATTCTTTTAAGTCATTAAACCTACAAGAGTTAATGTTTCTTGTTTGTTTCAATGTTAGTGGCAGATGCATTTCTTCTTGTTTGTTGACTTGCTACTGAAATGATTTGCTGTGTTGTGCAGTCGGATCGTTTCTTTAATGCTTTGAAAGGTCACGGTGCTCTTTGCCGCCTTGTGATTCTTCCCTTTGAGAGCCATGGGTATGCTGCAAGAGAGAGTATCATGCATGTGCTATGGGAAACTGACAGATGGTTGCAAAAATACTGCGTGTCAGACACTTCTGACGTAAATGTTGATCAAGATGTATGTAAAGACAATATAGGCACAGTATCTACAAATTCTGAAAGCAAAGCAGTGGCTACTGGTGGAGGCAGTGTCTCAGAAGTGTCAAATTCTGAGCATGAAGGTGTTGACTCTTTGCCAAGGTCATTGTTATGGTAATTTCTTCTCTCTGTATATAGCAATGATCAAAATGAGAACTCACTTGAATTTGTTCACAATCTCTGCTTAATGCTTGTCACTTCCTTTTTGAACATATCCAAACCTCGTATCTCAGCACCTTGTCTTAAAACATCAACAATAAATTTTTGGGTAAAATATTGGTTGTAGATGCATGATTTTTATTTTCCGGTTAAAAATTATAGATGCATGTTTTGCCGAGTTATAAATCTGTTTATACTGCAGAATACATTGCTGTTCTTGGCCGCTAAGGACTGTAGTTTGCTAAGGACTGTAGTTTACACATCATTGTGGTGTCGGGACTATGTCAGAACAGCGTAATGCACGCCCCTGTGAAAGCACAATAGCAAGATGATTCCTCAGGTGCAATTTGCATTTGTATTAGTGGTGGTCTATTCACATTGTAACCCAAATTTATTCCCTTCAATACTCTTTGGGCACCATAATATTCAAAACGGTGAATGGTCATTCAGCTCGGGGATCCCGTCTGTTGCCTGTCTGAGGAAGCTGTTGCAATATTAATTCGATGAATCTTTGTGGTTGTTTTGGATCTCTTACACAAATGGTTCTACGAGGAGCATTTTGCCTTCCAGCACAGTTCGTCGTCTCTTAAAAAGTTTCACGCTTTTGGTTCATTCACATGAAAGAAAGTGAGAGTACTAGAAAATTACAGTAATTTTCTAGTTTAGCATCTCACATTTGAGTAAGTCCACAAAAGGGAATCACAATGAAACAAACACAAACAATTTTTGTTCAAAACAGCACTTTCAAGATGGGATTAGCATCTGAATTGATCAACTTCACCTTTTATTCAGCACGTCATGGACTTTCCTCCGGTCACTCCAGCACAATTAAAGCTAGCGCTGTGATGCTAGTCATGCTACAGATCATATTAACAACACTGGCTCCTTAAGCATCAGCAATCCTGTGACCAGCCATTTCATCACTTGGATAATAAGAAACAAGTATGAGGCGTATAGATTACATCCAAAACATAGCGCAGATGATCTCATGGAATATTGAAACAAGGTAATGAAAACAGATCCTCTTCTTTTTCAAGGAAGAAAACTTATTTTCTTTGGATCTGTTGAAAATGTAAGATGGCTCATGTCTGTGGACTAAGAACATGCATTCATTGTAGAAATTGGGAACGGTCAAAATTTTAGGGACTAACCCAATTAAAGATCGATTCGGCGTCTCTTGAGTCCTGAAGGTCCTTCTTCTCTTGAGGTATTTGCCCACTCGCTGTAGGAGTCACTTGATTCGAGTTCAGCAATATCGTCGTCATTCGATTCGAGTTCATCAGAATCGTAGTCACTTGATCCGAGTTCAGCAATTTCGTCGTCAGGTGAGTTGAGTTCCGCAGGATAGTCCTCTGCTTTGAAAACAGGGGGAATTTATCAACCAGAAGCAATAGTGCAATATATAGCAACGAAGTCCTAATTGATACAAGACCACCATGATTGACAAAAAAAGAAGAAGAAGAAGAAGAAGAGAGTGAGACCTGATTCGATTCTCCGTGCCTGGGATAGTTTCATACACTCTTCATTTTGGGGCATTACCAAGTGCACTCCGCAGCTTTCCAAGGGACTTCCGTAATACTTGGGATAAATAGTAACTCGACATTGAAAAGGTGGCCGCGGACGCCTATAGCCAAACCGAATCATATTCATTTTTCTGAACGGAATATTTTGCAGCCACACGTTAGTCATGGTAGCTTCATATCCAAAGTCATAACCAGCTCTACTCGCCACTAGAACTTCATTGATATGAATTTTGAATCCTCCACATGGATCCTCTTTGCCAGTAGCACATAGAGCCAATGCTGTGTTGTGCCATTCGAAATTAGCAAGAACTTGAAGATCAAATTCAAACACTTGATTCCCTGCGAAATCCATTTGACAGCTGAACCACTTTGGAATTTCATAGCCCGGAAATACAACCTCGAATTTAGACTTGGGAGAAGAGAGAAAAAGAGAGAAGATGGCAGCCTCCACCTCATCATCATCGCTTACTAAAAATCCTTCTTCTCTGCCTCCTCAACCAGACTGTCACACAGTCTCCGGCAATCGGTGAATTCCAGCCGCTCAAACATCTGCCATTCTTCATGTTTTAAAATGTTTGATAATTTTGAAATTCTTTCCAATGATTCGCAACCTCCCACTAATAATACTTTCAGCTTTGGTGGAAGCTCTGGAACTTCTTGAAGCATCTTGCAATTAACTAGATAAAGGGTCTTCAATTTGGTAAATTTGGTAATGCAAGCGGGAATACTAACAATATTGCTTTCTGAAAAACTAAGCTCGCTTAAGGTTGAGGCACACCAACTCACAATGATTTCAATGTTCAAACTATGGCATCCTTCCGCCCAGATGGAACTTAGTGAAGAAAAGGCTAAATTGCCTTGATCATCATTCTCATCATCACCATCGTCACCATCACTTTCTATTTCTGAAGACATTGCCTTCCCGTAATGTGAAATGTTTGAGTTAGACGTTGGAGTTAGCACATCACTGTATTTCACCTTCTTTGGAAATGGAGTTAGCACCAGGTTTGGGCAACCTGAGACTTCAAGTTCATCTAGCTCTTGCAACTCATAAATGCTGAGAGGCAGATTCGTCAGGTTTTCACAGTCATTGAAACGCAGAATTGAAAGATTAAATAGATGGTATCCAATTGATGCAGGAACATCTTTAATGGCAGTTTCGGATACATCGATACTTGTTAAGGACCCCATCCTTCCCTCAAATTCTGGGAAGTTCTCGAGCCTCTTGCAGCCAACCAAATTAATACCTTGTAGAGATTTCATCTTGACTATTCTTGGAAATATCTCAAGGTTAGTACAACCATAAAGATTCAATTTAACAAGCTTATCAAGGAATCCAACAGAAGAATGCAACTCAACTAAACCTGCACAGCGACTTAGATTCAAGTTCTCCAAGTTTGGGAACCTTCCAGACAAGTCAGGGACCTCGGTTAGGAATTCACAACGTTCAAAACTTAGAACTTTTAATATTCGGAACTTATGCTGCACGAGAAATTGAAAGTGATCAAATTATGAGCTGCAAAACAAATTCATAACAATTGATCAAAGTAAAGAAGCTCGTCAAAACAGCAAATCAAATGGATAGTTAACAGCTTAGAATACCTCGAGTCCTTGTGGAAGTCGTGAGATGCGACTGCTTGACACATTCAGATTGACTAGTTTTCTTGGATTAAAGTCGGAGGGCAAAGATTATGCTGGGAATCCAGGCCAATCAACGAACCTCAACTGATTTGGGAGATTATTAACCTCTCCAGAGAAGCGTGCATTAATGTTTATAAAAAGTTGAAGATTTTTCATCTTTTTAAAGCATTTAGCACTCAAGCATATCTCGTCTTCTCCTGGTAGCTCTACTATGATGCCTTTTAATTTTTTTGAGCCCTGATATGATAAAAAAAAATATAAGATTAGCCTACGACTTATGTTACCATTTCCAGAATTAGAAAGCTATAGATACACACAGACAACCACATAGAAGGATACATGTTCTATACTTTACTGTATTTTCGGTTAAAACACGAACCACATCCTCATGGAACCATAGTCTGCTACGTTTGCCAGCATCGTTGGGTGACTCTTTACGGACAATTTCTTTTCCCATTTCCTCTAGCAAGTCATGCATCCAAATCCGGCCAAATTGATCGATATTTATAAGGGCCTTTTTTTCAAGTACTTCAATAGCATGTGAAGGGTTGGGATCCTCTAGTCCTTGCATCACATAGTCCCTTTTTTTACCTTTTAAGAAACATGCGATGTCGAGAAATACTTCTTTCAACTGATCTTCCAATGCGCTGTAACTTATTTCTAGGACCTTTTGAATATCGCTGTTCCCATGTCTTCCGAGATAATCTATTTTAGCATGCCATTGCTTTATACTCTTACCACAGACAAGTTTGCCCAAAATGTTTATAGCTAGCGGAAGGCCGTGAGCATAGAGTAAAGCAGTATCAATTGGGAATTTCTCAAACTCATCTGGCTTTCTGTTTTCCTTGAAGGCATTCATAGTCAATAGGTTACGGGCTTCATCTTTTTTTAATGCCTCGGCTGTGTATATTGCATAGACTTGATGAGAATTTAACAAACTTTTATCTCTTGTTGTTATGATAATTCTGCTGCCACGACCAAACCAATCCAATCCTCCTGCTAATTTGTCCAACTGGTTCAAGTCATTCACATCATCAAGAACTATGAGAACCCTTTTGCTACCCAATCTATCCCTTATCACCTCGATTCCTCTATCAGTATCAGTCATGTTCATCTCCTGCCCCCCTAAAATCTCACGAAGAAGAACATTTTGTAGTTGAACTAGGCCTTGACAGGGTACTGAAGCTGCTCTAACATTTGCCAAGAAACACCAGCCTTCAAACTCATGGCGAATTTTATTGAATGTAGCTTTAGCAATTGTTGTTTTGCCTATCCCGCCAATACCCCATATACCAACCATGCGAACATCAATTCCCCCGACATCTAAAAGCTTGAGCATGTCTTGTACACGAGACTTTATTCCAACTGGATACTTGGCCACATTTAAATAGTTGCATTTTGATACTTGTGCTGAAATCTCTTCAGCGATCTTACCAATGAACTTAGCTTCATCCCTGCCAATTTAAATGCAAAAATCATTTTCTCACATGCAACATTGCCATGGTAAGGTGCTAACTCTGATAAAAAAGAAAAATTAAAGAAACCATGTATAGGGGTTCGGCCTATGATAAACAATGCTCAAATATGGAAATATACGTACCCGTCGGAGAAAGTCCACCCTGATAAGTTTGCTACATCCCTAAGAGCCGTCCTCCATCTTTTGACCTTGTCCATGTTGTCTTTGGATCTACTCTCATGTTTCGCAAGAGCCTCACCATATAAACCCTTCTGGTGCCGTACATCGGAGGGATCCACCTTGTAAAACACCGGCCAAACCAGTTGTTGCTTCAACTCCATACATTGAAGGATTTTAACCACTTCATTCAAACACCACCCTGAGGACGCGTAGTTTTCAGAGAATATGATTATAGAAATCTTTGACCCTTCAATTGCTTTCAGGAGTGCAGATGATATTTCTTCTCCTTTTCTGAGCTCTTCGTCATCGATGAAGGTTTTAATTCCCTTGTGATCCAGATAAGCGTGCAAATGGCTAGTGAAGCTGTTTCGCGTATCCGCACCTCTAAAACTCAAAAACACATCGTATGGTGATGAACGGGAGAGAGGAGAAGAGGAAGGAGTACTTGAATCCGTATTGGTAGCCTGAAGCAGAGGCTTCTTCAGCTCTTGCTCGGTGATCTCCCCGAGCTGGACCGTCGGCGGCAGAGGCTGCATCTCTTCCAAGCTACTGGTGGGTATCGGACGGCCTAAAAAGCCCAGAAAGGAAACGGTAAGCGGCCACGAACAGAGCCAAGACTGTAAAAAAGGTCGCCGGAGATAGCCCTGTGTAGTACACGATCACCTCCTGCAGTGTTTCCCAGAGAATCAGAGATCCAGAGCCATTCTGAGAGCTAGAGAGGACTTTTTCTGATACCGGTTCGAGTACGACCGAAAGATTTTATATATATATATACGAGTAACTTGCACCGACCCTTGGTTTAATAGAGCAGGTGGGTGATTAGTTTGTTCAATTTTAGTGGCCCAATAAATTTATTCTCGTTTATAAGTTAGGTTGACACCTCCATCGATTTTAGTTTTGTAGTTTTCAATATAGTAATGATCGGTAAGCTTATCCGCATATTGAAAATTATCCATTTTCATCAATTCTTCATATTTCTCTTGATTAGTGTGCTCTCAAAGGTCAACGGTCTTTTTTATTTTATACGAAAAGGAAAATTATTGGACAACTCAAATTTATATGGTTAAAGAATAAGGCTCTATTAGTCGAATTTGGAATTTTATTACACTAAACTTGATCATTCGAAAGTCGATGTCTTTTGTGGGCAATGACATCTGCCACGATGTTGGTTTCTGTTGACAGTAGCCATAGAGGGGCTACCCTGGCCCCCAGCCCCACTGTCAGGATTCCTGGACCCGGCCCGAAGCCCGGGACCTAAGCATGAACATCCGGACCACGCACCCAGGCAGGTTTTACTTGTGACCAGGGCCGAGGACCGGGGGTGTCATCTCACCAGACAAGGGCCAAAGCAGCCTAGTAGTATATGCAGAAGGGAACTAGTCCCATATCGAAGAGTGATGCCAGCCCTCACTCCCGGCTCTCTATATATGAGTCCCAACCACCTTCATTAATATGTAATCAATACTTCAACTACTCATCATTGCTTAAGCTATCGGTTTATCCCAACTATACTGACTTAAGCATCATAGCGGAATAGACCGGCTCGCCCGATATTCCCTTAGTGATCAGGATTTGCAGGAAGAAACTAAAGCAAGATCCACCGCTCTTTGTGAGTCTACGGATTCTGACAGAAACAATTGCGCCGTCTGTGGGAAGAGTTACATAAAAGTCACGATTCGAATATAGCGGGAGAGTTAGGACTAGAAACTAACGAGGAAAGACCCGAGGGAGTATGCCAGGCTCGAGCGCCCTGTTTGGATAAAACCATCGGTCGCCGGGATCCGGGGAATGCCGCGAGTTCCGACCAGGATAATGTGGTTGGAGAGATAGAAAAGATGAAAGCAGATTTCGCGTGGTTGCGAGAAGGAGGCAATCAAGACCGGATAAGGGCGGAGGCCCGGTACCAGAAAATGGAAGCGGTGAACGCCACGTTGTTGGCAGCCTTGGAGAAAGAGCAGCAGTAGAACGCCGAGCTGACAAGAACACTGGCGGAACCGAGGAAAGGTGTCGAATTCCCGCACCTTGAGGTGTGGCAGTCAAAGATCGTTCACGTACCGATAGCGCTCTTCCCGGCGACAATGAAGAGCTCCGGGACCACCCCGCTTCCGCATCCAGCATGCATGTGACGTGTCACCGAAGCGAGCATCAAGCAATAATAACCCTACAATCGTTAGTAGTATAGAATAAGTAGGGATCGTTCTAGCCGGGGATTAAGGGTACCTGAAACATGAGAATGTTAACACAAATATTCACAAACATATATGCACACAATTGTCACACTTATATACATATATACGAGTTTATCATGGGGGATGAAGATGAGGTTCGGCAGCAAGGGCTGCCCTAAAGCTAGGTAAGAAAATAAATCCTGAATTACTATCACTACTAAAAAAAACTCAATACACAACACAAATCAGACAACACTTTGAAAGTTACATGTTGTGTGAATCACTGAACTGTTTCACACAACCTATAGTGAATAATTTGTGTTGTATGATGGTACACATTTTCCATATTCTGAAAAACATTTTTCCAGATTTTGTCACACAACTCTGAGACACATTTGCTGTTGTATGATTAATGAAAATCTTGGCGGCAGAATTCCCTCCGACATTGAAACTCAAATTTGGGCAAGGTCTAGATGGACAGACAACAAAGTTATTGTTTTGTATTGTGTGATAATGTCACATCCTGCATTAGGTGTCACCAAGTGCAAGGTGACAAATACTTGTACAACAGAATTTTGTAGTTTTGTTGTATGACTTGTTTTGCTTATGTTTGGGCCAGATTCATTTTGGCCCTAATGACTGAAATGCTGCCCCTTCAAAGCGGGAACTTTGCCTCCATGGACTTTGAGTTTTTGAAACATACGTGTGTTAAAAATCCCACAACAATTTGTATCTTCTCTGTTGTGCAACTATTTTGAAGTTTCTACAAGAAACCACCTAGTGGAATACCAAGTGCAAAGTGAAGAAAACTAGTACAACAGCTTAAACGTTTTCTATTGTATGAAGGAAAACCTAATGCTATGTCAAACTCTCCAAATTTGTAGCAGGCGGCAAAATTCCCTCTCTTTTAAATTGGGTCTGAAAAATATCACACATTTCATATATTTTCTGTTGTGTCATAAACTTAGAAAATATTTAACACCCCCTCCTCTCTTCACATCTCTCTCTCTCTCTCAAAGCCCCGAGCCCTCTCAAGAGTAAAAACAACTCAAAGACTTTCTTTATCTCATCATAACCCTAAAATTTCCCCAATTTTCACCTTCGACTCTTCTCCCTCTCATCTTCCCAGTCCAGCTCGACGACAGCACCAGCAGATCGAACCCCTTCGCCGCAGATTCTAGCACTGCCGGCACCGCCAATTCTAGGTTCCCACCTCTCGAAACCCTAACTCTCCGACGAAGTCTCAAATACGAAACCCCGAGCCCTCTCTTCCTAATCCTAACCGATTAGTCCCTCAAAAACCTCTCTTCACTATTTCCCTTGTCATAACTGATTTTCTCTGTCATCTGAAACCAACAATGGCGACTCTAACCACTCCCCAAACCCCAACCACCCCAAGAGACGACGCCATCGCCCTCCACAAAGCCTTCAAGGGCTTCGGCTGCGACACCTCCGCCGTCATCACCATCCTCGCCCACCGCGACTCCACCCAACGCGCCCAAATCGCCCGCGACTACAAAACCATGTACACCGAGGACCTCTTCAAGCGCCTCTCCTCCGAGCTCAGCGGAAATACCAAAAAAGCCCTCCTCCTCTGGACCCCGACCCAGCCACTCGCGACGCCACCATCGTCCGCCAGTCCCTCACCGCCTCCGACCTCCGCGCCGCCACCGAAGTCATCTGCTCCCGCACCCCATCCCAGATCGTTCTCTTTAAACACCAATATCTCACGCTCTTTAACACCCATCTCGAACACGACATCGGTCGACACACCTCCGGAGACCTCAAGAACCTTCTCCTAGCTCTGATTGATGGCACCGCCGAGCATGATGTCAAGGAGCTCGGAGCTCACACGTAAGCTTGCTCAACGTTACACTACTGATGCATTGCCATTGTTAATGTTGTTTTGCGTTTCTGAGATTGTAGTTGTGTTTTGTGTTGAAATGAGGAGCTTCAATTCCCACTTGAAGCTGCTGTATTAAGTGGGAATTGAAATGAGGAGCTTCAAGATTTCACTCTCTTGGATGCCACCCCTTTCTCACTTGGCGTTGAGACTGATTTTGAAGCTAAGGTGACTGTTCTGATTCCAAGAAACACTACAATCCTGTCATGAAAAAGAAATGCTAAGGTGACTGTATGAGCTGCAATCTTTGAAAGATTCTGCCTTTTATTTTTTTTTATGTTTCTGATGATAAGTTGTGGCTTTCTACCATTTATCTGAGTTGACAATGCATGCAGATGATGCTATGGCCATATTTGTGGCACTGAAGTCGCCAGAGGTGGAAGTGATTGGACTCACAACTATATATGGGAATGTTTATACGACTCTGGCAACAAGAAATGCCTTGCATTTGGTAATCCTATTCAGCTTTAGCACTTCTAGCTTTTGTTTCTTTATTTCTTGCATTAATCAGGCATTTGATTGTTGCTTTGTATATGGTTTAGTTGGAGTTTGCTGGGAGAACTGATATTCCCGTGGCTGAAGGATCCCATGTCACAATCACTGTATCTTCTCATACTTCCCGGTCTTTCGTTTTCAATCAATTGTTATACATATAAGTGTGTGAATGTGATTGAAATTCATAACTTGCCAATTATTGCCAATTTTTTTTCTGTAAAGCAAGGTACAAAACTTCGTATTGCTGATTTTGTTCATGGTACGGATGGACTCGGTAACCAAAACTTCCCTCCACCAAATGGTAAGCCAATTGAACAGTCTGCTGCAGCTTTTCTGGTGGAACAAGCAAAGCTTTACCCTGGAAAAGTCACTGTGGTAGCATTAGGCCCTCTTACAAATATTGCACTGGTCAGGTTTGATTCATTGCATGGTTTTCTCTTCTGAAAATTATTCTTAATCTTGTTACTGATTATCTATTGATACAGGCTATACAACTAGATCCTGCATTTGCAAAGAACATTGGGCAGATTGTTCTTCTTGGTGGCTCTTTTGCAGTTAATGGGAATGTGAATCCAGCAGCAGAGGCCAATGTAAGCAGCTTAATATGTATTTAGCTTCAGATTTGATTTATTATTTATTTGCTTCACAAGCTTGTGGAATGTGTTCATATCATCTACAACCATAAATTTCGGTGGATGTCCCCAAGACCATAGTGTTTTTATTGGGCTTGATTATTTCCACCTGAAGTTCTTTCTTGATGAGAAAAAGCTTAATACAATATTGATACTTGATAATATGTTCTTTTTTGCACTTGGTCACCAGATATTTGGGGATCCAGATGCTGCAGATATTGTATTTACAAGTGGAGCAGATGTTTTGGCTGTGGGCATAAATGTTGCCCATCAAGTTGTCTTGACAGGTACCATATCTTGTCAAACGCTCTGGAAACAAAATTTCTGGGCAGATCCTATCTAGTATCATATCAATGGAAGGATTTCAACTTGACTGGCCATGTCCCACCTTTTAGGTGGTACTGCATTTTATATTTAAGATTTCTATCTGTTTCCTGAACATGTATCCATTGCGCATGTTTCAATCAGGCATTAAATGTCATTTGTAGTTCAATTAGCCTGTAATCCTTCATGTAATCATCCACAAAATTGACTTGCCTTTTCTTATGTGGTTCGCCAGGAACTTTAAATTTTCTACAGAATTGGTAATATCTCAAAAGCAATATGGTTGTAATCAGTTGATAAATGGTTGTTAGAAAACTTGATGATTATAATTATTGTACTTTCTTCACTTGATGATTATAATTATTGTACTTTCTTCTATCATACTTGTATTGAATTTATTTTCATTCTGACTCATGTAGATGTTGATCGAGACAAGTTGGCAAATTCAAATGGAAAATTCGTTCAGTACTTGTGCAAAATTTTAGAGGTGTACTTCTCTTATCATCATGATGCGTATAGCACAAAAGGTTGGTTGATTTATTAACGTGGGTTGATGCAACTCAAAGCGTAAAAATATAAATTTACTAATGGTAGTTTTTATCATGGTGTAGGAGTATACCTTCATGATCCTACAGCCCTTCTGGCAGCTGTCAATCCTTCACTTCTAACGTACACAGAGGGTGCTGTTAGAGTCCAGACAAGTGGCATCACAAGAGGGCTCACAATTTTGTATAACAAGCAGAAACAGTAAGTATCCTTTTAATTTTTTGATTCCGTATTGAAGGTTCAATTTTATTCAGATAATCACAAATATAGTGGAAATCAGCAAAATATGTGAACTACAGAACCAAGAGGTTATGAAACTCTGAAAGGTCTGTATACATTTTAGTGTATAGACATAATAGGAGACAGTGTATTGTCCATGCTAAGATTCTACCTATTTAGCGAATGACTGTCGTATAAATGTGGTGGACGGATTGGAGTTTAGTGTAGATTGTTGTATACTTCACCAGAGTATATTTGGTTAAGGTACATGAGGTTGAGACTTGAGACATAGTTTTTGAAAGAAACGTATTGATATCAATAATATTATCCTGTGTACTAAGTTGGACAAGTTTACTGTGTGTCCTGCCTATGGAACACATTAATCTTCCTTCTGTTGAAGCCTATATGGAAGTATAATTACAATGCTATGTGTACTCTTAGATCGTAGTGTAGACTCATGTCTCAAATTATTTTGGTTGAAATAATCAGGTTCGGTGAAGTCACTGAATGGTGTGATAAACCCACGGTGAAGGTAGCGGTTACTACTGTACTTCTAAGTATCTTTGGGCATTGATTTTTATAGGTGGAGCTTGTGGCTATGGAAATCTATACAGCCAAGGCTATGGAACTAACACAGCAGCTCTTAGCACTGCTTTGTTCAACAATGGCTTGACCTGTGGAGCATGTTATGAGCTCAGGTGTGTGAATGACCCTCAGTGGTGCCTGTATCATACAGAAGGTAAACAGATCAACTCTAATGGATCAATTCTCTGTCACACAGTTCAGTTGTAGTAAGTATATATGAGTATCACATATTTTAAGGCTTATCGTTTATCTGCATATATATTTTGCAGGGTGAGATGCAGGGTGTGCAGGAGGAATAAGGTTCACTATAAATGGACACTCATACTTCAAAGAAGACCCAATTGAAGACCCTGTTTATTTGGTTCAACTCGCTTGACCTGCTTTTATATAGAAGCCTCAGCAGCTTTTGAATTTGTATGTAGTAGAGGGTGTGCAGCTTTTAATTATAGCTAGGAATGTAGCAGCTTAGGCTATTTACATGTATGTGGTACAATGATCACTTGAATGAAATGTATTGAAGCTTAATTTATATGCAATGGTTTCGATTAATTTTTTTTGCGGTAATGGTGCAGGTTTTGTACAATAGTGTACATGCTTTTGTGTTAAATATGCTGTATGTTTGAAGTTCAGACAACAAATTTTCATATGACCAAAAGCTTAAGTCTATTGTGTGATACAACATTACAACAAGCTAGGTAGATGATCAAATTTGTTGTGTGAATCATACAACTCAATAAATATGAAACGAAACCAGTTGTCTGAATCAGACAACTAAATAAGTGGGAGATGAAATCTGTTGTGCGAATGAGACAACAGAATAAAATTGCAATATTCTGTTGTATGTTTAAAACTTACACAACATAAAAGTATGTATATTCTGTTGTATGAACTAGACATGTCAGTGCAGCGAATGCCAAGCCAGCCATGGCATGGCATATAAGTTGTACAACAGAAATTATAAGTTGGTTGTTGGACGTTTCATCACACAAGCTCGAGATATACAACGGTTTTTCCGAACTTACACAACGGTGCAGCACCGTTGTGTATTGAGTTTTTTGTAGTAGTGTATTTACAAGTTTGGTCGACATTCTTCCACAAAACACTAACACTAAAGCAATCAAAATACTTAGCAAATTGACAAAACAAGACATATGGCAAGGGTACACAATATCCTAGATCCGACTTAGTTCCAACCCAACTAGGGCCTTAGCGGTTATCTAAGTTGTTTCAGACTTCACGAAGGTATTTAGAATTAGCTCAGCGCATAACCCTAATATTTAGCTAACCGATTATAGACACTCAGCGTAGAAGATAATCAATTAACCAATGAAGTACGAAATCTTTTTAATTGGAAACACATCAATCAAACAAGGCGTCACCACTTCTTGTTAACATGCATAGTCATTTAAACCACTCTAATCCTATCATGTTGACAGATATAAGATCAATACTCAAAACATATCGCGACTATGCTAAATACCAATCTTTGAGGCACACGGATTTAAAGACTAAACCAAGAACGAACTACTAGAATCAAAGTGAACATGCTTGCCGAATCCTACCCTATCAATTTACATCATAGTTTCCTTACTTTTTAACATGCAATTTGTATTCTTACATCCAAATACCACTTAAAGATAAAGAAAACAAATTGAACATACAAATCATAAAACCAAACTTCAATCCAAGTCATACATAGACATACAACTTGAAACCAAGAATTCATGCTAACTTCATAGACAAAGTTTAACATAGCTACAACAAAAATTACAAAACCAAGAGAAGGGAGTGGATCACACATTAGAAACCTTGAAGACTTCATCTTGGTGTGGATCCGGCGAATGGTGGTGATCAGATGGAGGCTACTGCTCGGCAGTGGTAGTGTCGGTAGCAAGATGCCAAGGTTCGGCAAGAACTTTGGGTGTGGTGGAGGTGGTTTTGGCTAGAGTTTTTGTGTAGGACTCTTGAGAAATTTAGGTAGAGCTTTGGCTAGATTTTTGCTTTAGAATGTGACAAGTTTTTCTGTAGGAAAATATGGCTTTATATAGAGGCAAATTCGGCAGAAACCCTAGGTAGAAAACCTAGTCCAAATCGGCAAAGGTAATCCTTGTGCAACAAGGTTTTGGTTCCTTCCTTTCATGGTTCTTCTAGGAAACTTCTTTTTCTGATTTTCTTCCTTGGATTGGGCTGCATATCTTCATGGACTTCTTGTGTAGGCTTGACAACTCCATTTGGTGAGCTTGGTCCATGGAAAAAAAAAATGCCCCAAACCCGCAAGAACACAAGACCAGCAGTAACTCGGCTGGAATGACCTTGCTCCAGTAAATCCGGCATAACTCTCACCTCAGAGCTCCGATTGATGCGATTCTAAGTCTCAGATACACTAGACACATATAGCCATCTCCCCATAAAAGGGCTCGATCAAATTCCTTGTGAGTCGTCAGGAATGATTTTTCGAAGTTGGGACAAAGTTCCAGGGAAATCCCGGAAGTCCCTGGATTGGTTTGTTCGAACTGCTGTTTTGCAGCCATCTTTTGGGTGACTTCCCGAACTCCGATTGATCGGAAATTTTAACACAGTATTCCTCAGTATATGAATAATAAGCACACCAAATTTCATTAAATTCGGACAAGGGTAGATCGTATTTTTACTCATCTCAAAATCACAAAAAAGACATATTTTGCATTATTTTCCAGATTTCTCATACTTGGTCATTTTTTGGATTCTTAACCATCTTTTGCCAAAACTCAACCAAATTAACACTAAACTATATTATGACTCTATCTTAGACAAATAGGGGTTAAACAAAGCATAAATGAGGGCATAAGCATATAATATCGTCGCACATTGTGCTCCTATCAGCATGTCATCAAACGGAGAGGTCGGCTCGACCGCGCGGACAATCCAAGCGTTGTCCTCCTTGGTATCGGATATGAAGGCCCGGATAAAAGCCAACGAGAGAAAGGTAGCAAGACCACCCACGAGCGCGCGCTTTAACCAGCGGGCTGGACCGTTCTCCCATCAGGTGTTGGAATCTGGGAGAGTGAACATGCGGTCTCTGAAGTTAATGTACACCGGGACGGGATGCCCGTTCCAGCACCTAGACAGATTTAGATCATTAACAGGCGCTAGAGATTACTCAAACGTCACCTGTTGCAATATATTCCAAGAAACACTCTCCGGGGAGGCGTTGGAGTAGTTCTACGAGTTGCCGGCGAACTCAGTAGAATCATTCGAGCGTCTAGCGAATAAGTTTGTTAGCCAATTTATCCTCAGGGCTAAGGGAGCCCAAACGTCGACCGTCCTCTTTGATTGCATGCAGGCCTACAACGAAGGGCTACGGCCTTTTGTTAACTGGTGGAAAATCACCACAGTTGGGGTAAGGAGCCTAGACAAAGGAATTGCTGAGATGGCTTTCAAGCAGGGGCTGGGGCCCGGTGAATTCTCCTACGCCGTGCGAATAGAGAGGCTGCAGGGGTACGACGAGCTGATGGCCATGGCCGTTAGACATGCACAGGCCGAGCACGAGACCTAAGAAAATCGGCTGTCGAGGAAAAGGCCGGATGACCTGTTACCGTCCCAGTAGGAGAATAGAACCTGCCTGCAAGGTCAAGAACATGGGTTTTCGCCCAACCGGAGAGCTTGGAACTGGAGCAGCCCGCCACCCCGCCGGGATAACATCGAAAGCCCAACCAGAATTGAGAAGTCCGCACCTTACTATAGGGAGTGACTCCTGGTCATTGTGCCCATCGAGCAGTGCGAGCAACCCCTAGCTATCATGCGAGCTGAACGGCGTGGGCGACCCCTAGCCATCATGCCAGCAGAGCTGCGTGACGAATCCACCGCACTAACTTCCTCCTATGAAAGCATTCTGAAGGAGAATAGGAAGGTTGTTCCCCCACCGGAGGCGAGAAGGTACCCAAAGGGAGATCTTACCCGGGAGCAGTCCGACAAATATTGCTCCTACCATGATGAGGCGTCCCACTAAACTAACGATTGCCATGCTCTAAGAGCGGTAATAGAGGGGCAGATCCGAGGTGGAAAATTATAACAGTATAGGCAGGACGCCCGGAATGTGGGAACGATACAAACTCGAATCCCTGGACGGATCGAGGTGCACAGAAGTATAAATGTAATCCACGGTGGGGCCCATATTGATCAACTCACCAGGAATTTGCAAAAGAGATTCCTAAAGTCAATCAGGGGAAATGAAGTGTACGCCTTCGAAAGCGGGAGCTGCCAAGCCGCTAGAACTGGATGGAAATCGGTCACGTTCTACAAGGAGGAAGAGCCAAAGGATCTGATTCAACCGCACAACAACCCCTTCCTCATCACCGTTTAGATAGATCATTGGATGACCAGCCGGATGTTGGTCGACACTGGGGAGTCGGTCAATGTAATGTTTCGAGACACTTACAAGGGACTGAACTGAGGAAGGGACATGTTATCCCAGAATAATGAGCATTTGATAAGCTTCTTTGGGGAGGTGGTCCAACCGTTGGGTTTAGATTATTTACCGCTGATCTTTGGCGAGGGAACCAGGACGAGAAAGGAGCACCTTGAGTTCATCGTGGTAGATTGCTTGTCCTCATACAACGACATAATCGGCAGGCCAGGGCTGTGGTGGTTGAAGACATTTATAGCTGGCCACATGCTGATGTTAAAAATGTCATCTCCTACCGGAGTCATCACCATTCGTGGAGACCAGAAGGTCGCCCGTAAGTACTACGTGGAGGCCTTAACCTGCGGTAGGAAGCGAGCCAAGGTCTTTACGACAGGCCAGCAGGCGCTATCGCAGGACCCCAATATCGTCCCCAGGAATGACACCGATTCCGACGAGGAGAAGCCAAAATGCCCTTCAGCGGTAAAGAAAACTTAAGAGATTTCCATCTCGGAAGGGCACCCGGAGCGAACGGTAGTGATAGAAATGAAAATGGTACCGGACATTAGGACAGATCTTATCACTTTCCTCCGGGGGCACAGTTCGGTGTTCGCATGGTCCTATGAGGACATGCCAGACATATCTCCAGAGATAGCGACACACGAGTTAAACATCCTGCCCGGTAGTGTCCCAGTGAGGCAGAAGATGAGATCTTTTAACCCAACCAAGTATGAGGCTATCAGGGAGGAGGTGCAGCAGTTAAGGGGGATCAACTTCATCCGGGATGTCCAGTATCTCCGGTGGCTTGCCAATGTCGTTATGGTCCCAAAAAAGGAAACTGGCCAGTGGCGCATGTGCGTCGACTTCACTAACTTAAACCGGGCGTGCCCGAAGGACAGCTTCCCACTCCCCTGAATAGACCATCTTATAGATTCAACCTCCGGTTTTAAACTGCTAGGCTTCATGGACGCATATGCTGGGTACAACTAAATAAAGACGAGCCCGACCGATGAAGAGCACACTTCATTTACAATTTACCGGGGCCTTTACTGTTATAAAAGGATGCCTTAAGGGTTGAAGAATGTCGAGGCCACGTATCAGCGGGTGGTGAACAGCATGTTAGAACAGGAGATGGGTAAAATAGTGGAATTCTAGTAGATGACATGTTAGTTAAGAGACCGTCGGTGCCCACATACAAGACTTAGCGGTAGTGATCGGCAAAATGCTCAAGTATGGGATGCGCCTGAACCCAAAGTATATTAAGGATTTCAGAAGGACTGTTCCTAGGTCACGTCAATTGAGGCATATCTGTTAGCGGTTCCACTGTTATCCAAGCCAGTGCCGGGAGAAATTCCATTGGGCCGCGGAGCATGAGGCGGCATTCCAATCCATCAAGGCATATATGTCAGCGGTTCCACTCTTATCCAAGCCGGTGCCAGAAGCAATTATGTATCTCTATAGGATTAATTTCAGTTTACTACCCAAATCTTAGGGTCAAGTTTCAGTTTCGTCCTTAATCTTTCAATTTAATCACGTGTGCCCATATACTCCTAATTTTCCATCAACCTGAGGCAAAAATTCAAATTCACTTCAAATATGATGTCACCATCCAACGCGGTCGAGACACGCTGACACACTTTTCAGTTTCCAAAACTCTTAAAAGGGTATAATAGACTATTTACAACTAACGTTGTTATTTACACGTCGGATGGTGACATCATATTCGAAGTGAATTTGAAGTTTTGTCTCAAGTTGATGAAAAATTAGGAATATAAGGACACACGTGATTAAATTAAAAGATTAATGACGAAATTGACACTTGACCCTAATTTTTGGGTAGTAAACTGAAATTAATCCATCTCTATATAGCCGCATCGGAGATGGCTGTAAGTGCGGCATTAGTCCGGAAGGAGGAAACGTTGGAACTCTAGGTATATTACGCGGGCAAGGGATTTCCCGGGACCGAAAGTCGATACCCTGATATTGAAAAACTAGCTCTGGCTCTGATTATTAGTGCCAGGAAGCTCCGACACTATTTTCAAGCCTACTCCATCAACCTGTACACCAACCATCCATTAAGGCAGATCCTGCAAAAACCGAAAACCAGCGGCAGGCTGGTCTGTTGGGCGGTAGGGTTGGGCGAGTTCGATATAATATATACCCCCCAGACGGCTATCAAAGGACAGGCTGCCTCGGATTTCATATGTGAATTAACACCGATGTTGGAGAGAAAACGTTCCGATCACGCAGGGAGTGACAACCCAGGTCCAGTGGTCAAGATAAAGCAGGGACTGCCCAACGGTTGGAAGCTGTATGTTGATGGCTCCGTCACGAATAAGCGGAGTGGTGCTGGCATCATATTAACCGCATCGGATGACCAGTTATACGAATACGTAGTTTCTGTTCAACACTTTTAACAATGCCGCTGAATACGAGACGCTGATAGCTGGCTTGCAGCTAGCCAAAGAGATGGGGATCCCTTCCATGGAAGTGCACAGTGATTCAAGCTTGGTAGTCAACCAAATGAACGTGGTGTTTGAGGGGAGCAACCATTCGACACATTCCTCAAATGGCCTCATACCAGGCATTGGCCAGAGCCATGATGGAACCATTTAGGGGAGCAACCATTCGACACATTCCTCGAGAGGAAAATAGGCATGTGGATGCCCTGGAGCGGTTGGCTACCGGAAACTATCCACCGGAATACCGCAAAGCCAGAATTGAAACCCTAGAGAAGCCAAGCATAAGCAAAACTATCTCCGAAATTTTCGTTGTAGAAGTAGCACTTCCCGGTTGGATGGACCCAGTCAGGAAGTATCTGACCGATATGATCAGCCTGAAGGACATAGTGGAGGCCCGGAGATTGCACCTCAGATGCGCCAGATATATCCTGTTGGGCGGTAAGTTGTACCGCAGAGGGCATAGTTTCCCTCACTTAAAGTGCCTCACAAAAAAGCCCGGTCAGGCAATCATGCGGGAAATTCACGAAGGAGTCTGCGGTAACCATTCCGGAGCCTGACCCTTGGCACATAAAGCGTTGCGGGTAGGGTATTTTTTTGCCAGATATGGCAGCTACTTCAAGAAAAATATTAGGCAGCTACCACCAATGCCACATATACGCCACCATACCGTATTCCCTGACAATTGCCCTATCAATCATATTGGCAAACCCTGACCGTTCACACAATGGGGATTAGATCTAATCGGTCCATTCCCAGCCGCGATAGGTTAGTACAAGTACGCTATTGTGGCGGTTGACTACGAGACCAAGTGGGTCGAGACAGAACCCCTGATCAAAATAACGGAGGAAAGGGTGAAGAAGTTCTTGTGGAAAAATATTTACTGCCGGTTTGGGGTCCCGCAAACCATTGTCACGGACAACAGCACACAGTTCAATAACGCCGACCTCATTGAATACAGGGCCTCACTGGGAACCCGGATGGTGTTTGCATCTGTAGCCCACCCGCAAACCAACGACCAAGTATAAGCGGTTAATAAGATTATCAAAACACTCCTCAAGAAGAAGCTAGATGAGAAAAATGGGTTGTGGGCTGAGGAGCTGCCAGCGGTTTTATGGGAAATCTACACAACGTCAACAGAGGCAACAGTGGAAACTCCGTTTTGCATGACATTCGACAGTGAAGCGGTATTGCCTGTTAAGATTGACATACCCAGCGGTAGGGTTGAGAATTACGAAGCTGACACTAATGCCAAGGGCATATGGCTAAACCTGGATCTTATTGAGGAGCGGCGCGACCAAGTGCACCTACGAAATCAAACGTATAAGCAGCGTGTAGCTCGATACTATGACAGTACCGGGAGAGAAAATTGCAAGTGGACGATTGGGTGATGAAGAAAGTTCAAAAAAAGGTGCTGGCCTTGGAGCTTACATGGGAAGAGCCCTACCAAATCACAGTGGCTGTAGGCCCGGTGACCTTCCACATTATAGACACCGATGGGGTCTACTCCACCCACCCATGGAACATCCAAGACCTCCGGTACTACCATAAAGGAATTGTGCCCCAACTGCCTTACGGTTTAAACTAAACAATATTGTATTCTCCCCCAATGCTATTAAATTCAATGCAAGGTGCTTACTATTCCAACACAGTTAGCATGGTAACCCAACGAGGTCCAGGCATAACACCGGGTAATTACTAGTTTCTCCAACACAATTAGTAAAGGCATGTATATACAAATATATATATATATATATATATATATATATCAAAAAAAGGGGGGAGTGATTTGCGGCCTCTGCCTTTGCGCCTGGTGGAGCTCTTAGTCGGCCCCACTGGCACCAGAGGTCCCTGACCCACCGGCTTTGAGAGACTGCTCTAGCTCCAACCGGTCCGCCTCGGCTACAGCTGCATCCTTCTTCTCAGCGTCGAGCCAGCCCTTCTTTTTCCACTCTAGATAAGCCTCGTTTATGCCTTTCTCCCGGGCTGTCTCCAGCATCTCATCGAATTCAAGCGAGTTCATGAACTCATCGATGGGCGATGGCTTTATCAGCGGCCTCCACCCGTTGGCTTTCTACAAACTTTTCTACCCCTTGTCAGGCCGACGCCACCTAACCTTGCAGCTCCAGGTTCCTCGCCTCCAGGTCCGTTACCCGTGCGGAGGAATCGCCGAGCTTGGACTCCAAACCAGTGGCCCGCTGGATGGCATCGGTTAGCCTCAATTCCAGTTCCTTAATTTTCTCATCTTACGCAGCCACTCGATATTTTGCCTGCTCGGCCTGCTCCTTTGCTTGGGCTCTCTCCTTCACCAGCCTGGCCTCCAGCAGGGAACCATGCCTCGTGAATTCCACCACCTGCTTCTTCAAAGCCGCACCTTTCTCACTAGCCTCAACAACATAAAGGGCGTGCACCGTCTAAGAAAGGAAAGCAAAGAGCATTTAGCTTAAGAAAACCACCGAATAAAAAATAAACACACGGAGAAAGATGAATGCTTACCCGTACCGCCATTTCCATGGCCCTCCTCCGGTTCTCACCAGGCGACACACCCCTGGGCATCCCGCGGTCAAGACCTAAACTACTGAAGTTCGCTAACAGCGACCGCACGAACCCCCCATCCTCAGCACTGCTGGCTTCATGCTCTCTAGCAGGCGCCGTTTGCTACAGTTGAGGGGAACTTAAGACCCAGGCAGTAGTATTCGACGTCCCGGGCACGGCAACCCTTGCCCTCTTAGCGGAATCCCCGCGAACGGCGCCGCCGCGGGAGGAAGCAATGTTAGTTACTGCCAACCTTTCAGGGGCTCGCTTTTCCACCCTCCGAATGTTAGCGGTCTGACTTGAAGATCCCTGTGCTACCTCTAAAATACCGCCCGGGACGAGTGACTCTACGTCTATGATAGACACAGCCGCGCCTCTCGCCCCACCAGCATCCTCTGCCAGGTCAAGTCGGCCCCCGTACCCAGCGGTCGGGATCACCATCACCACCTGTTGGTCATGCACGGTTTTCGGGATCCACGACTGTCTTCGATACGAGTTCCCCCATCTCCATCAACTTTTGGGCCAGCAGTTCGTCATTTGCCTCGATGGTCTGATCCAACGGTAGAGCCACCCGCGGCAGCACGGCTGAAGGCTAAAAATCAAACGGTTGGCGCGAAAGTAAAGACCGAGACAACCCTAGCGAGAGCAAAAAAATAAAAAAATTATTTAAATGTAAGTAAAAGCGCACCCCCCCGCCCCCCCCCCCCCCCCCCAAACCAGGTTTCTTCCCCAACCCGCATATCTCTAGGACATTCCACCGGATAAAGTTGTACAAGATCCGGCCCAGGGCGTTCCAGCAGCCAAAAATCCGGGCTATCCGCCGCCTCTCCACGGAAGATATCACAACAAGTAGATCGCGTCTGGCACAAATTTTTGCAGTAAGGATTGAGAAACTCTAGTCTCAGATTAACTCTCTGAGAAGATGCTCTTCGTGTAAACAAAATGAGCGGAGCGGATGGAAGATCAAGGGCTCTTATAGGCGACCAAATAAAAATAAAAAAAACAACAAAAAAGAAGGGGAACAGAAAAGGCAATTAAGGTATTCAAAAAGGCAAAGATATCCCAGCCGCACATCTCCCCCGTACGAGTTAGTCCACGTAACCCACGATCGATAACTCAATAACCTCCCAAGCAAACCGTCAGATGACAAGACTGATGGACTCCTGTATTAAATACAACACAATGCTAGAGCAACCACTTATCTTACATGCGGAGGCCGACGTCTACTAGCCTGTCTTATCTCGACACCAAGTGGCCTAAAGCCGGTAACAACGGCTAGGTATCCCACCGGGAGAACTTTTCCTCTAACACATGAGACTTCTTCCCGCAGGCTAAAACCCTACAGGAACATTATGTCAAGACAAAGTACATTATGTCAAGACCACGGTATTCCAACCGTAGTGCTAGTTCCAACTAAACACTACGGTATATGGCATCATGGAGCCTGCTCCAACTAAAGGCTAGCATATTAGTTGGTATGACCGACTTAGCCCACTAGCTGAGGAATTCCACCGGCCAGCTTACCGCTCACATTCCCGAGAGACTTGATCCTCTCGTATATGACAACTCTTTCCGCAGGCTCAAAACCCTGCACATACCACACCTGCAGGAACAACGCAGTAAAATATATGGGGACGGTGCTCGACGTGTACTCTGCACCATGCCACCCAACCCCACCGGGAACATATCGACACACACCCCTCCCGATCGATAACTCAATAACCTCCCAAGAAAACCGTCAGATGACAAGACTGATGGACTCCTGTATTAAATACAACACAATTCTAGAGTAACCACTTATCTTGCATGCAGAGGCCGACGTCTACTAGCCTGTCTTATCTCGCCACCAAGTGGCCTAAAGCCGGTAACAACAACGGCTAGGTATCCCACCGGGAGAACTTTTCCTCTAACACATGAGACTTCTTCCCGCAGGCTAAAACCCTACAGGAACATTATGTCAAGACAAAGTACATTATGTCAAGACCACGGTATTCCAACCGTAGTGCCGGTTCCAACTAAACACTACGGTATATGGCATCATGGAGCCTGCTCCAACTAAAGGCTAGCATATTAGTTGGTATGACCGACTTGGCCCACTAGCTGAGGAATTCCACTGGCCAGCTTACCGCTCACATTCCTGAGAGACTTGATCCTCTCGTACAGGACAACTCTTTCTGCAGGCTCAAAACCCTGCACATACCACACCTGCAGGAACAAACGCAGTAAAATATGTGAGGACGGTGCTCGACATGTACTCTGCACCACGCCACCCCACCGGGAACATATCGATACACACCCCCTCGATTGATAACTCAATAACCTCCCAAGCAAACCGTCAGATGACAAGACTGATGGACTCTTGTACTAAATACAACACAATGCTAGAGCAACCACTTATCTTGCATGCAGAGGCCGACGTCTACTAGCCTGTCTTATCTTGCCACCAAGTGGCCTAAAGTCGGTAACAACAGCTGGGTATCCCACCGAGAGAGCTTTTCCTCTAACACATGAGACTTCTTCCCGCAGGCTAAAACCCTACAGGAACATTATGTCAAGATAAAGTACATTATGTCAAGACCACGGTATTCCAACCATAGTGCCGATTCTAACTAAACACTACGGTATCTGGCATCATGGAGCCTGCTCCAACTAAAGGCTAGCATATTCGTTGGTATGACCGACTTGGCCCACTAGCTAAGGAATTCCACCGGCCAGCTTACCGCTCACATTCTCGAGAGACTTGATCATCTCGTACAGGACAACTCTTTCCGCAGGCTCAAAACCCTACACATACCACACCTGCATGAACAAACGCAGTAAAATATGTGGGGACGGTGCTCGGTATGTACTCTGCGCCACGCCACCCCACCGGGATCATATCGACACACACCCCCTCCCCCCCCCCCCCCCGAGTACTACATTACCTCGCAGCAACACCACGTCAGGCACCCGTTGGCCTTAATGGCAGCAATTTATACCCGAGACTCGTTCCGCCTATGTATTGCACTAACTCGACACTCCCGGGGCTTGGAATAATCATCATCTCATGCACCCATAACATCATACATCATCATACTAGGTTTATTAGAACGCGGCCAAGCCCAATCTTAAACACGGACTTGGAGGGCTGGGGCACCGTTTATTCCGCCGAGTCTGTGGCCCCGTAGAGCAAAACAGAGTTAAGTCCCCGTTCAAAATTGCACTTGACCGGGAACTTGGGGGCGGGACTTGTTGACAGTAGCCATAGAGGGGATAAGTCCTGCTGCCAGGACTCCGGGACCTAAGCATGAACACCTGAACCCGCACCTAGGGAGGTCTTACTTGTGACCAGGGCTGGGGAACTGGGGGTGTCAGCTCGCCAAAAGCAACCTTGTAGTATATGCAGAAGGGAGCCAAGTCCCACATCGAAGAGTGAGGCCAGCCCTCACGCCCGGCTGCCTATATATGAGCCCCAACAACCTTCATTAATAGGTAATCAATACTTCAACTACTCATCCCTGCTTAAGCTATCAGTTTATCCCAACTATACTGACTTAAACATTGAAGCAGAATAGACTGGCCCGCCCGGTATTCCTTTAGTGAGCAGGATTTGCAAGAAGGAACTAAATCAAGATCCACCGATCTGTGTGAGTCCACGGATTCTGACAGAAATAGCTTCTCTAAACACATGCTTGAAGCAAATTGAAGAAAATGATCTTGCAATATTTGACGAATTGCATAACCAGAGTTCTATAACACGCGCAATCAAAAACCCTACAAAACATTGTTAGTAGTATAAGCAAGTAGAGATTGTTCTAGCTGGGGATTAAGGATACCTGAAATATAAGAATGTTAGCACAATTTATTCACATATATACATATTCACACGAAATCATGGGGGTTGAATTGGTTCGGTAGCAAGCTGCCCTAAATTAACCTAGACACGAAATTTAAAGTCTTAAATTACTACATACAAGTGATCATCATCTTTCACACCAAACATTCACAAAAATACTTTTTAACATGCAAGACTCGCACACTTGAAAGTAAGGAACAAGTATCGACACATCTTAGACTTAAATTAGTTTCGACACAACTAGAGCCTCCAGTAGTTTTCTAATTGTTAGACTACTCAAGTTCGTAGAATCAACTCCAGCGTATAATCCTAAGGTGATGTTAATTCGATTTTACACGTTTTAACATTTAAGCATAGAGTCCAAATCGAAGATATGCAAACAAGTAAGGTCGTCAATCATCTTATTAAATATGCAAGTTCTAAGGTATTTAGACCTAGGCAAGCAATACAATTTAAGACTATTCCAGCATATGACTGAACTATATTACTCTATCACATGAAACTTAGCACTTAGATTACATTCTTTGACATAACTAGTGTTCGATTTTTCTGCCCTAATCTTAGTTCTAACCAATTTTAAGTCTTAAACATGCATCACATACCACTGCCCTAATTATCTATGCATACAAAAATTACATGCTAATATTGAAAAACAACTTTATAAACTACAATCATGCAATCGGTTCATACAAGAGTTTAACAAAAACCAAGAATCGAATTGAGTTCATACAATACAAATAAACATAAATAAACACAAGAGTCATAGAGTGAATGGATCATACTTCAAGAACCTTTACAGACTCCTCAAGCTGTGGTGGAAGTGCACGGCAGAAAGCTAAAGGATGGTACCGAATTTTGGGATGTGGTGGAATCGGGATATGGTTAAGTATTTGGTGTTTGATGTTTGTGAAATTTGGTAAAGATTTTGGCTAATATTTATGCTTGAGATGAGATGATTTTTCTATATGAAAGTTGAGGATTTATATAGAGGAAAAGCTGTGCCAAAATCGGGAGAAACTAGGAACACAAAACCTAATGCAAATAGGCAAGAGAATTCCTCATGCAATACGGTTTTGACTTCCTTCCTTTCTTGGTTCTTCTAGGACTTGTCTTCTGTTGTGGATTGGGATGCGTTGCTTCACGGACTTCTCTGGTGGACTCAGAAACTCTTCATGATGAATACTGATCCATGGACACGCAGCTCTAGCCTCATAAGTCTTCAACCGGCAGCAACTACCAGGAACTGGCAGTTTCCCTAGTCAAGCTAGGAAAACTTTTCACCTCATATTTTCCACTTATTTTTGATTTGGCTGACTCCTCTAACCTTCATTAGGCTTAGACAATCTTCATTGGTGCAATCAGATGCCATTAAGAAAATTAAAAACTCAAAAGAGTGAAAACAAGCAGTAGGTTCCCTTTCTCGACAGGGCAGTGACTTTGCTGTCTTGCAACTAGCATAACTCTCTCCTCATGAAAGCTTTTGATGCGATTCTAAATACTATAGAAACTAGACTCATAGAGATTTTCGTGCATATATGGCACGCCTTCTATTTCCTCGTGGTCCGTCCTTGAGAATTTTTGGAAGTTGAGTGATGTGCTCAGGAATTTACTGGAACTTGCTGGATCCGATTTTTGGCTTGTGATTCCTGGCACATTCTTTTGCTCCGATTTCACTAACTCTTTCATTACTCAATCTTTAACATGTCTACTATTCATAAGAGAATAAAAATCCATCAAAAGCATCATGGAAATTTTACAGAATCAACGGAACATTTGAAGACTCCGATTTTCAACACTTTGTCAAATTTCTGTAAATTTCAAACACTTAAGCATATTTTCATATAAACTCTACCAAAACCTCATGACTATATTATATGACTCAATTCTACAAAAATAAGGATTAAAGCAAAGAATAAACGAGGATAAAATATATTAAGAACGTCGCATTTTATGCTTCTATCAATATTCTTGATGTCTTGGATATTTTTGAGTACTCCAAAAAGACAAGGTACTCTTTACCGCCTATAACTTCATTAACTTGGATGCTTGGACGATCCATTCGTATATATATATATATATATATATATATATATATATATATATATATATATATATATATATAAAGATGTAATGATGTATAGATGTGTATATATGATCTACTTTTTTTTTTTTCATTTTTTAATATAGAGTTTTTTGAGAAATTATTTTACGCACCGAGATATGCAAGTATACACATAACCTTAATATTCAAGAGATTCGTGAAGATAAAGTTATAAAATACTATAACTAAATACAAAAATAACATATTGGAGATGAGCCACAATAAAAATTGTAAAAAAAAAAAAAAAAAAAGGTAAGAAAACTGGCGTCCGCAAAACCCAGCAACTTAGGTGTATCGAGAAGGAAAAATTATTTTACGCACCGAGGTGCAAGTTAACAATAATAACAATCTCAAGAAAAAAAAGTCATGAAAGTGGCGTCTACGATATCCAACCATTAATGTAATGAGAAACAGTATTGAAGTTGAAGAAATGATAGCGTAAATAACTTGCACACTATTAGTGCATGATGATAGCGTAAATAACTTGCACATTGATAATTAATATAAATGCACCTTGGTGCATGGAACCAGTATAATACGGTTATAATATATCGTCAGAAAACTTTCAAGTGGCCATCAGTGAAATTCTGAAAATCCAAGTGGTCATCATTTAAGTATATACAGAGAAAAATTTTAATACCAAAACTTTGACCGAGTGACGAAAGTGGTAAAGTACTATTATTATTGCGGAGTAATAATAATACCAGACTCGTCCACAATGAGTACTATTATTATTGTAGAGGTAAAGTACTTCATGAGCATACAGTGATATAGAGAATCTAATAAAGTAACTCACTGGTCATAAGATCTTGATCTGGTAAGAAAATAGGTAAAGGCTCATATTTACATCTCTGTGAAGTGTGAACCATTTTTTCCTTTTCGAAATCATCTCTAGGCCACAGCTTGCTCGGAAGAAGCTACAAATCTCCGAGCAAGACACAAGAATAGATTCCGTTAGCACATAACTTGAACAAACCTACGAGTTTGGACCACATAAACCCCAAGGCCAGAGCATGCTCAGAGAGAGCATGGTGCACCACAGGACAATCCAGATAAAATAACGTATGCTAACCTCGAGCAACCATGAAAGAATAACACAATCACGTAATAAAATGATGAAAAAAATAATTAACTTTAATTCAAGACAATACTGTATTCCTTCCACCCCCACGCCTCCACGAGACAAAACGTCCGTTCGGCAGCGTTTCCAATCCACCCAGACGAGGCCAGAAGCCAACGCCGGCATGGAGGACGCCGTTGGACAAGCAACAAAGTCAAAACTTTTTTTTTTCCGATTTTTTTTTTCTCACCTCTTTGGATATCAAGTTAGGGGGTTTGTTAGGAGTCTGATTGCTGAAGTGGAGGTGGGACCCACACTCATTCTAATTGTTGATGTGTTAGTAAATGTTGAAATTCTCTCGTCTAGAATCAATTCCACCACTTTTAAATTCATTTCAAGTTAGTAAACAATCAATTCCACCACTTTTAAATTCATTTCAAGTTAGTAAACGTGACATTAAGTGACTAAAACTATATTTTCTCCTTCACATATTATGAAACCATTTGCCGACAAAAAATTTCTTACACAACGCTGGTTATAATCACAAAAAGGAAGCTGAAAGGACAACAACGTTCATAACAAACTTGAAACCGTCCATAAATTCATGATGGGCTCTACTAATTTTCCTCTAATCTATTATAGGAGTTTAGCCATCCCACTTGTTCACCAAGACTGATTCTTGACCATTATCGAGCAAGCCATAGAATTGGTCATTCCAGTGATGCATGAAAGCAAGCGCAGTGACATTTAGGGCCTAGTAATACTACAGATCTCATTGACACGTAGCTCTTTGATCCTTTAGTATCAGCAATCCTGTGACTGCATATATGTCGATGCCGAGAAATCAGTGGACTATAAAAAGAAGATTCATACATGGCAAAGCAAAAATTATACATCAAACACATATATACGTTCTACGTACGCAGATATACAAATGAAAAAATAGTACCAACCGAAGAATGTTAGGTAGCTGTATCTTAATTCCTCACCTTTATCACCAATATTATTTAACAGTAAACAAAATTCAGAATGGTGAAGACTGAATAGTTTAGAGGCTAATCCGATTAATGATCAATTCGGTTCTCGAATCCTGACGGCCATCTTCTCTTGAGCTCTTTGCCAACTTGCTGTTAGAGTCGCTTGATTTTTCATTCCTGATGTTCTAGCTGTGCATGGGATAGCTTCATACACTCTTCATCTGGCGGCATTACCAGGTGAACTCCGCAGCTTTTCACATTAGTATGGAGATTTTGAGCTTGAATAGTAACTCGACAGATGGAATTAGGTGGCAGGGCATCAGATCGAATTGTATTTAATGGAACATACTGCATCCCCAGAAGAGGCGAGTCACCTTCATTGAACCAATGATCCGTCATCACTCTCGCTTCATTGATACGAATTTCAAATATCCAATCAAGCACCTCTTCACCAGCAACACATAAAGCCAATCCAGTGTTGTGCCATTGGAAATTAGGAAGGACTTGAATGCAAAATTCAAACAGTCCATCCCCTTTGGAATCCAGTCGACAGCTGAACCACTTTGGAATTTCATCATGACTTGCTGGAAATACAACCCCGAATGCAGACTTCTGATGAGAGAGAAAAAGGGAAAAGAGATCAGCCTTCACCTGATGATCAAAAATCTTCTCTGCCACCTGAACCAGATTGTCCCGCAGTCTGCAACAATCGCTCATGTCCAGCCACTTACACATTTTTGATTCTTGACGTTTCAATATGTTTGATAACTTTGAAATTCTCTCCAATGATACGCAACCTCTCACCTCTAACACTTCCAAATTTGGTGGAAGCTCCGGAACCTCTTTAAGAAACTTGCAGCCATTCAAGTAAAGCTTGTTCAAGTTGATAAATTTGGTAGCAAGGCAAGGGGGAAGACTAACCAAGTTGCTTTCTGAAAAAATAAGCGTATCTAAGTTGGAGGCACAACCAAGCGTCACAAGGAAATCACAGTTTGAAATATTGCATCCTCCCGCATCAAAATACTCTAGTGAAGGACACGTTGAATTGCCTTGATCATCACCGTCACCGTCACCGTCACCGTCACCGTCACCTTCTCTTTCTGATGAAGTGACGCAGTAGAAGGGTGGAAGAGTTGATCAACGTCGAACCCTCAATAGATGGAGAGCACAATCAACGTTGTACTCTATAGGATAGGTCTGGAATCCACCAGAAAACAAGAGACAAACTCTTAGGGTTTTGATAAAATATGATTAACTGCCGTCTACAATCTCAAATGGATGCTTAAATACTGAAAAGAAAACCCTAGGGCAACTAACAAGGAAACCTAAAAACCCAAGGGATTAAAACAAAACGAGTCCAAAACAAACTAGAAAACTTAAAACTTTAAAACATCTTAAACTGCCGTCTTGGAGTCCTAAACGAACTCGAAAGCCTAAAAAGGCCCACACGTCGTAGCAAAGCTACGAGTTTGATTCCTGGCGTCGTTCCCTTTCCGGAATGGTATCACAATCGTCATTCGGACGCCGAATGCCAAAACTGTAGTAAACCGGACTCCTTCAATGTTGACGGACGACGTCTGGCGGATCTACTCTGGCGGATGATTTCTGGTGGATGAACTCCTGGCGGATGTAGTCTGGCGGATGAACCACCCTTGGCGGACGGACGTCTCTGGCGAACGGGTTTTGACTTGCAACGGTCAATCTGATCTTCAATGTTGGCTGCCATCCGTCCTACATCATGAAGTTACATTGCCGTAATATGATTTCTTTGAGTCAGACGTCGGAGTTGGCGCTTCAAGGTACTTCACCTTATTAGGAAATGAAAGCACCAGCTTTGGACAACCTGTGAGTTCCAAATAAACTAGCCTTTGCAACTCATATATGCTGAGTGGCAGATTTGCAAGGTTTTCACATTCTTGTAACATCAAAAATTGAAGATTAAATAGATCATATCCAATTGATGAAGGCACTTCTTTAATGGCAGTTCTAGATACATTCATGTGTGTTAAGGATTCCATCCTTCCCTCAATTTCTGGGAAGTTCTCGAGCCTCTTGCAGCCTCTGAAATCAATATTTTGCAGAGATTTCATGTTGACTATTTTTGGAAACATCTTGAGGTTATAGCAATCGTTAAGATAGAAGTCAACAAGCTTATCAAGGAATCCAACAGAGGGATGCAACTCAGCTAAATTTGGACACGAAGTTAAATCCAACCTCTTCAGATTTGGGAACATTCCAGACAAGTCGGGGATAACTGTTAGAAATTCGCAACTTCTGAAGCTTAGAGATTTCATATTTTGCAAATTCTGCAACACAAAAAGGGAAGAGATATTATGATGAGGTGATGCTTCACAAAAGTTTTATAACAATTCAAAATATAGAAGTTATCCAGAAGAAAAAATGGATAGTTAACAGCTTAGAATACCTCGAGTCCTTGTGGAAGTCGTGAGATGCGACTGTTTGACACATTCAGATTGACTAGTTTTATTGGATTAAAGTCGGAGGGCAAAGATTGTGCTGGGAATCCAGGCCAATCAACGAACCTCAACTGACTTGGGAGATAATTAACCTCTCCAGAGAAGCGAGCGTTGATGTTTATAAAAAGTTGAAGATTTTTCATCTTTTTAAAGCATTTAGCACTCAAGCATATCTCGTCTTCTCCTGGTAGCTCTACTATGATGCCTTTTAATTTTTTTGAGCCCTGATATGATAAAAAAAAATATAAGATTAGCCTACGACTTATGTTACCATTTCCAGAATTAGAAAGCTATAGATACACACAGACAAACACACAGAAGGATACATGTTCTATACTTACTGTATTTTCGGTTAAAACACGAACCACATCCTCATGGAACCATAGTCTGCTACGTTTGCCAGCATCGTTGGGTGACTCTTTACGGACAATTTCTTTTCCCATTTCCTCTAGCAAGTCATGCATCCAAATCCGGCCAAATTGATCGATATTTATAAGGGCCTTTTCTTCAAGTACTTCAATAGCATGTGAAGGGTTGAGGTAAGAACCCTCCAGTGCTTGCTCCACATACTCCTTATTTCTACCTTTCAAGAAACATGCAATGTCGAGAAATGCTTCATTCAGTGGATATCCCAATTCATCATAACTTCTTCCAAGGACTGTCTGGATATTTTTGTTAGGAAATCTGCTGAAATGATCTATTGTTGCATGCCATTGGATTAACTCTTTACCACAGAGAAGTGAGCCCAAAATGTTTATAGCTAGCGGAAGGCCATGAGCATAGAGTAAAGCAGCATCAATTGGGAATTTCTCAAACTCATCTGGCTTCCTGTTTTCCTTGAAGGCATTCATAGTCAATAAGTTACGGGCTTCATCATTTTCTAATGCCTCGGCTGTGTATATTGCATAGACTTGATGAGAATTTAACAAACTTTTATCTCTTGTTGTTATGATAATTCTGCTGCCACGACCAAACCAATCCAATTCTCCTGCTAATTTGTCTAAATGGTTCACTTCATTCACATCATCAAGAACCAAGAGAACCCTTTTGCGACTTAACCTTTGCTTTATCACCTCAATTCCTCTGTCGGCATCGGTCATCTTCATTTCCTGGCCCCCTAAAATCTCATGAAGAAGATTATTTTGTAGCCGAACTAGGCCCGGATGGGGTTCTGAGGCTGCTCTAACATTTGGCAAGAAACAAGAACCTTCAAACTTATGGCGGATTGAGTTGTAAACAGCTTTAGCAATTGTTGTTTTGCCTAACCCGCCAATACCCCATATACCAACTATGCGAACGTCACTTTCCCCGACATCTAAAAGCTTGAGCATGTCTTGTAAACGAGATTCTATTCCAACTGGATACTTGGCCACATTCAAATAGCTACGTTTTGCTATTTGTGCTGAAATGTCTTCAGCAATGTTACTAATGAAATTAGCTTCATGCCTGCCAATTTAAATGCAACAAATATTTTTATTAGAAGATACTTTGAGATGATACGTTGCCATTTTATTTTTTTTATTTTTGAAACAACAACGATTTGATAAACGTCTTTAAATCGGATGACATAAACATGAGCAAGTACTATAGAGACATTTTAGTGATAGTAAGGATTAACTCGCCATTGAACATAATAGAAATGAGATGTCTAAACTCAATAAGTTGAGATGAGATGAAAGCCTATCTTGTAATGTATCAATTTATAGTACTTCTTCATCATGTTTATAAAGAGAGCAACTAATATTTCCAAGTAAAAGAGAATGATCAACTTCCATTTTGTGTTGTTTTGCCAAATCTTTTTATACACATATATAGTTATGTGTATCTACATTACTCTTAACATATCTCTTTGATATCATTTTGTTGTGTATAAAAAATATTTGATTTCGATTTAATTTGGAGTAGGTTTTATCTTGTATGAATATACAAAACTATCTTCCTCTCAATAAGACGGATCAATTTGAAAAATAGCGCGCTGTTGATTAGGGTTATACAATTTTTAATTTGAAATTCAAATTTAAATATACAAAATTAGCTATAAAGAGAGCATTGGTTTTTGAGGTATTTTTAAACTAGTTAGTCAAAATAACTTTTTAGCTAATTTAACTAAAAATGACTTAAATATAGCTAGCATTGGTAAAGTTGCTCTAATGTTGTATTTGTCTATGTATAAGCATGCTAAAATCGTAAAATATGGAAATATACGTACCCGTCGGAGAAAGTCCACCCTGATAAGTTTGCTGCATCCCTAAGAGCCGTCCTCCATCTTTTGACCTTGTCCATGTTGTCCTTGAATCTGCGCTCATGTTTAGCAAGAGCCTCACCATATAAACCCTTCTGGTACCGTACATCGGCGGGATCCACCTTGTAAAACACCGGCCAAACCAATTGTTTCTTCAAATCCATACACTGGAGGATTTTAACGAGCTCATCCAAACACCACCCTGAGGATGCGTAGTTTTCAGAGAATATGATTAAAGAAATCTTTGACCCTTCAATTGCTTTCAGGAGTGCAGATGATATTTCTTCTCCTTTGCTGAGCTCTTCGTCATCGATGAAGGTTTTAATTCCCTTGTGAACCAGAGAAGCGTGCAAATGGCCAGTGAAGTTGTTTCGCGTATCCGCACCTCTAAAGCTCAAAAACTCATCGTATGGAGATGAAAGGGTGAGGGGAGACGAGGAAAGACTACTTGAATTCTCACTGATAGCCTGAAGCAGAGGCTTCTTCAGCTCTTGCTCGGTGATCTCCCTTAGCTGGACCGTCGGCGGCAGAGGCTGCATAAGAAGCCCAGGAAGCACACGGTAAGCGGCCACGAGCAGAGCCAAGACTGTAAAAAAGGTCGCCGGAGATAGCCCCGTGTAGGCCACGATCACCTCGTACAGTGTTTCCCACAGATGCAGAGCCATTCTGAGAGCTAGAGAGGACTTTTTGGGATATGGATTCGAGTACGTACGACCGAAAGATTTAGTGGTTAGTTTGAGTTCGACCGAAAGATTATATATACGAGTAACTTGCCCAGTAGGCAATTAGTTTAATTGAGTTGGTGGGTGATTAGTATTACTTTGTTAAATTTTAGTAGCCTAATGAATTTATTCTTGTTTATAAGTTGTTGCCAACTTGCCACTGCAATTTATATGATCTTGTGTGCTCTCAAAGGTCAAGGTGCTCTTTGCCGCCTATAACGTCATTAACTTGGATGCTTGGACGACGACGATCCACATGTATCTACAGCATGTATAGCAGGTATATATATATGTATATATATCATATACATGGTGTTATTTTTATCACGACTTTCTTGAGAAATTATTTTACTTACAAGTTAAATATGTAATTTCGAATACCATTCGATTGATCACAAAATATACACATTATCGAAATATTCGAGGGATGGGTGAAAAATGAGGAAATTATTTTACGCACCGAGATGCAAGTGAACCGACACTCGAATATACAATTTCAACCCTTCTTTGAATCACCAACATTTACATAACCATAATATTCAAAGGCTGAGTGAATATTGAATTGTAAAATACTATAATTAAATCAAATTAAAGAGAAGCCATAATATCAGCATGATTAACAATCGCCAGAAAAAAAATATCATGAAAGTGGCGTCCACGATACCCAACCATTGAGGTATTAAGGGACCCTATTGGAGTTGAATAAATGATAGTGTAAATGATTTGCACACTGTTAATATATCCGCTCCCAATATAATACGATAATGGTATATCGTAAGGAAACTTTCAAGTGGCCATCAGTGTTTTTTTTTAAAATGAAAGTGGTCATCAGTTGAGTATATATAGAGAAAAATATTAATACCAAAACCTTGACCGAGTAGCGAGACAGAAGGAGGGATTGTGCTATTTTGGCCCCTTGCATGGAGACGATCCAGACTCGTCCACAATGAGTACTATTATTATTGCGGAGGAAAAGCTTCTACTTCAGGAGCATAGAGTGATACATGTGTATAGAGAAGCTAATAAAGTAACTCACTGGCCATACGATTTTTATCTGTAGCGAAAGTGGTGAGAAAATAGGTAAAGGCTCAGATTTACATCTCTGTGAACCATTCTTTCCTTTTCGAAATGATCTCAAGGCCACAGCTTGCAAGGCACAAGAATAGGTTCCGTTAACGCATAATTGGAACAAACCTGCGAGTTTGGACCACATAAAACCCCAAGGGCCAGAGCATGCTCGGAGACAGCATGGTGCACCACAAGACAATCCAGATAAAATAACATATGCTAAGCTCGAGCAACCATGAAAGAATAACACAATCACGTAATACAATGATGAAAAGAATAATTAACTTCAATTCAAGACAATACTGTATTCCACAACTGTTTGAGAAACTTATTCAGAAGCCCAGACTAGGCTCATCATCTTAAGTTTAAGAGCCAAATGGAAAGTAGAGCCAATGATCAACAAACTTTGAATGAGTCCACAAAATCATGTTTATAAATCAGAGGATCTATTCTTCAACAACAACACTGATTTCACCCTTCTCCAGCAAGTCATAAAATGTCCTTACTTTCCTCTGCTCATTCCAGTGATGCATCTTCCAAAGGCCTCCAGCAGCCAAACCAAGCACTGACCCAATGATTATCTCCTTGACAACACTTGGTCCTTTCAATGTGGCATGAGCAATCTTGTGACCAGCCATATCACTTAATCTGCAATTCAGAAGGTCTCATATTTTCAGTTCCTTTGGATTCTTAGGCACAAAGCCATAAAGAAGCCATGATAAACTATCACATAAGAAACCAATAACACAACTATCAACTAGATTCAGAACAAGTTTCAATACTATTTAGATATTCTCAGAAAGAGAAATTACTAGGATTAGACATTACTCTGATATGACATAGTACTACAGTAGCTGTTGGGATCAGTATAAGTGCATACATCTATTGTGTTACCAATTTGTTATTTATCTTCATTTTTCTTTCTGAATTAAAAACAGAGGACAAAATGAAAGTGAGAATGCCAGACAACGTAAATGGAATGACACATAAAACATGAAAACTAAAAACTTAACACCAGAATCAATTATCAAAACATTTTCTTTTCTACGCAAGTATCCTCATTCTTCTTCATCTCTCCCTTTCTCCCTTATGTTTCCCTCCCTTTATGGTTGAGTAAAAAAATTGAACTCCAAAAACCAAAATGGTGCCAAACAGGTCATCTCGTGGCCATAAGGTTTAGCGACAAGTCCATAATCAGGAAAGTTTCTGATGCAACACAGGCGGCTTTGGGTTTATCAACAAGCTTACTCGTCCCCGGTGAGCACATATATCAAAGAACAAACATAAAACGCTACAATTGGCCCCTGCAAGGACACTCAATTCGAGTGTCAAATGCCAAACTGAGCAGCCTCTTAACATTTCAGCTAGAAAAATTCAATCGTTTAATATCACATTCCAACATACTTAACAACAACCATTTGACTTGAGATTCATGTAAATCTCAACATACTAAACCCTAAACTCTTAACATAACAGTCGGAATCATTATGCAGTATTTTCCTATAAACTTGAGCCAAATCAAATTCTCACAGAACCCATCAGACACGTTAATTAAATAACTGAATCCGATAGCAAAACATTGGGAATAATTAGAGGTCAAAATTCACAGAATAGAAACCCTAAGTCTACGACTTGATAAGCTAAACAGATCGATAGATAGTCGAAACTTGACATAGAAGATCGAATACATGATTAAACCGAGATCGAATTTAGGGTTCTTCACCTGAGAGATTGAGAAGCAGAGGCTGCAAAAATCACAGAGAGAGAGAGAAATTGTGAATCCACCAATTGGGGCCAAATGACGAACTAGTTATTATTCACAAGCCACCAAATAGGCTATTGTCCTCCGCTGTTAAAATCTCTGTTTTGCCCTTGGGTATGTGGGAGATTTGCTCGGTTGAGGTCCAGTGGCTTTGGGTTTGGGCCTAGCTCGAAACACGGGCCTAGATTTTAGAGACATTACTTGAAAGAAAGTACACATGATCCCGGAGGGTGTTGTGTCCCTTTCATCGATTGTGTATGAAATCATTGAAATGAAATGATGGAATCTTGTTCTGTTTTTCGGATGCATCCATTTAAAATCAGAATCTGGAATGTATAATAAATTTAGGAACTTTTCTAATAAAAAGCAACCTTGTTTTGGAAACTAATCAAATAAATTAGTTTGGTGAGGCATTCGCCCTCATCTTTATCCACTAACTCATTTGGAAATCTCTGATGCCTCACCTACTGTGACCAGATGACCTACCATATATGGATTAGGATCCTCTTCTGAGCTCCTAAAAGAGCTGAGCTGATCCAACAGCTCAGAATTCTCACCTCACAACAGTCCACCCTCTTGCAAGACCTCTCCACTGTTGGATGGATGTCAAGTCAGGTCAGGCAAAAAAAAAAGGACATGTGAGGATCCTTGCCCACCATATATACCTACATGGTGTCATTTGGACGTAGATGCTTTGTGTGTTTTATGTCGTTAAGATACGCATTGAGGATTAAGACAACACAACTATATTGTTAATTAATGTTCCTATTAGAGATGCATAGTTTTAATAGAGGTGGATGGGTGTCATACCAAGCTTGTAGTCAATAGTCGTGGCACGACAGCCGGACAAGGAATAGTCGAATAGCAATAATTTCAACAAAATATATCTGTATAATGGCAAAAGGAAACTTTAAATTGGAATAAAAGTATAAAACTACGCGCTCTAGTCTTTATTAGTTAAGAAATCCAAAACAGCCCAATGAGAGAAGGAATGCCAAAAAAAGAATGAGACAAACACAAATCAGTAAAACGGTCAAAACTTGCATGTTATAAGATCAACAATTCTCTGCGGAAATTCCGCACAAGTCTATCTGCAGTTCCCAATTGTTGTTGTTGGGTTCAACTGGCACTCAGGTTAGTTCTCTCTCTGCATTCGTTGCATACTTTGATTGGATTGGAAGAAACATGCATGTCGGATTAAGATACTGTATTGTTTTTTAAATGGGATACTCCTCAAAACTGGGAGTTGGCTTCAATCTTCATCAAATTGGATCCTTCATTTTCTTACTCAGCTGTTGTTCTCTTGTGAGGGAGTTGGGTTTGTGGAATGCAAATTTGGCTTTATTGTTCGATTTTTTATTTTTTTGTTCAACTGGGACTTTGTGAATTTCAATTGGTTAGATTGTGAATGGTAAATTGGGATCGTAATTTTGGTTATGGTTGTGGAGTGGGGTTTAAGTAATCTGATTGAATGTATGTTATGGTTGGTTTGGCAAACACGGCGTAATATGCGAGCTTGCTTGTTTGGATTGGCTACTGGAGAGACTGAACTATGTATTTGTTCTTGTTTAGCTTTTCTAAACTAGGGTCATTTTGGGTGTGTAGTTATGGGAACTGGTGTAATATTCTTTGTACTGATACACGAAATAAGTTTGTGATTGATGGTGATTCGATTAACAGAGTTCATCAACTGTTGGGTAGAGGATAGAATAGGAAAATCTATTGGTGGAATAGAATCTATTAATTTAGTTTGGATCAGCCCAATGGCTGTCTAGATTGAAGAATCATACAGTAACAGTAGAATTCAACATCTTTCAAGTAACCAAAGTGCATACTTAAATCAATGAGCCTGAAATTTATGAGCCAAATTATGTAGAGAACCTCAGCCTGATTAGCTCATTATTTATCTTTTTTTGCAGGAAATATGGGTGACACAGAGATTTTAGTGAATGGGTTTGCTGAAAGAGATAATCAACATTCTGAGTCTTCAATTGACAAGGTAGTCTATGCGCACATGTTAGTCTGAAAAAGTACAGTAGCATCCTTTTATCTGAAACAAATGTTATCAAGCATATTCTTTATGTGTATAGAAGGTTTCTAAGGATGATGAAATTGTGCTTACTTGAATGATTTTCCAAGGAATCTTGTCATTTCCTCCGTTACCTGTGAGTATCTATGCAATTCTGGTTTGTCATGAGAAGTTCAAAATTGTCACATTCCAGTTGTACATTGCTGCTGAAGATGTTGAAGTTGGACTTCAGCATAAGGCTTTCATATCAATATATCATCAGTTGTTGTGCGTTTTAGAGGGCAAGCATAATTGTGATAATGGATTTGAGCTAGAACATGAACCAATAGTCTTCTGGGCCCTTTTTAATGTAGTTAACTATATAAGTTGAACCTGCTTATCATTTCACCCTGATTTCTCAACATGGTATGATGAATTTTATTGATTTCACAAGTGACTAAAACTACTGATTGACATGTGTTTGAGTCTTGAAGCTTTTCCCCTTCCCCGCTTACATTTCTATCTGATACTTCCGTATGTAGGTTGACCCAGGGAAGCCTGCATCTCTGACGTGGCAGCGAAAATTAAACAGCAAGGGGAAGGCTATCGTGCAATTCAATCTAACTTTTAAAGAAGTTCTTCATATGGTAAGTTTCTAAGATATTTCGGCATAAACTGTTGGATTTTGACTTAAACATATTCATGCTCACCTTGTCGACACTTGGATACTATTGGTAGTGCATGTCACTTGGATACTATTTGTAGTGCATGTCCTCTATGGCCCCCAAAAAAAAAATATTATCCTTGGTGTTAAATTAATTATAGGCTAGAGGATTTGATTTACACATTATTTGCCAAGTAACCAATCTACATTGTTACCTGAGTTTCTCAGTAACTGAATAGGATAATTACATTTGTTCCCCGTAGACACATGCTGTTCACTAGCTGATAGGAATGCATGTTACTCTTAGGTCATATAATCTGAATGCAGCATATCTTACTGTCATTTTAATGTCCGACCTACTATCTCTTTCTGAATTGTCAACAATGCCTACTTTATTCTGTTACATCCATACATTCAATTTTGTTATAGGCTCCAATTGGTGTTCGTCTATGGCGCCATCAACGAGAAGAAACTGCTAAAGGAAGGGTAAATTTCTTAATATAAAATGCAGCTTAATTACTATTATGAATAGCTTATTGGAGATGAATCCATCCAATTGAAGTTCTTCATGACAATTCTCTACCTATTTGTTTTTCTCCAGGAGGCTATGATTGATCCATTTACTAAGCGCACTCGATCATCTAGTCATAGTGTACCACTTGGTGGTATTGGGTAAACTCTCTCTCTCTCTCTCTCTCTCTCTCTCTCTCTCTCTATCTCTTTCAATTACCAAATTGTGTGGCTATGACCTCTTGTATGTGTATGCAGATTTTTGGTTGTGTATTTAGTTAACTGCCATGCATATTTACGTGCACGTCACACATGACTCTGGTTCTTTAATCAAAGATATATCATCCTTTGAAGAGGCATATTTATGAACTTCACATGATGCAACAGAAGTATAGAAGTCAAGTTTATTCCCAGATTATCGATATGGTGACTGCTTGTCAGTTGTCACTGAGGGAATTATTTTGGTCTTCCTCAATCAGTAGAGTTTTTGTTTGTCTGATTGGTAAACCTATATGAATCATTTCAAATTTCGATCATACAATCTTTTTATCTTTTCTCAGTGGAGGAAGTATTGGAAGAAGTTTAAAAGGCGAATTTCAGCGCTGGCAGTTATCCCCCAGAACTTGTGAAGAGGATCCAGTTTTAGCAGATCAATTTTCTGTAAGTTTATTTTGATGAAAAAACAGACAAAATACGGCAATTCTTGATTATGTTTTTAAGGAGAGGAAGGAGATATCATACAAGACACTGATGGTGTGGTGAAATAGTTTGCGATGGTCCAATAGTGCAGATAAAACTTGCATGTTTGCTCTGGTCTTACTTTCACATTTTCTGGCAAAACTATACTACAATAGTTTTTGCTCGTTTTACGACCTTTATTCATTTATGTTTTTACTAGTTATATTCATCTATAGATGTATAAAATCACAAAAAGTTCTTTTGCTAGCTATATCCTTTCTAGGTTAACAAAAATACTGCTGTTCTGCGTTTGAGTGTACAAGAGTTTAGTATTGTGCACCGGAAGTGACCATAACCTGAAACTAATGATAGCAAATGTTTATTTTTTCTGTTAGTAAAACTAATTGCAGATTTTTCTTCTTTTTCTTAGCTATTTGTTTCCCGCACCAATGGTGAAAAGTATTCTAGTGTACTTTGTCCGAGGAACCCAGATATCAAGTAAGTTCTTAAAACAAAAATGATACTTAAAAAGAGAAAAAGAAAACACTAATATTCTATTGATACTGTGTACATAAACAGAGGAAACAACGCTTCAGGGATTGGATCTTGGGACTGGAATTTGAAGGGGGATAAATCTACCCATCATGCCCTTTACCCAAGGGCTTGGTCTATTTATGAGGGTAGGATACATTAAATCTTAGATTTTTGATTCTATTATATACTTCAATGCACTCATGAATCATTTTTTTTCCTATGCAGGTGAACCTGACCCAGCACTCAAAATAGTTTGTCGTCAGATTTCACCCATTATTCCCCATAATTACAAGGAGAGCAGCTTCCCTGTCTCAGTTTTTACTTTCACGGTAAGAATGCAAAGTTTGCTGGATAATTGCAGAAAAGCTTATCTGAGGGCTGAGGCAGTTGTGTGATTTTCTTTTTCTTTTTCATTTTTCCTCTCTTGCCAGCTATATAATTCCGGAAGTACTGCTGCAAATACCACATTGCTTTTCACATGGGCAGTAAGTATTTTCTATGGAGCTACATAAAACTGAAGATTTTGTAATCATTTTTACCACAATTATATTTGCGATAGTATAGCCAAGTCTTTGTATTTTTTTATTTCTGAGAAAAAGTATGACTTATTGGTATGCCACATTCAGAATTCTGTTGGAGGGCTTTCTGAATTTTCTGGTCAACATTTTAATTCAAGAGCAGAGTAAGACTCTTGTCCTTAACTTCATATCTTTTCTTCTTTCCATTTAAAGTGAGTCAAATAACATGCATATGTTGATCCACAATGTATCTCTGCGCATGCACCCTGAAGACTTCTTGTTGACGTGCCTATATTTTATTCTAATCAACAATATGATTTAACTCATTAGGGTGAAGGATGGCGTGCATAGTGTCCTTCTACATCACAAGTAAGTTCAGTTTATTGATATGGATGGAAAAGAGATCGTTGAAGTGCTTTCCTCAATATTAGACGTGTTTGTTTTAATCCTCTATATTTAACATCCACTATTTGCTAATACGTACAGAAGTGCAAATGGAAAACCCCCTTTGACGTTTGCTATAGCAGCAGAGCAGACTGATGGTGTTCACGTGTCAGAGTGCCCTTGCTTTGTGATATCTGGTGACTCCAAGGGTATTAGTGCTAAAGACATGTGGAATGAGATAAAACAGGTAAACAGAGTATCTTACATATATATATTGCACAGAATACATCCCTTGGTCTCAGCTTGCCAATTTTAGAATGTGTACCTTAGTACCTATGCTCTGTTCTCTTTAGAACTCTGCAATTTTTAGCAAACTTTGATGACAAAAGATCTTTACTGTAAACTTTTGTTTTGACAACTTTATTTTAAATTAATTGTCAAAAGCTGAAGACTTCAGTTGATAAGGTTTCATTTGACTGCCATATTACTAGTCTAAGGTTTACCAATATCAGGTCTATACACATAGGTGGACTTAAGTTGAGAATTTTTTTACTTTGGATCTTTCTACATCTTGCTGGAGCCCTAGCAATATCCAGCTTCTATTGAGAAACCAAATATGCTAATATTACTTTGGTCTATAAAGGGTTGCAACTTGCAACAGTTTTGACACTGCGTTGAAAACATTCCTACCCTCGAAAAGGCAAAATGTTCTCAACATGGCAAAACATTCCTACGTCCTACTTGGCTTTGTAGTCTTCATTACCCCTCAATCTCTGCAGTGTGCATCTCCTGTTTCTTTCTGTGGTAGAGATGGTGTCCTTTTATGTTTATGTGTGTTTTTCTTTTTTCCCATTTAATACTAGCCAATGCTCTTTGAGGAAACTGTGTCGGGTATGACGCACTGTTTGTGGTCTACTTGATTTATGCTCATGCTTAACATTATATTGTGCATCTGTTACAGCATGGATCGTTTGACGGTCTTAACTCAGCTGAAACATCATTACCTTCAGAAAGAGGATCGTCTATTGGGGCAGCCATTGCTGCATCTGTGACAGTACCATCAGATGGAGTACGTACTGTAACATTTTCACTCGCATGGGATAGCCCTGAAATAATTATGGGTGGAAGGACCTATTACAGGTGAGTGCTCAATTGGGAGATGCCGGAGACTTTTTGAAACAACCAATACAGAGGAACAATATTAACATGCTGAAAATTCTATGAACAGGCGTTACACTAAATTCTATGGCACACTTGGAAATGCAGCTGCAAATATTGCTCATGATGCTATTCTTGGTAATGATTGTTTATATACGATTCCTACCTTTCAATGTCGTTGAAGAGTTAAGAAAGATTCTTGGTTTACCTACGACCCTAAAAGACGTTGGTACTAGGGAATGCTAATTTACTTGAGTGTCTGTATATTTACTATTGGTTGTCAATCACCTTACCTCCTTTATTGTTGTTTCAAACATAGAGCATCACAATTGGGAGTCCCAAATCGAAGCATGGCAAAGACCAATTCTTGAAGATAAGAGGCTTCCTGAATGGTGAGTTTAGATGTGGAATCTGATTTCTGGCTTTACAGGTTCCTAAGATCTGAGAAAGGTTCTTTGCAGGTACCCTGTTACTCTGTTCAATGAGCTATATTATCTTAATTCTGGCGGCACAATTTGGACAGGTATACTAGTTTAGTGGACTTCAGATTTTCTCTTATGGAAACGGAGTATCGTAGTGAAACAGTAATCTATATGCTTTTTAAATAATGTTTTGTAGATGGATCACCTCCTGTGCATAGTTTAGCAAGTATTGGAGGAAGGAGGTTTTCCCTTGATAAATCCTCATTAAGTATGAAAAACATAGTTGATGCACCCCAGAAAAATGATACTGCTGTTGACATTCTTGGAAGAATGACTACAATACTTGAGCAAATTCACACGCCCATGGCATCAAATTCTGCATTTGGACCAAATCTGCTTCAGGAGGGAGAAGAAAACATTGGTCAATTCCTTTATCTTGAAGGGGTTGAATATCACATGTGGAACACTTACGATGTCCATTTTTACTCATCTTTTGCACTGGTCATGCTATTTCCAAAACTTGAACTTAGCATACAAAGAGACTTTGCAGCAGCAGTAATGATGCACGACCCCAGTAAGATGAGTCTTTTATCTGATGGACAGTTGGTCCAAAGAAAGGTTCTTGGAGCAGTTCCCCATGATATTGGGATCCATGATCCATGGTTTGAAGTAAATGCTTATAATCTTTATAATACGGATAGATGGAAAGACTTGAATCCTAAGTTTGTACTCCAAGTTTACAGGGATGTGGTTGCTACCGGTGATAAGAAGTTCGCAGAAGCTGTTTGGCCTTCTGTTTATGTTGCAATGGCTTATATGGAACAATTTGACCGGGATGGTGATGGAATGATTGAGAATGAAGGCTTCCCTGATCAAACTTATGATACATGGTCTGTCTCCGGTGTGAGTGCATATTGTGGTGGGTTGTGGTTAGCAGCTCTGCAAGCTGCTTCAGCCATGTCACGTGTAGTAGGTGACAAGGGTTCCGAGGATTATTTTTGGTGCAAGTTTCAGAAGGCAAAAGTGGTGTATGAAAAATTATGGAATGGATCTTACTTCAATTATGATAACAGTGGTCAAATTGCAAGTTCATCAATTCAAGCAGATCAATTGGCCGGACAATGGTACGTTTGAGTCTTTTGATTGGACTACCTAAATGTTTTCAAATACTGTCTACAAAACTCAGTTTAAAAAATCACACACAATCAATCATACATAAACTCACATAGTTGCAATGATAGAAACTTTGACTTCTAGCTAGAGCATGAATTTTGTAATAGGCCCAGATTAAAAGTATTAATTAGAGTATTATTTTGCCTTTCTTTTTCTTTCAGTACTTCCGTGTTAACTTTCCATTACAGGTTTCTCTTAGACTACCAATATAATCAGGTCATCCCTCTGTGATTGAACAACAGTGCATTTTACTTTATAGATTTAAAAAATAAAAGATGCATATAGTTCGTGTAGCTTCCAATTTTATTTTATTTCTCTGATTTCTGCATCATATATGAATTTGATAGCTCGACTTGTAATTATCAGGATGTTAAAGTTATGGCGAAGTTGAAAACTCCTGTGTTTTTTTTTTAAAATATATTTTTTTAAATTTATATCTTGGTTTTTTATAGGTATACCAGAGCCTGTGGACTTTTGCCAATTGTTGATGAAGACAAGGCACAAAGTGCATTGGAAAAGGTTTATAATTACAATGTCTTAAAGGTGAAGAATGGGAAACTGGGGGCTGTTAATGGAATGCTTCCTAATGGAAATGTTGACATGACAACATTGCAGTCAAGAGAAATATGGTCAGGGGTGACATATGCTGTTGCTGCAACAATGATCCAAGAAGATATGCTTGATATGGCATTTCATACAGCTGGTGGAGTCTATGCAGCTGCTTGGTCTGAAGAAGGTCTTGGGTAAGTAACTTTCTAAAACATCTAAGAATGGTTTAACTTTGCATTGTTAGTTAGCTTTAATATACATTGTTGGCGGATTCCTAACTACTTAAAATCTTGGAGGGTAATGGTTGTCTAACATGTTTTAGAGTTCAAGTTCCAGAAGTGATATTCTTTTTCCCCAATACAGTATATTCATCTTTATTTTGATCTGTTCCGTGTGTCTGCAAAGGTCTCGGTTGGTCAACTGTGAAATGCATGCTCTGAATATAGAGCATAGTTTCAAATTATGCAACAGAACCATTTTGACTTGTTTGTCATCTTCTATGATATACATATTTTTGCTTTTAAATAATAAATAATACATTTTTGTTTGTCATCTTCTGTGAATATCTTGTCAACAGGTACTCTTTCCAGACCCCTGAAGCTTGGACCACCAATGAGGAATTCAGATCATTAGTTTACATGCGCCCACTGGCCATATGGGCAATGCAGTGGGCATTATCAAGACCTAAGGTTTATAAGCAGGAGACGAGATCAGAAGTGGATCGAGTTTCTTTGCTCCGGCATGAGGCTGGATTTGCAAGAGTTGCTCAGCTTTTAAAGTTGCCGGAAGAGAAAGCAGCATCGAGAAGCATTTTACAGATTGTTTATGATTATACTTGCAAGAGGATGACTTGAGTGAAATTTTTACCAGTGACATTGTTACATGTCGATTCAGACCAGAAATCATATTACATGTGTAAATAGAGTGACATTGTTGGGACTTTCAACATTGAACAAAGATAAGAATTCTTGTGTTATATATATGTACAATTATATGAAGGGGATATAAAAAAAAAAGTGTACATATATACAAATAATACATTCATAATACCATTTGATTTGAATGATTCTTGTTTATCTATAATGTTGTGTTTCAATCTGTCTTACATATCAAACTAGAAATGATAAATTATTTTTGAACAGTTGTATGACGTTTTTCTTATTTCTAATTTCACAAATGTGGCAAGTAGAAAGCAGTTTCCTCCCAGAAGTGAACGAATGGCAGCAAATTTGGGTGTTTGAGAGGCACTTTTGCTGTCTGATCGCTGTTCTAGTTTGGTTTCGGCATCCTTGCCCGTAAGAAAATGGTATACTCCACTTTGAACTAGAATTCTTTCTCGGCAAGCAAAGATAGCAATATCAGCTCAGATTTTGAAGCCTTTGTAACAGATGGTCAACAAGAACCGAGTACTGGGTGGCCCTAAAAATACATCTCTGTTCAACGTGTCCGTATCCGTCTCTGACACGGGACACGGCACCAATCTCACGTGTCCATACATGCCATAAAAATAACGATAGTTTAGTCAATGGTCGTATGTGGCAGGCGAAGTAATAGTCATTTTTGGTGACCTACCTAAGTACTTCTCAACAACCAACCCTTGTGAGTTATGGGATTATCAAATATCTTAAATGTCGAAAAGGAAAACAAAACGAAAGTAGCCATCATCAAATATATCTTAAAATGATACGAGAAGAAGATTGCTATTATTGAATAATACAAGCGGCAACGTGCATACGAGTCCAGCATGCACTTGAGGACCAAACACTACGCCATTGTCCACTTTTATTATTCCATCTGTACACATTACGCCCCAAATCTGGATGTTCATTTTTCAAGTCGGCAAATGATTTCCGCTCATCTTTCTTAGTAAATGTAGAGTAGCTAAGTATGAAGTATATATAGAATCATTATTACAAGATATATATACTTTCTAATTTTGACTATTTTTTCTATATATATATATTATTAAATTCTCACTTTAATGAACCATGATTTATTGGTTAACTAATCTAACTAATTTGTATCGATGTCATATTCAAATCCGGTTCATTTAGAGAAATTTTTTTTTTTTGTTAGACCAGGATATCCTCCACCCACTATGAGAGCACTCAGGAGTGGAGACTAATCTCTCGAGCCGGAGAGGGGTTAAGGTTAAAGCTCTCCCAATGTGATTCGTTACTATGGACCTACCAGGAGGATCGAACATAGACCTCTTTGATATTAGGAGTGCCTCTCTACACATTCGTCCCACATGGTGGACCTATCCCCAACCACTAGACCAAACTAAGGCTTAGTTTGGGACAGCTGTGCTGTGAGTAAAATGACTTTTGAATCAGCTGTGAGTAAAATGGCTTTTGAATTTGCTGTGAGAGGAAGCAGTTTAGGTGTTTGGTAAACTGTTTTCAAAAGTGCTGTGAGAACGAAAAGTAATTTTTTGTGTTTGGTAAGTTCTAAGTAAAAAGTATTTTGAGTGGGTGTATTTATCAAAATAATCTTAAATATTTAAAGTTTTATTAAAATGGATATTACTTCTCTAAATTATAGACTATGGTTTTGTGCAATTATTTTGGTATAATTTTTTGCAATGTATGACCAGTTGTTTGGACCAAATAAAAGATTTACGAAGAATTCTTAAATATTAAACCAAATTCATCTAAAATAATATTAGACAAAGTATTTTCCACCATAATCAAATGGAACCATTACACAAAATATATTAGAGTCTATTAATATTGCAACTACATTGCATTCATTAAACTTTCTGCAATCATATTTCTTAGCACCACCATTTCTTCAAAAACTGCTTTCCAAAGTTCTATTTCCTAACTTTTTGATTTCAGCTTTTAGGGAAATCTATTTTGGCCAAAAGCAGCTTTCATTAATTCTAAAAGCTAAAACAGTCTCAAAAGCAGCCTCAAAAGCTGTCCCAAACTAAGCCTAATATGGGTAAATTTCTATTTTTCTATACCCATGGTGGATATTTTTCTTATACTAAATTAATAAGGAAGTGACAATAATTTGTGAGGATTATAAAAATGAATCCTATAAAATAACGAAACCTCGTTGGTTTCACTTGTTCGTCTTCTTCTTAAGAAGACAGAAGACCAGAACTCCTCACAGTTTGAAACTCACACACTCTCTCCACCTAAACCCAAACAAACTCTAACAACGAAAAATGGGAATCTGCAGATGCTGCTGCTCTCCCAGACTGCTCCTCCTCTTCTTCCTAATCTCCGCTGTCCCCGTCGCCTACCTCATCTCCCTCGAGCTCGCCACCCCCACCAGCCACGTCTACAACTACCACGCCGGCGGCTGGTTCCGCGAGTGCGCCAAGTGGGACGATCTCAACCGTCGCTTCCTCGTCTCCTTCATGGGCGGCGGCATCGGCCAGATTCCCGTCCCCGACGACTACACCCCCGGCGACCTCCTCCACGAGTCCCCCTTGGTCAAACACGTTGACTTGGCCAACAACGCCTCTCTCGGCTTCGTCATCGACCGCCCCCGTAACCGCCTCCTCGTCGCCACCGCTGACGTCATGGGCAACCGCTACAGCGCCCTCGCCGCCTACGACCTCTCCTCCTGGGACCGCCTCTTCCTCACCCAGCTCAGTGGCCCTAGTAAGTCCTAGTCCTCAATCTTTACTTCACAGTAACTTCTTGCTGTGAATCTTTTTACTAAATTTTACTTCTTCATTTGTAAAAAGAATGAATTGGTGAAAAGTGATGATTCATTGAAACATATGAGTAACTAGCTGGATTGGTTAGCTATTTTATTTAAACTTAGATTAGTAACTAGCTAGATGGGTTAGCTGTTCATACAAACAAAACCAGCTAGGTTATTTTGTTCATTAGTTTTAACTTTTACTCAGTAGTATAATATGGGAAGAGAAGGATTATGGTAGAGGGAATGTTGATTTCAGTTTGATTGTTAATGAAGGCAGATATATATATCTGGAAATAGTTATTGAGTTTGATGATATATAGCTAATTAGCTATAAACTTGCCACCCACCAGAGGACAATTGTTATGGTAATGTAGGTACCAGCCTACCCCTTTAACTTAACTTGATGGCCTTGTCTAGAAAAGTTTAAGTTATTTTCGTGCTGATGTCTTATAGGAAATTAGGTATGGTCTTTTTCCTTTGTCATCTGGTTTTTGACTTCTAAGAACACTATAGTGCGAATAATTGATCTAATTCATAAATGCTATAAAAATAGGTGCAACTGTTATCTATATTAAGAAAACTTAGGAGAGGTGGGGGTTGTGATTTGATTTGATTCACAAGAGGCATAGGCATGGGCTTGTCAGTATATGTTTGAAGAACTTGTGACTTGATTTTTTATTTTTTTATTTTCATGTTGTATATTATTGCATATGGCTGTCCATATTTCATGGTAGTCAATATTTGAGGGTAGACTATAATGCAGCATCTAACATAACGTCACCACTCAATTTAAGAAATTCTAAAGTCCTCTTTGGATGGCTCACCAATTGAGTTGGAAGTTGGAAAGGAAGACAAAAGATTTATATTGTGTATAGAGATTTATAATATTGTTTGATACACCTAGCCATATACTTGAATGCTTAATGTCAAAAACATGGCATCCATCACAATCTAAGATAACTGTGCTTGATTAGTTAAATTTAAAGATTGATCAATGGTATTTTCCTTGTTGTGTGGTGTGATATAGGTGATCCAAAATCATTCGCAGATGATGTTGCTGTCGATTCAGAAGGTAATGCATATGTGACAGATTGCACAGGCAGTTTTATTTGGAAGGTTGGAGTGGATGGCAAGTTCCTATCAACTATCATAAGTCCTCTCTTCACTCCAAAAGAGTGGTACAAAGCCATTGTTGGCCTAAATGGAATCGTTTACCACCCAGATGGATACTTGATTGTTATTCACACTTTCAGCGGCAATTTGTTCAAGATCGACATATCAAAGGGAGAAGAAGTGAAGCAAATTAAGATTGTAGAAGGTTCACTGAAATTTGGAGATGGGCTCGAGCTACTATCTCCAACCCAGCTTGTAGTGGCTGGGAACCCATCTGGTAGACTAGTGGAGAGTACCGACGGGTGGGAGACAGCTTCAGTTGTTGGAAAGTTCTCAGGGCCTTCGCATCGGTTGGCCACAGCAGCAACTGTTAAGGACGGGAAGGTGTATCTCAACCACATGGTTGGCATGGGATACCCTAAAAAGAAGCATGTAATTGTTGAGGCAGTGTTTTCTGCTTAAATTTTTTTTTTTTACTCTTCTAAATCAAATGTAGATTACTAGCTGTTGTCTACAGATTTTTACTTTTATTCAATGTATCAGTAACGAACTACATTTTCATACTTTGAACAAAGAGGTGTGTACGAATCGCCTGTGTTTGCAGTTGCAGAGTACATGTATCGACTTACCTGGTGTCGCAAGTTCTCTAATTTATTCGTTTGCTTGTGCCTCGGCAAAATAAGCAGAGTTCAAAAGAGAAGAAATAGAGGCAAAAAGAATCTGGGCTGGTTTCCTTCCTACTTAAAGATGCCTACGCGCTTCTGCTCTACTTGAAAGATAACTAAACTTCTATTCTAATACCAACTTTTTAGTGGCCCAAATGTCCTTAGATTTTGGTCACTGCTTTGGAGGCCCTGCAAAAGTACAAAGAAATGACCATACATCAAAAGTTCAAAACAACACAGCCAACTGAAGCATATCTGCCGCTGCCAGTAGTCATCTTCAAGAAACGTTCAAAGTCCAGTTAGTGTGCTACTTGCTGAAGCTACTATTACTATGTGTTACAATCTAAAATCAATTGACAATTAAGTGAGTATTTCAAACCCTTATAAATCCACATGGTATAAATCTACATAGTAGGTCTCATTTTCCCATATAGGATGTATATTCTCAACACTATGTTGAAGAGCTTTCTCAAACTCACTGAAAAATAATATCAATTTATCGGAGGCGACTCAAAATTTATTATTGATTGCACTAAGGAGAAGTGGATATGACTTGGCCTATAAAAGATGAAGACTAACTTTCCATATATTTCTTGAACCATATCTTTAGAGAAGCTAATTACACAATATATGCGATTGCGGAAGTCGATCACTCATTGTAAGGCGATCAAATGAACTAGCACTAATGGCTCTAGCAGCATTTAATTTGGATTTGTTTGTTGGGGAATCACTAATGTCGACGAAGTAAAGCTTGGGACGCATTACCTACAAAGACAAGACACCTACTAAGATGGAATATATGCTTCAATTGCTACATGACAACATGTGCGTTCTAGTCTATAAATCATTGAAGGAAAGTACAAGACTTGTACAGAAAACATTGTTAATGGAGTTTACACCCAAAATGGAACGGAATAATTGGGGATTACACCGTTACGGCGTTAAGATCCATGCATGCTTACAGCCAGGCCAAATTTGTCAGGAGCTAGCCATTAAGGATTAGAATGGAATCTGCCCTCAAATTTTCAATCCTTTTTATTTGTCTCCATTTATTTGCTTTCTGTGGACATCATTTCCTCTTACGTACTAAGATGCCACACGACCTCACCATCATGTTCATCATTTCCCTTTGTGCTTCCAGCTGTAAGGACATTTATACCCCCATTGTTTTCATGTTAAAAAATTCAAAATTATAACACGCCTGCAAGGGAAGAGAAATCAACTATTAAAGGCTTTTATACGGATACAACTTAGTTACCCAGTTTTAGTCAGGTAGAATTAATATTAGTCAATATAGAGACGACACGTGATATTTACAGGGACATAAAAAATATTTACAAAAGCTGAATGAGTATTTATATTATTATTTAATTTATTTTTAAAGATCACGTGTCGTTTTTTTATTAGCTAGTGTTAGTTCTAGCTAATTAAAACTAGTCAGCCAAGTTTTTTCCCTTTCATATTTTCAGTTTTCTGATCAATATGTGTTGCTGTGTCTCCTTCGATCAGATTGAAAACGCATTCGCCGATCAATATTCCGACGATCTTATTCAAGTTGAACACAAGAGGGGTATACATGTCATTCGTCAGGTACCCAAATAATCAATTTTCTTTATTTAACAACCCACTTTCGCAAAATAGCAACTGCTCTGCTTTTTTTAATAGCATTTCCCAGTCTGACATACTCACATCATCAGTTTAACATTCCCCCTAACTTTGCTCTGCATGCCTTGCCATTGCCATTCTTCTTCTTCTTCTTCTTCTTCTTCTTCCTTTGTTCTACCAAATCTCACCCAACTCTCTCATTGACTTTGAGGACTGTGTATCTCCCACTCCCACTTTAGAACTGAGAAATTAACGAACTCAGTTATGGAGAGGCAGATAAGTTTCTCACTGAAACCTACCAGATTCTTGGTCTTCTCTTTTACAATCTTCTCCTCTTTCATCTTCCTCACTTTCTTCACCACTTGGCTTATCCAAGCCACCCCTTTTGTTCCCCAACAAGCCCATCTCCAGTTCAACAAGTCCTCCTTCGTTTTGGGTTTCACTGGAAATCTACCCCTGAATGGTCTCAAAGATTCAATCTTGAAGACCTCCCATTTGAGCCAACCTGTAAATGCTTCTGGGTCTGATGGGTTTTCACTTCTTGGTATGTTACAGAAGAAGGCCAATGAATCCAAAGTGGCACCGCATGAAGAAGAGAAAGGCGGTGGTGGGTTGGATGGTAATTTCACAGCATTGGCTCCTGTAGAGCAAAATGCTGGAGAAGAAGAAGTGGAAAAGATTGAATTAGTGTCGAGTAGTAGTAAGAGGATTGAAGAGAACAAGACTGAAGCAACTTCAGTTGAAAAGATTGAGATTTTTAGCAGTGGGAAGGTTGAAGATAAGAGAGAGAAAGGAGTGTGTGATTTTACAAGAGGGAAGTGGGTTTATGATGAGAGCTACCCTCTGTACACAAATGGTTCATGTGCTTGGATAGATGAAGGTTTTAATTGTCAGGGCAATGGGAGATTAGATAAAGACTACATGAAGTGGAGGTGGCAACCCCAAGATTGTGAAATTCCAAGGTACTTTTTCTTCAATCATTTAGTTGTCAGGAGCTTTTAAAGCATGAATGTGGTTTGATTGCAATGTTAAAGTTGTGTGCTTTTGGTGTGGTACAGGTTCAATGCAACAAAGATGCTGGAGCTTATAAGAGGGAAGAGACTAGTTTTTGTGGGTGATTCAATCAACAGGAATCAATGGGAATCCATGTTGTGCATGTTAATGGGAGCAATAAAAGATCCAAGCAGGGTATATGAGACTCACAAACGCAGAATCACCAAAAATAGGGGAAATTATAGTTTCAGATTTGTGGTAATTATGCATATATATGACTGTTTTCTTTTTTCTCTTCTTCAATGTGTAGGCTATTTTAGATTTTAAACATTCGATTCTGAAGTTGTTTTTTAATCACAGGATTATAAGTGTACAGTTGAATATTATGTGAGCCATTTCTTAGTTCATGAAAGCAAGGCAAGAGTAGGGCTGAAGAGGAAGCAAGTCTTAAGGATTGATGCAATTGATCATGGCTCATCTAGATGGAGAGGAGCTGATATTTTGATTTTCAACAGTGCTCATTGGTGGTCTCATTATAAAACCAAAGCTGGGTCAGTCCCTTTTTTAATCTACTAAGGTCAGTATTTTACTAAGCTGCTTTGATTGGAAGAATGACATTTGGAGTTGATAACAGGATTAATTACTATCAAGAAGGCGGCCAAGTTCATCCAAGGCTTGATGTTTCCGTAGCTTTCAGGAAAGCTCTGATGACCTGGGGATCATGGGTTGATAGATACATCAACCCACGCAGAACCCGAGTTTTCTATCGTAGTTCAGCACCATCCCATTTCAGGTTTGCCTTGTTAGACTACAGGCTGCATAAACTACATATTGATGATGATTTCAAACAACAGTCTCCGAGTGGTTTTTAACATAATCCATTTAAACAGGGGAGGTCAATGGAATTCAGGCGGGAGTTGTAAGGAAGCTACTAAACCACTTGAGAATTTTGATGGTTCCGCTAGTGAGAAAAATGTGATTGCAGAGGAGGTCATAAAGCAGATGAGAACTCCCATCACATTCTTGAACATAACTGGATTATCAGAATATAGAATAGATGGTCATCCATCTATATATGGAAGAAAATCTGCTTCAGGCACTCAAGACTGCAGTCATTGGTGTCTTCCTGGCATTCCTGATATGTGGAATGAATTGTTATATGCTCATTTGCAGTAACTGAGAGTTACCGCCTCCGATTTTTCTAACTTGTAAATACTGTAATTCTTTCATTATTTTTACAGCTTAGCTTGTAATGAGAGCTACCTGGAAATGCAAGTGAGCAGATTGTTTGGAACTTCTTTAGTTCTTATAAGAAATTCGTCAATTAAATGCTGCATGCATCAGTTTATGCCATGCTATATTTACTCCGGCCAGATCTTCATAACCACTACTTATCTGAGTATTTAATAATTAAATCTCAGATAGCTGGCTCTTTCTGTATAATAATTCATCCAAGGAGCATAATGTAAAGAGTAAAGCAAATCTGTCTTCTGCCCCCCAATAAAAATAAAAATAAATAAATAAATAAATTCTATCGTTTTTCTTTTCTATAAAGAAAATTTTACAAAGCAGTTCCATTCGTGTGAAATCCTTAACGAAGAAGAAAGGAAAAGGGAAACCGCCGTTTGCTAGTTACATCAGAATAAGTGAGATGCTCCTGGCCTGTAAGATGTGTCCTAATCCAGATTGCCACCCCACTTTTCGCTGACCAAACCTGACTCCTGAGCTCCAGGAAGAGATTTCAGAAGCAAGGTTGATATGACTACCGCTTTTCAACCTGATGATTCCTGCTATGCTCTTGTTGGCCCTTATGCTCAAATCCGTTGCATGTGTTGTGGTGAGGTGAACCCCCACCCTGGTGAGCCTGGTGTTGACTGGCAGGCCTATTGTAGTCTCAAACCTGCTTTTTCTTATCCCAAATTCTGGTAAGTACTGAAGCAGTGAGCAAGTCTCTCTTGACTAGCCACCTCCACCTCTACACTTGGTGCGTTCGACCAGCCTTTCTGCTGCTTCAACTTTTGTAAGATTAGCAATGTTCTGCGACGGCTATATACATATGACTGGAAAGAAGAAGCAATAGTAGTAAACCAGTGCTGCACCCGACATGACTTGTTACTTCCGTTCAGTGCTGCAATTCCTCAACAAAGGAGTGTGATCTTGAACCTCTTCCTATTTGAAAGATGCAGTAAAGAAAAAGGATTAGGTGTTTGGTTATGACTTTACTCGTAATTTGTTTCTTCTTAGAGCTAGCTTGAGTAGCAGACTCAGACATGGCATGCCATAGTTGGCACCGTGTTCGTGTATCTTACAAACCTGTTAATCTATTATAACTTGCTAGTATCAGTTCAAGCCTCAGTTATATCCTGGTGCATCGTTCATATAATCATACATCTAGTTCAATACATCAAAGAAAAACTTTTTATTTACAGATTATGAGGATCCGGTTAGAACCTTGTGAATGGTTCATTCATACTAGCTTTCATACAACAAAGAAATCTCTCCATGAATAAAGTCTACATTTTCTATTCAAATCTCAAATTGCTGGCTCGTTCTGTTTCATCAAACAAGCATAATGTAAAGATAGGCAAATCTGAGGTCCTTATTCTATAAGAACATTTTACAAGACTGTTCCTTTTTTAATTACCACAACAACATGAGATTGCAAGTCCCACAAGTATAATATCAAACTGCTAGAAGAATTTCTAGCTTCCCAAATTTATAAAATGAGCCTTATTTACAATTGAATCTTATTGTCTGATGACTCTCTTTATGTTTCCGAAGTCCAGAAGCAGGATTGATCATATGTAGAGCCAATTTAACTCATAACCTTCTTGCAAGCAATCTCAACTGCTGTCATGTATAAAATCTGCAGAGTCGAAATATTCAGATGTACATCCCAAGCCATGCCAATTTTCCATTCAATGAGATTGGTGTTTTTTTGCTCTGACTTGGGAGACAGATGAATCATCCCTCTTTGTACCCTCAGCTTGAGCCCATGGGATTTCTGTTTCTGGTGGATAACAATAATCATAGAAGATCTCCTCACCAGCATCAATATGCTCCCTGGCAAATATGCCTACTCGGTGATCTCCTGCTACTAGCATTACCTATGCAAGCCACAATTACATCAACCACTAAGAACTAATCAAACAGTAGAATTGGTGAAACTTAAATACCTTTGCGTGACAGTTGGGTTTCTTTGAGTGGTTTGCAAATTTGAGCTTGTCTCCTTTTCGGTAAGCATCTAGGACCCACTGTAAACAAGTAAACCTTGAGATTTTATCCCAGAGTAAAGCTTTAGGCATCAAATATTTGCCATGAATACACAATGTCCAAAAAATCAACTTTCACTTGCCTGATCATTCAAGTCAAAAAGGAATGATGAGTCCGCACGATCATAAATCTTCCCACGTCTATCTGCTTCCTCATGGGAGATAAGTTCACCAGTATATTCTCCAAGGTAATCATTTTTGTTTACAGGGTTCTGAAATCATATAATTCAATTTGGTGACAAGAACTAGCAATATATATGCAATTAAGTATGAAGCCAAATACAACAGCACGTTTCTACAAACCTTCAAAAAGGCTCCCCATCCAGCAACATCAGATTTACCCAAGAGAATCTGAAAAAAGAAGAAGAAGCCAATGAAGGCAATGATGAATCACCAAGTGAATTAAGCAGACCACACCAGCAACTTTTTGAATAAACACCAATATTGCTCACCCTTTGTTGTTGCCTTAAAAGAAGCCTCATGTTTCCACATTGACTATCCCCCTGTTTTGGTGGCTCTAATGAACTGTCCCCACAACTGCATCGAGTATGCAAAATTCAAAACACCATAAGAAGTATTACAAACAGTCTCCAAGGACATAAAAGGGAAACTCAAGACAAGATTGAACACAAATTGAAAACTCTATCCATGGTTACACACAGCTCAAGCAGCTGGTCCATATACAACTGCAATTTGGCATACCTTTCTGCAGTCAACAGCATGCATAATAACAGTATAAATGTAAAACTCATTACCTAACCCAACAATTGCGACAGACATCTGGGTCACATTCACGATCAGCGGCAAAGCAGGGGCACTGCCTACTTCTGCATTGACTTTTTGCACAGTGGCAGCCCCTGAATCTATTTTTGCAGCTCTTTGAGCATCTGAAGATGTAATTAATTGGTCAGAATTTCATATTATCATTTAGCATTTACAGGTCCACTGTGTGGCATAACGGAAGTTTAAGCTACAAAACTTTCATTTGTGCGGTTACAAAACTTTAAGTGAGTACTTCACAGTAAGGTCATTTTAAAAGTTGAAGCAGCTTATAAGCTGAAAGATTGGAAAACCCCTTGGAAAAATGAAACTTAGCATCACTAAAAAAAACTGATGTAGATTTCAGGATGCAGCTTCAATTTAGTTTGAGGCATAGGATCCCTCTTATTTTAGTTGGAAGGTTGGGCACCACGGGTAATCATTCATATCAATCTCATCTTTCCCCCAACCTTGCCGAAGAAAGATCTGAATACAAAGCACAAATATATAGTCTGTATATATTGTTCCTTTGATATCATTCACATTTCATATCTTACAACTCTCAGCCACACGTATCACATCAAAACTAGATTGAATATGAAACCCAACATTACATATAATATGCTGTGGCTTTTCTTATCATAAAATTGTTATTCTTATTACTGTTATTATTATATATTAAACTTATTTCTATTATGAAGCATATTATTATTTTAAATTGAACTTATTATTTATATTATGAAGCATATTAGCACCAGTTCTGTGCATTTGTTTGCATGAGCAATTAACCACATTAGAGACAGATCTAACATACCCACAGTATTTCTCGCAGCAGGTTCCATTTTGCAGACAAGAACATTGCTTTCCACATGTAGACTGACACCCACATGGTATATATTGTTTGCGGGACTGGTTTTTTCCATCAGCAATTCTTTTCCAGACTGATGGGTGACCAGCAGATTTCCAAGAATATTTAAGCCTCCGTGCTTTGCCCCTCCTACGAAATGATCGTGATTTTGTCCGCATCTCCTGTTCCTACCACAAGTAAAATAGAAGGTAAAAGAAGCGTTACTCTAGTTTACAGAATCAAATGACAAGGCTATACCGGGAATGGTAAAAGAATAGGGGTCAACTGAAAACATAAATTGGTTGGCAACATGAGAATTAAACTGATAAGACTCATGGAAATGAAGTAATGAACAGAAAGTAAGCCTGCTAGCTTAATACAGAAAAAGTTCCACAGGCCAGGTGGCAAAACGCACTCTTAAAAACACCTTACAAAAAATAGGGAAGCAAAAAGTTCTCTGATGCTTACACTCTGATCTGTGTCAGCTTTTCCATTGTCTTCCATAAATCCAACAACAGATCTGTTAGGCATTGAAGCTTCAGTATCATGCATGAAAATGGACACTTCCAAGCAAGTCCTGAAGCCAGAAAGTAAGTTCCTGGCTATGAGGCAACTGCAGAAAATAAGTTACCCGTCATGATAATGAAACAAACGGAAGACACAGTATAACCACATATTCTAGCAAGATAAATAATAAATTGTCAAACTAATGCAGGGCTTCTCTACGAAACTTAAATTCTCCTTCCAATTTGGATGGTTGCAACAGGAAATAATATTAAACTGATCCTTAGGATGACAACAGGCTTCTGTAAGATGACATGTAAAATTCCAATGTGTCAAATTGGCCATCTCTTCCAAAGAGTTTCCTTTGGGTAACCAACCATGCAACAATTCTTTAGAAAAAAAAGTGGTCATCTCATTATAGTGAAGAGATACAATCACAGACTTAGAATAGGCAAGGAAGGCTGAAGTCAAACACGTTTTCAATCCACAAAAAGCCTACCTGTTTCTCCCAAATATCTCTAATCCCTTCATGTATAATTCTTTCTCTACTGCCTTCCATTCCGAACTGCTGCTACACTGCCATTCAGCTTGACCTCCTGTAGATTTGGATGGTTGCTTCAGTACTTCTGTTTCAACTTTTGGCTCATCTTTCACATCATCCATAGATTCATCACAGGAAGAACTACCAAAACAAACAAGTTCCTTCGAAATATTTCCGCTGGATTCGGTTGTGGTTATTTCAAGTCCATGTTTATTGGGTAAACCAGCATCTGAGTTCCCGCTTTCAGAACTGGTAGAGTGATCTTGAACCAGGATTGGTGTACTAGTTCCACTTACTAAATGCAACGCATCTGATTTCTTCTGCTTCTTTGAGGGCCCCAGCAAATCATCCGGCACAATAGTTTGGTCATGTGCCACTTTATCTGTGTACTTTACAACCTTCCGTTTCCCTGTATTTTCATCTTGAGTCATCTTCATATCTGTATCAAAACCTAAAGCTTCTGGAATGACTTCTGAACTATTAGTAGCTTCTGAAGTGACGGCCACATTTTTACCAGGTATGTATTTTTCATCACATATGATGTCCGTACTACAACAAGAACTTAGTTGTTCAGCATTGAAGGATGATGCTGGAGCACTTTCTCTCTCTGAATTTGTTAAATTTGTCTTATGCAGATCATCACTGTGTGAACCTTCCAGCAGATTCTCAACTGTCTTTAACTGCAAGAGGGACCCGGAAGTCATACTTCAATATCCCATGGAAAAAATATAACAATATACAGATCACAGAATTTAACACTGTTGAGATGTATGTACCTTATACAAAGTAGAATACTGAAAAAGAACAATGGCCAGCCTCCATTTAAAACAAAAGAGAAAAAAGTAGCCAGCCAGCCTCAAAATTTATTGGATGATGCATCTTAGAAGTATATTTTATCACAGTCTATGACATGGAATAATCACTTGAAAATGCTCTTTAACTTGTACATGTTCATGATATGAAGAAATGTTAAATTTAAAACTTCTCCACCTAACAGATTCAAGAGAAGGAAAAGAACTAATGTGTGTGTGTGTGTGTGTGTATTTAAAACTTTGGTAGCAGTTACAAAACACTGGAAATCAAAACCAATTTTTTCACAGATAGAAGATATAATATCTTTTAAGAATTACTTATTACTTAATGTGTAACTAGTAAGTAATTTTATATTTCACTTAACACTCGATTAGCAAAACTCGAAAACTGTATAAACATATGGCCCCAGAATGATAAGGAATGCAGCATACATCAACTGACTAGGGTAACAGTTGTATACTAAAGAGAGAAGATCAGAGCATCCACTGCTTGACGGTATTCTTTGTTTGATAAAAGTCCTCAAAATATTATATCATATGTTTCTTCATACATCATACATCATACACTGACAGCATACATCATATGATTCTTCATTTAAAATCAAAATGAAACTAATCTGAGACTACAGTGCTGTAAATCAGAAAGTTAACACAAAAAATATCAGGAGAGAAATTTACGTTCCCTGAAACATCAAGAAATAATGGTCATACCCTGAGATAACATTGATCACTGCAAGGTTTCTGGTTCTCATCATGTTCTGACCAATGCATCTGCTTTTCACTCTGTCAAATAAAGCCTTTAATAAAATATAGAGTATTGACGGGTGAGATAATTGGTAACTATTAGGGTAGGTGACAGATATCAGCAGCTTGAATTCTTGTCCAATGATACCCAAACAATAAATGACATTCAGAGTAAGGAGAGAACATATGAGAATTGTAGCAGCTTACAGGATATATTAGAGGTTGAGAACATCCATGTAGACGACAATCAAATATCTGTTGGATAGATTAAATTCACTCAAGAATTGCATCAAATAACACAAAACAAATGATTCTCTGTAACAACCCGGTGTTGATGACACCCTTACCAGGCAACGGCGACAAAAAAGGTTATCAAAAGAATCTAATGCAGCGCTGAGACTCTTATCAAGAGAAATGTGCCTATCTGACCCAGAATCCCCAGAATCCTTTGATTTATATTTCTCACAGTCCCGCTCCTTAATTGTAATGTACCGCTCCTGTAAGTGTAGAATGTCAGAAAACTAAAACACCGAAAGCTTGATTTCAAATGAGGATGAATATTTTCATAACATAACGTGCAAACACTTTTTACTCCAGCTACCTGGATTTCTGAAGGGGTGGCTCCAATAAACTGGCTTACGGCTTTTAGCACTTCTTCTCCTGTCCCATGCTCCTGAAAGGCCATCCTACCAAATTCAAATGAAAAAAGTAAACACCAGAGATTATGACAAGTTAACAAGCACACAGTCATTAATCTTATCTAAACTTACAACAGAATTCGGTCTTCTCCTCCAGAAAATGCACGCTTCACTTCTTCAGGTTCTGTCATCTCATCATCAGTGTCACTGTAAACTAAAGCTTCAACACCATGTTCCTTATCGTAGTAAATTTGCCTCCTCCCAACTACAGATTGGTCCTCAGCCATTCTCTGATTTCTGTGCTGTGAAAGATAAATTTGAGATAGGGGAAACACAGCAACATATTCACATTAATCCCAAAAAAAAAAACCAAAAACAAAACTAGAGCTAAAGGAACGCGTATCAAACCTGTCTAACCATATCCAAGTTGTATAAGGATCAATCTTGTGAGCTTTCGGCAGCTCAATACTCGACGAGAGTAACTCCTCTTCATTGTTACTATAATCTTTATCCCCAAATCCCTTAGAAAAACCGCTGAATTTGCAGGGAGGACGTTGAATTCTTGAATCAAGCAAGCTGGAGCTCCCATTTGGGTCATTATCTATTGAAATTACTGATGCAATTTCCGAAACATAACTTTCTAGCTTCTTCATATTCTGCTCAATTTTTTCCTTCACTGACATCACTCTCTCTGCTTGAATCTGCTTCTTAAGTTGATACATTTTCTGTGCCAAGCCTACAGTATCTCCTTGTTCATCTCCATACGATTTCTGCCCACATCAATTAAACAGTATACATTGTTCATGAATTTCAGATCACAAAAAAAGATAACTTTTTGTGTTTCGTTGTACAGTAAGAGTGAACTACATCTAAAATTCTTAAAAAATTCATTTATTTTGGTATCCAAACTGAAAAGATAAATCTTCATAGCTTTTTGATCATGTTGAATCCTAATTCTGAAGCAATTCTGAAGAAAAACATCTAAACTAGATTTTAACAGCTAGAGACCTCATTGAACTGCAATATATATCGGTGAAACATTGCTCCACGAATACAAGATATGATTTTTAACCATGGGAAATCTGAAATTTCATTCCTTTCTTATCCAAACTGCAATTGAATACTGAAAAAAAAAAAAAAAAAAAAATTGGTTTCTAAACGTTTGATCATGACAAATTCCAATTCTGATGAAAAGCATCTGAAAGAGAGAAAAAGAGGGTAAAGTGAAGGATCAATAGGAGAGGGTAGAGATTTAGAAAACTGACTTTGAGTTTAGCAGCAGAGTCGGTTGTTGCTTTGGACATCATCATATGCCTCGCGCGCTGTTTGCTCTGCGACTCAACACAGACAGAACGAGTGAGAAGCGGAAAGGCTTTTGGGGTAAATCAAACCATTCTGGATTGACACGTGTCAATTATAGTAATATGGCCTATATTTCCGGGTCTTGGTGACGTGGCTTACATGCCGGATCCGTCGGTAATCCGACATGGCTTACATATTACTCGTTGGGATCCCGTTCACCGGGTCACCAAGTGTAGACTCTATATACCTGATTAGTTAGTGTATTTGTATGTTGATTTTGCCTGAGTCAGAACGCCCACAATTGTAACTTATCGTATGTGTTAGCTTTCGTGTGAGTAAAAACACTCATAGCACACATGACAGTGATTTAAGAATTAGATTGTAACTTATCATATATGTCAGTTACATTTACAATTTATATTTCTATTAGCATGTATAAAAGATTAGGATATTTCTACATCTTCAAACAATAACAAAGAACTACAACCTTAGTTGCAAAGTCAGTGATCATGTCAGAGAAGTAGTCGGAAACAATCAATCGACACTTGAGGTAGCAAAATCATATATTTGGGATTGGCATGCATCAGTTTTGGTGCTGTGGCCGATTTGCCAGTGTTGGTGACATGACTTGTGTACCTAGTTCGTGCATCGGACAATTAGAGGCAAATTTCACAAGACCAGAGCTTCTTCGTTTTAAGACATCTCTTTTACTCTCATATCATCAAAGAGAGCTTGAGCCTATCTCGATTAGTATGCGTAGTGATCAGCTAGTGAGGTACAACCGTACAGCCGTGCAAAGTCTACATTTCATGCATTGAACGATTCATTACACCTTATCTAGATCGGCCAAGTTGATTGATATATTTCTACCAGCACACAAACATTTTCAGCATGACGGGACCTCAAACCGCATTCGCTGCTGAATCTGGTCCAATTAGATCCCACTCTTGACAACGAAGGGATCCTCCACCGCCTCCATTCTCATAAGGATGATCAGAGAGATCGGGAAGTACAATCCTTCCGACAAAAAAATGCTACAGCGCCACCAAAAAACCCACTTCAGAAACAGACCATGAATCGTTAGTAAAAACGCGTTGGAGAACAACTCGCTCCTAGCGTTTTGTAGGAAGCAACATGAGTTATGCTGGTGAGACTCCTAGCCAACTGGTGTTGGCCCTTCATTCAGATTTGGAAATACTTTTGAAGTTTTGATTGAAACCGTAACTGTGCATTTTCTTTTCTTTTACTGCAGAAAATATTGTCATCTTTACATCAATCAAGCTACATAAATAACTGAACTTTCAATCTTAAAACGATTGTTTTGTATACACATGCTACAATAATGCATAAAACTTGTCATTTTTGCATTTCACAAGGATGAAAATGCTTTCTTATGTATACACATTGTTTCGAACACCATCTCTCTTTCTCTCAACGGAACCTCCAAGCTGAAAGCGAATGAATCGGGGTTCCCTTCCACCCGACAGTGAGACATTTTCCGTTCCTGTCAAGTGTTGTGCATTCAAACTTTTTAGCCACAAGACTAGCTTGATACAACGATGAGTTACTGAAACTCATTTCCACCATTCTAAACCTTGCAAAGAATGCCCTCCACACATCCATCTTCACACTTCGAGTAACCCTTTCACTCCCTTCTGCTGCCACTATGTTCCGGATTCCCTCGCTCAACAAGGCTTCCAAGATAGCCTTGTATTCCTTGTGTTTCATACAGGTTTCGATGCAGTCTAAAAATGCACTATAGTAAAACAATGCATCAATGAAACGATTGACAAATGACGGTGAGTTATGGTTAGCTTCTACTTCTATGATCACCATCACAGAAGGGTTGATATTTCTCATCACCCTCATCAAGTTCTCCAAGCACCTAGGCCTCAGTATCATTGTCCTCAGTACTAATGCCGCGTACACAACCACGGCTTCATCAGCATTAATTTCATCAAAGGCATGGTCTTTAACGTCTTGCATGTCTGACACAATTACTTCCTTAAATTCAAAGGGTAGGTTCAAGGACTTTGCCACACTAGCCAACCTCTCGCCTGTCTCCTTTATATTCTGTTTGCCTCTAACTCCCACAGCCGTGATAGTTAGCAGCTCAACCGGGCAGTCCTGTCGTTCAGCTAGTGCTTCCATCAACGCTGTCCATTGCACACCACTCCTAATTTCAAGATCAATCAAATGGATCCTGCTCTCATTTGCAACAGTTTCGATCATTGCTTGGATTGCTGCGAACTGCAGTACTGAATGGAAAGGGACTTCTTGGTGGCATGCGATGTAGGCTAAGTTTGTCCCCAAACCATTTATATATTGAGACATTTCTTGATTTCCCCTCAATGTATACATTCCTGTTTCTTTTTCGATCCTCTCACGAAGTGCCTCTGCAAAGTAGCACACAACTCTCTGTACAGTAGTGCCTTTGAAGGATGCATTCCATTCATACTGCAGAAGCAGTCTGCTTGCTCTTTCAAATTGTTGGTGGCCTACTTTTTCTGCTGTAGCTAACAAGAAGTAAGCAAGTTCTACATCTTTCATTTCTTCTTCGCAAAGACCTGAAAGCGCATAGCCATAAGGGTGCATAGGCATGTAAAAGTCATCATACCCCTGACTAGAAAATTGCACATACCTTTCTCCCGCAATCCTCATGATCTCTTCGGTTGACAGTTTCTGTTTACCATTAACAGCAAAGCTTCTGTTTTGATAAATTTCATTGCCCTTAATTGTTCGGCTACTACTTTGTCTTTCTCCTTTCAAATTCTTGAAGGTGCTTCCGTAACTATTTAGGATCTCCTGTGTTGCTAAAGAAGATTGAGGAGGCGACATTTGCTTGTTAGTTTCGACAGCATCTGATCCTCTAATCTGGTTCTGTGTAAACTGAGAACCATCCTCAACTGATTGTGTAACTTGTCCTGAGGGGAAGCTGCTGAAATGATCCAAAGTTGACGTACTTGATTTGGATTGTTGTTGTTGCTCATCCTTCCAAGCCTTATTGGCATGATACAAACCATCTTGTAAAGAAATAGTCTCGAAGTTGAAGTTCTCCAAAATAAAAAAGCCTGGCTTGGATTGCTGTTCTCGTTGTTGGTGGTGGTGGTCAAGATCATGGTGTTTGTTTTGATCTTTGAATAAGTGAGATGCTACTACTCCTTTCTTGGCCTTGTTGTCTTGGTAGAGAACATGCTCAGCAGAAAGAGTATTCATATCTCCCAACTGATCATCTAGACCACATAAATGGTCTCCCTTGCCGACATTGAACATCACAGTATCTTCTTTGTCATAATCTTCAAGCTGGGGAGGACTCAAACCGCCTTGGATTCCGAAATCAAATGGTGTGAATGAGAAGAATGCATTTTCCATCTCAAAAATTATATTCTGCTGATAAAAAATTACAGAAGCCAAATAATGTACTACTCAAACAGTCAAATGAATTGCTGTTTCTGTTTAATATTCATGAATGTATATCATCAGTTCATCACCTTGTATAAGGTTGGTTGGTTCCAACGATCAGTCCAGGTATAGATCAATACCTCAAGTGCTTAACTAAGCAAAAGTTTTAGAAAAATAAGGCGAGGAATGCAACTAATGTTGTGATCACTTCTTCGATAATGTCAACACAATGTACAGCCGTGAATTGCCAAAGATTAAATCTGAAAATGACCCTTGGAGTCCTTCTAAGACAAAAAGACAAGACATATCACTACCAATTAGCATATATAATGATAAAATTCAGCATATAATTACAATGTTAATCAACAATATGTAAGGAATATCAGCAAAGAGAATTATAAAATGAAGGACTAAATAAAGATTGCTTGAATGAGTCAAGTAAAGATGACAAGCTAGCTCAGCAAGAAGACAGATAAAAGAGTTGAAAGGAAAATACAAATTTGGGTTAGTGATTTGCCTTTCGGTAATTCATTTATTATCAGAGTACCAGCTGCAACTTAGTAATTATCAGATTACCAGTTGTAACTCAGGTATCATCAGTTTCTTAATCATACATTTATAAGAACTTGGTGGCCGGTAAGAGGAATAATTAGTCCAATATTTATCAGAAGAGCAGGTATGTGGCAAATTCCTGTGAAGGATAAACGACATAAGTGTAAATTCATGTGAAGTAAAGAGTAACAGAACTGAGAACCGTAATCAAACAGAGATGCATAAAGAGGATTGAAGCTGTTTATAATAACAGCTTTTTACCAAGGTGGTGAATCATATGAAGGTTTAAGTCCTCATTTGCTAGGCAAACGTAGTTATACCATTTCATTGCTTACATATAATTCTAGCTATATGGTGACAGTGCAGAGTGCGGGAAATATGACCTCCATATTGTTTTCATACAGTGAATTATCTCGTAGTGAACACTGAGAGACATCACAGACTACGAATAATATCTTGATTAAGAATAAGTGCATTCATATTAATTAGTTCTAATGATTAAGAAGTTGTAATACAAATTAACTACAGAAATAATGGAACCTTCAATCTTAACGATAGTACATTTGGTATACATACTGCAACAATGCATATAATTTGGCATTAACATGTCATAAAAGTATAGGCTACATTTTTTTAAAGACTACCTATTTAACAGAACTTCCAAGCAGAAAGGGAATGAATTGGGGTTCCCTTCCACCCAACAACGAGACCACATCCGTTCCTCTCCAGTGTGGTGAAACAGACCTTATTCGCCACCAGTCTAGCTTGATACAATGATGAGTTACTAAAGCTCATTTCCACCATTTTAAACTTGGCAAAAAAAGCCCTCCACACATCCATCTTCACACTTCGAGTAACCCTTTCACTCCCTTCTGCTGCCACTATGTTCCGGATTCCCTCGCTCAACAAGGCTTCCAAGATAGCCTTGTATTCCTTGTGTTTCATACAGGTTTCGATGCAGTCTAAAAATGCACTATAGTAAAACAATGCATCAATGAAACGATTGACAAATGACGGTGAGTTATGGTTAGCTTCCACTTCAATGACAACCATCAAACTAGGGTTGATATTTCTCATCACCCTCATCAAGTTCTCCAAGCACCGAGGCCTCAGTAAAATTGTTCTTAGTACTAATGATGCGTACACAACCACAGGTTCGCCATCTTCAGTTTCACCAAACAAGTGTTCCCTAATGTCTTGCATATCTGATACAATAACTTCCTTATATTGAAATGTTAGGTTCAAGGACTTTGCAACATTTGCCAACCTCTTTCCTGTCTCCTTTAGATTCTGTTTGCCCCTAACTCCCACTGCAGTAATAGTTAAAAGCTCAACCGGGATTTCCATTCTTTTTGCTAGTGCTTCCATAAACGCTGTCCATATCCCACCAAACCTGATCTCAAGATCAATCACATGGATCCTACTTTTATTTGCAACACTTTCCACCATGGTTTGAATTGCTGCGGACTGCAATACTGGATGGAAAGGGACTTCTTGGTGGCATGCAATGTATGCAAGGTTTGTCCCTAAACCATTTACATTGTGAAACATTTCTTGATTTCCCTTCATTGTATACATTCCTGTTTCTTTTTCGATTCTCCCACGAAGTGCCTCTGCGAAGTAGCACACAACTCTCTGAACAAGAGTACCTTTGAAGGCTGCAGTATATTCACACTGCACAAGCAATCTGCTTGCTCTGTCAAATTGTTTGTAGCCTACTTTCTCTGCTGCAGCTAACAATAAGTGAGCAATTTCTACATCTTTCGTTTCTTCTTCACAAAGACCTGAAAGCGCATAGCCAAAGTGGTGCATAGGCATGTAAAAGTCTCCACAGCCCTGACTAGAGAATTGCACATACCTTGATCCTGCAACCCTCATGACCTCTTCGGTAGACAGTTTTTGTGTACCATTAACAACATAGCTGGTGTTTTGATCAATGTCATTGTGTTTAGCTTTCCTGCTATTGCTGCGTCTCTCCCTTTTCAACATCTTGAACGCACTTCCGTAACTATTTAGGATCTCCAACTTTGCTATAGAAGATTGAGGAGGCGGTATTTGCGTGTTATTCTCAACTAAATCTGAGCCTCTGACATGGCTTTGTGTAAACTGAGAACCATCTTCAACTGATTGAGTAACTAGTCCTGAGGGGAAGCTAAAATCAAAGTTGCTGAAATTCTCCAGACTTGAAGAAGTTAACTTGGAGGGCTGTATTGGGTCATCCTTCTCGGCCTTGTTGACATGAATAAAACCATGTTGAGAAGAAAAACTCTCGAAGTTGAAGTTATGGTAGAAACTCTCCAAGATCGAAAAATTTGGCATGGATTGTTGTTGCTGCTGTTGGTGGTCAAGAGCATGGTGTTGGTTTTGATCTTCGGACAAATGGGACACTACTATTCCTGTCTTGGCTTTGTTGTCATGGTAGAAACCATCTTCAAAAGGAGTATACATTTCTCCCATCTGATCTTCTAGACCAGGCAAATGGTCTCCGGCCTTGCCAGCACTGAACATTAGTGTATTTTCTTTGTCATAATCTTCAATCTGGAGAGGACTCAAACCGCCTTGGATTCCAAAATCAAGTGGTGTGAACGAGAAGAAATCATTTTCCATCTCAAAGATTAACTATGCGGATCAAAAACTACAGAAGCCAAACAATATACTACTCAAATGATCGATCGAATTGCTTTTTTCTGATTAATATTCATGAATGTATGTCTGCATCATCTTGTATATAAGGTTGGTTGGTGACAATGATCAGTACAAGTATGGATCAATAGCTCCAGTCCTTAACTAAGCAAAAATTAATAGAAAAATGAGGGCGAGGAATGCAACTAATGTTGTGACATCTCCGAGAATGTGCAGCTATGAAATGCCAGAGATTAAACTTATAATAACACCCTTTTCGACATCTCCGATACTGTCTAACATAATGTGTGCGACTGTGCGGCTATGAAATGCCAAAGATTTTGATACCAGAGACAGAGAGATTGCCAACTTAATTGATTTGGGTTAGTGAGACTGAGCACAAAATTCTCTTTGTGGTGTACCATACCAAATTCCCCTTTCCTTTTGAGAGACGAGGACAAAAACCCATGCAAACCCTATAAAAGAAGAAGAGGGCAAAAGCAATGGAAGAAACACTTCGCCGTCTTCAACATCTCGATCGATTTTGGACGAAGAGATAGATGATCTGTGAGCAGACTCTATTTTAAACTCGTACTACTCTCTGGTGAGTCATGTCTATGAATTTGTTTTTTCTTGGTAATTCGTAACTTCAATTCATACATGGACGCGTACGATTGCTTCTTCTTTCTGAAGTACTATTTTGTTTTTTTGTTCAATGAAGCTGATGGACATGATTGTACTTCTTTGCTTATTAGACCATTTTCTTCGATCCTGCCTGAATTATAAGCCGGAGTATATTTGATTTAGGCTTTGATCCTTCTCTTCTTGAATATCAAACCTAATCAATTTATTACCAGATTGTAACATAAATACGCAACTCTCCAATAGGAGAGCAATTCCATCGAACTTAATGGCGAATTAATATCAACTTGAAACTCAGAGAGCTTAGTCCAAGACTCGGAGACATTGTATTCTCTCATGACCCATAACTGGAACGGTGTTTCTTTAATTGGAAACTCGCAACACTCATACATGCTCCACAAACAACACTCGAAGTGCAGGAAAATTCTATAAAACTCTATATAATTGTTTATGATAGGCTATGGAAGCTATTGGAAAATGGTGAAAATTTAATTTGAAGAATTTTAAGTGGACGCACTTAATATTCGCTAATGATAAAATATGAATTTGTATTCTCCGGTATGAGGGTTATAAATTCATGTAATCTTCTGGTTAAATTGGTTATGGTGTGAATAATAAATTGTCACCCAAAACGTGCTCACTACTTGAATTCTAGGATGTGTAACAACAAAACCCCTTTGAATTTTGTAACAGTAGATTCAATGAGATTAAATACTGTAACGACATATTTAACGAGATTGAATTCTGTAACTACCGAATTCATTGTGTAACTATTGTAACGTATGAAATAGAATTCATTGAGGAGATAGTTATGATATATGAATCAGAATTCATTTCTGAATTTATTACGTAACGGCTATAACTTATAATATGAAATTCATTTTTGAATTCATGGCAATTAAAGTAGTAGCTTGATCTTTCCCTATATAAAGAGCAACATATTCCTTTGTTCAGTAAATATAGAGAATCGAGTATCTAGAGAATCTAGAGTATCTAGAATGAACCAAAAATAATATCATACAATCTCCCAAAACTTTCTCTCTCGTGTCGTTTCTTCTGGCGATAGATAGAAGGTACTAATAGTTCGTAGGTGTTCTTGTAGCAGTGCAGCCACAAAAACTCGAAAAGTCGTTGTATCCTGAGAGACGAACGCTAATAAGTCCTTTTGCACCGATAGAGGCGACGTAATTGTCTTAAGGAAAGTGTGTGACACACACGACTCGACTTCAACAAATCAAATTTCTTATCTTTTCCAACATCAGTCGGTAACTATTGGTATTCGTTATTTATGATTATTATTTTAACAATAAATTAATTTTGAGTAATCATATCTGTAAAATCAAAACCCCTCTTTTTCTTACAGAAGCTTCCGAAACTCCTCGTTGACCAGATCCAGCACAAGCACTACGGCTTTTTCTCTGCTTATTATCTCTGCAAACATCTCAATCCAATGAAGTCAAAACTACCGCTTTGTAGATGATGTCTGAGTGTTGCAAGTTTCAAAAAGAATACCATTCAGTTATGTATCATGAACGAATACAATGTTCTCGAGTCTTAGACGTATTAATTCGCCATTCATTTCGATGGAATTGCTCTCCTATTAAATTAATTAGGTTTGATATTCAAGAAGAGAAGGCCGGTGAAAACGTTATGGTTTGCAGTAACGATAGAGATAGGTTTACAATGATAAACTCTGATGTGATTGGATATGAGGAGTCTACTTCGGCCTGGTGATTATGATCACCCACCCATTCCTTGATGTGATCAGGGAAGTAGTGACTGGAATAATCGTTTTCATGGGGCACGTCTTAAACCCCATTGAAGAAAAATTCACCTAATTAGGCCAGCTAGGCCTATTCTTGGTTTATGTAATCTTCTCTTTTGGACGCTCATTCTCATTTCTGTAACTTCTGTTAACATCTTTTTTTTCAAAAAGAGTTTTGTTTTGTTAACATCTTGATCGATAGGATTTGCAGGCTTTTTCGTTTTTCAGTTTTTCTTATTAACACTCATCTTCCAAGATTAATAAATCGTTAACTGGCATTCCGAAGCCTCAATTGCTCTGCAAATTGAATTTCATGAAATCAGTAGAACACCAAAAGATTGTCAAATTAAAATCTTTGCAAATCAAAGACATTCTATTATGATAACCCCCCGGTATGTGTTGGGTTTCACGCAGCGGATTGGTAATGTAACTATAATAAGAAAAACAAACACACTCGATAACACAAGATTTAACGTGGTTTCCTCACTCTTTGAAGTACGTCCATGGGGCGTGATCCGATCTTTCTTTACTATTAGAATAATGAGAACAAAATACAAGGCGTATCACTCATAGTTTATAACCCTAAACTCAAGCCTTGAACCCTTGTACACCCCTCTCAACTCACACTCTCAATACCCAGTAAAGATAACTCTCTCTCACACAACACTTGACAGAGAATGAAATTCTCTCTAAACAAGAGAGTACACAAAACTCAGATGCTTCACTGTCTTTACAATGCCAATCTTCAATGGCTATTTATAGCCAACTCTTTCTCTGCCAACATACATAACCCATTGACGCAGTAGAAGGGTGGAAGGGTTGATCAACGTCGAACCCTCAATAGATGGAGAGCACAATCAACGTTGTACTCTATAGGATAGGTCTGGAATCCACCAGGAAACAAGAGATAAACTCTAAGGGTTTTGATAAATTTGATTAACTATCTATTACAAGGTAGGAGGTGCCTTATATATAGGGCACAAAACATAAACCTAATACAACTAGAAAACATAAACAAGAATATCTAAACTAGGAAACCTAGTTTGATACAAAATCATAAATATTATCCTAAAGATATTGTATCCCAAAACAATTTAGAAAACTTAAAACTAGCCTAAAAATACTAAATGCCGAATCGGATCATTAAGACGATATCTTTTGGCATAAATCGGACAGGGCTCACTAAAGTGAGTCTTGTAGATCTCGTCGTTCCCATTCCAGAAAGGTATTATGAACGTCAATCGGACACCGGACGCCAAAACTGCAGTAAACCGGGTTTTGGCTCTGATGGCGGATGTCTTCTGGCGGATGACGCCGTCTGGCGGATGACGCCGTCTGGCGGATGAACCCCTTGGCGGATGAACCCCTTGGCGGATGAACCATCCTTGTCGTTTGACTCTGGCGGATGTCGTCTGGCTCTGGCGGATGTCGTCTGACTCTGGCGGATGTCGTCTGGCTCTGGCGGATGTCGTCTGACTCTGGCGGATGTCGTCTGGCTCTGGCGGATGACGTCTAGCGAACGGAAAAGTCCAAAAGATCATCTTCTTAAATACTCCAGCTGCTAACAACCTCATTGTACGAGAATTACCTATCTTCACACCAATCTTCTTGATTATTAGCAGCTTCCTTGCCTTTACAGTTTTCTGTCTAAATCTGCCACATTCTGCTCCTACATCAGACTCCTCCACTTCGAAAGAACTCGACCTCGAGTTCCTCTTAAATAAAGAACAAGAATATGATGACAATAAACCCAGTAATAAATTAGACAACTGAACCTGTGGTTTATTGACACAATCTTCTGCAAACTTTGATGGCACAATCATGAACCCGACGCCAAATATGAGTTTGTTAAATGCAACCTCAATAGATTCCTCTTGGTTCTCCAAATTGCATTCTCGAACGTCCACTGGTTCTGAATAATTATTTTGAAATTGCGTCTCCTCCACAATTTTTTCGGGCAGCTTGCCGATATCATTGAACATTAGCGAGACTGCAGAGTAGTCTTCATGTAATTTACGTGGCCAATCCATTGAGCCATCCCCAGCTTTCACCAAGAACCGATGCCTATCTTCAGATTGTGCAATTTGAAGGGCTGCATCCCGAACGACGTCATGCATCGTTATACATTTATTGCTTGTGCCTTCTAAAAGCAAGCTAGAATATTTAAGGTGTCTAGCCACATAATCAGCTCTGTCTCTGGCTTCTCCGAGTGTTTCATCATCAAGAAACAATCCCTTCCCGATCGCATACTTGAACAAGTCTTCTATTGCGATGTCATCGTCTTCTGGGAATAAGCAACAGAGCAAGGAGTATGACTTGTACTCCTCATCTAATTTGAGGCCCAACTGCTCTGCCAATGCATGTTGAAGTTTTTTTTGAATTGTGGATTTTTGGATACGACACCCTTAGCCACATAATCAAAATTCCCACTCTTTTGGGCTTGTGCACCGATATGTTCTACTAAGATTGTTTTGCCAACGCCTCCCATGTCGTAGACACCAATAGCAGTGACCTCTTCATTTTTAAGAGCCAATCTAGCCTCGCTCATTGCTTGTTTTGTTGCTTCAAAGGCTTGAAAATCTCCTATGAACTCAATTGCCTCAGGTACTACCTTATTCTTCACCTCCTCATCCTCCGCCTTGTACCTCTCTGCATTCTGCACCATCTTTTCTATGTCCTCCTTGCTCAACCTTCCCTTGTCGTTGGTAATCGTGATCTTGTTCTTCACTCCAGCAGTCTTGTCCACCGCAGACACATTCAAGATACCACGAGCATCTATATCGAAGCACACATTGATCTGAGACACACCTCTGGGAGCTGGTGGAATGCCAGTGAGCTCAAACTTCCCCAAAAGGTTGCTGTCCCTGGTCCTAGCTCTCTCTCCTTCGTAGACTTGGATCAACACTCTGGGCTGGTTGTCCGAATAAGTAGGGAAGAGCTGCTCTTTCTTGGTGGGAATAGTCGTGTTCCTCGGAATCAAAGTTGTCATGACACCACTAGCAGTTTCAAGACCAAGACTGAGTGGAGTAACATCAAGTAACAGAAGATCCTGGACCTTCTGATCACCTTCACCACTCACAATCGCAGCCTGAACCGCAGCGCCGTAAGCCACAGCCTCATCCGGATTAATACTCTTGCAAAGCTCCTTCCCATTGAAAAAGTCCTGCAAAAGCTGCTGAACCTTGGGAATCCTAGCCGAGCCACCCACCAAAACAACGTCGTGTATTAAACTCTTGTCAATCTTGGCATTCCTCAGACACTTCTCCACCGGCTCCATACACTTCCTGAACAAGTCCAAGTTCAGCTCCTCGAACCTGGCCCATGTAGTGGTCGAATAGAAATCAATCCCTTCGTAAAGAGAATCGATCTCAATTGTGGTCTGAGAAGTCGAAGACAGAGTCCTCTTGGCTCTCTCATAAGCAGTCCTCAACCTCCTCAAAGCTCTGGCATTCCCGCTGATATCCTTCTTGTCCAAACCATAAGCTATAGCAGCAGCCGTCGCTTCGTTTATAATTCTCATCACATTTGCCCTAGCGTTATGTACAGCTCTAGGTTTCTTCAACAAGCCTGTCTTTTCTCTGACTTTATCTTCATCGGCAAACCATTCATCCTTAAGTTCTTCAACCCTCCAATGAAAGTGAGGGAGCAGTAAGCATGCATCAGATTTGGGTATGGAGAGAACGCTAGAGACTTCTGCGATATAAGTATCCTGAGGTTTTGCAATTTCTTTTTCCTTCAAAACAATGTAATTTTCCTGCGGAGACCTCCTCTCACCGATTCCATCGACTCTATCATCTACTAGAATATCTACACCGTGGTTCACTGCTTCTTCTTCGATGAAACTCTCTGTGGATCCATAGCCGTCATCACTCTTATCGTCCATAGTCTTAGCAAGCTCCTTTTTAGATCGATCTCGGACATAACTAGGCATGCATGACATGGGTAACGATGTGGTGTTCGACTCGGCTTCTTTAACTTCAATGAGCTTCTCTTCAATTCTGAAAGTAGCATCTTCACACACCTCAGGATGGTCATTCTTAATGTTCTTCTTCTTAGGCTTGATTTTAATTTTGAGCGACTCCCACCTAATTAAACATGAGCCATCTTTGCAATAGCCCCCATTGACACTTTCATGCCATGGCCTTCCAAAATACACGTGAGTGTCCTCCATATCGATCACATGACAAATAATCTCCTCATCATAAAAGTTTCCCATAGAAATAGGAACCTTACAAACTTCCGATACTTGTACATGTCCATCAACCCAATATGGTTCAATTAGCTTCACTGTCGGCAATTGAAAATAATCCACAACTTTGCTTGCTACAAAGTTCTCTCGTAGATTGTTGTCAAGTATTGCCGAGCATACTCTTTCTCTGATTCTGCAAATTGTTCGAAAGTCGTCGCACTCCGGTCTTGTGAACACCCAACGACGTTCCATTCTTCTGTCTCTTTTTTTTTTTTTTTTTTTTTTTTTTTTTGGATAGAATTGATAAGGTTAACCAAGGGCGAAATCCCTTGATTTGTTCCTCCTCAATTTTGGTTAGTCAAGTAGATAAAAGAGACAGGAGAAAGCCTGCTCTGATACCAACTGACGCAGTAGAAGGGTGGAAGGGTTGATCAACGTCGAACCCTCAATAGATGGAGAGCACAATCAACGTTGTACTCTATAGGATAGGTCTGGAATCCACCAGGAAACAAGAGATAAACTCTAAGGGTTTTGATAAATTTGATTAACTATCTATTACAAGGTAGGAGGTGCCTTATATATAGGGCACAAAACATAAACCTAATACAACTAGAAAACATAAACAAGAATATCTAAACTAGGAAACCTAGTTTGATACAAAATCATAAATATTATCCTAAAGATATTGTATCCCAAAACAATTTAGAAAACTTAAAACTAGCCTAAAAATACTAAATGCCGAATCGGATCATTAAGACGATATCTTTTGGCATAAATCGGACAGGGCTCACTAAAGTGAGTCTTGTAGATCTCGTCGTTCCCATTCCAGAAAGGTATTATGAACGTCAATCGGACACCGGACGCCAAAACTGCAGTAAACCGGGTTTTGGCTCTGATGGCGGATGTCTTCTGGCGGATGACGCCGTCTGGCGGATGACGCCGTCTGGCGGATGAACCCCTTGGCGGATGAACCCCTTGGCGGATGAACCATCCTTGTCGTTTGACTCTGGCGGATGTCGTCTGGCTCTGGCGGATGTCGTCTGACTCTGGCGGATGTCGTCTGGCTCTGGCGGATGTCGTCTGACTCTGGCGGATGTCGTCTGGCTCTGGCGGATGACGTCTAGCGAACGGAAAAGTCCAAAAGATCATCTTCTTAAATACTCCAGCTGCTAACAACCTCATTGTACGAGAATTACCTATCTTCACACCAATCTTCTTGATTATTAGCAGCTTCCTTGCCTTTACAGTTTTCTGTCTAAATCTGCCACATTCTGCTCCTACATCACCCATGCAAAGAAAAAAAGCAAAGTCTTGCTTTTACTTCTTACCCGTTCAATGTTCTACACTCAATAGTGTCAAGCTATTTCCAATAGTTATCAACTATTGTTCCATCTTCATGCATGTTCTCACTCATTCTCTATGCATTCCCATGCATGATTTTAGACTTGTAAGCTAGAGTACGTACTTTCAAATATGACTGCACCATCATACCTATTGCTAGCTCCATATATAGCACAATAAATAACTTATTTCACATGCATTTACCTTGTGCATATTGCAGCCAATTTTTTCCATTCAAACAATACTGCATGACATTAATTTGAGCCACATCTCAACAGTATGCACTTTGCATTTTCCAGAGTACTTGTATTTTCCTCATTATAGATTCACATACACTATTTTTCCTTTACTTTGACTTGTAATGCAGGCCTGCAGATTATCCATGTACGGGTTGAAAGTAACCGATTCAATATATTGTTTTTGGCTTCAAATACCAAGTCAGAAATGAAGAATTCAATGATGAGGCCATGACTGAAATTAACTGGAAGTTGGAATAATGCCATCAATACATAATATAAAAATGAGCATCTGCCAGAAGAATAATACAATTCATTATAGATACAGTTGTTCATTTTCAATTTAGTATACAAGAAAAACAATTGCACGTTTAGAACAAATACACGAGGATCCAAACTAAATGAGGTGTTTGTTTCATCAGAGAGGAAAATAAATTAAGAATTTGGGTTTCTGGGATGGTAAACATCAACTAGTTCAGACTTTGTTTTCAGGATCACCATAATTCTGGGTAACACTGTTTCCTCCTCTTCTCCTTCTACATAAGAAAACCATGGCAAGCCACATAAAACCCTTGACAACTCTAACCATTCCAATAGTCACAGTGACATAATACAACCACCAACCAACAAAGTCAGTCATCCCTATATTCATTGACAACTCTTTCTTAGCCATAGTCACAACCACCAAAGACTCAATTTCATCCCTCAACCTCCACCACCACAGCCAACCCAAGCTCGCCGCCAGCACCCCCCTCTCCACCCACCTCTCCTCCATAGCACCCCCAAAAACTGTGTCATCCACCACCGGCTTCACCACAACTCGACACCAATGGAGCATGGTCTCATGCAACCCCAAGAAAAACACTACTCTGCTCAACAAATTACACTTGTCAAGACTGCTGAGACTCGAGCCATCGATCCCCGTAGCTATGCTCTCCTCGATCCCCAAACCGACACAGGCTTGTAATGTGCATATGAAAATCCATGCAGTGTACAATCGGGGACGGAAAATGGGAGATGGAGGCTCTGCTATAACGGTAAGTTTACCTGTCAGGCCGTGGATAAGGGCGGCAATGCTGACAACGGACACAAGGATGTAGAGAAGCGAAGGGGTTGAGTATAGTAATAGAGTGGAGCAGAAATCACAAAAGTAAGTAGAGTACTCTACAGGAGGAGGAGGGGGAGGGGGAGGGCTACTACTAGAAATACTCAAGGTTAAGAGATAGTAGTAATTGGCACAAGAAAGCCTAGATAGGAGGAGAAATGAGAGGGGAAGCAATAAGCTTAGAAGGGTTATCGTGAGAATGTAGAAAGGCTGTCTCAGAAAGCTAGAATCGAAGAGGTTCATAGCCTTTTGTTGCCAACCCATTTTTGATGTAAAGCAAAAGCTAACTTAATTTGCTTGCACAATAAGGTACAGATACATATCTATATAAGTGGCTAAATAAGAGTATAGAGTGGTCATCACGTCCATAATCTGTAGTTGTTGACATATAGACATGGTCTAATTGCCTGCATGAACTAATATATATACTGTTTCCAAACAAGGTTGTTAGTCTGGTTACATTGTCAAGTTGATAAGTTGAGCTCATGTAACTAGCAAGGATTGGTTGACCTTAAAATTTATGTATCTTTTGGGGTTCAAAGAGAGTTGTTGCAAGATGACCTTGAACTCCGGCCGGTTACGGCCAAATCAGAGGGATTTGGAAAGTTGAAAACCATCAGAATCTTTCAATTGCAGACCACACACCAGAGCAAACACCAGCGCAACTAGCTAGTTTTATGATATCTGATTCGAAGGAATCAAACTACTTGAAGGAGGACGTTAATTAGAAGATAATTGATTGTATAGTGCATATAAATAACTTTGCGACATAACATTTATATATTGTTGTCGAAGCGTATCTCTAAAGAAAAATATTACTCCAAAAGAGAAAAATGTTACGTAAAATGTCACTATGAATATGCAATGCATGAAGGAAAAATAATCAAATGAACATGCCTGGAAATGCAGAATGCCTGCAGCATGGAAGCATTCACTAATTTTAATTTCTTAAGATTTGTATGAAGTTATGAATCATATGATACATGCATGTTATCTAGTTAATTTGACTTTTCCAATGATGTTTGCACAAGAAATCTTCTAAAGAATCAAACTCAAGGCTGCTGGCTGGAACATATATAATTTTATAGAGAAATAAATTAAGAGTTTCAGAACCAATTAGAAAATAGTGTTTTGATATGTGATAGCTCATTCTGATTAATCTGCATCGCTATGCATGCATATATTATTTAATTTAGTATGAAACTAGAGCACGTACTCCACTGTTAAGTAAAAAGGAATTGGTCGTTCAAATACTGTTAGTGATATGAAATGTCAGAAGCAACTTGTGTACGGAAGAGAAATGTCAGAATCAACTTTTGTACACGAGACGGAAGAGAAATGTCAGAATCAACCTGTCTTAGCACACCCCCTGAAGACAGCGATAGAAATGTCAGAATCAACTTGTCTTAGCACACCCCCTGAAGACAGCGATAGAAATGTCAGAATCAACTTGTCTTAGCACACCCCCTGAACACAGCGATATAAAGGTACCACTTACATACCTGATTTTGGTATAAACTCCAATGGATCTTACTCAGTTTATTAGCACACCCCCTTTGCTTTTGGCATTCAGTTTCCTCGTAGTATTGCTTACATTCCTCTTCAAGGATAGTTGGAGGAAAAGAAAACTAAAACTCCCACCAAGCCCTCCGAAGCTACCTGTCATTGGCAACCTGCACCAGCTGGGAAACCAGCCTCACCTATCTCTCCGGTCCTTGGCAAAACAGTATGGTCCAATAGTTAACTTACAACTTGGTCATATCCCAACTGTCGTCATTTCTTCAGCTAGGGTTGCCAAGGAACTACTGAAAACCCATGATCTTGCAGTATCAAACCGTCCGCAGATCTTTGCAGCCAAACAACTCTTCTATAATTGCACTGATCTTTCCTTCTCCCATTATGGTGCTTATTGGAGACACATACGCAAGATTTGCATGCTTGAGCTGTTAAGTGCGAAAAGAGTGCAGTCATACAGCCATGCCAGACAAGAAGTTGTTGCTAGTCTGGCTCATCGGGTTGCAAAGTCCTATCCCAGCACCACTAATCTCAGCAAATTGCTTGGACTATATACAAATGATATACTCTGCCGTGTAGCATTTGGACGAGATTTCTCAGGTGATGGAGAGTATGATCAGCATGGTTTCCAACAGATGCTGGAGGAATTCCAGAAATTGCTTGGCGGATTTTCTATTGGAGATTTCTTTCCTTCCATGGAGTTCCTCCATAACTTTACAGGAATGAAATCAAGACTTCAGAAGGTATGCCGCCGATTTGATAAACTCTTTGACCAGATTTTGGCTGAACATCTCAATCCCAACAGACAAAAAGAGGAGCATAAGGACCTTGTGGATGTTTTATTGAACATACAGAGGACACAGTCTGCTGATATGCCTCTAACCATGGATAATATCAAAGCTATCATCTTGGTCAGTCTAGACTCTTTGATGCACAAATTAAATTCATTTACAGTCATGGTTTCCATATTTACTTTCATATGTATTGCACTTAAACTATCTGCAAAGAATTGACACCAAGTCTGCTACTACTGCAGGATATGTTTGCTGGTGGAACCGACAGTACCTTCTTCTCCCTTGTTTGTGGAATGACAGAGCTTTTGGTAAACCCCGAAGTCCTTGAAAAAGCACAAGCTGAAGTAAGAGCAGTTGTTGGGGAAAGAAGAGTTGTGTTAGAGGATGATCTTCATCAGCTGGACTATATGAAAGCTGTCGTTAAAGAGATATTGCGGTTGCATCCACCTGCTGCACTAGTCATTAGAGAAGCCATAGAAGATATAACCCTTGATGGATACGACATTCTAGCCAAAACAAATATTATCATCAACATATGGGCAATAGGGAGAGACCCCGAATCTTGGGAAAACCCCGAAAAGTTTGCGCCCGAGAGATTCATCGGCAGCACTATAGATTTCAAGGGGCAAGACTTTGAGTTTATACCTTTCGGGGCTGGTAGAAGAGGTTGCCCGGGTATGCCATTCAGCATAGCCACTATTGAGCTTGCTCTAGCACAACTTCTGCACAGCTTTGATTGGGAGCTTCCTGCTGGTACTACAGCTGATGATATAGACATGACAGAAGTTTATGGCATATCAATGCACAGGACTGCCGATCTGATTGTTGTCGCCAGACCACGGTTTCTTTGAGATAATAAATCATCAATACCATTGTCTTTGCATCGTTAGAGATTAAACGTCAACAGCGACTACAGATGCAACATGGCCAAATAAAAGTTGTGCTTGGATTTACATACTTAAATAAACAGTGTTTTTATTTTTTTTTATATTTTTTTTGAGAATAAAATGATTATACTACTTCAGCATTTTAATTTGTTTAAAACTTTAAAACCTTTCGACCGAGAGTCGATCAGTCCACTCTACCAGTTGGCAACTGCCATATGGATTTGTCCCTTGCCGTTTAGGTATCTCTTCCTACATAAATGATCATGCGCGCTTTGATGAATTATACAAGTCATGGCAGTAACATCTAACTTTTCATATATCAGTACTAATTGCATATGTTTGTTTAAACCGGCCGCACGACTAAATCGCAGATTCATGTCTGATTTTCTTGCTCATCATTGTCATGTGTAGTATGTACGGGAAGAGATACATTACAGAGCTTAAGACATAGAGCACAACTTGCTCATCCTTTGGCATTGACAAAGAAAAATAGACGTATATATGACTACGATTCTTAGATTATCGCCTCATTATCTTGATCAAAGGAGTTTACGGATAACAATAGTAAGCAGTTATGATGAGGAGATTGAATAATAAAGAATTGCATAACAGAGTTTACTGGTATATCAAGTTTAACAGACAAAGGCATTGGCAGTTGGCAGTGTTTCTCATCAACAAATAAGATACTTCACGGAATAATTCACTTCATTGCCATAACAAATTAAGATAATTTTTTAGTAGTGAAAAGAGCTGACTAAACTGGGAACACTACCAAAAATAATACCATGATTTTAATTAGGACTAATTTCAGTTTACTACCCAAAACTTTGAGTCAAGTTGCAGTTTCGTCCTTATTCTTTTAATTTAATCACGTGTGCCCTCCTACTTCTAATTTTCTATCAACCCGAGACAAAAATTCAATTTCACTTTGAAAATGACGTCATCATCCGACATTATGCCATTTGAAAAGGGTTGGAAACTGAAAAGTGGGCCAGCATGACTCGTCTACGTCTGAAAAATGGACACGAAATATTACATAATATAATATTATCTAGATACGAAAATTATAATTAAATATTTACTTGACCAATGAACACGAAATTTGGACACAAGACACTAGATACAGTGGCGGACTACCACGTAAATTTTGGGTGTAAACGGAGTAGTTTTGGTTGCCGAAATAATTCGGCCAAATGAAGTAAATAACAGAAAACAGTAAATTTCAGAAAAGTAAATATTGATGTAAATCAAATGTGATGGGAGTTAGGCACTTCTCTCCACCCTAGACATCCTACGACTCCCCAAACTAATTCTAATAACCATGGATGAATGTTCCCCATGCACGAGCTATGGTTAAGTCATCTTGCATATTACACTCTCTTACTTGGCATGAAAGAGGGAATGGTGTCCGCTCTTTCTTGATCCCTAATCAATCGACTCATACATATGGTGGTGTAAGCCAAGAGAACTAGAGTCATTAAGATTGAAGAATGTTTGAAGAACAACAAAGCTTCAAGAGCTACTATGGTGGGTGCTCTTACATCACCTAGGATTCATTCACACAGGAGCCTGTATTATCTCTATTGAACATGCAATGGTATGGTAGTCATGTACACATTCTAGATGCTAGATCCTATATCATGCAACTACGTTGATCACCATAGAAACATAAGATAGAAATCATCAATGGGATAATCAGTGAATAAAACTCATCCAAATAGTTATTAAAATCAACTGGGGTTCAAAATCGTAGTATATCTAGGGCTTCGATCAGCCCCTAACTATGGAGTTTAGCTACTCATAATCATAAGAATATAATAGCAAAACATGATGGAGGAGTTGATACAAACAGAGATGGAAAACTCTAGGTTTTGGCAGCAGCTTCTCCTTGCGTTAACTCTCTGCTCCCCATGTGATTTTTCTCCTCCAGTCCGTATATCAATTTCACGTGATGGCTCTAGGAGTTTTAATCTCCTTTCCCTCATTGGTCCAACACCAAGCTGACAAGGAAACCCTAGCCCAAAACCGTAAGGAATAAGCATTCCTTTCCTTGCAAATCCAACTAATTAATCCCTTCAGCTTTTGGCTTCTTTTCCACAATCCAAATCAGTAATTAGTTGGGTCCAAGTCCACAAATTCGTCCATGATCATCACAATAAGACTTGGGCCTCCAAATACGCATTTCGGTCCACAGTCAGCATTTCCGAGCAGAATGACCTCTCTGTAGTAAATCGGCCATAACTTCCTCTAGAAAATTCGGAATGATGTTCCGGAAGCGGCTACGGAAACTAGACATCCAGGGCTTTCCAAGCATATAAAAATCATAATTTAATTCCTCCTGGTCCGTTCCCAGTCCTCTGTCGAAGTTGACTGACCAGTAGCAGGCAGAATTCCCAAAATCAGCTTAATGTGCTCCTTTTGTCATAATTCTCCAAAAGACCTATAAAACAATAAAACATAGTTAAAATGCTCAATTCATAACAAGAATCTAAGTATAGGGAATACATTAAAGACCAAGAAAGTTGCATATTTATGCAACTATCAAAATACCCCACACTTAAACATTGCTAGTCCTCGAGCAATACACTAAACTAAGACTCAAAACTGACTCAACACAGACAAACTCTAATGCCCTTAACACAACGTCTCAACAATCTTCCTACAATGTAACACCAAGCTCACACAATAAATCAATTTCAATCCATAGAATTTCGAAGGTTAATGTCAATGCATGGTATACATGTAATATGTAGGACGAAGACATAACATGGTGAATGTAAAGCTGTAGCATGCAACAAACAAGTCAAGATTCAACCTCACATAGATATGCTCTCAAGAGTGCTCTCAAGAGTGTTTCTCTCATAATATGTCTAAGGTATTCACTCAACTCAATTACTTGCCAAATGGACCGAACCATATGCTCAACTCTTGTGACTTATCTCCACAGATCAAAGGTAGTCCATCTTGAGGATCAAAAAGGACTTCAATAGGTTGTAATGGGGCTAAACTCTTAGGTTCATAGAACAAACGGATATGGAATTCAAGCAAAAATTCTAAAACCTAGTAGAGCACCATATGTAGAGACCTTCTCTCGAACTTTACAACTATTGAAACATCTTCACCATTTAACTCTCATCATATGCATCACCATTGTGGCCAGATTTCATCTTGTTGGACCTACACATCATTCTTAACATCAACTATCAAACCGGAGTATCAAGCTAGAACACAAAGAATCACTTTTCTTTCTTCTTTTGCCGATTTCTTTTTTTTTCTTTTTTTTTTTCGGCTCTTTTTCATTACAAAACACTAGCTTGATACCCCACACTTATTCCTTTGCATCACCTTCACCAACTGTCACCTTGATCTTCATGTACCTGTCTCATGTACAGCTCTACTAAGTTCTAGAACAAGGTAGAGATAAAACTATTCTAAGCTTCAAGGTTAGGACTACTCTAAGCTTGGTGATGACAAAAAGTTTAAACATGTAGGCTCAAAGTGGTTAACTAAGGGGTGCACATCTTGTGTACACAAAATATGGGACACATGCTTCATATGGCAATGGTGGAAGATCCTAGATGCCTTTATCACTTCCTCAATCAAAACAAGTATTGACTATAAGTTTCGATAAGCACAAGAGCAAGTTCTAGTAATCTCTAGAGTCCATTAACTTAATCTGTAGCAAACAACTGACACACAAGAAAGAAAGCATGTATATCACATTTAGGCTCAATCGCTCACAAGGTTAATGAATCTCGACAAAGTTTTAAGCATGCTCAAAAGATCTGTACCATGTTAACCTGTTTCTACATCCACTACACATTAGCACATGCACCAAACATCAAGATTAACCAAAGAAATTCAATCATGTAAGCAAATGTTCACTCTTAGTCAAAATATAGTAAAAAGTATTGTGAGAACGAAAAGTAATTTTTTGTGTTTGGTAAGTTCTAAGTAAAAAGTACTTTGAGTGGGTGTAAATTATCAAAATAATCTTAAATATTTTAAGTTTTATTAAAATGGATATTACTTCTCTAAATTATAGACTATGGTTTTGTGCAATTATTTTGGTATAATTTTTTGCAATGTATGACCAGTTGTTTGGACCAAATAAAAGATTTACGAAGAATTCTTAAATATTAAACAAAATTCATCTAAAATATTAGACAAAGTATTTTCCACCATAATCAAATGGAACTATTACACAAAATATATTAGAGTCTATTAATATTGCAACTATATTGCATTCATTAGACTTTGTGCAATCATATTTCTTAGCACCACCATTTCTTCAAAAGCTGCTTTCCAAAGCTCTATTTCCTAGCTTTTTGATTTCAGCTTTTGGGGAAATCTATTTTGGCCAAAAGCAGCTTTTAGGGACTTTACCAAACACCATACAGTAATCTCAAAAGCTAAAGCAGTCTCAAAAGCAGCCTCAAAAGCTGTCCCAAACTAAGCCATAATCACATCATGGACTAGTTAAGGGCTCCTAAGACTCTTCTTTAAACACTAAGACACATTAGAAAACAAAGAAAAGACTCAGTTTCCGGTGAATTTTCGATTGGTCGAATTTTACAAAGGATAGCTTCGAATAGTCGAAGCATGCTCTCGGATCAGGTTCTGGTTGCAGTTCGACGGGTCGAAATTCTCAAGGCAATTTTTTTCAATGGGTCGAAATGATCACTGTAGCTTTTTCTGGAAATTTCTCTGAACTGCTCACCAATCTTGCAAAAATTCTCTAAAATTAACCATTCGTTCAAATGAGCTGAAATTTTAACAGGATAAACTAGATACATATATCAACACGCCTGTAAAATTTCAGAATTTTCTGAGCCATATAGCTATTTTCGAAAATTCACCCAACACAGTACACTGCATAGTTCCGAAAAAACACCTAAAAACGAAAAATTTACTCTAGATGCTAAGTACATGCTATAAACCCCACCCCACACTTGAAATTTGCATTGTCCTCAATGTAAAACAATTCTAAAGTATGCAATACATCAAACAAGCATGGACTGAAGCACATAACACACACAAAACACACTAATCATGGAGAAATAAAACAAAAGGAGAAAGGTTTAAGAAAGCAAATCTGTTGTCCTCGCTTCTCCATCAACATGGGTTGCCTCCCAAGTAGCGCTAAGTTTAATGTCTTCAGCCAGATGGTACACTTCAAATCATTCCATAATCACAGGATCTTGGAGAGATACTTCCTCCACATCCTGCTCATGCATCGGCTCGTAGAATGGCTTGACACGTTGCCCATTTACTTTGAATATGCTGCCGTCCTTTGGATTTAGAAGTTCTAATGCACCATGGGCAAACACATTAAGTATAACAAAAGGACCTATCCATCTAGATCGAAGCTTACCTGGAAACAACCGCAGACGCGAGTTGAATACCAAAACCTTCTGTCCAACAACAAAAGATTTCTTCTTAATCATCTGATCATGGAAGGTCTTTGTTTTCTCCTTGTAGATCCGACTCGATTCGTATGCATTGTGTCGAATCTCATCAAGCTCATTCAACTGTAATGTCCTATGAACACCTGCATCATCAATATCAAAGTTAAACTGTTTAACAGCCCAATATGCCTTGTGTTCAAGCTCCACCGGAAGATGGCATCCTTTCCCATAGACCAACCGATAGGGAGACATCCCAATCGGTGTCTTGTATGCAGTCCTGTATGCCCACAACGCTTCATCTAAGCGTTGACTCCAATCCTTGCGGTTTGGTTCAACAGTTTTCTCCAGAATCTGCTTGATTTGCCTGTTGGAGACTTCTACCTGTCCACTCGTCTGAGGATGATAAGGTGTTGCCACCTTATAATGAACATTGTACCTCCTGAGTAGAGCTGCAAAAGACTTGTTACAAAAGTGGGAGCCTCCATCACTGATGATGTACCTGGGAGTACCAAATCTAACAAACAGTGATTTCAAGAACTTCAAAACAACAGAAGCATCATTAGTACGAGTGGCTACTGCCTCCACCCACTTAGAAACATAATCAACTGCAAGTAGAATGTAGACATTTTGGTGAGAGCTAGGGAAATGACCCATGAAATCAATACCCCACACATCAAAGATTTCCACAACTAGAATCGGTTGTTGGGGCATTTGATCTCTAGGACCTATGTTACCTGTGAGCTGACATCTGGCACAAGATTTATAGAACTCATGTGCATCTCGAAATAGAGTTGGCCAGAAGAAGCCACTTTCAAGCACTTTCAAAGCCGTTTTCTTTCCAGCAAAGTGTCCTCCACCTACATGTGAGTGACAGAAAGATAAAATAGATTGAAACTCAGTTTCAGGAACGCACCTTCTTATCAACGAATCAGGACAATGTTTCCACAGATATGGATCATCCCACACATAGTACTTTGCTGTCTTCACCAGCTTGTCCTTCTGAGCTCTGCTGTAATCCCTTGGTATTCTTTTTGACACAAGATAGTTAACAATATCCGCATACCAAGGCTCATCAACGTTGAGAGCTAAAAGCTGCTCATCAGGGAAGCTGTCACGCAGAGGCAAGGTATCCTCCTCTGTGTTGGATCCATGTGTGATCCTGCTCAGGTGATCTGCCACCACATTCTCAGTACCTTTCTTGTCTTTGATCTCAATATCAAACTCCTGAAGTAGCAGCATCCAGCGAATCAACCTGGGCTTTGCATCCTGTTTTGTCATAAGATATCTCAAAGCAGCATGGTCAGTGTAAATAACAACTTTAGTTCCTAACAAGTAAGACCTAAACTTTTCCAATGCAAAGACCACATCCAAGAGCTCTTTCTCAGTAGTTGAGTAGTTCAACTGAGCATCATTCAAAGTCCTGGATGCATAGTAAATCACATGGGGCAAACGTGCTGGACGTTGACCCAAGACTGCTCCAACTGCATAATCAGAAGCATCACACATCAATTCAAAAGGTAATTTCCAATCAGGTGCCTGTATGATGGGAGCAGTTGTCAAAAGCTCCTTGAGCTTGTTGAATGCCTGCAAGCACTCATCTGTGAAGTCAAAAGCTACATCTTTCTGGAGCAATGCACACATAGGTCTGGATATCTTGGAAAAGTCCTTGATAAACCTGCGATAAAAACCTGCATGTCCAAGAAAAGATCTCACCTCCTTCACAGTTGAAGGAGGGGGTAAGGTACGCACAACATCAACCTTAGCTTTATCAACTTCAATGCCTCGTGCAGAGACAATATGACCCAACACTATACCTTGTTCCACCATAAAGTGACATTTCTCCCAATTCAAGACAAGGTTAGTGTCAACACAACGTTTCAGGACCATAGATAAATGATGGAGACATAGGTCAAAAGAATCACCAAAAACTGAAAAATCATCCATGAATACCTCAATGATTTTCTCAACCATGTCTGAAAATATGCTCATCATGCATCGCTGAAACGTGGCAGGGGCATTGCAGAGCCCGAATGGCATCCGTCTGTAGGCAAAAGTGCCAAACGGACAGGTGAAGGTGGTCTTTTCTTGATCCTCTCGGTGAATGGCAATCTGGTTGTAGCCAGAATACCCATCCAAGAAGCAATAGAAAGCATGACCTGCAAGACGCTCCAACATCTGATCAATAAAGGGTAAAGGAAAGTGATCCTTACGTGTGGTTGTATTTAGTTTGCGGTAGTCAATGCAAACTCTCCATCCGGTTTGAGTTCTTTGTGGCACCATCACAGTCTCATCATTTTTCACAACTGTGATGCCAGAACGTTTAGGAACAACCTGCACAGGACTCACCCATTTACTGTCAGAGATAGCATAGATTATACCTGCGTCTCGAAGTTTGATAACTTCCTTCTTCACCACATCCATCATTGGAGGGTTTAGCCTGCGTTGAACTTCCCTTGTGGGCTTAGCTCCCTCCTCAAGATATATCCTGTGTGTACATAACGTGGGACAGATGCCTTTTATGTCAGCAATTGTCCATCCAATTGCTTCCTTGTATTCCCTAAGAACTGTCAACAGTTTCTCTTCCTGCAATTTGGTTAGCTTTGAAGAAATAATAACTGGCAAAGTGTCACCAGTTCCCAAGAATGCATACTTCAAATGCTCAGGTAACGGTTTAAGTTCAAGTTCAGGGAGTACCTCAATGGAAGGGCGAAGAGCCTTTTCAGAAACCGGTAATGGAATGGGTTTTGAGCCCTTACCTGTTGGTACAAACGGTCTCGAGTTTAGCTCAGCTATTTCATCATAAAACGCCTCCTCCATGACCAAGTCTCGGGAAGACTCAATCCTCATGCACTTCTCATCATCATCCCACCCCACACTTGAAGGTGTGTAACCCGGTTTAGCTTCTAGTTCATCCAATTCCCTTTGAAATTGCTCATTGCTACTGGGTGGAGTGGGTTCTTCACCAATTTCGATGGCTTTCTTCAGAGCATCCTCCTCCATAGAGTACTGAATGTATTCCTGCATGAAACTATCAAACGCATCAATTGAATAACAGGAATGATCACTCGAAGTACCTGGATGCTTCATGGCTTCAAAGATGTTGAAGCGTATCTTTTTATCATCAACTCTCATTGTGAGAGTCCCCTCAAAACAATTAATCTTAGTTCGGGCCGTCCTCAGGAATGGACGACCAAGAATCAATGGAAGCTCAGAGGGCATCGGTTCTGTCTCCATCTCCAAGATGAAGAAGTCTGCTGGAAAGATCAGCTCACCTACCTGCACTAAAACATCTTCAACAACACCCAAAGGGTAGCAGCTAGATCTGTCAGCAAGTTTAATAGTCACCAGAGTAGGTTGCAATTGTTGAGCCAGGTTAAGTTTATTGTAAACAGATTAGGGCATCAGATTAATAGAAGCACCTAAATCTAATAAAGCACCAGAAAACCTGTGATCTCCAACAATGCATGGAACAGTGAAACGACCTGGATCCTCCATCTTTGGCGGTAGCTTTCTTTGTAACACAGCAGATACCTTTTCGCTCAGAGCTACCGTCTCAGTTGGTCTGTACTTCCTCTTAGCAGTACAAAGCTCTTTGAGGAACTTTGCATATTGCGGGATTTGCTTCAATGCTTCAAGAAGAGGAATGTTCACTTGAACCTTCCTAAAGATCTCCAGTTTGTCATTGGCCTTGTCCTCTTTCTCCTGTTTCTTCAACCTGCTAAGGAAAGGAACTGGAATATCAGTGGAAGAAGAAGGTTTAGAAGATACCTGATTTGGCTTTGAACTTTTACTTTCCAGAAGGATTTCGACCGGTCGAACTGGGGCAGAATCTTGGTTCTCCGAATTTTCAAACACAATTTGCTCCAGAACCGGTTCCTCTATCATTGATGCATCCTTCTTCGACATTGGCTCTTTCTCTACTACCTTCCCACTTCTCAACTCCATGGCGTGCAATTCTCTCTCATTCCTTGGATTTGCCTCAGGTTGGCTAGGAAGTTCACCAAAGTTTCGTTGAGCCAACTGTTGTTGAACTTGACTCATCTGACGCTCCAAAAGCTCAATGGATTTTCCATGTTGTTGCCCCTGATTTCGAACTTCTTGAGTGAGAGTAGTTATTGCAGCATTTGTTCCCTCCAACATCTTTTTGTTATCCTGCAACATCTGTTGAAACATAGCCTCTAATCCGGTAGGTGCTGGAGGCGCTGGAGCTTGATACTGCGGTTGTTGCTGCCTTTGACCATATGTTTGTCCATCTCTAGGTGGTCTCTGAGCAAATCCGGGTGGATTGGTTGGGGGATTCAAGACATTGTTGCTTTTGTAGCTCAAAAGTGGATGATTACTGTTACCTTGGTAGTTATTGTACTGCCTCCCAGCATAATTCACATCTTCCTCCTCAGGGATAGGCTGAAACTTAGGACAATCCTCAGCAATATGATCATTAGAAGAACAAATGGTACACACTACCTGAACCGCAGCCACTGTCTGAATTTTGTCAACTTTCAAGGAGCTGGCAATCAATGCAATATCATTCTCCACAGCACTCATCCTTTTTTCCATGGCTCCATCAGTTGTGGCAACACTCACAGATCTCCTAGTTGCTCCCATAGAGCGATCTCTGGAGTGAAATTGCCTGGAGTTCTCTGCCTGACTCTCTACAATCACCTTAGCTGCATCGCCGGTCAAATTCCACCAGTTACCCCCACTAGCTGAATCAAGTTTCTGCCTTTTAAAGGTATCAAGTCCTTCATAGAAGTACTCCATCTGAGTATTAATATCAAACTTGTGGTGAGGACACTGGCGAAGCAAGCTCTTGAACTGACTCCATGCTTCATGAAACTCATCCCCATCTTTCTGTTTAAAAGTATTAATCTGCTTCTTCAGATTCTTGGTCCGGGATGCTGAATAGAATTCTCTCATAAAAGCGGTAGCCATCTTTACCCATGTATCCATTGAACCTGCTGCCAACGAATTGAACCATAACTTTGCTTGCTCTTTCAGTGAAAAGGAAAACAGAAGAAGCTTGAGGGTATCTTCTTCTAGATTCTGTGACTTCTGAATCCTGCAAAGAGCTGTGAATTCATTTAGATGGTCCTGTGGATCTTCAGAGGGAGTGCCCCTGAAGTGTGGCAATGCTGCTATTAGAGCAGGCTGGATCGAGTAAGTTCCCAAGTTTGCAGGTAGCACAATTGGTGAAGCAGCCCCTGTACCCGGTGTAAAGGATTCTCTCAAAGTGGCCACTGCTGGTGGTGTAGGTGGAGGTGTCAACTGTTCCTCCTCTTCTGACTCAGATGCTGTATGAACCTCTGGCTCAGAACTCGCACCACCACTGTTACTTGTGCTTGCTTGTTGTTGCTTCCTGAGCTTCTTGTTAAGCCTTACTGTTTTCTCAATCTCTGAATCGTATAACAGTGGTGGAGAGTCTAACGACTTGCTCCTTGTATGCATACAACTTCCTGCACACAGCAACCAAGATAAGACTCAAAGGAAAAAGAAAACTAAACAAAAACTAAACAAGAAAAACAAAAAGACACTACAAAGACTTAGAATTAAGTAACTCCCTGGCAACGGCGCCAAAATTTGATGAGTGCAAAAGCACCTCTCAAAGATACCTTATATTTTCAAGATATATCGATGTAATGCTCATATACAAGGGTTATCGAACACGAGGAGTTAGTGAGACTAAGTCTATGACACAACAAAACACAAAAGACGCGAATTCAAGAAAACTGGAATTCTCGACCTCTAGACACTACGAAAATTATAATTAAATATTTACTTGACCAATGAACACGAAATTTGGACACAAGACACTAGATACAGTGGCGGACTACCACGTAAATTTTGGGTGTAAACGGAGTAGTTTTGGTTGCCGAAATAATTCGGCCAAATGAAGTAAATAACAGAAAACAGTAAATTTCAGAAAAGTAAATATTGATGTAAATCAAATGTGATGGGAGTTAGGCACTTCTCTCCACCCTAGACATCCTACGACTCCCCAAACTAATTCTAATAACCATGGATGAATGTTCCCCATGCACGAGCTATGGTTAAGTCATCTTGCATATTACACTCTCTTACTTGGCATGAAAGAGGGAATGGTGTCCGCTCTTTCTTGATCCCTAATCAATCGACTCATACATATGGTGGTGTAAGCCAAGAGAACTAGAGTCATTAAGATTGAAGAATGTTTGAAGAACAACAAAGCTTCAAGAGCTACTATGGTGGGTGCTCTTACATCACCTAGGATTCATTCACACAGGAGCCTGTATTATCTCTATTGAACATGCAATGGTATGGTAGTCATGTACACATTCTAGATGCTAGATCCTATATCATGCAACTACGTTGATCACCATAGAAACATAAGATAGAAATCATCAATGGGATAATCAGTGAATAAAACTCATCCAAATAGTTATTAAAATCAACTGGGGTTCAAAATCGTAGTATATCTAGGGCTTCGATCAGCCCCTAACTATGGAGTTTAGCTACTCATAATCATAAGAATATAATAGCAAAACATGATGGAGGAGTTGATACAAACAGAGATGGAAAACCCTAGGTTTTGGCAGCAGCTTCTCCTTGCGTTAACTCTCTGCTCCCCATGTGATTTTTCTCCTCCAGTCCGTATATCAATTTCACGTGATGGCTCTAGGAGTTTTAATCTCCTTTCCCTCATTGGTCCAACACCAAGCTGACAAGGAAACCCTAGCCCAAAACCGTAAGGAATAAGCATTCCTTTCCTTGCAAATCCAACTAATTAATCCCTTCAGCTTTTGGCTTCTTTTCCACAATCCAAATCAGTAATTAGTTGGGTCCAAGTCCACAAATTCGTCCATGATCATCACAATAAGACTTGGGCCTCCAAATACGCATTTCGGTCCACAGTCAGCATTTCCGAGCAGAATGACCTCTCTGTAGTAAATCGGCCATAACTTCCTCTAGAAAATTCGGAATGATGTTCCGGAAGCGGCTACGGAAACTAGACATCCAGGGCTTTCCAAGCATATAAAAATCATAATTTAATTCCTCCTGGTCCGTTCCCAGTCCTCTGTCGAAGTTGACTGACCAGTAGCAGGCAGAATTCCCAAAATCAGCTTAATGTGCTCCTTTTGTCATAATTCTCCAAAAGACCTATAAAACAATAAAACATAGTTAAAATGCTCAATTCATAACAAGAATCTAAGTATAGGGAATACATTAAAGACCAAGAAAGTTGCATATTTATGCAACTATCACTATGGAAATCCAAATTAACTATTACTATTAGTATTACTATTGTCTGCCCTTGATCTGGTTGCACATGAAGGTTGAAGATAAAGCAAAAAAAAATTCTGCTGATTAGATAAAAGTACCAACAGTATAGATATGCTGATCATTTCATAATTTTAATTATAATTTTCAAAAAAAAAAAAAATTTTGGTTTTTGGATTGGATATCCCTTCAAATACTAAACCCATTAATCCAATATTAATTTATGATGCATTAAAAGGTGTAAGGGGCCATCTCTCAAACCGGGAATTTCTTGAACGCGCCTCACGCGCCTTCCCCAAATTCCCAATTCCTTCATCTGATCCCTGCCTCCGATTGACCTCTCTGATTTTTTCTCCTCCTTATTCTAGCTCTCATCTCTGTTCTAGTGGCTAACCCAGTGTTTACTTTCTCCGCCCTTCCTTTTGGAAGTGGCGGAGATTCATCCTCCGCTTTGAATCATCGCAAACGTTCGAAGAATGGAGGTGACATTAACTCTGATCTTGAAGCTATACGCATGGAGGATCTGGACTCCTCTGTCCGTGATTCATCTATTTTAATCCCAATGATGAATTATGCGAATATGTTGAAAAACCCAGTTGACCGGTTTTCGCAGACAATGTCAACAGAATTTGTTCTCACTGATGATGATTGTTCTTATACCCAGGGCAAGCATGGCCAGAATGTGACGTTCTCAGACAAAGTTCATAACAAACTGGATTTTGAGTGGCAATGCGCTGTAGTTGTCAAGTTAATGGGCAAACCGAATTCTACCAACTCTTTTGATTTCATGTTAAAAGGATTGCGTAGAAATGGCAAGTCAAAGGTGGCTGGCAACTCATAGATCTTCCAAATGACTTTTTCATTGTTAAATTCAGCCTTGAAGAGGATATGAATCATGCGCTTTGTGGTGGTCCTTGGATCCTGGCTGGCCAAACCTTGGTTGTGAAGAAATGGAGACCATATTTTAATCCTATCAAAGAAGTTATTGGTTCCATGGCTTTATGGGTAAGAATTCTAGACATTCCTGTTAAATTTTTCAAGGATTTTGCTCTTTCTAAAATTGTGAAAACCCTGGGAAATGTTGTTCGTTTTGATCCAATAACTATTGGCCAAGCTAGAGGTAAATTTGCTAGGGTGTGTGTTGAAGTTGATCTTAGTAAGCCTCTACGTCCATTTGTAGAAGTTAAAGGTATTGCTTATCCGGTTGTTTATGAGGGTATATCCTTGATTTGCTTTGAGTGTGGCTGCTTTGGACACTCTAAAGATAAATGTTCTACTCTTGTTAAACATGGCTCTAATGCTAATATTGATAATTCTGGTGAAAAAACTATGACAACTGAAATCCCTTCTGAGACTCATGTTTCAATGGATGTTTCTTCTTCAACTGAGATTATCAAAGAGGACATGGGTCCTTGGATGTTAATGAGTTATAGAAATAAGAAAAAAGCTGGAGATAATGTGAGTGTGAGGAAATTTGGTAAGTCTGGCTCTAGATATGCTGTGCTGCAAGATGATGATGTTTTAGAAGATGCTCAAATTGCTAAGACTGTTGAGAATACTCCTTCTATTGTCAAATTATGGAGCAGTTTTGAGAACAAAGTTAAGAAGGGGCAGATTACTAGTAAATCCAAGAATAACATCATCTCTGCTGACAATTCTGAACCTGTTGTGACAGAAGGCACTTCTCCTTCTAAGTCTGATGTCCATTCGAACTTGAAACCTGTCTTCACAAGCTCCAATAAGTCTAGATTTCCTATGAAGGATGTGTCTAATGTGGCTAGTAGCACTGTGATTAAAGCTAGCAGTAGTGGTTCCAAGACTGGTCTGAAATACCAAAAGAAGGGTAGAGGTACTGTCTCTAATCCTAAACAGACTTCCCAAATTCCCAAAAAACTCCTTTTTGAGAATGAGAGAAATGATGTTGGTGGTGATGGGATTTCAGCAATATTTGGTCATTGCCCTCCTGAGGAGTCTACTAATGAAGCTGGTGTGGATTTTAAATCTCCTGATGATACCTTGAAAGTTGTTGAGGGAATTTTTCATTCAAATAGCATGTTGAATAATGAAGCTGGTCTACCTTCTCATGAAGGAGAAGGTATGGCTGACGATTGATTGGGTTTTCCAACCACTCCCCCTCTTGGTATTAGCAATGGTTAAGCTTCTCTTCTGGAATGCTAGAGGTGCTGGTAGTGATGATTTTAAGTCTGCTATTGCAGACCTTATCAAAATGAATTCTGTTGATCTTCTTGCTGTTTGTGAACCTCGTGTTCAATTCTGTAGAACTTGTGATGCTTTTTTCAAGCTTGGCTTTACTGATTTCCAGGTTTCTGAGGCTAATGGTTTCTTTGGTGGCCTTTGGTTACTTTGGAATAAGAATAGGGTCAGTGTTGATTTTGTTGATAAAACTTCTCAGTCTATTTCAGTTAAAATTTCTGCTGATAGAAAAGTTTCCTGGATGCTCACTGCTATCTGTGCTAGTCCCACTCCTTCTGTTCGAGCTTCTCTCTGGTCTTATCTGGATAATCTTTTGTCTTCAAATGATTTTCCTAGCATGTTTATTGGTGACTTCAATGAATTAGTTTCTGTTGCTGATAAGAACTGTGGTCCTTTTTCTGGTCGTTTTGGTGGTCTTAGAGACTGGATTAACAGAAATGCTATGATTGACATGGGCTTTTCTGGTTCTTGCTATACTTGGAGTAACAATAGAATCAAGGAAAGACTGGATAGAGGTTTCTGTTCGTGTTCCTGGAGAGCTGCTTTCCCTGAAGCTTTTATTCAGCACTTACCAAAAACCAGGTCTGATCACTGCCCTATCCTGATGAATCTTTTTTCTAATAATGGTGTGAATAGAAAAGCTTCTCCTTTTCGATTTCAAGCTATGTGGTTTTCCCATGCTGATTATTCTGATTTTGTTGATTCAACCTGGAATTCATTGAGTGGTGAGTTCCCCTCAAAAGTTAAAAATATTTCTGTTGCTCTCTCTAAATGGAATAAAGAGGTGTTTGGTAACCTGTTTCAGAAGAAAAAGATTTTGTTGGCTAGAATTGGTGGCATCCAAAAAGCTAGAGATAGACATGATAATCCGTTTTTGTTCAAGCTTGAAGCTGAGCTTATTTCTCAATATGAAACCATCAGAGATCAGGAAAACTTATTTTGGAGACAAAAATCCAAAGATAATTGGATTCAGGGTGGAGACAGAAACACAAAATTCTTTCACCTTACAACTTTAATTAGGAGAAGAAAGAATAAGATTGAAGGTTTGTATGACTCTAATGGCAATTGGTTCACTGATTCTGTTTCTATGAAGAATATTGCTGTTGACTTCTTCACAGACCTCTTCTCTCAGCCTGACATGGAGGACATCAGATTTACCATTCCCTGGCTATTTCCTCATATTGATCAGGTTAGCTTGCCTGACTTATGCAATCCTATCACTTTAACTGAAGTTAAAAACTCTTTGTTTGCTATTGGAGGGCTTAAGGCCCCTGGTCATGATGGTTTTCCTGCCATATTTTTCCAACATCACTGGCATATTTATTCTTCTGAAATTTTCAATGTTGTTGCTGAGGCTTTTGCTACTAGTTCTATTCCTGCTGGTCTTAATCATACCATTATTTCTCTGATCCCCAAAATTGATGGTCCCCAGCACATGGTTAACTTTAGACCCATTAGCTTGTGTACGACTATTTACAAGGTGATTTCCAAGATCATTGTTTCTAGGATCAGACCTCATATGCAAACCTTGATCAGCCCCAATCAAGTTAGTTATGTTCCTGAAAGAAATATTTCTGATAATATCATGATAGCTCAGGAAATGCTCTTCAAGTTTAAAAAATCTGCTGGTAAGCTGGGTTATTTTGCTTGGAAAATTGATCTTTCCAAAGCATATGATAGATTGAGTTGGAGTTTCATTGAAATGGTTCTCTATGAAACTAGATTTCCTCGTGCTTTGGTAAAGCTGATTATGCAGTGCATCTCTTCTACTAGCTTTCAAATCTGTTTCAATGGAGAGCTCACAAATTCCTTTCATGCTAAAAGAGGCATTAGACAGGGTGATCCCTTATCTCCGTATATCTTTGTTTTGTGTATGGAAAAGCTTTCCCACCTCATTCAATCTGCTGTGGATGAAGGTCATTGGAGTCCAGTTAGAGTCTCCCAATCAGGACCTCGAATTTCTCACTTATTTTTTGCTGATGATTTAATGCTCTTTGCTGAAGCCACTCCCCATCAAGCCTTCATTTTGAAACATTGCCTTGATACCTTTTGCTCTCTTTCTGGCCAGACTGTTAGCTATGAAAAATCTCTGATTTATTGCTCCCCAAATACTGGTAAGCAATTAGCCTCTTCTATCAGCAACACTTGTGGTTCTCCTCTCACCCTTGATCTTGGGAAGTATTTGGGAATGCCTCTAATCCACTCAAGGGTGAACAAACATACCTATGATGCAATTGTGGATAAAGTTCAATGCAGACTTGCTAGTTGGAAGAGTAAGGTTCTAAGTATGGCAGGTAGACTCACTCTTGTTCAGTCTGTCACTTCCTCCATTCCTAACTATGCTATGCAAACTGCTAAATTTCCTGTAAGTTTATGTGACAGACTTGATAAACTTAATAGGGATTTTATTTGGGGTGATACTAATTTGAAGAGGAAAGTGCACTTAATTAATTGGGACACTGTCTGTTTGCCTAAGCAACTGGGTGGCTTAGGAATCAAGAAATCTGCAGACATGAATCAAGCTATGCTAGCCAAAGTCAGCTGGAGGATGTTTCAAAAGGATAAAGGCCTTTGGGTTTCGATGTTTGATGAAAAGTACCTAAAAAATGGTAGTATTTTTGCTGATAATTTTAAACCTCCTCCTGATTGCTCCCATGTTTGGAGAGGAGTCATGCATGGTTCTGAGCTTGTTAAGAAGAACTTAAAATGGAGAGTTGGAAATGGCAAAAGTATCAAGTTCTGGTATGATCATTGGCTTTCCTCTGAACCTTTGATTAATGTTGCTTTGCCCTCTGCTACTACCAATGCTAATGCCTCTGTTAGTGATTTTTGGAATAATGATGGTTGGGATATCCCCCGACTTCTCTCTGTGTTGCCTACTGATATTGTTAATCAGATTATTAATGTTCCTACTGGTTTTGAAGATAGTAATCATGACTCCTTGATTTGGGGAGCCACTCCTAACGGCTGTTTTTCTGTTAAGTCTGCCTATAATTCCTTATTTGATTTTTCTAATCTTAGAAATGCTCAGTGGAAAGCCATTTGGAGGTTTGATGTCCCTCCTAAGCTGAAAACTTTCCTTTGGATTGTTGCTCACAAAAAGATTCTTACGAATGTGCAGCGAGTTACTAGAGGATTCTCTTCTGATGCTTCATGTCCTTTGTGCCATTCTGCTGATGAATCTCTGGTTACATTGTCAAGTTGATAAGTTGAGCTCATGTAACTAGCAAGGATTGGTTGACCTTAAAATTTATGTATCTTTTGGGGTTCAAAGAGAGTTGTTGCAAGATGACCTTGAACTCCGGCCGGTTACGGCCAAATCAGAGGGATTTGGAAAGTTGAAAACCATCAGAATCTTTCAATTGCAGACCACACACCAGAGCAAACACCAGCGCAACTAGCTAGTTTTATGATATCTGATTCGAAGGAATCAAACTACTTGAAGGAGGACGTTAATTAGAAGATAATTGATTGTATAGTGCATATAAATAACTTTGCGACATAACATTTATATATTGTTGTCGAAGCGTATCTCTAAAGAAAAATATTACTCCAAAAGAGAAAAATGTTACGTAAAATGTCACTATGAATATGCAATGCATGAAGGAAAAATAATCAAATGAACATGCCTGGAAATGCAGAATGCCTGCAGCATGGAAGCATTCACTAATTTTAATTTCTTAAGATTTGTATGAAGTTATGAATCATATGATACATGCATGTTATCTAGTTAATTTGACTTTTCCAATGATGTTTGCACAAGAAATCTTCTAAAGAATCAAACTCAAGGCTGCTGGCTGGAACATATATAATTTTATAGAGAAATAAATTAAGAGTTTCAGAACCAATTAGAAAATAGTGTTTTGATATGTGATAGCTCATTCTGATTAATCTGCATCGCTATGCATGCATATATTATTTAATTTAGTATGAAACTAGAGCACGTACTCCACTGTTAAGTAAAAAGGAATTGGTCGTTCAAATACTGTTAGTGATATGAAATGTCAGAAGCAACTTGTGTACGGAAGAGAAATGTCAGAATCAACTTTTGTACACGAGACGGAAGAGAAATGTCAGAATCAACCTGTCTTAGCACACCCCCTGAAGACAGCGATAGAAATGTCAGAATCAACTTGTCTTAGCACACCCCCTGAAGACAGCGATAGAAATGTCAGAATCAACTTGTCTTAGCACACCCCCTGAACACAGCGATATAAAGGTACCACTTACATACCTGATTTTGGTATAAACTCCAATGGATCTTACTCAGTTTATTAGCACACCCCCTTTGCTTTTGGCATTCAGTTTCCTCGTAGTATTGCTTACATTCCTCTTCAAGGATAGTTGGAGGAAAAGAAAACTAAAACTCCCACCAAGCCCTCCGAAGCTACCTGTCATTGGCAACCTGCACCAGCTGGGAAACCAGCCTCACCTATCTCTCCGGTCCTTGGCAAAACAGTATGGTCCAATAGTTAACTTACAACTTGGTCATATCCCAACTGTCGTCATTTCTTCAGCTAGGGTTGCCAAGGAACTACTGAAAACCCATGATCTTGCAGTATCAAACCGTCCGCAGATCTTTGCAGCCAAACAACTCTTCTATAATTGCACTGATCTTTCCTTCTCCCATTATGGTGCTTATTGGAGACACATACGCAAGATTTGCATGCTTGAGCTGTTAAGTGCGAAAAGAGTGCAGTCATACAGCCATGCCAGACAAGAAGTTGTTGCTAGTCTGGCTCATCGGGTTGCAAAGTCCTATCCCAGCACCACTAATCTCAGCAAATTGCTTGGACTATATACAAATGATATACTCTGCCGTGTAGCATTTGGACGAGATTTCTCAGGTGATGGAGAGTATGATCAGCATGGTTTCCAACAGATGCTGGAGGAATTCCAGAAATTGCTTGGCGGATTTTCTATTGGAGATTTCTTTCCTTCCATGGAGTTCCTCCATAACTTTACAGGAATGAAATCAAGACTTCAGAAGGTATGCCGCCGATTTGATAAACTCTTTGACCAGATTTTGGCTGAACATCTCAATCCCAACAGACAAAAAGAGGAGCATAAGGACCTTGTGGATGTTTTATTGAACATACAGAGGACACAGTCTGCTGATATGCCTCTAACCATGGATAATATCAAAGCTATCATCTTGGTCAGTCTAGACTCTTTGATGCACAAATTAAATTCATTTACAGTCATGGTTTCCATATTTACTTTCATATGTATTGCACTTAAACTATCTGCAAAGAATTGACACCAAGTCTGCTACTACTGCAGGATATGTTTGCTGGTGGAACCGACAGTACCTTCTTCTCCCTTGTTTGTGGAATGACAGAGCTTTTGGTAAACCCCGAAGTCCTTGAAAAAGCACAAGCTGAAGTAAGAGCAGTTGTTGGGGAAAGAAGAGTTGTGTTAGAGGATGATCTTCATCAGCTGGACTATATGAAAGCTGTCGTTAAAGAGATATTGCGGTTGCATCCACCTGCTGCACTAGTCATTAGAGAAGCCATAGAAGATATAACCCTTGATGGATACGACATTCTAGCCAAAACAAATATTATCATCAACATATGGGCAATAGGGAGAGACCCCGAATCTTGGGAAAACCCCGAAAAGTTTGCGCCCGAGAGATTCATCGGCAGCACTATAGATTTCAAGGGGCAAGACTTTGAGTTTATACCTTTCGGGGCTGGTAGAAGAGGTTGCCCGGGTATGCCATTCAGCATAGCCACTATTGAGCTTGCTCTAGCACAACTTCTGCACAGCTTTGATTGGGAGCTTCCTGCTGGTACTACAGCTGATGATATAGACATGACAGAAGTTTATGGCATATCAATGCACAGGACTGCCGATCTGATTGTTGTCGCCAGACCACGGTTTCTTTGAGATAATAAATCATCAATACCATTGTCTTTGCATCGTTAGAGATTAAACGTCAACAGCGACTACAGATGCAACATGGCCAAATAAAAGTTGTGCTTGGATTTACATACTTAAATAAACAGTGTTTTTATTTTTTTTTATATTTTTTTTGAGAATAAAATGATTATACTACTTCAGCATTTTAATTTGTTTAAAACTTTAAAACCTTTCGACCGAGAGTCGATCAGTCCACTCTACCAGTTGGCAACTGCCATATGGATTTGTCCCTTGCCGTTTAGGTATCTCTTCCTACATAAATGATCATGCGCGCTTTGATGAATTATACAAGTCATGGCAGTAACATCTAACTTTTCATATATCAGTACTAATTGCATATGTTTGTTTAAACCGGCCGCACGACTAAATCGCAGATTCATGTCTGATTTTCTTGCTCATCATTGTCATGTGTAGTATGTACGGGAAGAGATACATTACAGAGCTTAAGACATAGAGCACAACTTGCTCATCCTTTGGCATTGACAAAGAAAAATAGACGTATATATGACTACGATTCTTAGATTATCGCCTCATTATCTTGATCAAAGGAGTTTACGGATAACAATAGTAAGCAGTTATGATGAGGAGATTGAATAATAAAGAATTGCATAACAGAGTTTACTGGTATATCAAGTTTAACAGACAAAGGCATTGGCAGTTGGCAGTGTTTCTCATCAACAAATAAGATACTTCACGGAATAATTCACTTCATTGCCATAACAAATTAAGATAATTTTTTAGTAGTGAAAAGAGCTGACTAAACTGGGAACACTACCAAAAATAATACCATGATTTTAATTAGGATTAATTTCAGTTTACTACCCAAAACTTTGGGTCAAGTTGCAGTTTCGTCCTTATTCTTTTAATTTAATCACGTGTGCCCTCCTACTTCTAATTTTCTATCAACCCGAGACAAAAATTCAATTTCACTTTGAAAATGACGTCATCATCCGACGTGGACGAGACATGCTGGCCCATTTTTCAGACGTAGACGAGTCATGCTGGCCCACTTTTCAGTTTCCAACCCTTTTCAAATGGCATAATGTCGGATGATGACGTCATATTCGAAGTGAAATTGAATTTTTGTCTCGGGTTGATAGAAAATTAGAAGTAGGAGGGCACACGTGATTAAATTAAAAGAATAAGGACGAAACTGAAACCTGACCCAAAGTTTTGGGTAGTCAACTGAAATTAACTCTTTTAATTATGTGGTTTCCTCTCATTCACAGCTAATACAATTGCTTCGTTGCTATGTGGGAGGCAATGAATTAATGTGCGCAGCAATTCTATAATTCTGTTCAAAGTGTGGGGTAAAAACCATGTGTAGCTCACATAGTTTGCTTACTCCATACTTGAAATAAACTATAGGATCGCACCAAATAAATGGTACTACATTAGCTATAGTAGTTTCAATCAGGAGGGATATTTCCTAGTGATCAAATCAGATATTGAAGATGAACATTTTGTACTATATCAGCAGCTCAGTCTGTCTCATCTATCATTTGGTATCCATGATCAACAACTTGATGATTTAAACTGCCTGCAAAACTGAAGATAATGTTGAAATTACATTACCAAGCTACCAAACACATGCATGTACAAACACAAAACCTAAATACCAAAAAACCATTTACAATACATACCAAGCTGCCCACGAACCACATCTAGACCTCAAACTACATTACCAAGCTACGGAATGCATGTCTAATATCAGTGGACGAAAAACCCACGAACACAAAACCCATATACCAAAGACCACGACAATACAAAAAAATATATAAATAAATAAATCAATCAGAGTATATACATGCAAGATCTAGAGAGGAGATCCTCAAATTTGCTAATAGTGTGGATTTTCATTTTTGACTCATTTTCGATCGAATTTTCTCGTCTAGTACCTAGATAATATTGTGTAGATCATCTCTGCAAAGTTTCAGCCAATTTGGTAATCGTTAAGGACCTCAAAATTACGTTTTTCTGTTATAAACATGAACGGTTCAAGTTTGGCAGAATTCAGTTCGTCCAGTTGTTTTTTGAGTTTGAGGGCCTTAACGATTACCAAATTGGCTGAAATTTTACAGCGATGATCTACATAATATAATATTATCTAGATACTAAATGGTGGAGATGAGAAAATTCAATCTAAAAGTGGGTAAAAATGAAAATTCGTACTATAACTCAAGTTTGAGGACATCCTCTCTAGATCCTGTCTGTATATACCTGATCGCGTGTAAAAAAAAAGAAAGTCTGAATCAGGACGATCGCTACCCGCAAACTTACATTAAACTAAGTGTTTCTGACTTAAGCCCTCGATCGACTAATCGGCTTATGTTGCCAAGACCAAGCTTCCCTGCTCTAGTGGAGAAACCTTATTAACTTTCCATTCAATAGATAGAAGGTGAAAAGTAACCAACTGAAAATGTATATATAACGATGAATCCACCACATGCAAAGTGACGAACCTACCCGAGATCAGATAATCACCCCAAAAAATTGAACGTCTTCACTAATCTCTACCTCCGATTTGCATAAATACAGCCTACATGTAGGGTTTCCAAATCGGGTTAAATAGAGAATGAAGAGCGAAGTTCTCTGAACCGGCTCCGCCAGATGGCAACGCTGTAATAGAAATAATGCGTCAGGTCCTGTGTATAGACCTCATAGTGTCCCATCTCGACTCCAGAATAGTGAGACGAAGAAGCGAATGATCTATCAAGTTATAAGTTATAACATGCAATAGTTTAGGTTGTAGCACACGAAGCGGCCACGTGTCCCAACGGAGATACGCGCCAAGAATGGACACTGAAGGGCATAAAAAAGCGGCAAGCCAGGTTAAGACGCAAAAAAAGGATAAATAGTGGCAAAACAGTCCCAAAACAAAAGTGTAAGGGCGCAGCAGTATTTGCACCAGCCCAATGAACAGTAAATGATCTGTTTTGTTTTAGAGGTTTTAAATTAACTAGTATATCCTGAAGGAAGAAGCCCAACCTCGGTGCCATCAGTAGGAAGAAACCCAACCCAGCATGTCAGCCCAACCCATACAGCCAGGGGCAATTCTGCCATTAAAATGAAATGAATAAACAGTAAATGGTGGCAATTTCGTAATTAATGCGGCAATAGGCCGCATAATATATAGAAAATTTACCATATTGGTGTTTCTGGATAAACAGCTATAGCAGCATAAGGTGCTGAACTGGCAGAAGCTTCAATGGCTTTGGCAACGCTGTTTGTACTACAGTGGTGAATCTGAGATTTGGAAATAAAGACTGATGTGTGACTAGCAACTAGCAGTTTCTATTCTGTATGAGATCGATTCTTTTTCATACAAAATGAGCAGGACCAAAGACACACACACCTGACTCCTGGCATGGTTGTACACAACAAAGAGGCAAGGGCAACACTGATATATATCACTTCTACAGTTCATCTATGCTTCCTGAGTTTCTGAAATGATTTAACTAGTGAAAGTAAAAAGTACAATAAGAGAAGAAAAGGGGGACCAAATTTAGTAAATAAAACAAGTGCAGTGCAGCTATATATAGTGCTTCACAGTTCCATCTGTGTCATTTTACACTAAATTGGGTACGGTCGTGGGTTTTCTCATTTTGGCTTTTGTCCCACATGTCATCCATCACATGGGAAAACAGCAGATTCTGTATATGAAAATGGAGCAGAAGTAAAGAGAGAGATTTAAAGGAGGAAGAGCTAAGTTTCAATACTGACACAGATTTGGTAAAAGATGAAAGATTCACTATATAGAGGAATGGAGCTACAGCAAAATTTTAATACAGTGGCATTAAAATATCAGAATAATCCCTCAGAATAGTTTTTATTTTTATTTTTTTTTATTCCACTATTACTATGCACATTCTCTATACCATAATTTATAATGCAGTGTAGCTGGAATATTTAAATCCTTCATTCCAAAGATCAGGCTTGTGAAACTTAATCCTATTAACACCATCTGATACTATAGTTAAGTTTGTCAAATAAGACAAGTGATATCAAGACAATAATAATTCAAGAAGTAAAACAGGAATTCTCATTCAGAAGAATATCATTTTCCACCAAAAACAGATGGTTTCAATCATTTAATTGCAAGACTAATAGAAAAGAAGAAGATTCACTATGGAAATCCAAATTAACTATTACTATTAGTATTACTATTGTCTGCCCTTGATCTGGTTGCACATGAAGGTTGAAGATAAAGCAAAAAAAATTCTGCTGATTAGATAAAAGTACCAACAGTATAGATATGCTGATCATTTCATAATTTTAATTATAATTTTCAAAAAAAAAAAATTTTGGTTTTTGGATTGGATATCCCTTCAAATACCAAACCCATTAATCCAATATTAATTTATGATGCATTAAAAGGTGTAAGGGGCCAAGATGTATTGTATTGTCCATGAAAAAAAAAAAAAAAATTGGAGATATTCTTTGCATGGTTTTTAATGGGTGGGTTATGATATTGGATATTTGGATAGTGGGAGTAGGAGTGGGGCTAAGTTAGGAAGGTGGTGTGCTGATATGTGCATATACACTGATTTTATATTAAATGAGTGACAAGAAAGAGGGAAAGCAACTTGGGGGTTTTTTGTCATCTCTAGCTTATCCTACTCCTCCTTTCCCTTTCTCTATCTACCCCCTTTTCTCTCTCTTAATCAATTGCAGTCCCTGATCTAGCTTTGATCCACTTCTCTCTTTATAGTAATTGTTTCTGCAACTTCTGCCTTTTACCTTAATCCAGAAACAAGAAATGGATGAAACCCTCTCTTCTCCAGAACAGGACTCTGAAGTCTCAAGGGAGCTCATGATTAGGCCAGAAACTCAGGCTTCCAAAAGAAGGTGGGTTCTATTGTAAGCCAGTGAAATTTTTCTGGGTGTTTCTCTGTAAAGGTCTTAGTTTTAATTCAGAACTCTCTGTTTCTAAATTGGTGCTGTGTTGTTGTGTACAGAAAGGTGGCTCAGCAGAAGACAGTGGTTACAGTGAAGATAGGACCAAATGTGGGGAAGCTAAAGAATGAAGGGCCTCCTTCTGATTTCTGGTCATGGAGGAAATATGGGCAAAAACCTATCAAGGGATCTCCTTATCCAAGGTTGAAATTTTTCTTTAAATTTGTTCAAGAATTTTTCTTTTTAAGTATCTCAGTTTGCCCAGATTTGTCAGAAGTTTTTGTTGACAAAAAGTTGATGATTACGATGATGCAGGGGATACTACAGGTGCAGTACATCAAAGGGTTGTTCTGCCAAGAAACAAGTGGAGAGAAGCAAAACTGATGCTTCTGTGCTCATAATCACCTACACTTCTAACCATAGCCATCCAGGTCCTGATGTGACTTCCACCACTAAAAGCCAGAACCCACCACCAAAAGAAGCCCCAATGCAACCCAATAGTGAAGATGAAGATGATGATGAGCATGATCTTACGGCTGAGGCGCCCAAAGAGGAAGAACAAGTGCCAGAGCCAGAGCCAGAACCAGATCAAGATGAAGAACAAGAACAAGAACAAGAAAGGAAATTAGATGTACAACAAGAACCAGATCATTTCTACTATATTCAGTCCCCAATCAGATCCTCCCAAGACATTGTGATTTACCATGAAGACCCTTTCGGCTCTGGGAACCACCTAGAGAAAACCCTATTGGATGAACACCCACATCCCCTCTGTTACTCTCAGCTCATGAGCTTCTCAACAACACCCAAATCCGAAGAAGAGGAAGATTTCTACGACGAGCTTGAGGAGTTGTTACCGACATCTTCCTATTTCCCAAGCTTCATGAGAAGCAATCTCTCCCAGCTTGAAAGGATTCCTTTTGTCCCTTCTTGATCCTAGTGTTTGTTTTCTAGTGTTTGCAGCCAGCATTTAGTGCTTAGACCAAACAATGTATGTATCTAGCTAAGCTAAACTCCGTTGTTAATATATGTCATCATCATGCTCTTGATGCCCACTACCGGCGATTGTTCCAAGTCGGCATCTTTTGGAATATTTCTAATCTGGGTTCACAAAATGAGAAAAGCTACATCACTTTGTCATTACCAACAGCTAATGAGTATGGGTGGGTGTCATCTTTAAACCACTTTTACCACAAATTTCCTAAAGGCACCCACAGCAATATGCATCGGATTCTGTTTGAAATCAGCATCCGAATGTAAAAGTTTCACTGAGACCGGGCAGTGCTCAATTTATTCCGGTTTAGGTGACGCCTAATGAGCACGAGGTACACGAATGGGAGAAACGTCTTTCTGGTTGATGAGGTGTTCAGGGTTCTCTTTTTCTCGAGTGGTTTGGTGGAACAGATGTCCTTCCTGCTTTTGGTAGAGTTGTGCATGATGAAGCTAGCCCCTTTTAAAAATGGTAATGGGTGGTTGATTTGGTGGAGGAGGATGTTTATTTGTTTGGCATTTTGTGTTTCTCTTGTGCGATAAACTAGGATCAGATTCGGGAACCTAGCTACAACAAAGTCAGTTACATTTGGCTTTGGTGTTTTACCCATTACAGATTCCCCGCACAAAAGGCCAATCATCAAAGAAACAAATACCTCACTGTGGGAAGAATCTGCACTCTGTGTATAGGACACGAAAATTTTCCAGTAGTTGTCAAATCCCAGGGACCATGTACCAAATGCACGTGAAGTGCACGGCACTTTAAGATGCCAACAAATAACTGGCAGGATCGATAACAAGTTGAGGGCTGCGATAGGTATGGATTTAACCTGAGCTTCAAGATCACTCTCATGGATTAGCACTCAGAGTTTGACAAAGTGGCTACTCTGAATCTAATGTAAATAGTAAAAATGAGGGCACTTCTGATCCACAATGACTGGGAAGAACTAACATGTCAATCACTTATCATCCTTCATTATTACCAACGCAGCCGAAGAAGACAAACTTTAAAGAACAAGAGAAATCTAAAGAGAATTATGTGTGTTTCTTAATGATTCAATTATTAGTTTCAGAGGGACAAAACTAGCATTTCTCTTCTCTGATGGGTGGATATCAACATATTCAGCAATTAAATTGAACTCACCTTCACATCTAAATCTACAACACAAACAGCCCTTGTCGCCGAACCTGGAGATTTTCGGATACCAGATTCCCCTTAACCTAGGTAGCCGCTTTCTCACTGGATTCATCAGTACTCTCTACCGCCGCGACTGGCAACGGTTGTAGAGCTTTGAGAGGATTCAAAATCACACCATCAATAAGCCCATACTCCTTGGCCTCCTTTGCACTCATGAAGAAATCACGATCCGTGTCTTGGTTGATCTTTGCAAGACTTTGGCCAGTGTGGTACGAAAGATAACCATTTAAGTTTGCCTTGTGATGCAGCATTTCATTTGCCTGCAGAATAAACCATGTTTTTAGACATCCAAGAAAAGGAGAATCCGTAAGATAATTATGTCATAAGACTAGCTATATTAGTCATCCATCTACTCTAGTCCATGTCAAAGCCTAGTATGTTACAGCTAGACGTTCACAGCACCACTTTGTCTTTAAGGTTTTGACCTCTAGACTACAATTTAAAGACAGACCTCAATGATTCTTCTAAATTAATTTGATACTCTATTGGTGTACAACTTAGGGCTTCAAGGTGGGGAACAAATCTTCCGAGAGCCTTAAAAAAGACTCAAAATTTCAACCTTTCCCACGGTAGATATAGAACATTCTCAAGTCAATCAAGAACATTTACGTTAAAATGTAATTTTTACAGCTCCGAGTACAAAATATTATAAGATTAATAGTCAGCAGACATTCATTAGTACAGTGCAAGAGATCCATATATAATTAGAGAGTGAATGGGCGAGCGAGCGAGCAAGAGATAAGGGTTGACAGATGGAAACAAATAATGTACCTGAATATCTATGTCAGTTTGCCCTCCTTGAGCTCCACCAAGAGGCTGATGAATCATTATCCTTGAATTTGGCAAGCTGTACCGTTTACCTTCAGTGGATAATTCAACAGATTCAGAGAATATTTAGTAAATTTAAGGATACATAAACCATATATTATACACATCACAGGTCCACGTTTAATTCTCACCTTTTGTGCCAGCACTAAGCAGGAAAGCCCCCATACTGTTCATGAAGAAAAATTGTATACCAACATTAGTGAATAGAAAACTTTTACATTTCTCTAAACAGCAAAAAATTAAACAATCACCTGGTTCAGATCCTGTATAGAACTTTTGGTAGAAACTCAATTTAATGAAAATCTTCTTCTTTTTTTATGCGTGAGTGTGCGTGTGTGTGTGTGTGTGTAAATTTAACTAGACTTAACCATGTAAATGTATAGGAACAAAATGTACAGGAACAAAACTCTTCTGTACTTTTCTTTCTCTTTCTTTATGAGAAGCAAACGACATAATATTGCAAACTCAGAAACTAACAAAAGAGATACCCAAATGACACAGCCAAACAAACCCCACTTCAGTAGAGCTAACAATTCAGTATATACGAGAATAAGAATAGTCCGTAAAGTAGTAACTGATGGTCATACAACCAAAATAATGAATAAACCACCCCCTTGAAAGATGAGAAATTGGAGAACTAATGCTCGAGTGAATATAGCAGACAGGAACAATATTTATCTTATGTAAACGCTAACAAATACATGACACAATAGGAAGGCTGGTTATTACGGGAGAGATGAATGTATAGGAGCATGTACCTAGCTGCTAGGCCAACACACACGGTAGAGACATCAGGTCGGATATGCCTCATAGTGTCGAAAATAGCCATACCTAATCAGATGAAATACAGTTAGTCACGTATGAGACAAAAAATGGCTTACGAACACAAACTGTAAACGTAGCAACTAGATTCCTATATCAGGTTTATACCAGCAGTAACAGATCCTCCGGGTGAATTCACATACATGACAATATCCTGTTCAGAAATTAGAAGACACATGAACTGATCAGGAAAATGCAAAATCAAAGGCACCTTTTGCAAGATAGATGTGAGAGAGGACATAAATAAGAAAACCAGTTTGCAAACAAAATTAGCAAACCTTTTTAGGATCGACAGCATCAAGGTAAAGAAGTTGAGCGACAATGATATTTGCCATATCATCATCCACAGCTCCCCCACAACGAATGATCCTCTGGAAATCAAATAAAAAACACCACCAAAGTTAACAAAGAATCACTAGCCATGCAAAAAACTCCCCAAACTTAGCAAGAAAAAAACATAAGTAGTCCATACATGCTGGAAAAGCTGACTGATAACACTCTGAAAACGCTCTTGCACCATAGGCGGAGGACCCTGTCCCTGTGCATAAGCAGGAAAGTAGGGCGAAGATGGCACTTGCAAATCCTCCCTAAACCACCATATCCAAAAACGATATCACAAAACAAACAACATTTATTTGAGCTGTCTAAATCATGCATTTTAGAATCAACAAAACCCACCTAATGGACCAAATTCCATCGCGAGAACTCGGTGCCCAAAATTCATCATAGACAGCTCTCACCGGAGAACTCTGGACACCTTTTCTATTCCCACCCAACTTCTTCAACTTCCTGCAAAACCAATTTATAAACTTCAAAAATTCTCCAAACCCAGAAATAAAAACTGAAACTTTTCTTGTATTTATTTCCAATCATAAAACCACAACACGCGAGACAGAAATACAAATTAATTTGGTCAGCAATTTGAATTGACTATTAACAAAAACAATTGGAAGAGTTTGTCAAGGTTAGAGAGTACCCTGAAGGGAAGCGTTGAGAGGGGAGAGGGAGTGTGAGGCTCTGAGACTGGGAACAAGAGCTAGGGTTTAGAGCCAAGCCGAGCGTGTTGAATCTCAGAGAGGACGCCGATGTTGAAACGCACGTCTGCGCCATTTGGAAGAAAAGAGAGAGGGTTGGAAATGGCGCGGCCTTATCTGCAGAAAATGGACAGCTCACTCTCACGGCGGCAGAGAGGGTCGAGTGTTTAAGCAACCAACCAGCACCACTGTGTCATACATATCTTCCACCGCAAATGCCCAATTCACAATTCGGATTGGGCCCTCTGCCATTTTAAGCTCTTAGCCCAATTAACAACTTCGTCTTTTTCTTCTTCTTCTTCGGGTGCGTTTTGGGGAGCTTATAAACTCCGGATCAGGATCCTCTCCTAATAAAACTCTCTCCTCATACTCCTCATGAGATCTGGGCCGTCCAATTCAATTAGACGGCCCAGATTGCTTTGCAGGGGGGTTGTGTGAATAGTAAGAGAGGATTGTGAGCTGTCAGATTAAAATGGGACGGCCCAGATTGCTTCATGAGGAGGTATGAGGAGAGAGAGATTAGGAGAGGATCCCATTTCGACTCCTATGCTTATAAGTATAAGTCAGTTTTGTGTTTGGTAACATAACTTGTCAGTAGCTTTTTAAAGCTTTTTGGGGGAGTTTATAAGCTCCTCTGCTTATAAGTATAAGTCAGTTTTGTGTTTGGTAACACAACCTGTCAGTAGTTTTTTTTAAAAATAAGGGTCATTTTCAATAGAAAATGAGAACTTGCTCTCACCCACATTATACTTATAAGTATAAATTATTTTTTACTTAAAAACTCAATTTTTATTTAAAACCTCAGCTGTACCAAATTCATCCTTCTTCTTTCTTCTTTCTTTTTTAAGTAATGGTCTTATACACAACAACATATGTGAGTAGAATTTTATTACGGATCGACTAGCTTTGTCTAGACTTGAATCCCTTTGCCCTTTTCTAATGCTAGTGGTCTGATATATCACACATTCAAACAAATAAAACAGCAAGTGATAAACCTGTGCTTAGTGAATCAGTTTCAGATTAAAGCTTACAGTTGACCTTGTATGACATGACATTGTGGAGCAGAAAATATATCGTCTTCATTTGTATGTAATTGGTAAAACCAGATACAATTGTATTATTTATTTTTCTTTTGTAACCTTGGTGACCATGAATCTTTGGCAATCACCTTCCAAAACCAATGAACTACCATTATCATAAACTATGAAGGAGATAGTTACTGTTTCAATACTAACATGAATGAGACATTATTTTGAAGCCGGAAAAACAATCTGTAGTTCTCTACTTGTATGAACCTCTCTGCACCTAACTTTTCTCCACCAATTCCCGAATATATACCATGAGTGATCAACCAGCTCTGCAGGATCACCCACGACTTCAAAATAAAAAAGTCTAGAACAAGACTGTCACAAACATTAGCACGTAGTTTATGTTTGAGTGTTTCTCTGGACAGCCTTGTAGCACCGAAGACTGCAAAGAGGAAGCTTCGATTTAGAGTCCCTATACTTGTATGGATTCGTACATAATGGGCCAGCACATTTCTCACGTGGAGGAGGATAACTACAATTTCATACCACAGTATGTTAAGAAAGACCATCATCAGCAGCAGCAAACAGATATCATGTAAAACTACCAGGAAAATGAATTACCTGCAAGGTTTAGGGTCAAATAAACTGGGGAGACCCATATCACCTGGGAATGTCACTGTAGTGCCATTTGGGCCCATCACATATCTGATGGTGCTTGATGCAAGCGCCAAAGCATTAGCAGCCTTCTCCTGAATAAAAAACACCATCAGTCAAGAGATTGAACTCCTAATATTTTACACAGTAAATGAAGAGTTTCAATACCTGTGCCAATTCTTCTTGGCGCTTCTTTATTTTGTCTTCCTTCTTTTTCCTACTGGAATCTTGGCCAAGAATTTTTCTAATAGCCTCCTCCTACATAATTCAATCAAAAGATCAATCAAAGCTGTTTACCACTTCTACAGCTTAAAAGTAATTAACAGAAGATGGTGAAAAAATAAAAGCAAAGCATACCTCAGATTCCCTAGTAGCCTTCTCAATTTGCATTCTTCGTCTCTGAGCAGCCTCAGCTTTCTTCACCTGCTGGTCATATTCTGTAGATTTCTCTTTTTGTTCTGTTTTACAACACAACAATCATAAAATGGCAATATCAGAATTTAAGTCCACTAACAAAAAAAAAAAAACTGTTAAAGTGTAGGGAAGTATGGCAGAGTAGCTCACTCCTAGGTGCTGCAGGTGGTAATCCATTGGGAAATTCAATTAGGCTTGAACCAGGGGATGAAGAGGCATCTTTGCTCGACTGAAGGGCCCGTTGACGTGTTGTGAGGGCCAACTCCCTCTTACCATCTGACAAAGGCTCAACAGCTTCCTTCTTCTGCTTCTTTTTACCTTCAACCTCACCATCAGATAATAAATCTTCTTCTTCATAATCAGTGTCTCCAGATACTCTATCAGTTCTTGACTTCCTCTTTAGGTCTTTGCCTGACCTTGATGGACCAGTATTATCAATACTAGAAACGACAGAAAGTTTTCTATGTTTCCTGCTCGACTCTTCATCATCTTCTTCTCTAAACCCTCCGGTAGCCTTCGATATTTTGAGTTTCTCCAGATACCGGATCTCATCATCTTCCTCATCTTCTCCAAACTCTCCATCAAGTACACGCCTCTTGGGTACGCGCTTGCTCTTACGAACTGGCTCAGATTTGTCTCCTTCCTTTCCAGAGATGTTCTTTCCAGATATCCTACCCATTGTTAAATGATCCTGATCCTTCCCAAGATTAATACCACTTCTTGAAAAATCCTTCCATGGAATTCCTTTCAAACCACTCTTCTTATCTAAAGGGGAATGATTATCATCTGAATTTGACTGCATCGAAATCATGGATTTAATAAGAAAATCACGACACTAACAGTAAAGAAAGCAATTATTACGCTGATATGCGAACATCAATGCAAAAGGATTACTTTCCATATATTACAATTATCTTTGCGTTTATCCATTGACACTCAATCCAGGTAGTCAAAAGGGTATCAAACGGTCTGGGTCTCACCAATCGCAAGTTTTTCATTTCACGTGTCAAACACAAAAAAGGCATACATTTTTAGTAATATACTCAAAACTAAATCTTTTGAAAAAAGTATCAATTAATGGCCCAGGACCCTTATGCTTAGATAATCATTGAATCAAATGGTACAACGGTGAAAACCACAGAAAATAAAAACTTAAAACCCAGATAGCATAAAGTGGAGGCACAAGATTTTTCAGTCAAGCTAAGAAATAGCACTAGTTTTTACCAGAAGATTTTGCTTCTGCCGCTGTCTAGAGACATCTGAAGATCGAAATAACTTTGTTGACGACCCCTCTTCTTTTGTACCATTGACTGCAGAATTGGCTTGAATTGTCCGGGTCACACCACCAACCTTGAGCTTGACCTTTTTCACCTTGTTATCGTTTTCAAATCCATTTGATCCTGACAACCTAGTACTTGGACTTCCCCCATACCCACCATTTGCTGCACCTGCATTTCTGGACTCTGATATCACACCATCCTTCACTGTGCTTGCGCTTTTCCAATTAGCAGGGGCAAGGACACCTTCACTAGAGCGTTTATTATTGATTCCATTTCGTCCCGTCTCATTACTGTTAACCGAATTGAACCCTCTATCCTTCCTATCTTTTTTGTGGGGTTTTTCACCATTAGCCCGAGGCGAAGAAACTCTAGCTATACATTCATTAAGACTCAATTCTTTCCGCTTAGGATTGGTATTACTACCACCATTCTCATCACTAGAGACCTTGCTCAATTCATCTGACCGTGTTGCTGATGAAAGCGGCGACTGATCACAAATTTCAGGTGATGGTTGTGGAGGTCGGCGAAAAATTTGACTTCTTTTCTTTCTCACAGCATTGCTGATATCCAATCTAGGACTACTAAACTCTTCCATGAGGGCACTGTTGCTATAGACCAGTTCTTGTGATGCCACTACTTATCAAAACATGAAGTATGAAAGGCAGCGACACCAACCAAGTACTCCAGTAGTGCCGAAGATCCTAATCAAAAGAAAAGAACACAAATAACTATTTGGACAAGTACAAGTAAGCAAACTATATGCTTTCATTTACAAAAAGCATCGAAGTTAACAGAAAATAGCAGAAGCATTCATAATAAACAGCCACTATACATGAGATCGATCATAGCTAAAACAACACAAAAAGAAGGTTATTGTTTTAACTTTTTACGTGGTAGGAAGTCATTCAACACAACTTGTTCAAGTAACACGAACCGGAATCAATAGCTCACCATTGTGTAACCATACTCCCAAAAAACTAAAACAGATAAAGTAATGAGATTCAAATACAATTAAAACCCACAATTAATATCAATTAGTAAACTAAGAACACACTGAAATCAAACCAAATCACAAACCCCAATTTAACCCCAAGAGTAAACAGTATTTCAAAGCCAACAATCATCCAACAAATCAAACTCAAACCCGTCAAAACAAAATGCAAACCAACACAGAACACAATCAACAAAACCGCAAATGCGACACATCATTCAAACCCTCCACCAATAACACCCTCAAAACTCTCATAACAGATTCCAAAACGCAATACCCAGATACAGAAACTCCACGAAATCGACCAAACCTGAAAGCAAAAGAGCGATCGAATACCTTGAGGTAGGAAAGCGACGACCTTTGGAGAGAGGAGGCAAAACCCAGATAGGCAAAGCAGAGATAAGATAGAGAGAGAGAGAGAGAGAAATCGAATTGGGTTTTGGGTAAGGAGAAGAAGAAGAAGAAGAAGAAGAAAAGGGAGGAGAAGAGATAAGAGGAATTTTAGGGTTAGGGATAGAAGAAGAAATAATAAGAGTAATGTGAGAGAGAAAGAGAGAGAGAAAGAGAGAAAGGGAAGAAGAGAAGAAGAGAAGAAGAAGAGAAGAAGAAGCCTAATAATCTTGGTGTTCACCACCATTTTGCTAATTCCACACAAACAAAGAGAGAAAGCAAAGCAAAGACCCAAAGCCCAACTTTGGTTTTTGTTGCCTGACTAACAACTCACTACTCACCAGACCTACTCCTCACCTGACCCTTCCCCCTGTGTGTGTGGTTTTTATTTTCTTTAGATTTTGGTCATCCCCTAACTCGTTTCACTCACCGACTCACTCCTCTTCTCCCTCTCTCTCTTTTATTTCGCTGCAAGTATGTGCGCACGTTAACATTCCGCGCACACCCGGCCCACGTTAGCGGTCGTCGTCTTTTCCACGTGGAATGGCGCGTGTCAGGGGATGGTCTTTTTTGTCAGGTTTTTGTGTTAAGAAGGAAATCAATCATTCATGATTCGACTTACGAGACTAGTTCTTTCTAAAAAAGTGCTATGTACTTTCATTTTCTATTTCCTCCACATTATATTGATTTATTACTTGGAAGTAATTGAATATTTGTGTTAAGTAATATCAACAAAATTATATAAACAAACTGTAAGTGAGAGAATATAAGTTGAGTAAATTAATAAAAAGTCATAATATTTCAGATAACTTAATAAATAAATTTACTAGATATCAAAACTATTAGACTAGCTATTGTCAAAACTTCATAAATGTTGCAGGAGAAACAATATAGATGCAAAGCGTTACTTTATTGATAGATAAGGAGACCTTTATATAGGCATTATATCAAGTATCCCAAGTAATCAGGGATTCCCTATCTACTAAGGTAACTACTATTCTAGTCTAATTAGGTCAAGACACACAACAGAAGTTACGGAATTAACCTTCCTTGAACACTCCCCCTTGTGTCGCGTACCTAATGTGACACGGTGCATAACATGTTGCCTCGCTAAAACCTTGCCAAGCAAAACAAAACCTCTTGGGTAAAAATAAAAAACTTGGTCGAAGGGAAAAGAGCACAACGCACCAACTACAATTGAAGATTACATGTGAGGTAGACTCCCCCTGATTGGTAACTCAATCTAGGAGTGTAGATTAATGACGTATACTAACGCTCCTCACAAGCTTCAAAAGTAGGTGTGGCCAATGATCGAGTCATTGAATACGGCCACATTATCCTTGTATTAGACCAGCTACACTTAACTTTACTTGGTCTTAAGGAAGAAGGTTGCTCAACAACTCAAAACTAGAGTTCGCGTTGAAAATCAGATTCACGCGCAGCATGACCTTTGTGTACTTAAATAGTCATAACTCCTTCGATACAGTAGGTATGAACAAACCGTAAAAAGTTCTGGAAACTAGACACCCATATCTTTCCAGTGATATAAAGTACACAACGTGGTTCGTTTTGAGCTGATCACAAAGCTCTGTCGAATGTGACTGATCTGCAAACTACCGGACAGATTCGTCCTACTTTGCTAAAACAGCGATAACTCACTCAATATGATAGCTATGATCAAATGGTTAGTGTCCCTGGAAAGTAGACACATAGAGCTTTCCAACGGTACTAAGTTTACCATTTTCCGATGAGTGAGCTGTCATGTAGGTCACGGGAAGTTGACGTATAGAACTAGGTAGAATCTGGAATTGCCTATTGATGTGTCTTTCATGATGGGATCGAATTAGCCTAAACCTTTCTCTCTTGAAAGGAAGTACCGCCATATTCAATGGCATTGCGTGGGCGCGTCTAGCCATTATCTTGGCTTTATAAGTTTATAGCGAATGAGATGTCGAGTCAAGCATGTTATGATAAGTACATGATTGAGCACATGGTACTTAGATGGAGAATTTCATCTCCCAAGACTTCTCGTCATATAGACGAAACGAGTCTTCTCAAGACATCGACTAATCATGGGATACATATAGGCTTTGGTTTAACGTCCATTAGATTGCCATAAGCCGATAGATGAATAAGTTCATCACTAACGGTTCTCACATTTGAGACCAAGTATTCCCAAGATCTTTTCATTCTTAACGTTGGATTAGTGATACTTTAATCACAATTCATCCAAAGTTTACACGCAAATAGGCATGATTTCTTTCATCCCATCTCCAATCAAGTAGTCACTCAATCGTGATTTTTGCTTACTTGACTTGGGTGAAAACTAATCCGTTTAGGATGTTTATGTATATCTCTTCACTTAGTCCCAATAGAGATGATACAAGCTGCATGTTCAGTTTTTCAGAACTACCTAACTGACAAGGTAGTGGAGTGTGATATGACTCCATTACGAGAGCATATGTCATCGTAGTCGATTCCAGGACGTTTGTGAGAGACCTTGCGCCATAAGGTGAGTTTATGCTCTTTTTCTCACTACGCTTTCAATCAAAGATTATCGATAAGGTTTACACTTGCGGTGTCGGCATCACCTGACCAAGGACCTATCTCTTTGTATAAACTGGATCGCATATCTTTCCGTGTAGACCAATTCACAACGTTGGTATTTGCTTCAACGAAGTGAGTGTATTCGATATCTAACTCATAGACCACGTACTCATGTACACTAGTGTAATTCGCATTTGTAGAGATCTCTATATGGATTGGCTTCTCATTGAGGCGTCCCCCAATGATGACCTTAATTTAGAAAATCCATGAGACGAATGAGTTGTCATTGATCCAAGGATCAAGTTGTGCCATACTTGCATTCGGCGAGTGTATATCGAACAAAGTGCCCTCTCTACACTTCTTGTGAGAGTCACGGCCTAGTGACACCATCTACCACTTTTGTGGAGTCACCATGTCACCATTTATGAATGACAATATGTCCATTGATTAAGACATCAATCCTTACACGCATGTTGATACAAGAGTACTATTCCGATCTTTTCCTTGAAAGACCAATAGTTTGCTCTTTGCAGCATGTATATCAAATCTCGTCACTTTGATTTATGGGACTTTGGGAACATGATGAGGCACAGTGGGGACAAACCACGACAATGCCAAGTCGTTCTACTTGAACAAACTTGTTCTTCTCTCCCCCTAACGACGGGGAGACTGGCTCATCAAAAAGTGACATAAACGAGATCGCCTGTTAAGGTTTTTATATAGCGGACTATAGGTGGAAGCTGACGTCTTATTCAAAGAAGTTATTCATAATCAAATAACCCATCATTGAGCGCTTGTGGTAGCGCAATATGGCACATAAATTATGTGGACGGTAAAGGGTATTGATCGTTAACACTTATACGTTAACAAGATGCATTCCGTTACAAAATGTAACATGCATGTATGCTTCCTGAAACGTTTCACTATGTTCCAGAACACCAAATGCCACCAAATTTTAATAGTAGGTAGGCACGTGTGTTAGGATTCCAACGCCGCCGGCCTCATTGCCGGAACCGGTCGGAAACATACCTAACCGGTCGGAATAGTCACCGGAGGTCAGTGAACGTTTGTGTGAGTGGTTCAGCACCTTCCAGGTGTCCAACGGCTCTGAAATTTTATGAGCATGTAGCCATGGATGTTAGGAATCGGTGGACCAAATTTCACCTCAAGAACCGGCCTAAAAGTAGGTAAACCGGTCCTCACAATGACGAGTCCGCGAGCTGAAAAACCAGAAATTTTAAGGTTTTTGCTACTTTTCAATCATTGTGAAGGTGCTTCATAACATCTAAGTGTTATGGCATGAGTTTAACCATGAGGTATATCACCATAGTATCATTGTGTCTCAAATTGAACTATAAGAAGGCATTAATGCCATCATCTTATGTATCATTGCCTTTAGCGTAGGAGGGCGTTACTCCAAAACTTTGCTAAAGATTAAGCTTCCATATGTTGAGCATAGCTAATGAAGGATCATAAGGGGGATCATATGCACGTTTAAATGCATAGATGGTGCTTCCATTGACTTGGAGGAAGACTTGGGTGACGTTAATGTCATCCTTGAGCCTTGAGCATTGCTCATGACGCTACCAAATTCTTTTGGTAATCTTTGATCCCAATAGCTTCTTTGCTCAAAAAAACCGATGTCCATAGCTTTCTTGCATATATGGATCATCAAAACATGTCCAAAATTCCGGACTATGTATGGAAGAGTCTACATGAGTCGCCGATTCAAAGAATCTGAATCATAGTATACGTGAAATACATTCACAATATTGACTCATAAGTTGTGCGCATTCATTAGAAGCGATACATAAGAAATCAATTCAATTTTCACAATGAGTTTCAAGGTGATAAACGTTGGCACAAATATCTTTAAGTGGTGATCAAGGTTCGATGAAGATTAGCTACACACTCAATGTCTCTATGATACATTCATAAGAGTGTAGAGACAAGGGTTTTATGCCAAGACATATAAACCGGAATATATACTCAATTCCTATAGAGTGTGCAACATGGCGTGTAGTATCACAAGATAAAACATAGGCATGCTTAAAGGCGTACTAGACACATCCGTTAACGCTCAAAAATAGAGTCGGAAAACAACCAAAATGAGCCAACATCGATACTATAGAGACATAAATGGCTAAACCAAGTATCCAAGACCGAGGCCATGAGCTAGCTATCGGAGGCCGAAGCCAAGCTAGAGTGGGAGCCAAGCCGAAGCAAGGCAATGAAGGGCCAGGGTCAAGCATAGGCGCGTGCTAGGCTAGCCAAGGCCGAAGCCGAGGTGGTGCACGGGCGGGCCGAGGCCGAGCAAATGTCAAGGCACGCCAAGGCCGAAACCAAGGTGTGTCGAGGCAAAAGCAAAGGCTTATGGGGCCAAGGCTTGATGTTGGAGTCGAGGTCATGCGAGTTGCCGATGGATAGTCTAGGCCGAAGCTAAGGCTTACCGAGGCATAAAACAAGGACCTGACGAGGCCGATGCCATGCTAAAGAGCCAAAGGCATGCCGAGGCCGAAGCCAAGACGTGCCGGGGTGAGTGCATGGGCTTATAAGGCCGAGATGGCTGCAGGCCGGGCCGTGTGCAGGCCAATGCCGAGGCCGAGGCCGGGCGCGGCTAGGCGGGCCGTGTGCGCGCCAAGGTCCGGAGACCGAGGGGGCGGCAGCATGTGGTTGTGGCGGAGCTGTAGTCCAAGCAGCGCGCAAGCCAAGCCAAGGCCAAAACCGAGGCTAGGCAAGGCGAGCTTTGGTGGGCGCAAGAGTGCCGAGGCCGAGGCCGGGCAATGCGCATGCATCCGCTCATGTACGCAAGCATGTCTATTTGTTTCTTGACGAGCGAGGCCTGGCGAAGCGCAGCCAAGCTGGCGAGTGGCCATGGCGAGCGAGGCCTGGCGAATCGCAGCCAAGCTGGTGAGTGGGCATGGCGAGCGAGGCCTGGAGAATCGCAGCCAAGCTGGCGAGTGGCCATGGCGAGCGAGGCTTGGCGAATCGCAGCTTCTCGCTAGTCACTCATTTTGTCTTTTGTGATTTTTCGAGTTAACATCCCCAATTAGATTGGTGAACTCAAATCAACAGGCCATGTAAATGTGTAATGCGATTCATTGCATTCACATATAGCTTTTTAGGGAATCGAACCATATATGCATCAAAATGCCAACGGTTATATCAAGATCTTGACCATAAAGAGTGTATCGACTAAGTAGCATTAGTCACACATGTGAGGTCTATGCCTGCACAAAATCAACGGATTTCTAGTCACTTTGACTATGAAATTGAAGTCATATGCTTCATATTTATCGCAAATTATCTTTTGCTTTTGAAATCCGTAATCATAAGAATATACTCTCATCTTCTTCCATGTATCTCTTGTATACATTGACCATATGATTGCATTATTTGCAATTATTGAACCGATAGAACCATATCAATGACATGATTCTCTCTTTTTTCAATGGCCATTTTCTAGGCGCATTTTATGGTCAATTGTTTCTTTGTATCAAAAGAACAAGAGGGAAGGAATTGAATGGTCGAGACCAAGATTCTGGTTACTCAATTCAATTTGTTGTGACAATTTCCATCACATATCGATGTTACAGTGACAATTTCCGTCACACATCATGAGTTTGTCCCATTTGTGACTCCCTTAGGATCGTCACAAGCATCGACAATATTATGTCGGAATCGTGATAAAATATTCACGAAGAGTTGTGGTTCACAGTGACATCACAGCCACAAGCACAACTTTGGACGGTAGCATCACAGTTACCCCATAAATACTGTGATACGCAGGGGTGGATGGGGCCCCTTTGTATCGTCCTGAAAACACACAAGTTCCAACACATATACACAAGTTCAAATAATTGAAATTGCGAAAAAAAAACGGGAACTTTTATGAAATCATACATGCTAGTTCGCCAAATGAACTGCGTTTAAAAATTGCGCTTGAGGACTCGGTTCTGATCCTTGTGCAAATTAAGATGCTCTTCCATGTACGTACAACGAAATAATCCTTGCAATTACATCGCGATGCGTCGTGCAATAAGTTTCATGGAAAAGAAAAACATATGGTTAGTCATATTCACCATATTCAGGACAGTAAAACTAATAAAGAAATACTGCAGTAACTGTTTTAACCCGTAGGATAAAAACTTTTTATATGAGGTAAGTACAGTTACCGTTTTACCCCTGGGTCGGATCAGAAGATCCAGGTTGAGCCGAACCGGGTCGGGCTGGAAAACCGGGTCGGACCTGGGCTGCACCACTGGCAGAAGGGTCGGGTCGGCGCCGTCTGGTTGCAGGCGCAGGCGAACCGAGGTGTGCGTCATAGATGGCGCTACGCGACCCTGGGCTGCTTAATCGTCGGAGCGGCGCTGGGCTACAGGGCGGCGACGTCGAGTTTCAAGCAGCAGTTGAGGACGGCGTCGAGGGAGAGCACCATTCGAGGGACAGAAGAGGACGCGCGACGGAGGGCAGCTCAAGGCCGCGGCGACGGTGCTGGTTCGAGCTGCGCGGGTCCGATCTGGAAATCGGAGAAGAAGATGGGTGCCCAGATTGAATTTCTGGGTGCTCTGAGATTCTTTGCCGACAAGGCTGTCGTCGGTAGAGGAGCAAGGAGGGTTTTCTGTTCTTTGCCGACAAAAGGGTTGTCGGCAAAACTTGGTGCCTCGGAATTGTTTTCTTTCTTCCGACGAAGCAGTTGCCGGTAGAAGGTGATTTCTGGGGAGGGCCTTCTTTGCCGACAAGCAGTTGCCGGCAGAAAAGCTAGGGTTGCTGAATTTTTTTTCGGCAAAAAGCTAGGGTTAGGGTTAGAAACTACGTGCTGATAACGTGTTGCAGGAGAAACAATATAGATGCAAAGCGTTACTTTATTGATAGATAAGGAGACATTTATATAGGCATTACATCAAGTATCCCAAGTAATCAGGGATTCCCTATCTACTAAGGTAACTACTATTCTAGTCTAATTAGGTCAAGACACACAACGGAAGCTGCGGAATTAACATTCCTTGAACAATAAACTGTTTTACTAATGATACAACTTTTTCTTATTTTATGAGAACTTACTAATGATTTACATTTACTTTATTAAAATAAAAAAATCATATATGGAAAAATTTGAATAAATTTGCTAGAGATCCTCAAACTCTTTCATAAATAGATAAAAGGACTATCTAATTTTGAAAATTAGAAGAAAAAAAAAAACCTCTTTTTTCACTCTATAAAAAAAAAAGACATAATTTTAATGTGTTTATCGTAAAAAGCTCTATTTTATTTCACTAAATAATAAAAATGGGCCGTTTTTCGTTTTCAAATGGATGATTTTACCCTTTTGTAACAAAGTTCCTTTTAGTTCTCTCTCTCTCTCTCTCTCTCTCTCTCTCTCTCTCTCTCTCTCATTGTCATCGATATGCAATTCCTCATTGCCGCCGATATGTAATTCCTTATTGCCGCCATCTTCAATTCGTCAGTTGAATTGCTTATTCTGCTATTCTGATTTGTCTCTAAAGCTTTGCATATGCGATTCCTCATCTTTGATTCATTGAAATAAGGTATCTTAAGGTTTTGCAGCTGTTTATATTTTATTTTTAGCTCTTAATCAAATGTGACGATATGCAATTCCTCAGTTGAATTGCTCATTATGCGACTTTGATTTGCCTTTGAAGCTTTCCATCTATGATTCGTTAATTTTGATTCATTGAAATAAGTTATCTTAAGGTTTTGCATGTTATTTTTAAATTTGAATCAATTCGTGTTGTTTTTGATATTATAGCTCTGAATTGTTAAAACTTATTATTGTTTATTCAACTGCCGATTTTCATTCTTGCTTTAGTTGTTTTTGATTTTAAGCTCTTGCTTTTTAGTCCTGTATTTTTTATTTTTTATAGTTACTTAGATAATTAGTAAGATAGTTAGTAAGATAGTTACCAAGATAGTAGTTACGTAGATAATTAATAAGATAGTTACCTAATTGAATTCGGTAACCACGGATCAATGGCATAATCACCCCACTCTGTTCCGTTTTCTTCTCTAAACAGTTTCAATAATGACATATTTCGTAATTATATCATGTTGTATGGTTATTTGTTTATTAGTGTCCTTTTTTTATAAACTGCCCAAAGTTTATACATTTTTTTTCTAATTTTGGGCATTCAAAAGCCCTAAATTATAAATAGCCCTTCATAAAGTGGCATGACTTTGGAGTTACAATATCCCTAGTACCTACACCCTGCCTGTGACACCAAATATGGCGCTTTCGTTTTCAAAGAGGTAGAAATATCACTTTATTTATCGAACTATATTTCGTTCGATACTTTGGTCACCAAACTTTCAGAAACTTCATTTTGGTCATTCAACTACGTCACTTTATATCAATTTGGTCACTCCGTTTATTTTCTCAGTTTAAATGCAGCAAAAATGCCTCATAGACAGGGGTATATTCGTCAACCCATTTAGAAAGAATCTAGTGTCCATTTTCTCTCACCAAATTCAATTTTCTATTGAGTAATGCAAATCGAATCTAGAACAGGTAGAGAAAAAGCAGCGTCAAGGAGAGAGAGAGAGATAGAGAGATCTTCAATGATGCTATGGGTATATGGATCAAACTTGTTGATTTCTATTTGTTAAGAAATTTGCACTAATGAATGTTGATCTTAAAATAACAGCATTGATTACTGAAAAATAAAAAGTACATAAGAATTTTATGATCACTTACACTCATCCATTAATCTATTATCAATAAATAGAGAGATAATGGTTATTTTCGTAGAAAAATTATAAATGGTCAGAAAATTAAACAAAATTGGAGGAAGTTTTATGGTTTCGTAAAAAAAATAGCCACTAAGAATTTCTATGTCCAAAATACGCTTGAAGTTAACAGAAATATCATAACTGAACGGAGAAAATAAACTGAATAACCAAAGTGATATAAGGTGGCATAGTTGAATGACCAAAGTGTTGAGCGAAACATAATATGATGACCAAAGTAGGGCTGGGCGTTTTGACCTGAGGGGCCGAGGGATCAAAAACCCAGCCCGAAAAAGCCCGAAACAGGCCGGTCCTTTATATTAAAAGCCCGGACCGAATTTGGGCTCGAACCGAAATAAGAAAATCGGGTCGGGCTCGGGTCTTGAAATTTTTGGGACCGAAAACCCGGCCCTATCCTATAGTTTAATATATATATTAAAAAAAAACAAAAAAAAAGAAGCTGTCGAGTGTCGACCTAACTCACTAATCTGAGACCTCGCCTCCAAGTCTCCTCCTTCTGCCCAGGTGCCCTCCTCCTCGCCTCATGCCTTCCTCCTTCTCCTGCTTCGTGCGAATCACCTCCTCGCCTCCTGCCTTCCTCCAAGCCTCCTCTTTCCTACCCAGGTGCCCTCCTCCTCACCTCCTTCTCCTCCTCCGATAGTTTAATACATTAATATATACATACCAAGCATCCTGGCTCCTGCCCAGGTGCCCTCCTCCTCGCCTCATGCCCTCCTCCTTCTCCAGCTTCTTGCGAATCGCCACGACGCCACCAGCTCCAGCTCCGGCTCTGCCCGAATCACCACCATCTCGAATTGCCACCAGCTCGAATCGCCTCCATCTCGAATCTCTATTCCCCAATCTCCTAGTCCTAGATACGTAAGACTCCATCTCTCTCTCTCTCTCTCTCATCACTCCATCTCCACCCTACAACCTCCCTCAAGTCGCCTCAGCCTCAACCTCAAGCCCTCACCCCAGCCTCGCCCGGCTTCGCCTTGCCCCGCCTCTGCCCTCGCCTTCTCTCTGCCTCGTCTCAGTTTTTGGGCCTGAAAAAAGCCCGAACCCGGCCCAAACGAGTTTTTGTCGGTCCTCCAAACTCAGAAAGCCCAAACCAGCCAGAGTCCGAAATTTCAGGTTTTGGGTCGGGTTCACGAAAATATTGGCCCGATCCGGCCAGTGCCCAGTCCTAGACCAAAGTGATATTTCTGCCTCCCAAAGATTATGCTCATGTGGAGTCTTGTTGGCCCTAGGATATGTCGTCTACGACTGAGGATACAAGTTAAGGATAACCAAGGCCAACTAACACCCAAGGAGAGGATTCTAATCCTTTCATAGTTCATAATAGTGATACTACTAATACTAGTCATACTCAACTCGACAGTTTTCCACTTAGCTCCACTCCGTCAAATTGGCGTTTGTAAGATGAGCGTTGTCAAACGTTACAAATCAAGTTTGCTCCCTCCAAGTTAGCATTTGTAACATCACCGTTTCTAAAGTATGTAGAACTCAAGTCTGCACTAGAAAATAGTCATATGGAGATTCACCTCAGTACAGTTTACATTCCTTCCATTTTTGCAGTGCGATAGTCGACATTCATATCATCTGCTTTGTAAGACCTTGAGTTCATAACGCTGGCCGCTGGAACGTGTGAATCTCGCAAGTCTCAATCTCACAGACACACACTTCTAATATGATCACAGATGCTTTTAGCCAGAAAAGTGGAAAAATTAAGTTATCAGCCCCATTACTGAGTTCTTGTGCTGTACTTTAGAAGAATATCTTTGGAGAAGTTTTGTGAAGTTGTAGCAATGGCTGGAACACTTGGAAGTTCATCAACTGGTGAGTTTCCATACTTATAAGTTTATTTCTATTTCATTCTTATTCAGTATGCATTTGCTTGTGGATTTTGATCCTTGTTTAAGTTGTTGTGATGTTGCCATTTTCATCATTTAGATAACAATTGGTATCAGAGCAGGTAAGGATGCCACAAAATGCATAAAAAAAAAAAATTTGGTTTTCGATTCAGTAAAATTACAGAAGAAAATGATACTCTAATTCAGAAAATAAATGGCTAAAATCCTTAATCCGCATATTTTCAGTACTAAGCCCACTAAATTAACTATAATTGACCCAAACCAATTCAGAACAACAACAACAACAACAACAACAAAAAGGGGGGAAAAGGATTTTCAGCGTCAATTTTCTTCTCTACGTCGTCTTTCTTTTTCTCTTCTCTGCGTCTTCTTCTTCTTCTCTTCTTCAGTTCGTGTTTCTTCTTTTTGTTCTTTGGGCTAGATGACTGCGACTGAGATAAAATCCTCAGTGATGGGATTCAAACCCGTACAGACGTAGCAATTCAGAAATAGTTATAATTGGAATCGTTGTTGTGGTTTTGGGGAGCTATGCGCAACTGAGAATTTCAATCTCAATAGAGGGATTCAAACCCATTTAGGCGCAGCTATACATAAATGGTGAGTTTGGGGTTTTTATTTACAGTTTATACTAACCAATTGCAGTGCTGTAGTAGAGGCAAAGGTAAGTCTTCAATCTGAATCTTGTCAAAACTTCAATTCTGCATTTGTGGATGGTCATATGAAGAAGTGTTGGCATATAGATAAAGAATTCGTTGTGGTTGACGTGTGCTAGGCATTTAGATGATCTGTGATGCTTGAATTGATTGTTTTTTGACATGATCTGGAGATGGAGGCTTGTATGCTTAATTTCAGTAATGTTTGGCATTTTATGGATTCAATTTCTGTGATTGAATGTGCTTCTGAATGACTATGATTTTGCTGGAAAGTTTTAAAAGAGGAAGTAATATATACAATACAGTAAAATACAGCATTTACCCAAACTGTATATATGAATCTGCAAAATTAATCATAGTTGAAATCAATGGTTTTACTGAGGACATGAACTGGAAATAAGACTATTGATTTAGTTTGTGATTTAAAAAAAGTTTTATAGACTATATTGCACAAAGCAATTTTTCATTATTGTTTTATCTAAATTTTCATTTTAACAAACTGAACTTGTGCAGCTAATTCAACATAACACTTATATTTTGTTCTTCCAAAGAAGATGTTCACTGTGTTGTTTTGTTTTAGTGCAGCATCTTAGGTGGCTTATGTATGTTTTCAGATTCTTGAAACTTTTCTTAACCAAAGTTTTGACTGTTTCATTAATAACTAGTATATAACAACCATGGTTTGATGATTAAGAAAATACAAGATGATGAATTTTATATCCAAAGATATTATTCACTATTAACTACAGCTTTATGGGGAAAACTTAAGTTTTGTGCTTCTGATTGAAGTAATGGTTGAGCATTTAAATTTTTCTGATAGTATGCTTGACTGTTTTGATTTTTCTATTACAGGATATATATATATATATATATATATATAAACACACAAAAATGGATTTTTGCAGTAGCTTATGTATGTTTGTATGGTTTGTTTTGGTTTTGTTTTAGGGTATACTTTCGTTAATCTTGGCCAAGTGGTGTTGCTTAATGGAACTAACTATAAGGACTGGCGAAGACACATAGATTACCATATTACCATGACCAACCAACTGGATTTATGCATGGTGGAGGATGTCTCTGCTGAGCCTACTGATGAAGATGATGCTAAGACAGAGAAGGCTTATAAGGAGTGACACACTAGCAATAGAAAGACTAAAAGCTTCATTAGGACCACCATGATAGATTCTGTTAGAAGGTCAATTCAGGAACTTGAAACTGCATGGGATTATCTTGAGGCTATCTCTGAGTACTACATGGAGAATGACAAAGCTGAGATTTCTGGATTGTCTAGGCAGTTTAATGACATGAATTTTTCAGGTGTTGGCTCTGTGAGAGAACACATTATGGGCATGATGGACATAAATGCTAGGCTTAGAGACTTAAACATGGGAGTTAAAGATGACCAGGTTGTGGCTCAAGTGCTAAATTCTCTACCTACCACATTTAGTAACCTGAAAACCTCCTATAATGCATCTGAAGCCAACTGGAGCCTCAACAAACTCATTTCAATCTGTGTCAATGAGGAAGAGAGGATTAAGAAAGAGTTCAAGGGTTATTGGAACCTTGAAGATTGATCTAGGACTAGGAAATTTTCTTTTCTTGAACAATGTTTATGTTATTCCTTCTTTAAAAATGAATCTTAGTTTAGTAGGTCTTTTGGTTGCTATTGGATTGAGACTTGTTATTGATTTTGATGGAATAAAAATTTTCAGAGGTTCAGAATATATTGTTATTGATTTTGATGCAATAATTATCTTAAATTAGATTGTTCTGTAATAAAACATGAGATTCTAGCTATTGAGAATGCAGAAAGCATAATTTCATAAAACCATGTTGCAGGAAGTAAAAGAACCATATACAATAACAAGTCTGCTAACCTATGGCATAAAAGATTAGACCATATATCTAAAGAAAGACTTAAAACATTGGAAAAGAACAAAATTTTACCAGCTTTAAATTATTCAGATTTAACTGATTGTATAGAATGTTGTAAAGGGAAAATGACACACAGCAGAAAATTAAATGCATCAAGAAGTCATTTACTACTGGAATTAATCCATACAGATATATGTGGCCCTTTTAAACATAAAACTATATGTGGAAATGTTTACGTCATCACCTTTATAGACGATTTTTCTAGGTACTGCTACATCTATCTATTATCAGAAAAATCTCAAGCTTTACAGGCATTCATAATATACAAAACTGAAGTTGAATTGTAGTTAGAGAAGAAAATTAAAGTTGTTAAGTCTGATAAAGGAGGAGAGTATTATGGTAGGCATACTGAAGCAGGCCAACAAATGGGACCTTTTATACTTTACTTACAAAAGAATGGCATTAAGGCTCAGTATACAACTCCCTATAACCCTAAACATAATGGAGTAGCATGAAAAAAAAAACAGAACCTTAAAAAATATGGTGATAAGTATGATGTGCACTACAGGGTTGCCGAAGTTCTTATGGGGTGAGGCTCTTAAGACTGCAAATTATATTTGCAACAGAGCACCTAGTAAATCTGTAGAGAAGACCCCATTTGAACTTTGGACATGAAAACAACCAAGCCTGCATCATTTCCATGTATGGGGATGCAGGGCTGAAGCAAAATACCTAAAGAATTAGCACAAAAGTTATATCAGAAAACCATGAGTTGCCATTTCATAGGATATTGTGAAAAATCAAAAGGTTATAAATTTTACACACCTAATATAACAACCAGAATTTTTGAAACTTATCAAGCTAAGTTCATGGATGAAGATATCTGCAACACAAGTTTTGAGGACTTGACTGCATAATTTGAAGAAATTGCAGAAAATACAGAAACTGTTCTTGTGGAAAAAAATTTACCATTCAGTTTAGAAAATGAAATGGAAACTAAAGCTACAGAAACTGAAGTCCAAAATTAAAACTTAGAGGAATCAATAGCCTTAGATCAAGATGCTCCTTACCAAGCTGAAAACTTAAATTTAGTTGAGCATGTCCATGATCAAGCTGATCAACAAAATATAGAACAGCCTCAGCTTAGGAGATCTAAGAGAAACAGAAAACCAACTTTTGGGGAAGACAGTGATTATATTGTTTATTTACAAGAGTTGGATGCAGAAGATAATGATCCATTAAGCTATAAACAAGCACTAGAGAGCACTGAAATTTCAGAATGGCATAAAGCAATGGAAGCATAAATTGCTTCCATGAGTCAAAATCAAGTGTGGAAACTTGTAAGACCTAACCCAAATCAGAAAGCTATAGGTTCAAAATGGATCTTTAAGACCAAGAGGGATGTTAATGGAAACATAGAGAGGTATAAAGCCAGGCTAGTAGCAAAAGGGTTTACACAAAAATTAGGCATACACTATGATGAAACTTTTTCTCCTGTATCCACCAAGGATTCATTTAGAATTATATTGGCACCTGTTGCTCATTATAATATGGAACTGCATCAAATGGATGTTAAAACAGCATTCTTAAATGGAGAATTAGATGAAGTCATATATATGCAACAACCTGAAGGTTTTGTGGAACCTGGAAAAGGGAACTTTGTCTGCAAGCTTGAGAAATCCATTTATGGGTTGAAACAAGCTTCTAGACAATGGTATAAAAAATTTGATTCAGTAATCTCCTTGTTTGGATTTACAAAAAACATTGTTGATGAATGTGTTTATTTGAAAACAGTGGGAAATGCTTTCATTTTTCTCATACTGTATGTTGATGACATTCTTTTAGCAAGCAGCAATATAAAGCTACTTAAAGAAACTAAAGCCTTCTTATCAAGTAGTTTTGATATGAAAGATTTAGGTGAAGTCTCTTATGTTTTAGGGATTGAAATTCATAGGGATAGAGCACAGGGCTTATTAGGACTTTCTCAACATAACTACATTCAAAGAGTCCTAAAAAGATTTAAGATAGAAAACTGTGCATTTGGTGAAGTTCCTATGTCTAAGGGAGATAAACAGTCAAAGAATAAAAATTCTAAAATTGGGGGGAAGAGTTCTGATATGGATAGCACACTGTATGCTAGACTTATTGGGAGTCTCATGTATGCTCAGGTCTGTAAAAGACCTGACTTGGCTTTTGCAGTTGGCATTCTCTCTATATTTCAATCTAATCCTACTCATGAACATTGGATAGCTAGGAAAAAAGTACTTAGGTATTTACAAAGGACCAAATCTCACATGTTAGTCTATAGGCAGGAGAAAGAGTTAGAGTCAGTTGGATATACAGATTCAGACTTTGCATGTCGTTTTCCAGAATCAAACAAATCAACATGTGGATATGTATTTATGCTTGCTGGAGGGGTTGTATGCTGGAAAACAATGAAACAAGAATTAATTACCACCTCTACCATGCAAGCTGAATACATAGCTGTTTATGAAGGAATGTGTCAGGGATTATGGATGAGGAATTTTATAACTCAAATTGAATTATTAAATTTCTTAGTTTCTGATGCATTTAAGATATTATGTGATAATGAAGTTGCAGTGTTCTTCACCAAGAATGATAAAAGGTCATGCAACTCTAAACACATTGATCTAAAATACTACAGTACTAGACAAAGAGTGAAAAGTGGAGAAGTTGTAGTTTTAGACATAGATACAGAATCACAGCTTGCAGATCCTTTTACCAAGGCTTTACCGGTTGAAATCTTCAAGAAACATGCAAAGAGCATAGGAGTCTTACCTCAACTAGATGCTTGAGTTCAGCGGGAGTCTAGAACAATTTCGGAATTTTTATCTCACTGTAATGTTTATTTTCCAGTTTTAGTCTACTGCATCATTGTACTTTGTTTTTACAAGTGTTCAATAAAATTTGAGGTATTTCAGAATCCTACATGTCTTTATATTCAAGTTCTGAAATTTTATGAATTATTCCATTTTATAAGTATTGTGTGTTTATAGGTGAACTTTCATGTTTTGAGCAATTCAGTTCAGTCCAGCAATTCCAAGTTCACTGGAATTCATTATGTTGTTGGAGATTTTTTTTTAACAAAGTCATGCAGAGGGATGTGGGTTTTTGGCATTTACAAGTAGATATATCAGCAATCATATTTCATTTTATCTTTTAGCTTATGTGAGTACTGCGACTTCTGCTAGTGGTTTTTAATCAACTTGTTGATCATGACATACTTGATTCTAAGTCCTGCATTAGTACTTTTACTTGACTAAGCTAGATGAGAGTTTGATTGTATATAATTCAAGTGCACACTTCAGTAGCTATTACTACAGTTTATATGTTCAATTGTTCAGTAAAAACATTGCCAGTCCAATTGGGAGATTGTTGGAAAATATATGTGGACTTGGCATTATCACTTAAGTATTTTTCAGTTGAATTAAGTATGATAGCTTAATTATATAACAAGTAAATCTTAAATCAGTTGTTATTAAGATGTATATCTCTTGGTAAATCTAGGACTCTCACAAAAGTTGTTAACATGTTCAACATTAAGGAAAAAGATAAGTTTAATCTCTTAAAAGATAACACTCCTATTAACTTTGGACTCTCTATGGGTGAGGACAAAGAGAAGTTTAGGCCTGTTTAAATATATAAGAGATATTTCCTGAATACACACGAGAGATACATTAAGTTATCAGCCCTATTACTGAGTTCTTGTGCTGTACTTTAAAAGAATATCTTTGGAGAAGTTTTGTGAAGTTGTAGCAATGGCTGGAGCACTTGGAAGTTCATCAACTGGTGAGTTTCCATACTTGTAAGTTTATTTCTATTTCATTCTTATTCAGTATGTATTTGCTTGTGCATTTTGATCCTTGTTTAAGTTGGTGTGATGTTGTCATTTTCATCATTTAGATAACAGGAAGAGCACATTGCCTTAGCTAGTTCATAGTCTTCAGATTGTGATGGTTAAGTGTGTGAAGTATGAACACTGTGCAGATAATACATTAGTTTGACGGGTCAGTATAACTTGGGCTGATGCTCTGTTTGGGCCTGGAAGTAAAAGGGACACATTTCATATGACAGCTAAAAAGTTTCTAAGGACACACAACAACTGCCTCCTTATTTCCTCAGGGCCAATCCATTCTCGGCTCACAGAGGATCTCACCAGCAAAGCTAGTGACTGCTCTGATACCACTTGAAGGTCCTAGAGGAGAAAGGAGGGAGGGGTGGGGTGGGGGGGGGGGGGGGGGGGGGGGGGGGGAGTGGGTGAATAGGCCCTGAAAACTTTTTCGTTCGATTTTGCTCACAGGGATAGCAGTAGTTGGGGCTATCCTGTATAGCAGAAATACGATGACTAAAAAGTATAAAGGTGCAGAAATAAAAAAAAAAACAACACCAATATGTTTTTTACTCGCAGAAACCCTGCAACATAGAGAAAAATTGCGCGCTCCCAACTCTTGGAGAGCAAAGTTTCTTCACTATGACACACAACACTTATTACAAATATGCAGCAACATAGATAGTTGACCGCGGTACTATCCTGTCTAGACTCTATCTAGTCTACGACATGTTCTACCTCACTTGTCTCTCAAGTGTTTGTTCACAAGTAAGCTGCAGAAGTTCCAACTCAAGATCTCAGTTACACTCAACTGAATCTGTCAAGGACACTTCAAGAATATATTGCATCACTCATCATCACTTCATGGTATGCAACATGCTATATGAGTTTTGAAAAAGGTTTTTGTTCAAGCACAAAAGATTATAACACACATATAACCCTGAGCTTATTTGAACAATGCAAGATACATATAAACAAGATCTCAATAGAAGAGAAATAAATGATATGGGTTGTTGCACAAAGGTTTTGTGTCCAGCTCTATGATTCACAATCAACACAAGGAATACTTAGAGCAAATAGACATGCAAGGGAATAAAACCCATTCCAAAGAAAATGTAATACTACATTTTGAACAACCAACGAGTAAAGAGATTTATGTCCCTTTATATAGGCATGAGTGAGGCTCCATGAGAGCACATAAGTAGCCAATAAAAACTAACATGGCATAGTGGCCAAGTAACCTAAAAAGAATATCTTCCGAATAGTAGAAAGATATTAACAAGAGGGGACACAATTTCTTTAGCAATAAATGAGGCATGAGGAGCATTTAATGAAATAAGATATTTTCCACTAAGTGAGAGAGTTTCAGAAAATCATCCAACTTCAAAAGCAGAAGATCTTTTAATCAAGGAAAAGATCTTCAAACGATCTTCTGATTAATGAGTACATCAAGCAGTATATAAGTCTTAAGATAGCAGGCAGAAGTCCTATCATAAATGAGAACTCATGAGCTCTTTGCCAACTTGCTGTTAGAGTCGCTTGATTTGAGTTCATTCTGTTGGTATAGCATATGTTGGCAATCCTTGTATTTAACAAAACACAACCAGCTTAGTATATTAAGCCCAATCAAGTGAAGTTTGAAGTCGAAGCTCAAGTTGAAGAGTCAACATGATCTCTTTACACTTAGGTATAAATCATGCATATACATCTCATGAGAAGATGGCCGTCACGATTCGAGAACCGAATTGATCATTAATCGGGTTAGTCCTCTAAACTATTCAGTCTTCACCATTCTGAATTTTGTTTACTGTTAAATAATATTGGTGATAAAGGTGAGGAATTAAGATACAGCTACCAAACATCCTTCGGCTGGTACTATTTTTTCATTTGTATATCTGCGTACGTAGAACGTATATATGTGTTTGATGTATAATTTTTGCTTTGCCATGTATGAATCTTCTTTTTATAGTCCACTGATTTCTCGGCATCGACAAATATGCAGTCACATGATTGCTGATACTAAATCAAAGAGCTACGTGTCAATGAGATCTGTAGTATTACTAGGCCCTAAATGTCACTGCGCTTGCTTTCATGCATCACTGGAATGACCAATTCTATGGCTTGCTCGATAATGGTCAAGAATCAGTCTTGGTGAACAAGTGAGATGGCTAAACTGCTATATTAGATTAGAGGAAAATTAGTAGAGCCCATCATGAATTTATGGACGGTTTCAAGTTTGTTATGAACGGAAGTTGTTGTCCTTTCAGCTTCTTTTTTGTGATTATAACCAGTGTTGTGTAAGAAATTTTTTGTCGGCAAATGGTTTCATAATATGTGAAGGAGAAAATACAATTTTAGTACTTAATGACACGTTTACTAACTTGAAATGAATTTAAAAATAGTGAAATTGATTCTAGACGAGAGAATTTGAACGTTTATTAACACATCAATCAATTAGAATGAGTGTGGTCCCACTTCCACTTCATCAATCAGACTCTTAACAACCCCCTAACTTGATACCCAAAGAGGGGAGAAAAAAAAAATAGGAAAAAAAAAAAGTTTTGACTTTGTTGCTTGTCCAACGGCGCCCTCCATGCCGGCGTTGGCTTCTGGCCTCGTCTGGGTGGATTGGAAATGCTGCCGAACGGACGTTTTGTCTCGCGGAGGCGGGGGGGGGGGGGAAGGAATACAGTATTGTCTTGAATTAAAGTTAATTATTCTTTTCATCATTTTATTACGTGATTGTGTTATTCTGTCATGGTTGCTCGAGGTTAACGTACGTTATTTTATCTGGATTGTCCTGTGGTGCACCATGCTCTCTCCGAGCATGCTCTGGCCTTGGGGTTTATGTGGTCCAAACTCGCAGGTTTGTTCAAATTATGTGTTAACGGAATCTATTCTTGTATCTTGCTCAGAGATTTGTAGCTTCTTCCGAGCGAGCTGTGGCCTAGAGATCATTTCGAAAAAGAAAGAATGGTTCACACTTCACAGAGATGTAAATCTGAGCCTTTACCTATTTTCTTACCAGATCAAGATAAGGACTGCCAAACACTTTCAAATGGGGCAGATTAGGTTTCCTTCCTTTCCAAATCTCATAGGGAGTCTTATCAGTTCCTGGCCTGAAAATAGCACAGTTAAGAGTATAACAAGCATTGCTCACAGCCTCTGCCCAGAAGGAGTGTGGGAGACCAGAGGCATTAAGCATCACCCTGGTCATTTCTACTAAAACTCGATTCTTCCTTTCAACAATCCCATTTTGTTGGGGAGTGATCGGAGAAGAGTACTCATGGTGCACACCAAACATATCACAGTAATCAACGAATTTTACGTTATCAAACTCAGTACCATACACTTCCTCCTTGAGAATGCCATTCAAGAATGCACTCTTCACATCCATTTGGTACAAGGTAAATTTTAAGTAACAAGCTATTGCCAAGAGTAACATAACTGATTCCAACCTTGCAACCGGGGCAAAGGTCACATCAAAATCAAGTCCCTCTATTTGTGAGTAACCTTGAACAACCAATCTAGCTTTGTTCCTGGTTATCACACATTTCTCATCCGACTTGTTCTTGAACACCCATTTGGTGCCAATCACATTCTTGTCTTCGGGTCGTGACATAAGGTGCCAAACCTTACTGCTCTCAAATTGATTCAATTCTTCTTGCATGGCATTAATCCAATCAGTATCACACAAGGCCTCTTTCACATTCTTAGGTTCTATGGTGGACGCAAAACCTAAGTGCATGACTCTATCTATGGTAAACTTATGCATTGTTAAAAAAAATTTTAACACTGCATAACTGCTTACCACACGTTTTACCTTGCTGCGTGTGACAGTGGATTGTGAAACATCACCAATAATGTCAGAAGGAGAGTGGTCTTTTTGCACTTGTCGCTTTCCAGTCCTGTGTGGAGGCTGGGTAGCTATGGTTTCATCCCTACGACCTTCCGTGGGATCGGTGACCTCATATCCATCCCCCTGATCATTCTGATCCTTTCCATTGTTTGAGTCAGCCTCGTCAGCCGAGGATTCCTCCTTGCGTCTAGCAGCATCTGCTTCTGGCTTCTTGGGATCAGCAGGTGTTGTTGGATTTTCTTCAAGAGTGCAACCGGTCATATGAGTACCACCAAGACCATCATCAATAGCAACGTTTATAGTTTCCATAAGCTTGCATGAGACTTTGTTATAGACCATGTATGCCCTGCTTTTGAGAGAGTAACCAAGAAAGACACCCTTATCACAACGTGCATCAAGTTTGGTCAAATACTCCCGATCCTTGTAGATGAAGCAAGGACTGCCAAACACTTTCAAATGGGCCAGATTAGGTTTCCTTCCTTTCCAAATCTCATAGGGAGTCTTATCAGTTCATGGCCTGAAAATAGCACGGTTAAGAGTATAACAAGCATTGCTCACAGCCTCTGCCCAGAAGGAGTGAGGGAGACCAGAGGCATTAAGCATCACCCTGGTCATTTCCACTAAAACTCGATTCTTCCTTTCAACAATCCCATTTTGTTGGGGAGTGATCAGAGAAGAGTATTCATGGTGCACAACAAACATATCACAGTAATCATCGAATTTAGCGTTATCAAACTCAGTATCATGATCTGTTCTAATCCTAACAATGTGTTTACCTTCATGCATTTTCTCATTTGAAACCCTTTTGGCAAACTTAACATACATATCAAAAGTATCAGACTTAGATACAAGAAACATAACCCAAGTGAAACGAGAGAAATCATCAACAATCACAAGAGCATATTTCGTACCATTTAGGCTAAGAGTCTCAACCGGTCCTACCAAATCCATATGTAAGAGTTCTAGCACATTAGAGGTAGGTTGAGCATTAAGAGCAGAATGTGGAGAGCGTGTGAGTTTACCAATCTTACATTCTCCACACATACCTAAAGCTTTCCCAGAAAGTTTAGGGAGACCTCTAGCCACTTCCTTGGTTGATAGCTTGATGATGTCCTGATGGTTCAAATGGCAAAGGCGTCTGTGCCAAAGATCAAGAGGCTGCTCTCCAATTTGTGCACAAAAGCACAGTTGAGGCTTGAACTCCTTTCGAACCATGACACAATAGCAATCATCCTTGGTCCGATCTCCTTGCATGACACTCATCCCCATCCCATTTAGAACCAAACATTTGATCTTATCAAAGATGACACAGTCGTTCTCATCAACTACCTGACTGACACTCAGCAAGCAAACTTCCAAATCTTTGACGAGTAGGACATTCTTCAGTTCCGGGAGACCTGGAGCCCTTACTGTCCATTTACCAATGATTTCCGAATTTCTCCATCCCCGAATGTAACGCATCCAACTGGATGGTCATCATCCCTCGATACAAACCACTTGGGATCGCCAGTCATGTGAGCCGAGCACCAATGTCAACATACCAGGAATCAGATTTCCGGGCTGACAAGGCAGTAAGTGCAACATTGCAATAGCCTCTTGTTCTGTGCCGATTTTTTGGCTTCAGAACAATACGGCTGAGAAAACAGACTTTAGAAACATTACCATCTGAGTCTGAATCATACTCATCCTCATCATTGTGATCTTCTACTTGAGCAGGCTGCTCCTGAGGCTTGGACTTGGTCTTCGGAGCCCAGACTTTCTTGCCGGAAGGATCCCTAGGGTTAGGGTTAGCAAGAGACTGAACAATCCTCACAAGTTCCTTGAGAGAGTTCTCAATGGAACCTTTGAGAGATGTCAGAAACTCATTCTCCATATTCTGAGCAGAGCCTCCATTCCCATTATTCAACTTGTAGCAGTATGGTCGAATATGACCCATAATACCACAATGATGGCACTTGGGAACAAACTTGGTCTTGGTCTCTTTTAGCTTGGAGACTTCCTCCTTGGAGGACTTCACCTTCTTCTTTGTATTCTTGTTGCTTGGCTTTGAGCGATTAACGGTCTCAAAACCTAGACCACTCTTATCATGACCAGGTTTTCCCATGTCAACTATTTCTTTGAGCTTATCGGAACCAACGGAGAACTTCTTATATTCCTTCTTCCAATCCTCTAGCTGCAACTTCAAAGTGGCCTTCTCGGAGGAGAGGTTGCTGATCAAGGCATCCTTAAGTCTTAGACTTTCTTCAAGAGACTCCTTCTCCTTTATCAGGGCTGACTTGTCGGCCTTCCACTTCTTCTTCTGGGACTGCAACTTGTCTTGCAATTCCTTGACTTGGTTCCCACTCTTGGTAAGCTCGTTTGACAAGGTCTCAATTCCTCACCGTTTAAGAAGTAACCATAGAAACGATGGAACCCACTAGAATCTATTTTTATTTAGTAAGTAAAAGAGGAGAGAAGTTTTAACCTAGAGAGTGAACAATATTTGATTTTCAGAGAAAGAGAGTGAATAGTAGACTTAGTAGTGGAGTGTGAGAGTGAATAGTGTTTGATCGTGCGTAACCACGTAACCAATCAACGGTAGTGGCCCCAGTACCGTTTCCGTTCCGTTTTTCCAGTGGCATGATATGTAATTATATCAGTTTTTTTGAGTATTTGTTAACTGGTGCCCTTTTTTATAAGGCATTTAAAATTTAGGCTTTTTTTTTTTTTTTTTTTCTAATTATGGGCTTTCAATAGCCCTTTTTTTATAATTAGCCCAAAATAATATGTGTGTATGTGTTTAAGTCATAACTAAATTTTGAGGAAAAAAAATATAGGTATCATAATATTTTTTTAAAATAGCTCAGGTACTATTTTTGGTATTTACCAAATTCAAATTCATGCCACGTAGGCAATTTTAACGGAAAAACAAACAGAGATGCCATATTAGGTAACGGTGCAATATTTGAGGTACCATTTTAGGTAGAAAAAATTAGCAAAATGTACATTTTGTACTATTTTAAGTTCTTACTTTTAATTCAAATGAAGTGATCACTTCATCCACTTGCTGTTTTCATCCAATTCTTCTGAAATGTAACGTATTCTTCCATGAACAAGTTGCGGCCTGGCCAGCCCATTTATTCATTACTTCGACCAAAAATTTAGAGCCGAACCCCACTCACTCTACGGATGAGAAATTGGCCAAGCATTTTGGGTTGCATGTGTGTTTGTTTTTTCAATTGAGCCGAACCCCACTCACTCTACGGATGAGAACTTGGCCAAGCATTATTGAATACGCCTATGCTCCTCATCACATTAATTATGTCATTTGTTTTCTTTGCACTCGTAGAAAACATCTAAATTAGTCAAATATCAATGGTGTCGAATCTCATGAAACCTTGTGTTATATATTGAAAGAATCCTTATTAGCCGTTCATCTACAACAAAGTGTCATCATTAGACTACGAGCTCTAGACTTCTCTACCAAGTTCTGGTTGTTACCGTTGTGTTTTAATCCTTTGTGTTATATATAGCCTTGCTTTGCCTAGACGTGACATCAGCTGTGTACATTTACCAAAACATTGTCTTGCTTCTGCAAAGTTCATTTTTTGGTCTTCTTCTTTGTTTGTTAATTTCATTTTTTAGATTCCACAGTGATAAGTGATGATGGCTTTCTTTTTTCGGTATATGAAGGAAGTCCGTCGCATCTCATTACCACTACAAACAGCCATGTGGGGGTCTCTGTGAGCTAATCTCTAGCTACCACTACCAGTTCAAATTATATATTAGTATGGCTGAAAATCAGCTTGCTCACTGTGAAGAAGAAGACCCCAGTAATGAGTGTAAGGACCTCTTACATTCTCTCCCCAAAGAAAGAGGCTGGTCACTTCCCCAATATCAATACCAAGGCTTTTGGTGCCCATCAGAAGTACTCCAAGCCGTAATCTCTTTCCAGAAGCACTTCCAAGCTAAGGACTCCGACATATTTGTGGCCAGCTTACCCAAATCCGGCACAACATGGTTGAAAGCCTTGACGTTTTCTACTGTGAATCGACACCGTTTTGAAATAAAGACCCATCCCTTGCTCACTTCCAACTCTCATAATCTTGTGCCATTCATTGACATTGATCTCTATATAAACAGTCAAGTTCCTGATTTCTCGTCCGAGTTTCCTGAGCCAAGACTTTTTGCTACTCATATTCCTTTTCCTTCTTTGGGTACCGTTAAAGAGTCTAAATGTAAAATCGTTTATGTTTGCAGAAATCCATTGGATTCATTTGTTTCTTATTGGAATTTCATTAACAAACTCAGGTCGCAATCTTTAGGTCCAATGTCCCTTGATGAAGCGTTTGATAGGTATTGCAAAGGCATGGATATCTATGGTCCATTTTGGGATAACATTTTGGGTTACTGGAAAGAAAGCTTGAAGAGACCTAACAATGTGTTGTTCTTCAAGTACGAGGACATGAAGAAAGATCTTGTCTTTCACTTGAAGACATTGGCCAAGTTTTTAGACTACCCTTTCACCGAGGAGGAGGAGAGAAACGGTGTGATTGAAGATATCGCAAAGCTCTGTTCTTTTGAGACCATGAACAAGTTAGAGATCAACAAAACTGGAACGTTTACCATGAACATGGAGAACAAGCACCTGTTCAGAAAAGCTGAAGTGGGAGATTGGGTTAACTATTTGACCCCTGTGATGGAGGAAAGAATGTTCAAACTCATGGAAGAAAAGTTGCGTGGTGTTCGTGGCGGGTGTAGCACCCGGCGAACAGTCAGCACTGGTCGTGGCGTGTGTTGTTGTTTCTGTGTGCTTAGGCGTGCCAGCACCCTTGGAGCGGTGCAACTCGACTGCGTGCGACCCCCTGGCGAGTCGCCTCGTCTGCTCCCAATCGACTCTGACTTCCTGGTCAAGCGACTGTTACGCGGGCGCTGGCTAAGCCGGCGTACAGGGCTCGAACAAGACCTGAATAGAACTCTCTACCAGGATTTTCTTCCCAACCCCTTGAGGATTGAGGATCTTACTTTGATCCGGAGAAGCAAAGCAGAGCTGTTTCCAAGACCACGGGTGTGTCACCGGAGTGACGACTCGATTGCTACCGGGGGTAGCGGACTGACAGACTCGATTGCTACCGGGGGTAGCGGACTGACTTGATAAACTCAGCAAACGCTCAGCACAAGTACGAGATTAGATCAATCGTAGGGCGGAGGAGGGTTGCGTGAGGCTCAGCAAATGCTCGGCACAAGTACGAGATTAGATCAATCGTAGGGCGGAGGAGGGTTGCGTGAGGCTCAGCAAATGCTCGGCACAAGTACGAGATTGGATCCGTCGTAGGGCGGAGGCGAGTTGCGTGAGTGGCTCAGCAAAGCGCTCGGCACAAGCACGAGATTAGATCGATCGTGGGGCGGAGGCGGGTTGCATGAGTTGCTCCGGAAAGGCTTTGGCAAGTTAGCGTTGCGCTAGAACTTGTGGTTGTTTGTGTTTGGTTGAGAACCCCCTCCTAGATGTCAGAAGAGTTATATTTATACGGTCAAGGAACCCTAGGGCTGTAACCATCAGCCTGGCGGATCCCGCGACTCACCAGGAGTGTCCTTCCTTGTCTTGCCTCCAATCAAATCGGCGGAGATACTGTTGGAAGTATGGTCGATGTTGAAGTCTTGCAGTTTGGAGCAACACGTCATGACCTTGCTTGTTATGCTTCTGTTACTGTGCAGTATGGCCGGTTCCTCTAACACTTCCTTAAGGCATGGTGCAGCATGGTGCAGCATGGCTTGTAGTTGTTAGTTGTTGATAGCCTAGCGTGCGCATCATTACATTGCTATTTTGCACTCAACTCCAACAAATATCTCCTCTAATGGATTGCTATCGAAACAACCCCTTATCACATCAATCAGTATCTACACCTAATCACCTAAGGAGATTCGTATATTGTGTAGTTGGATTGTTACAAAACCACCCCAATCTGATTAGGTCGCAACTCATTTCCTCGCTTCAGCCTAACTTCCCCCAACGAGGCGGGAAAGTCTGAACTTAAAGGTTTTGACTCTGATCAAAACCCCTCCGGGCCTCGGGGTGAAAGCCCAATTGAAATAAATTCCAATTGTGGCCCAAACATTGCCCCCCAGTCTCCGATATTGAGGTATAACGAAATAGAAGGGAGACTGAGCCCCAAACGCTGGCTCATCCGCAGCAATTTAAATAACTGGACTGTTGCGCCGTTTCCTCGCCAATCACAATTTCCCAATTCAAAACGGTAACACTGTTCACCTAAACCCTCGATTGCTGCAAAAACTCAGCGTTTCGCAACTTAAGAACCCCTTTCGGATTCCTATAAATCAAATTGAAACCCTTGGTTTCTTCTTCAGACCACCTTTTCTTCTTCTTCAATAGCCCGAAATCAGAAGAAAACCCAGATTCAAACCAAATGGCCCCTTCAAAGAACTTTGTTATTCAGTACCCCGTGGCGGAGCAAGCCAAGGCTCAACTCCTCCCTCTTATCCAATGCTTCGGGGCAGATGACCAGACCAACCTTAGCCTTCCTCAAGAGGACCGTGCCACCCTGGGTCCCTTCGTGGTGGCCTATCATCCTGAGGATAACAACGGAGCCCATCAGATCCTTGATAGCCCGGCACGCCCGCTGCCGGCGCTCTTCCGCTCTGACGAACCGGCGGAGTGCCCAAATTTTCAAGCCAATCCTCACCAATCCGCCGTAAACCACGCCGCCTGGCCACTGGTGAAGCCCTACATGACAGCCTGGTATGCAGAACGGCGCCCTCTCGACGGAGAAATCTGGAGGAAAGCTGGGGTTGCTGACGCGATTAAACTTTGCTTCAGCCTCAGCCCAAAAGGAGGCAACAGGTGCGCTCTTGTCCCACTGATGAGCCTCTGGAATCCCACAGCCAATGCCTTCGAGTTCAAATTCGGTCACGCCTCCGTGACCCTACTTGATCTCTATGCCGGCTTTGGGTTCCCCCTTGGCCCCTTAGCCTTTGAAGAATACAGCAATCCGCACTTTCTATACTAATCATTCGCCAAGATACGAATCTGATTGATAATGAAAAGTACAAGGATACAAACACCCCTGGCGGATGTTGAAATAAAACAAGGCACCCTAACGGTTTTGCAATGAAAACGAAGAAAACTTCACAAACGGCGGGAAACACCCCTGGCGGATGTGCCGTTAAACGGCGGAAACACCCCTAGCGGATGTGCCGTTCTAACTTGTTGCCTTCTGAGCGTACTGGACTAAGAATTCTGTCCAGAACCGTCATCCGCCGGAGGGACCTCGAACTCCCAGACACTTGGAAAGTATTTCTTAAGATATCGCCCATTAATGGGATTTCTGTGAACTTCGCCTTCCAAGTCTCGGAGCTGGTAAGCCCCCTTGCCCACGATACGATCGATGACAAATGGACCCTCCCAACGAAGACTCCATTTACCACGACCCGGTTCGTCTAGGGGCAGAGCTACCTTCCAGACCAAGTCTCCCTCGCCATAGGTTTTACCCTTGGTCCGCCTATCATACGCCTTGGCGATCCGCTGCTTTTCCTGGATGATAGTGTCCAAGGCCTCCAGCCGTTTTTCGTCGAGGTCTTCATGTTCCTGGAACATGGCTTGGACATAGTCTTCACCCAGTAGCTGATGTTGCTCGCGAACCCGTAAAGAAGCTACATTGATCTCCATTGGCAGGACAGCATCATGGCCATACATCAACGAATAAGGGGTAGTACCTGTAGGAGTCCGCTTAGAGGTCCTATAGGCCCAAAGCGCGTTGTCAAGTTGAGTGTGCCATGATCTCGGGTTATCCACTAGCATCTTCTTCAGAATGGATATGATAACCTTGTTAGTAGCTTCCGCTTGACCATTGGATTGAGCATAATAAGGAGAGACATGGAGGAACTGGATACCATAATCCGCTAACCAAGTTTGGGTCTTCTCAGCCATGAAGGCTGCCCCCCTGTCCGCCACTATGCACTCTGGAATGCCGTAGCGGCAGATGATGTTTTGGAACACAAAGCGGATGACAGTATCTGCATCGCAGTTCCTGGTTGGTATAGCTTCAACCCACTTAGTAAAGAAATCGGTGCCCAGCAAAAGAAACTTATGCTGCGCAGATGAGTGTGGATTGATCTCTCCTACGAAATCTAATGCCCAACCCCTAGCAGGCCAAGGCTTGATGATGGGTTGTAAAGGAATGTTAGGAACCCGCTGAACGGGCCCGTGTTGCTGGCATTCCTGACAACCCTGAGCGAAACTATGACAATCTTTCAAAATGGATGGCCAATGATATCCATATCTGCGAATAAGCCATCTCATTTTGGGTCCGGACTGATGTGAACCACAGACCCCTAGGTGTACCTCTCTCATGATCCGCTTGGCTTCGACGCCAAAGATACACCTCAATAAGACTCCATCTTCCCCTCTGTGGAAGAGTTCGTCTCCCCTGAGAAGGTAATTTGTTGCGAGATGTCTGGTTCTCCTCTCGGATGGTGCAGATGGGTCCTTCAAATATGCTATGATTGGTATCCGCCAGTCAGTATCGACAGGCTCTACTGTAGCGACCAACCACCCTCGGCACTCTCTCTGGCGGATAGCAAAGAATGGTAGAGTTCTGCGCTCCACCTTAAGGATTCTTTCCTTCACCCCCTGGGCTAGGCTGATTCCAGTGGCCAATTGCGCCAGCTCGTTGGCCGCTGAGTTTAATGCCCTCGGAACATAGTCTAAGGAAACATCAATAAATTGATCCAGTAGCTCAATAGCCCGCTCGTAGTAGTGTACTAAATGGAAGGAAACGCATTTGTAGACCCCCAACAGTTGATTAATAACTAACATGGAATCTCCAAGTACTTCAATTTCTTGTGCCCCCAGGTCGAGCAACAGCTCCAAACCAATGAGTAGGGCTTCGTACTCTGCCTGGTTGTTGGTGCACGTCCACTCCAGCTGAAAAGAGTACAAATACTTGGCACCTGCTGGATTCTGGATACAAACCCCCGCGCCCGCCAACTTACTGGTACTGCTACCATCGAAGTATAAGACCCAAGGCTGGTATCGGATCACGTCAACGAACTCTGGCGGCTCTGTGAATTCCCCTTCAATAGGATGGTGTAACAGGAAATCCGCGATAGCCTGACCCGTCATGGCCTTGAGTGGCGCGTATTGCAGTGAAAACTCTGACAGAGCTAACATCCACTTGCCAATCCTACCCCTTAGGATAGGTCTCGTTAGCATATACTTCACCAAATCAGTCTGTGCCACCACTATTGTTGTGAATGAAAGCATGTAATGGCGGAGCTTAATGCCCGCGCAATACAGGGCTAGACACAGCCTCTCGACTGGCGAATATCTGGTCTCTGCATCCAACAACGTCCTGCTGATGTAGGCTACTGCATATTCGACTTTCTTTCCATCTGCCAGGGTCTCATCCTGGGCTAGCAGCCCTGCGACAGAGATATCAGAAGCAGAGATATACAGTTTGAGAGGGATACCAGGCGTAGGCGGCCGAAGGACCGGCGGACTAGCCAAATACTCCTTGATCCTGTCAAAAGCAGTTTGGTGCTCAGGACCCCACTCAAAGATTTCTCCTGGTTTGAGCTTGAGTAGAGACGAGAAAGGTGCCACTTTGTCTGCTGAGTTGGATATAAACCTTATGAGGAAGTTGATTTTTCCAAGCAAGCTCTGCAACTCCCTCTTGTTTCTCGGTGCTGGCACGTCCAACACAGCTTGTACTTTGTCGCCAGACACCTCGATGCCTCTCTCATGTACCACAAACCCTAGAAAGTCACCAGCACAAACCCCAAAGACACACTTGGCCGGATTCATTTTAAGCTGATGCTTTCGCATGATTGTGAACACCCTTCGGAGATGATCAATGTGGTCTTCCCTCTTCTTGGACTTTACTACCACATCATCAATGTAGACCTCAAGGATGTCCCCCAACATTTTGCTGAAAATCACGTTCATCGCGCGCTGGTATGTAGCCCCTGCATTGGTTAAGCCGAATGGCATACTGAGATACTCAAACGCTCCTGTGAACCCAGGGCAGCGGAAGGCGGTTTTAGGAATGTCCGGCTCGTATATTGGAATCTGGTGATAGCCTGCCGTCCCATCCATAAATGAGAGCAACTCGTGTCCCGCTACTGCATCCACTAGCATATCCGCTATGGGCATAGGATAAACATCCTTAGGAGATGCAGCATTTAAATCCCTGTAGTCCACGCATACTCTGATTTTGCCATTCTTCTTCCGAACAGGGACGACGTTGGATAACCATTCTGGATAAAGGGTTGGTCTGATTATCCCAGCGTCCACCATGCTTTGAACTTCTTTCTTGACCGCCATTGCAGTTTCAGCATTCATCCGCCGTTGCTCCTGCTTAACGGGCCTACATCCTTCCTTGATAGGAATACGATGGCAAGCCAGCTCTTTTGATAACCCCGGCATGTCTTGATACTTCTCGGCAAAGCAGTCCTTAAAATCATGCAGCAACCCTATCAGTTGCTGCTTCAAATCTGGTCTAAGGTACTGACTGATCCCCACTTCCATGGGTTCTGCTTCCGTTCCCAGGTTGATCTTTTCGACAGGATCGCGTACCTTGGGTGGAGTATCATCCAGCGCTGCTGGAGCAGGCTGAATTACTTCCACCCCTGTTGAAGCTTCAAACTCTTCTTCCTCAATACACTCCACCAGTGCCACCTCCTCCCAGGCCACTCGCTCTAATCGATAGATCGCCAACCGCTGCATAAAACTAGCAAAGGCCTCCGACTCCTCTTGCGAGAGGGTGTCACTCATTGGAAGTATTGGGAAGGAGCTCAATGGAAATTGGCCGGCTATAATCCGCCATAGCCTGGGCAATTCCCCACTGAGACAGCTCATTCTGGGTCACCCCAAGTGGATGCCCCTTATGGTCGACTCCCTCAATCCGGAGGGGTCTCATGTCTCTGTTGTAATAGCTGGCTTCCAACTGGATGGCCGCTATCGAATAAGGGCGCTCATCTGCCTTGATGAGCACTGGCAACTCTGTGACTGGATCCCACATGATCATCTCTTGGTGGAGAGATGAAGGCACTGCTAGCGCCTTATGGATCCAATCCCTCCCTAGGATCATATGATAGGGAGCGTTCGCGTTGGCCACGTAAAATGCGTGATGGGCGTCAGAGGGTCCTATCTTAACTCGGAGCACAGCCACCCCAGCGGTTGGAGTTACATCCCCTGAAAACCCCTTCACCTTGGAGACAGCCTGGATGAATTTGTCCTTTGGAATCTTCAGCTGCTCCACAATAGTAGTGGTGACGACGTTTACCGCAGCCCCTGTATCTATTAAGATCTTGCGGACCTTCATGCCCTGCACCTCCGCCGTCACGTATAGAGGCTTCAGATGCTGGGACATGTCGAACGTAGGCTTGGCAAACATCACGCATTGCTTCAGAAGGTCTCCGACCCCTTCAGGATATCGATGGCTGGACCGAAAAACCCCGGGCTCAGCCTCTGCCTCACTCTCACCCTCAGGCTCCTGTACTGAGTAAACAGGATGAGAAGCCTCTTCGTCGTTGATGAAGTGAGCAGTGGGCACAGGCTCTGGCAGAGCATAAGCAGATGACAGAATGAAGACCATGTTGCAATGGTGAGCCCTGGCCTCATCCCCAGCCTGCTCTTCGTCCATCAGCACCTCTCCTTCGTCTACCGCTTCGGGCTCATCCTCATAGTCAACCATTTCTTCTTCCTTATCCAGGTCTACGTCTCCTACGTCGGAGTCAGCCTGTATACTGGAGGCGACTGAGGATGTCCTAGTTGGCACAGTCATCTGCAGCTTCTTAGCTGCGTATTCCACGAAGTTGGTTGGCGCCTTAGGCTCTTTTGGCCTCACCTGAGATATGGTAGCGGACGGCCCGCTTGATTCCGCCAAAACTATTCTGGATTCCTTGGGAACAGCCTCCCTCTCAGAAACCCCCACGTTGCTCGTGTTCGCAGCCAATGACGCGCTGTTGTCCTTTGGTATCCACCGCATAATGGTGGAACCCTTGCTGGTGTCAATCACCATCACATCTTCCTGAGCCCCCAATGCCCCCTGCTTCCCGGCAGCTTCCGGTTGTGACTTCTTTGGAGGGGATTGCCTTGCTTTCGAAGGCTCAGGAGGGAAATCCAGCTTTCTCCTTGGCTTGTACTGAGGTGCACCAGTGGATCTTGGTAGATCCGCCACCCTATCGTGCACACTCTTTCGAGGTGCCGGTGGAACTTCCGCGGCTCGCTGTCGTCGAGAGTCCACGTATGATTTGGTTCTTACCCTGTAGCGTTTATGGATCTCCTCTACCCGCTCCACGGGTACTGACAGCTCTTCCTCCGTTACCCTTCCCGACGCCAGATCCGCCAAGGTTCTTTTCGCCTTGCCAAAGCGTCTCCGCTCGTTCCGGGTGGTCACTGCAGCAAGCTCAATTGCCTTGCCATCTCGCTGGGTATACCATCTGTCCGCCTTCGGATCGTTCCTAGACGCTGGCGGAATATAAACCTCCACGGATGGCTCTGGATTCGCAGCTTTCTGCGAACCCCCAGCCGTAGCTGACTTGACTCCGGACGGTCCTGGGCCTTGCCTGGGCCTTGCCCTGCTGGCGCAACTGTCCTCGGACCCTTGATGGTATTTCATCCGCTTGTAACTCTCCCTGCCTGACTTCTCGGGCGGCGGATGCTCTAACTTAGCTTTCTCGAGGGCTCTCTTTTCAGCTTTCTCCTCCGCCTCCTTCAAGGCTGCCTGAAACTCCTCATAAGTAATCGGCTGCCCTGTATTCAGTCTGCACGTGAGGCAGAGCTTGGAGCGAGGGACCATCACCATGTCCTCTTCTTCAATCGCCCAAACCCAAAATTCTGGGCAGGGTCTAGGTTCGCTGGCGTCGAACCCCAGCTTGCCATCGTTCAGCCACTCCTGCAACTGATCCTTCAGACCTACACATTCAGAACTAGAGTGGTCAGAAGACCGATGGAAAAGACATGTAAATCCGCCATCCTCATTGCTAGGATGGCATTGGTAAAACTCATGAATTTCTGGTGCCCCCTGGTGCACCATGGCTTCCCAGATTTCCTCCGCCTTGCTTGCGTCGTAAGTATACTCCTGAAACCTGGAAACCTGCTTCCTACACTGCTGCGACAGACTCGGACCAAAGCTGACCTCGATAGCGTTCACCCGCGGTGCACCCTTAGCCTTTGTCCATTGAGGCTCCTTAGGATTCTCCAACTGCAGGACGTTGTCATTGATCCATACCTGCAACTGGTCCTTCAGCTTCACACAATCCTTAGTATTGTGATTGTTCATATTGTGGTAGCTGCAGTATGTCTTCCCCGCCATATAATCAGGCTTGGGGGCAAATCCATCATGATGCAAACGCCCCTGGTTGAACAATTCTTGCAAAATCTCGTGAGCCCTGTGGGCGTTATAGGTGTATGCATCAAAGGCTGATTTGGTTGGAAGAGGAGTGACTAACTTAATAGGTTCCCTGACCGGCTTCGCTACCTGGGACTGCAAAGGCTTCTGATCAGTCCTCGCGATGGCCGCCACCTCGACCTCCACTTTCTCCTCATCAACCCATGTTAGGATTGGCCTAGGAACTGCATCCGCCTGGATGGCTGCCACGGTCTGAGCAGCGGTCGGAATTGGAGTTTTGGGCTTCAGAGTCCCCGGATAGTAGGACATCGGAGTCCCCTTCCTTCTTTCGTTCCTCTCCCTGGACCGATCAACATAGTGCTGCTCTTGACTCAGGCGATTAGTCAGATCCGCCATCGTGGTCACATGAACTTGCCTGAAACCCTGGCGGATCTCATCTATCAAGCCATCAATCGCCATCCGCACAGCATGCTCCTCTGGAATTTCCATCTCACAGCGAGTCAGCTCCAGCTTGAAACGTCACAAATAATCAGTGGCAGACTCGTCAGGCCTCTGTTCAGTCTCTGCCAGGTCCTTGAGTCCGATCTTCGCTTCCACAACCCCAAACATGGTCTTGAACATGACCTCCATGGTCTTCCAGTCCGGAATTGACCCAGGCTTCAAACGCTTATACCAGATAGCTGCTTCCCCTGCCAGGGACGTAGGAAAGAGCTTCAGCTTCATGATCGGGTTCTCAACATACTGACCTGATTCATTGGTGAAGCGCATGATGTGCGTCTCAGCATCCTCAGATGTCTGGCCAGTAAACGGCGTAAAACGGATTGGCTTGAAACCGGCCGGGAAGGGCATCGCATTGATCTCAGGAGTCAACAGATTCTCATACGTCTTGTCGACGCCGGGCAACCCCTGCAGCTCCCTGAGCTTGTCAGCGAAAATCCGACCAATGTCCTCCAAGGTTATCTGAGCCACGGCGTTCGCTGGAGGTACCGGCGGATCGTTATTAACGGGCTCTGTAGGAGGAACCTGACCTCCCCTCTGATTATTAGTGGCCCTGTTGTTAGATCCGCCAATTCCGCCACGACCGGCGTCACGCTTGCGCTGGTCCTTTGGCTGAGTTGGATCTGTAACTGTACGGCCAGACCCCTCAGGGTGGCCGCCCCGTTCCAGCAACTGATTCATCAAGACACTCAGGTTGGCGAGCGCGGCGTTGGTTTCCGCCAACTGCTCCTGCTGCTGTTGCCAGCTGCCCTCGGAGTTCCTGGCATAGGCGGTCAAGTCGTTCCCGAGCCGATCCTGCTGTTCGGCGAGGTACTTGAAATTAGCAGTGAACCCCCGCTGCTCCGTCTGCATACGCCTAACGGATTCACTTAAATCAATGACCACATCATTGGCCCTCTTCAGCGCCTCGTCTGTATGACAAGACTTTTCGATCAACATCTTCAGAGTATCCGTCACCTCCGTGGGAGTTGCAGACTCCCCAGTGAATTGTACCATCGGTGACGCATTCGGATCAGCAGATTCATCCGCAGACCCCGTTTCCAAGAAACCAGATGTAGCTTCCCGGTTAACAAAGCCGACAGCGCGGTCGTCATCCTGAGAAGCGGCAGTGATTTCAGTGGTCTCCTCCTCAATCTCCGAAACAGGTGGCTCGGAAACCGGATTCAGACCCTTTTTGCTTCGCAGGGCTTTAAGGGCAGCAGCAATAGCTTTTGCGTCCGCCAAAGTCCCGCCAAACACGTCCTTAACTTCAGCGTCAGTTAATCCCCTACACTCAGCTGTTCCATGCTGGATCAGCCCCTTGTGGGAAGTCTTCAAACAAGACATGGTCACCCTTACGTAAGGATTATCCCTTGTAGATCCCGCAATCTTTGACACCTGTCCCACTGGGCGTGCCAAAATGTTCGTGGCGGGTGTAGCACCCGGCGAACAGTCAGCACTGGTCGTGGCGTGTGTTGTTGTTTCTGTGTGCTTAGGCGTGCCAGCACCCTTGGAGCGGTGCAACTCGACTGCGTGCGACCCCCTGGCGAGTCGCCTCGTCTGCTCCCAATCGACTATGACTTCCTGGTCAAGCGACTGTTACGCGGGCGCTGACTAAGCCGGCGTACAGGGCTCGAACAAGACCTGAATAGAACTCTCTACCAGGATTTTCTTCCCAACCCCTCGAGGATTGAGGATCTTACTTTGATCCGGAGAAGCAAAGCAGAGCTGTTTCCAAGACCACAGGTGTGTCACCGGAGTGACGACTCAATTGCTACCGGGGGTAGCGGACTGACAGACTCGATTGCTACCGGGGGTAGCGGACTGACTCGATAAACTCAGCAAACGCTCGGCACAAGTACGAGATTAGATCAATCGTAGGGCGGAGGAGGGTTGAGTGAGGCTCAGCAAATGCTCGGCACAAGTACGAGATTAGATCAATCGTAGGGCGGAGGCGAGTTGCGTGAGTGGCTCAGCAAAGCGCTCGGCACAAGCACGAGATTAGATCGATCGTGGGGCGGAGGCGGGTTGCATGAGTTGCTCCAGAGAGGCTTTGGCAAGTTAGCGTTGCGCTAGAACTTGTGGTTGTTTGTGTTTGGTTGAGAACCCCCTCCTAGATGTCAGAAGAGTTATATTTATACGGTCAAGGAACCCTAGGGCTGTAACCATCAGCCTGGCGGATCCCGCGACTCACCAGGAGTGTCCTTCCTTGTCTTGCCTCCAATCAAATCGGCGGAGATACTGTTGGAAGTATGGTCGATGTTGAAGTCTTGCAGTTTGGAGCAACACGTCATGACCTTGCTTGTTATGCTTCTGTTACTGTGCAGTATGGCCGGTTCCTCTAACACTTCCTTAAGGCATGGTGCAGCATGGTGCAGCATGGCTTGTAGTTGTTAGTTGTTGATAGCCTAGCGTGCGCATCATTACATTGCTAGTTTGCACTCAACTCCAACAAATATCTCCTCTAATGGATTGCTATCGAAACAACCCATTATCACATCAATCAGTATCTACACCTAATCACCTAAGGAGATTCGTATATTGTGTAGTTGGATTGTTACAAAACCACCCCAATCTGATTAGGTCGCAACTCATTTCCTCGCTTCAGCCTAACTTCCCCCAACGAGGCGGGAAAGTCTGAACTTAAAGGTTTTGACTCTGATCAAAACTCCTCTGGACCTCGGGGTGAAAGCCCAATTGAAATAAATTCCAATTGTGGCCCAAACAGGTGGCTCAGGCTTGACTTTTGAATGTCACCCGAGCTAGCAGATCCTGTCCAGCGGAGCTAGTTCGGGCTCTCAATGATGAAGCTCTGGTTTTATTATTTCACCAGTATGATGTTATGTGTCTGCTTTTGTGCTTATTTTCAGTTAATAAATGAAGGGTTTATTTCCTTCTCATAGTCCTCTATCTTGTTACAAGATTATTACCTTCCTGTAAAAGAAGTTCAACATTTCTTTCTATATATATCGTAACAAAAATGTGTAATGTGTAATGCCTTTGTTATGTAATATTTCCTACTGGGTAAAATGCGCGCCATGTAGCTAATGACACTAGAATTGAACGTTAATTGGATGAACTGTATCCATTATTCTTTTTGGCACCAAATTATTCAACTCATTCCTTTGAATGTAATATCAGTAGTTTACTTTATCTTTATTTGTTTCTGACGCCTACAGATCTATTGTATTTTCAGTGGGGAAATGAAGAGTTTAATTTCCCTAATATGGTTCTTTTCTGCCTCTGAATGAGTGGAGATGTTAATAGTGATAACATCTTGACTGCAGCTTTTTTGTTTGGATTGCAGGATCATGGGGATGATGTCCGGGAAGTATAAATCTACTGCCCAGTTTCCATGAGCTTTGAACACAGTTACTTGCTGTCTATACTTTTACCTTGTGAAATTATGCATACAAAGCTCAACTGAGAAAATTATTGAGAACGAAATTGAAGTCAGGAATTAATGTTATTCATGAAAGTTCAAAATCTTATGTAAATTTGACCGATGAAATGATTGGCAAGGAAACACACACACACAACCCAAACATGCAGATCCTTAGATGTGGCCTTAAGCTTAACCTTCATAGGCATGTTCTCAGAAAAATAGGCATAAAACTCCTGGACAATGGTCAGATTGACAATAGGCAGGGAGTCTAAGGGGTCTACCCATCCTAACTGTTGAACTTTGTCCTTGACATAACCAGGCAGGGTATCAAAAGCCATCTTTTTCTCATACACAACCGGGCGACCTATGGTACAGGTAGCATACAAGGATCTAGCTTCTTCCGAAACAAAATGCTCAATAGGAGGGACAAGTAATACTTCAATAATCATGCGCTTGAGAGGGATAGCCTCATTGGCATCCCTGGACAGAGTGACACGAGGTTTCTTCTGGGGTTTAGGAGGTTTGACATGCTTGCTATCCTTCCTACCAAACAGCGAAAAACGCTTGCGAGGAGGCTTGTTCTTCTCAGACGCAGAGGGACCAACCTCCTTCCCTTTGACTTTGGAAGATCCAACACCCTTGGTTTTGACGGCGGGCTTCTTCTGCATTTTCGGAGGGTTCGGGGCAGCGGCTTTAACGGGTGAGACCCTAAACTCCTTATCAGAGCTATCGGAGCCGTCGAGAGAGCTGGCTGTCTCCATGGTTGGTTCCGATTCCTCGGTACCTTCAGAAGAGATGACCAAGCTCTTCTTGCTGGAACGCTTAGCAGCGGTGGGTGCCGGCGGATCCCCCAGAGACGGGGTGGCAGAGCGACTGCGAAGCCGAGAAGCCATTGGACCAGAGGAGTCCTGTTGTGGCCCGGGGGTTTTGCGAGAACCTGCGCCACTTCCCGAGGCATCCTTCTTCTGCTTCTTCAGATCGGAGAATTGCATCGCAATCGTGACTCCGCTGGAGGCTCTAGTGCGAGCCACACCTTGAGGAGTACCAGCAGAAGAGGGTCCAAAAAGATCCTCCATGTTGGTATCCCCAGTGGTAGGGGCTGAGGGGCCTGTGGCTGCCGACTCAAGAGGAGACTTCTCATGGTCAAGAGGACCCAGAGGAGAAGACGGGTTGGGATTTTGGGATTCGTCGGCCATGGAAGCAAACACCAGAGAAGGAGAAGAGAAGGGTTGAAAGAGGAATAGAGAGGGAGAAGATGAGAAGTGAGGATAGAGAGAACAGAGTGCGTGAGTGGGAATTTAAAGCACGCAGACGTGATTAAACCTTATGTCTTGGTAACTGCAGCTCAGTCCACTGCCACACACAACGGTTGAAAAAGCAACCATCCCACCAAAACTTTTCTCTTCTTTCTGAAGGAGCACGTGTCCATGCAGAAAGTGGGCTTAAGGGACCTTGGGCCGAAGGCCAGGTCAACAATCCAAAAGTGATGGGCTAGAAGCCGACTGACATGTCCTAATAGAAAAAAAAGATTTCCCTACTTTTACAAACAGTACAAAAAGCAAAAAGCACATCCAATAATTAATGCATGAACAGTAATCATCCTCAAGCACACCTCACAACCTTAATAGAACAAAAGTAAAAGCAAATGGTGCAAGTACCCATGTTCAAAATTTTCTCCCCCTTAGAGTATGCCGAAAAGAAAACAACAAAAATTTGAAAAAGAAGAGCACTGTACATTACGGGATGTGATTACATTTTCTGATCCAAGATTTTGCACAATGGTCAAGGCATAGACTCACAAAATAAGACACCTCATATCCACTTAAAATAAACCAAATTTCAAGCAAACCATATATGTAAATGTGACTGTCTAGTTGAAATATGGTCCAAAAAAGAACAGAACAAATCCAGTGGAGAGTGTGTGAAATATTTCAATAGAAACAAGGTGGACTCATGAATATGTATCAAGTGAGTTGGAGATTGAGTAGCAGGCTGAGGATAGTAACGGTTGTATCCAGCCTTATAGCACCATTAGGGTTCTTCCTTATAGCTTCACAATTTCAGTTCTCTTAGGCACTTATGCCCACATGGTCACATATTCAGTTCTATTTGGCCATTCTGGAACAATCGTCCTCATAGGGTTATATACATATATATTTTTTGATAGTCCATATATATAGACTTTATCAAAACCCCATCGAATGATAGAAAACATTACAGGCATCCCCACTGATCCATGTAGCAAACCTATTCACTAATGACTCCCAAGTTAGTTGACTTTAGGGCATTAAGCATAACAAGGATGCTCCTAAGAGTGAAAGGCTCGGATCCTTAAGTGGAAGAAGCAGCTCACTTATTGTTAAGTTTTCTTTTAAAGTTCAAGCAAAACACTTTCACCGGGGAGATCAAGCCATTCTCATTTCTACCTTCCAAAGAATCGTGGATGCGACCCAATGAATGGCTACTTTGAGAATAACCTGACCTAAATAAGCAACCAAAATCCACTGTGGTGACCAAACCACTCTCGTTTCTGCCTTCTAGCGAATCGTGGACACGACTCAAGAGATGACTACTTTGAGAGTAACCTGGCCATTGCAAACCTCATACCTCCATCTCACTAGATACAAGTCAATTGAGCAAAGCACAATGTGGGAGAAATGTGGACATAAAAGTGTGAACTTGTCCTGAGATGTAGACTACAATTAATTCAAAGAGAGAGCAGATGCACAAGCACATGAGCTACCGAAAAGTGATCAACCAGGTAGTAAAGGACGCAAAACTTAGGTCAAGATCAATAACCACTGAGGATATCACCACACGTTCTTATCCCGTGAAACTGAGAACTAAAAACTTTTAAACTACAATTTTTTTGATTTTTCAAAACAAAACTATGTACAGGGCACGTTCTCAGGGGAAGATTAGTGTTGGTCACAGACACCAATTGCCTTCCTTAAGCTAGTGAACCTAAGGTTGTCAAGTGGTTTTGAGAACAAATCAGCCAGTTGCTTTTCAGTGGGAATAAATGTTAATTCAAGCAAGTTATCTTCAACCAAGTTTCGGATGAAATGATATCTAATCTCTATATGCTTTGTCCTAGAATGCATCACAGGATTCTTAGAGATGTTGATAGCAGAAGTATTGTCACAGAATAGGGATAGAACCTCTTGCGGAAATCCGTAGTCTGCGAGCATGTGTTTCATCCACAAGAGTTGTGTGCAGCAGGTTCCAGCAGCAATATTCCAGCAGCAATATACTCTGTCTGAGTTGTGGATAGGGACACACAGTTCTGCTTCTTGCTATGCCACGAAACGAGGTTGTTCCCCACAAAGAAAGCACCAACGGAAGTACTTTTTCGGTCATTAGCATCTCCAGCCCAGTCTGAATCAGAGTATCCTGCAATCTCACAATTAGTGTCAAAGGTATAGCTATCTAAAGTCAGTTGTACCTGCAATGTACTTGAAAATGCTTTTGACCGCCTTCACATGTGACTCCTTGGGTTTGGCTTGATACCGGGCACAAACTCCTACACTATAGCATATGTCTGGTCTGCTAGCTGTCAAGTACAGCAAGCTACCAATCATGCTACGGTAGTGAGATTGATCAGCATCAACTCCATCAAGATCGGTTGTGATCTTGCAGCTGGTTCCCATGGGGTTTGGGACAGGAGAGGATGTTTCCATCCCAAACTTCTTCACGATTTCCTTGGCGTACTTGGATTGAGATATGAACAAGCCATCATCCTTTTGATTAACTTGTAAACCTAATAAGTAGGTCAGCTTCCCATAGTGGCTCATCTCAAACTCCTTGGACATAAGATCTGAAAATTCTTTAACCAAGTGATCGGAAGTGGAACCAAAAACAATATCATCCACATATATTAGAGCAATAAACATATCTTTAGAGGTAATTTTTACGAACATAGTCTTATCAACAGAACCTCTAACATAACCATGCTCAAGAAGGTGTGTGGACAGTCTCTCATACCAAGCTCTAGGTGCTTGTTTGAGGCCATAAAGAGCCTTATCAAGCCTATAAACATGATCAGGATGGCTAGAGCTTTGGAAGCCTGGAGGTTGTGCAACATACACTTCCTCCTTGAGAATGCCATTCAAGAATGCACTTTTCACATCCATTTGGTACAAGGTAAATTTTAAGTAACAAGCTATTGCCAAGAGTAACATAACTGATTCCAACCTTGCAACCGGGACAAAGGTCTCATCAAAATCAAGTCCCTCTATTTGTAAGTAACCTTGAACAACCAATCTAGCTTTGTTCCTGGTTATCACACATTTCTCATCCGACTTGTTCTTGAACACCCATTTGGTGCCAATCACATTCTTGTCTTCGGGTCGTGACATAAGGTGCCAAACCTTACTTCTCTCAAATTGATTCAATTCTTCTTGCATGGCATTAATCCAATCAGTATCACACAAGGCCTCTTTCACATTCTTAGGTTCTATGGTGGACGCAAAACCTAAGTGCATGACTCTATCTATGGTAAACTTATGCATTGTTAAAAAAAATTTTAACACTGCATAACTGCTTACCACACGTTTTACCTTGCTGCGTGTGACAGTGGATTGTGAAACATCACCAATAATGTCAGAAGGAGAGTGGTCTTTTTGCACTTGTCGCTTTCCAGTCCTGTGTGGAGGCTGGGTAGCTATGGTTTCATCCCTACGACCTTCCGTGGGATCGGTGACCTCATATCCATCCCCCTGATCATTCTGATCCTTTCCATTGTTTGAGTCAGCCGAGGATTCCTCCTTGCGTCTAGCAGCATCTGCTTCTGGCTTCTTGGGATCAGCAGGTGTTGTTGGATTTTCTTCAAGAGTGCAACCGGTCATATGAGTACCACCAAGACCATCATCAATAGCAACGTTTATAGTTTCCATAAGCTTGCATGAGACTTTATTATAGACCATGTATGCCCTGCTTTTGAGAGAGTAACCAAGAAAGACACCCTTATCACAACGTGCATCAAGTTTGGTCAAATACTCCCGATCCTTGTAGATGAAGCAAGGACTGCCAAACACTTTCAAATGGGCCAGATTAGGTTTCCTTCCTTTCCAAATCGCATAGGGAGTCTTATCAGTTCCTGGCCTGAAAATAGCACGGTTAAGAGTATAACAAGCATTGCTCACAGCCTCTGCCCAGAAGGAGTGAGGGAGACCAGAGGCATTAAGCATCACCCTGGTCATTTCCACTAAAACTCGATTCTTCCTTTCAACAATCCCATTTTGTTGGGGAGTGATCAGAGAAGAGTATTCATGGTGCACAACAAACATATCACAGTAATCATCGAATTTAGCGTTATCAAACTCAGTATCATGATCTGTTCTAATCCTAACAATGTGTTTACCTTCATGCATTTTCTCATTTGAAACCCTTTTGGCAAACTTAACATACATATCAAAAGTATCAGACTTAGATGCAAGAAACATAACCCAAGTGAAACGAGAGAAATCATCAACAATCACAAGAGCATATTTCGTACCATTTAGGCTAAGAGTCTCAACCGGTCCTACCAAATCCATATGTAAGAGTTCTAGCACATTAGAGGTAGGTTGAGCATTAAGAGCAGAATGTGGAGAGCGTGTGAGTTTACCAATCTTACATTCTCCACACATACCTAAAGTTTTCCCAGAAAGTTTAGGGAGACCTCTAGCCACTTCCTTGGTTGATAGCTTGATGATGTCCTGATGGTTCAAATGGCAAAGGCGTCTGTGCCAAAGATCAAGAGGCTGCTCTCCAATTTGTGCACAAAAGCACAGTTGAGGCTTGAACTCCTTTCGAACCATGACACAATAGCAATCATCCTTGGTCCGATCTCCTTGCATGACACTCATCCCCATCCCATTTAGAACCAAACATTTGATCTTATCAAAGATGACACAGTCGTTCTCATCAACTACCTGACTGACACTCAGCAAGCAAACTTCCAAATCTTTGACGAGTAGGACATTCTTCAGTTCCGGGAGACCTGGAGCCCTTACTGTCCATTTACCAATGATTTCCGAATTTCTCCATCCCCGAATGTAACGCATCCAACTGGATGGTCATCATCCCTCGATACAAACCACTTGGGATCGCCAGTCATGTGAGCCGAGCACCAATGTCAACGTACCAGGAATCAGATTTCCGGGCTGACAAGGCAGTAAGTGCAACATTGCAATAGCCTCTTGTTCTGTGCCGATTTTTTGGCTTCAGAACAATACGGCTGAGAAAACAGACTCTAGAAACATTACCATCTGAGTCTGAATCATACTCATCCTCATCATTGTGATCTTCTACTTGAGCAGGCTGCTCCTGAGGCTTGGACTTGGTCTTCGGAGCCCAGACTTTCTTGCCGGAAGGATCCCTAGGGTTAGGGTTAGCAAGAGACTGAACAATCCTCACAAGTTCCTTGAGAGAGTTCTCAATGGAACCTTTGAGAGATGTCAGAAACTCATTCTCCATATTCTGAGCAGAGCCTCCATTCCCATTATTCAACTTGTAGCAGTATGGTCGAATATGACCCATAATACCACAATGATGGCACTTGGGAACAAACTTGGTCTTGGTCTCTTTTGGCTTGGAGACTTCCTCCTTGGAGGACTTCACCTTCTTCTTTGTATTCTTCTTGCTTGGCTTTGAGCGATTAACGGTCTCAAAACCTAGACCACTCTTATCATGACCAGGTTTTCCCATGTCAACTATTTCTTTGAGCTTATCGGAACCAACGGAGAACTTCTTATATTCCTTCTTCCAATCCTCTAGCTGCAACTTCAAAGTGGCCTTCTCGGAGGAGAGGTTGCTGATCAAGGCATCCTTAAGTCTCAGACTTTCTTCAAGAGACTCCTTCTCCTTTATCAGGGCTGACTTGTCGGCCTTCCACTTCTTCTTCTGGGACTGCAACTTGTCTTGCAATTCCTTGACTTGGTTCCCACTCTTGGTAAGCTCGTTTGACAAGGTCTCAATCTTGTCAAGCATGGACTTAGATGCGATGTGCAAATCAGAGTATGCATTGTGAAGTTCCTCATCATGTTGAGCTTTGTCATCATCATCTACATCAGAGTCTGAAGCGTCGGCAAGGTTAACCGATGCAATGAAGGCAACGGTCTCCTTCTCTTTCTCTTGGTCAGAGGAAGGTTCAGACTCACTGTCCGACCAAGTGGCCTTGAAGGCCTTTTGCTTCGTTCTGTTTGCACATTCAGCTGCCTTATGGCCAACACAACCACACTCAAAACACTTATCATTCTAAGGAAAGTTTCTAGGTTTGGAGGTAGATCTGGGATTTCTAGGATTACTGGTTTCTCCTTGTCGAGGATATTTAGTATTGGTTGCAGCCCCCTTTTGGTTAAACCTAGGGTTAAACCCTGGGTTCTTCTTCTCCTTAAGAATCCTTTCCAATTTTTTGGTTAAGAGAGCAAACTCTTCCACCGAAATATCACCTGACACAGACTCTTCCTCCACTTCCTCTTTAACTACAGTAAAGGCCAAAGATCTATCCTTTTTAGAGGATTTCCTCTTGGCTTCAAAGTTTTTGAGGTTTCCTACAAGCTCATCTAAGGTGTAAGTAGTCAAATCCCTAGCTTCTTCTATGGCAATCTGTTTTGACTCAAAACTAGGTGGTAAGGCCCTAACAAACTTTTGAACCATCCGTTGAGGATCAATAGGGTGATCTAAACTATGGCATTGATTTTTCATGGCAAGCATACGTCCAAGAAATTCTTCTACGGTTTCATCCTCACTCATTTTCAACTCCTCAAACTCATGAATTAAAGATCTGATTCTTTGTTCCTTTACCTTGTTCGTACCTTGATGAGCAGTGGCCAAGATTTGCTATGCATCTTGGGCAAGGGTGCAGTTGATGATCCTTGGACGAACGTCTTCTGACACGACCATGAAGAGGTTGTTCAAAGCCCTCATGTTAGCTTTGGCTTCTAACCTCTCATCTAGAGTCCATTGATCTCGTGGCTTTGGAACAGAAGGTGCAGTCTCTGTTTTCACCGTCATAGGGGCTGAATACCCAAACTCAACTGCTTCCCATTGTCTTCCATCGTCCTGGGATGAGAGGAAAGTAAACATCATAACTTTCCAATCTGAATACCCTTTCCCATTGAAAAAGGGAGGGAATTCAGTGAGGAACCGAATCTGTGGTCCATTCCCCTCTACGAGGATCTCACCAACAAGCTGGTGGCTGCTCTGATACCACTTGAAGGTCTTAGAGGGGGGTGAATAGGACACTTTACAACTTTTTTCGTTGATTGTTGTAATTCGAGGCTAGCAAGGAGTTGTGCTATCTCGATTCACAGTTTGTAACGATTATGCAAGTAATGAAAAAGATTGCTGAAATTAAAACCAATACAGAGATGTTTTTCTTTAACGTAAAAACTCTGACTCCAGGAAAGAAAACTGCGTGCCCTTATCCTAAGGACAAACCTTTCCACTACGTGATTCGTAGACTTATACAAGAATAGAGTCTCAAATACCAGACCTTGTTGTTATCATGTTCTATGACTCTACCTAGTCTATCTAGAATGCTCTCCCATCATGTCCCCTAAGTCCTCACACATGAAAGGGATACAAGAACTTCACTCAGACCTTAACTACGCCTTAGCTAACTCTGCTTGTGAACTCTTGGGGTCGTTGCACCTCCAATCACAACCTCATGTATTGGAATGCAAATGCATTATGATTTTTGAAAAGCGGTTTTGGTTTCTCAAGCTCTAAGATTTATAATCACTAGGAAGACTTAGAGCAGTAGAGAATGAGAAAACAGCCAAGCTGATTTTCTCAACAAAAACAAAGACACAATAAAAATTGACCACCAAGCAAAGCCACTTTACTTGGTATTTATAGGCAAGTGTGAATTGCTAAGAGAGCAACACGCATGCCAAAGTATTCAGAAAGTTTGGACTGATGTGTTTGGCTTAGATGCTGTTGAAAACCTTTGAAGGACAAAGCCAAGCACAAATGGACAAAACCAATTTTCTGAAAATGGCTAACTTTTCATAAGAGGGAAAAAGGTTTTGCAAAAGCATTCAAAAGAATGTTAACATGTATGAATAGGCAAAACAGATTCCTCCTAGGATCAAACAGCCTACTATCAACTGCATAGGTAAGTGTAACACAAACCAAACATAAATAATTGGACCTTGAAAACATCAAGGTCACGGGTTGAAGAATTCATTCACCCTTTGATAGTTTGAGCACCAAGAACATCACATGCTTTGCTAGCTGTTTGAATTTCGAAAAGCAAATTGACTGGAAAGAACTGGAAATGCATTGAGAAGATAAATCACAGTTTTCAAGACAATATTGGGGCATCTTTCCCAGTGGGGTTAGGAAGGGTTCAATTTCTACTCTTTCAAGTTTGCACTTGCTTAGAGAAACTGAGTTATAAGTCTTTAGCCTATGAGACGAGCAATTAAGAAGAACACATCAAATTGTATAGATCGTGGAGTTTACACTTACCGTTATCATCTTTAGCCCATGAAGCATTTCTGGAGAAAACTCGATTATAAATAGTTACCATGGTTTATATACGTACGTGTTCGTTTCAGATTTGAATAGTTGTCCGTACGTGTTTATTACAGGATAGGACATTATGTATTGATCATAGATATCAGAGCTATTGAGCACTACGAAATCTTAAAGGGAGTTAACTATAAGTTTGAAGTCTTCAAAACTAACAGCCCCATCTCCATCTGTATCTATAGAAGCAATAATACCCTGGCAATCCTCCAGACTCAACTCAAATCCCATCTCATTTCCCATAACCTCATATAACTCCTCTGCAGTCACAGCCTCATCCTCATCAACATCCAAGGCTTCAAAAGCATTCTTTAACACGTTTTCGAGCCCCCCGAATTCCATGTTCCTCGTGTTCATCTCCAGAAACTCCTGTATGCTCAGTAGCCCGTCTCTGTTTGTGTCCCCTTGCTCCATCATCGCTCTCACATCTTGCTCCTTCGAACTGTAACCAAGAGATTCTAGGATCCCACCGAGCTCTGCTGCTGTGATTTTCTTATCGTTGTCGGAATCAAAAGCTTTGAATGTTTCGATAAGGCCCAAGACCTGACTTAGTGACTCAGTTTCTGCAGAGAGCGAACTAGACTGAGCCATGGATTAGTATAAGCTATAGCTCTAGCACTTGGTGTGCAGCTTTACCTGTGTCTAGCTTTCTAGTTTGCATTTTCATTGCGATATCCACCTCTATTTATATAGAAGCAATGCAAAGGAAAAGAGGATTCGCATGAACAAAAGTTAGACTGCATGTGTTCTTATTCCTGTGAAAGCTTTAGACCTTTGTTTTTTTTTTTGGAGTATACTTTAGTGAGATAAAAAGAACAATTTGGTGGGATAAGAATATTGCTCTGGATGATTGTGACAGTAGATGTATACTGGTACTGTTTAAGACATTACATAAATTGAAGCTAGTCATTCAAAATATACCTCGATATTTAGTTTGCTAGAAAAAGAGCAGACTATACATGCATTTGATGAGACTCTATGCCAGTCTGTAATATCACTCTAGTGCTCAGGGAATTATCTTTGGCGAGTTGCTCTGTTTGATTCTGCAAACAGAGTGATACCCACTTGGTACATATATCTATTTTTATGCCCGCTCTAATACAAGCTATAAATATTGGGTTTATATCTATTTTTCTCTATTATTAGAGAAGGAGAATGATCAATTCCAACATGAAATGTCACAATCTGAATTTACATACCAGCATCACATCGCTAATTCGCTATGCTTGATATTTATTTTTTTTGTCGCTACCCGGGTATCCCCCACCCTTTTTGGAGTGGGGACTAATCCCGTTGAGCCTGGAAGACTTCTGTAAAGAAGGGTTAGCTCTCCCAGCACATTTTTTTCTATACACAAAGCTCGAACTCGAGACCTTGCTTAAGGAACTTTCGCTCCTTACCACTAGAGCCAACTAGTACTGGTTCTATGCTGGACATTTTCAGTAATGAAGATCAAACAAGATCAAATAATATATGAATGTGATTCTTAAATTACATATCGAATATCATTGATACCAATTGGCTACACAATACCTATGTGGAGTTGGAGTTTGGTCAAACGAAAATGTCACGCTGCGGCGGATTGGCTTTCTTTGCAAGCTAAAATGAGGGTGGATTTGGGTGATTAAATCAATCAACCTCCACTGTCATTGATAATTGTCCTAGAAAATGATGGCTTGCCGGCTCCTCCGTCGTTAGTTTAGTTTTAGTTAGTATATATTGTTACTTGTTAGTATGTTGATCTTTTTTCTCTTGGTCTCTGTTCTTAGTTGTTCTGTTTCTCTTGCTGCTTAGCAGGTTCTTTTTTTAGGAGAATGAATAACTTTATTGGCATAAGCCATACGACCGAATTAAGCCTGGTCAAGCAGGAGTCAAAACTCTACTACAAACTAAAAGTTCCAAAAGAAAAATAAACGATACTAAGGTTCGAATAAAGCAAAAAACGTCCAAAACAAACGGACAAAAAACTACGAAAGCAAGTAACCATCATGATAGTAGAGATGACTCCACCACAACTCTCAGGCCTAAGACCACACGGTGTACCTTTCAAGTAGAGGTAAAGTAGCCCTCCCTGCTTTGCAGTTTTAATGTAAGGTTCATTGTTAAAATTAAAATAAAAAAATGCAATTGCTTCTTGTTGTGTTGTATGTCGGCGAGACGGTGAGTCCATGAGCCATATTTTTCTTTATTGCCCCTTTTCTTCAGCAATTTGGCATCACATTCTTAATAAATTGGGAGAAATGCACCATAGGTCTCTAAACTCTTGAAGTACTATCAAAATGGTACCTGAACTTTGAAACAGATCAAAGTGATACCTGAACTCTTGATTTAGTATCAAAATGATACCTAAGGCATATTCCGTTAGAATATTCCGTTATTTTCTGTTTTTCTTTCAAAAATCCTTTTTATTTAGCGTTTTGACGGAGTGTAGTGGGCCCATGAATTTGTTTATCTGACATACTTCATATATGTAATTTATCCTCTGTACTCAAGGGTAAGCAGTTAATTTTAATCATTACAGTATTTCTTCACAGCGTTTAATTTATTTAGAAAATATTAGTATCACCGAAAGAGAAATAAAATATAAAAAGGCAAAATTAAAAATCCTAAAAGACTTTAGAGAAAGACTTCCTAGAAGTAGACCAGGCTATTGGGATATAGTTTCTAGGTTTACTCAAGGCATTCGTATAGCAGAAAGACAAATCGCAGAACTTAAACAACTTCTGCAACAAGAACCTCTTGAAATTTTGAGCCGCGATTAGAAACCGTTGGTTAGATCCGCCTCAGTTGGTATCAGAGCCTGTTTTGCTCAAAAACAGGTAAAGTAAAGGCTTATGCCACAAAGTTGGCTCCTCTTAACAAATAAAAGAGAGCCAAAGCAGCAAAAAAAATTATCAAGCTTATTGCATAGAAAAAGAAAAGGAAAAGTGGAACTTGTGTTTTCACACAAGATATATCCAAGAAAACCAATACTCCATTGAATACGCTTGTAGAGTCCTAAACACTCTATACGACGAGCATATTCATCTCCAGAAAGAAATAGGAATAGAAGAACTTGACCCCTCTAGGCCAAGTATAGTCGAATTTCTAGACCATATATCTAGAGATAAGACTACTGAGAAAGTAAAAGAACAACTCGAGAGATTTAATCTCAGAGTAACTCAGCTAGAAGAAATTCAAACAAAGATATCAAGACTTGAAATCAAGCTTGACTATCTTAAAGAAAAACAATATCTTGTAGATATTGAGAAGAAATTAGTAAGAACTGAAAATCTTGCAAATAGTATTCATCAACAAGCAGTTGATCTAAAAAGTACACAAGAAAATCTAAAGAAACTTTTAGAAACTCTTATATCCCGCATAGGATGAAACAAAGAGTTGAGCTAAAAGTAAAAAATGAGGACTTAAAAGCCATAAGCATTTATCTTCCAACACAAAAGCTTGCTGAAAACGTTGAACCAATAATTCATCAACAGAATTATAGCAATATATATCTTCAAGAAATAGGGAAAGATATTGAAGAACAGTTCCAAGAACTAACAATAAAATTTCTGGTGTACAGAAAAATATAGACAAAATGAAAGAAAATTCAATCGTGGAAAGAATCAACGAAGAAGCACTAGCAAAAACGGTAGCTAGTAAAATTATTATACCACAACCAAAGACAGAAAGTGGGTTCAATTTCCGTGAACCTAAACTATTAAAATGGAAAGAATCCAAAAGGGATATGAAGATGTTAAGTAGAGTCTTTAGCAAAAGACATACTGTACCAGCAGTACAGCTTGTAAATGCTCAAGAATTTGAGCATAACGAAATTGAATCTAGCGTGAGAGAAGCCTCAGAACCGAAATTTAGATTCAATGAGATTTACAAGAAAGGATCATTTATTATGGATTCTCACAGATTCAAGATGTTAGAACTAATAATACCAGCAACTGGTGGTGAAACAGACATCAGGTTAATTACTTCTAGAGAAGTAAGTGAAGCATTTCAAAGCAAATATACTTATATGCACATTGGTGCAGTCCAAATTTCCATAAAACTCTTAGCAAGAGATGGTATAGACTGTTCGGTCTTGTGTATTCTGCAAGACGACAGAATAACAGATTTCAAGAAGAGTCTGTTAGGAACAGTAGAAGCCTCACTCTGCAACCAGGTTGCATATTTCAATGTCTTCCCAAACTTCACCACTCATCTGAAAGACGCAGCATACTGCCTAAGACTGAGAATCAAAACAGATGGGATTGCCATGAAACAAGGCATGATGGAACTTGCCGTTGACTATAGGATCTATTACAAGCTAATGAGCTCTAATGTAACACCAAATACTAGATTTGTCAACAGCCCTGGTCTTACCACATCTGTCCTTACCAATCCTAGAAATAATACTCAGCAAAAGCACATCACCAAATGGGATGAAGTAACATTCCCTAGAGAATGGAACTTAGCACCTCCTGAGAGGCAGATACAAAGCTCTAATGCTTCTATCTACGAAGATACTGGAGGAAAAATCAGTCTCCAGTTCCATAGGCATTCTTTTGCCAACTATGAGCAAGCAAGTACTTCAGGATCAATTCCTGAAGAATCTTTTGAGGAAGAAGAAGACTTAAAAAGACCTATAAGAATGCTTAGAGCAGAAGGGTTAAAAGAACTCTATAAGCAAGCAGAAACTTGTGAAACCTTAGAAAGGTTAGAAGAGATAGTTAAGAAAATTTCTTTAGTCCAAACTAAAAGAAAAATTCTACCTTACCAAGCTGCAGAGGCAGAAGCAAGCACCATGGATGCTGAAGCAAGTACCATGGATGCAGAAGCAAGCACTAGCCAGCCACCTTTGGCAGGAAACACTATCATCAATAACATTACGAATAATCCTACCAAAATCATTAGAGAAGAAAAAATCAAACTCCCTACAGGACAGCCTCCCACAGGAAAGATTGGAGAAAGAAGCTCCCAAAAGTATATTCCCACAGAACCACACTGGGGACAAGCAATCTCTGAAAGAGGAGTTTATCTAGACCTCGATAAAGTAGGAGATAAAAGAAAAACCATAGATAACTGGGTAGCCAGTTTAAAGCTAACCCAAGCCCTGGTTTTATCCAAATTCCACTATAAAGAAGCACACGCTTACTATGAAGCAACCTTAACAGGAATAGTCCAGAAATTGTACAATTCCTTTAAGAGAAGTAGTAGTTGGGCAGATTGGGAAGCAAAATTAGCCAAGACAAATGATCCAATGGACTTCGCTATCCCTATACGCACAATTTTGTGGAGATATAACGGGACATAGTGAACAGACCAAAGAAAGAGCTAAAGCAAACATCCAGAAATTAAGCATCTGCAATATGAGGTATTTTGAAGAATACACAAATGAGTTCCAAAATTACTATTGCACGATAGGAGATTTGGAAAACATAGATCTTATCAGAACATATTACAGAAAATTACCAGAACCCTGGAATAATGCTGTAGCACAGTCTCTTGAAGAAAATCCTTTAGAATATTTTTCTATAGGAGGAATAGCAGAAAGGGTAAGAGACCTGTTAAGAAAACAGTGTACAGAAAATCAAAAGTCGAAAACTGCTAAGAAACAACTCAGAGGAGTTGAAAATATGTGCCCTAAAATCCTAGACACACCAACCCAATGGGGTTGTCATCAGTACAATGAAAGAAAAAATAGGAGCAGGTTTAGGAACAAGAAATATAATAAATTTACTTCTAAAAAGAAGTATAAGTTCAGGAAGAGCTCTGAACAAGATAAAGAAAAAAGATCTCCTAGAAAGAGATTTTTTAAGAAAAGAAACCCAAACCCGAAGAGAAATACTTCTAGAGACACAAAGCCCTGTAGATGTTGACTTTGCAAAGCTGAAGGTCATTATGCAAACGAGTGCCCTAAAAGGGATAAAAGATCTTCTAAAGCCCTTCTAGCAGAGTACAATGAAGCCGTAGAGTACGCAAACATTAAAGGGTTTGAAGTAGCCTATTCTGATGAAGAGAATGAATCTGTATATTCTCTTGCAGATACATCAGAAAGTGATACGGAAAGCACCTCAACTAGCTCTGAAGGAGAAAGTGAATATAAATATCGCCCTATATTCATGTTAATCCAAAATTGGCATCAGAAAACTACTGATAGTATCAGTCAGTTTACTCCAAGGCCTGGAGCTTTCACTTGTGACTATTGCAAGTGTGAAGATAGTAATACAGTACCCATGTACTGTAAAGAAACAGGAGAAACCTATCATAAAGAATGTTTCATAGCAGAAGTAAGGAGAAAAACAAAAGACCTGAAGTACATACACTAGTAAATCAAGAATATGATATATTCCTTGATCAAACCCAAAAACAAGATCTTGAGAAAAACCTCGAGAAGATGAAGTTAGAAACTTCAAAAATTATAAAAAAAGAACCTAGCCCCTCCATAGCAGTACCTGAAAGTAACCCAAAAGAGGTAGAACCTGAGCCTCTACAAGAAGAAGAAAGAACTATAAATCCTTTTATAGAATTCACTAGAAAGGAAGAAACAATCCAACCAGTAAAACATGTTCAGACGAGTATATATAGCAATTATATTACTATATGTCTGAAATTTCCCAACTATAAGAAATACCATCTACATGCTTTTGTAGACACTGGTTCAGGATATAGCCTAGCAAAGAAACAGTTATTCCTGAAGAATATTGGGAAAAGTCTGATAGAGAAGCCACTGGAATTGGAATGGGAGAAAAGGCGTTTACAATGAGTTATATAGCCAGAAACGTCAAGATTTCGATAGGCGGAGGAACCTTTACGTTCCAAAGAATTTGGCAGAGTGAAGCCCAAGGGTCCGATATGCTGATAGGAAATGATTTCCTACTTCAGCAAAGAATAATACAAACCATCGAAATGATCAGGATTGAGAAGAATCATAAGTTCTACTGGGAATCCAGATTACTACATGCAGTCAGCATTGCAAGTAAAGGATTCACAGAGCAATATCAGAAATCGCGAGCCAAGCGTGGTGATCATAAACCACCTTTTGAACCGGTTATACAACTGGTATTAGCTTTGCAAGAACATCAAGAAATTGTGCAAAACGAAGCAACGACTTCGGAAGAATCAGAATCAGAGGAAGAACCTCAAGATTCAGACAGCTCGGATGGTGAAGAAGAATTCATCCGAGAACACAATCTAAAAGTATACATTAATAAAATAGAGCAAAAGAAAATCCCAAATCTCGTTGAGATAGAAAATCTGTTGAAACCTATAATCAGCGAAGATCCTCAACTATATTGGGAAAGAGACCCGGTATATTGTCAGCTAAAAATGCATGATGCCAATGCAATATGCCATGTCAAAACTATACCCCATTATAGAGATGAAGATCGGAAAGAAATGGAAAGCCAAATCCAAGAATTGCTTGAAAAGAAATTAATTAGACCCTCAGATAGCCCTCATCATGCTCCAACATTTTTGGTTAGAAATCATGCAGAGCAATTAAGAGGAAAAGCAAGAATGGTCATAGACTATAGGGATGTTAACAAGAAAACTGTCAAAGACGGTTATCAGATTGCTCAAGTAAGAGTCTTGATAAACAGACTAAAAGGAGCAAAGATATTTTCAAAGTTCGATGCAAAATCAGGCTTTTGGCAAGTAAGAATGCACCAGGATTCCATAGCCTTAACAGCCTTTGGAACTCCTCAAGGACATTATGAATGGCTTGTAATGTCGTTCGGACTTAAGCAAGCTCCATCTATCTTCCAAAGAAAGATGGATAACATATTTAAGCCATACTCAGATTTCTGTATAGTTTATATTGATGACATTCTTGTCTTCTCTAAAACTATGAATGAACATCTTAAGCATCTTGAGCAAATTTGCAAGCTCATAGTTCAAAAAGGAATCATCCTTGGACAAAAGAAAATTCATCTTATAAAAGGAGAAATTGACTTCTTTGGCATACACGTCAAGGACGGAGAAATTCGTCTTCAAGAGCATATAGTAAAGAAAATAAGCCAATTCCCTGACAGTATCCCAGATGCAAAGTCTCTACAGAGATTTTTGGGAGTTGTCAACTTTGCGAGAGATTTTATTCCTCAAGTGAATGGCCTCACTGCTCTTCTCTCTCCAAAGACAAGCACTAAGAAAAAATGGTCATTTACAACGGATGATAGCAACACCGTTAAGAAAATTAAAGAACTCACAAAAAACCTTCCCCCTTTGCAGTTACCTGAAGAAGGTGACCTGATCATTTTGCAAACAGATGCAAATGATTATTATTGGACAGGAGTAGTTTTAGCAACAACACCTAATACAAATCAAGAAAAGATCTGTAAATTCCTGTCAGGAAAATTTAATCCAGCAGAATTAAATTATTCCACAGGAGATAAAGAAGTTTTAGCCCTAATTAACTTTATTAAAGGAGCTGAAGCCTTTTTAGGAAATAAGTTTCTGGTCAGAACAGATAATAAGAGAGTGAAAAACTTTAAGAACTATAAGCTTACAGATGCAGCTGATAGAGGAAGAGTTCTTAGATGGCAGATGTTTTTAGCTCAATATGAATATGATGTTGAAATGATTGCAGGAAACAAGAATTATCTGTCTGACGCTCTCACAAGAGAAATGGCAATGTTCGAAAGAGATGAAGGCCGTAACCCAAGAAACAGAAGGCCCGAACCAGAACCAGAAATCGAAGAAAGAAGAAGGCCCAATTTCGGAACAAGAGCTAGGCCCGAAAACAAAGGATCAAAGGATAAAACCCTACTACAGAGATACAGAGATGGAGACAAGACTGTTGGACCATTACATGATGGACCAGGCTACCAATATCTGGTATCCTACTCTCTTGCTGGATCCAGTAGTGCCCCTGAAAAAATCCAGCCTGACCCAACAAAAGAAAATAATCCAGAAGATAAGCAATCTTCCAATGCAGAAGAAGAAACTGTAAATGAATATTTACAGCATCCCAGAGCTACAGTCACAACATACTGGTTACAAAAAAGACAGCCTTACAAGTCAAGAACCACTGACAGGATAGCATCCTTCAGGTTACCAGCAGTAAAAGGTCTGAGAAAAATCTTTAATCATCCCATGAGAATTTATGAAAGGCCAGTATTCAGAACTAGCAGAAATTTGCAGTTCAACCAGAGAATTATCATGGATAATATTTTAGCAGCATCTCGAGAGAACAATGAAGCACTTGTTCTACAAGCCCTAGAAACTCTAGCTGAGGAATTCTGCAGCTATGAGCTAGAAAAGGAACAGCAGCTCAAGGAGCAGCTGGATATTCAATACCTTGAGAATCCTGAAAGTGCTAAAGTCCCACTTTTAGCCCTATCTGAGTCAGAATGGTTCAATTTCCATAATCTCTTAGGAGATTCCAAGAACCGAAAAGCTCTTCCATCAACCTTGTTAGTAGTGGCAGGTCCTTACTATGGAAGATATTTGGTTGATGTTCAAGCAGAACATCCACAAAAGAACAAGTTGTGGTTAATCGAGAATGGCTTTGCTCATAATCTTTGGACAAAAACCAACGAAGACCTAGAAGGTCTCCCTGAAGCAATTTATCAAGCAGTCAAGAATATTAGACCAGATGGTTGTATTCTAAGATTAAAGTTCATATCAACCCCTCCTGAATGGACTAGAGAAGAAGGCAGAAAGAGTTATATTTCTCCTTATCACTATGTCAGAATTATCCAGAGTTGTGCCTCTCAAGCGCACAAATGGTCATCAAGCAATGGAAGACCTAATCAGAGCATCCCTTGGATGAAAGCAATGGCTATAATTCGTATTCAGAACCTGATCCAAAAAGATGATGACGCTACCCTTTTGGCCAAAGGAGAAAAGATCATAGTAGCTAGTTATAACCATCCTCATCCAGAGCACTGTGATTTGTACAAGGCCTTAGAAAGGCGAGAAGTTGATGGTACGTTAGCAACTACCACATGGATAGAAAAATTAGAGCAAGAGCAAGAATTCAAAGATCCATATGATTCTGATATAGAATCCAAAGTTGAAGAAAATGACGACTCAGGAGCCTCTTTTGCTGACGAAGCGCTACACAACATCAATAATATGATGGAGTATTAGCTGCCGACGCATCAAGACAAGGTGCTGACGCATCAAGACAAATAACTTTAGGTGAGTGGAATCCAGATAGTGGAAGCCAGCTCAATTGTAAGATAAGTGTGGAAAATAAAGTTGCTGCCGACGCTTACGGACAAGCTACTTTAGGAAAAGTTGGTGCCAGCTGTTAAGATAAGGATTCCTCTTGTCTGCCTTTCTTAATGGAATTCAATTCTGTTTTGAAATCCGAAGGCTATATAAGGAGTCTCAGAGCTCAAGAGAAGGCATTCGAAAAAACAAGGAAGAAAGGAGTAGTCTGAAGCTTGAAGGCTTGTGAGAAGTTTGTGAGCATTTTGTGAGTGTTTTAGTATAGTAAAATAAGAGTGAATAGTGAGAGAGTGATTTCTTGCTAAGTCATCTGGTGTGGAGTGCTTTATTTTACAAGTAAGTTTGTTTTTTTAATTTCAGCATGAGTAGCTAAACAGCTTTTAGCTGTTTACCCAAGAGTGAGGCTCTGGGTTATGTATATGTAAGTATGCTTTGGTAAATAAACTTCAGTTGGTGTCCCATATCCGTCGTAGTTTAAAATTCTGTATTTATTTAGATTTCTCAAACCCCAGGTGGAGGACTACCTCCTAGGAGTGGTATTTGAGATAGAATTATTTGTTATTTTCATGCTTTCTACTTAACTAGAACTTAAGAATTCTTATTTATCTGTTTTACTAGAAATTAAGGAACTTTTCAAAACTAAGACAACAGTGATTCCGCCAGAACAGTAGCCGTTAAGACAGATGGTCGTTAGGTGAAATTGGCATGATGAAGGTTAGATCTTAGAGTTGATAGGGAATTATGATCTAGTAAACAAATAGCTAATGGATAATTAAGTTTTAGCAAAAAGTAGAAAAAAAAATAAATAAATAAAATCTGTTAAGTAGGATGGAAAAGTTGCTCTGGGTACCACTTTGAGAAGAAGATAAGAGTCCAGGCACCACAATGATACACTTAAAAGTTTGGGCATTATAGTGATAGTACCCAAACACTCTAGACCCTATTGGTGAATTTAACTCTAATAAATTTGGTCACACTAGATTTCCTAATTAAATCAATTCCTGAAGCTTTAGAGATATAGTGCTCAATTAAAGGAGTTGTGGTCAGCTTGTTGTGTTTCGGTTTTGTGGTTCATTTGAGGTTCTAGAAATAAAACCAGTTTGATTGTCAGGTAATTAATGTTAATCAAGCTTGCACCTTGATCTCTGGTCATATTATCTCTTCTAGCAAACTTTCTACTGGGTGCATGCATAATTCAACATCCAACCTGGTGTTTTTGAAGAGAATTGGGGTTCATTGCAGGCCTCTCCGAGTGCCACAGATAGTTGAGGTTAATTGGCATGCTCCCCCTTATGGTTGTATAAAGCTTAATACAGATGGGGTTTGAAAGAGTAGCTATGGTGGGGTGTTTCGTGATTATAAAGGCCAGGTGGTCAAGGACGGAGCTAGTGTTAGATATTAGTTTGGGCTAATCATTCCAACCTGATATTACACTAGGCTCATACAGTCAAGTGAAGTCTAAACTACTATCCCTATATGATTAGACAAATTAGAGGAAGCTCCCCGGGCTAGAGAATTATGATTACCCCCAACTATCATCTGACCCTGTTTGTCTCTAGAGATGTGAGATTTATTGAAAACACTCCATATATATATGGGCATGATCTAGAGAGGATGTCTTCAAACTTGAGTTATAGTACGGATTTTCATTTTGACCCACTTTTAGATCGAATTTTCTCATCTCCACTGTCTAGTATCTAGATAATATTGTGTAGATCATCGCTGCAAAATTTCAGCCAATTTGGTAATCGTTAAGGCCCTCAACTCGGAAAACAAATGACGAACTGAATTTTGTCAATCTTGAACCGTTCATTTTTATTACAGAGAAACGTAACTTTGAGGGCCTTAACAATTACCAAATTGGCTGAAATTTTGCAGAGATGATCTACACAATATTATCTAGATACTGGATGGTGGAGATAAGAAAATTCGAACGAAAAGTGGGTCAAAAATGAAAATCCGCACTATTAGCAAGTTTGAGGATGTCCTCTCTAGATCCTGCCTATATATATATATATATATATATATATATATATAGATATATATATATATATAGATAGTTCCTATTCAGAGCGGGATTCCGCTTTGAAATTTAAGAGCGGGGTTCCTTATTTGACCGACTTTCCGATTTCTACATCTCAACCGTTCAGTAAATATGTATATGTGTGTAGATCACTTCTGCAAAGTTTCATCAAATTTGATAATCGTTTAAACATTCATAGTCGTGATTAACACAAATGGTTCATACTGAACAGATTCAATTTGTTCATTGATTTTTTATCGGTTTGATACTTTAACAACCACTAAATAAGCTGAAAATTTGTAAAGATGATCTACACGCATATACCTAAATACTAAAAGGTGAAGATGTAGAAATGAAAATGGGTCAAATAAGGAGCTCCGCTCTTAAATTTCATAGCGGAGCCCCGCTCTGGATATGGACTGTGTATATATATATATATATATATATATATATATATATATATATATCAATGTTCTAAAAATCCCCGCCTAGCTCCGCCTAGGCGCCGCCCAGGCTGTAGGCGGAGCTCGGCCGCCCGGATTTCATGCTACAGGCGTTCACCAGGCGGCAAGCCGCCCAGGCGGGTCAAGGCGGGTCAAGGAGCGCAAGGCGGGTCAAGGCGGCAAGGCGGGCGGGTCGGGCCGAGGCGCTGGGCTGGGCTGGACTCTGGGCCGGGTCGGGTTAGTCTGAACTCGAAAAAAAAAACCTAAAAACCAAACCTAATTTCTTGATTTTCTTCTGTACTCTCACTCTCTCAGTTTCTCCTCTCCTTCGCCTCCTCCCGATTCTTAGGTTTGCAAGTTATTTTGGTTATATTTGCTATGTTGAGACTTGAGACTATTGCTATGTTGAATTGCTATGTTGATTGCTATGTTTAATTGCTATGTTGAGACTTTAGACTATTGCTATGTTGAGACAATGAGACTTGAGAGTTGAGACTATTTGCAATGTTTGTAAATTTATAGGTTGGGTTGTTTGTTTTTAGAGAAATGTTATGCTAAATTTTTCCAAATTATTCATATTAAACTATTTTTAAATTTAATATTTATTAAATAAATGTGAAAAATGTAAATCGCCTAGTCCCCGCCTAGTCCGTCCAGGCTCTAGGCTATGGGTCGCCGCCCGCCTAGCGCCTAGCGCCTAGCACCTAGCGCCTTTTAGAACCTTGATATATATATATATATATATATATATATATATATATATAACTTTCGCTCTGAAATTAACCTGCGAATTTTCTTTTTTGATACACTTCGGAAATATTTTCATATCCCCACCGTTCAGATGTGAGAACCTAATGTATATATCATTTATGTAAAATTTCATCTAACTTGATAATAGTTTGACATGTCGTTATAGTGATTTACACGAACAATTTTGGGTTAAACAAATTCGGTTTGTTCATTCATTTAATATAGTTTCGATACTTTAACGGTAACCAAATTAGATGAAAATTTGCGTCAATGATCTATACAATAGGTTCAAATTTCTGAACTGTGGAGATGTGAAAATATAACTGAAAAATGTGTCAAAAAAAAAAACTTCGCACGTTAATTTTCATAGCGAAAGTTCGCTCTAGATATGAATATATATATATAACGGTTCTCAGGTGCGGACGTCCGCATACACTGTTTACGGGGCGGATGTGGCGTATCCGGCGACGGGGCTTTGCTCGCCTCATCCTGGCGACCCGTCTGTGCCGGCCCGAGCTCCATCGCCGGCCGGCAGCCGGCTGTAATCTGCAAAAATGCAGAAAAATGAACAGTACTTGTCATTTTTCTGCATTTTTTCATATTCCGGCTGGCACAGACGGGGTCGCAGGGATGGAGCGAGTAAGGCCCGGTAGCCGGATACGCCAAATCCGCACCAGCGGACGTCCATAGCAGAGACGGACTATATATATATATATATATATATATATATATATATTAGAAGAAGAATTTTATTTAAAGAAATTAACGAAATTACATAAAACAAGGAATCTCTGTGGTAGAATTATCATCCTCACACTCTCCCTGACCCTCAAACTTATTTACAGGACTGTCGTTACCAACACAGACATGAGTTAAGAATGCCACATCCTGAACCAATCCTTACACCCATCCCATGTGCCACCTTATTGGCTTCTCTACGGGACACAGAGGAAGGAAGGTACATTCACCTTCTCATGTCCCATCTACTCGGTACTGTATTGATTCGATAATTTGCATTTTGCATAGACAAAGCTCATAGACAAGAGGTTGCAAACCAGAGTTGTACCCCAAAAGGTTGCACAGATCATAGAGAGAATAATGAAAAGAACATTGATCGAGAAACAAGGAGATCGATAATGCATTTTGTGCTGAAAATATTTGTCATGAATACAAATCCCCTTAATTCCAGTGAAATTAACGAGTACCAATAGATGAAAATCTCAAAAGAAAATACTTGTGTCCATACCAGTATGTATGTGTGCATCCATACTCTCTCTTATTTGCATATCTTAGGCAATGTTATCAACGATTTTAACCGTTCAAAAGTTGAATTAATCAACAAATATCATCTTTGTAAAAATTCGGAATAAACCAAAATCGTTTGTTCATTCGATTATATTCGATTGCATCAAACAAATGAACAGTTCTAGTGAAAGTTGAGAGTGGTGAACACATCATAAGTGTTTTTAACCAAAATCGTTTGCTCATTCGTTTGTATTCGATTTCAAAAGGGAATATTTTTAGAACTAATTGATAATTGAAACTTTACTCACGAGTGGTGAAGAGATAAATGACCTATTTTGATCTTTATATAAAACCGTTCATTTTACCGAACACATCATAAGTGTTTTTAACGAACCTAACAAATGTATTAAATATTTTACCAAATATTTTACTGATTATTTTTATAATTGGTTAATTTAACAACAGATTATAATAAATAAAAGTACAACAACATAGCAACTTGTTGACAATGAAACGTACATAACCTACCACTTTAAAAGAAACATGAAACTCATGAAATATAACATAGAATTATTAGAATACAGCTGGTAGCAGGTAATTATCTGGAATTGAGAGTCACAAATATAAATCTCACGACCTTTATGAGCTAAGTGATCAAAGTGGGAAGAAAAAAAAGAGAGGCGAAAGATAAATGAAGTAGGAAGGTAAAAAGCATAATTAAGATGCATAAAAACCAAGTACACGTAGAACGTTTGGCCTTGATAACGCATGCATACTAGTGATACGTGCTCAGTATGGCAGCTGCCTGGTGTTGCACAACCTTCCAGGCCATGAGTATGTGCTTTTCCTTGGTCAGAGTTGCACCAATTGCGCACCGCAGCACATACATGCCTCCAACCACAGCATGAGTCATGTATAAATTACCTGATGTATTGATCGCCTCCAGTAGCTTGGAGTTGAGCTCGTTAATCATAGAATTTCCATCATCATCAGTTGGATCTTTGCTAATTGCCGATGGAGAAATCCTAAAACAGACCATGGCGAAGTTCCTAGGTACAATAACCTCAAACCATTTGTTCTCTCGCACAAGCCTTTCAAAGACCTCGGCCATTTTCACATGGCTTCTGAGATAGTTTCTGAGATTAGCTACCCCATAGCTTCTTAGCACGAGCCATAATTTCAATGCGCGGAACCTTCGGCTTAGTGCTATTTGCCAGTCTTTGTAGTCCACCACTTGCTTTGAATCACTGGCTTTGTTCCTTAAATACTCTGGATTCGTTGACAAGGAATCGACTAATGCAGTTGGGTTCTTAACCCAAAGGCAGCAACAATCTAGACTTGTGAAGAACCATTTGTGTGCATTGAAAGTGAATGAGTTTGCACCCTCAACGCCTTCAATGAAATGCCGAAACTCCGGACAAATGCAGACACTTCCTGCGTATGCTGCATCGACATGAACCCAAATGTCGTAATCTTTTGCTACGTCACACAGTCCCCCCAATGGATCAATAGAAGTGGTTGCAGTTGTTCCTATCGTGGCACATAGAAAAAAAGGAACTAGCCCTTTGTCTATGTCAGAACAAATTGTCAGTCTAAGCAGCTCAGGTGATAGTGAAAATTCTGCGGATTGTGTAGTTTTGATGGCCCTGAAATTGCTTGGATGGATTCCAACAATCTGGGACGCTTTTCTTAGAGCACTATGAGTTTGATCTGACCCATATACAACTAACCTTCCAATTGTGTCTGTACCAATTCGGCTCAGCATTTGGTCTCTAGCAGCAGCCATGGTGCAAACAATGGCCTCACAAGTAGTACCTTGTAACACACCACCACCGTTGCCAGAGAAAAGGAAAGACTTGGGAAGTTGAAGCATTTCTCCAAGCCAATCCATGACTATGCTTTCTAGCTCAGTTGCAGCAGGCGAGGACATCCAGTTGAATCCAACTACATTGAATCCGGTGCAAAGCATTTCGCCAAGAAACCCTGCGATGCTACAACTTGAAGGAAAGTAAGCAAAGTAGCTAGGGCTTTGCCAATGTGTTATACCAGGAACAATATGATCTCGCACATCTTGAAGGATGGTTTCAATCGGCTCAGGGTTGTATGGCGCAGACTCCGGCAAGAGGTTTTTGAGATAACCTGGTTGAACTTGGCTTAGAACTGGGTGCTTCTCAATGTTCTTGTAATAGTCTGCAATAAAATCTATCATCATGTGGCCTTGTCTCTTGAATTCTTCGGGATCAAGAGGGTTGACCATGGGGGGATCAGAGAATGTTTCTTCTGGACCATGGTGGAAGTTGAGGCTCCCCATTTTGATAGGTACTAAACACAACTACGTACAAGAGATGATAACAAAGAATGGAATACAAAGCTTGGTATTGTTGTTGAGACACTGAGAGGGTATATATATTAACAAACTACAAAAAAGTGCATGACAATAATTTGTTTAACAAATAAATCACATACATATTTAATTGAACAAATCAGGACAAAAATTTACAAATAAATACTATGTGCATAACAAGCTGCCACATGTTATTAACTAATTTACTCTTTTGTCCTTAATATTTACACGCATGCATTTAGTCCTAATTGCTGCTACTGTCTATTACAAAATTAGCTGCTACTGTCTATCACAAAACTAGCTGCTACTGTCTATTACAAATCTAACTGCTATTGTCTATTGCAAAACTAGCTGTTACTGTATATTGTAAATCTAGCTGCTACTGTCTATTGCAAAGCTAGCTGCTACTGTCTATTACAAAATTAGCTGCTACTGTCTATTGCAAATCTAACTGTACTGTTGATCGTGAATGTAGCTGCTACTGTCTATTGCAAAGTTAACTGCTACTATCTATTGCAAAGTTAGCTACTACTGTCTGTTGCAAATCTAACTGCTACTGTTGATCGTGAATGTAGCTGCTATTGTTGATAGTAAATGTAACTGCTACTGCCGACAATATAGCTGCTACTATCAATTAGGAAGTCGTTGCTACTGTTGATTGGGAAATTCTGCTACTGCTGACTATATAGCTGCTACTGTCGATTGGGAAGTCGTTGCTACTGTTGAATGTGAAGATTCTGCTACTGCTGATTGGGGAGACGTTGCTACTACTGACTAGGAAGTTACTGCTAGTCTGCTACTGTCGTTTGGGAAGTGGCATGGCTGCTACTAGCGACTGCGACTGAGAAGTTTTTGATACTATTGTTTCCATCCCTGCTACTGCTACTGTTACTATTTATATATGTCTTTAGTCACCTTCTTACAACTTTACCAATCATAAGGCTTCTACTGTGGATAGATAAGCTAACTGTTACTGTGGATAGAGAAACTAGTTGCTACTGTCGATAGAGAAACTAAATACTACTGTCGATAGATAAACTATATGCTACTGCCGATAGATTGACTAGATGCTACTGTTGACCATGAACTTAGATGTCGTTGCCGACCTTAAAAATTACTGCTACTGTCAGCCCTGAAGCAAGCTGCTACTGTCAACTCTATTAACCTGCTACTGTGCCTCGTGGTGGTTGAAATTCGAAATTTCAAAGTTTCTCAAAATATATGCAACATTGTACTCAAATGAAAGCCCATAAGATAAAGAATAATTTTGTACTCTGAATCTTCTCTAAATTGTCAACGGCTTGGCCGGAAAATTTAAAATTGTCGGAAATAATTTAAAAATGAGGAGAGAGAAACTTGTCACTTAGTATAGTGGCAGCATTGTAATTTTAGCAAAATCAGTGGTATTTTAGGCATTCCAGCCTCAATTATTCAATCAATTTTTGGTCTATTTGATTTTGGGTCAGATTTATGTCCTTTTTTGTTTAAAAATTATTAAAAGTGAGTTATTTGTGTTTATAAATTTGGTCGGGTGCTATTGTGTAATTTACTATATATATATATATACACACACTGATCGAAGTGTACTCTCATGTAATAGCTAAACTAGTACATGCTAAATCGATGCAAATGTGATTGGTCGATCAAATTAGTTCTTCAACTACTTTGGAAGCTGAGCAATTAAGAAGAACCTATATGGAGCAGGAAGCGGTTGAGGAGGAAGCGGTTGAGGAGGGGAAATCACCTTCATCATTCAATGAAGGAATATGACCCGATTGCCCATCATTTTTTTCATGGATGAGTTAGACTCGTTTGGGGGACATATGCTTAAAATGGATGAAAAAGACTCTTTAACATTGCTTGAAAAGGTATAATCGTTTTGAAAAATGCTAATTTAGTGTTATACCAAATATCAATACTAAATGATGTGGCAATTACCAAGTTGATGTCTTTGTACTATGAGAGTGATGATATGGAATTAATCCAAATTTTTATCTTACAAAAAAAATATGAAAATACCTACAATGATAAGATTTGTGATGATAAGCATTATTTTTCAATCAAAGAAAAGAAAAGAAAAGAAAAGGGAAATTTACCCTAATATCTTCTTTCCTGGCCTTTGAGCACCATTCCCATTTCCATGATGAATAAATTGAAAGACTTCGACATTACCAGGCCCACGAACTATTTAGGAATGGGCTTATGACATGGGCGCGGGGAATCAGCAGGGTTTCTCCGAATTTGGCACGCAAGTCGCATTGTGAGAATCACCTTCATCATTTAATGAAGGAATATGACTCGTGTGGCGTGGGTTGATCTACAAATTAGAGGTGAGGTGCATGTGTGAATGTGTGATGGAACTTTAATTGTGATTTAATTTACAAATGGGGTTCTAGTCTCACTTCTAAATTCACTAATTACTATATATCTCTTTCAATTTTTGTAAAATTTTATTTTCTATTTTACCCTTTAACTAAACAAAAACAGTCGACAGTAAAAACTATCACAAAAGAAGAGGTTGTTCTCCCTTCCTTACCTTTTCGTCAACCAAATAAATACTCATTGATGCTACATCTCCTCGTAGTGAGGTACTCTTTATTATTGCAAGCTTTCGATCAAATTAAAGAACCCGAGTCCAGTTTTATTTTCAGCTTTTTCTTCCATGTTATTTTCATATATGAACATGTTATTCAAACGGTAAAGTCCCGAAAGAGTCGTAATTATTGAGGCTCTAACTATAAAGCAGTTGAATAATGAGAGGATATGTTGAGAGGGAGAAAGGAGAAACCCTTGAATGGAACATGAAATAAAAAAAATTAACTGGATGTTTTGTTAGAGGGTAAAACATGAAATAAATTTTAACCAAAAATTCAAAATTACTTCGCGGAATTTGAGTGTTGGAAGGTAATTACATATCGTTTTCTCTCTTCTTTTCAGCTAGGGTTCGAAGACGAACAAATCTTCCAAATCAATGATAGTCAATTGGCTGCTTGTTCTCCTTTTCTTTACTGAGGACTAGTATGTCGACCGACGCTTACAAACACACAGAATTTAATGGATCAGAATTTGGGTGCCCTGTGGTGGACCATGGCTTGGGATCTTGTGGTGGCAGATTGCGGTTGCCGTTGGAGGTTGCGCGCCGCTCTTTGCTACGGTGACTGGGCCTAGGCCTTTATGGTTAAACATCGGGTTGTCACTCTGGTGTGGGCCTCATTTTTAGATCGAAGGTAGACTCAACTTACGTGGATGTTACAATTTTAATTCCAAATATGCATGGGTTTTGGACTCTTGATAAATTTGCTAAAAATGGTCTTAAAATGTGGATGTACTTTTGATCGTTAGTTTGCAGTTATAATTTTTAGTAGTCATAAGGTGCAATTTTTATTGACGGCCTTATCGGGCATTTTACTCTTTTTACCGTTCACTGAGTAATAAAATTAGTTGACATCTTGTATAAAAATATATATATAAAAAAATGAAAATAAAAATTAATAGAGGTATACATAGCTAATTGGGAGATGCAAATGAACCACCTATGTGATAAAAGCTCAAATCTTACTTTCCATCCTTTTATATCTCTTCTCAATGGATGCAACTGTATTACAATTACAATGAGTGATGTTTAGCTTATCCACATTTTCAAATAAACAAATATGACTATTGATGCCTTAGCTAAATGCAGCATTAGCCATGATCTTAGATCCATCTACTTTGATGACCCTCCTATTCATGCTGCTCAATATTTTTGTGATGACTCTTTGTTGTTACCGAAGATAGGAGAGCTGGTTCTTGTTTTGACTCTTACGCCTCGTTTGTTTCGCGAAAAGTAAGTCTCAGGAAAGGAAAGTTGTCTTCTTTTGGTCGAGTGACTTCGTTCCTGGTCTTCCTGTTCCCTTCGCTTCCCGCCTCAAAGGCCCAAGTACTTTTTTTGTTTGATCAAATGATTGATTTCCTTTCCTGCGTTTGGGATACTACAAGAAACGAAAACGCTTTTCTGATACAAGGAAAAATAGGAAGGAAAATGGTTCCTCCCAAAATCCAATAGAATCACTTTCCCACCTCATTTTCTTATATTTCTTACTCACAACTATTATTTTATTACTGTTGTAGGAGAAATAGATGATAGTAAACTCTGTGTCTTTATTCATTGATAAGGAGGCCTTTATATAGGCATTACATCAAGTATCCCTGGCATATAGGGATTCCCTATCTAATAGAGTATCTAGACTACTAGTCTTATTGGGACAAGACACACCACGGAAGTTACGGAATTAACCTTCTTTGAACACTCCCCCTTGTGTCGCGTCCTCAATGGTGCATGAACTGTTGCCTCGTTAAAACCTTTGCCAGCAAACAAAAACCTCTTGGGCAAAAATAAAAGCATGGTCTAAGGAAAAAGAGTACAACGCACCAACTACAAGTATGTGAGACATGCATAACTAGACTCCCCCTGAAGTCTAGACGAGAACTCCCCCTGATAGTCAGTCAGTCTTTGAGTTCGGATAAGCGACACATACCAATGCGCTTTACATGTTTCATAAATGTAGATTTGGGTAGAGACTTGGTGAATAGATCAGCTGCATTATCTTCTGAGCTGACTTGCTTCACTTGGATATTCAAAGTCTCTTGCTGCTGCTGATTGTAGAAGAACTTAGGCGAAATGTGTTTAGTATTGTCACCCTTAATGTATCCCAACTTCATCTGCTCAATGCATGCTGCATTATCTTCAAATATGCAAGTTGGTCCCATCGTAGTAGACTCAAGTCCACTAGACTCTCGAATGTGAGATATAACTGAGCAAAGCCAAATACATTCTTTGACTGCTTCATGTAGTGCAATAATCTCAGCATGGTTCGAGGAGGTAGCAACAAGGGTTTGCTTGGATGATCTCCAAGATATCGCCGTATTCCCAATGGTAAAAACATAACCGGTTTGGGAACGTCCTTTGTGTGGATCTGACAAATATCCAGCATCAGCAAATCCTACCATCACATCATTTGGTGTATCTGAGTAGGAGGGGGTATCGCCAAAGCCGTATCGGGACCACGACTTTGCATCCTCGGGTCCGGATATGTTGGCCGATATGGCTACAGGATGGCGGATGGATGAGCCAAAGCCAGTCTTGGCGGATATGATTGGCGGATGGCGATCCGAGCCACGGTTTGTGCTGTTGGATGCAAGAGATCGACTAGGTGTCGAATCCTGATGAGTGTATCGATAGTACAAGCCCATGTCAAGGGTTCCTTTAAGGTATCGAAAGATGTTCTTAATTCCAACCCAATGACGTTGTGTTGGCGCAGAGCTAAATCTAGCTAACAAATTCACTGAGAAAGCAATGTCTGGTCTAGTACACTGAGCTAGATATAACAAAGCTCCAATTGCACTAAGATATGGATATTCAGCTCCCAAGACCTCTTCATCATCTTCTTTCGGACGAAAGGGATCTTTGTTGATATCCAGACTTCTAACGACCATGGGAGTGCCTGTAGGATGCATAACTTTGTCCATGTTAAATCGCCTGAGTATCTTTCGGACATATGCAGATTGGTGTATAAAGATTCCACCACTTCGGTGCTCTAGTTCTAAGCCTAGGCAAAACCGAGTCCTTCCCAGATCTTTCATCTCGAATTCGGATTTCAAATAGCTAGCGGTCTCATTGATCTCATTTAGAGTTCCAATGATGTTCATATCGTCAACATAGACGGCTATAATGGCAAATCCTGAACTTGTTCTCTTTATGAACACACAAGGGCACAACTCATCATTCTTGTATCATTTCCCAATCAAGTAATCACTTAACCGTGTGTACCACATCCTACCAGATTGTCGGAGTCCATATAGAGATCGTCTCAACCTGATAGCAAATGAACTTCGTGGTTTTTGCTCACTTGACTTGGGTAACGAAAGTCCTTCTGGCACTTTCATGTACATCTCCGTATCTAGATCCCCATAAAGATACGCAGTTACAACATCCATAAGCTGCATATTGAGTCTCTCTGAGACTACCAAACTTATTAAGTATCGGAAGGTAATAGTATCCATGACAGGAGAATACGTCTCCTCATAATCAATTCCAGGGCGTTGAGAAAAACCTTGCGCCACGAGTCGAGCTTTATATCGCTGGACTTCGCCATTCTCATTGCGCTTTCTGACAAAGACCCATTTATGTCCAACAGGCTTCACGTTCGGCGGTGTAGGCACAACCGGTCCGAATACTTGCCTTTTTCTTTAGAGAGTCTAGTTCAGCCTGGATTGCTTCTTCCCACTTCGGCCAATCCGCCTTACGTTGACATTCATCAACAGTGCGGGGTTCCATATCGTCGTCGTCAATGACTTCTTGAGCAACGGCGTAGGCGAATGCATCATCGATATACATGGAATTCATTTCCATAAGATTGTGCATGCATAAGTAGTTTAGTGAGATTTCCTTGTTCTCCAACATCAACGGTGAGTCTGAGGCGTCCCCCAGATGATTCAGAGTTGATTCTTGGACATAGGTATAGTCGGAGACAATCTCGTGTGACGGCGTCACAGTATCGATGATGAACGGATCGCTTTGTGCCTGGACACATGCCCTCTTTCTAGGTACATTGTCCTTGGAACCGATTGGTCTCCCCCTCTTTCTAGGAGGATCCGAAGTCGACGCCGGCCCTCCACTTGGAGGTGCCGAGCCTAGGCTGCCAATGGCACCTAGGGCTGCGGGTCCGAGACCGGCGGCGCGTGCTCGCGCATGGCGAGGAATGTTTAGCCTTGCAGGTACATTCGCAGCAGGTATGGTTGATCTTGTCACTTTCGCAATATCAGTAAAGGAGTCGGGCATCGTATCCGCCACCTTTTGTAGTTCCAATATGCGTTGTATTTCGGTCTCACACTGAGACGTACGGGGATCATAATGAGACATAGTGGGAGAGAACCACGTCAATTCCTGACGTTCACTAGGGACGGATGCGGCCCCATCTCCCCCTAACGGCGGGAAGGATGTCTCATCAAAGTGACAATTTGCAAATCTTACAGTAAACAGATCACCTGTCATAGGTTCTATATAGCGGACAATTGTTGGTGCTTCATATCCAACATAAATAGCTAATCGTCGTTGTGGACCCATCTTGGTACGCAGTGGAGGCGTGATAGGCACATATACGGTACAACCAAAAGTACGCAGATGCGAAATATCAGGCTCGTAACCAGTTACCAACTGGTACGCACTAAATGGTTGGCTATCTGTGGGTCGTAGACGAATAAGCATAGCTGCATGTAATATTGCATATCCCCATGCCGAAACTGGAAAGTTTGTGGCCATGACAAGAGACCTAGCTACAAGCTGTAGTCTCTTGATAGCGGCTTCTGCAAGACCGTTCTGAGAATGAACGTGGGGTACGGGATGTTCAACTTCAATCCCAACTGACATGCAATAGTCATCAAAACACTTTGAGGTAAACTCTCCAGCATTATCCAGTCGGATTGACTTAATCGGATTGTCCGGGTGGTGAGCCCGAAGCTTAATGATCTGAGCTAGGAGTTTAGCAAATGCAGCATTCCTCGTGGACAACAACGCTACGTGTGACCAACGTGTTGATGCATCAACCAAAACCATGAAATATCTAAATGGTCCGCATTCTGGTGTTATAGGTCCACAAATATCACCTTGTATTCGTTGTAGAAACGGAATATTATGTTTATTATCAATAGAAAAAGATGGTCTTGCTTGAAGTTTTGCTAGTGAACAAGCTTTGCAAAACGAACGATGAGCATTAGACATCGCTACAGAAGCATGAGAAGCAGGAGGAGGCCGAACCTCTCCTTGGAGCCGAGAGGTGGCTATCGACGGCATGGCGGCCGAACCGAGGCCGAGGCGCCCTCTGTGCTTTTGTGATCGGAAAAATGGATGACCGTGGGAGCATTTCAAAATACGGATCATCAGATCACGACCCGGATGACCGAGTCTATCATGCCAAAGCTTATAAGCATCAGAATCACATAATATAACAACATGAGATTCGTTGGCTCGAATGGTTGTGAAATACATGCCATTTCGAACTCGCTTACACTTCTCCACAATGCGAGTGCGCATAGATTGAGTGGAGGTGATCAACAGATATTCAGTTCCATCTTCAACATAAGTGTTGAGGTGATAGTCGTTGTCACGCACATCCTTGAAAGCTAGCAAGGTTCTTGGCGCCTTAGGCGCATATATGGCGTCCTCTACCCGAATTTCAGTGCCATTTGGCAATAAGAATTGAGCAGTGCCACGACCCTTAATTACGGGTCCAGTTCCTGTCATCGTAGATAACGATGATTCTCTTGGCGTAAAATCCGAAAACAATTGCCGATTCCTCAGAATCGTGTGAGTTGTTGCACAATCCAACAGACACTCAATCTCGCCTTGATACATCTACAAAAACAATGTAAATTGAATCAATAGTCTACTTTAGACTTTGGCGAACACTTTAAAGTAAGTGTACTGAAGCAATATATCATCACAAAATGAAGTGCATTAAGGCCAATAACATAGCCATGGCAACGACATAACTTGAGAGAAAGAGATAAGCCTCATTTTAATCACCGAGTACCAACATTGAGAGTTAACATAGCCTAAGTCAGAGATTGAGATCGGACACCGTCGTAGGTGGCGTGGCCGAGCCAAGGCAAAGGCCGGGGCCAAGACAAAACCAAAGCTGTGGTAAGGCCGAAGCTACCCTGAGGCCGAGCCGGAGCAAGGCGAGTGGTGAGGGTCGGTCAGGCATTAAGGCAATGCGATGCGACGGTTGAGCTAAATCCGAAGCATGGCGAGTCCGAAGACACGTCGTTGCCGAGCCATTGATGCAAAAGTTGCATTTGTTCGATAGGCTATCGATTGTTGGTTTCAAAAAACCAGATTCGGTGCTGAGCCAAGCTGGCGAGTGGCCATGGCGAGTGATGCCTAGCGAGTCGCGGCCAAGCGCTTAGTGGCATTGGCGAGCGAGGCTCGGCGAGTCTCGGCCAAGCGGTTGAGTGGCCATGGCGAGTGAGGCCTGGCGGATCACGGCCAAGTTGGCAGATCGCGGATCGCGGATCTCGGCCAAGTTGGCGGATCACGGATCGCGGATCGCGGATCGCGGATCGCGGATCGCGGATCGCGGGTCGCGGGTCTGGGTCGCGGGTCGCGGATCGCGGGTCGCGGATCGCGGATCGCGGTTCTTGGATCGCGGATCTCGGATCGCGGATCTCTCGTTTTGTCTTTGTGATCTTTTTCGGATATGAGTTAACATCACCAGAATTGTGGTGAACTCAAAATAATTATGCCATTGAGAATTGGACGCATTGAACCAATTTTGCTTTCAGGGATGTAAAAATCTCAAATCATTCGTAGAATAAGAGAGATTTTATTGATGACAACTCAAAAGTACATCAAGGTTGTTCTAAATAGAACGACTTATCGAACAAAGTCGTGATTTATTGACTATATTATGTCAAAATAACAATCAAAATCAAACTTGAACATGTATCCCATGACCTAAGTCAAATACTTATTCATAATCCGGAGTATCATACTCCTGAGTCCTACGTTTCTTGGTAGGTTGGAAGTCATCGATGGCGAAGTTCGTATCTTCCTCATCGTATTCTTCTTCCTCAAAGTCTCCTACATAGTGTGTTTCTTGTTCTATGTATTGTTTGTGTTTCTTGTAAGCGGCTTGAATATCTCTACTTGCTGTGCAATCGCGTTGAAGATGATTCTTAGAGCCACATTTGAAGCAAGGAGCCGAAACATTGTTCGGCGTATGGCCACCACGCCTGGGACTGGAACCAAAACTGTTCCTCCCTCTGGGAGCGGCGGCGCCGCCACCATCCCTTGTCCAAGAAAGCTGTCGGCCACGGCCGACGCCTCTTCTCCCTCCTCGTCCGCCACGTGTTGCCCTTGGCGTACGTGGTGGTGGTGCTTGACGTTCATGAGGTTGATGCTTTTGCTTAAAAGCTTTACCACGGGCTTGATGAGATTCCGCAATGAATTTCGGTCCTCGAGGCCTCTTATTGGTGGTAAGAATCAACTCATGGTACCTCTCCTTTCTTTGAAGCACATTCATCAAATCACTGAAGGTTTTGATAGTGCCTTTCTCACGGAGATCGCGGTACTGATGCGACAACATGGACGCAGATTCTGGGAACGTCGTGAAAGTCTTCTCCATCATATCATCATCGGTCTTTTCGACCCCACAAAAGCTCAAATCAGATTGCAAGTTTAGCATAGTCTGATGATATTCCTGGACGGAATCAAAATCCAATAAGCGGATTTGCTCCCAATCAGACATGAGGTCTGGGAGTTGTGCGTCATGCACATTGTCGAAGCGGTCCTTGAGGATATCCCATAGCTCTTTGGGATCGGTTTTCCTCAGGTATTGCTTCTTGAGCGTTGGATGGATATGGCGTCTGAGAAACATCAGGGCTTGTGCTTTCTGTTCAGGAGAAGCGTGTAAGCTTTCATCCTCAGGAGGGTTGATGGTGGCGGTAAATCTTTTACTAATGAAAGTGTTCTCAACATCTGAGACCCACCTCTTGTATTCCTTGCCTTGGACATCCAAGATGTCAAATTCTGGACGCTGAGTGTCAGCCATCTACAGAACACAAACAGGGAGACGTTAGTATATTTGAATACTAATCAAGTTTGATTGTTCTTTTAGAACAGTGCCAAGATATATCATGGTCACATAAATCGATGCTTAGCGTGACTTCAAGTCACAATCGATATATTCCCTTTGTTTTCTTTTAAAAAAAGAATACGTTATGGTTCACAGTGACATCACAGTCACAAGCATAACGGTGGCCGGTAACATCACAGTTACCCCAATAAACGTTGGCACCGGGGTGACTAAATCCCCGTATGCCGTCCCGAGAAGCGATAGAATCGGGATGAGGTAGCAGGGACACGGAAAGGTCCCGGAAGAAAACAAAACCCAACTATTGAAATTTCAGAAGCGGGAACGTTTATAAAATATTTACCTCTTCAAGAGAAGCTTGATCAAACGAAACTTGACTCTTGGGGAAGCTTGTTTTCTTCGATTCTTCTTGATTTCTTCTTAGCAACGAATAAGGCTTCGCGGACCGCTTGCTTGGCTTGCGAGCAATTTTGAATCTTCGGGTATGCGTGCAAGTTATGGCACGCAAGGGGGGGGGGGGGGGGGGGGGGGGGCAGGCGGGCAGCGCAGGTGCTGCTGAGAAGAGGCCGACGGTGCCGAAGGGAAGAATCGGCGGCCAACGGTAGGTTAGGGTTTTGAAAAAAAAAATCGGAAAATAGGGTTTTTAGGGCTATTAGACGAGAGGCTAGAGCAACGTGCTGATAACGTGTTGTAGGAGAAATAGATGATAGTAAACTCTGTGTCTTTATTCATTGATAAGGAGGCCTTTATATAGGCATTACATCAAGTATCCCTGGCATATAGGGATTCCCTATCTAATAGAGTATCTAGAGTACTAGTCTTATTGGGACAAGACACACCACGGAAGTTACGGAATTAACCTTCCTTGAACAATTACATTAATTACATATCTTTTTACAACTTCCCTGTTAACTTTCTTTATGTTACCAAAACAGAAAAGATAAAGGCTAAAATGTCAACTCAATTACGAAGAACTACTTGCTCCAGCTTCTTGTTTTCACGCAACAGACTCGATCTCTCCAAAGATGAATCTCCAACTCGGTAGAAACGCATGAAGCTTGCATTTGTGGCGCAATACCCTTTATCATTTGTTTACGCAACTCCCAGGTCGTGATAGATCATAGTTGACTCTCATAAACAACCCAACACCTTCGGAGCAGTTTCCAATTTGGGCGAACTCGTACCGTTGAAGTCCTAGATAATGTTATATTTAATTAGTTGCATAAGCTAATCACCTAATCCTAGATTGTTCATGTATATATTAAATCAATTGACCCCCATGTTTGGTTCTAACTTGTAAGAATGAGAGGGACTTTTCCATTAAACATATACAATTCCACCCGAAAATGGCTGCTGCTGTCAAATTGATGCCAGCAAAGACTTAATTGGTTCGCAGGAGAGCCCTAGTTGTTGGTTCATGTCTGCAATTGGAAAGCAGAGGTTCATCACTCAACCTTGATCTTCATGTGTTAATACGATTCCCAACAAGTCCATCAGAGCTTGGAAGAGGCATGTTGGGGTTAATGGACGCGGAAACTAAGTTCACTGCTGACCTTTCGGCTATACCAAAAGGATCAAAGATGGAGATAGTTCCCATGCATTTTAAAAACCAAGAGGAAGATTATTCGACAAATTCAATGTCTCTCATCAATGTCGCACTGTTCAATAATCAACGAACTAAACGATAAAAACTCATAAAAAGACAACGTCATATTTTAGAAATATTGCAACATAAAATAGTTATTTAGATTACATTAAGTAAAAAAAAAAAAACACACAAAACTTGATATTATGAAACCTAATTATGATATTTCGGAATGAATTCAAAGCGACAAAACGAAAGTACGACCAAATCAAGAGTTCTTAACTTTGCGATTAACATTTGATTACGATTCTAAAATGGAAAAAAAGACTTGGCTATACAACTATCGAATGGCATTGATGAAAGCCAAAGAGATTGATATACAACTATGCAATGGCATCGACATATTTCTCAGCATGAGAAAAAGAGACAATTCGAGAGTACAACGGACTTTATTTCATCTAAAAAGAAAAAGAAAACCCCCCATCTAAACGAATTCCCCCACTTTGCTTCCGAGTGGAAGATAACAATGATACAAGACTAATAATGTACATATTACTGTGGATGTAGCTAGTTCCACCCTTCAAAATATCAGCAGAGAATTCTTGACATCATAGTTCATCTTCTCCAGATTCGGCTGCACGGCAAACTGGATCATCGGCGGCGGTCCGCACGCCAACGCAAGAGAATCGTCCAATCCATCGGGAACATGCTCCCTCAGTATAGTCTCCGTTATGAATCCCACGCTGTATTCCCAGCCTTCCTTACCATTCTCCACCACATACCATACATGGAACCTCTCATGCTCCTTAGCCCAACTATCAAGCTCTTCTCTCAACAAGATGTCCTCCTCAGTTCGATTTGCATACACGATGTGCATTTCGGTTTCGTCCTCCGGATCTTTCAGGATAGCTTGCGCTACTTGGTAAATGGGTGTGATCCCCGTCCCTCCGGCAATCATGGCGAGCTTCTTTGCAAACTTGGGTTTACCGTGTACCAAAAAGTTACCTCTACCATTGTACTCTATGTGACCTAAAGGACCCTTCACGTCAAGAGCCGCTCCGATTGGGAGAGAGTCCAAATACTGTGACATGAGACCACCATTAGGGAACCGAGGGTGCACATTCTTAAAGTAGACCTTGACCACCAGCTCAAAATACCCGATTTCATCAATCGAGCTGGTTGGTGTGTAAGCCCTCATGCAGAGCTTGCCATCAATTGTAGCACACAAGAATATGTGCTTACCCACCGGTAACCCTAGAGCTTGGTCTTCTGAAGGCAATGCAAATCTGAATACCCTCACGTCATGTGAAATCGACGTCTTTTTCACAAGCTTACACGGAATTTTCTCACGTGGATTGAGCGCGACGGTTTTTAGTGTAACTTCTTTAATAGGGGCCAAAAAATTCGTGAGTGACGACATAGAATCCATAGTTGATGTTCTTGGCAACCCATGGACGGTATTATTAGGGGAGTTTGAATCGGAGGTGTAACCTGCGGTACCAATCACCTCTCCTATTCTATACTCCTCCAGCATTTGCTTGGCCTTATCAGAATGGATTGCTTCAAATTCCTCTGTGCAATCTGTTCCAGCATTGATCAAAATGCTATCAGCACCGCCGGGATGGTTGTTGACGAATCTAGTGCAGTCGTAGACGTGACCGTGGACAACAATCCATGTAGACTGAGGGGTGTTGTGCCTCTTGACTTCGGACATTGAGTAAACCTTGCTTGAAGTATTCATGAAGGGTTGAGACACACTCTTCTTTAGGGTTGCGGTGGATTCAATCTCCAAATGTTTCTCCTTTGCCATCCACCCGCCGGATTGGTTTCCGGGTTTGGTTGGATGCTCAAATACTATTCCAATCTCTCCTCTGTGTGGCAACACATTTATTTTCACTCGGAACCAACAGTTGTTCATCATTCCCTGCACGTTTGAACCACATCTAATTAGGAAAGAGACTCAAAGGTCCACATCTAGCTACAAGTCCAATTAGTTGAAAAATGTGGTACTATTTGGACAATAATAGAAGAGTTTAAAGGTCCGATATATGTTTGTTTTTTAAGGGGTCAGCAATTACAGCCATATATGAAAACAACTGGCTAAGTTCCATTCCTGCCAACAAATTAATTAATCAAATATTATTAATTCTTGGACGATTAAAATAGGAAAGGGATTCCAAGGCTTAAGGATCCAGGGTTGAAGGCACCAATGGGTGACTAATATTTGTAATTAACTACTAAGATGATGCTTTCCAATTATAAAACAGAGATAATGACGGTTCCCATCATAAATTGCCAAGTTGTTGTATAAACTAAACAACTTGGAAAGGGCACGAACGACAACAAGAACTACCACATGACAAGAAAGAAGGAGCCAATTAACGCACGTAATTAAAAAATCTTACCATGACATTCCAGTTGAGTTTTTCGGGCTGAGTGTTGTGAGTTTCGTCCCAAGCCCTCACCGCAATCTCTTTGGCGACGAGTAAGTTGAGCACTTCGACCTCGAGTGACCAGAAGCACCAGCACCAGTATTTGCCATACTTGTTCGGCTTCTCTTGGTGGTCCACAGTGCAGACTTGCCATGTCTCCCCACCGTCCAAAGTCACCTCTACTCGTGTAACCTTCTTTCCTCCTCCTGTAAAAACGCAGCACTCATTTATAAGTCATAATGCATAAGCTGAAAACTTGTAATCACATTCACCCTACACATATCTTAACATTACTTTGATCCAACGTAACGTCAGCTAAGCTAATTAAGGTCGTGAATTCAACTCACCTATTATGCAAATAAAAATCACAGTCGTGATATTTTGTGAGTTTCGTATTAACAGAGTCGTCAGTGATGGTGACCACCCTATGAATGTTGTTTTCATGAGAATAATCATCGTACACCCTATTTTACGAATACATCCTATCTTACATTGCATCTAGCTACGTGTTTCAATGGATTCCATCTAAAAGATTAAATTTGATATATAATTGATCGAGCAAACAAAAGAAAATAAAGAGATAGATTATCGTCGGTGGCTACATACTCACCGGAATATGCATAGCCTTTCAACATGTATGGCCTCGTCCACGAGTTTATCGACAATATTTCCTCATGAGACGGTGTTGTAATAACAGAATTTATGTTCAGCTCGTTGATTATGTGCTCCGGCTTGTACCACCATGCTGCACAGTAACAATATCAATATCAGCTCCATTACTCCACGTAAATAGTAAATAGTGTGATCGAGTGTGACTAGATAAATACTTTACCTTCAGCGTTGGCTCGCTCAGCGTCGACATGAGAGGGAAGGACCCTGTTGTCTTTGTAATGATAATAACAGTCCGACTCTTTCGTCGTCACGACGATGCGTTTGAGCCATTTAACCATCCGGCCACCGATAAATCCGGGTATAATAACCCGAACCGGAAACCCGTGATCCGGGGCTAAACGCTCGCCGTTTTGCATGTAAGCGAGAATGATGTCACGGCTCTCGTCCATGGCGATCTCCTTCCTTATACTAGTGCCGTATTTGGAGCCACCGCCACCCGGCAGGTCCTCGGCACCTTCGAAGCAGACGTTGAGGGCCCCACCGTTGCGACTGTAGACGCCGCAGCGCTTGAGGACATCACGGAGGCGGACGCCGCGCCAAACGGAGGTGGAGACGCCGGCGGCGCCCCAGTTGAAGCCGATGGTCTGCTTGACCATGTTCTGCTCCTTGCGGCGGTTTCCCGCGCAAACGAGGGTGACGGGGAACTCGCGGGCGCGGAACTCGGAGACGAGCTGGTCCATGGTGAACCGGGTGGGCCGCTTCACGAGGCCGGTGACATCGACGCTCCAGTCGTGCCACGTGGCCTTGGGGACGACACCGTGGTTGCGGACGTAGTGGAGTGGGACCGGGGTGATGAAGCCGTGGTGCATAAGCCGGCTCAGCGGCGCCTCCGAGTTGAAGGGGTGTTTCCCTGTGAGGCGGACCATGCTGGGGTTGCGCTCCACCCAGTTGTCCGAGGTGGCCTCATCTCTGGGGTCCAAGATCGACGGCTCAAGTTCGTTGTTGCCTCTACGCACCAAGTCCATGTACTCCTCGTTAACGTCTTCCTCGTCGCTAGAATACTCATCCTCATCCACCAAGGGCGAGATTTTGGGGACCTCTTGAAAGTGGCGGTTGGGGCTCGACTTGAATGAGGAGCGGACGACGCCGTTTAGGGCGGGCTCGATGTGGGGGAACTGGCGGTTCTGGACTGAGGCAGCCATAGTTGTTGCCTTGCCTTGTTGGGTTCAGGTTTTCTTTTGTGTTGAAAATGGGAAGATTCTCTCTTCTTTTCCCTCTTTTTTTTTTCTGTACTAAAAAGAGAGAACAAGGGAGAGAGTCTTTTTGGGATCTCTGAAAATGAGAGAAGGGGCAACGAAGACTTATATAGGCCCCCGGCTGGCTGGGTGAGCACGTGTCACACAGGGTTAGGGTCCCACGGGGTTTTAAGAAGCGAACCGGTTGGGTTTGGATTGGGGTTAATTAGTGATGTCGGCGGCAGGACTGCCGGGTCTGGCTACACATGGGAGCTCAACGGCACGTCGATGGCTCATTCCTTACTGCCTTATTTAGCTACGATGGAAGCGCGATGAAATACGTGGTTATACACGTATTTGTTTACACACACTCTCTCTGTCTTCTACATATACGTGTAGGTATAGAATATTTCCTGCATTTGTTTTCTTTTTCTTTTTCCCCAATTTAGCCCGGCAGTTTTTATTATGCGGAGTTTTAAATACACTCTTCAAATCACTTAATGCACATACATACTCAATACACCACCTATTTAAATTCTAAATCTAATATTTTTACTAAATACACAACTCAAACTACATAAAATATCCCTAGACTAAAAAATCATGAGGTACCCTATTATTTGATTAGACAATACTATTGTTTCTATATGAATCTGTAGACTCACTAATACCTAGTGGGCCTTGGATCAGTCTTCTCCTGCTAAAATTCTACTAACTAGGAATGACTGGTTTGGGCCGGTCGGTTCCACTCTGATGCTTAAGTCAGTACAATAGAAAATAGTTATAAGTGATAACATAAAATGCTTAAGCTTGGGATTTGTCAATTACCATTTAATGAAGATGGTTTGGTCAATATATGGGTTCTAAGCTGATGGAGCTGAGCCTATCTTTCGATGTGGAACTAAGATTCCTTATGCGTAACTTAATCCTCCTTTGGCCCTCTCGTTCTGGGTTTCTCCCACCGGCTGCTACCTTCCTGCAGGCCGGTGGGTGTCTTGTTCTTGGACCCCAGGTGCATGGGTTCTGGGTCCCGGTCATATTTTTTATATTTAATTACTTTTAATTTTCTTAATTATTACATATGTCTGTTTTAGTCATTTAATATATATACAAAATCGTATTTGAAATATATAATAATATGGTGTGTATTAGAGAAAGTCCAATAGTTTCCCCAAAAATTTCTCATTTTCTCTATAATTTTTTGTTCCAACTCCAACAGATTCCCTATTTTGAAGATTCTGACATTTGTAACACAATAATAAATATTCAACATTTATTGTAAATTGTAATTAATTACTATTTTTAAGTTATTCTATGATAATAAGTTATTTTTTTTTAATAAAATTCAAGCTATAGGGATGAATATATTCTCTCTCATTAATGATTACTTTTAGTTTTCTGTGTTAAATTAATTTTTTCATTAATTTTTCATTCTGCAAATTTTTCTTTCTCTCTCTACAAGTATAGGGATATGATGAATATATTATCTCTCATCCAAATCCTCATTTTAGGGAATGAGACTGAGAATCTGTTGGAGCCCAAAATCCTTAAAATTAAGTAAAATCTATATTATAAGGACTCTATTGGACTTGCTCTTAAGTGGTTGAGGAGTGTATATAAAATATTTCTGCGAAGAAAAAAAAATATACTAAATTTGAAAATGAAGTTGAAATTCAATAAATTTGTTTTACAGCGGTGAGTGGATCATAATCGATTAATTGAAAACTACATTGACAAACCTAACCGGCGGAGTAAGATATTATGTGAAGTTTTTGTAATCGAATACATGAAATTGACTTTTTATTTGTAAGTAATCAATCTTATGTAGTATACTTTTTATTCTCTCTCATATTCCCAAGCAGTTATAGTAATTTAAGCATGTTTATAGATCTTCAAAGACAAGCAATGATGAATCGAATGTTGGATTTTCATTGCTCGAGTTTGCAAAATAGTACGTAAGTTGCAAAATAGTACGTAAGTATTGGTGTTGATTAAACTTGGTGCTTGAGCTACTCCCACTTGTTCCAATTGGTAGTTTGCAAAAAAAAAAAATCATAAAAGATTATGTTCTTAATTGCTATCAAACTGTGAATTTTCTAACTCTAAGCTTCCGAAATTTGCCAACGTTTTTATCTTATGTTCAAAGTAAACTGATGTTTGGTCAGATATCTTAAACAAATTAATTTATCTTAACCTATTAAGGTGGTAAAATGGTTGAAATAGAACTAAGAAGGGCAAATTGAGACTATATACATCATAGCAAATTGATAGTTATATAATGTGGAATAATTCAATTTCCAATAGGAATTAAAGAAAGCCATATATCATTTTCAGTTTCTTTAGATGCAGGATGTATAGTACAATGAAAGTAAGCATTGACACCTGCATATATGCATCTGGGAAGTACGTGCAAGCAAGCTCATTGGTGTCTCGCTCTATGAACATTTTCTAATAACGTAGTTTATTACGTAGTGTACGTTCAGTACACCTATATTTTTTAATTAACACAAAAAAAATAAAACAAATTAAGGATATAGAAAATTGCAAATGGCCGGTCTAATGATTAGCAGGCATTCATTCATTATATATATGCATACTGCATGCATTACCCTGTATATATGATGAAACTATGTACGGATATCGATCACCCAGCAATGCAAGCTACCTAATGGAGTTTGAAAATCAAAAGCTTTCATCGATCTATCTAACTATCAGTTAATCAGTATATATTTGTATCTAAATAGATATCTAACGCTGTGTCAACGATTGGTTTTTAACAAATTGTACGTGTCCTTGGGAATTTGGTTTTCACATATATATAGTCTATAATCAGCAATAGAAACTCGTTTTGATTTTTGCATAAACTTGAGCTGTAGAGCCACAGAGGGGTTCTGCGATGCCTATGTTAAAAGAAGTATCTCGCTTACTCTGGAAATATAAAATCTTAAAGCAATGTTATGTAGCTCATATTTTAAGAACCCACATAGAACCCATTTTATGTGTTAGTTCATGTGACATATCAACTTTATTTAATGAAATACACCGATTGAGTGGTGTAGCTCATATTTTAGGAACCTATATAGAACCATTTTATGTGTTAGTTTATGTGGCATATCAACTTCATTTAATGAAATACACCGATTGAGTGGTGTATATACCACATAGGTTGACACATAAGGTGTGTTCAATATAAGTTCATAAAATGTGGGTTACTTAACATTATTCAAATCTTATACGTACGTACACATGATGCTTTCGAACGACTATGAATGCATTGTCGCATCGATGAGTTGGATATCAAACTCTTAATTCTTCTATTATTCACAATGGCAACATGTATACCCGATCAAAGTTCATGACAATGTGTTAAAACTTGAATATACATTTGCATTGGACCAAAATAAAAAATTTGCAGCTACTACAACAGAACAACTTACAGAATAAAAGAAACGGATAGAACGAGGACTTTTGATTAAACAAAATATCGATATCAGTGATATATGTTTCCTTCAATATCTCCCTTAAAAAGCTGGCCATAAATATCTGCCTTCACTAAAAAAAGGGGAGTACTTCATACTGCAGGTTTAAGATGACAGTGACTGTATATACTAATACCTATGATGATTAGAAGACAAGAACTTGAAAGAATTATTAAACTCTTTGTAATTAATTCCTCTCATTTGGTAAATGTGTTCAGTATATAATTCAATTACGAGCTAGGGCTTTCGAGGTGTTCACTCATCTACTGTATGATCGGGATCTGTGGAGCGATGAGCGTCATCTACTCTTTCCTATATATCTTCAGTTTCAGAGATTGTATGGTGCTGTTTCATCATGGCATATCGCAGCAGAAGTACACGTACCATGCAAACAATACTGTTACGTATAAACTACAGGGTTGGTGTTGTTGGACCTGAATATCGAGCAGAAATGGCAGCTCTAGGTGCATGGTAGGCAAATGCGTGTCTCAAAAAGCTCTAAACAAATGCAATTAGCTTATTTGATAGAGTGGATTAGAGAAAACAAGTGGACGATTCCAGATTAGTTGGATAAACAATTACTTAATCAGATCTTGCAGCAATAAAATACAACAGGTAAAAGTAAAAGGGATAGAGCAGAATAAGTCAAGTACTGGACGCAAGCAAATCAAGAAGCATATGAGGAAGCTAGAGCTGGGGACAGACAGAGTTTGATTAGGAGTTGTGCTATGAGAAGTGGCGAATGGAATGCCCCAATGGCCAATGAACTAAAACATGGGGGGCCTATTCTTTAGCCAGGCCATGGTTTATGAGCAGAGAAACCAAAGCTACCAGAATAGAAGGGTCACGAGCCACAACATCACAACTGGGGGCGGCTGATAGGAGACTGAGGGGGTTAGGGATGAAACTGGCCGTGTGCCCTTTGGTGAAGTCTTGGAGCCATTTTCTCTGTTTTTGGTGGCTTACCGTTCTCTGTTTGTCCATCTGACAAAAATGATCGAATATTGTCAAACATGATCCATTTTGGGTCCATGGTGGAGATGATCGAACTGGTCTTTAACTTATGGCTGACACCCTTTTACTATATATCGCCAGGAAGACGAATCTAGTACACTCACGACGTCTTAATGTGACTTCCTTTCTGGTTTCATTGGCCGTAGCTTGTGGTCGGATTTTTTTTCTAACTCAAAAGAGCAGTGCCACACAGAGTCGACCACACTTTTGTTCTTGCTGCGATTTCAGATTTTCTTGTGAGATGCTGTATAGCACCAAACCCTCGCCACCACGTACTTTTCTCACATACTGTTGGATTTTTTGTGAGAACGACTATAACTTTTCATTGAAACGACGTGTCGGTATCAAACCTCTAACACTAGCTAGGGTTTTCCTAGGCGGGTCATCTCTGTGTTTGCATTGTTAGAAGCTAGAGACTCCACGCTTTGCAAACCAAATGTATACGTGTGCTAGTTTTAGAGGGCTACTCTATATGTGGATCGGGTGTTGATTGAATCAAATTAGGAGTGGATTTTTTAGCACCGAAAAACCTAAAATCAGTTAAAATCGCACTGAACTGACATCGAAAAACTAAAATCAGTCGAAACCGATTAATTAGTTCTAAAAATTGCACCAAACCGAATAGATCAGTTTCGGTTTGCGATTTCGCTCATGTAGAAAACAGACCAAACCGAACCGAATCAAATCGATATATAGATATGTATATTTATATATTTAGTAATTAATATTTAATATAGTGTTAAGTGTACGTCATGTTTTTATTAGTTGGGAATTATATAAGATAGGCTTGTACACACATGATTATGGTCTCTAAGTGTCTAACATAATTCATCCTAGTCTCTAACTCATTTGATGTTATGTTTTGGTTAATATTTGTTTTGTTTCAAGAAATATAATTAATTTTTATTATTTAATTTATATTTAACCGTAACTTAATTGATTTTGTTTGTTATTTCTGACTTACTACTTTCTAATTTACTTATTATAATAAAATATGTATTTGATAAATATAAGTAATATGAAGTATTGAACGTGTAATTTATTACTTTATTTTCATTTTTTTTATTAATCAAGTATAAAAAGATATTATATGTAGTAGGTTACGTAACTGAAACTGAACCGAAACTAAATCGAATTGTAGGTTAACTAAAACAACGGTTTTAATATAATTTTTTCAATTTCAATTTTGAAAAACATAAAATCGAGTTCTTGATTTCAATTTTCGATTAATACTCAAAAACTAAACCGATAAAACCGAGTCCACCCCTAAATCAAACTATAGACTCAAATGATACATCTAATCTAATGGTGAATTAAAAAAACGTAAATATTCATGTAAGTGGTAACAACGTGTCAGAGTTGGGGACAAAAACAAAGTTCTGATTTTTCTTTTGCCTAGCATTATAGTCTCTACCTTGTCAAAGCCGTAGGAAGAGTTTCATTATTGTTGGGGAAATATCTAATGATCAATATGAGATTCACCATGAAAGTAGAAATAAACTAAAAGTCTAAAACTAAAGTAGAAATGGACGGGCAGCGGATTTTTGAATGTAAACTCAGTATTCACCGGAGAAATATTATGTTAATGTTGTGTGATCATGGTTTGTTGTTTAACATATATAAAAGCGATGTACTCAATTCAAACAAGTCCCAACTGTCTGGTTCAATCACTTCAATGGAGTGCGATATCGACCTACACTAGAGGTACTACCGCCACTAGTTGATTACTCCCCTATAGTGCAAGTGATTAAGTTGATAATAGTATTAGTGTTGATTACTCCCCTGCATTATGGACCTAATCGTCTAAATTCTGGTAACAAATGGGTTTGAAATGTTCTGCTCGTCCACCTAAGTGACTTCACCCGGTATTATTTGTGCCAGGAGTCCAGGACTAGTGGATTTTGCCGAAGGTAGAAATTATTGTATGCACGACTTGTATATACATGACGCAACTTCAATCATTTGTATATTTTGATCATCTACATTGGTTTGTGTATATACACGTCCGTACACTAAACACTATCATCATGATGAATTTCACTATCAGAGTAATTAGTGGTCAACCTTCCCTTATTAACATTTTACAAGAACTCATTTTCAAATACTTGTGCACGAACATGCATGTATTCCTCCAAAAACAGAAAATTCATTTTCAATTACAGTACTATCTTTAGAAAAATTATTTATATGCTAAAAACCGGCTATTTTGGTTAGTATAAATTTACTTTTAATGCTAATGCTAAAAGCCTAAACGAGCTTTTTAACATATTCTAAACCTTGCTGTAAGTCATTGCCATGGCATGGTAGACAGGATAGTAATTTGCCTCTTTGTTCTGAGACTCACGGATGCATGCCCTGGTAGCAAATATGAATCTTACTTAGAACTCCTTTCTTAAAAGAAATTAGAATTAGGATCAAAATTAAGAACATATTTTGGAAATATTGATTGGAATTAATTCCTGGTTAGTAAATTCAACAGAAATAGACAAGTATGATGCGTGGGATGATGAGTATGGAAGTTGTCAAACTGTCACAATAATATCAGCGTTACTCATGGATTTATTTGCAAAATCTGTTTGTGTTGCTCCCAGGAGTAACACTTGTCTCATCTCTGTCACAACAAAGGCAATCCATTCGATTCAATCATCTCAATGAGCCCAGAATCATGATAGAGAATAACATTGACATAAAAGTGAGGCCTAACAACAAGGAAGTCATCATCACTGTCTATGTTGAATCAGATTCCCTCTTACATCATCCCTTTAAGAAGATTAATCCCCACAGAATCTCCAGAAAGCCTCATCAGACTGCGACAACACATATCTATGATCGTCGGGCTCATCTTCTTGCTCATGCTCAAGAGCTAAGAAAAAATGCTAATTCTCAACAGTTGCAGCGGCCTAAGAATGGCTCAAAGCCTAAGCACAAGGTTAGCTTCATTTCATCTATTACCAGATATATTACAAGTATGTTCTCGTTTGATGCAACATTCTTAATATTAGTAGCTTGATTGACAGTTTAGCAACACAACATTATAGGATTTTCTAACAAGAGCAAAATAATCAACAAATTATCAAACTGAAAATGTGACATTACTGAGCAGCCAAGTAGAGTTAGGTTCACAACTCCAGTGAGGCTCCGGAGACCAAAGGGCGGCAGATTGAGGTATCAACGATTGGTACCAGAAGTTGACATACCGTGCAGTTCCAAATGGAACAGTTTCAGCAAGAGAAAGGCTACAGACTCAAAAAGGAATTCAAACATGATGGTCTGTTGTGTCGATCATTCTTCTTTCACTTTCTTTCTTTCTTGTTATGCATTTTATGCAATTTTGTTTTAATTTATATATGTTGTGTGTATGCAGAGGCAGTTGAGGTCTATGCTGAGAGGATTGTGGGACTGCAAGAAAGGGTCCCAAGTTGAACAGAAACATCAAGCTGATTGATCATCTGGCTTGTTCAATTTTGTTATTGTATTTGTCTATCAGATATGGATGTTGGTCATCCAGTTGATTAAGATGATAGTGAATATTAGCTTGGTATTGTTCTTTTCGCCCACTTATCCAGTTCTGTTTTTTACAGAAATAATTTCCGATCCATAATATCCTCAATGTCTGGAACTATTGTCACACATCAAATAGGTGCGCGTGTACGAGTAAGCATTGAACATCTTGCCGAGTCAAAACACTAACATGAGGAATAGATTTGCTGCCCTCTGCAAGTAATTTGTTAAATCAACCCCTTATTAGGACCAAGTGGTTGCAAAAGCATTTAGTCCTGTATTTGCAAAAGCACAGGCTAGTTATTTGGACTACGAGTCCTATATAAGGTGGATATGGTCTCCTACACCTCTCGATTCATAATCACCATTCAGCAGCAGCCCAAAACCAACAAAATTCATATGATATTGGATAAACAAAGTGAAATGAAAGCTGAATTCATTTCACTGTTCAAAGAGCAGCTAAGAGCAAATCATTGCCACATTTGAGAAAACTCAAGCATGGCAACACCCTAAAACATCCATGAACAATGCTCTGGTATTTGATTTCTCTATCAATCAGTAAACCTATAAGTCTATAACTAATCACAGTGTGGGGGCACCAGCCCACATAAGCAATGCTAATGATAAAAAAAAAGAAGGCTAGAGTCAACTGCCTCAGTTGACGATAAATAATGAAAAGGAATATCATTACAACAATGTGCAGCAATGAGATGAATACAGAAAAGACAGCAAAATGTAAAAGCAGACCAAGACTTCCCACCTTCTAGGTAACTGATATCACACATATCGTCCAGGTGCACGTTCTTCTCTGTTTCTACGCCGCCGCCTAGGCCTACCAAATATTACTCTGTTTCTTGGGAGACTGCGTCGAGGTGCAACAGAAGAAATTGAAGCCGCAGTACGCGAAAAATCATCATCCAACGAGTCATAGTCCCTTCGAAACCTCCGCTGTGAGAAAAGACCACCACTTAGACCAACAAATGACCCGAACCCCAAATCATCAATGTAGTCATCAAGTTCAGAATCGGAATCACTGTAACCATCATGGTTAGGCTCCAATACATAATCCCCAAGGACCACTGCCCCCGGTGTAGATGACATTATGGTGCTGATTACATCATTCCTCTCTCTTTCGCGCTCAAGCTTCTTCCACTTTTCTTGCAGTACAGGATCCACTGCCCGGGGACGTGCCAAGGGGTGCTTTGACTTGACATGTTTCTTGAGTTCTTTATATGTTCCAGAGAACGAGCACTTATCCTGCAGGCAAGTTCTCTTCTTGGCATTAAGATGTTTCCTAGCGCGTTCCACCACCGTGCAACCCTTAACCTCCCCCCGACAAAGTGGGCATAAAAGCTCTGGTTTCTCCCCCTTCTCAATGAGTTCCCCTTCATTTGAATTGATACCTAAATTTCCAACTGATCTATCCCATTCTTGCGAGTTCTGAATAGAAGATAACTTTGTGTAGGCTTTTTGGTATTGTTCAAGACAGTTGGAATAGCGATGGTCAGTAGCACACATATAAGGGCGACAACCCTTATCATAAGAGGAACAAAGGAGGAGAACTGCATTGTGAGGAGACTCCATACACACAGAACAGGTCACATCTTCCCATTCTTTCTTCTTTGATGCTTTGTCAGATTTCTTTTTTGCACGGACATCTTTCAGAGCCTTCAGCGCATATGGGGTCCTCTTTAAAGACTGGGAGTCAGATTTGCGCCGTAACTTGTTAACTTTGGCCATGAATCTTGACAAAAGAAGGTGAAGATCATTCTCAATCTTTTCATAGCAACAGTAAATCCTTAGCAACATTAACTAGGTTGTTTACTGTACATTCACATGTAACATGACATATGTACAAGTTAATGAAATATTTCTATGACTCAAGTAGCAACCATACAAGCAAGCAACAGTTCTGTCCCACTATAGGAAAAAGAGGAGATATTGCACTGAGAATTTCTGAACATTACATACAGTAGCATGTCTAAAGCAAACACGCTCAGTGGTTTTGTTTCTGCTACTAAGAACTATAGGACTTTTGATAACCACCTTAAAATCAAGTCTATTTCACATAGTTAATCAAACTTGTACAGCTCATATAGTAAATAGAGTGTAATGATATTGAAAGGTAAAAGATACATTATACAGACCATTGAAAATTGAGCAATGTATGCATTAATTATTTGCAAAGTTGATAAAATAAATAAATTTATCAGTTACTATTTTCTAGAAGAAGAAAAAAAGTCAGTGCTTCAACAATCAAAAACCAAATGCAGAAAGACTTGTACACAAAACGAATCCCAGTAAATAGAGTCCCCTACTAACAAACTAGCAGAAAGAACAGTGGATACCTGATAGATAGGATTAAGCATAGATACTCCAGGTAAACTATTATACACCCAAATCACATACAATAAAGGAGGAGAACAATTTTCATTTGCAATGAATTAAGTCAAATTCCGATGTTAAATTACAGTGTGATGTAAAAAAAAAAAATGGTCGAGGCACCAAATTCCAGTTAAAATTTTTGGCCATAGGCGAAACTTAAAAAGCTTAGGCAGAGCCAAGATGAAGTCAAAGCCAGCCCTTGAGCATAAACAGATAATTCTAAAGGAGAAGCCAATTAACAAGAACAGAAGAAAACAGCACACATCTATGAATTCATAAAATTCCTAAAACAAATTAACCTGAGCCTCCACTAGGAATTTTAGAACAACCGAAAATTCCTGTACAGTTACAAAAACTCCCTCTATACAATCTTTCTCAGTCAAATGCACAGGTAATGTCAAAATACACCCCTATTACTTGAAAAATAGAATTTAGGGTTAAGAACAACATGACAACCACCCACTAAATGATTCTAATTGGGTCCCTAGTTATTCTCCTCCCACTCTAGCATCAATGTTTCAGTATTGCACCCATATGATCAAAGCATCCTTTCCGTAAATATATATAGAACATCATACATTTCTTATGTATAAATAATACGGAAAGATTTATTTTTTTAAAGGGAAAAGGTGATGGGTTTCAGATTGGTCTCGGATACAAATTTAACCCCAAACAAAAAACTAAACCCTTCAGATTTATTCATCTATGTTCAAACTTAACAACCGTAAGTCTGCACAACAAAGTTTCGAATAGATATCACACTGAATAACCAAACACTTAGTCCTACAAAACCAACTACTTTGAAACAAAAAGACATTAAACAATCCAGGAAGGAAAAAAAAAAACAATCTTACAGTACTGAGATAGATTTCGCAGAATTGACAATTGTATTTATAGTAATTCGATCAAACAGTGAAAGTTGAAAACTTTACAGTAAAAAGTGAAACCCAATCTCCGTTATAGGGCGCCAGACGAAACGAAACCCTAGAAAATGGGGATTTAAGTATATGCTTTGAAATGGAAACCCTAGTAAATGGAATCGCAAAAAGGCGCGAACTTTGAGATCAAGGGCGGTGGAGGATGAGGGGGTTTCGTACCTGGAAGCGTCGGAGTGACGATTCAATTTCCGGCGGAGGTTGCAGAGAGAGAGAGAGAGAGAGTGTGTTTGGGTTTGTGGGGATTGAATGGGAGAGAGAGACAGAGAGAAAGAAGGAGAGAGCGTCCGGTGTTGGCGCTCGGTCACGTGAGGTGGAGGTGGTTGCGTTGCGTGGGCAACTTAATGTGATAATATATTCGATTCGGATTCGGATTCGGATTTGGATTTAAATCCGAGTCCTGATCCGGTCCGGTTCACATTCTGTTGTCATTTGTTAGGAGAGGCTCCAACGAGGAAGAGATTATTATTATTATTTATTTTTTTTGGTTAAAAGACGAGTGATAGAGATGAATAACCTCTCTAACACCCTAATGAAATATTAAAGAAAAAAAAAAATGAAAAACAAGAGAGGGAGACCAAACCAAAACTTCTCAAGAATACCAACAACATACACATCAAAACTAGGAAAACCCATAACGTCATTTGCACAATCTGTTAAAATAAAAGGAGGAGTCTCATCCCACCAAACTAGCTGAGTTAATGTCGTACCATGATTCGCTAAAGCGTCTGCAACTTTATTCCCTTCACGAAAAATATGAGAAAATCGAAAAGTCATATTTGATATGTAGCTTAAGCAGTTAAGCCAACAAACACGAAGTTGCCAAGGTACAAGCATAGGAGAGCGAATGTAGTCGAGCACAAGTGACGAGTCAACTTCTAACCAAATGTGCTTCCAATCCCGAACCCAGGCAAGCTCAATAGCTGTAATAACGGCCATCACATCCACTGCTACGGAACTCGGAATGTCAATGTTAGAAGAAAAAACACCAAGAATATGACATTTGAAGAGATTATTAAGATAAATGATAAATCTAAAATAAAAAAGTGGCAAATGAGTTAACAAAATAAGTTTTTAGTTGAAAAAAATCATATTGGGTGAACAAAAAACTATTCAAAGAGGGTTGAAATGGGGTACAGTAAATATGAAAGAATAAAAGTAAAATTAGAGTGCAAAAAGAATGTGGGGTGAAAGTGAGTGGACACAATACACCGTAAAACTATTATGTATTTATGTTATAATTTATGTATTTTCTTTGATGTATCGAAATACATTGGGCTCGAGCTAGTTCGGGAATGTTGAATAGTGAATATGGTACAAAGGTTTGTGTGTACATTAGTAAGTTGATAGTTGTCATCGTATACCAGAGCGAAGTATAGAACATTGGTAAGTTGTTGTCTTGCTTCTTTGGGGTGAAAAAAGTTTGTATCAAATGCAAAGATATAAGCAATCGTGGAAACATGAGAGTATTCATTTCTTTTTTTTTTAATGTGATTTTTTTATTTTATCACTTTCATAAGAGTCGTGAGTGCGGATATGAGCAATATGAAGTAGTGAAAATCATTGGAGTTTGTCTCACTGAATAATTATTTTCAAGTCTATTTGTGTTAAGTGTAAAAAGATACTGATCCTGAAGATCGACATGGGAGGAAGGTTTGTTTGTTTGACTCAAAATATGAAGGGGAAATGTCAACAACCTCTTTTGCATGTGGGGGTTTTACAACAGCCGTACGCCCGTTACTGTTGATGATGTGTGTGAAACTTAAGATTATTAGAGCAAATAATCAAATTGTAATCCTCATCATACTCGTCGGCGTCGAGATTGTAAATTAGAATCACTAGTGTTTGGCGAATTGATCTCTGCCTCAAAGATAGGCATATCGAAGCCACAAGCATCAAGTTTAGATGCTTCTGAGGCTTTCTAGGTACCCTGGTCAAATTCCTTTCTTGACAAGTTAGGAACTTGAAAGTTGCCACTAGAATTGGCCTTTCAAGAGCTTGAAACCAATATGTCTTGGACAAGAACATCGGTAAAGTAAATACCCCGGTAAAAAGTCTCAAAAGCCACAGGTGTTGGCTTAATTAGTCGACTATAAGTTTTGACATGAAGCTTGGCCCGCGGCGTTGTACAACCTTAAGTCTCGCCGGTCGCCATGGAGGGTAAGCAAGCAGAAATACTAATAAAAAGGCTTAGAAAACCCACTATGCATGATTGGTCTTTGAAACACAGACACTTTGGAACGCTGGGATGTAAAAATCGCAATTTTTTTTTTGAAATTATCTAGGATGCATCATGAATGGATGCATAATAGAAGACAATACTGTGCTTGCACCTGAACTAAAGCCAGCCACCTCGCTGGAACCGTTCGCCATAAGTATTGGCGAATATGTCACTCTGATTCGTTTGCACCCAAGGTTGGGCAAATTTGAATAATGCCACCATGTACGCATGTTTGCTAAGCTTTGGAGAATGGGAACTCAATGAATGTATGTCGTTGAAAGATCAAAAGCCTTTGTACCAACACATGAGTGACACGACGCAGATCCGCGCCAGTTCTGACCTTCTGGTACTCAAACTGCCATAACTCATCGTTGAGCAGATTAAGTATCTGCAGCCTTGACGGGAGGAACTCATCGTTGAAACCGTCACTATTCTTCTCCGGCTCCTTATTGTGAGGAAGAGAACGGCCGGACATGGCTTTGTGCGCGTGTCCTTAAATGAGATTGCAGCAGAGGTTTGGGTAATTAAGATTTAAGAGCGTACATGAAATGTGATAATGGAATTGGAAACTACTTGCTTTTATATGGGGTTCTCGTTCCTTTTCGGCATAGGAGACTAATTAAAGGAAAGAAGGAAACCATTTGTTTACGTTTATAAATCTGTCCCCAAAACTTACTAATGATACTTAAATCTCAGGCAAGCGTGGCGATTAATTACTACTCGTCTACACTAGTCTACCCCCACTTCTCAGCCTCTTGTAACTGTAGAGATCCATGGCTGTTAAACCATCTCTTCTGTTTGCAAACAACCAGCTTCGGTTGTTTGTTTTACTGTAACAAGTTTCATGTTAATGGTGGAGAGTGGAGAGTGGAGAGTTACTAATACCTAGCTAGAACTACCACAAAAGAAGTGATTTCAACTCCTCACGCCACCCAAGAAAAAGATGGAACTTTTCTGGGCGAGGAATGCCAAAAGCTTCCAGGAAACGAAAATTGTTACAGAAACGATCAGTACTGAATGGGTCATCATATTGTACAGTTTGTACTAGCTTCGAAGGTTATACCAGCGTGAAGCTTGGCTATTTTTACATCGCATTGAGTAATAAAGTAACAATTAAGAACAATGTCCATCAAAGCAGTAAAAGTAACATACCATAACAAGTAAATATCTGAGATAGAATTCGAGGAAGAGGCTACGCAAGCACAAGCCCCCACAACAAGAAACTATGATGTTGGCTCTCCTATTACGAGGAGACCATAGGCGAGCACCCCTCCTGGAGGTCACAAACCTGGGCTATGAACCTTTTTGATCGTCCATAGACCCTATCCAGGTAAGTATACAATCAATAGCATTTGTAAAGAAATCACTCCATTAATTTAACAGAAGATATTCAGGCCATCCAAAAATAAAAATGCAACTATATTATGAGCAGATGCCAATTATGACGCTGTCAACAACTGATATATACAAATTGGAATAACTTTCCAATACTAACAAAATTATCTACCACAACTTGCCAGTACAATCTCTTACCCACTAAATATCTTCAATTGGAACACAGGAGTAAACACTACAACACTAACCCCAAGTCAATAAATTATATATCTACAAATGATGGTGTAATTAGCGGCGATTGCTCCGCATGCAATGATTACATCGCAGGCACCCGTGGACAAAGAGATGCTCGTTGTTCTTCTAAAGTGCCAGATCCGGCGCAGAATATTGAATATTACTGAAGCTTTAACGAGCGTGCATTCTACCAGTGTAAGCCAAGATTTGATAGTTGAGCACCGTATACCATAGCATATTGTAGAACATTGATGAGTTGTTGTCTTCCTTCATGAGCAATATAAAGCAGTGAAAATCAGTGGAATTTATCTTATTACCAGCAAAACTTGTAGCCGAATGAATATTTTCAACTCTGTCTGTGCTGATTGTAAGGAGATACTGATCCAGAAGACGCGGGAGGAAGGGGCTTATTTACAAATGGATGTCTTAAAAGCTGAGCAGCAGTGGGACGTTCATCTGGCTTGACTTGTAGGCATAGATGAATGAAATTTTGTGCCTCTCTTGAAAGAGAACCAGGAACCAGAGGAGGCTCCCCCTTTCCAATTTTCCATAATGCCTGCATCTGTTTAAACAGAAGAGAAAATGTTATCCAAACAAAATAGAGGTTGAAGAGGAATCATAAAGAGTGATGAAAATGGCACAAACCCATTCGAGATTAGAGTATGGAACCAGCCCAGTTAACATCTCCAACACAGTACATCCAAGACTCCATATATCAGCAGGAAGGCCATAACCTTGACTCTTACGATTAACAACCTGCAGAATAATAGACTGGTTAAAAAATCCGAAAAAAGTGGACAAAGCGTACTACATGATAGAATCATCTTGGTAAAAAAAAACAAAAAAAACTGGTATATGTACACATCTTGCACCTTTCCAAAGTTGCAAAAGTCAAGACATCACCTAAATGCTAGAAAAAAAAAAATCATTTATGCAATACTAAGGAAAATAGAAGCTGGCAAGAACCTACAAACAAAATCCCACCCCCATCAATCACAAAATATCCATCACCCTATAAAGCTATCAAGCCTTGAGAAAAAAAAAACTATGAGAAAATACAAGTTCGTACACATGATACAAAACATTGGTCACGCCAACAAATAATCTCCAAGTACCTTCCTGAGCAATCATTGCCCCAAGCATAAAGAACTAAAGGAACTGTTGATTCTGAAATGACCAACTTAACAAGAATGGTTAACTCTCAAACTTATTTTCTGAACGTAACACACAATTTCTTTCAATATGGGGTATTGCGAAGAGCTAACTCAGTAGAATTAACATAATTTAATGAAAGTACAGTAGAGTGCTACCTATCTGGCTTTGTTCTTTGGAGAAAGAATGAAATTTCTGATCAGAAACAGTTGGGTCTGTGACCGTCTGTCATTCCACTTTTATCATCTTTTCTTTAAAAAAAATGAAAATAAAGAAAGAGATAAAAAAAGAAGAGGACCGTACAAGAGAGATATAAAGAGAAGCTGTATTAAAGTTTTCTTCCAAACTAAAAACAGTTTTAGTAAGTTCATAGTTTTATGCACCATCCTTCCTCTCTAGTTCACCTTTCTCATCTCCCTTTCCTTCTCTGTATTGTGACTATATATAAATAAACATGTACAAATTCTGAAATAACCCCACCAACCACATGACCTTATAGGTGGCCCTTTCTACTAGACTTATATAACAAGCAAGGGGGAATGGTTGTAGAGTCCAGATCAGAACAATAAACTAACTAGATCGACTATAGACTTGGGGCAAATCAGATAGACTGGTTATTACATGTCTTTAAATTGTGCAGTTTACACTTCTATCTTCTTGTATTTCAAATTGGCTTTTCCCTTATGGTAGAAATAGAACATAAAATGTATAGCACTTCACTGATTCCTCTGGCAATTTGTTTTTCTATATCCTCTCTTTTGAATAAATGGTATATTTGAAATTCAACAACCTACCCAAAGCAACTAACAACAATTCTGTTAAAATTCGATAAGCAAGTATATTTCATGAAAGTAATCCTACCAGGATCACTGTCGGGCAATGGTGGTTGAACAAGAACGAGTGATCCATTTGAAAGTATTCAGGTAAATTTTCCAATAACAGAGCTCATAAGCACTCAAACTAATACATAATTCTAAATTTAAAAATGCAGAGGCAAACCTCAGGGGCCATCCAGTATGCAGTTCCTTTGCAAGATTTTATGTCGTTCAGTTTGGTAGTCTGGAAAGCGGACGCACAACACAGTATAAGGAGAAATAATTCACAACTTTGTGGAAACTACTGAGCTCAAGAAAATACAATTGTTTTGAGGAATGAAAGATAAACCTTTGCCAATCCAAAGTCTGCAAGCTTCACAGATCCATTAGCATGCACCAAAAGATTTGCGCATTTAATGTCCCTGAATGCAAGAAACAGATAGATGAGAATAGATATACCCAAAAGTACAAGGATCAGGAACATTATGATGGTGTGCCCACTTTGTTTTCTCACTTTTGGAATGAATCCTCACATGAATATGGCTCATTGGTGGGACTTCACAATCTTCTAAGATCGATGCAGCCAAAACCATAAATATATACACATGTCACGTGAGTTACCTGTGAATCACATTTCGGTCATGAAGATACTTCAGACCTTGCAAGATCTGTCTAGTGTATACAGAGACATGCGAATCTGTAAGATGGTACGTCTGATACAGCTTTTGAAGGGAGCCTTTAGTTACAAGTTCCAGAAAGATATAAAGCTTTGATTCATCCTGGAAAGACCATTTAGAAAATGTAAATAATATATAGGTATAAGAGCTATGAAAAATTAGTGCTGAATGAATGAATGGCTTAACTGCTTTACGACAAATACACCTACTAGTGAGTTCCTCATACTTTTGGACTCCAACATAAGTATCAAATAGGATGGACAATAGATGATAAAATAATTCCAATAATGCTAACAGTGTAGACAGCATGTTTACAATTATCTACAGTGAGTTTGTATGGAAAAAAAAAATCTAACAAAGATGCTAACTGCATAATTAAATCCTGACAGAAAGCCAAAATATATCTCTGTTAGTGATCCTTTCACACTTTGGTATGCACTTAAATAAACGTGCAGACCAGCATCAAAAAGTCAAATAAAAGTAAAAATATAGCCTCTACATATCATAAACTGAATCTGTAGCACAGTTCCAATTTTATATCATGAGTGGAAGTTTGGACATCTATGAGTATTGTAGAAAACTTCATAAGTATCCATGTGTATAGACTATAAAATTATGGATACCTTTTGTGTGCCATAGTACTGAACTATGTTCTCATGTTCAAACTGACTCAGAAGAGCAATTTCCTGGAAGAAAAACAAAAACAAAAAGCAGATAATGAGATGAAGAGTATCTCAGCAAGGTACAGAAATCAACATAGACTCTAATGGTATAGAATTACTGATTCAAAGTAGGGACATACAATTTCAGGACATAACATGAAATACAAGCCATTGTTACCTGTTCAAGTTGAGAAACTCTTTGCCTCCCCAGGCTTCCTTGATCAAGCAAGGAAACTTCCTTGACAGCAATGAAGATTCCGCAACTGAAAGATAGCAAAACCATATATATTCAACAACAATGTTGATATCAGAAACAGAGAAAAGATGAAACCATGCAACCGCTCTTTTAATAAACTCTATATGAGAATAACTTGTCAGTATACAAGTGCAGCAGAGACAAAGAAAAGTTCATTTTTTATAAGAAAGCAAGGATATTATCAATGGAAGTAAATACAGCACAAGTGGATAGGCATCCTCACTCCCTTATTAAAACATATAAGAGATACCACAAAGGCTCAATAATCTCATAACAAGCCTAGCTCGACACCAAGCATAGCTCGTCTTTCCATCACTATATCACCAAGTCCACTGACTTCATCAATCTTCTTCCCTCACTTGAATTTTGAAACAATCACTCTAAATTATTAATGAGAGATCCAAAGTTATATCAATACAAGATTGAAACACTCCAACATCAAGCAATGCAAGATAATCAATGCTAAGACATATACAAAATTAATAAAGCATTTGTAAAATTAGCAGCTAGAATGAGTTTTGGGCAGCACTTACTCAGATATTCCTTCATACACAGACCCGAAAGAGCCGCTGCCGAGAAGATCACCCTTCTCCCAATAAGTGATAACAAGCTTAGGCTTCCCATTCGGCGAAATCCTTCCATTTGGAGAAATATAAGAAGGTTCTGTAGTAGTACTGGAACTATCATCATCATTGGAAGTAGTAAACGAACACCCGCCGGAGTTTGCCACCGTCTCTCTCATCTCAACCGCCACATTCTCCTCCTCCTCCTCTTCTTCTTCTTCTAGTTCTTCTTTTTCTTCATCAGAAGAAGACGAAGAAGGAGGACCAAACCTCCTCTGCACCATTTCCGACGACTCTCTCTCCTCTACCGGCGCAAAGTCCCTCAATAAGTCCCAAGTCGAGCATCCATCGTCAACAACCGCAACCCTCGCCATCGACGGTGGCGGCTTCAGCCCCGGCGGCCGCGCTCCCTTAATTCCGACCCTAACACTACAACTACTACTACTACTACTACTACTCGGCTCGGCCGCCGTAACAGTAACCGACGTAACAGTAACGCTATCCGTAACTCTATTGCACAACTCGGCCACCTCATCATGAACGGGTTGGTCGTTCGGGTCGGGTCGCGGACTATCCGGACTATCCAACAGGTACAATTTGGCCATGGGGAGAACGTCGGAGTTGGTGGAGCGGATCTTCCGGGCCTCCCAGGCGGCCTCGGGTATGGCGAAGTCGTCTGGGCCGGAGAAGCCCAGCTCGGCGCAAATCCGCTCCATCTCGCCGGCATTTCCTTCGAGGCGGAAGCTGGTCCGGTCGGACAAGTCGAGCGAGCGCGTGTGGAGCGGCGAGTGGGGGGAGGAAGTGGTGGTGGCGTCGTAGTCAATGTGCTTCAGCGCATTGCGGCGCTCCAATTTGGGCGGCCGCCGGGCCTTGTTCGGATCCATGGCTTTACTTTTACTTTTACTATTACTAGTCCCCTTGCTGCTAGAGAAGAAACGCGGTAAGTGATGCATAGGGAGCTAAACCCATCTAAGGGCTTCTCCAGCTGCGCGTGTGGTTCACTCGCGACGGAGACGCTGCTCTCCTCTCGATTATCGTCGGAGGGTTTTGGGAAAGAATCGAAGAGACGAGAAGAAGACCGAGGGGAAAAAAGAGTCTGGGGACTTTTGGAGGCTGGTAAACGCCGTCGGAGGGGAACGCGGTGCCACGTGGACACTGTTTTTTGTGGGACCCTTATCTGAGAAAGACAGCTCTTTTTATTCAGCATTTCGTGTTTGTCTGAGGATGAGTGTAGATAGATTCGTAAGCGTACGATTTACGTACAAATGCCGCTTACTTATTAGTGGTTATTATAAATGATTAACAGTAAAATCTAAAATTATACTGCCATATCACTTCATGTACCTATAAAATGAAGATCAGCTGTCGAGCTAATTAGATGGAGGATGTGTAAATACACGTATTTATTTAAATAATTAAAATTTATAACTTTAATACATAGACGGTTAAAATTACGTTATATACATACACGTCGTGCATATAAAATTTATTGCTAATAGTACATGAAATATATAACAAGTGTAGGTTATGTAGCGATTTTTAGATGAGCTTACAACAAATATTTTTTATTGAATTTTAATAATATTTGATACAATGATATGATTTTTAATTAGCTCGATTTACTTCTAACTGAAACTAATTACCGAATCAAATTGAATAAAACTTGAAAATCACAATCACTCTTAACGGGTTTAATCAGAACTAGTCAATGTTACAATGGATTTTGGTGACCATCTTCACCATTGATCGATGTCGCTCTTCAAGGCTTTTTTCTTTTTCTTTTGCCTAAATAAGGTATTGTTTATTTAGTTAAATATAATGTGAAAGAAATTAGATAGTAAAATTTTATAAGTAGCTAGAGCTAAAGATAACAACGGCGACTATATATCTTTTGTTGAACAAACGAACCAAATACTAACACCAAGGTCATTTTTTGTTTGTTTTTTATTTTGGAGAAGGATAGTTTGAGTTATCGCAAAAATACCTATACGTAAGACAAAAACATGTACAGATACAAATGTGACATACTGACATGGATGGATATAGAATCGGGTAGATGGGCCTCAAACCGGAGAAAAGAGTTCAAAATGCTTAGCTGTGCAATTTGAATCAATTTCTAGGAGAAGAAGAAATTCACACAAAATAAAAATGGTACAGTGTTTTTTGGCAACACGATTCTATTGACTAGGAGTGGATGCTTCTTACAATTCTAAAACCTAAGGTGGACTTTTCTAGACCGTGCATCAGTCTTCATATAAATGTCAAAACACCCTCTCAAGGTGTGATATTTTCACACTGCACTATATTTTCAAATATATCCCTAACTCTTTGTTTATATAAAAACAAAATTGAAACTACTTAATTATTATTGTTGTCAAGATCGGGGTTTAAAATTTCTGTGATATATCTAATATATCCCCCGATATATCTTTTTTTCGGCCGACCGATATATTTTTGAGGATAAATATCTTATCTTTCATCGAATCTACGAAATTTCTCTAATAAAGTAAAATATCTCCGCTATTTAAGATATTTGCGATAAATCTCTTATATTTTAACGAAATATCTATAAAATTTTCTAATAAATTTTATTTTCCTTGAGATTTGAGAATGTTTAAGAGAAAAATAATTGAATAAATAATTTGTGATAACCTCGAGGGATATAAGAAAAATGAGTACCCCGGAATCCCCTCAAATGATATCCGAATGAGAGAAGTGACTGACAGTCTTGAGAAATATCGGTGAGGAGTGTTCTCCTCGAGGAATATGTAAGAAAGTAAGAAAAAAAATAATCGCATCGAGTTCTCGAATAAGTAATCGCTTCAATTTCTCGAATAGATGTGCAATTAATGATCAAAGTACCCCATCAGATGTTGCTTCAGTTGCCTTAAGTTTTGATTCTATCAGTTTAGGCACGGAGCGTAGTGAGACGTCAAATGAATCGCATGAAGGCAACAATCAATTTGGTTATAATATTTATGAATATGGTCAATATGGAGAAGTATATGACTAATCATATAGTTTGATTCATCCTTACTATCTCATTCTAAGGGATACCGTCGGCAACTCTAAAAATATATATAACTATCATATTAATCACTACAATTCATACTGTATAGGTCGTATGTCTTGGTCAGACTATTGTACTTTCACGGATCAGCGTGGGAAATTTGAAGCACTTATAGTCTCTTTCTGGTACTAAATGAAGCTATTATTTGTATGTATTTAAGATTTTTTGTGTAAAATGAATAAATTTAATATTTAAATTTTTAAAAAAAATTATGGAGTATCCCTGATATATACCCGATATATCCGATATTTTTTTTTTCGACCAACCGATATATCTACCGATACCGATATTTCAATCATTGGTCAAGACTATATGTCTGTTTATTATAGCATTTTCTTGATACCACTACTAGCATGGCTAGTATGCTATGTCACCAAGCATAAGTATTACCATCTTTATAAGTCCACAAGCTATGATGGGGTCCAACCGCGACATACATATTGTAGGCTGACATATGAGATTCCCAACGATAGTCGGAAGTCGCCAAGACCTCGTCAGGAAGTCACCTTCTTGACGTCACGAAGATGCTTTCATAACAAGCTTCATCGACTAGATAGAGGCTTATTGTCTCACATTGGGGAAAATGTAAAGGAAAGAGCTCAATTTCCCTTGAAAGGAGATCTTGTTCCCTTTTATAAAGAATCTCATTACTACACTTGTAATATTATTGACCAAAGAAGCATAGACACGCCATATTGCTCGCATATTGCGTGTCGAACACGACGCGGATACATCAAGACACGCCTCAAGTCTACGCGTACTTTATTTGGATACAAATTGGGATACGTCCGTGTTCTCTAAAGGGACATAAATAACCTGTATGTCTTTTACCCAAAAAAAAAAAACAATTAAGTCGTGCAAGAACTCTCACTCTCTCTCTTCGTTCGTTCTCCTCGTTGTCTCTTCTATTTGCAATTGAAGCCTTTCACTCTTCTACCTAAAAGATGAGCCACAAAGCTAGTATGATGAAAAGTTTAAGAGCCGCCGGCAAGGTCCACTGCTGCCCAAAACTAAGCGACCAATCCATCTCGCGTGTTGAACGCAACATAAAACAACGCCACCCCACATTCTTCTTTTCTGACTGCCCACCTCCTTGATTAGAAGGCTTGACGAAATCCCTAAGTTGAAGCCCCCAAATCATTTTCCCAATGGACTCCCTAAACCCAACGCCGCTACTGCAAAGCACAGTCAACCCAAAGTTGTCGTCCCCATTACATACGCCTACCGTTGTGAAATTGAATTACTAATTTGTGTAATGTCATTTTTATGCTATGTTTCATTTTAACAATTTCATTTCATAAAAAAATATCAAAGTACAATAGTTACATTTACAGGTTTAATCGCGCGTGTATTGATTGAGTTCTTTTATCAGTCCAAGTCGTTATATAATTTCGTTGACCCTTCTTTTAAATATTAATAAGTTGACAACTAGTAAAAAGAAGAAGAAGTTAATGTTAAACAACCTTTTGATCAAACCACCCACAAAGAAACATTATGGACGATTGGTAGAATTGTGTGAGATTGAGAGCTGATTGCTTGAACTATGCTACAATCATACTGTTGAGGTATTGGCGAGTACAAAGTTGTGTTTCGTTATGCTCTTTATTTGGATGCGGATTTCACGCACCAAAGTGCACTTGCACTAATATTTGGAAAGTCATTTACATTGTCATTTCTTCAACTCCGTTAGTGTCTTTTAATGTCTCAATGGCTGGATATTGTGAACGCCGCATTTCATGTCATTTTTTCTTGCGATTTCTATTGTTGCTAATCATGTTGATATTGTGGCTTCTTCTAATTTGCTTTAATCAAACTATTTTACAACTTTATTTTCACCCACCCCTCAAAATATTAGACTCATGTGAATAGTTGGTGATTATACGTATAATTAAAATTGCATATTTAAGTGTTGGTTCACTTGCACCTCGGTGTTTAAAATAATTTTTCTCTTTAAACATAGCTAACCTTTCTTTCACTTTTGAGATTGTTTTGTTCATAGTTACATACAAGTCAATTTTCATAATAACAATTTGCTTTCAAGGCTTCACTCCCCTCATTTTATTTTATGTATTTCTCTTATGTAGTAGTGTAATGAAAAGAATTACCAAATCAAGTTTGGCAATCATTTTCATGAAATACCATGCAGATTGCTCATATATATACAAAATACGAATCTTAAAGCTAAAAATAGGAAATGAAGTCAAAAACACACATAATAACATATGTTTGCACATAGATACTGTATTTCCACAAAAATGGCGATACGTTATGTTACTAACTCAATCAATACTGTTGAAACTTGAAAGTCTCATTTTTCAATTAAATTTCTAAATAATTTACTTTTAACTTTTCTTCTTTTATAATGAATCAATTTTGTTTTTCGACAATCAATTTACTATCTTTTATTTCTGCCATTATTAAGGAGTAGTAAGTTAATCCGAATGCCACTATTACTTGATTAACCCCCCTCTCTAGAAGATGTTGATAAGACACTTTATATCCATTTATAATCCGAGGAGGATAGGTAACAGCTAGATGGCCTCCACACTAATCACTCCCAAACTCTAATTAACCTTAGCCTCTAGATTTTATTTTAATAAAATAAAAACATTGTTTTCTTCGTTTTCTCATTAATTAATTCCGGTGGGTTGGTCCTTGGTGTGCAATTACAATAGCTAAAAGAAAAAAAAACGAAAATTTTACCTAAAGAAGAAGAGGGTGTTGTTCATACGTTTCGTTCCGCAGTGCTAAAAACTAAACAAACACACCTTCTCTCTCTCTCTCTCTCACACCCGAAACCCAATTCTATCTCTCTCTCTCTCGCTCTCGCTCGCTTCGTCTCTCTCGCAAAACCGAAAACAAAACCCTATTAATTTTCCGGACTCCATTAGACTCGTCCACCATTCCAATCCCTCTCTCGCTCTTCTCTCTCTCTCCGCCGCCTCGTCGTTTCTGTGACCCTGAAACTCTCCGCCTCCCAAAAACGCCATTGCTTTTGAACATCACTGAGAGCAGGGACGGTTATCAAAACGGTTACGTTTTGGCTTAATCGGCAATCACTGCGTCCCTTCTAGGGTTAGTTAGTTCTCTCTCTCTCTCTCTCTCTCTCTCTAATTCTCCGTCGTTTAATTTCGGAGGCAAATCCCCCTAGGTCGGTCTTTTCGGAGTTAAAAACACACAGATAGAGAGAAGAGGATTATTCCATATTTGCTAGGGTTTCTATTTCGAGCGCATTCAGTCTCTGATTTCGCCGTCGCTTAGGGTTTTTTTTTATTTTTTTTTTAATTTTAGTTTTTTTTTTTAATTTAATTCGGTTGTGTTATTGGTGGTGCTCTCTGTGTATGATTGGACTGTGTGGATTTTCGTCGGGGAAGGTTTTCGTTGCCATAGTTACAGAGCTTTTGCTTATTCGTGTTTCGGGGCTGGAGATGAGGGTCCTCTGAGTGTGCAAATTATTGCTCCTGCAAATCCATCTTTCATTCGAAGATGGAGGAGTAGACAGATTGTTGGCACTGTTAGATTTTTCGAATAACATTGTGTTGTAATAGAAGTCGTCCACCTTGGTCTTGGCATTGCCCGCCCCGGGTTTATAAGTGGGTGGAAACTTGGTTCATACGCCCCGGTGTTGGTAGGTGTAGTTAGTTAGTGGATATCGGAGTGTGTTGATTCAGTTAATCGGTAGTAATAAGGCGCGGTCCAGGTTTAGAAATTGGGGGATTCTATATAGAAGAGGAGCAAATATACTCCCGCGAAGCAACTGTGTGGAGACTTTATTCAAAAGTTTCGTGGAGGAAATTCTTGTGGCATAAGGATAACGCATCCATTTGTAGTTGTGGTGCTGACTTGCTTGTGGCAGTTGATTGTGAAGTAGAGAAAATAGGTTGTAGTTGAGACTTCACTCTCTTTGTTGAAGTTTAATAAATTGGGAAAAACGGTGGAGGTGGTGAAGAAGGCGAGTAGTGTTTCTGTTGCTATAGCTGATCATGTTCAGTGCTCTTTATGGAGAAAAGTGAACCCGCATTAGCTCCAGAATGGCTGAGAAGTACAGGCGGTGTTACTGGGGGTGGCAGTTCAACCCACCCTTATGCATCATCTTCAGGTACTTATATTGTTTGAGTTTTGTGTTCCCGATACTTTCCCTAGTTTACATGCAGTTATGCTCTAGTTTACACTCATTTATGGATTTGTGGAGACATCTATTACCTGTTGAATATATATGGTATTTTTGTATGTTCTAGTAAAAGACAAAGTATCTTGACTGTTCTGTAATACTTGTGTAGATGCTCAGTCCTTGGCTCATCAAAGAAATAGAACTTCAAGGAGCATAAGTGACTTTGATCCCTCTCGCTCTGCTTATTTGGACCGCTCTTCCTCCTCTAATTCCCGGAGGAGTTCTAGCAATGGTTCTGCAAAGCATGCTTACAGTAGTTTTAACAGAAGCCACCGTGAAAAGGACCGTGACAAGGAAAAAGAAAGATTAAACATTGGTGATTGGGACCGTGATCCTGACCTTCTGGGAGGCTTGTATACCAATTTGCGACGTTCCCAGTCTATGGTGTCCAGGAATAAGACTGAAACTTTGTCCCGAAAAACTCCCATTGACTCAAAAAGTGGTAGCAACTGTCATAACAATGGCAATGGTCTGGTTTCTGGGGGTGGAGTTGTCAGTCCGAATTCTGTGTTTGATAAGGATTTTCCTTCACTTGGAACTGAAGAAAGGCTAGGTGTGCCTGATATTGGAAGAGTGCCATCTCCGGGATTTACCTCAGCGGTTCAGACCCTGCCTGTTGGCAGTTCGGCTTTGATTGGGGGAGAGCAATTTAAATCAGCTTTAGCAGAGGTGCCTAATGCTATAATTGGAAGCAGTGGCTCAGGATCATTTTCGGTTCAACCAACTGTTGCTGCTACCTCAGTGTCCAGTGCTTCAATTGCAACGGCTGGTCTTAATATGGCTGAAGCATTAGTGCAGGCTCCAGCAAGAGCTCGCACTGCTCCCCAGGTAACTTAGAGTTGTGTCTGTTATGTGCTATTTGAACAATGAGTACCTATGTTAATCTAACAAATCATTTTTTTGTGTAGTTATCTGGCAAGACACAAAGGCGTGAAGAATTGGCTCTTAAGCAGTCGAGGCAACTAATACCAGTGACACCTTCAATGCCAAAATCTTCAGTAAGTGGAATATCTGCATGAAATTGTTTGTTGGGTGTTAAACTTTTGTCGTCTAATATCTTGTATTTTATATTTGGGATGGATCCATTTACTATGTTTTGCTCACATCCTCCCTATATATAATGGAAGGGTGATATCAGACTCTTTGCCACTTGATGTTATGTTTGTCTACGGCTTAGTTACCAATCTATATAAATTACACTGAGAGACTAGATGCATATTTATTTATTCTCTTAAACATCATAGCTTGGATACCTTTTTTTTTTTTTCTTCTTTTTCTTTTCCTGCAATTTGGTGTTGGGCAGGTAATGAATTTTAGGTTTATTAATTTCTATTCTGGAAGGTATTATTCTGCACTATTCAGCCAGTTATACTTCGCCCAACAATGAACTGTAAGTTCAGACTATTTATGCAGAAAGGAATACATAGATGCCTCAGTTAGAATTTAGGAAAGGGTTGGAGAAGGGAAAGATATATGTTAAGAGATGGTGCTTGAACAATATACTTTTCATTTACGATAAGTTTGTTGATAGATAGAAATGGGTTAGAGAAGTGAAAGATATATGTTACGAGATGGTGCTCGAGCTGTATACTAGTCATTTAGGATGAGTGAGATGAAAATAAACATTTTGATTTTTCTTAGCGGAGGATTGCGATATATGTTCCACTTATGCAACTAAGATCGCACTTGAATTCTATCGCGTCCACTTTTAATTTTTTTTATTAAGCTTTCATGTGTCAAGACAATGAGTAATGTATATCTGCACATGGACATTCCTTTTATTTGCTTGTTTACTAGTTTTTAAATTCCGTTAACTTGTAAATTTTATTAACAATTTGTATTGTCTTTCAGCCTCTCAGTTCTTCTGACAAGTTAAAGCCCAAAACAGCAGCCAGAGCTGGTGAGATGATTGCACCTGTTAAGGGTGGGCAGCAGCAGCAGCCCTCTCAGTCGCACCATGGCAATCAATATCTTCATGGGGGGCCTGTCAAGTCTGATGCTCCAAAGACATCTCATGGGAAGCTTCTTGTTCTCAAACCAGTTTGGGAAAATGGTATCTCTTCTCCAAAGGATGTCACTAGCCCCACAAGTAATGCAAGCAGCAGAGCAGCAAATAGTCCACTTGCTGTTGGTCCTACAGTTGTGTCCGCTCCTTCAAGGAGCCCTAACAATCCAAAACTTTTGGCGGTGGAAAGAAAGGTAGCTGCCTTGGATCTGAGATCTGGTGCCGCTTTGGAAAAGAGACCTTTTTCTCAAGTACAGAGCCGGAATGATTTCTTTAATCTTTTAAAGAAGAAAACCTCAGTGAACAGTTCAATTACTCTTCCAGATTCAGACTCTAATATTTCATCTCCCACTATGGAGAAATCTGGTGACATAGCTAGGGAAGTATTCAGTGATCCTGTGAGTCCTCACCTTGAAAATGGTGGTGAGGTGACTGGCAATGGTGATAGCTCTGAAGAGGTTCAGAGATTTTCTGGTACTGGCACAAGTGTAGCAGTTTATTCAGATGAAGAAGAGGCTCGTTTCCTTCGGTCTCTTGGATGGGAGGAAAATTCTGGTGATGATGGTGGTCTAACGGAAGAAGAGATCAATGCCTTTTATGACCAGGTAAGAAATTAATTTTTCATCTCTGATGACTTTTTGTGAACTGCTATCTAAATTGAGTTGTTGTAGTACTAGTTCTGGTGCAATATGTTCTGGTGCAATTGTATTGTAGTATACAACTGTCAGTTACTTTGCTCATTTAAGTAGGTCGGTTCTACTGCTAAACATTATGACCGTCTCTTTCTATGCAGTATATGGAAGCGAGACCATCTCTGAAACTGAATCGAGGCCTGCAGCCAAAGCTTTCAACAATGCCTGAATCTCATGCAACTAATTTTTGTGGGGCAACTGCTGAACTGAGCTCATCTGACTCTGGGTCTGAAGCTTGATTTACTTTTTCTCACACATAGATCCAAGAATTTTCAATTTTTTGATGGCAGATGGTTAGTCTCTTATCTCTTTGTTTCGGAAAAAAGAAAAAGAAGCTGATGAGGTTGGTAAGAAACAAGATAATGGGTCTGGAGAAGAACTATGCATTCTGCAAATAGTGCAATAAGTTACAGGTGCCCCCAATCCTGTCTGCCTAAAATGGTTTTTTGTTTAGGTTTTTAAATTTTTATGGAAGAGCGTAGGGTAGGGGCCTATTTTGTCTGCAGTGGGAGATGATGATGAGAAAATTGATACTTTGGTGTATTTTGGTCCTTGTTCTTCCTCTTTCTTTTAGGGGGTTTCATTCTACAAGAAAAGGCTTATTATGTTTTTTGTCGATTTTACGGAAAAGAAGAAATTAAAAGGGGTTTATTTTTATCTTTGGTGCGCAACTTGGTTTAAATTTTTGCAGTCATTCCAATTTAATCTGCTATATCAATTACTCTTTTACTTCTTTTAAATAATTGTTGGTCCAATACATATTTATGATGATGTAAAAGGAATTTATGTCCAGTTGGTTAACCAACTTCAAGGAGCTAAGCTGCAGGTTTGCAGTGCTTTAATATTTAACCGGAAGCTGCACGTGGGAATTAAATATACTGAGCAAACAAATGTTGCACTCCTTTAACTCAATAATCGAACCACTTAGATTACAAGTCTTATTGCATGCCTCAATGCTGCTATGGAACTGCAAAGCTGAATGTTGTGCTAATGGTCGCATTGCTGCAAGTGGAGTCTTAGAAGATCCTAATGGGGATTGGATTTGCGGTTTTCAAGCCAACTTGGGTCTTGGTCAAGTTTTAGATGCAGAGGCTTGGGGTCATATGTTTGGTTTTAGGGTGATTTCTACTCTGCAACATTCCTAAGTTAGAAGTTGAATCTGATGCAAAGATCGTTGTTAATCTCATTTTTAACGGGGATATCCAGTATCATCCTTTTGGTGCTACCATTAGTAGTTGCAGACGCTTTCCTAATATGATTCCGAAAACCTCGTTCATATATTACAAGAGTCTTGGTCATGATCATGGTGTTGCCATGTTATATTATCTCTGCGAAGTTGTTTAATCCAGGTGTCCGCGAGACCCTTTTTTTTTTCTTGCTTTCGGTCTTTCTTAAGACCTCCTTGTAATCACCAAAAAAATTGTTGCACTCCTGTACAACAATTAGAGACTAAAATACAGTTTTTTTTTCCCCCCCAAAATATAACATTTGCCGCAAAACACATGGTGCTAAAATACCTTTTTTGCCTACAAGGGGCGGAAAACACGACACTTATCATAAGGACGCCAGGTATTTCTCAAATTTTGTGCAAGAAATCTTACGTAGGTGTCTGGTTGAGAGTTGTATGGGAGACCTTCCTTCCACTCGCGTTTGGTCGTATATCCATGTAGTTTAAGTGTGGTTTTCCCGAAGTTACTTAGAGATGGTCTAATACTTCTTTCATCTATTTTGCTTGGTTTCACAACTCGCAAGATGAACATTTTGACTTGCCTATGGCTGCACTTTTGAAAAGAAAAAGAAGTAAGTTGCAGTAATAAAAGATCTGATGCAGTCCTTAGCGATCCGCGTCTGTACCCCTTATGGAAAAAGTAGCTCCCTTGAAAGGGTGGCATTGGATGTCATACCTAGGCAGCAAAATAGTAATAGGTGAAATAAACATTAACAACACACACATTAGAAAAGAACTGCCTCAGTTTCACGAAGTTAGAAAGCTGGTTAGCACAATTAAAGACCTAAGTAGGACATGATATCCTTCACGATTAGCGTCTACCCCTTTGAAGCAAGTAAGCGGCCTTGAAAGGGGGGCCTCAGATATCAAACTCAAGCAGCAAAACAGTTTTTCAGTGGAAGCAAACAAACTCACTGTTTAATATAACATTGGCTCTGCATTCAGAAAGATAGCACAATATACATTTACAAAAACTGAAAAATACCTTTCATATCATCTTTTGAATTTGAAATGAACCCTATAGATACATTTGTTCTTAGTCCAATTGATTGAAGGAGAAAAATGATACATGAAGTCATGCTATTCCCTCCCTCCGAAATCCAGACTCCCATGGAAAAAGTACTTTTCATAGTCCCTACTTACTCCGGGTGAGAAGTCCAATATATAAGCCCACTGCAGGAAAAACAAAACTACGGTTAAACTAAATGGTAACTGTCATAGTTGCATTAAACTACATTCTAATAATCTAAAAGCACTTCATAGGTGCTGGCAAGTACTTGTGCGAATCCATGTTCATGTCTGGGTGTGTTTCTATTAGGGGATGTCATTGTGCACAGAAGCAACCAGCAGCCAGTAGTACTTTAGATGCTCAAAATTGAAATAGCACATGTAACTAAAATATGAGAAAGAAATATGTCGAAGAAAAACTCAAGCTGACAAAAGGTACTAAAGTGCTTAAATGCAATGAAAATCCAAGTAGAATTGCGCACGACTTGAAAATATCTTTATGAGGCACATCCGCACATAGAGCGGTAAAACAAGGGTAACCTCAAAGTCTTATACAGCAGAATGCCTGTCAAGTAGTGTCCTAGTTCATAAAGTTAAAAGACATATGTGGGGATCAGAGAGACAATTTTTTACCTGACCAATACGAAAACGGCTTGCAACACACCAGCAGTTCCTGTCCACACCGAAGGGCCGGTTGTCACAAGTGAATCTTGTATTAGCAAACCCACCGATGCCGCCAACGATACAAAGGACACAACATAAGCAATGAACAGCCAGAGCTTCAACCTGTTGCAATTTCAAAAATAAAGTTCAGAGCCTACTTCAGGAGCAAGCAAATAGCAAACTCAACGATATCAAAGACCCTTCAATGCTCAAATAGATGCACCTGACTAATCTCAAAGATAAGCTTCAGTTTACACTAATATTCAGTTGCTGAAGTATCTAAACATCTAAATGTTCTTATTATTAGTTAATTGCTTCAGTTAAGCCCAGTGTACTGAACCAAACATTAAGAACAGTATCAAATCAAGATTTCAATACCAAATCAAATAAAAACCGAAACTTTAATAATAAAATTTTGAGCTTGAAATCAAATTACTCACCTCCACTCGCCTTCTTCGTAAGGGGAGTAATCAATGTCGTCCTTCTTAACGCAATTGAACATCAAAGCCGCCAAAGAAGCAAAAATACCTGCAAAATCACACAAATCAAAAACCCTAGAAAGACTTGAAATTTACAATTCACTGGGGGTGGAGTCGGGTCGGGTCGGACCTGGGAGGTAGTGAAGGAAAGAGACAGTGACGGAGCTGCAAACGACGGCGTCGACCCAGAACCACCACCCGGCGCCGAACACAGCGCCGGCGACGCCTGGCCCGAAGATTGCCCAAAACTCCGGCAAATCCATATGTAGCTGCACCCGGTTTAATCTACTTGGGCGCTTTACCAGTTCACGATTACGAACCCGATCGACTCCGTTCGCCGGAGTTTTGAAAATCCGAGATCGGATTTTGTCAACTGCTTCAATTGCTTCTCAACTCACAGCGAACTTTCCCCTCTTTCTGTGTTTAGCTCTATTACGGCAGCTTTTATATAATTTGTTCTCTCATCCTTTTCATTAGGCATAATTCTCTTCAAGCCCCCTCTTTTGTCTTTTTCTGCACAACTTATTTGGGATATTTTCATGATATTTATTTAGCAAAGATTTCCAACATAATAGACTTATTGTTCCTCTACAAGTAACATGCTTAAAACAGAAAAAAAAAAAAAAAATCATAATGATGCTTTCTTTTCACTTCTCTCTTTCACTACTGAAACTCTAACCAACAGTACTCTAACCAACAGTCGTTCGGTAAATAATGATTTTATTACCCTTCTTTATGAATTAAATAATAATATAAATACTCATTCAGTCCCTGTAAATGTTCTTTATGCCCCTATAAATGTCCTTTATACCCCTGTAAATACAACGTGTCGTCTCGTTACTGGCTAGTGTTAGCTCTAGCTAACCAAAGCTGGTTAGCCAAGTTGTTTCCCATTTAAAAAAGCTGTTTTGATATCCATCTGATGCAGCTCCATGTCATAGTGTGCCACCAATGCCATGATTATTCTAAAAGAGTCTTTACATGAGACTGGAGAAAAAGTCTCAGTGTAATCAATGCCCTCTTTTTGTGAGAATCCTTTTGTCACTAGTCTTGCTTTATGCCTCTCAATATTACCAGTTGCATCTCTCTTGGTTTTATAAACTCATTTGCAACCTATCGGCTTCTGTTTAGGATCAGGTTCAACTAATTCCCAGACTTCATTCTTCTCCATGGACTCAATCTCAGCTTGCATGGCCTATTGCTACTTGTCTGAATCTTGACTTGCTGCTGCTTCATCAAAACTTGTTGGATCATTGTCTTATGCACAGTCTTCATTAATGTCTGCTTCAGCTAAATAGACAATGTAATCACTATCTCCCCCCCCCCCCTCAAATTTTGATTTTCTAGCTCGTTTGGATATTCTAAGTTCAGGATTGAGATCATTTTGTGGTTCTATAATGTGAGGTTCTGCAGCATGTGGTTCTGCTGCAGTTGGTTGTTCATCAATTTGCATTTCTTGATCAATTTCTTGATCTTCTGCATTTTGATTTTCTAGAATGATGTCATCTGCTGTTTCTTCAGTTTCAAAGGGCAAAGCATTTTCCCAATCCTCATCAGTCACAATTTCTTCAAAATCTAAGGATAAATCCTCATATTATGTACTGTGAACTTTTTCATTTAAAAATTTGACTTGATGAGTTCCAAAAATTCTGGGCTTATGTTTAGCAGAATACAACTTATAACCCTTAGATTTTTCTAGATAACGTAACCTATGAAATAATAGCTTATGGATTTAGGATCAAGCTTGCTTAAGTTTGGATCATAAACTCTAGCTTCTGCGTGACAACTCCATACATGACAATGGTGAAGACTTAGTTTTCTAGCACACCATAATTCAAATGAAGTTTTCTCAATGGCTTCACTAGGTGTTCTGTTGCAAATATAATTTGCCGTTTTCAAAGCCTCTCCCCATAAGAATTTTGGTAAGTCAGTTGTACACATCATACATCTAACCATATTTAGAAGGGTTCTGTTCTTTCTCTCTGCAACACCATTTTGTTGTGGATTATAGGGTGTTGTATATTGAGCTTTAATTCCATGTTCTTGTAAAAACAAGGCAAATAGACCCTTTTGTTGACATTTTTCTATATATTTTCCATAAAATTCCCCACCTCTATCTGATCTAACTGTTTTGATTTTTTTCTCTAGTTGATTCTCTACCTCAGTCTTGAAGATTTTAAAGGCTTCAAGTGCTTGAGATTTTTCTGATAGTAGAGAAACATAACTGTATCTAGAGAAATCATCAATGAATGTAATGAAATACACATTACCACAGATAGTTTGATGTTTAAATGGACCACAGATATCAGTATGTATGAGTTCCAGTAAATTTTGGCTTCTTACTGCAGTCTTCTTTATTTTATTTGTCATTTTTCCCTTAAAGCATTCCACACAATCATTAAGATAAAAAAAATCCAATTCATTTAGGATATTGTTTTTAACCAAAATTTTCAGTCTCTCTTTTGAAATATGGCTGAGTCTTCTATGCCATAAATATGCAGACTTTTCATTTTGTTTGGTTCTTTTAACACCAATCAAGGTATTAGTACGGTTAGTGTTTTCTTTTTCAACAAGAGAAATTTTTTGTTGAGACATAGAATAATTAAGCTGTAAATAATCATTCAATATCACACCAGAACCAATTTGTTTTGAATTTCTAGAAATAGTAATTCCATTATTATCCATCAAAAGTCTACAACCAGCTTTAATCAGCTGAGAAACTGAAACTAAATTCCTTCTAATGGAAGGTACATAATAAACATTATCTAAAAATAAAAAGTTTTCATATCCTAGATCAAGCTTGAGGGTTCCTATGGCTTTGACTCCCACTCGCATGCCATTGTCTACTCTCAAATTCACCTCATCACTTCTTAGGATCCTCCTCTTTGTGAATCCCTGCAAGGAATTAGTGACGTGAATAGGAGAACCAAAATCTATCCACCATGACTGAGGTTCAACATTTATAAGATTAATTTCTAAGGAAAATACTGTATTAGAAATTTCCTAACCCTTTTTAGCTAGCCAAGCCTTATAACTTGTACAGTCTTTTTTCATGTGTCCTACTTTCTTGCAAAAGTAGCACTGGAATCTGAATGGTCTGTTTTCTTTTGGTCATGTGGCTGCAGATACCTTGGTGATGGTTTTGGTAGGCTTGAGTTTGTTTTGAGTCTTTTTCTTCTTAGGCTTCTCAACTAGGTTGACTGTGAGGGACTGAGACTGGTTTTTCTTGATCCTAGATTCCTCATCAATACAGATTGAGATGAGTTCATCTACGGTCCAGTTTTCCTTTTGAACATTATAACTTGTTCTGAGATTGTCAAAACTGCTAGGGAGCGTGGTTAGTGCATGATGCACCAACAATTGATCTTTTACTCCCACTAACATCTCTCTCAGCCCGTTGTTGATATTAATCAACTCCATTATATGCCCTCTTACACCCCCAGGTCCTGTTCAGAGTACTGTAGGGTATGATACTCTTTGCTCAGCCTAGCTATTTCAGCTTTTTCACTTTCTTTAAACTTAGCTGACACAGCCTCAAGGAAATCAGCAGCTAACTCTGGTTCTTCAACACAACCTCTCACTGATCTAGACATAGAAGTCCTAATCACATTCTTGGCCATCATATTAGATCTCATCCATTTCTTATGGTGAGCTTTGATTGAGGGTTTATCATCTTCTGCTAGAATTTCAGGTTGTTCTTCAAGAAAGCAGAATCCTATTATCTCATGCATACAAATGTAGTTTTCTACAGAGTCTCTCGAGGCTCTAAAGTTTGAACCAGTAAGCACTAAGACATTGTTGAAGGTCATGTAGGTGTTACCTAAGGAGCAAAAGAAAAAGATTTTTTGAGTTCTCAGTTTTTGTAAACCTTTTAGAGTTTTCAATGTTTTCTGAATTAGTTTAAGTTAATCAATCACAACGAAAACATTCACAAAACAAAATCATTCAGAAAACTCAATACATATATACTTGCATTCACATCAGTCCATATCCATAAAAACAATACTGAGAAACACTTTTGAGTAGAAAATCAGTATACTGTAATTCTTTATCAATAAGCCACACTTGATAAAAACATGTTATTCAAGGAACCAAATCCACATCTTTAGACAGAGGATTAAATTCCAAGTATCCTGATTAATTCTTACCAAATATGCTTACTGTTGTTTGCATTCTAAAACATACTTGGACACTTCTTTGGAAGATAAAAAGCAATATTTAAAATACATAACACAACTTTCAGTCTGTTATACCACTTGATCTCCTGGAAATATCAATGAAAAATACTTTGTGCAATATATTCATTTATACCAACAGAAAATCACAAATTTGTTTGAGCTTAAAAACTTGATTTCTATCCAGGTTACCCTTTGTAAGAAAACTAAGCTCTTGTGCCTGTAAAAACTTTTCAATGCATAAACTTTGGAAGACTTTAATGACTACATGCATCATTATCAATTACAGAACACATACTTCAATTCAATTCCTTAGAACACATCTTATAAATTTAAGTTTCATCCGGCACAAACCACACAAAACCAACTTATGTGCACGCCAGGAGTGCTCTAGGGTTCTTATGCATAATTATATATAGATATACATGATTGAATTAAAAACAAAATTTCCAGAAAAACCTGTTTTGCTTTTTCCCCAATTTGCTACAGAACACAGCGGAAGCTATAAACTTGATGCAGCAACTATTTATTGGCTTTCTTGATCAACAACAAATGGGGTTTGAATCCTGTTTCTGCCTAAACCCGGGGGTCTTGGTAGATACTTGATGAATCCAACTCGATCTCCTGCAATCCTGCTTACTAAGGGGAATACCGGGCGGGCCGGCCTTCACCTCTCCGATGCCTAAGTTAGTATAGTTGGAATATATATAACCTGGGCACGTATGTAAGCAGGGAGAGAGACAAGTTACCTATTTATGGTGGTAGTCGAGGCCCATATATAGGTGGTTGAGGGTGAGGGCTGGCCTTACCCTTCGATGTGGGACTGGTTCCCTTCTGTTTGGATATTCTGGTGCCCTCTTTGGCAGGCAGGCGCCCCTGGTCCCAGGACCCTTGGAGGCAGGATAGACCGCTGGGCCCCGAGGCCTGGTGCTGGTGATCCGATCCTGAGTCCTGGGCCGGGCCCTGGTGTACTTGCCGCGGGTCTGTGGGCTTGCTGTAGCCCCTCTGCGGCTACTGTCAACAAGTCCCCCAAGTTCCCGGTCAAGTGCAATCTTGAATGGGGACTTATCTGTCTTGCTCTTGTCCCGCAGACCCGCGGGGTTACCAACCTACAGGTCCCCAGTCCCCCAAGTCCGCGTTAAAGATTGGGCGTGACCGAGGTGAGTACCTGTTACTGATGGCAAGAAATAATTTATAAGCATGTTGGGTAATGTAAAACAGGATTGTGCTCGAGTGTTTAGAGCATGGAACGGGGTGGAAACCCGAAGAGTGCATGAGATGATGCCATGCGATAGATGGTGCATGGAATGATGATAATGAGGCGTTGAAATCCGCCATGCGAGAGATTAATGCATGGAATGATGGTGATGAGGCGTTGAAATCCGCCATGCAAGAGATTAATGCACGGAATTCTGATTGGGTCTGCTGCCCTTCGGAGCTCACTGGTCCCGAACTGGGCATCCTGCCAAATCAGAACGGAGCGGTGCAAACTGGGCCAGAACCGGTTGTTCTGCCAAATCAGAACGGAGCGGTGCCAACTGGGCCAGAACCGGGCGTTCTGCCAAACTAGAACGGAGCGGTGCCAACTGGGCCAGAACCGGGCGTTCTGCCAAACTAGAACGGAGCGGTGCCAACTGGGCCAGAACCGGGCGTTCTGCCAAACTAGAACGGAGCGGTGCAAACATTTGCTAGTTCTTCTCAGCTTTGTGTTTAAATAAGCGATGAGGTAGATGTGCAGGTTTGTTAGCCTGCGGGGAGACTTGTTCTGTGTTAGAGATACAATCTGCCCGGTGGGATGGTGTAGAGATAACGAGTCTCCCCCATGTGTTCCCAAAGGTACCGCAGTTCAGTGCGATGCAGGGTTTTTATCCTGCTGGACAGTATCGCGGTTCAATGCGACGCAGGGTTTTTATCCTGCTGGACAAGAGTACATGTGTTAGATGTAGACTCGCCCGGTTTGTAAAGCCCATGCGTTTGCCATGGAGGCGGGCGGACTTGACGGGTGACATGCCTATCGAAACGAGTCCCCCTGTGAAAAAGCCATGGGTCCGGGTGATTATGTTTCCGGAAAGTACTCTCAACCTGGTGGGACATGATGGAATCGATGGGGTGGGCCTCGCCCGGGCGTTTCTGCCATATTGGTGCGAGGTGGAGTTCATGGGGGCTCGACGGGCGTGCTGCCAAATCAAAACGAGTCCCGGATGAACTTGCAGACCGGACCTCGATCGGGCGTCCTGCCATATCGAAACGAGGTCGTTGGTGTAAATGCGGGGAAGATGCCATGGAGCCGGTTGAATGATCATAACCGCGGACTGCCATGGTACCGGGCGGGACTCGCGCGGGCAACGTGCCATATCGGTGCGAGGTCCTGCTCAAACCCGGATAGATGCTCTTTGAAGCGGTTGGATCAGCATAAGCGGTGAGAGGTCTTCCTAAGCGGTTTGAATTGCAATGATGATGGCGTGCAACCGTGGAATCTGGGGAAGCGTAGGGGAGCGTGACTCCCTGGCTCCTGCTCCTACCTTCCTGTCGCCAGCGTGTGGGACAGGTGGCTGACATGCATTTAAGGAGGGAGTCCATCAGTCCCGTCAGTTATGATGGCGTGGGCAGTTTTACCAATGCTGGGACACGTGCCATCAGGGGACGGTTTTGTGATGGAGGGCCTGGATTCGCAGGCGTTTGAGTTGTTCTGATTGCGTGTTTTGGAGGGATTTCTAAATGCCTAGGGCACCGGTCCCCTCTATAAATAGGTCTCTTCTGCTCTTCTTTCTACCTTTGCTTCTTGTACTTTTTAAGAGAGACCGAGAGAAAAAGGAGGTGGTCCGGCGAAAAAACCCTAAGTTCCTTGCCCCAAGAGATCCGTTGTTTGAAGCGCTCCCAAGCCTCCTTTTACCATTGCTCGTTGCTTTCGCAGGGCGGATTGTCCTCGGCTGAGCATACTAATCGGTAAGTTGTGTTCTTTGCCCCGGTGTTTCTTGCTTTTTGATTTGTTGTTTTGCGGCGGGGGGGAGGGATCTGTGTCGCTGACTGGGTTGCTCAGCGGCAAACTTTTGGGGAGAGGCCGTTGAAGGTGGTGTTGTAGTCTGTTGCTGACGAGCGTTAGGGTTTTGCTTTTCTGCCCCTAGATTTAAGATGTACACTTCGAGCTCGGAGGAGGCTTCTGAATCTGCCGCAAGAGGTCCTGTGGTGGATGATATGGAGAGGATGCAGGACTGGCTCGATTCTGAAGCTCCGGAGCAAGAAGCCGCGGACCGCTCCGGGAGCGGTGCCTCGTCCACGTCCTCAGATTCCGGGTCAGATTCCTCGGAAGCTGAAATACCGCACGGGGTGCGCATGGCCGGTGCGCGCGCGGAAAGCTACACGCTTGGTAGGGGAAGAACTGCCGTGGTGTGTGACGAACCGGAGGAGAGCATGACTTCCGCGGAGATTGCCGCGTTCCGGGAAACGTGGGGTATCCCGGACGATATCATTTTGCGTCCCTTGAACCCGGGAGAGTCGGCCTGTAACCCGGAGGAGGGTTGGGTTGCCATGCATCCGGACCAGTTCCGGCACGGGATGTCGCTACCGCTGCCTGATTTTGTGCAGTATATACTGAGTGCCCTGCCAGCGTCGCCCGCGCAGCTGCCCGGTCTCCAATGGAGGCGGCTACTAAGCCTAGGCTGCCTATACGACTTGTCCGGGATGAGTATGCCTACGATCAATGAATTTCGGGCGCTGTATAGGTTGTCCTACTCGAGGAAGGCGGGGTCCAAAGGCTGCTTATCCTTCAACTCCCGCAACAATCAAGCGGTTATCACCACTATGCCTTCATGGGTAGACAACAGCTGGAGAAAGAAGGTGGTGATGGCTGGCGGGGCTTGGCAGGTGAAGAGGAGGAGGTACCGGGTGCCTGGCGCCTTCCAGCCCATAGGCGACCAGTCGTTCCAGCTGTCCGAGTTGGAGCAGGAGAGGGTCTTGACTATTCTCGGCTGCTGGGACCACCTGGAGCGAAGTTCGTACAACTTCATCCGGCGAGAAGTGCTGGAACACTGTGGGCTTGGGCGGGATCCCGGTGGGTAACAAACCCTAGCGGTGGGACTTGTGCTAGGTTTTGCTCAACAATTTAACGTCTCTCCTTGTCCTGCAGGTGCGTCAACCCGGGCGGTGATCAAGCCCGAAAACACTCTTTCGATGGACGGGGAAGATCTCCTGAAGCATCTTACGGAGAAGGGTGCGAGCGTGGCCCGGTCCTCGGTGGAAACGGACGGGCGGGTTACGTTGCATGCGGAGCCCCAGGCCCGGGATCTGGACGAATCGTCCTACGTGCCGGAGCGAGTGAAGACCCATCACTCTGCGGCAGCAGCGGTGCCAGGGAAGGGCAAGAGCACCGGGGGACCGGTGCGGGTTCCTGGGGGAGAAAACAGGGTCCCCAACCGTGCGGCGAGCCTGGGTATCGCTGCTTTTGTTCCTCGTGCAAGCGCACGTGCCGCTGCTCCTGAAGGGCGGGGAGAGAAGCGGAAAGGGCCGGACGGTCCGTCCCCTTTGCTGGTGACGCTAACCGGCGGATCATCCCGGGAGGTCCTGGCGAAGCGGGTCAGGGCAACCAGCAGCGTAACATCCAATGCTGGGGAGGGAGCCGGAGCTGACCGGCAGAGCAGTCCTGCGCCTGCGGAGGCGGTGAGGGGAAGTCCGGACAATGCTCTCGTTCGGCAGATGATGGCGGACCTGGCCAGCTTCGGCCTGGACAAGCCCGGGGTTGATGGCGTGCTGGCGGGTGGCAACCGGCCAAAATGCAAGGAATCCATCTTCCGGGTAAGTACCGCATGGTACCACCGTATTGCTTATACCCTGCCTTCTTTCTTTGCCACTTGACTGCCTTTGTTGCCTTGCAGCTGCTCTACCACCTGTACCAGCCGGATGCAAGCGAGGAGCTTCCGGTGCTGAAGAGGCAGATAGCTGCGCTGTCCAAGTCTCAGAAGCTTCTGGAGGTGGAGAAGTCCCGCTCGGATCGGGAGAAGGCCAGGGCGGAGGAGAGGGCCAAGAAGATGGAGGAAAAGGCCAGGAAGATGGAGGAGAAGGCCCGGGAGCTGGAGGAGCAGAACCGGAGCATGGAGAGGGAGCGGGAGCAGGCTGACGCTGAGAGGGCCGAGCTGGAAGCCAAGATAGACGAGCTCCAGGCACGTGCCACCGCTGCTGCTGCTGGTGGAGATGATCCGGGACAGTTCGACCGGTTCGTTCTTCAATACGAGGAGAGCGATCGGTTCCTGGACTGCCTGGAGAAGGCCCGGGAAGAAGGCATCTCGGATGCCTACACGGAATGGGCGGCGAAGGGGTGGTTAAATACTTCCCTGATGCCAGGTACCTCTGCCGCAGGAAATGCTCCTGTGGAGCCGGTCGTCCAGCAGCTGGTGGTGGAGGAACAGCCAGGAGCAGAACATCGCTCGCACTTGGCTTCTTTTACCAACAGTGCCGAACCTGCCGGAGCTGAGGTCGACGACGAAGCTACCGCTGGAGATGCGGCTCCTTAGGATGTTTTCCTTGCTTTTGCTTGTAAAAGAAACTCTCCGGAGCGGTTTACTTTTTGGATACTATAATTAACTATGAATATATATCTGAGCTTGCGGGGCCAGAGTTTTCAAAAGTAGTTTGCATATATTTGATCTTTACAATCGTTTGAATCGGCGATATGCCAAACTAACCGCCTGGACCCAGCGGGTTTACCAAGCCGGGTTACCCTCCCGGTCGGGGCCTGGTCCTCTCTCCCCTACATATCTCTGGAGCTGGCCGCTATCAATCAAGCCCTGCACTGCAGTCTTGAGGGCGAAGCACTGGTTCGTCCGATGAGTTGCCTCATCATGGTACGAGCAGTACTTGCCTGTCTGCGCCGTCGTAAGCTTCCCCTTGGGGTACCTTCTCTGGGGCGGTGGGGCAATGACGTCCGCATTCTCCAGCAGGATGTCCTCATAGGATGTGGTGAGAGTGGAGAAGACTTCTTGATTAGCCGGGGGTGCTGGCATAATTGCCAGGGGGCGCTCTTGGTGGTACGGTGCAGGTTTGTTCTCGGCCCGAGGCTGGGGCCTGTCAGAGAAGGGTCTCTGCTGTCGCTGCGGCCAGGTCTTGCCGTTGTTGTTGTTGTTCCGGCCGGGTCGGCGACTCCCGTGTTCGGCTCGCTGGCCGGGTTTGCTCTCGTGACTGCGCGGGGGATCCTCCCCCCGGGGATGGTCCGAAGACTGCTCATCCCGCTTCCTCTTCAGCAGGTGGTTTCCGTAGGTCTCATGGTCAGCCTGGGCATGCCGGATAGCCATAGCCATCAACTCGTCGTAGCCCTGAGGGAGTTCTACCCTGACGGCGTAGGAAAACTTCCCTGCCCGAAGCCCCTGCTTGAATGCCATCTCGGCGATGCCTTTGTCCAAGTTCCGAACCCCGGCCGTGGCCGTCTGCCACCGGTTGACAAAAGTTCTCAACTCTTCCCCGGGGGCTTGGATGCAGTTGAAGAGGACGGTGGACGTCCGCGCTCCCTCGACTCGGAGGATGAAGCGGCCTACGAACCGGTCAGCCAGCTGTTCGAATGCCTCGATTGAATTCGCAGGAAGCTCGTAGAACCAACTGAGCGCTTCTCCGGACAGGGTCTCCTGGAAGATGTTGCAACAGATTGCATCGGAGTAACCCTTGGTGCAGGTCTGGGATCGGAAGCTGTCCAGATGCTGATACGGGCAACCAGACCCGGAATAGGTGAGCTTGAGGGACTTCTGGTTGCCAGATCTCCCCGACTCTATGACTCGGTGTGAAAAGGGGCCCATGCGCTCGTTGAACCGGGCGCCTTCCAATGGTCGGGCTGCTCTCCTCTCGTTTGCCTCCATCTGGGCCTTCAGATCCGACACGGTGTTGGCTAGCAGTTGCAGCGCCCGGGCGGTTGGAGTATCCACTTCACCCATGGACGAAGCGTGCGGCTGGTGGGAGGCGGGCGTGCTCTTCGGCAGGTCCTCGCCGGCTCGTGACTTCTCTCGCATAGGCTCGCTGGGTCGGGCGCCCGAAGATTGTCCTGCCTCTAGCTGCCGGGGTTGGACTAGCAGGGGTGCGGCTTGTGCCTCGGCCATGGCAGCACTGCGCTGCTGCCCCCTCTCTAGGGCGGCTACCAGGGCGGCGTTTACTGCCTCTATCTCTTCGTATCGGGCCTGGGACTTGGCTCGGTCCCGGTCGTTCTCCTCTCTGAGACGACTAACTTCTGCGGCCATCGCCCGTACCTTTCCCGCCAAGCCGTCATGGTCGGGGCTGTACGTGGGGTCTTGATCCTGGCTCTCAGACTGATCACTCGGATCATCCGAGAACGTCAGGGATAGGCCACGAAGCACCGGGCTGCCTTCGTCCTCTATCGGGTCTTTCCCGTGCGAGCTCTCGTGGCGGGGCTCCGGATCACCGGAGGGCCCTCCATGGCTCCTTCCCAAATCGCTGCCCTGCTCGCCACGCAGCTCCCGCGTGACGACAGGGGTGGAGGCGAGCGTTTGCACAGCTGCAACACGCCCCTCCTCAGTAGTTCCTTTCTCTTGACTCATTCCCACAATCTCAGCCAGCGGTGTTGCTTGCACGGCTTCTTGTTCAGATTTCCCACAGACGGCGCCAATTGTTTCTGCCTAAACCCGGGGGTCTTGGTAGATACTTGATGAATCCAACTCGATCTCCTGCAATCCTGCTTACTAAGGGGAATACCGGGCGGGCCGGCCTTCACCTCTCCGATGCCTAAGTTAGTATAGTTGGAATATATATAACCTGGGCACGTATGTAAGCAGGGAGAGAGACAAGTTACCTATTTATGGTGGTAGTCGAGGCCCATATATAGGTGGTTGAGGGTGAGGGCTGGCCTTACCCTTCGATGTGGGACTGGTTCCCTTCTGTTTGGATATTCTGGTGCCCTCTTTGGCAGGCAGGCGCCCCTGGTCCCAGGACCCTTGGAGGCAGGATAGACCGCTGGGCCCCGAGGCCTGGTGCTGGTGATCCGATCCTGAGTCCTGGGCCGGGCCCTGCTGTACTTGCCGCGGGTCTGTGGGCTTGCACTGCGGCTACTGTCAACAAATCCCATAAGAGATGTAAAAGTCCACAGCGCTTCCAATCCAGTCTCTGCTCCATCTTTTTGTCAAAACTATCCGTTGCAGAACGCAGCGGGTAATCCTGTTTTTGTTCTTGAGATTTTCGGGTAGGGTCGAGACTGGATTTACGCTTGCTTTGGGTTGGGCCAAGAACTTGTTAACCCGTAAAGCAAATTTTTTATTTTTTTTGTTTGAGAAAACCCTAAAATGATTTTGTTATGCAAAACTGAAAATTTTGTGAACCTTTAAGGCTCTGATACCGATTGGTAAACCAAATTCTGTATGTTCACAATACAATAGATCATATGCATAACCATAATCATTAGATTTTAAGCTTTGAGTAAACTTACCATCATCATGAACCATAGCTACTTCCATTGATACAAACCTGAAACACAAAAGTACTAGGCAAGGTCTTCTGTTAGTCACCATAATAAGCTTCTCAATGGACAGAACTTACGCTATGTCTCGTGGTGATAACAGTGACCAATACCATCTATTTATATAGAATCATTAACCCTAAAGAGTCCTCCCATTAAGAACATTCCTTGAGAGTTAAGTCTTCTAATTAGATTCCTAATATAATACTGATTAGTTGTCTTACTTCTAGACTATGAATAGGATTCCTTATAATAATGATCTAATACACGAAATCATTATTAACTGGATATAGTTATGTATTTGTTTCCATGTAGAAGTAGATATTATCATTAAGCATAATTATCATATAATATGTGACAAGTCCATACTGATCTAACAGTAATCATTAGAATAGCTTTACGTTTGTTTGACCCATTAGCCGAGTAATGTTACTGTCATGTTTGGTAGAAATGATCTTGCTCTGATTCTTTTCAATCATATTAAAAGTGATTTATTATATCATGTTTAATAGTTTCTGCCTCTCATGTTAGAATTAGCTTGATTTAATCTTTGAGCTTAAAACATATGGCTAATATATTATTTTGATGAATTTCTAATGTTGCATTAGTGCAAGGTTTAACCTTTGAGCTGAAAACAGATGGCTAATATGTTATCTCTGATTGTTTTTATTGTTTACATAATTACTCAAAACTACATTTTGGTGGTGATATTTACTAATAGTAAGATCTGATTTTTTTGTACCATTAGCAGGATTTAACAGTAACAGACTGTTAGTCAGTCCAGTGTTTAATGACATAATTAACCCTGAAAATCTAAAAATTACAACATATACCATATATATATATATATTTTATTTTATTTTTAAAAAATTTTTTTAAAAATTAAAAAAAAAACCACAAACCCATACCCAAACTCTCCTCTTCTCCTCTCCTTCCCGACCAAAATTCCTAACCCTAATATGAGATTGAGTAGAGGCGGCGAGCGGTAAGGGCGGTTAGCGGCAAGGGCGGAGGTGTGAAGGCAGAGGCACGAGGGTAGAGAGAGGGCGGAGGCGCGAGGCAGTTCCAATTTGATTGGAGGCGGCGAGGCTGGACGGCGGGTGGCGATGGCAAAGCGAGGCCGGAGGCGCGAAACGTCGGCCGCCGTTTCGTCCCCTCCTCTCTCTCCTCTCTCCGCCCTCTTCCTCTCTGCCTTCTCCCCTGTCGACAACCACCTCCTCGACTGCGGCTCCACGAAACCCTAACCCTAGCCCCACCTTCCCCCAAATCTACCAAACCGCCATAATCTTCACGCTCCTCCTCCTCGACGCCATCGATCGGAGCTGCCGCTGCCTCTTCTCCTCCTCTCTGTATCTCTCTCTCTCTCTCTGTTGGTTTATTTTTTTGTGTTGAGATTTTTGCTTGTGCGTTGAGTGTGGTTGAAATATTTATCAGATATGGATTTTTCTGAGCCTTAGTGACATTAGAACCTCGACAGAGGGCGGCAGAGGACGGCAGAGGTTCTAAAGGTCAGTAGTATTGAAGCACGGCGGAGCTTCTAAGGGTTAGTAGTATTAAAGCACTACGGAGGACGACGGAGTTCTAAGAGTCAATAGTATTGAAGCGCGACGGAAGACGACAGAGTTCTGAGAGTCAGTAGTATTGAAACGCGGCGGAGGACAACGGAGTTTTGAGGGTCAGTAGCATTAGGTTGAGTTTTGAGGATCAGTACCATTATGCTTAATGAGGGTAATTTTGTAATTTAAGAGTTAACTGATTCTGTTAATTTTGGATAGAAACTTACTAGTGGTAATTTAAAAAACTAATCTTACTATTAGTAAATATGAACACTATATTGTAGTTATCGGTAAAAAAAGCCTTTATTGTTTGATATGATTGGCACCGACAAATTTTATATCTTTATGTGACTGGTACTCACGGTATTAGGTTAACTCTTAGTTAGGGACCTAGGGTCAGTACTTTATCTTCATTAGTTCATAGGTTTTTACACCTACTTCAGTATGTTTCTGGAAATAAGCAAACTTCTATAAAGTTGAACTGCTTTTTCAGAAGAAGAATTCACAAAAAAAAATACTCTGCTCTTAGCATACCAGAACTTTTGGTGTATTATATTTGAATTATAGAAGTCAATGGCTCCCTCTACTGCCTACGTCTTCTGTTTGCCGAAGAAAAAGAACACCAGCACTCCAGCAGGCCCTGCCGCCCCTACCGGTCCTGCAGCCCCTGCTGGCCTTGCCGCCCGCCCGCCCCTCAGCCCCTGCGTCTTCACTGACTCAACTGAAGCAGGCTGCAACTTGCGCACCCCAGCAGGTTTTCTCCTCTTCTTCTTTGCCCAGCTGCTGAGTTCAACAAAATAGCTAATCCCATTTCATTGATTATAAACTGTAATCTCTTAGTTTGGGTCATTTTATGCAAATGGATTGGGTACTAGCGTGAGTAGAGTCTAGTTGTGTGTGTAAAATCAGTCTTCAAATTGAAGACTTCAATATGAAGCTTTCACTGGCTTTAATCATTCAATTCTATATTTTAATAGCTTAATCCAACTATAATTAGGTTAGTTTTTGTGAGGTTTTTGGTTACCAAGCAATAGTTAGCAGGTTTTCGTCTGCGGTGTTCTGAAGTAGTGTGTTTTATGTTTCTGAAGATTCCAGTTTGTTTGTTACTATGTGATAGGTGGTTTTGGTGCAAGAGGATTTCTGTGCTAGGATGTTGACATTGAATCGGACTCGGCAACTAAATGCCCTCAACTTTGAAATGGTATAGCCCTGTGACACCCAATGCTTTTCACCATATTACTTTCTCGAATCAATTTCTGTTTTACATAAAGCTACAATGCTTTTCACTATATTACTTTGAAATAGGTGTATTGAATATCATGACGGATAACCGAAATCATCACTTTATCTCATGATTTGAACCCGAGCATTTTCATCTCTATGTCTAGGAGAAAGTTATAGCGTACTTTCCTTTGGTTTCTGGTGTAATATATTCTGTCTGCAAATAACATTTCCTTTGTTCTTTTAGACTCTTAATCTAGTTACCCTCATGCCATTTTGCAGATCATTGGCAGCTGGATACAGAGTCAAGGGAAAGTACTTATTTAGAAATTTAGTAAGTAGATATTACCACAGGCCGAAATATAATTGCCAAAAGCAGAACATGCTTGTGAGAGAGCACAGAGAAGACTTCCACAAAATTCGCAGCCCCACCTGCAATGGCTGCCATAGCATTTACACCTCAGGTTCAAAGACCTCCCCTGCCCTTATTTTCTAAACCCAAAACCCAAAACCAGAGTCTCCCTCCAATCTCCTCCTTCAACTTCACAGCTCGCCTACGACCCCTTCGTTCACCAGCTCGCCGAGTCCCTAGACGACTCACTCCCCTCCTCCTCTGCTTCTTCTTCACCTCTCCAAACCCTCAGAGACTCTTCCGTACAAACTGTCCTCTCAACCCCATGGCCTACCCGCAAAGACGAGCCCTTTCGCTTCACGGACACCTCCTTCATCAAAAGCTCTCAAATCACCCCAACCTCTCGCCCACCAAGCTTTCCGACCGCGCCGGAAGATAACCAGTTTCCCAGCTTGGATATTGTTGATGGTTTCCTTGTAAATTCGCTAAATTTGGGAGGATTTCCGGACGGGGTTTACGTGGGCAGCTTGCTGGAGCTTTCCAACGAGACTGTCATGAGACGAGTGTCTGAGTTTTTGTCGAGTAGTAGTCAGGGGGACTTGTTTTGGTCCATTAATGGAATTGGGGCACCGGATTTGACTGTGGTTTATGTTCCAGCGGGGTGTCGGGTGGAAAGTCCTATATGTTTGCGCTACTTTGCCAATGAAGGAGGTAGCATTGGGTCACGTAATCTGCCCTTGTCAAATCCGAGGGTGCTTGTGTTGGTGGAAGAGGGAGGAGAGGTTGGTATAATTGAGGAGTTTTCAGGTGGGGATGGGGATAAGTCTTATTGGGTTAACTCTGTTTTGGAAGTTGGTGTTGGGGAAGGAGGGAAAGTTAGGCATTCTTATGTTCAGAACCAGTCTGTAAATGCTGCCCACATCAAGTGGACTTCGGTTTGCCAGGTAATTTATTGTGATTCGATCTGTTCATTCTTTTTGTTTGTTACTTGGTGCATTGGTTTTTTAGGTTTTGCGATGGAGATTTGCTTTTTGGCTTTTGCGTTAGATATAGAACAATGAGAAGAAAACAAATAATTTATTGATGTGCATGTAATTGGTAGGTTATTCAGATTATTTAGCTTACATGATTTAAAATTAACAGTTTACCTGTGACCTTCTTCATTGCCAAAGGTCATTGATGGAGTCAGATTGGTGGAAACCAATCTTTCGAGGATTCTCATGTAAGTTCTTTTAATCACAGTTATACCCAATTGTTTCTCCTCCAAGGTCGATTTGGAAGGCTACAGTCGTAACCCTTCCCTCCTCACCCCCTAATAATAATAATAATAATCATCTTCACATTTGTTTGTGGCTGATTAGAGTGATTCACTTCAAGGAGGCCAAATTGCTGTGTTTCTAAATTGATACGTCATGTGTAAGCTTCTGGGGGAGAGTGTTGATCATGTTTTTTTTGTGGAATCAAGTTTATGGCAGAGATTGTTTAGGGAGGCTGGTGTTAGCTGTTCATCTCCAACAGGGTGCTTTGCTTTGTCCATTCAAATCATGGTAAAAAGGAAGACGTCTAAAGCTCTTCTCGGTTGCAGTGTTTTGGCTGTAACTTGGGGTTGGGGGAAGCAGGCTAGAACTTAGGGAGAAATTTAGGTTCTTGTCTGCCTTGTAGGCTTCAGTTTCAGTTAAAAATAAGTACTATACTGGTCCTCCAGTAATCTGGCTGAAGCTTGCAGTGAAGTTCTTATGTTTTTGGCTTAGGCTTTATGTCCAATAGTCATGTTGTAGGCCTCTTTGTTCATGTTTTCTTTCTTGTAACTGTGAGCTTCAGTTTTGGTTGAATCTAAAAATTATACTCCTCCATAATCTAGGCTGGAAGGCTGCAGTGGTTTGAGATTTCATGTTTTTGACCTAGGCTTTAACCCTTTTCTAGGCTAGTCATGTTGTTGGCTTAAATGTTCATGCTTTCTTGCTTGTGGCTGTAATTCATCTTTCAGTAAACCTTCATTTATGTGCTAATCAGAAAAAGGGTAGGAAAAAAAAAGGCTGCTGGTTGTGTTTCTGCTGGGGGGTTATCTTCCTGGATCCTTTGGTTTATGTGCTAAAAAAATAAGGAAAGCTATTAAAAGTAGCGAAGGCTGTTTCAGTTTATCCATTAGACAGAAATTTATGACTGCCATTTTTAGTATATATTTGAGCAAGCATATCATGGAATTTTTGTGTTAGAAATGAGGTTATATATTGATAAAAGTTTGATTTTCTGTTATGCATTATATGCTCTCTGCACATTAGTCATTCTTAATGAAGTGTATAAAAACCAGTTGTTTTAAGACCCTAGTTTTGTATAATGGTCCCAATATGGAGCAGTTTTCCTCTTTACAAGCATTACTAATTTTTAATTTTTATTTAACATTTAACCAGCAATCCGCCAGTACATATGAGCTTGTCGAGATAAGCACTGGTGGAAAATTGAGCAGGCACACTCTCCATGTTCAGCAACTAGGACCCGACACAATCACCGAGTTATCAACCCTGCATTTGTCTGCCGGGGATCAAACACAAGACCTGCATAGTAGCGTAGTCCTTGACCATCCACGAGGTTGTTCCAGACAACTTCAGAAGTGCATTGTGTCATTCGGAAGGGAAAGCCGTCTTTGATGTGAATGTAAAGGTCAACAGGTAGTTTTCTTTCATCGAAGTTCAAAATTTATTTATGGCTTATTCGCTTTACCTCACATCACTTTTGTCTTGTTGAAAATTCTTAGTATAGATATTTATGCATTTCTTCACCAATGGGGCTAAATGCATGTAGAATTTTGCTGCAACTAAAGGTCTTGTTTTCATCTTCAAAAAAGAAAAGGAAAGGTCTTCTTGTTTGATGGGTTTCGTCTTAATAAGTTTTGCCACCTAGATAATAGCTTTTCTTACTTTCTGAGGCAACCTCTTGTATCAGTGTACAGATTGTGCACATTTGCTGCTCACTAGTTAGGCATTGAGTTTGCCTTGTATAGATCTTCACTTTGATATTTTCCTTTTTTTCAGATATGCACAACAGACAGATGGTGGGCAACTAACAAGAAGTCTTCTTCTTGCACCCCGTGCAACTGTAAATGTTAAACCAAATCTTCAGATCATTGCTGATGATGTCAAGTGTTCCCATGGAGCTGCAATTAGTGACCTAAAAGAAACACAGCTCTTCTATTTCCTGGCGCACGCGATCAGTTTAGAGGCAGCAAAGGAAGGCTCTTGTCTATTCCTTTGGCGCTGAGGTGATTGAAGGACTACCTTATCCTTGGATAAAGACGAAGGTAGAAAGTCAAATTAAAGAAATGTTGAAAGGATCCTCATAATTGGGACATGATAGATCATCCGATATATAAAATGCAACTGTCACTCATATTCAAACAAATTTTGATGCTCCAATTGTTTCCCAAGCAAAGTTAAACAAACCTGTTCTCGTATGGACTTTTTTACTTATGCTGGTTTCTTTGTTTGCTGATTACTCGGCTCTGATTTGCTGGACAGTTGTGGAAAATAAATTCATAAAATTTTCCTTGTCGTCTTCACTTGCTTGTTACTTCGTAAATCTGTCCTCACCGGTGATTGCTAATTACATGGTAGCCTTTTTTAACACTAGACCTCTTTGTTGCCGAAATGCCACACTGACCGGTCTTTCACCTCCATTCATGCTCAGTGAAATCTGCGCAACAGTACCTACTTCACTTGTCATAAAATAACTCCATTCCAATCACCGGTCTCGCGATTAATGAGGTCACAAACTCGTACTTCTTCAGTGCCTTGCACAAAGGGAGTAGGATCTTAAATGATATGTGAAATGTACCAGAGTGTTCCACACGTGTGTTTTCCTTAAATAACAATAATCAAGATAAAAATTATTCAACCAACTATTTGAGATAAATAGCAAGAACAAAACTAAAAACTGTAAGTTTTTGCTGAAGACTTACATTAGCATTGCCTTCCTTCTCTATCTGAGCAACAAATTCTTTCACCAACTCTTGACAATTGCTGCACATACTATCCACTTTTGAAGGAAGTGCACAAACCCAAACTCGTCCTCGCAGGTCAGGACCAAGTGGCCAATTTGCAACAGCATCAGCTTTTAGGGCATATGCACCCCATTGTCTCCATCAAACCATCAATCTAGCAATTCAATTGCTTCCATCAGTTACTATTCACTGTAAATTGCATTTTTGTGCATGTTTTTATGCAGCGGTGCAACTCTATCAATTTAGCGATTACTATTCATCGAATTAATATTTTATTTTATGGATTTTATATGAGATTTTCAACCAATCACCAAATGACACGTGGCATTGTCAAGTAATCTTATCACTACAATAATGTTATAAGATTTTCGATATGATTTCAACCAACTAAAATGTGACACGTGTCTTTGCCACGTGTATTTTTCGGACAAATAATGTCAAGTGTCACTACAATAACTGTGACTGCTTCAGGTTCGCCGGGAGACAGACTCCAATTTTGAATGTAATCGTAAAAAACTTTTCTCCACAAATTGTTTTTTGTTTTGATATCAGCCGGTAACGGGGCAAGTGGATTTCCGTACCCAAGAAACACACAATTATAGCTCTTCGGAAGGAAGCTAAGTAATCATTTTCAAATAACACTCGAAAAATCGATAGGAAAAATGGAAGAAGATGAGAGGAGTGAGGTGAGATATTGAGGTTGTAAGAAGAGAATGAGTATTTGTAGGAAAATTTGGAGAAAGTTTGGGAAAAAAAAAAGCCCAAACGGTCAAAAAGAGTCGTTGAACCACGTGGCTGCCTATGATCGGGGGCGACACATATGTCGGCCTTTTTTTTTTTTTTTTTTCTAATAACACTCGCCAGAATTAAAAATAAAAATAAAAGGTGGTAGACATATATATATATGGCAAAGAAAGTGTTAATTTTTCTGGCGGGCCCTACCAATTGCAGCCATCATTCAGGCCTGCAATCAGTGAGGGAGCAACTGTTGGATTACATGTTCTCATTTGGGTCTTGCATTTTTTATCTCCCTCCATCTCCTGCGGTGCATTGAATATCTTCTTCAATGTAGCAATTTCTTTACTGTTTAGGCTGATTGCAGGTGAGGGCTGCATATGCTCTTATAGAACATGGTTCTGTAATTTCTTCTTCTTCCTTGTATTTTCTTACTAGTTTTTGGAAACTACATACCTCAGGATATAAACATCATACACAACCAAAATAATGAATGAAAATGAACAAGTATATATATATATATATATATATATATATATATATATATATTCAGGATTTAGTTATTACCACGAATTCCGGATCCTCAAATTCTTCGTCCATGTCACTTTAGGCTTATACAAAAACTTAACCAGAATCCTAGAATCTGAGATAAATTGTGTTCTAGCTCATTGTCTCTTATTGTCCAGTCAAGAACGAATGAGGTCCTCACCATGACAGAAGCTTCACAAGCAGATGATTCAATTTCAATGGATGACACAGATGATTCAATGGATGACACATGCAAGCCTCATGTAAAAGAGCAATGGTAGGTGATCTAATTAACTTTTGGCACCGCACATAAAGCCCACCTTATGTGTCAGCCTATGTGGCACAACTATGTCATTTAATAAAACACTCTGATTGAGTGGTGATATATCATGGATACGCCACATAGACACATAAAGTGGGCTCTAAGTGAGATATCAAAATGTGGTTCATGTAGCATTGTTCCATGCAAAATGATTGGTTCTAACTTTGAATGTATTATATTATACTAAAAACCAACCATATTCGCAAGTTTTTATATAAACTGTGATACGAACCAAAATTGATATTTTTGATTTTTCCAAAAGAAAAAATTTATATATATTTTTTAAAAGAATTGAAAATGCGATGCCAGCCTGGTCAAAATCTATGCTCCCACTATAACTATATAACATTGTATGTCTTTTGATTAGGGGTGGGCATAGGCCGGGAAGGCCGAGATTCACCTGATCCCGGTCTTGTCCCATAAGATTTTAAAAAAAAACGGGACGAGAGGAGATTAGACTTTTTGAAAAATGATCCCACCAAGCCTGGGATCTCTTACGGGACTGGGAGCAAAACGGGAAGGAGAATTACCAGAGAGAGAGGTCGGAACGCTTACATTGATATCAACGGCTGAGATAAAGTCAAAATGTGTGTGTGTGTATATATATATAATATAATTATTTTAATTTTATTTTTAATACGGGAAGAGACGAGATTTATTTAGCTAATCCCGATCGCGTCCTGTTGTTTTAAAACGGGATCGGGACGGGACGGGATATGTATTTTTCAAACATGAATCTCGTCTCGTCCCGGCAAATTTAGGGACGGGATCGGGATTTCGAAATCAAATATCCAGCCCTACTTTTGATTATATGTTTTCCCCAAGAATTTGGGAAGAAAAATATCGTTTGAGCTTGTTCATTCTTATGTATGGGGACAAGCATCTATAGACTTTTTTTATGGTTATCATTTCTATGTCACTTTCATAGATGATTTTTCTCGATCCAGATTTGTCTATTTGTTAAAATGTAAAAGTAAGGTCTTCAAGTGCTTTCTGGATTTCCATAAACTTGTTTTAAATCATTTTTCATAAAAAAAACATGCACATTGAGGTTTGATAATTGGTGAGAGTCGAAACTCACACTAGTTTAAAACTTGTAAAATATCATCGTTAGTATGGATAAATAGGAGTCGATCAATCCGGGGATATTGAAGGGTAATCGAATTACTAAAGTGTTAAAAAAATATTCGCATATACACATTGAAATCATGGGGGTTTTGATAGTTTTATCTACTGTTCCTACTGCCCAAAATAAAATCTAAATTAAATATAAACATATGATCAACAATTCCACTCAAGTATAGCACGAAAAACCTCAAAGTCATGCAAGACACGATCCCAAGAACACATACGGCAGCAAACATACAATCGGCAATTCCTATGACTTAACTCAATTCTAATTTTAATTAGAGCCCTCAGCGGTTCATCTAATCGTTGAGATTTCACAAGTATTTAGATTTAACTCAGCGTATAATCCTAAACATAGTGCTAATCGGTTCAAAAACACTCAACGTAGAAATCAAACACGAATAACACATAAGTACAAAAACCAAATTGGAGACACATAAACAAGAAAGTCATCACACATCTTATTTAACGTGCAAATTTCCAGAATTATGGTAACCCTCTTAAATAACTTAGACACAATAACTCAGCGTATGATGCAATCTAAATTACTTTGGCAAGTGAAATCGAGACCCTTGGAACTGCCATAACAAGGGCATCCCTCACGTACACGACTTTTATGCACAGAATTCATGAAAATTAATCAAACAACTCATAGAAACATACACTGATATGCTTAGGGCTATATTGGTAGGTATACCAACTCTATTTTCCCAATAACATGTATCAACCAATATATGACAATAACATTGGTATACCAACTAATTGGTACGATTGGTACTCGGTTGGTACGGTTAGTAACGAGTTTCTACTAACCTATTTATGGCCCAAAAATTTAAATGCTAATTAAATCAAAATAAGTAACAATAAATAACAACACAAATCTATAGTCTTATACAACTTTAACCAAATTACCAAATAAAAATTCACAAACTGAATGTCAAAATCCAAATAGTCAAACTGCCAAAGTACTAACAAGTAACAAATTCTCAAAACGATTGAAAAAAAAAAAGATAGGTCTAAAAGGGGGACATGTTGTATGTGCTGATGGTGCTTGTGGTAGGCCATAAACCTCTAATGCTTGATGCTTAAGAATTTGTCTGACCAGAGATGTTGCTACTTGGGCCGCCCCTTCCTGTCTCAAAGTTTTCAACAAAACATTCTCTACAACAATTGCATAAATACATAATTAAATCCAATAACAAGTCACAAAAACAATATAGCACAAACTAAACACCATTATGTAAACATGAACAAATTTCTCCTCCTTATGCAGTAGCATTCAATCCATTCATTGATCACACATAATAATAATAATAATAATAATAATAATAATAATAATAACTACTTAATTTAACAAAACATGTACTTCTCTCAAGATCCTCCAACTCGTGGTAAATTACCAAATCATCTTCTGTTGGAGGTTCGTAGAGGTTGAAATTTACATGTGCACATCTTAACCAATCAGAAATGCAAACAAGGGCCTCAACAGTCTTTGGTGTCAAAGAAGCTCTGAAAGGATCAATAACTCTTGAACCTAAGCTAAAAACATTTTCTAATACCACAGTGGAGCATGGAACAACAAGTATGTCTTTTGCTAGCTTGGATAAAATCGGATAAGTTGTTTTTGCTCCCTTCCACCACTTGCCAATATCAAAAGTCTTGCACGTAAGCCTGATATGCCTATCTACTAAGTATTGATCAACCTCATTCCGAATATATTGTGATTGCTCCGACATCCTCTCTCTAGCTATCTCCTTACTGACTTCGTCAAGTTCCTCATAGGCAACTCCATCCAACACTAAATCATCTTCGACTGGTTGCTCAGCTTGCTCCACGCCCTCACAGCATTTATACTCTTCATACATTTTCATCAATATTTAAATCTTCTTCTATCGACTGGATTTGAATTGGGCTTGCATTAATCTTTTTCATAGCCATTTTAGCCCATTGAAGGTTGTACCTCAGGCCATTGAATTGGGCCTAAAACCCTTTGTAAAATAGAAAATGTCCAATTCTCCTCATGATCGTTTACCTCCCCTAAAACCCCTCCAATTCTCCAGAGTCCCCCCAATTCTCCAGAGTCCCCCCAATTCTCCTCATAATTGTTAGCTCCCCTAGTCCCCAATTCTCCCCTAAACCCGAACAGAGTCCCCAATTCTCCTCATGTCGAACCTCATACACCGCCACCCAGCTTCCCACGAATCCAAGCGTGGCCTCTATAATGATGATGATTCCGTCGGACGTGGCCACCACTCCGGCGCGGCGAATGCCATGGGTGCCAATGTTGTGAACGAAGTTAACCAAGAACGCCAAGATCCACTTCTTTCTTCCGAGATCAGCGTTCCTGATGTCAACGGAGACTCTGGCCTCTCTCTGTTGCCCAAAGACCATGTCATTGATGTCAATGACAATGCTGAGATTCTGGTTGAGATTCCAGTTGAGATTCCGGCTCCGGTTACGGCTGATCAGGGCCGGTCCAAAGTGATCGAGGGCCCTGTGCGAAATACAAATCGGACCCTTTGTATTTATAAAAAGAAAAATAATTATAATTATAATAAATATTACATTTAGTTATGAAAAATTGATCTCCTTGCACTTTTATCTGCAAATTCATCAATCAATTTTTCATAATCAAGTTTATCTAGGAATTCGCTCTCAATTGAAATCAAAGATAAAGCATTCAATCTTGTTTGGGACATAGTCGACCTCAAACAAGTTTTCAACAACTTTAATTTAGAAAAACTTCTTTCCGCCGATGCAACCGTTACCGGAATGGTCAACAATGTCTTGTATACAATAAATAAATTGGGGAAACAATTCGATTTTTGCACGTAGTCTAGCATTGCACCCGCTGTTTTTGTTTCGTCTGGCAGCATATGTTGAATGATTTTCAATTCTTGAAATAATTCATCTCCATCCAAATCTGATACATCTTGTCCATCTTCATCTTTTCCTTGTAGCTTCTCTTCAAGATTTTTGCAGCGAGCCTTCAAGTCTTCATCTAGTAATGATTTCAGCTTATCAGATGTGAAAAGGAACCCAAAAAGATCATCATACTCTTTATATTGCTCAAACCTTCTTTTTAATGACCCAACTGTTTGATCAACAATGTATAAGAAGTAATGAACTCTGAAAACTTCCTCAGCAGATTCTTGGGGTATTGACTCACTTGAAAGTTCATCAAAGTGTCTCTTTTTATATATTTGTCTCTTTTCAGGAAAAACAGGATCAATTCCCATAGATGATGCAAGTTCTTTTGCAGTATTGAGGGCTTGTCTGAATCCAGTTTCTCTGTACTCTTCAAAAGAAGCAATAAGCGCCTTAACCTTGGTCATAGCAATGTCAACAAGCATGTTTTTTGACTGTAAGCTTTTGCTAACCATGTTAACTTTGCCCAGTATATCATACCAAATAACCATGCCAACTAGAAACTCAAAATTTCCAAGTTCAAATGTTGCCAAAGATTTAGCTTCACTTCTGATTTTGGTGTCGGTGTCTCTTTCTTCTGCAAGTTCAAGTAAAGCTTCTCTAACTTGTTGAGCTTGTAGTACTATTGCTTTCACACTTTCAATACGGCTTTCCCATCGAGTGGTTGACAATGATTTGAGAGTTAAGCCTTTAACAGTAACATGATCCACCATAATCTTCCACCTCTTTGTAGAATGAGCAAATATTGTATAAATCCGTTGAATAACTCTAAAAAAGTCTTTGGCTTTTCGTCAAGAACTCGCAATCTCACAAAGTGTTAAGTTCAAACAATGACAACCACATGGAATGTATAATGCTCTTGGATTTATATCCAAAAGCTTTCTTTGTACACCTTGGTGTATCCCTCTCATATTTGCTCCATTAGCATAACCCTGCCCTCTTACATTATCAATATCAAGATCAAGACTTTTCAACACATTTTGTAACTCTTCAAACAACCCTTGTCCTGTTGTATCATCTACCTTTAAAAATCCTAAGAAATACTCTTCTACTTTCATTGGACTAGCAGAGACATCAACACATCTTATAACCAATGTCATTTGCTCTTGATTACTAACATCAGGAGTACAATCAAGTATCACAGAATAGAACTTAGCTTCTTTAATTTTTTTTAGAATAGAACTCTTAATTTCAGAAGCTTTTATACAAATAAGCTCATTCTGAATTTTGTGGCTAAGATAGTGATGATGTACCTTTTTTTCAAGATGATCCTTCATCACCAAGTCCCACTCAGCAATCATCTCAATCGCAGCCATGAAATTTCCATTACTCTCCTCATAAATCTTCTCATTGCAACCACGGAATGCTAAATTCTGTTTGGCCAAAAATCTCACAATTGAAATCAACCGAGTTAATACCATCCTCTAGTGCACTTTTGCCTTCTTAATTTGATCTTGAACATAATGATCAATTGTTGTACTTTTATCTAATCTAATGCGTAATTCATACCACATAGCATAGTGATTGACATGCTCAATACTTGTCTCATGCTCTTTAAGTATGGAACTAAGATGCCCCCAATCATGGTATCCCTCATTTGCTAGTTGACTTGGCTGAGGCTCCCTTTTAAACAACTTGCAACAAAAACAGAAAACTTTGTTTAGTGCTTTCGAATACACCAACCAATCTCTATGGTGTTGTTGACCATTTCCTAAAGTCCGAGTGTAGAAGTGCGAAGAGAAACGTCTATTTGCTTTATCTTTATCTTTAGGACCTTTGCCTGATAATAAATCTCTTACAGGACCCTTCTCCACTAGTAGATCCTTCCACTTGAGATATAAATTCTCCCAATTTCTTGGATTAAAGATGTCAAGTGGAGGAGATGAACTCGGTTCCTCGTTCACAACATTAACATCATCATCATTAGCATCAGAGTGAGCAAGGTCATCACCGCCACCACTTATATGATCACTATGATTAGCATCTTCAAATTCAGCATCACCAACGTCATCAACATTGTCAAAGTCTAAGGCATCATCATTTTCATTGCCTTCAACATTGTCAATGCCTAAGCCATCATCATTTTCATTGCCTTCAACCTCATTCACATCTTCATGTGCATTATTTTCCAACAGTAAACTATCAACTAATCCATCACCATCACTTTGCTCTTCATCACTTATATCTTCAACTGGTTGATTTATCGGTATTTTGACAACCCATTTTGCTATATCCCCTTTTTGAGACTCTTCAAGTTGATCAAATCTTCTTCTCTTTTTTCTCTTCTCATGTCCACTGGGAACTCTTGTAGCTGAAGAGGGATGTTTCCTAGTAGGAGGCATTCCTAACTCCTAATATTCTGTACTTTTGTTATAAAAAAAAAAAAAGTTTAGATTTATACAGAGGGTACTCATCTAACTTAAATAAACAATAATTTCTAGTCTACTCTCGTTTTCTCTCTACAACACAACCTAAATTGATATATATATATATATATATAGCAAAGCCTAAAACTTATCAAGACAAAAGAAATTAAAAAAAATAGACAGAAACAACTAACCCGATCCCCAAGTCTCGATTCCACCGATTGCTTCAAAGCGTCAAGCTTCCAGCCAAATTGATTAACAAGCAATCCTCCAATCTTAATCCAAAAACAATACAAAGAAGTGAGGAACAAATACATTATTAAATTCGAGACAAATTTAAATAATTTCAAACTTATCTATGCAACACACCTTTCTTCAATCTTAATTTTGGAGTAGAAATTGAAAGAGTAGAAGAGAATTGAAGGGATTTTGGGGAAGAAGAGAATGATCATTGATCATGAACAGTAAAAATAGAGAGAGATATGTTTGGATAGAGAATAGAGAGAGAAGGAGTTAAAAGGGAAAGTGCATTCCAACTATTAAATAAGGGGGGAAAAAAGGAAAAAAAAAAAAAAAGAACCCAGCCCGTGTCGAACTCCCAACCTCATTGTTACTCTAATTATAAAGACTAGTGTGTAGCCAATCCACCAACCACTTTATTTCATTATAATCGGATCATGCTTAATATATGTACAATAATTTATTTTCTACTGCAAACAAAAAAAATTACGGGCCCTTGCCGGTCGGAAGGCCTTGTGCGGCCGCACCGCCTTGACCGCCCCAGGGTCGGCTCTGCGGCTGATGCTCCGGCTCCGGTTGAGATTCCAGTTGTCTGGTGGCGGGGTGAGATGGAAAATTGTGGGCTGAAATGATCCGGATTGAGAATCTAACCGTGTCCGGAATTGATTCACTGTCGCAGTTGGTTGAAGCCTTCTTCAACTCAACCCTCCACAATATGCTTCTACTCGTGCCACTTTCCATGGGAGCGTTTGGAGTTGTCAGCCTTGTATCAGCAGTCTTGAGAGGAGAGGGAGGTGTCTCAGTGTCTACATGTTTAGAGATGATTGGTGTAGCCAGAGCCGGCCCTGGGGCGGTCAAGGCGGTGCGGCCGCACAAGGCCTTCCGACCGGCAAGGGCCCGTAATTTTTTTTGTTTGCAGTAGAAAATAAATTATTGTACATATATTAAGCATGATCCGATTATAATGAAATAAAGTGGTTGGTGGATTGGCTACACACTAGTCTTTATAATTAGAGTAACAATGAGGTTGGGAGTTCGACACGGGCTGGGTTCTTTTTTTTTTTTTTTTCCTTTTTTCCCCCCTTATTTAATAGTTGGAATGCACTTTCCCTTTTAACTCCTTCTCTCTCTATTCTCTATCCAAACATATCTCTCTCTATTTTTACTGTTCATGATCAATGATCATTCTCTTCTTCCCCAAAATCCCTTCAATTCTCTTCTACTCTTTCAATTTCTACTCCAAAATTAAGATTGAAGAAAGGTGTGTTGCATAGATAAGTTTGAAATTATTTAAATTTGTCTCGAATTTAATAATGTATTTGTTCCTCACTTCTTTGTATTGTTTTTGGATTAAGATTGGAGGATTGCTTGTTAATCAATTTGGCTGGAAGCTTGACGCTTTGAAGCAATCGGTGGAATCGAGACTTGGGGATCGGGTTAGTTGTTTCTGTCTATTTTTTTTAATTTCTTTTGTCTTGATAAGTTTTAGGCTTTGCTATATATATATATATATATATATCAATTTAGGTTGTGTTGTAGAGAGAAAACGAGAGTAGACTAGAAATTATTGTTTATTTAAGTTAGATGAGTACCCTCTGTATAAATCTAAACTTTTTTTTTTTTTTTTTTTATAACAAAAGTACAGAATATTAGGAGTTAGGAATGCCTCCTACTAGGAAACATCCCTCTTCAGCTACAAGAGTTCCCAGTGGACATGAGAAGAGAAAAAAGAGAAGAAGACTTGATCAACTTGAAGAGTCTCAAAAAGGGGATATAGCAAAATGAGTTGTCAAAATACCGATAAATCAACCAGTTGAAGATATAAGTGATGAAGAGCAAAGTGATGGTGATGGATTAGTTGATAGTTTACTGTTGGAAAATAATGCACATGAAGATGTGAATGAGGTTGAAGGCAATGAAAATGATGATGGCTTAGGCATTGACAATGTTGAAGGCAATGAAAATGATGATGCCTTAGACTTTGACAATGTTGATGACGTTGGTGATGCTGAATTTGAAGATGCTAATCATAGTGATCATATAAGTGGTGGCGGTGATGACCTTGCTCACTCTGATGCTAATGATGATGATGTTAATGTTGTGAACGAGGAACCGAGTTCATCTCCTCTACTTGACATCTTTGATCCAAGAAATTGGGAGAATTTAGATCTCAAGTGGAAGGATCTACTAGTGGAGAAGGGTCTTGTAAGAGATTTATTATCAGGCAAAGGTCCTAAAGATAAAGATAAAGCAAAGAGACTTTTCTCTTCGCACTTCTATACTCGGACTTTAGGAAATGGTCAACAACACCATAGAGATTGGTTGGTGTATTCGAAAGCACTAAACAAAGCTTTCTGTTTTTGTTGCAAGTTGTTTAAAAGGGAGCCTCAGCCAAGTCAACTAGCAAATGAGGGATACCATGATTGGGGGCATCTTAGTTCCAGACTTAAAGAGCATGAGACAAGTATTGAGCATGTCAATCACTATGCTATGTGGTCTGAATTACGCATCAGATTAGAGAAAGGTACAACAATTGATCATTATGTTCAAGATCAAATTAAGAAGGCAAAAGTGCACTGGAGGATGGTATTAACTCGGTTGATTTCAATTGTGAGATTTTTGGCCAAACAGAATTTAGCATTCCGTGGTTGCAATGAGAAGATTTATGAGGAGAGCAATGGAAATTTCATGACTGCGATTGAGATGATTGCTGAGTGGGACTTGGTGATGAAGGATCATCTTGAAAAAAAGGTACATCATCACTATCTTAGCCACAAAATTCAGAATGAGCTTATTTGTATGTTAGCTTCTGAAATTAAGAGTTCTATTCTAAAAAAAATTAAAGAAGCTAAGTTCTATTCTATGATACTTGATTGTACTCCTGATGTTAGTAATCAAGAGCAAATGACATTGGTTATAAGATGTGTTGATGTCTCTGCTAGTCCAGTGATAGTAGAAGAGTATTTCTTAGGATTTTTAAAGGTAGATGATATAACAGGACAAGGGTTGTTTGAAGAGTTACAAAATGTGTTGAAAAGTCTTGATCTTGATATTGATAATGTAAGAGGGCAGGGTTATGCTAATAGAGCAAATATGAGAGGGAGACACCAAGGTGTACAAAGAAAGCTTTTGGATATAAATCCAAGAGCATTATACACTCCATGTGGTTGTCATTGTTTGAACTTAACACTTTGTGACATTGCGAGTTCTTGCGGAAAAGCCAAAGACTTTTTTGGAGTTATTCAACGGATTTATACAATATTTGTTCATTCTACAAAGAGGTGGAAGATTATGGTGGATCATGTTACTGTTAAAGGCTTAACTCTCAAATCATTGTCAACCACTCGATGGGAAAGCCGTATTGAAAGTGTGAAAGTAATAGTACTACAAGCTCAACAAGTTAGAGAAGCTTTACTTGAACTTGCAGAAGAAAGAGACACCGACACTAAAATCAGAAGTGAAGCTAAATCTTTGGCAACATTTGAACTTGAAAATTTTGAGTTTCTAGTTGGCATGGTTATTTGGTATGATATACTGGGCAAAGTTAACATGGTTAGCAAAACCTTACAGTCAGAAAACTGCTTGTTGACATTGCTATGACCAAGGTTAAGGCGCTTATTGCTTCTTTTGAAGAGTACAGAGAAACTGGATTCAGACAAGCCCTCAATACTGCAAAAGAACTTGCATCATCTATGGGAATTGATCCTGTTTTTCCTGAAAAGAGACAAATATATAAAAAGAGACACTTTGATGAACTTTCAAGTGAGTCAATACCCCAAGAATCTGCTAAGGAAGTTTTCAGAGTTCATTACTTCTTATACATTGTGGATCAAACAGTTGGGTCATTAAAGAGAAGGTTTAAGCAATATAAAGAGTATGATGATCTTTTTGGGTTCCTTTTCACATCTGATAAGCTGAAATCAGTACTAGATGAAGACTTGAAGGCTCGCTGCAAAAATCTTGAAGAGAAGCTACAAGGAAAAGATGAAGATGGACAAGATGTATCAGATTTGGATGGAGATGAATTATTTCAAGAATTGAAAATCATTCAACATATGCTGCCAGACGAAACAAAAACAGCCGGTGCAATGCTAGACTACGTGCAAAAATCGAATTGTTTCCCCAATTTATTTATTGCATACAAGATATTGTTGACCATTCCGGTAACGGTTGCATCGGCGGAAAGAAGTTTTTCTAAATTGAAGTTGTTGAAAACTTGTTTGAGGTCGACTATGTCCCAAACAAGATTGAATGCTTTATCTTTGATGTCAATTGAGAGCGAATTCCTAGAGAAACTTGATTATGAAAAATTGATTGATGAATTTGCAGATAAAAGTGCAAGGAGATCAATTTTTCATAACTAAATGTAATATTTATTATAATTATTATTATTTTTCTTTTTATAAATACAAAAGATCCGATTTGTATTTCGCACAGGGCCCTCGATCACTTTGGACCGGCCCTGGGTGTAGCTATAAACCAGATCAGCAGTGCAAACCTCAATGGTCTTGGGGTACACCCTTCAGTTAAGCTGCTGGTGAAAAGCGTTCTTGGTTATCTTGTAAGGGTTTTAAGAGGGTTTTTGGCTCCAGTTGTAGAACGCATCATTCAGAACCTCACCAGAGGAGGAGCACCTCAAGTCAATCTTCATCACTAATGACTTTAGAGTTTGTAGAAATGAATTGACTCATTCATTTGCATATATGTTTGATTGGACACGGCCCGGCCCGCAGCCCTCTCGGCCCTATAAGTCCATGCACTCGTCCCGGCACATCTTGGCTTCAGCCTAGGCATGCCTCCGGCCTTTTGCACGGCCTTGGCCTCGTCAGGTCCTTACTTTATGCCTTGGCAAGCCTTAGTCTTAGCCTCAGCTAGCCATCGATAACCCGCATGACCTCGACTCCAACATCAAACCTCAGCCCCATAGACCATTGCCTTTGTCTCGACGCGCCTTGGTTTCGGCCTTAAATGCCTTGGCACTTGCTCGGCCTCGGCCCCTGCCCGCCCGTGCACTACCTCGGCTTTGGCCTTAGCAAACATTACACCCACCTATACATGACCCTGGCCTTTCTCTTGCCTTGCTTCAGCTTGGCTTCGGCCTCAGATAGCTAGCTCATGGTCTCGGTCCTTGATACTTGGTTTTTAGACATTTATACTATATAGTATCGATGTTGGCTCATTTGGATGTTTTCCAACTCTATTTTTTTAGCGTTAACGGATGTATTTATTACACCTTTAAGCATGCCTATGTTTTATCTTGTGATACTACACACCATGTAATGCACTCTATAGGAAAAACAAATATTCCGGTTTATATGACTTGGCAAAAAACTTTGTCCCTACACTGAATGTATCATAGAGACATTGAGTGTGTAGCTAATCTTCATGAATTTTATAAATCCATTGTGACTATGATGACTAGATCATCACATATAATCAGAGTATTCTCATTCTCAAAGTTTTCATATGAATTAATTTCAGTTTACCTACTTGAACTTTGGCTCAATCATCATTTCAGTCCCTGTACTTTTGATTTCATCAGCTACACCCATGTACTTCCCTAAATTAATCAACTGATACCAATTTTGTAATTTCGTCCAAACAATCTATCAATACCAAAGGCTTTTTGGTACAATTTCCCTACATTAATGCACTGTTACTATATTACGATTATAAATAAGGCTAAACAAGTCATATAATCAAGTTGAACAATAGAAAATAAATCATATATGGTGATTTCTTTTTGTTTTACCATATATGATTTATTTTTGTTTATTTTCTATTGTTCAACTTGATTATATGATTTGTTTAGCTTTATTTATAATCGTAATATGGTAATGGTGCATTAATGTAGGGAAAAGATACAAAAAAGCCTTTGGTATTGATAGATCGTTTGTACGGAATTTACAAAATTAGTATTAGTTGATTAATTTAGAAAGTATAAGGGTGTAGTTGATGAAATCAAAAATATAGGGACTGAAGTGGTGATTCAACCAAAGTTCAAGTAGGTAAACTGAAATTAATTCTTTTCATATCTTATGACATTATGATTCAAAGTCACATATACTACTATGCATAGAAAAACAATCGAAACTTGCTCACTACTTAAAAATATTTGTGCCAACGTTTATTACCTTAAAACTCATTATGAAAATTGAAAAGATTTATCATGTATCGCTTCTAATAAATGCGCACAATTTAAGAGTCAACTTAAAATTTGAGAAAATAATTGAGCTCATACTTTCTCTGATTGAATATGTACGAAACACTGTTGCATGGATGGGGAAACACGTGTTGCAAACTCCTAACGGTTATAGTGTACTATCTTTTCTAATTGGCAGTAGAGAACAGAAGCATACCTCTGTATCAATATTACTGCCCAAGTCCCCTGGTCTTTTAACGTAGCCAAGATCTGCACTGCACGACATTATGGTAGATAATAAGAATTCTAAACCCCTTAAAAAATTAAAAATAAACAAGAAGTCTTAATGATATTACAGTACAAACCAGAAAGGAAGCATTTTGTAATAATATATGATAACTTCTATACTTAGTCCCTAGAGTACAACTTTCCCATCGTCGGATCATATCTGTGATAACCCAAAAAAAAAAAAAAAAACCTGTTGTGGGTTAAGAGCAGTGGCAATAACCTCCAAACCTTCGGCCTTCAGCCTCTGAGAATAATAATTTTTTGTCTAACAACAATGGGATGTGGCATCAGTTTACTAGAACCAGCAAAGTTTCACAGGATAGACCACTCAAAAACATCATGCATCAAGTATTTAAGTATGGTTCAAAAGCATCACTAATTTGGCAACTGCAACTTATTGCTTCAGGTCCCGTTCATGTGTATAGACCTCAAGCCTCTCTCTCTCTCTTTCTCTCCTTGGTATTGTCTCAGTTACTTAGCTAAGAAAACACCTTTAACCTCACAAGCAAAATGCAACAAGAACTACACTACCAGATGCGGATGAATAGCCGACGAAAAAAATTTCGTCGGCTATGGGTATATTTCGTCGGCTATACCATCTGCTGACGAAATTTTCGTCGGCTATACGTCGTCGGAACAACCCCGTCGGCTATACTAATGGCCGACGAAAAAAAAGAATTCGTCAGCTATAGTAGAGTATGGCCGACGACTGTACCGACGAAAATATTTTTCGTCGGCCAAACCTGGGACAAATTGCCGACGAATTTCGTCGGATATTTTCGAGTATGGCTGACGAAATTCATTAAGTATAGCCGACGAAAATTATGTATTTCGTCGGCTATTGTTAACAACATATAGCCGACGAATTAATAAATGTTCGTCGGCTATAAGTTGTTAACAATAGCCGACGAAATACATAATTTTCGTCGGCTATTTCCTCAAAATATATTAATATTTAATAGGCATTAATTAGTTATAGTCGACGAAATAATGTAATTTTCGTCGGCTATAAGTTGTATAGCCGACGAAAATTGGTAAAATTCGTCGGCTATAGTTATTATAGCCGACGAAATAATGCCAAAATCGTCGGCTTTTCTTACATTTGGGAAAAAAAAGCAACCTGCAAATCACAAAAACATTCCATGCATTTGCACCAACAAGAAACACGTCTAAATACCATTTTTATTAAATTCGTTCTAATATACATAAACCCTAAACCCTAATCATCACCTAAACTACTAAAGTCCAGCAGGTCATCCCCAGCATCCTGCTCTCCATCAGGCTCGTCATCCTGCTGACCGAACACGGGAGGTTGAGGCATTGGAGGTTCCGCTAACCGCTGAAACGGGGGCGGGGGTGGAAGGCCTTGTTGTTGTGTCGCGAACAGCTCATAGCACCAGTTTTGTTGGCCGTCGTAGTTGTGTTACCGAATTCTTTCGCATTCGGCATGCCAACCGGCCACATCCAACTGATACTGCTGTGATCTGCGGCGCGTCTCCTGCTGATACTGCTGTGTGCTGCGGCGCAGCTCCTGTACTGTCTGAGACGAGGTCGCCAATTCTGCGGCCAATCGCTGCACTTCCCCCCTCATATGCTGGCTCTCCCCGCCTCCTTTCTTCTGACCTCCCTTAGTAGTCTTCAGAAGCCCTAGTCCAGCACTTCCCAAACCCCGGCAGTAGTAGTTGTTTGACCGGTTTGGGAAGGCTGCGTCGAAGATCCTCGCTGCCGTTTGGACACTAGACCGGTCGACATGGCGCATGGCTTCTTCCAGATCTGCCTCTGAAATGTTCGGTTGTGTGTCCCGAACTACTTGCTGGAGCACATCTTCTTCGGCCCGGTTGACCCTCTCCTAAGTGGATTGGAAAAAAAAAATTAATATTATAACAAATATATAATTAAGTAAAAGTAATAATTAAAATTTTAAAATTGTAATGAACGACTTACGAGCTGTTCTGTCGCTTGTGGATAAGCGATCTTGAACGTCTCCACGTACGGGTTGCTATCAGGATGATCTCTGAGCGCCTCCTCCTGATACTGTGCAAACGACCGTGAACCAGCATGATGGGGGGTTGTGTTCCGGCGGCGGTTCGCAGAGTTTATCCGAGACCGTTCCTTCAAACAAATAATAAAATATTAGAAAAATGCATAAGAAAATATTAATGTAATAATTATAAAATAATTAAACTAATAATTAAAATATTAACAAAATAAACATTTTTACTGAAGTTTAGTATTTACCTGCATAACTGGGTTGTTGAAGTCTACTGTCTTCAACCAACGCCACTCGTACTCCCGCAACACGAACTCCCTGGGAGTGCCCATACGACCAAGGTGGTCGTACTCGTTATAGTGGGAACGCAGCTCGTTCTTCCACTCTTTGAACCTACGAAAAAAACAAAAGTGCATTAGAAATATTATTAATATCATAAAATATTAATAATTATAAGATAATTATAATATCATAAAAACAAACGTACCTCAAGGTCTGCTGGTTGTCCGCCCAATCCCGCCTGTGTTCGGCAATCTCGAAGAATGTCTGAAAAATAATATTTTATTAGTTTTACAATTGTAATAATACCGAAAATTATTAAATATTACGATAAATAAATTAAATTTTTTAAATTACTCACCGCCGCGGCAATGTTCACCTCTCTCTTGATCTCTTGGGGCACATCAGCCCACCGGGTCCACAACATAGGGACTCTGTCCCTAATGACTGACCCCACGCAACCCGAGTAGTCGCGTTTTTTCTTCCCCTGAACCTCCTGATTAGGAGGTTCGTTGATCTGGATCCTGCCGCTGCGCTCAACAGTTCTCCTGAGCGTGTCAAAACAGATGACACCTCTCGTATTCCTCCGTGAACTGCTAGCGGCTGTCCCTATCACAAAAACGACGATTGGTTAATAAAATTAAATATTAGTGCGTTAATTTTAATAAAACATTTAATTAATAAAATCAAATGTTACCTGAAGTGGATGACTCGTCTGTCGACTTCCCTTTTCTCCTCGCCGAAATAAGGTGGTCAGGGTCCTCAAATGGCTGCTGTCGGTATGCCTCCGCAGCACTAACGTACTGAGGCATATCCGGCCATAAGGGCACACCCTGATAGTCGACCTCCGGTATCGCCGGAATGTTGTACGGGAGGAAAAGCTGGTTTGGGAGAGTAGGAACCTCAGTCGAGTCAGCACCAGACTGAGTCGGACTCGGCATCGGCTCCCGATGAACCTCAGGCATACGAACCTGAGGAACGTCGGCAGCTATCTCCTCGTGAAACAACTGCCGACTAAACCTCGGAGCCACAGAGGGACCGGCATGCGGAAGTGAAGTGCTCGACGGCCGCCCCGCCTGGAGAAGGGTCTGGTGCCGAGCACTCACACTCCGTCGCGGCTGGTCTGCATCCACAGTCCTCTGCGGCTGGGATGAATCTACACTCCTCCGCGGCTGGCTAGTGGTCCTCTCAGGCTGGCTAGCGGTCCTCTCGGAGTCTGCGGAACCGCCGGAATTTCTAGAACCTCTAGATCTGCTGCCACGACGGCCTCCGAATAGGTTTCTTAATGCATCGGCCTTCTAAAGCCGGAAGCATTAATACATTAATTGATATTAAATTATATTATATTAAATAAAAAATTCTAATTAATATAATAACCAATAATACTAACATATTTTAATATAACAATTTATATACTAACATATTAAATTATATTATATTAAATAACAAATTCTAATTAAATATAATTAAGCTATATATATAATTAAGCTAAATTATACAATTAAGTTATCAATTTATATAATTAAAAAACCAATTTATACGTATAAATTATATAATTAAAATAAATTTGGAAACAATTACCTAAATTAACATAAATACCTAAAATTTATCTAAATTAACATAAATACCTGAAATTTACCTAAATTAACATAAATACCTAAATTATACATAAATTAACATAAATACCTAAAATTTACCTAAATTAACATAAATACCTAAAATTTACCTAAATTAACATAAATACCTAAATTGTACCTAAATTAACATAAATACATAAATTATAAATAAATTAACATAAATACCTAAATTATAAATAAATTAACATAAATACCTAAAATTTACCTAAATTAACATAAATACCAAAATTATACCTAAATTAACATAAATACCTAAATTATACATAAATTAACATAAATACCTAAAATTTACCTAAATTAACATAAATACATAAATTATACCTAAATTAACATAAATACATAAATTAACATAAATTAACATAAATTAACAATTATAACTAAATTAACAATTAATTAACATAAATGAAAAAAAAAAAAAATTTCCTTACATTGCTTGATTCGGGCAGAGGAGAAGGAGGCCGGCCGGAGGAGGGAGGAGGAGGGACAGGCCTTTCGTCGGCACTGGAAACGGAGGAGGGAGACGGCCGGAAAAAAATGGAGGAGGGAGGAGGTGCCGGGGCTGCCGGCCGGATTGGAGGAGGAAGAGGGAGGAGGTCGGGCCGGGGCTGCCGACGTGGAGGAGATAGAGGGAGGAGGGCCGGATTGCACGTCGAAGAGGAAGATTGGAAAAATGCAGCAAATGGAGGCTAGGGTTCGGATGCAACAAACATATACCCGATAGTATAGCCGACGAATTAAAAAAATTTCGTCGGCTATACTTAAGTATAGCCGACGAAATGTATCAACTCGTCGGCCATAGTTTAGGCGCTCAGCAACCGTCCGATCTCCCCCATCCAACGGCGAACAATGAAAAGGCGCGGATCACTAGAGTTTAGCCGACGAAATTAAATATTTCGTCGGCTATACTTTGGAAAATCACAGCCGTTCGATCTGAGCCATCCAACGGCGGACACTAAGCGGATGGCAAGAGTTTAGCCGACGAAATATTTGATTTCGTCGGCTAAACCTTTGGTCAAACTACAAGGTCAAACCTCTAAACCCTATAAATTAAAACGAAAATTGGGCCGTCTAAATGACGTTTTTTGGCCTTATCTTCAACAGAGAATAGTTTCAAATCGATGAGACGCGACTAATCGTATAAAAATTTTCCTCAAAATATTTACCGACCGTCAGGCTACCCATAGGAAAACGGAAGTAAAAAACAGCTAACCGCAACATTCGGCACACAGATTTTGTCGGAATCTTCTCATTTTTCAACCGTAGACGTATTTCAATATTTCGGTCATATCTTATTTCACGACACATTTGCATTTGAAGAGTCTACGTATAGTAACTATTTGAAACTATACATTCACTTAAACACTTAGTAAACAAGTTAAGGAACATTAGTGCATATGTTCCGATTTTGAATCTAAAAGTTTGGAAAATCCAACCGTCAGATATCACCGTTAAGATTAAATACATGTATGAAAAAAAATCCAACTACATCTGACAACGTTAAAGGCTCGATCGGGCCGGTCAAACTGCAAAGTCAAACCTCTAAACGCTTTAAAACGGAAATTGGCCCGTCTAAATGACGTTTTTTGGCCTGATCTTCAACAGAGAATAGTTTCAGATCGATGAGACGCAACTAATCGTATAAAATTTTTTCTCAAAATATTTACCGACCGTCAGGCTACGCATAGGAAAACGGAAGTAAAAAACAGCTAACCGCAACATTCGGCACACAGATTTTGTCGGAATCTTCTCATTTTTCAACCGTAGACGTATTTCAATATTTCGGTCATATCTTATTTCACGACACATTTGCATTTGAAGAGTCTACGTATAGTAACTATTTGAAACTATACATTCACTTAAACACTTAGTAAACAAGTTAAGGAACATTAGTGCATATGTTCCGATTTTGAATCTAAAAGTTTGGAAAATCTATTCCAACCGTCAGATATCACCGTTAAGATTAAATACATGTATGAAAAAAAATCCAACTACATCTGACAACGTTAAAGGCTCGATCGGGACGGTCAACCGGGTGAGTCAAACCTCTAAACGCTTTAAAACGGAAATTGGTCCGTCTAAATGACGTTTTTTGGCCTGATCTTCAACAGAGAATAGTTTCAGATCGATGAGACGCAACTAATCATATAAAAATTTTCCTCAAAATATTTACCGACCGTCAGGCTACCCATAGGGAAACGGAAGTAAAAAACAGCTAACCGCAACATTCGACACACAGATTTTGTCGGAATCTTCTCATTTTTCAACCGTAGACGCATTTCAATATTTCGGTCATATCTTATTTCACGACACATTTGCATTTGAAGGATGAAGCAATGGTTTGTCGACAGTGATAGAAAATGGAAGCTGCTCATTTTTTGTTTTTTTTTTTAATCATAGCCGACGAAATAAAACCTAGTATTCGTCGGCTATTCTTTTGTCGTTTTCGGTAAAAAATAAAATATTTACTTTTTAAAAAAACTTATGGCCGACGAAATAATGAAGTTTTCGTCGGCCATTGTTCGTAAAATAATTATTTTTAAAAAACTTATGGCAGTCGAAATACTTAATTTTCGTCGGCCATTGTTCGTAAAATAATTATTTTTAAAACTTATGGCCGACGAAAAATTTATTATTCGTCGGCCATTCTCTGAAAAAAACAAAAAAAATCAGTGGTTTTACACCTCTCCTATTCCGATGTCCTGTTCACATATAACCAAAATTGAACATAAAAAACCAGAAACCCAACAGTCAACATATTTCAAATTTTTTTTTAAAGGGTTTGGAACCCAGCCTAGCTGGGAGGCTCATCCCCACGCCCGTTCATTAGAAATGAGTTGATTACAAATGAAAGGATTACATCATTTAAATTACTTAATCCGTCGGATTGTAATCGGAATCATCGGGTGAGTCTTCTTCGGTTTCTGAATTGCTCGATAGGGGTAATCTATGTCTTTCCTCACTACTAGAGTCCTCGTTAGTTTCTTCAGTTGGATCAACATCAACAAGCAGTGGCTCTTCACGTCGAATTCGCACCGGCGTGTCTAGGCGAATAAAAGAGGAGTCAGGAATACCGTTTGAGTTGGGCTCTTGATACGCGGTGCCCCCTTCCTCGTTCTCTTCAGCCACTCCAAGTGTAGACGCCCGGTAAATGTTGCGATGGTGGATAGTGTTGACTACTTTCCACGGGTCACCCTTGGCGAGATCATCAAGATAAAACACTTGTTTCACCCATGTGGCTAAAACGAACGGGTCGTCCTCATACCATGATGTACTAGTGTTCACAGAACTTACGCCGTATTGATCGGTTTTCATGCTCTGCGGCCGTGTGTCAAACCATCTACACTTGAAAAGGTGCACTTTCATGCCTTCCCCGTAATGCAGTTCCATAACTGAATGGAGAACACCGTAATAGTCAACTCCACCATCCCCACCATGTGCCATAACCCCTGAATTTTGTGTTTTCAGTCTGAGGTCTCTGTCTTCACATCGAAATAACACACCATTCACCTTGCACGTCGCATAAACTTTTGAATAGACCGGCCTCCTCGCTAAAAGTCTGAGTTCGTGCGACCAATTTGGGTGATTATCATTTGCAATAAGGTCCATCTGCAACCATCAGAATCAACTATAAATATGAATAAATTTACACAATAATATATGAACACGTATAGAATAGTGTTAAAGGTACGTACCCAGCGGCCGAAATACTCTGCGAATGTCTGGTTGTGGTAATCGCGATCACCTGCTACTCCTTCACAGCATAGATGTATGTCCTTCCAAAACTGAACTTCTGGACAGTTGATTAGTACCCACCAATGTGCAATGGCTACCTCATAATCTTTCAACTTGTAGGAATCTGGCATGTTTCCACCGAGTACAACATCGTCGGAGAGTATGGAAAGATTGAACTGTGACGGTACATCTTCCTGTATGCTTTCCTGTAACGCTCCGAAATACAGCTTCATGTAGGTGACGCACTCGTGCGCAATATATGCTTCAGCTATACATCCTTCAGGTGCGGATCTGTTTTGGACAAAACCACCGTATTGTCCAAGTTGCCTATAAATCAAGTTTTTAAAGTGTTATGATAATACATTAACACTATATCACATATATTGATGAGGAAATTAACATAAGGTGTAAAATACGTACCTTTCCATCGGATACATCCAAGTGAAGTGCACAGGACCGGTAAGCAACAACTGCCGAGGAAGTTGGATCATGAGGTAAGGCATGATGTCGAAAAAATTTGTAGGAAATATCATCTCAAATTTACACATGATATGAACGATGTCTTGTTGCATTTCCCGGAGGTCAGATTTTCTCACTTCCCGTGTGCATACCTTCTGGAAAAATCTTGCCAACGCTACTAACGGCTCCACAACGTGACGGGGAAGGAACGGTCGAATGAAAACAGGGAATAGACGTTGTAGCAGGATATGATTGTCATGACTTTTCAACCCGTACAAATTGTTGCATTGTCTGTTGACACACTTGGCTATATTTCCAGCAAAGCCTGAAGGATACTTGGCCCGACTTATCCAATGCAAAATTTCTGATTTATGCTCAGGCTTGACGGTGTAAGGAGCTTGAGGCATTTTTCTCTTCCCTTGTTTCAACCATAGTGGTTTTCTGATATTCATGTTTTGCATATCAGTGCGAGCCTTAGGTCCGTCTTTCGTCTTCCCCTCCAAGTTCAGCGTTGTGCCCACCACACTTTCAGAAACATTTTTTTCTATGTGCATAACGTCTAGGAAGTGACGGATCAGCAACTCACACCAGTACGGGAGTTCCCACAATATGCTCCTATGTGTCCAGAATTTGTACTCCTCAGGGCTTTCAGGTATTTCCGCTACAATATCGGGATGATTGCTGAGGGGCCCAAAATCGTACTCATTAAGTCTTGCTAAAATTTCTCTTCTTGTCCATCTTCTGGGAGCACGGCCGTGTTCTTCGGTTCCATCAAATGCGGCGGACTCGTAACGCCAGTGGTGATCCGCCGGAAGGAACACACGATGACCCATTCGGCATATCTTGTTGCAATGAGGGGTGCTCCCATAATCGCTGAGGCACTCTGGACAAGCCTTGTATCCCCTAACAACGCTGCCCGACAACATCCCATAAGCAGGAAAATCACTGATGGTACCAATAACCATGGCATGCATCTGGAACGTCTCCTGCTTGTACTTGTCAAAAGTGGGATGACCAACGTCCCACAATACCTTAAGCTCTTCAATCAATGGTCTCATATACACATCGAGACATTTCCCTGGGTAACCAGGCCCCGGAATCAACAACGTCAACATATTATATTCCTTCTTCATGCACATCCACGGAGGAAGGTTGTAAGGTACCAAAACCACCGGCCATATACTGTATGAAAGACTCATGGTGCCGAAAGGGTTGAACCCGTCGGTTGAGAGCCCGAGCCTGACGTTTCTGACCTCTGACGCAAAATAAGGAAACTCATTGTTTATATGCTTCCAAGCCGCTCCGTCAGAGATGTGTGTCATGATATCTGCGTCTCCCGCGTCCCGCTCACCGTGCCACCTCATAGCTTTTGCGGTGGTTTCTGACATGTACAACCGCTCAAGCCTATCTCTCAACGGAAAATACCGAAGCACTTTCACAGGTTTCCTATTGCCTGCTCCCGTCAACTTATATCGGTCAGACTGACATATCGGACATGCGTCAAGGCTAGCAAGGTCATTCCCTTCTGCATCTTTACCCCAGAAGAGAACGCAGTCAAATGCGCATGCATGGATCTTAATGTAGGAAAGCCCTAGATCTTTGAGGATACTTCGGACCTGACGGTGATTGGTAGGATTACGATGACCCTCCTCCAACAACGAAGAAGTGTACTGTAGATATTCATCCACTTGCCTGATGCTCCCTTGTGTCTCGACTTTAATCCTCATTACCTCCATCACACTTTGAAGAACTGTCTTCTCAGAACTTGAAGACACAGGGGTCTGTTGCAATGCAATCAGTTTGTTGTACTTGTCAAAGGCAGCAGTGTTGACAACTTGTGGGAACGGCTGCACCGGGTCCTGCATATATTGTTCCCCACGTACACCGCTTTCAAAAGGAAACACGTCGTTGACGAATGCCATTGTTGGATCGTTGGATGTACTACTACTGCCCGCCTCAAAATACTGCCCATGATCATGCGATCCATCTAATGATGGCTCACCGTGATATATCCAACGTGTGTACTTCGGCCAAAACCCATTACTCTTTAGGTGCTCCCATACTGTCCTAATCGGAAATCGACACATATCACTGCGACACTTACATTTCTTGCACGGGCAATAATGGTACGGTCCTTTTGCATTTTCCTCGACGAACTGCATAAAATCCACAACTCCTGTAGTGTATCGTCGGTCATGCCTTGGAAGCGAAATCCAACTCTTATCTCGATCCATATATAGCCTGATAATAATATATATGTATAACTTTAATTAATAATAAATTAATTAACACATATATATTACAATATATATTATTATCAACATCAACTCATATATATATATACCATTAATTAACAACCATTATTTAAGTTCATTACACTATCAACAACCATTAATTAACATATTAATTTATATATATTTTAACACTAATTAAAATAACATTATTAAATTAAAACACATAATTATACTCTAACTGAAAATCAACTCAACTACAACTCAAAATCAACATATATACATACATTCTAACACTAAAACAACAACAAAACAAAAAATCACTTACTATATCAAAATCACTAAAACTCAAAATCAACTCAACTAATTAAAACTCAAAATCAACATATATATATATACACATATACGTACCTATATATAGCTCCACAATGTAAGAGAGGACGGATTTCAACAATACCCACAGATTTTTCACTCTTTCTCCCGTTTTTTTTTCAAATGAGCAGTTTCTGTCCAGATCTGAAAATATAAAGACTTATAGCCGACGAAATTGCCAACTTCGTCGGCCATTCTTCCAAAATTTGTATAGCCGACGAAAACTTTAATTCGTCGGCCATTATAGGAGTATAGCCGACGAAACATTTTTTTTAGGGACGACGGAAAAAATCGTCGGCCATTCTTGTAGAATAGCCGACGATTTTTCATTTTTACCGACGAAGTAAAAAATCGTCGGCTATTCTATGAGAATGGCCGACGAATTTTTTTTTTTTTGCGACGACAAAAATTTTCGTCGGCCATTCTTGGAAATAGCCGACGAAAAAAGTGTTTCGTCGGCCGTTTTTTTTTTTTTTCGTCGGCAAAGCCATATTTTCTTGTAGTGCTACCAAGTCTTTTAGAGGGAGAACACGTACAGAACTCGTTGTTCTCCATATAATACAAAATAAATTTAGCATTACTATTACACAATTAGTAATCAATTTGGACTTCTATATAGATATTGTATAAAAAAGATATACAAAATTACTATTAGATACAGTTTCAACTCACTATTTACTAATAGCAGACATGTTTTCTCTCTTTCCCGTGCGGTCCTAAAACTAACGGAGCGGCCAACTTCTGTTTAATGTTAACTAATGTCTGTTAATTAGTAATTTACAAAAATACTCTTTTCTGGAGATTTAACTTATTCGGGGCTAATGATACTGAATTGACACACTACGATTGAAAATAACAAAACAAATGACTCAATTAGGTAGTGAAATATACAAATTTTTTTTTAAAAAAAAAATCATGCTTTTACATTTTATCTTGATATTTCTTAGATATAATCTAAAAAACACGGACACGGACACGAGTGTCTTATACGGATACGATACGATACGTGGACATGTCAATTTTGATCGGACATAGACACGCGGTGAACATTTTAATTAAATAATATATTTCTTAGATATAATCTAAAAAACACGGACACGGACACGAGTGTCTTATACGGATACGATACGATACGTGGACATGTCAATTTTGATCGGACATAGACACGCGGTGAACATTTTAATTAAATAATATATATATATATATATATATATATATAATTAAACAAAAAATGAAGAGCCAGAGTCCGAGCCCAAGTCCATGGCCCAAGCCCAAGTCAGAGACACATGAGAGACCTAGGTGTTGGTGGCCTTGGTGTAAATCCGGTTAAATCTGCGCCTCTCTCTCTCGCACACCAGAACCCATCCCAGCCTCTCTCTCTCTGCGTCTCTCTCTCTGTCTCGCACACCAAAACTCATCTCAGCTCTCTCTGCGCCTCTCTCTCTCGCTTGCAATGTAGTCTTGGCAAGAGAGCCGTTGATCCTGAGACGATCGGAGAGAATTGATGGTGTGATGAGCTTGAACTTGGGAGCCTCAGAGAGCAACTTGCCTTTGCTCCACTTCTTCTTCTGCTTTCCTCCGCCGGACTTGGCCGGTTTCGACGACGGCAGCGATGCCTTCTCCTTCTTCGGCGCCATTGAACCGAATTACAGTACGAGTGAGAGAGATGCGCATAGTGAGAGGGACAAAGAGAGCTGGGAAGGGTTTGGAATGAGCTGGGGGCTCTATTCTGGGCACAAGTAAGACTCTGCGGAGGCGGCGGAGGCGGAGGGTATGGAGCTGGCTAGAGTTATGGTGTTCGCGGCGGTGGCTTATCAACAACAACAGCAGCAGCAGTCGCCTGTGTCCAATCCCATTTCGCGTGTCCAACTAGTGTCGAAATCCCAGATCGTGTTTCCACGCATATTGAGGCGTATCCTGACGTGTCCATGTCCGATACACGATACGCAAGCAGTATCTCGTGTCCGTGTTTAGGATATAACTCATTTCAAGACGTATTTATACATTCAACAGTCTGAAACTCACTTTATGGCTTGGCTGCTTTCACATATAAGTTCCATTGAATTCCAACTATTCTCATGATGAAGAAGTTTCTCCAACGAGATTTCCTCATGTGCTCGAGGCTCACTTTGAGTTTCTCCAAAGAGATTTCCTCGTATAGTTTGCCAAAATGAAAAATATGTTGGTTATTATATCACACAAAAATAATGTGTTCGTACAGTTGACCCAAAGGAAGAAAAACTAAGAAATCATGAACCTCAATTATATATGAGTACTTCTAAAGCTACTGAAGCTCAATAAGGTAAGTATGAAGTCTTACGGAAACATTATTGCAAGCTAAAATTAAAACTACTGAACCTTAATACAATATAAAACAATGCTACTGAGGTACAATAAGATATACAAGTTTATGGGTTTAGGGAGGTGTAATAAAATATGGGAAAAAATTTGGCTAATCAGTCTTGGTTAGCTAGAACTAACACTAGTCAATAATGAGACGACACGTGACATTTAAAATGAATTAAATAATAATGTAAATACTCACTCAGTCTCTGTAAATGTCTTTTATACCTTATAAATACCACGTGTCGTCTCGTTACTGCTTAGTGTTAGCTCAAGCTAAGCAAAGCTAGTTAGCAAGTTGTTTCGTTTTCAAAATCACTGACGAGCAAAAACGTTGTGGGAGAGAATAGAATTTGCCAGATCGGGGCAATTGACCCGGTGAATGACACACATCATCAAATCCTATAACCTCACGCCACGTGTAAATCAGATCCACTGTAGCAGTAGCGTCACCCCCACCCTAGAAAAGCCCCACGTATATATTTATTAAAATAAAAATATCTCCCTCCTCCCCTCACTCTCTTTCCTCTCTCTTTCTCTCTCCTCACAATTTCCATTTCTCTGTTTTTTTTTGTTTCAAAAAAGAAAAAAAAAACAAAAAAAAGAAAGGCAGCCACTCGGAAAAACGGATCCAAAGAAATACGAACCAGAATATAACCGTAAACCCTAGCCTCGCCCAGCCGCGACTTCTCTTTCTCTCTCATCAACCCCATCAGGATTTTTTCGAATTTTAGGGATAAGGCTTTTTTCCTTTTCCGTTTCCTGATTTTAGATCCGGCGGTGCCGATTCGGATTTAGAAGGGATTTTCTAGGGTTAGGGTTACGATTGGGAATTTTTTTTTTTTTTTTTTAGTTTTTGATTTTAATTTTCAAGCGCCGATGGGATTTGTCGGTTCTCGGTGATGACCGGAGGCCGATGTCACGGGAAGAAGAAGAAGACGAAGATGATGTGTAGGGGTGCGGACGGGGGTTGCGCCACGGAAGAGAAGCCTTCCCCAATTTCTAGGGTTCCGCCCAAGATTCCGGCGAGACCGCCGGAAAATCCTGAAAAGCCGGCCTCTTTAGGGATTGATTTGTACTCTCAGGCCGAGAAAGCCTTGTGTGAGCGCTCGCCGTTTGATGTTCTTGAAGACGTCTCGGCTGGCGGTGGCGCCGGCGCTTCGTCGGCGAGTGTGGCCCCCACCACGTTGCCTAAGGGATTGGCGAGCTTCTTGTCGAGGCAGTCGGATAGCCGGAAGCGGCATAAGAAGTCGCATGCGGCGTCGGATAAGAAGCATTCGAGGCATAGTGAGAAGTCCAGGGGGTATAGCCTGTGGGCAGAGACAGAGGAGTACTTTAGACCCTTGACATTGTCTGATATTGAAGCTTTAGCTGATGTGTCTGAGCTTAGTAAGGTAGCTGCTACTAAGTGTGTTCCGATTCCGCATTTGGGGAATATTCCTGAGCTGAATGAGAATGGAAATGTGAATGTGGGACTTGGTTCCTGTGAGGAGTGTTGTTGTGGTGGTAATTCGAATGAGGTTAAGGACGAGACGACTGTCGACGGCAGCATTGCTAATGAGGTTGCTGCTGAGGAGGATGGTGAGGTTGTCGGCAAGGATGAGAATGCAGATGGTGAGACAGGCATTTCGGATGTAGTGGAGAAGGTTAATGAGAATGGTGGAAATGAAAATGTGGCTGTTGAAGAAGAGGTCAAGACGGAGCAGAATGGGCAGTCAATGGAAATTGATAGTGTCGCAGCGTGTGAGGAAGAAAAAAGCTCTTCTGTTTCGGATTCTCCCAGGGGTGTTGAGTGGCTTTTAGGTTATAGAAACAAGACTGTTTTAGCAACAGAGCGCCCTTCAAAGAAGCGGAAGGTACTTGGTGCTGATGCAGGGTTGGAGAAAGTTATAAGTGCTGCTCCTTGTGATGGGAATCCTTCATTATGCCATTTTTGCTGCAAGGGTGATACAGGGCAAGAGTCGAACCGGTTGATTGTTTGTAGTTCTTGTAAAGTCGTGGTTCATCAGAAGTGCTATGGAGTGCTAGATGATGTAGATGCTTCATGGTTATGTTCTTGGTGTAAGCACAACACTGGTGTTAGTGATTCAGTAAACCCTTGCGTGCTTTGCTCTAAGCAGGGTGGTGCGTTGAAGCCAGTTCTAAAAAATGGTGATAGTGGCGGATCTCTGGAATTTGCCCATTTGTTTTGCTGTCAATGGATGCCAGAGGCTTATATAGAGGATATGGAGAAGGTGGAACCCATCGTAAATGTTGGAGGAATACCGGAAACCCGCAGAAAGATGATATGTAACATATGCAAGGTGAAGTGGGGCGCTTGTGTTCGATGCAGTCATGGTATTCTTTGTTGCTTTACTGTCTTATACAATTTGATTTCCTGTTTTCACTGTTTCTCGTATGGTTGTATGTCCTTAGATCTCCATTTATTGGATTGTAGAGTTGTCCTGTTTGAATTAGATGGTCTGATTCGTACTGACTGTATAATGTATACATTGATTTCTGTACCAGAGCGTAAATAGATAATTTTGAACCATTCTTTTTTTTAACAGGCTTAGACTCATTAACTTGTTTCTCATATATTCAATGGCTCGACATGTGTGTGTAGTTTTCATGGTCCTTGTGAAGTGGGGCTTGATATACTTTTGAGAGGTTTAGTCCTTTATAATCATTTAACCAGTTTGCTCGTCAACTGCGGGATTCTCTGTTTCGAGTTTTGGATTACATTCCTCATGATGTAAATATATTGGGTTTTGGTTCAGGTGCTTGCAGAACATCTTTCCATCCAATGTGTGCGAGAGAGGCAAGACAAAGAATGGAAATTTGGGCAAAATATGGGCTCAATAATGTAAGAGTCTTTTATGTTTGCGAGGATTGTAAAGGTTATGCTAGATGTGGGATTGTGAAGTTTTTTGTTGACAAGGTTTATGTTGCTGTATTTGCTGTGAAGTTATATGTTTCAAGAACTAAGTTATGATTGTGATCAGACTTTGCAACATTGTGAATACGCAGGTTGAATTAAAGGCTTTCTGCCCAAAGCACTCAGAATTGCCGAGTAAAAGCAACACTGAACCAGTGGATCCTTCTGTCTCCATTGACAATTTAAATATCTCAGACAGGCCTGTGACTATGTCACCAAAGAATTTAAATAAGTTGAAAGTTGGCAGAAGAAATGGTGATAATGTTGCAGTCACTGTTGAGGCTTCAGATAATTCCGATAAATTGGAGAGGAGCTGTGAGGATGTTGATGCATCTGGGTCCCTTAATCTTACACCTATTTTACAGAAGGTAATGTATCAGCTGGTCACTGATGATTATCATTATAATTACTGGCTTCAGCAGCATTTAAAGTCTTATCTTTTCTTCTCCTGCAGCTGATTGACTGTGGAAAAGTTGACGTGAAGGATGTTGCATTGGAGATTGGCCTCTCACCTGATTCTTTGTCTGCATCACTTGCTGTAATGCAAACTAAATAATTGACTTTTTATGTTCGTAATTAGTCTGCAATAGAATTTAAAAGTATTTGATATCCCTATTTCTTCACTTTTTGTGACATATTTACTTCATTGATGCAGGATGATAGTGTGGTCCCTGATGTGCAATGCAGAATAGTTAAATGGCTTAAAGACCATACCTACTTGGATCTAATGCAGAGAAATGTGAAAACAAAATTAAGACCGTCTTTTACATCCATGGCTGAGTTTGGAGGTTCTGATGCTCCATTATCAGAGTCTGGTATGTCAGATCCTGTAGCTGTTAAATCAGTACCCCCACGGAGACGAACAAAAGGTGGTGGTAGGATTTTGAAGGAGAAAAAAGTTCTCAGCTCATCAGAGCATACCTCTTGTGACAACGGGATTCTGCCGGACAAGATTAAATCAGATAAAATTGTTAGTGAAGGACCAAAAACTTTGAAAGAAGAGTCCATCAGTGATGTTGTTGAGAAGGTAACTTTAATTAAACAAGAAAAATGGTTATGTAATTCTTCTGACAATATCTATGCTAGTGCATGAGTTGAATCAGGCATTCATACTTCCGATGTTTCTAGATAGTCACAGTGCCTTTTGTATAAATGTCATTTATGTTTTAAGAAGCAATTCACTATTTATTTTTAATCAATGGTATGAAGAATTATGTGATGAATTAGTTTAAGGCCAAGATTATACAATAAGTTGACACCATTGACATATAATTTTCTTGACATATATACAAAAGAAACCGATTATAGCTGCCCGTAACCATTTTCTTGTCCGTAAAACATCGGTTACTTCTGTGTAGACCATTTTCTTGATAACCATTTTGGGCTATAATCTGTTGCTTCTTTTGTTGACAATCGTTAGGGCTTGCTCTGTTAGGGCCTTATTATTAGTCATTCAAGAAATACTTGAATAGTGAATTAAGTTGCTTCTTTTTTTGATCCAATAAAACATTGGTTTCTTGATTTAAACTATAATTCACTATTCGATTATTATACGGCTTGTTCTGTTACAACATTGACTGATAATTTTCTTTTGTAATGGTTAGGGATGTGTTGTCACACAATAAAATGGTTAGGGATCTTATTACCCGTTTTTTACTTATAGGTTTAGTACAAGTGAGTGTTGACAACTTTTCTTCAGAAGAAAGAGGGTCAGCTGTAGTGTACTAACTAAGTTTTTTGTGGTTTTATATGGAGCATCTTAATATTATAGATTCTGATCTTCTTAAGAGTAACCAATAAAACTCTCTCTCTCTCTCTCCATGTTGTGTGGTGGACTGGTGGGTTGTGATGCATTTGACATATTTTTAATGGTCTTGCTTGTAATTGCAGAGTATGACGGAGCTCAATGCATTACAAGTTTCTTTGCCGTCAGATTCGCCTGAAGGTAATTACCTTTGTTTTTGTTGATTCAGTGTATGCGCTGCAAATGATGTTGTTTTTGTTCATATTGATAGGCGAGAAGATAATATATTCCTAGGGCTGTGGAGAATTCATGTTTGTGAACATTGTCAACTTCCTTTAAGAAAAGATTTATCAATTATTTTGACCTAAACTTTAGAACAACCCCAATCTTACATAATACGCGGACATAATCGAACTAGGCCAGCTCCTTTATCTTTGTCACACGATTTTGAACCTCGAGACTTTCTTGGTGATGGAGAGTGGCCATGGGAGACCGAAGTCCTTTTTTTTTTTTTTTTAATTTGCATTTTTGTTTGCGATTGTAATTGTTGTTCTCTGAGCTCATTAAATTTGAACTGGAACTGTCTGATATTGTATATTTGTATATAGTTCCCGTCATCTTGACAGGCATTTAATCCTCTTATCATCTAGTGTCTCCCTCAGTGTATGATGCTTTATTTGCTTATTTCTGGTGATGATCAGTCTATAACTACTTGCTTGTTGGTATTTCTCTTTCGTTTGGTTGAATTTGTTGTCGTCTTTGTTCTGTTCTGCTCTACTGTGTTTCATTCATATATGACCTCTGCAGCAATATTGTTCTTGGTGTGTATTTTGACATGAAAACATTATATGGTTGACAGGTTATTCAGCTAAGTCCTCAAATTGCAGCCTTTCGCAAAGAGCGGATGATGTGATGACTACTATTCCTTTGCAGACTGACTCGGTGATTGCAAATGTAGATCCGTTGTTTTCGGTGGAAAAGCCAGTTCCTGAAAGCAAGTAAGCTTTCAATTTATGTATTGTATATGTGATTTGTGAACTATAAACTGCTGTTTGATTTGATCTCGAGCTCTGGGAAGCACCTTTGGATTATTATTTTTTTTAAAATTCTCAATGTTGCAACTTTATACTTCAGGAAACCAGAGGCAGAATCTTCTAGTTCTTATGTCCACCTGCCCATCCAGAAGACGAATTCACAGATGCAGAATGGGGTGCCTCTAAAGAATACAATATATGGTACAGATTATAGTTATATATGTGCTTCCATTATTCTTTCATGGGTGATGCTGACATTTAGTTTATCTTGTAGGTTCTAGTGAAGGAGAAGTCTCTCGTGTGGAGGCATCTTCTCATGCAAGTGTGTGCTGTAATCACCAAAATATACATCCAAAATGTCATCATACGATTTGTAAATCTGATGAGATGAATTTAGATCAGTTGGCTAAGGCTCAGAAACTGGGAGTTTTGGAAATGTCTCCTGGTGATGAAGTGGAAGGAGAGCTCATCTATTATCAGCATAAGTTGCAAAACAACATAAGTACAAGAAAACATTATACTGGTATGCGGTTAACCTTCCGTGGAGTTTAATGTGCATTACTCTGTATTTTGATCTTTTTATATGGGTATATAACTATTAATCTGGACTGTTTGTACATTTGCTGCAGATGTTTTAATGTGTAATGTTGCTAAGAGTCTGCCAAAAGAGATTGATGCAGCACGGAATCAGAAGTGGGACGCTGTGCTGGTTAGCCAATATCTTTGTGAGGTTAGAGAAGCAAAGAAGCAAGGTAGAAAGGAGAGACGGCATAAGGAAGCACAGGCCGTGTTAGCAGCTGCAACTGCTGCTGCTGCTGCCTCTTCTAGGATTTCATCATTTAGGAAAGATGTTCTTGATGAACCCGCGCATCACGAGGTTAATGATCTTCTGTTTTCTGGATGATATGAAGACTGTCAATGGTCACTATTTGTTTACGCAGTCTCCCTTTTTTCTGTAGAATGTGGTGAAGCTGCGCACTTTAAGTGGGAGGTCCAGCTTTTCCTCACAGATGATACCACGGGCAAAAGAGACATTTCCTAGGGTGGCTGTCCCTAGGGTTTCTGTGGAAAAGCACTCTGGTGTAGTTCATTCAGGGTCTGATATCTCTAAAGAACATCCTAAATCATGTGATATCTGCAGACGTTCTGAGATAATGCTAAACCCAATTTTAGTCTGCTCCAGTTGCAAGGTCTCCTTCCTTACTGTTTATCTAATTTTTTAGAACTTGTTATTACTCTTGTTATAAGTCGATTACCTGGTCTTTTGTTACAGGTTGCTGTTCACTTAGATTGCTATCGTAGCACAAGAGAATCTACAGGTCCATGGTACTGTGAATTATGTGAAGGCAAAGCTACTGCCAATCTTTGGGAGAAAGACCATTTAACTGCAGAATGTGGTTTATGTGGTGGTAAAACTGGTGCTTTTAGGAAATCCTCTGATGGTCAGTGGGTCCATGCCTTCTGTGCTGAGGTAAAACCTGCTCATGTTACCTACAGATGAACGATATAGTGTGATTATTTTTTGTTTAATACTTCTAAATATTATGTGAAATATTGATGCTATTCACTGGTTCATTTGGTAGTGGGTCTTTGAGTCAACATTCAAAAGGGGACAAGTATCACCAATTGATGGAATGGTACGTTAGTATTCTATCCGTGGCAATCACTAACCTGAATTTGCTTGGCATCACTGTAGATATCTTGCTTTATGTTAAGGATCAATTTTCTGCTTTTATAACACTTAATGTAATGGGATTCCAGGACACAGTTACAAAGGGCCTTGAATTCTGTTGTATCTGCCGACGCAAATTTGGTGTCTGCATAAAGGTGTGAGTTGGAGATTTTCTTTATCTTTATATCTTATGTTTTGACTTATGACGGGCAAGTTCTTTTTCTTTTTTAACGACTTTCGTGCTCCTTATGACGAGGATCCCTGATTCATATACATGTGTATCTGTTATAATTTCTCCTGCAGTGCAGCTATGGCCATTGTCAGGCAACATTTCATCCCTCATGTGGCAGAAGTTCAGATTTTTATATGAATGTAAAAACTCTTGGTGGCAAGCAGCAACACAAGGCATACTGCGAGCGGCATAGCCTTGAGCAGAAGGCGAAGGTTAATATACTTATATTTATATAAAGCGTGTCCTGTTTGTCATTAGTGAGTTATGATGATAAATTTCTGGGTTTTTGCACTAATGCAGGCTGATACACAAAAGCATGGAATGGAGGAATTAAAGAACCTTTATACAATAAGGGTGGGGCTTATTCTCTAGCTGATCTACACCTTGTTATATTTCAGTTTTATTCATAATCATTATATCTGCTTAAGCACTTATATTTCCTTCACAAAAACATGGAATGGAGGAATTAAAGAACCTTTGTACAATCATAATCATTATATCTTCTTAAGCAAACATATTTTTTTATAACTTTTTATATATCTTTTGAAGTTAAAGCCTGGTTGGTTTTCCATTATTCCGCTCTTAAAGTACAGAAAACTGCTTTAAATAGTTTCACTTGACGAAATAGCTCCTTTCTTTTTCGGTTCACTTGGGTTCTTTGACTTGTGTTGTAAATCTGATTGAAGATGAATAGTTAGAATTGCTAGTAACAGATATTACCCATGTTCCATACATGTGTTGGAACAATCTGAATAGAACTTTTAAGTTTTCCTTAACGATAAAAGAAGAATGAATTATGTTGTATGATTCCTATATGATTTGCATTAGAACTCAAGCAAACCACTGCCTACTACCTAGCCAGTGAAGCATCCATCTGAAATAACTGTCTTTGTCTTTCATTTCTCTTGGTTGATCAGTAGGTTTCACTTATTCCTTTTTTGTTTTTGCATTTTGAACTCTTCTGTCGTTTTGCTTTCTTAGTAGCATTGAATTGCCTGTCTGAGTTCTAACATGAGTGATCTTTGTACAGGCTGAGCTGGAGAGGTTACGCCTTATTTGTGAAAGAATTATCAAACGGGAAAAAGTAAAGGTGGGTGCTACTTTGTTATATTTGTGGCTTTGATGTGTCTATGCTGTGCATGTGTTAATGGTTCCTTGTTTAATCAATGTACTGGTTTCGTTCTGATATCCTATGGCACAGCTTCCATGTTAGTTAGGATGCCATTGCGTGTGATTGTTGTCTATGGGTTTGATTTACATGTACCTTCCGAGAAGCTCTTTCCTTGCTCAAAGTAGTTTAAGCTGAATAAGTTTATTGTGAATGCAGAGGGAATTACTAATTTGTTCACATGACCTTCTTTCTGTGAAAAGAGATCATGTTGCCCGTTCCGTGCTTGTTAACAGTCCTTTCTTGTTACCGGATGCTAGTTCTGAATCAGCAACTACTTCTCTAAAAGCGCACACAGATGATTACAGATCATGCAGTGAGACATTCCAAAGATCAGATGATGTGACTGTAGATAGTACAATTTCTTTTAAGCACAGAACTAGAGTTCCTATTACAATTGATAACGACCAAAGGACAGATGATGACAGCTCCACATCCCAAAACCAGTTTACGCAAAATATTTCGGAGAGGATGCAGTTTTCTGAGAAACAGATTCCTTTCAGACCTTCTGTGGCGACTTGTAATCTTTTGGAAGATGGTGGATACAGGTCAAAATCTAAGAAGGTAATTTATTTTTTGACGTCCACTTGGTTCTATGTGAACCTCTTTTTTTTTTTTTTTTTTTTTTTTTAACTCCTTCAAGGCAGAACCAAGGTTCTTCACACTTTATTGTAATCTTAATTCCAAATCTTCCATTCTCAGCATGCCGAGATGTTTTCAAAAGAACTGGTGATGACATCAGATCAGGCATCGGTGAAAAATATGCAATTACCCAAAGGATATGCATATGTTCCTGCTGACTGCATTCCAAGTGAGAAGCAGGTCAACCAGGATGCTTGTTCTGGGGAACAACCAGAAGGAGATGGGTAGAGCGGGGAACTAGTGTTGCGCGTTTGGATATGCCCTCTTGTATCTCTCAACCCAGATGTCATTGCTCACTATGGAAATGACCGTGCTCATCTGTTTCGATAGGAAATGGTTGAATGAATCTGGGTTAGCTGCCACTGTATTATTCTTCCCAAAGCAGTGGCATTCTGGTTTGGGATATGAAGTTTTGGCATCATTGTTGTATAGAGTCATCTGTACAGTGGGTGAGGGTTTATTCTTCATACCTGTATTAGAAGGCATTGATTTATGTCTTTGTAGGAGTAAAGAGAAGCTCTGCTTGTAAACCATGTACAAGAAATTAAAGCGTATCTATCACCTGCTGTGCCTGCTCTGTAAAGTTAGTGTATATATCCTCACAATATGAATCCAGAAATGAATTACCCCTGAATCAGATTACCAGAGCATTAATGCCTGAACTCCACTGCGTCGATTTTATTTTCCCTTGTACTCTTTTAGTAGTCAAGTTCGTAGTTTGTTTGGGAGGTGTCCTAGCTTAGTTCCATCTTCCAAGTGACGTTACTTTGGAGAAAATAAAGGATTGCTTTTTAGTTGTGGCCTACAGGTTAAAACTCTGTTTGGTGAAAGTGACACGATCAATATGTAACCAGTCTGATAAGGTAAAAGAAAAGGAATTAGGATACATCAAGACTGAAATATGAACAATTTGAAATTGAACTGTCAGACTTCGTTCGTATTATATGCAATCCTGTATGTGGTTTTCTAAGTACATACTTTGGTAACTAAGCTGTATACGACGATGATAATATGAAACGATTGTCTCCTTAGTCCCGAATCTCCAATAATCTGCAGCAAAGGAGCATCGCAGCTACTTTATTGGCCAACACAGGCCAACTTAGCTGCCACCCGAAGGGAACGTATCGCCATCGGCCTCTTCTGCTATCGGCATTAGTTATCGCCATGAGGGGCACTGAATCCCAGTGATCAAGGCTCTCCTTTGAACACCTGGTGTCTACCAAATCCTCTTCGACTTTATCTATACACAAGATATCCAGAGGGATATATAACACTATCTTATCGGTAACATTTCTGAACGTTTCCGATGGTTTCCGGTTCGTATCCAGGCGTATCCTCATCTGAGGAATAATGACACGCTCGGCTACTTATCATATCCTTTTCGGATACGCCTAGATAGGCGCCAGAAATGTTCCGATACGTTAAGGCCTTTAACTATCAATTTGTATTTCGTTATTATTTGTGGTTTCTATTGGAGGGGTGTGTGTGATACCTTTTCCCGGTCAAATTAGGGTTCTATATTTTATTGAGAAAAAATTTAGGGTTCTTATATACATTATATATTGAAAGTCGTTCGTTTATTGGTATGTTTGATTTGTAAAGCAATCCTAGCTACAACCTCAGTTGACGTACATATACAAAAATCCAGATATTTTAACGGAATGAGGATGCGAGGTCGATCGGAACGCTATCGTTCCCCGGTGTTTCCGGCATTGAACACGAAGCAGAGAGGCAAACTCCATCACAGAATATCCCCGAAGCAAAAAAGGGATTTCTCGGATCTGCCTCAAGACCTAGTAGCCAAAATCGGGGACTCGCTAAGCCCCAAGAGCCTGAAAACGGCATCGTCAGTGTGCAATTGTTGGCGCGACGCGCTTCGGCCGGCGAGAAAGAACACGAAGTACGTGGAATTTATAACCAAGAAGGCCATGGATTGGGGAAAGAAGTTCAAGCACGGGTACGGTTGCTTTCGACCTAATTTAAACAATGCTCTCAACATGTTCTTACAGGCTGCGGAGTACGGATCACCAAAGGGTATGGTGAACGCCTGACTGATATATTGGGAGAGAGGCGAGACTGACAAGGCCTTAGGTTTGTATAAGAGAGCTGCGGAGCTCGGAGACCAGATTGCGCAGCGCAATTTGGGTATCGCATATATGAAAGTTAAACCTTCAAATTTAGAGGAAGCTATAAAGTGGTTGAATTTGGCTTCTTTACGAGGCGATGCCCGAGCTCAATACCAACTCGCACTTTGCTTGCGTAAAGGTGGTGACAATGAAAACGCAGCCAGATGGAGTTTGAGAGCTGCACAAGGTGGTTATGTACGTGCTATGTATAATGTATCCTTGTTCTATGAGTTTGGGGAAGGATTGGTTCAGTGTGATCGGAAAGCAAGACAATGGAAGCAATTGGCAACTGAACGTGGCCATATATTGTCTAATGCTTGACCTGACTCAAGTTTGTATCTCCTTACCTGGGTTTATAAACCTTAGGATTCAAGGTAACTCTAGTTTATCCTTTATTACGATCTTATAAGCATCTGTTTATGTGTGTTTCTTTGTGTATTTGATCATCATACAGCAATGCAATCGAAAGAGAAACAGAGAGGATCTGTGTTTGCAATGGCCTCACCAACAAGTATAACTTATGATTCTAAGTAAGTCTAGGTCATCTTCTATATCAATTTTATAAGCATGTGTTTATGTGTGTATTTGTTAATTAGAATTTAGACGTATTCTGATGAACCACGAGATGGCATACCAAACAATGAGTAAAAAGATAACTTGATAATTTTTTAGATTGAGAATGACCATGCCTTAGACCAGGGAGAACCTTAATCTTTGTTAATTCTTTCCACGAGAATAACCAAGGATTATATATAAGAGCGTCTATGCCTTACATAGAGTCATGAAGAAATATGTTCGTAGAGGAACATGAGTACGTAGTAGTCATAAATACGTATTTTTAACTTTTGCATCACTGCGACCTCTGAAAGGAACCAAAGGATATGGTTGACAAAACCTCATGATATGCCTTATCATTTGGCTCTCCGGCCCTAGCCCGCCCTACCTTATAGGGCCGAAGCCCTATCCGGCCCTCCATTAGGGCAGACCGGCCCTAGCCTTTTTCAAGTAGGGCAAGGCAAGGGTCAAGCAAATAAAACCCGGCCCTATTAGGTCCTTTAGGGCCGAGCCCTACCCGGCCCTAAAAGCCCGTCCTACTTGGCCCTTTTAGGCTCTAATAATAAACTATTTTTTAAAATATGTTTCTTCTATTTTACATACAATACAACTTATCGTTTTTTTTTTATAAGGTTTTTGTCTTTTATTTATATTTGTTGTGAGAAATAACAATGGTTTTTGAGTGATTTAATAGATGATAAATGAATTTAACCTATTAAACTTATATTTATCAATGTCTTAAGTTAAATCTAATGCATATATCTATGTAAAATATGATTATATAAAAATAAAAGAGTTTTATATTACACGGCATAACTCTTTAGTTAAATAATAACTAAATTTTTATTAAACAAAAAAATGCCACATTCGGCCCATTTCGGCCCTATTTAGCCCTATTCGGAGGGCCGGTCCAACCCGCCCTTTTAGTCCTAACATAACGGGCTGTTAGGGCGGGTAAGGGCCACTACCAGAAAAAAACAGTATTACCGACGAAAAAAAAAAAACGGCCGGCGACATAGTTTTTTCGTCTGCTATTCCCAAGAATGGCCGATGATATTGTCTGTCGTCGCTAAAAATAAAAAATCGTCGGCTATTCCCCAAGAATGGCCGACGATTTTTTCTTTCGTCACTAAAAAATATTTTTCGTCGGCTATACCCCTAGAATGGCCGACGATTTGAATTTTCGTCGGCCTTTCTCTTAAAGTATAGTCGACGAAAACTTTAGAAAGTTTGGCTGATGAAATTTGAATTTTCGTCGGCTATAAGTCTTTATATTTTCAGATCTGGACAGAAGCTGCTCATTTAAAAAAAACGAAAAAAAACGGGAGAAAGAGTGAAAAATCTGTGGGTATTGTTGAAATCCGTCCTCTCTTACATTGTGGAGCTATATATAGGTACGTATATGTGTATATATGTTGATTTTGAGTTTTAGTTGAGTTGATTTTGAGTTTTAGTGATTTTGATATAGTAAGTGATTTTTTTGTTTTTTTGTTGTTTTAGTGTTAGAATGTATGTATATATGTTGATTTTGAGTTGTAGTTGAGTTGATTTTCAGTTAGAGTATAATTATGTGTTTTAATTTAATGTTATTTTAATTAGTGTTAAAAAATATATAAATATGTTAATTAATGGTTGTTGATAGCTAGTGTAATGAACTTAAATAATGGTTGTTAATTAATGGTATATATATATATATATATGAGTTGATGTTGATAATAATATATATTGTAATATATATGTGTTAATTAATTTATTATTAATTAAAGTTATACATATATTATTATCAGGCTATATATGGATCGAGATAAGAGTTGGATTTTGCTTCCAATGCATGATCGACGATACACTACAGGAGTTGTGGATTTTTTACAGTTCGTCGAGGAAAATGCAAACGGGAGTGAATACCATTATTGCCCGTGCAAGAAATGTAAGTGTCGCAGTGATATGTGTCGATTTCCGATTAGGACAGTATGGGAGCACCTAAAGAGTAATGGGTTTTGGCCGAAGTACAAACGTTGGATATATCACGGTGAGCCATCATTAGATGGATCGCATGATCATGGGCAGTTTTTTGAGGCGGGCAGTAGTAGTACATCCAACGATCCAACAATGGCATTCGTCAACGACGTGTTTCCTTTTGAAAGCGGTGAACGTGGGGAATAATATATGCATGACCCGGTGCAGCAGTTCCCACAAGTTGTCAACACTGCTGCCTTTGACAAGTACAACAAACTGATTGCATTGCAACAGACCCCTGTGTCTTCAAGTTCTGAGAAGACAGTTCTTGAAAGTGTGATGGAGGTAATGAGGATTAAAGTCGAGGCAAAATCGAGCATCAGGCAAGTTGATGAATATCTACAGTACACTTCTTCGTTGTTGGAGGAGGGTCATCGTAATCCTACCAATCACCGTAAGGTCCGAAGTATCCTCAAAGATCTAGGGCTTTCCTACATTAAGATCCATACATGCGCATTTGACTGCGTTCTCTTCTGGGGTAAAGATGCAGAAGGGAATGACCTTGCTAGCCTTGACGCATGTCCGATATGTCAGTCTGACCGATATAAGTTGACGGGAGCAGGCAATAGGAAACCTGTGAAAGTGCTTCGGTATTTTCCGTTGAGAGATAGGCTTGAGCGGTTGTACATGTCAGAAACCACCGCAAAAGCTATGAGGTGGCACGGTGAGCGGGACGCGGGAGACGCAGATATCATGACACACATCTCTGACAGAGCGGCTTGGAAGCATATAAACAATGAGTTTCCTCATTTTGCGTCAGATGTCAGAAACGTCAGGCTCGGGCTGTCAACCGACGGGTTCAACCCTTTCGGCACCATGAGTCTTTCATACAATATATGGCCGGTGGTTTTGGTACCTTACAACCTTCCTCCGTGGATGTGCATGAAGAAGGAATATAATATGTTGACGTTGTTGATTCCGGGGCCTGGTTACCCAGGGAAATGTCTCGATGTGTATATGAGACCATTGATTGAAGAGCTTAAGGTATTGTGGGACGTTGGTCATCCCACTTTTGACAAGTACAAACAGGAGACGTTCCACATGCATGCCATGGTTATTGGTACCATCAGTGATTTTCCTGCTTATGGGATGTTGTCGGACATCGTTGTTAGGGGATACAAGGCTTGTCCAGAGTGCCTCAGCGATTATGGGAGCACCCCTCATTGCAACAAGATATGCCGAATGGGTCATCGTGTGTTCCTTCCGGCGGATCACCACTGGCATTACGAGTCCGCCGCATTTGATGGAACCGAAGAACACGGTGGTCCTCCCAGAAGATAGACGGGAAGAGAAATTTTAGCAGTGCTTAATGAGTACGATTTTGGGCCCCTCAGCAATCATCCCGATATTGTAGCGGAAATACCTGAAAGACCTGAGGAGTACAAATTCTGGACACATAAGAGCATATTGTGGGAACTCCCGTACTGGTGTGAGTTGCTGATCCGTCACTTCCTAGACGTTATGCACATAGAAAAAAATGTTTCTGAAAGTGTGGTGGGCACAACGCTGAACTTGGAGAGGAAGACGAAAGACGGTCCTAAGGCTCGCACTGATCTGCAAAACATGAATATCAGAAAACAACTATGGTTGAAACAAGGGAAGAGAAAAATGCCTCAAGCTCCTTACACCGTCAAGTCTGAGCATAAACCAGAAATTTTCCATTGGATAAGTCGGGCCAAGTATCCTTCAGGCTTTGCTGGAAATATAGCCAAGTGTGTGAACAGACAATTCAACAATCTTTACGGGTTGAAAAGTCATGACAATCATATCCTGCTACAACGTCTCTTCCCTGTTTTCATTCGACTGTTCCTTCCCCGTCACGTTGTGGAGCCGTTAGTAGCGTTGACAAGATTTTTCCAGAAGGTATGCACACGGGAAGTGAGAAAATCTGACCTCCGGGAAATGCAACAAGACATCGTTCATATCATGTGTAAATTTGAGATGATATTTCCTCCAAATTTTTTCGACATCATGCCTCACCTCATGATCCATCTTCCTCGGCAGTTGTTGCTTACCGGTCCTGTGCACTTCACTTGGATGTATCCGATGGAAAGGTACGTATTTTACACCTTATGTTAATTTCCTCATCAATATATGTGATATAGTGTTAATGTATTATCATAACACTTTATATACTTGATTTATAGGCAACTTGGACAATACGGAAGTTTTGTCCAAAACAGATCCGCACCTGAAGGATGTATAGCTGAAGCATATATTGCGCACGAGTGCGTCACCTACATGAAGCTGTATTTAGGAGCGTTACAGGAAAGCATACCGGAAGATGTACCTTCACAGTTCAATCTTTCCATACTCTCCGACGATGTTGTACTCGGTGGAAATATGCCAGTTTCCTACAAGTTGAAAGATTATGAGGTAGCCAATGCACATTGGTGGGTACTAATCAACTGTCCAGAAGTTCAGTTTTGGAAGAACATACATCTACACTGTGAACAAGTAGGAGGTGATGTCGATTACCACAACCGTACATTCGCAGAGTATTTCGGCCGCTGGGTACGTAACTTTAACACTATTCTATACGTGTTTATATATTATTGTGTATATTTATTCATATTTATAGTTGATTCTGATGGTTGCAGATGGACCTTATTAAAAATGATAATCACCCAAATTGGTCGCACGAACTCAGACTTTTAGCGATGAGACCGGTCTATTCAAAAGTTTATGCGACGTGCAAGGTGAATGGTGTGTTATTTCGATGTGAAGAGAGAGACCTCAGACTGAAAACACAAAATTCAGGGGTTATGGCACATGGTGGGGATGGTGGAGTTGACTATTACGGTGTTCTCCATTCAGTTGTGGAACTGCATTATGGCGAAGGCATGAAAGTGCACATTTTCAAGTGTAGATGGTTTGACACACGACCGCAGAGCATGAAAACCGATCAATACGGCATAACTTCTGTGAACACTAGTACATCATGGTATGAGGACGACCCGTTCGTTTTAGCCACATGGGTGAAACAAGTGTTTTATCTTGATGATCTCGCCAAGGGTGACCCGTGGAAAGTAGTCAACACTATCCACCATCGCAACATTTACCAGGCGTCTACACTTGGAGTGGCTGAAGAGAACGAGGAAGGGGGCACCGCGTATCAAGAGCCCAACTCAAACGGTATTCCTGACTCCTCTTTTATTCGCCTAGACACGCCGGTGCGAATTCGACGTGAAGAGCCACTGCTTGTTGATGTTGATCCAAATGAAGAAACTAACGAGGACTCTAGTGGTGAGGAACGACATAGATTACCCCTATCGAGCAATTCAGAAACCGAAGAAGACTCATCCGATGATTCCGATTACAATCCGACGGATTAAGTAATTTAGATGATGTAATCCTTTCATTTGTAATCCACTCGATCATTTCTAATGAACGGGCGTGGGGATGAGCCTCCCAGCTAGGCTGGGTTCCAAACCCCTTAAACAAAATTTTGAAATATGTTGACTGTTGGGTTTCTGTTTTTTTTTATGTTCAATTTTGGTTATATATGAACAGGACATAGGCATACAGGAGGTGTAACACCACAGATTTTTTTATTTTTTTCACAGAATAGCCGACGAAAAATGCATTATTTCGTCGGCTATTCACAGAATAGCCGACGAAACATTCATTATTTCGTCGGCCATTATCACAATAGCCGACGAAAAATTCATTATTTCGTCGGCCATAAATTTATTGAAAAATAAATATTTTTTTGACAGAAAACGACAAAAGAATAGCCGACGAGTACTAGGTTTGATTTCGTCGGCTATGATTAAAAAAAAAAACAAAAAAACAGCAGCTTCCATTTTCTATCACTATCGACAAACCATTGCTTCATCCTTCAAATGCAAATGTGTCGTGAAATAAGATATGCCCGAAATATTGAAATACGTCTACGGTTGAAAAATGAGAAGATTCTGACAAAATCTGTGTGCCGAATGTTGCGGTTAATTGTTTTTTACTTCCGTTTTCATATGGGTAGCCTGACGGTCGGTAAATATTTTGAGGAAAATTTTTATACGATTAGTCGCGTCTCATCGATTTGAAACTATTCTCTGTTGAAGATCAGGCAAAAAAACGTCATTTAGACAGGCCAATTTCCGTTTTAAAGCATTTAGAGGTTTGACTTCGCTGTTTGACCGTCCCGATCGAGCCTTTAACTTTGTCAGATGTAGTTGGATTTTTTTTCATACATGTATTTAATCTTAACGGTGATATCTGACGGTTGGAATAGATTTTTCAAACTTTTAGATTCAAAATCGGAACATATGCACTAATGTTCCTTAACTTGTTTACTAAGTGTTTAAGTGAATGTATAGTTTCAAATAGTTACTATACGTAGACTCTTCAAATGCAAATGTGTCGTGAAATAAGATATGACCGAAATATTGAAATACGTCTACGGTTGAAAAATGAGAAGATTCCGACAAAATCTGTGTTCCGAATGTTGCGGTTAATTGTTTTTTACTTCCGTTTTCCTATGGGTAGCCTGACGGTCGGTAAATATTTTGAGGAAAATTTTTATACGATTAGTCGCGTCTCATCGATTTGAAACTATTCTCTGTTGAAGATTAGGCAAAAAAACGTCATTTAGACAGGCCAATTTCCGTTTTAAAGCGTTTTGAGGTTTGACTTCGCTGTTTGACCAAAGGTTTAGCCGACGAAAAGACTATTTCGTCGGCTAAACTCTTGTGATCCGCTTATTGTCCGCCGTTGGATGGCTCAGATCCAACGGCTCCTGATTGTCCAAAGAATAGCCGACGAAATATTTAATTTCGTCGTCTAAACTCTTGCGATCCGCACCTTTTCATTGTCCGCCGTTGGATGGGGGAGATCGGACGGCTGCTGAGCGCCTAAAGTATAGCCGACGACATTCAAAGAATAGCCGACGATATTAAAGATTTCGTCGGCTATAGTAAAGAATAGCCGACGAAATCTTTTTTAATCGTCGGCTATTCTATCGGGTATAAGTCTGAAACTGCCGAATCCTAGCCTCCATTTTCTGCATTTTTCTTCCGTTCTCCTCCGTACACCTCCGCAGCAATTCAGATTGCGTCGCACCGCCGCTCTGCTCCTCCTCCTCCTCCATCCGATCCGGCCGGCCAGTCTCCTCCTCCTCCATCCGATCCGGTAATTTTTTTTTTTAAAATTATTTTAATTTAAATATGTTAATTTAGGTTAATTTATTTATGTTAATTTAGATATAATTTATTTAATTATTTATGTAAATTTATTTATTTAGATGTAATTGTTAATTTAGGTATTTATGTTAATTTAGGTATAATTTAGGTATTTATGTTAATTTAGGTAATTTTTAGGTATTTATGTTAATTTAGGTAATTTTTTTAAAATTTATTTTAATTATATAATTTAGATGTAATTGTATAATTTATACGTATAAATTGGTTGTTTAATTATATAAATTGGTAACTTAATTGTATAATTTAGCTTAATTATATATATATAGCTTAATTATATTTAATTTTAATTATATAAATTGTTATATATTTGTTAATAAATTAATTATATTTGTTATAATTTAGGTAAATAATTTGTTATATATTTAATTTTAATTATATAAATTGTTATATATTTGTTATATATTTGTTAATGAATTTAATTGTTATATATTTGTTATAATTTAGGTATATAAATTGTTATATATTTAATTTTAATTATATAAATTGTTATATAGATTGTTAAATTAATTATATATATAAATTAGTAGTCTAATTATATATATATATATTAATAAAGTAATATAGTTATATTTGTATATAAATAGTTATATTTAGGTTAATGGTTAGTATTATTTAAAATGGCCGCGGCTGCAGATGGCCGATGCAGTCAGAAAGTTCTTTGGAGGCCGTCGTTCCAGATCGAGAGGTTCTGGAAGTTCCGCCGGTTCCGCAGGCTCCGACAGGACCCTTAGCCAGCCTGAGAGGACCACCAGCCAGCCGCGGAGGAGTGTGGATTCCTCCCAGCCGCGGAGGACTGTGGATTCATCCCAGCCGCGGGGGAGTGTGAGTTCTCGGCACCAGACCCTTCTCCAGGCGGGGCGGCCGTCGAGCAGTTCACTTCCGCCTGTCGGGCCAGATGCTCCGAGGTTCAGTCGGCAGCTATTTCAGGACGAGATAGCTGCAGACATTCCTCAGGTTCGTATGCCTGACGTTCATCGAGAGCCGATGAGGAGTCCGACGACGTCTGCTGCCGACTCGACTGAGGCTCCTACTCTCCCAAACCAGCTCTACCTCCCGTACAACATTCCGGCGATACCGGAGGTCGACTATCAGGGTGTGCCCATATGACCTGATATGCCTCAGTACGTGAGTGCTGCGGAGGCATACCAACAGCAGCCATTTGAGAACCCTGACCACCTTATTTCGGCGAGGAGAAAAGGAAAGTCGACAGACGAGTCATCCAGTTCAGGTAACATTTGATTTTATTAATTAAATGTTTTATTAAAATTAACGCACTAATATTTAATTTTATTAACCAATCGTCGTTTTTGTGATAGGGACAGCCGCTAGCAATTCACGGAGGAATACGAGAGGTGTCATATGTTTTGACACACTCAAGAGAACTATTGAGCGCAGCGGGAGGATTCAGATCAACGAACCTCCTAATCAGGAGGTTCAGGGGAAGAAAAAACGCGACTACTCGGGTTGCGTTGGGGCACTGATTAGGGACAGAGTCCCTATGTTGTGGACCCGGTGGGCTGATGTGCCCGAAGAGATAAAGAGGGAGGTGAACAACGCCGCGTCGGTGAGTAATTTAAAAAATTTAATTTATTTATCGTAATATTTAATAATTTTCAGTATTATTACAATTGTCAAACTAATAAAATATTATTTTTCAGACATTCTTCGAGATTGCCGAAAACAATCGGGATTGGGCGGACACCGTGCAGAACTCGAGGTACGTTGGGAATCCCTGACCATCTTATAATTCTTAATATTTTATGATATTAATAATATTTCTAATGCACTTTTGTTTTTTTCGTAGGTTCAAAGAGTGGAAGAACGAGCCCCGTTCCCACTATAACGAATACGACAACCGTGGTCGTATGGGTACTCCCAGAGAGTTCATGTTCAGGGAGTACGAGTGGCGTTGGTTGAAGACAGTAGACTTCAACAACCCAGTTAAGCAGGTAAATACTAAACTTCACTACAAATGTTTATTTTGTTAAAATTTTAATTATTAGTTTAATTATTTTATAATTATTACACTAATATTTTTTTATGTATTTTTCTAATATTTTATTATTTGTTTGAAGGAACGGTCTCGCATAAACTCTGCGAACCGCCGCCGCAACACAACCCCCTATCATGCTGGTTCTAGGCCGTTTGCACAATATCAGGAGGAGGCGCTTAGAGATCATCTTGATAACAACCCGTACGTGGAAACGTTCAAGGTCGCTTATCCACAAGCGACAGAACAGCTCGTAAGTCGTTCATTACGGTTTTAAATTTTAATTATCAATTTTACTTAATTATATATTTGTTAGAATATTAATTCTTTTTTTTCCCGTCCAATTAGGAGAGGGTCAACCGGGCCGAAGAAGAAGTGTTCCAGCAAGTAGTTCGGGAGACACAACCGAACATTTCAGAGGCAGCTCTGGAAGAAGCCCTGCACCAGGTCGACCGGTCCAATGTCCAAACGGCCGCGAGGATGTTCGACGCAGCCTTCCCAAACCGGTCAAACAACTACTACTGCCGGGGTTTGGGAAGTTCTGGACTAGGGCTTCTGAAGACCACTAAGGGAGGTCAAAAGAAGGGAGGCGGGGAGAGCCAACAGATGAGGGGGGAAGTGCAGCGATTGGCAGAAGAAAATGCAAGGTTGGCGGCCGAGTTCCAGAGATCACAGGAGGAACAACGCAGATCACAGGAGCGACACCGCAGAACACAGCAGTATTATTTCGATCTGTCCAGTTGGTATGCTGAATGCGAGAGAATTCGGCAACACAACTACGCCGGCCAACAACAGTGGTGGATGGATATGTTCGCAGCACAACAACAAAACCTTGAATCCCCGCCCCCGTTTCAGCTGTTAGTTGAACCTCCAATGCCTCAACCTCCCGTGGATGACGAGCATGATGGAGAGCAGGATGCTGGAGATGACGTGGTGGACTTTAGTGGTTTAGGTGATGATTAGTAGGGTTACGTTATATGTTATATATATTGGAACGAATTTAATAATAATTCATTTAGACGTGTTTCTTGTTGGTGCAAATGTATGGACTGTCTTTGTAATTTGCAGGTTGCTTGGAATGGTAATTTAGAAAATAATTTAATTTTTTTTTCACCAAATGTAAGAATAGCCGACCATTTTTGTATTATTTCGTCGGCTATAATAACTATAGCCGACGAATTTTACCAATTTTCGTCGGCTATAAGTTATATAGCCGACGAAAATTTCATTATTTCGTCGGCTATAACTAATTAATGCCTATTAAATATTAATATATTTCGACGAAATAGCCGACGAAAATTTATAAAATCGTCGGTTATTGTTCAAACCCAATAGCCGACGAATTTCGTCGGCTATACTTAATGAATTTCGTCGGCCATTCTCGAAAATACCCGACGAAATTCGTCGGCAATTTCTCCCTGGTTTGGCCGACAAAAAATATTTTCGTCGGTAAGTTCGTCGGCCATACTCTACTATAGCCGACGAATTGGTTTTTTTCGTCGACCATTGGTATAGCCGACGGGGTTTTTCCGACGAATTATAGCCGACGAAAATTTCGTCGGTAGAAGGTATAGCCGACGAAAAATTGACATAGCCGACGAAATTTTTTTCGTCGGCTATTCACTCAGATCTGGTAGTGGGCTTACATATTAGAGTCCCGGTCGGTCATAAGTATTGTTAACTTTGGTCAAGCCCTATCTGGTCATACCCTAAGTTCTAAATTTTAGGATAGGGCCTAGCCCAGTCCGGTCCATGATGAGGCTCATGTTGTGCGAGTCTTGACGGAATAATATTAATAGAGAAAGAAGACAAGAAGGATACGAATAAAATAGCACAAGTATAAACCATAGCAGGACTTCAAATCCTTTTAAGTAGAGGTTAGAATGAGTCAAAGGGCTGGAAAGTTCAGCCTCAAATTTCCTTCTGCGGGGCAACTTCCCATCAGTCCCTCCAGCTCCGCGGCCACTTCTTTCATAAGAGGCCGTTCCTCCGGTTTTGGACACAGACATCTACTTGCAAGATGAGCCACTTTTTCGGCCTTCTCTAAATTTCTTTCATTGACTATTTCATGATCAAGAATTTCTGCCAAGCGACCCTCTTTGACCGAACAACACAAGCAGTCTGCTAGGCTCATCCATTCACTAGGCACATCCTGATCTGCCATTCTGCTTGTTAGTAGCTCCGCTAGGACAACCCCAAAACTGTATACGTCAACCTTTTCTGATATTCTACACGTCACAGTGTATTCTGGGGCTATATACCCAAATGTTCCGTAGATACCAGTTGTTACGTGAGTTTTATTGTGATTTTCAGGACCCCAACATCGTGAAACTCCGAAGTCAGACAATTTGGCCGTGTAGGTATCGTCTAATAGTATGTTAGCTGATTTCACGTCCCGGTGTATGATTAACGGCTTGGAAGTGGAGGAGTGTAGATATGCTAGAGCTCCTGCAATTTCTGATGCTACCCTCATTCGTAATTCCAATGTTAGCGTTGATCCTCCTCTGCTTCTCTTATGAATGTGATCGTAAAGATTGCCGTTTGAGACGTACTCTAAGACCACCAAAGGAAATTCTGCCTCTAAACAATAACCTAGCAACCTCACCACATTTTTGTGTTTGATATGAGAATGAACAATCACCTCATTTACTGAAAACTGATGCTGGCTCCCAAAGGAAAACTTCTTTACGGCAATCATGGTTTTATCTGGTAGTATCCCCTTGTAAACTGTTGCTTGGCCCCGACCAAGGAGTCTACTGAAATGGTAATTGTTTGTTGCTTCGTTAAGTTCTTCTGCAGTAAACGCTCTGGCTGCTATACCATATTGCTCTAGATGATTGGCCAATCGCCCATTCAGTCTGAAGTACTCCCTGAAATGAGAGCTGAATTTTGTGCCTATACGTATTATGTCGGTTGCCATGAGAACAAGGGCTTCAACTTCACCAACTGCGCTAACAGAATCTACTGCTTTTGGTAACAAGTCCGGAAAGAAGGTCCATGACGGCCAATTTAGAAGTTTTTCACCGTACATTTCTGTTGCACCTCGCCGAAAATTAATAGGAGAATCCTTTTTTTCAATAAGTACGAACCCATCCACGATAAAGAACATCATTTCTAGTGGTTCATCCTCTCGAATAATCATGTCATTCTTACTATACTTTTTGGGTTTCAAATGGTCCAATATTGCTCTCAGACCTTGTTCATCCATGTGCTGAAGCACGGGCACCTAAGGAAAAGTATAGAAAACATTTCATTTAATCAAAGATAAAATGCTATTTAAACAAGGTTTGAGGAATTGAGAACAGTGGGATGAGCCCTTTAAAGCAAAAGAAGTTCAACAGTTTTCTCTACATTTTAAGGGAATAATTTCCTCGTTTGCACTGCATAGATCCTCACAGCAATAGGGTGTATTTGGCTTCTAATTACTTTTAGTTGAAGAACAATATATTTGGAATTTTTTGAAGTAAAAATATATCTGCATTTGTAAATTCAAAGTGACTAGGAGTTGAGAACAGCCTACTATAATGAAAATTATGGGTTTTGAGAAACTAACCTGTTTTAGTCTAGTCAATGGCATGCAACTTTTGATATAGTATTCAAGTTCGGAGGGAAGAATAGGAAGGATATTTTTATCCAAATCAGCGCCCCTATTTTCTTCAAGTTCTTGTTGAACTTTCTTCATCATTTGCTTCTTTATATCACTTCTCGACCTTTCCGGTATGCCATTTTTAACCAACCACAATTCTGTCTCTCCATCTTTCTCTTCCACCTTCCTCTCCATTTTCACTTTGTGTCGACGCTCCTCTATTCTTGCAGTGTCCAACTGCATATATGTCTATCGAGAAACAAGTAACTATGTCAATTGATCAGTTTATTTATCTATGAACAAAGACAAAATACTTTGTCAACCTGAGTCTCTACAGGTAATTAATTAAGAAAGATTTTTTTCATGTAAATATTTGAAACCTACCTGCAAATTTCCAATAAGATATATAAATAGCAGTAGCCCGATTATAGAAATAAAAGCCACAAAGAAGTTTTCCCACGTATTGGTACTAGGCTGCAGGTTTGAACCAAGAGAACTGCAACATTGAAACTTTAGCCGTCTTAGTTTTAGCAACCCTTATTTTCAAACACAAAAAGTAAAAAATAAATGATAGAAATTTCATTATGTAATTACTTAAGTTTTAGCTAATTAACAATGTATGTGAACTGTTTTTCCCTTTTTTCTTTTTCTTTATATATATATATAATCTGTATATGCAAGACAAGTAATATTAAATGTACGAACCTTAAATTTTGCACTCCCCAACAGAAGCAGTTGGAAATTTTTTGTAGAAAGTTAGCCGAGCTTGATATGCCAGATTGTAGGACAGTGAGATATATACCGAAATCAAAGACAGTTGAATTGGATGGATTTATGGGACAAAAATCATTTTGAAATGTGATATTTCTGAATGTACCACCATGACAATTAAAAGTTCCAATATCACATCCCTTCTTACTTCGACAAGCATATTCCCAACAAACTGTCATTCGCTGAATAGCGAAAAAGTACCATACAGCTCCAAGTACCTGATGAATCGATATTTTATTATATGTTTGATAAACTGTGATTTGAAATAGGAAAACAAATTCACGTAAGGAAGAAAATTAAATTAACGTAGCTCTGGTGAGGAAACATATATACAATTTCCTCATTCTAGAGTGATTTAGTTTTGAATTTCTTTAATATTTCCTCATTCGTATCATGATTGCAAGGTTAGTGCTAGCGTCTGTGATCTGGAGTACTGAAGTTGTTGCAGTTGCTTTAAACTTGTATAAATAAGTATAAGTTTAAACTTATCCAAAACAAACTTAATGCAGTTAATTATGTAAATCGAGATGAGATTAAAACTTACATGGCTTGCTAGTATGTACATGAAGAAGTTCAATACACCTTTAACCCATATTGCAGTCTCTCCCTTTATGGACCTCTTTGGTTCCTTACTCAAGAGATAAATACGACACACTCGCGGAACATATTGCATCAGGACAAAGAAATTCATGACGACCTTCCATGTATTCGAAGATCTCGACGATCTCATCCATGAGAAGAAAGTGGGAATTAGTACCTGGCCGGAACAGTAGTGGACACATTACAATTATACTACCAGCTTTCGTATGTACGGACTAAGAATAGATAGGGAGAGAGAGTTACTGTCATACTTGAGGAAGGGGAAGAATAGATAAAATGTCGATGAAGATGTATGAGTCCCAGATCGTGTTAGCTATTGCCGGTAAAAAAGTGTTCCACAAGAACTTTGCCCTGGACCGGTGTGTGTTACGGAATCTACTGATTAGACCTGAACAGCTCTCAGATCTGTAGAATAGAACAATGATATCCATTGTGTAGAACAAATCCGTAACTGAACGTAAAGTAAGGGTTACTAGTTTCAGGCTCTTGTCCATTCCCACACAATTCATGTCATGGTTGATAATAGGGATGTAGAGGAACAGAGGATCCAGTAAAACTGCAAATACACAGGATGTTAAAAATATCTTCTTCCACTTGTGAAGCAAATTGGCCCGAGGATCATGATCACTTTCCTCTATTGATGACCATTTTCTAGTACTCGATCCCTCTCCATTTTCCTGGGAACACTTGTCTGCCGTCTCTGAATTCAAATTAGGATTTCTGAAAAGAATGGAAGATAACTTAACTGATTATATACACATATTGCATGCTAGCTGGGGCATAAAAATATATATATATATATATATATATGTGTGTGTGTGTGTGTGTGTGTGTGTGTGTGTGTGTTGATTGATTAAGAGTTGAAGAAACTAATTAACCTTTCAGCCTGCTCTTCAGAATCCTCAAGAACTGAATAAGTTTCGCTTGCTTTCTCTTCTGAATCGTTTATTGCGACAGAGTTCGCCATAGCGTTCGTGTCATTCACGGCTACAGCGACCTCCGGGTTAGCCATAGCTTTCTAACTTGTATCACGTATACGTTCTGCTCATCAGTACTTCAATACTAGAAGCTGTTGGAACTGTTGCAAATGAGGTACGTATAGCAATTTCACTTCGTAAACCAAATCATACATATATATCTCCAACTCCAAGTACAGAATTTAATTTTGTTGTGGCAGAAAACAAAAGGAAATTTCTTGATATCGAGGAGAAGCGGCCAAACAATTTTGATCGCTGCTAGCTAGCTTATTTGAATCAAATTGAAAAATGGTTATATCCAATGTAGAAAGAATCTGGTCCTAGCTAGCTCACTGCCCAAGCAAATTAACTTAATTAGTTTATTACCAAGTTATAATTAATTAACGATTTCTACTAGCGGATGACAGGGTTCTTGTTACCTAGAATCCCCATCACCTGACCTTGGTTAATGGTAAGCACTAATTAATTAAGCACGCATGCAATATAGTACTTTTGCTTTCTTGCCGAGCAGGAAGTATAATATTATCGCATCCATGTCATATATCACCAAAAACTCGTCAATTCCATGACTAATATTCGTGTTTGTTATCGATTGTTAAAACTCAAAATTTTAACTAAATTTTACTAGTTTTACTACAAACGGATGGAAATGAGAGGCATCCATCGAATCTTTAATCGTTTTGAACCTAATATCATAATTACTAGTAAGTAGTCGTATACCGATGTCATGCACTTATTATTGGTGAATAGAGGATAAACACAAAATTTTATTTATCAGCACTTTCTTTCATTTTGTTTTATGTTTTCTTTTATCTAATAAAATATTCATTTTTAGTACTTTTATTTAAGATGAAGAGTAATTTTGGAAATTCACAATTTAATGGTACTTTTAGATGTCTGACTTTCTAATAGTAAAGAAAAAATAGATCGAGAAATCTTCCAAATGTGTACATGCAAGTGGCCTAATGTTCTTAATTACCTAGCTAATCGGGTACGTGTGATCTTCAACTTAAGTTTGAAACTTGTAACTATTAAAGTGGTTAGACAATCACTACAACATATATACCCTTTTCCGACCAAGTTTCCAACATCTACTTTTGGTCGAAAATAACACTATTTCTTACTGAAAACATTTGGCCGTTGGAAATCCGTCAGAAATCCAGCAATTTATAAAACTTTTGTGCATCTCCATTGAGATCTTGTTGGATACATTCTTCCATAAGGTCTTGCATGTCATCGCATTGATCAAAATCTGCTGCCGCATTACCATGAATGTAGTCCTCACTATCACCACTGTCACTATCTTCCTTCTCTCCATGTTTATGCCATACAGCATATCCCGGCATAAAACCTCTGTATCACCACTATCACTATCTTCATTCTCTCCATGTGTGTGTACTTCTGTTGAAACCAATCTATCAGTGAGCATAAAATCTCAACATACAATATTCTTCCGTCTGAGCAATATCCATGGTTCGTAGTGTACTCTATGAAAGTTTCGACTCCATTAAAATAATTTATGTCTGACAATTTCAAGTGCATCCATGATTTATCAACTAGCATTTTCTGTCGAATAAATGAAATTTAAAAAACAACAAAAACCATTTTAGTTATTTATTATAAAGAATTACAAAAAATGAAAAACAAAATTTATACTGTTGTAAATTTCATATTAGAGTAATTAATATATTTCTTCATATTATGCTAATTAGTAAATTAAGTTATTTTATTTTTGCTATATGTCGATTAGTGTTGTTCTGAACTTATCTTTTAGGGAGCAATCTCTTATACTGCCACTAGTTTTGTTTTTATTTCGCTTATTAGTTACTTTAGCAAGGAATTTTATGGGACTTTCGGGCTGGCCTCTTTTATTAGAAAAAACGAGCGGAAGAGACAGAGAGAAAGAAAAAGAAGAGGACTCTTCAAGGAGAGGAAAACGGGAAGGAACCCATTTATTTCAGGTAAGAGAATCAAGATTCTACAATAAGTGGAAGCTTCAATGTCAGGTATTGTCTAGCTTAAGACTTCTTAATTTTCGTTCCTCTAGCACGTATTAGATTGAATTCTTTTGGACCTGCAGTATGCTTTTGCATATTGTAACAATTAGGGATTTGAAGTTTAGTTGCTGGTTTGAGGAAATAAAAAGTGGACTAGCTAGGATTTGGAATAGAAAGATTACCTTCCTATAAGCACATCCTTTGTACTGTCTTGGGTTTGAAAGTTATTAGATAATGATAACCCCAACTGATATGTGTGCATTTGATCTAGATAATTTTGTGCTGTTTGTTTAAGCGTTTAATTTATAGTGATTTTCTAAATTTAAAGTGTTCAGTGCAGTAAATTTCTGTGTTTACAGAGCAGCAGCTTTCAGTTCGGATTTGATTAAGTTTTAAGTCTCTGTTTTGCCTAAAATTTAGTGGAGTTCTTCTCTTATATGTGAACTATTGATCTGAAAATTTTACCATATTTTTATGGAATGGTTAGACTGTATGGACCCGTCCCAGAAATTTCCTCGGAAAATCCGAAATTGGTTCGAAATAAACCCATAAACCAACTAAAATCCTTTGCTCCCAAACCGCAACCACCCACTCACTGAGAACACGGACTGACCAATTCATTTATTGCTTAATTGGACGTAAAACTCTTATTCTTAACCAACTTTGACCCTTTTTGCAGAAAGTCAACCGTAATATTAAAAATCAACAGTAACTGGTCAAAGTCAACATTACTATTCAATATTCACTATTCACTTTACTATTTATCCTTGACTTTTGTTGTTTAACCTTTTCATATTTTTACTGGTTACTAATTACTGACTTACTGTTTTTCCATTTACTAATTACTCTTTTACCGTTTTACTATTCATCTTTTTACCTTCTTCAACCTCCCGCCGCCGACAGTAGCAGTGCCGCCGCCACCGCCCCCGACAGCTCCGCCACAGTGGCCAGAAACACCACCAAATTAGACTAATTCAACCCAAAACGATCGCCACCAGCTCAGGACCTCATCCCAGTCGTTCCCGCCGCCATAAAAACCTCGCAGCCGTCTCAAACAGCGGCCGACACAGCGGAAGCGCTTCTCCAATCTCTAATTTCTCCTAAATTCAACCAATCCAACCCCAAATCACACTCAATCGACTCCAAACAATGTCATGAACTCAATTATAACCTCCAATTACACCAAAAACATCAAAATCACAATCTCCACCGAAAATCACAAAAACCCTAAAAATTCTAAATTCTAATTTCTCTTTACCTGGGCTGAATCGGGTCAATTCCTTACATGGAATTGATTTGCAGGTTGAGGCCCCCCTTTTCCCCCTCGAAATCAGGCCTATCGGTGGCCGGAAGAGGTGGTTCCAGTTCGACACAGTCGACCCCTCTCTCGTAAAACCCGGCCAAACAGCGGCGATTGAAGCCACGCCGCTGCCACAGAAGAGGAGGTCGAGTCGGTCCGAACGTGACCGGTGCGGTGGTCCAGTTTGGCCGGACGGCGGAGATGGGTGGAGGGGAGGAGGGCTCGGGCCGGCCAATCGGGGTGGAAGAGAGAGAGAGGAAGAAAAGAAAAAGAAAAAGAAAAAGAAAAATAAAGGGAATATTCTCCAATTCCTAAGAATATTCCCCTCTCTAGAACTTTCCGCACGTTTCCAGAAATTTCCTCCCCCCGATTTTTACGTCATAACTTTTTCATATGAATTCCAAATTAAACTTGTTACGTGTCTGAACTCGTTTTACCGTCCTCTATCTCATCGAGAAATAAAATTTTCGGTCGGGTTAACGTATAAAAATCAACCGTGAAAACCCCTGGATCGTAAAGTAAATTTCTGAAACGACAAAATTAAATCAAAACTTTTATGGGGTATTTAAAAGTTCGGATCGTTACATAGACCATGATGAATTTTCGCACTGCTGAATCTGTTTTTGTGTTTCCCAAGTTTGAGAATTGAAAAATGAAACCTAAATACAATAGGCAATGAAACATAAATACAATAGTAATAAAATGTTTGCACAAAAGAACAAGGTGTTCAGTTTCGATATACTTGCATTATAACAAATAATTCATAGTAAGAATTGGACAACATCAAAAAACAACTATGCATTACCTGGAACCAATATTAGCAGTTCATCAATGTTCGTAAACGTCCTCAATATTTACCTGTTAAAATTGCAAGGAAACCAAGCGAAATACTTATATGTTCAATTATGAAAAGAGTACAAGCACTTTCAAAAAAAAAAAAAAAAGACTAAGAGCAAGAGCAAGAAGTTGGAACAGACCTCTAGTTTTCGTGCCAACCAGGACCTCTAGAACTATTAGTATTTGAAATGAATATGTAAACTAGAGAAGAGAGGAAACTGGAGGATTATGAAGTTATTTCACTAGCTAAAACAAATAGATGCTTAAATAGAAAATACTGCAGCAAAGAAGCCTAACCAATTTCAACGGTTAATCCCAACCAAGGTGTGAAATTTACTATACTAAAGGGATTCTCCTAGGAATTGGTCAAAAGTCAAAATAAATCAATTTCAACGATACAACCTTTAAACCATATTTGAGATGGACTCAAAGACGACCAATTAAAATATGCATCATAGCATAAGTAGGATTGTTGGTTGCTTTCTGAATTTTCATGTCATTAAATAGGCATCTCTTTAGGGAGAGAGCGAGAAAGAGAGAGAGTTGTTATTGGAAAAGGAGAGAACTAGGCCAACAACAATATTCCTCATCTACTGTTCATGGTACTGCTGAATTTTTCTTTTTCTTCTGAGAATCAAGTATTTCCTTATTTAGCTTTAGTAATGTGATTGGAGTTTAGTAATTATTGGGTTTAGGGATTGACTTGATACTTGTGGTGATCATTTTTATGCATGTGATTGGAGTTTAGTAATTGGGTTTAGGGATTGACTTGGGTTTAGATTCTGGGTGTTTAAATTTTTTTTTTTCGTATTAATAATTGGTTTGTTGGAGTTGTGGATGCTATTTGAACAAGACTCAGGATTAATGATACTGGTACTAGACATATACTGATATGTTTTGCTCACTACAAGATAAAACATCTTAGACGACGAAAAGAAAAATAATTCGTCGCCTAAGATATGTAAGGCGACGAAAGAAATATCGTCGTCTAAGAAACAAATTTCGTCGTTTAAGAGTGTTCTTAGACGACGAAATACTTTATTCGTCGGCTAAGAAAAGTTTTTGACGACGAAATGGTAATCGTCGGCAAATTTAATTTCTTAGACGACGAATATAATATTTCGTCGCTTAAGAAATAATCTAAGACGACGAAATTAGGTATTTCCTCGCCTAAGATATTACTAAGACGATGAATTCTATATTTCGTCGGCTAAGAAAGTTCATTTTCCGACGAAAAACATTGTCATCGTCTCGGTTTTTCTTGGACGACGAAAAAATGTTTCGTCGTCTTAGTGATTTCTTAGGCGAGGAAAAAATATTATTTCGTCGTCTTAGTGTTTTTCTTAGGCGAGGAAAATAAAGTTTCGTCGTCTAAGTGATCCCAGGCTATATAAACTGAACTGGTTTCCAGATCGGGAAAAATAGAAATTTTCAGAAAATTTTTCCTCCCACAAAATTTTTCCACTGATTTTTGTTTTTGGATGTGAAAACCTTCAAGGCAGGTCTTCTTAAGGCTTCTCCTCTCCTACCCATCGAATTTTAACTTGGTATGATCTCTTTTTTTCATCTTTTTCAACAAATATTTCCATTTTTTCTATTGAAATATATATATATATATATATATATATATATATATATCCATTTTTTGTGTGGTTATATACAAAATCATGCATATTGTGATGAGGGGATAGTATATATATTAATCCTTTTGTTGATCTATATAGTTAATTGTTGGTTTTTGTGAAATTGTTGAATTATATATATTAATTATTTGTGATATAAATTAATTAAATTAATAATTGTTATTATTATAAGAAAATCATTGTTTTATGATTTATAATTAGCGGTGAATGAAAGAATGATTAATTCTTTTATTCACTGATGTACATGCGCACATTTATATATATATCCTTAGAAATCCCGTTCGAGAATCATAGAGAGATTCTTGAATTGTCCCATTTTTGAACAGTTTGGGAGCATACGACTTTGTTTCGCAGTTTGTATAAGTCTTCTGTATTCGTTTGCGGTCGTGGGTATATATTTCGACGGAGTCTCCCAATACTGTTCTTCGAGTGCATACTAGGTATATAGATATTCGTGCACTTGAGGAACTGTGGGGAGATGCTGTCGAAATTTTCGCACGACTGAAAACGAACACATAAGACTTACAAACTGTGAAACAAAGTCGTGTGCTCCTGAATGGGATTAGGACCCTAACCGGAGGCATAAGTTTGAGAACAAACATGCATGTTTGTTGCTTAATTTGTGATTATTTGTTATTTATTATCTTATATATGACAGGTGATGGATATAGACAAGAGTTGGATGCAGTACCCCAGGGGAAGCATTGAATACCAACAAGGAGTATGCAGTTTTTTGGATTTTGTACGTGAACATGGTGGAGGAAAGAAAATACACATGTGTCCATGCTTAAGTTGTATGAACACGAAGTTGAAGACGATAGTCAGAAACGATCACCTGAGTAACAGAGGTATTATGCGTAATTATACAACATGGAGTAAACACAGTGAAGTTGCGGTCTATGAACCTACGGTTGCCGAAATCCAAGCGGGATACCATGACCGGACATCTAGTGGTGCTTTCGACCCTTATGAAGACCCGGCTATGAACATTTTACATTATACTTTTCCTACATTTGCTCCAGTACACCAGGAAGAGCCCATTTATGATGATACCACTGATGTCGCAATTCCTCTTCTTGACAGTGGTGATTATGATAAGTATACCAGACTCCTTGCTCAAGTGCAGATCCCATTATTCGAGGGTAGTCCTCACACTGTTTTAGGGACCATCATCTCACAGATGCAGTTGAAAGTCAAGAGTAGGACCATCATCCTCTACCATGCAGTTGAAGAACTATGAGAAGGTGTACCCTCCTGAGCACCCGGAAGCGGCAGAAAATATAGTAAGTTTCCTATTATGTGTAAATTCATCATCTTAAGGTTTTCTTATGTGATTAATGATGTTAATGCATTTCATTTTCAAATGCAGCGAAAGATCAGAGAACAGGTCGATAAGGTGCTGATTACTGTGAGGGAGGAGCACCCTGACGTTCCAGAAGATCAGATGATTTACTACTTCGATGAGCCGACTCAGGCCCAAGTGCTTGTAGACGCACTAGGACCGCGAAACAACGGTGAGATTCGGGGATTAGGAGGAGTCACCTTCGGTGTCACCTCCCAATCATCTCAAAGCTCGAGTTTCACTGGACGCTGTCGGTCTTTAAATGCGGAGCGTATTAGACGGGCGGAGGAGGAGGCCCGAAAGGCTAGAGACCGTATAGCATGGGCAGAGGAGGAGGCCCGGCAGGCTAGAGATCATATCGCACGTGCAGAGGAGGAGGCACGACAGGCCAAGGAGGAGGCACGACAGGCCAATGAACGAATCGTCCTACTTCAGGAGGAGGCACAAGAAGGTAAAGATCATCTTAGTCGGTTGGAGCAGCTGTTCTTAGCGTTTCAGTCACGGCGTTAGGTGTTAGGACGTTTGGGTTTTTTGAACAAATCGTATTTCATTTGTATGAATATTTTTATTTATATATTACTTATATATTCTGCATGAATTTTTTTTTTTTTAAAATAATCTACTTACGCGACGAAAATGTAAATTTTCGTCGTCTAAGTTCCACACTTAGACGACGCAATTATATTATTTCGTCGTCTCAGTTTCTCACTTAGACGACGACAAAAATAAAATTCGTCGCCTAAGTGTAGAACTTAGACGACGAAAAAGTAAATATTCGTCGTCTAAGTCAGAACACTTAAGCGACGAAAATAAAATTTCGTCGTCTAAGATTCTCATTTAGACAACGAAATTTAAAATGTTCGTCGTCTACGTGTTCTCACTTACACGACGCAATTTTATTTTTCGTCGCCCATTCTTGCTTCTTAGACGACAAAAAAACTTTCGTCGCTTAAGTGGGAACTTGCTGACGACAAGTTTCGTCCCCTAAGAAAATCAATGTCGTCGGGAAGAATCTAAGACGACGAAAATTTGTCGTCGTCTAAGAAGTCACCTAGGCGAGGAAAATTATATTGTTTCGTCGGCTAAGTACTTAGACGACCACTTCTAGGCGACGAAACTTAGACGACGAAAATTTGGTCGTCTAAGTTATTTGGCGACGAAAAATTCACCTAGACGACGAAAATATTTCGTCGGCTAAGGTAGTCAGTCTGGTATGTCTCCTTTTCGGTTAGTTTATGGCAAAGTATACAAGACACCGATAGGTATGTCTCCTTTTCGGTTAGTTTATGGCAAAGCATGTCACTTACCGGTTGAGCTAGAGCACAAAGCATGGTGGGCAATCAAGGCCTTCAACATGAACATTGATGATGCCGGTCTTCATAGAAAGCTTCAACTCAACGAACTTGAAGAAATCCGTAATGAAGCCTATGATGCCATATGGATCTATAAGGAGAAGACTCAGGCGTATCATGACAAGATGATACGAGGCAAGAAATTCGAGGTGGGTCAAAAAGTTCTATTATTCAATACTCGACTTCGACTTTTTCCGGGTAAGCTTCGTTCTCGATGGGTTGGACCTTTCATAGTCACTAAAGTATTTTCACATGGAGCCATCGAGATCCTTAACCCGAGCACCAATAAAGAGTTCAAAGTTAATGGGCATCGCTTGAAGCCGTACTACGACTCATTCCAAGAACACACCATTGCTTTCCAAACCTTGGATGATGCCCCACCAACCACACCTATCTCGGAGGTGACACAACTCACAAGTATTACTGCCGGACCTGCAATTGCCGGCAGCCCTAGCACCACAGAGCCGGACACAAATGCCGAGAGTCCGCTCATCACTCTCATTGCTGCCGAGCTGCAACCTTCACAAGCTCCTGCTGCAGCCAAGCCACCTGCCGGACCTGCCATTGCCGGCAGGATTGATGATATGACACAAGAAGCACTGACCAGCCGTACTGAACTGCCGGATACGCCGGATACGCCGGAAGTAGAGCCGGACACGCTGCACGAATCGGACACGCTAAACAGAGTCGACACGGATACGACATGTAATGAGCTACTTTTTGAACTTCTTCGTGCTGATTTGAACTACTTTGGAGCACGTTGAACACATGCACTCAAAACACGGTGAAAAGTCTAGGCTATGGACTATAAACACAAAGCGCTACTTGGGAGGCAACCCAAGTCGATCAAAGAAAAGTGAAGGAGCCATCACCGAGAGTTTGAAATTTCTTAACCCTTCTCTTTTTCTTTGATTTGTAATGATATGTTGGTATATGTTAGACTATTGCATGCTTAGGAAATTCGTTGATATAGTTATGTGCTTACATTGAGGACAATGTAATTTTCTAAGTGTGGGGTGGGATAGCATGTTCCGTTTTTTTTGTTTTTGCTTTTTGTGTGCTTAGTTTAGAAAAGAAAATTCAGAAAATTGTTCCACAAAAATAGAGTGTTTAAATTGTTTGTTTCGAGTCTTAGGATGCCCCTAATTTGTCAATGATGTTTTTCTCCTCTTTGCATACATAGATGATAGTTGTGTATAGAATATAAATTGTGAGTTTCATGGATTATGTGCATTGGTAGGAGCATGTAGGATTTGTTGATTATGAAGCATGCATGTTTTAGCTAATTTATTTCGATTATAACCTATGTGAGCTTTAGTGCCAATTTGCTTTCTTCTTGAGCGATAAAAAGACAAAATTTGATAGATTTGTAGGAAGTATGAAACCTCATAATTCTTTGTATATTCGATGACTATGTGCCATAGCTTTTTAATGAACTCTAGTATGCTAGAACTTACTCTTGTTGATTTTCGAAACATTTATATCATAAAATACTTTGATTTTGGAAGTGATTGAATAAAGATCAATTAGGTTTACCACTAAAGCCAAATAAAGCATGTGCCCTATTGGAGCCCGTCGTGGGACACCTTAGTAAACCCCTTTGAGCCTATGTTGAGCCTTTTCTTTCATCATCCTTAAACACTTTCCATGAGCTTAGTATAGATGTGCCTTTACCCTTGATCAAAGTATTGGTAAAGTTTGATTTTTGAAAGCGTTTTCGCGTGTGTGATGAAGAAGAACAAGTGTGGGGTAGACTTAGCCATAAATTTATATGAAAGATGTATGTATGCCGTACCTCAAAAAAGAGAAAGAAAGAAAATTTTGCTCGGACCAAAAGAAAAAGGAAAAGAAAACCGAGAGCAAGAAAAAAAAGGGGCACGGCATAGGCATGAAAAAAAAAAGAAAAAAAAAAAAATTTGTGCATGGCTATTGTCTAGATTATTGTTGTAATATTTTATGGGAAGAAAAGAATGAAGTACGGGTCCAACAAGATGAAATTTGACCCTTTCGGCGAGAAGACATAAGGAGATTTGAGCTTTGTCAAAGGCCATGGTGACGTTTTTGAGCCTCCTTATCCAAATATCGAATACCTCTTAGCCTAGCCCCATTACAACCCTTTTATTGATCTTTTTCATGATTCTTAAGATGGTTAAAAAATTGATTGTGGAGATTATCTCAAGAGTAAGCATATGGTTTTGGTTCATTGGTGCATATAGTTATCATATGAGTTTTTTCCATCAAAATTCACAAAGTGCTTTTTGTTTCTTTGATATATGCAAGTCACTCTTTGTAATTCATGATCTTTCGCTTGCATATACTTATGTGTGAATGACCATGCTTCGAGAGAAAAGAAGAGAGTATGCCTTGTGAGGTGATTTGAATTAGCTTTAACATGTCTACATGCTTACTTTTTGTTCTTATATGCTTTTATTGATGTCACATGTTCATGAAGCTTGGAATTTTCGTGCTTATCATCCTCATGCATTAACTTGAAAGCTATGTGTACATACGAGCCTGAGACAAATTGTTAGGGGCAATAGTTTGTTTTTAGTTTAGTTTAGTTTGCTAAGGGACTAGCAAATGATAAGTGTGGGGTAGTTGATAGGAGCACAATGTGCGACGATATTATATGCGTATGCCCTCGTTTATGCTTTGTTTAACCCTTATTTGTCTAAGATAGAGTCATAATATAGTTTAGTGTTAATTTGGTAGAGTTTGGCGAAAAATAGTTAAGAATCCGAAAAATGACTAAGTATGAAAAATCTGGAAAATAGTGAAAAATGTGTCTTTTTCGTGATTTTGAGATGAGTGAAATTGTGATCTATCCTTGTCCGAATTCTATGAAATTTGGTGTGCTTAATATTCATATGCTGAGGAATGTTGTGTTCAAATTTCAGATCAATCGGAGTTCAGGAAGTCACCCAAAAGTTGGCTGCAAAATGGCAGTCCGAGCATTCCAATCCAGGGGCTTCCAGGATTTTCCTGGGATTTTGATCCAACTTCTAAAAATCATTCCCGACGACTCACAAGGAATTTGATCGAAATATTTTATGGAGAGATGGCTATATGTGTCTAGTTTATCTGAGACTTGGAATCGCATCAATCGGAGCTCCGACGGTGGAGATATGCCGGAATTACTGCAGCAAGGTATTTTCTACCGATTCCAGGAACCTATTACTTCCTTTTCACAATTGCTGCTTTTCGATGGATCATTTGGTGTACGAGAGCATTTGTGACGATAATCCAGGCTTATGGAAGGAAGGAGGAAGACACCAAGCCAGGCATTGAAGAAGAAGACGAAGAAAGAAGTTCTCCTAGTCAAACTAGGAGAAGCTGCCGAAAAGAGGCAGATTGTGTGCCTTGATGATGCTGCCGGCAATTGGAGCATTTTCGGTGGATCAAAACTTATGCAATGAAGTCCAATGATTATTGAAGAAGTCCATGAAGATGTGAAGCCCAAGCCTTGAAGAAAAATTCAGAAAAAGAAAACCTAATTGAACTATGAAAGGAAGGTTTCAAATCCTTTTTCTAATTGGTTTTCTGATTACCTATTGCAACAAGGGCTGCCGGCAACCCCCTCTCCTCTATTTATACCCTCACTTATGCATTCTGAAAATCATCTCATCTCTTGCAAAACACTAGCCGAAACTCTACCAAAAGTTCTACCAAAGTTCTAAACCGAAACCAAGTCCACCGATTCCACCACCATTCACCACCGATTCCACACCTACCTCAGCCACTGCCGAGCCTCATTCACCACACCAAGACGAAGCTCTCCAAGGTTTCTAAAGTGTGATCCATCCCTATGACTTGTATTTTTATATTTGGTTTAGTCACATTTGTTGTTATAAAAATACTTTGTTTTTGTTTGGTATTGTATGATGAACATGAATTGCGATTTTTGTTGGAATTTATGTGATGAATTTTGCAATTTTAATTCATGGATTTCGTATGTATGGATAATTAGAGCAGTGGTATTAGAAGCATGTTTAGGATTTAATTTAGTTAGAACTAAGGTGAGGGCTTATAATCGGTACTTAGTGTTGTCTTTGAACATGATCTAGGTATTAGGTTTAATTTGCTTGAGTTATAATGAACTAAGTAGACGTATGATCACTTTGATTTGTTGTGCTCACCTAGAGTGGTTAACCTTAGGACTTGCATGTTAAATAAGAAGATTGACGACCTTACTTGTTTGCTTGTCTTCGACTATAGACTTTAGTGCTTCAATGCTATGACTTGTATAAGGTAGCATAAGTTTTAGGATCACCATGCGAATAGCTCGATCTTAAAACATAAGAAAAGTCTCTCAACTGGGTAAAAATCGGTTCACGTTCTGGTTGAAAGTCGAAACTAAGTTGAGTCTTGAACATGTTGAATACTTGTCTCTTACTTTCTTGCATATGAATCTATGTTTTAAAGAGTCTTTTGTGTGAACTGTTTTGTCTGAGAGATGATGATCACTTGTATATATTAGCTTAGGTTTAATTTTCGTATCTTAGTGTTAGTGGTAGCTTGCTGCCGACGCCATACTTATCCCCCCATTGTGACGTTTGTGTTTATATATGTGTGTATATTTGTCTAACAATCTCATATTTCAGGTACCCTTAATCCCCGGCTTAGAACGATCCCTACTTGCTCTTACTACTAACGATATTTTGTAGGGTTTATTATTGCGTGTGAGCTTAGGCTCCCATCAGCTGCCCTAGATGCTCAAGGAAATCAGAAAACCAAGTGGATTAAGGATTTGAAACCTTCCTTTCATAGTTCAATTAGGTTTTCTTTTTCAGAATTTTTCTTCAAGGCTTGGGCTTCACATCTTCATGGAATTCTTGTATAATTATTGGACTTCAATTGATAGGTCTTGATCCACCGAAAATGCCTTCATTGCCGGCAGCTTCATCTTGGCAAGAATCTGCCTCTTCCGGCAGCTTCTCCTAGTTTGACTAGGAGAACTTCTTTCTTCATATTCTTCTTCAATGCCCTGGCTTGGTGTCATCCTCCTTCCTTTCTTAAGCTTGAACCATCTTCATATATGCATTTGTACACCATATGGTCCATTGAAAACAGTAATTGTGAAAAGGAGGCAGTAGCTTCTTGGAATCGGCAGAAACGACCTTGTTGTAGTAACTCCGGTATATCTCCCTCCTAGGAGCTCCAATTGATGCGATTCCAAGTCTTAGATAAACTAGACACACAAAGAAACCTCTATATAAAACAGTTTAATCAAATTCCTGGTGAAACGTCGGGAATGAATTTTTGAAGTTGGGACACAGTCCCAGGAAAGTCCTGGAAGTCCCTGGATTGGTTTGCTCGAACTGCTGTTTTGCAGCCATCTTTTGGGTGACTTCCCGAACTCCAATTGATCTGAAATTTTAACACAGCATTCCTCAGTATATGAATATTAGGCACACCAAATTTCATTGAATTCGGACAAGGATAGATCACATTTTTACTCATCTCAAAATCACGAAAAAGACATATTTTGCATTATTTTCCAGATTTCTCAAACTTAGTCATTTTTCGGATTCTAAAGCACATATGATAAAAACTCTACCAAATTGACACTAAACTAAATTATGACTCAATCTTAGATAAATAAGGGTTAAACAAAGCATAAATGAGGGCATAAGCATATAATATCGTCGCACATTGTGCTCCTATCAGGTCACCCATCGTGGAATTGCTCTGGACTCAACAAGTTTAACTTCGGAGTTCTCATCCCCTCTGAAACCATTGAGCCCCTAAAACGCGTCGTGTTAGATGGTGGTGGGCATGTACATATAGGGCACATTACTCTCTCTCCGTTGGTCGATGTGGGATATTACAATTAATTGTCACATCCCGAACCCGATTTTATTTGTGTTAATTATATAAATTTTCTCGTAATTAATAGAAGCACGAATTACGAGTATTGGAACTTCGTACGCTTTTATTTTAGTTGTCTCGCGATGTCGGAAATATGTTCATCAACTCGGAGTTACTTAATATTCTCTATCTAACTCGGAGAGTCTCAGCGGTTATTAAATGTAGGCCTTGGAAACTAGCTAGCTTGTTGTTCGAGGTTAATGTGAGGACCCGTCCCAGGATTTCCCTCGGAAACCCGAAACAGGTCTAAAATAGCATCCATTAACCAACAATTAAGTCCATTTGCTCTCATACCGCAACCTCCCACCCACTGGGAACAAAACGGGTCACACATTTATTTTTAATAAATATGATTCACAACTAATATAATTAATGATCTAAATCAAGCAATATCATTTCCATCGGCCCATTCTCAATAATTTTCATAACCAAATATCCAGCTCTGCTGATTCAGGAATTTATTAAATGAATGGAAGCCTCATAAAAGAAAAATATTCCCGAAGTCCAAGTAATAAATATCAACATTATTCTTGTTGACAGTAGCCACAGAGGGGCTACAGCAGGCCCACAGACCCGCAGCTAGTGTACCAAGGGCCGGCCCGAGGCCCGGGACCGGATCACCAGCACCCGGACTCGGGGCCCAGCAGTCTATCCTGCGACCAGGGGCCCGGGGACCGGGGCCGCCTGCCTGCCAAAGAGGTCACCAGAGCTGCCATTTGGTGTGCAAACAGAAGGGAACCAGTCCCACATCGAAGGGTGAGGCCAGACCTCACGACCGGCCACCTATATAAGGGTCTCAACTACCCTCATTAATAGGTAACTGATCTCTCCTACCGCTTATATACGTGCTCAAGTTATATCTATTCCAACTATACTAACTTAGGCATCGGAGAGGAGAAGACCGGCCCGCCCGGTATTCCCCTTAGTAAGAAGGTTTACAGGAGATCACGCTTGGATTCATCTGTCTCTACCAGGTCCCAGGGTTTGTGCAGAAACAATTGGCGCCGTCTGTGGGAAGCTTGGACAAGAAACCACGTAGGCACTATCGATGGCAGAGAGTTCAAAAGCAAGACAGGAAAGAAATACCACCGAGGAGCAGCGTGTTGCACCAGTGCAAACGCTTATCTCCACCCCGGTCGTTATGCGGGAGCAGTGCGGCGACCAGGACGATCAGGAAGGCGGGAGCTGTGGGAGGCCGACCGGCACGCCGGGACCACACCACAACAGCTCCCGCGGGAAAGGCCCGGCGGAAGACGACCAGCCAACACACCGGGGCTTTTCTCTGACGTTCTCGGATGATCCGAGCGACCGAGAGGAAAGCCGACGCTGTAATAGTGACCGGGACACCACGAACAGCCCCGGTCGACACGATATGGCGGGGGAGATACGGGCGATGGCAGCAGAAGTCGGTCGCCTGCGTGAGGAAGGCGACCGGGATAGGGCCAAGTCCAACGCCCGGTATGAAGAAATGGAGGCGGTGAACGCTGCCCTGGTGGCCGCCCTGGAGAGGGGGCAGCAGCGCAACGACGCTATGGTCAGGGCGCAAGCACCCCCGCCAGTCCGATCTCAACAGTTTGAAGCGGGGCAGTCATCGGGCGGTAGGCCCAGTGATCCTGGGCGAACAGATTCACCGGCCGGCACGGCCCCGCCAAAGAGCACGCCGACGCCTCGCCAGCCTCACACTTCGTTCGAGGATGAAGCCGTGACCCCGACTACACGGGCATTGTGGATGCTCGCTGACACTATGTCGGATTTGAAGGCCCAAATGGAGGCCAACGAGAGAAGAGCGGCACGGCCGATGGAAGACGCACGGTTCAACGAGCGCATGGGCTCTTTCTCGCACCGGGTTATGGAGTCGGGGAGGTCTGGTAACCAGAAGTCCCTAAAGCTCACCTACTCAGGGTCCGGTTGCCCGTACCAGCACCTGGATAGTTTTCGGTCCCAGACGTGCGCCAAGGGCTACTCCGATGCAGTATGCTGCAATATTTTCCAGGAAACTCTATCTGGAGAGGCGCTCAGCTGGTTCTATGAGCTTTCGGCGAACTCGATCGAGGCATTTGAATAGTTGGCCGACCGGTTTGTAGGCCGCTTCATCCTCCGGGTCGAGGGAGCCCGGACATCGACCATCCTCTTCAACTGCATGCAAGCGCCCGTAGAGGAGCTGAGGACATTCGTCAACCGTTGGCAGACGGCGACGGCCGGGGTTCGGAACCTCGACAAGGGTATCGCCGAGATGGCGTTCAAGCAAGGGCTCCGGCCAGGAAAATTTTCCTACGCCGTACGGGTGGAACTCCCGCAGGGGTATGACGAGTTAATGGCAATGGCCATCCGGCACGCTCAGGCCGATCACGAAACGTACGGGCATCACCTGCTGAAGAGGAAGCGGGACGAGCAGCAGGAAGACCACCCCCGGGAGGAGCACCCCCCGCCCAGCCAAGAAGACAAGCCAAGCCAGCGGACCAAGAACCGAGCCGCCCGACCGAGCCTGCCCAACAGAAATTGGGGGCAATGGCAGCAGAGGCCCTATCATGATAAGCCCCAGGGCGAGCACAAGCCGGCGCAGTACCGGCAAGAGCGCCCCTTGGCAATCATGCCAGCACCACCAGCCGGTCAAGAGGTCTTCACCGCTCTCACCTCTTCATACAAGGACATTTTGCTTGAGAATGGGAGTATCATTCCCCCACCGCCCAGGAGAAAGTACTCGAAGGGGAAACTTACCACGGCGCAAGCAGGCAAGTACTGCTCCTATCATGATGAAACTACTCATTAAACGAGCCAGTGCTTTGCTCTCAAGACAGCGGTGGAGGGTTTGATTAGTAACAGCCAGCTCCAACGGTATATAGGGGAAAGGAGAGCAGATCCCGACCGGGAGCAAGGCCAGGGTTGGTAGACTCGCCAAGCCTCCAAGCGGTTAGTTTGGCATATCATCGGTTCAACCGCTGTAACATCACAAGATATATATATGCAAGCTACTTTCAAGAAAAATTCCACCGGTTCCGCCAATTCAAGTATATTCATAGTCAAGGGATAATACAAGCAGAAGCCGTTCCGACAAGTTTACAAAAAAAGAGCAAGGGAAAAATCCTAAGGAGCTACGTCTCCCCCCTCAGCGGGCAATCCGCCAGCCTCTCCGGATGAAGCAGCCGCGCCTTCAGCAATCTGAGGTCCACCCTCCCCTTCCGGTTGCTCCTCCGCCGACTGCTCATGGATATCCGACTGCTCATGGATATCCTCATCAGCAGCCTTCGGCATCCGGGAAGTGTCCAGGTACCCCTTCTGCTCCCACTCCGTGTACGCATCCGCGATGCCTGATTCCCTGGCCTTCTCCAGGAACTGAAGGAACTGATCGCTCTCATGGTATTTGAGAATGACCCGCTCGTACAGTTCCGGGTCCTCTTCCCCGGCCACAGCGGCAGAGGCGGCGCGCACAGCAGCAGCTCCCGCCTGGAGCTCGTCCACCTTGGCCTCCAGTTCGGCCTTCTCCTCCTCAGCCAGCTCCTTCTCCTTCTCCAGGCTGCGGACCTGTTCCTCCAGCTTGGCCACCTGCTTCTTGGCCCTCTCCTCCGATCTGGCCTTCTCCCACTCCAGCCGGGACTTCTCCACTTCCAGGCGCTCCCGGGCCTCCGTCAGAGCGGTTACCTGCCTCTTCAGCTCCGGCAGCTCCTCGCTCCTATCCGGTTGGTATAGACTGTACAGCAACTGCATAACAACAGAGTCAGTTAAGCAAGCAGCAAAGGTAATAAATTACGACCGGTGTAGTGGCACCAGGCAATCCTTACCCGGAGGACGGACTCCTTGCACTTCTGGCGGTTCCCGCCCGCCACGGCTCCGGTGACTCCAGGCCTGTCCAGACCAAGGCCAGCCGAGTCTGCCGCCAGCTGCCAGACGAAAGCACTGTCTGGGCTTCCCCTCGGTGCCTCCGCAGGCGCGGGGCTACTCTGCCGGGCAGCGGCAGCCTTCTCCCCAGCGGAGCTAGATGCACCACTGGTTACCTTGAGCCGCTTGGCCAGGCTCTCACCGGACGACCCGCCGGTCAGCGTCACCAGCGTGGAGGGATGAACGTCCATGATCCTCCGCCTCTTCTCCCCCTGCCCGTCCGGAGAAGAAGATTGTGCGCCTACCCGGGGGACCCGGGTGACGAGGGGGACTGACCCCGGCCGGTACGGGATCCGGCTCACTCCACCGGGAATCTTCAGTGGCCCCCCGGTAGTCTTGCCCTTACCGGGTCCCGCCTTGGGCGCAGCAGGATGGCTCTTCACGCGCCTCAGGATGTAGGCGTCGTCCTCAACATCCATGGCCCTCGGTTCGGGATGAACCGTGAGCCCACCAGACTCCTCGTCCACCGAGGTCCGTGAGACGGCCTCGCCTTTCTCCTTCAGCCTCGCGAGAAGGTCTTCACCGTCCATGGATAAAGTGGTATCGGGTTTGATGACAGCCTGGGAAGATGCACCTGCAGGACAAGCAAACAGTTAGTATTTTAAAACACAGTTAGCAAAAGTGTCACCGCTAAGACTTGCTACGCACCGGGATCCCGCCCAAGACAGCAATATTCCAGCACTTCCCGCCGGATGAAGTTGTAAGAGCTCCGTTCGAGATCATCTTAACATCCGAGTATGGTCGTGATCCTCTCCTGCTCGAGCTCGGATAGCTCGAACGACTGATCACCAGGGGGCTGGAAGGCGCCAGGAACCCGGTACATCTTCCTCCTCTTCTGTCACTTCCCGCCCGCCATCACCACCTTCTTTCTCCAGCTATTATCCACCCAAGAAGGCACATTGGTGATGATAGGCTGAAAGCACCGGGCGCTGAAGGACAAAGAACCCCGGGACCCTCGCTTCTTCGAGTATGATAGCCTATACAAGGCCTGAAATTCGTTTACCGTTGGCATACTCATCCCGGACAACTCGTACAGGCAGCCGAGGCTCAGCAGTCGCCTCCACTAGAGCCCGAGAAGCTGCGCGGGAGACACTTGCAGTGCACTGAGCATGTGCTGCACGAAGTCTGGCAAAGGGAGCAAAAATCAGTGGTGAAACTGGTCTAGATGCACGGCAACCCAGCCCGCCTCCGGGTTACAGGCTGACTCTCCAGGGTTCAATGGCCGTAGCGCCACCTCATCCAGGATACTCCACGTTTCCCGGAACGCAGCAATCTCTCCGGGGGTCATGCTACCCTCCGGCTCATCGCACACCACGGCATATTCCCCTCTACCGATGGTGTAGCTCACGGGCGGAGCACCAACAAGGCGCACCCCGTGCGGGATTTCCTCAGATCCTAAGGACCCGGAAGACGAAGACAAAGACGAAGCCCCGCTCCGGGAGCGGTCAGCGGCTTTAGACTCCGGGGATTCCGAACCGAGCCAGTCCTCCAGCCTCTCCTCATCATCCACGATAGGACGCCTGGCAGCTGATTCGGAAGCCCCATCAGAACTTGAAGAAGACATTTTAACATAAGGGGAAGAAAAACAAAACCCTAGCGCTGGTCAGCAACAGGCTAGAATAGCGCCCTCTGCGGCCCCTCCCCAAGTTCGCCGCAGACGCCCCGCTTAAAACAACAGCCGGCGAAAGAGACCCCCCCCCCCCCCCCCCCCCCCCCCGCCGCAAAACACCAAAACCAAAAAGAAGAACAACACTGGGCAAGGAAAGCAAGACTTACCGATTAGTATGCTCAACCGAGGAAAGTCCGCCCTGCGAAAGCAGCGAGCAATCATGGGGCAAGGAGCTGAGAGCTTTCGCCGGATTTCTCTCTTTCTCTTATTCTCTCTAAGCAAGGAGCAAAACAGAATGAAGAGCAGAGGAGGCCTTTTTATAGAGGGGTCTGGTGCCCTAGGTGTTTGTAATCCCCCCAAAAACACGCAATCAGAGCAACTCAAAAGCCCGCGAATCCAGACCCTCCATCTCAGACCGCTCCCTACTGGCACGTGTCCCAGCATTGGTAAACTTCCCATGCCATCATAACTGACGGGACTGATGGACTTCCTCCTTAAATGCATGTCAGCCACTTGTCCCACATGCTGGCGACAGGTAAGTGAGTTAGGAGCGGGAACCAAGGCGTCAGGCCCCCCCCCCCCCCCCCACTTCCCCAGGCTCCACGGCTGCATGGCATCTTCACAAGTCACTGGTTATGATCTTTCAACCGACTTGAAGACCTCTCACCGGTTATGATTTTTCAACCAACTCGAGAGCATTGTTACGGGTATGAGCCATTCATCCGGTACCATGGCAGTTCACCGGTTAGGTATCATTCAACCGGCTACATGGCATCTTCACTACAAGTCACCGGTTATGATCTTTCAACCGGCTCGAGAGCATTGTTCCGGGTATGAGTCATCCATCCGGCACCATGGCAGTTCACCAGTTAGGTATCATTCAACCGGCTGCATGGCATCTTCACTACAAGTCACCGGTTATGATCTTTCAACCGGCTCGAAGACCTCTCACCGGTTATGATCTTTCAACCGGCTCGAGAGCATTGTTCCGGGTATGAGCCATCCATCTGGTACCATAGCAGTTCACCGGTTAGGTATCATTCAACCGGCTACATGGCATCTCACCGGTTATGATCATTCAACCAGCTCGAGAGCATTTTTCCGGGTACGAGATCCACCCGGCCCCATGGCATCTCACCGGTTAGGTATCAGACAACCGGCTCCATGGCATGACCCCAGTTATGAGAACATTCGACCGGCATGGGCTTTATACACTCGGGTGAGTTTACATCTAACACATGTACTCTTATCCAGCAGGATAAAAACCCTGCGTCGCACTGAACTGCGATCAATGTGGGGCTCCACGGCGAGACTTGTCACCTCAACGCCACCCCATACCTCAACGCTTATTCCAACACAAGCTGAGAAGAACTAGCAAGTGTTGACCGGTGCCTCAACAGACCGCAACACCGGGGCCACCTCCCCGCAGCCTAGCAATATGGACTCGTCTCGATATGGCAGAACGCCCGGTCGAGGTCTCATACTCTCCGACTCGTACCGATTTGGCAGAACGCCCGGTCGAGGTCTGGTACATAAGTTCACAGAGGGACTCGTCTCGATATGGCAGAACGCCCGGTCGAGGTCCCATACTCTCCGACTCGTACCGATTTGGCAGAACGCCCGGTCGAGGTCTGGTACACAAGTTCACAGAGGGACTCGTCTCGATATGGCAGAACGCCCGGTCGAGGTCCCATACTCTCCGACTCGTACCGATTTGACAGAACGCCCGGTCGAGGTCTGGTACACAAGTTCACAGAGGGACTCGTCTCGATATGGCAGAACGCCCGGTCGAGGTCTCGTGAACTCCAACTCGTACCGATATGGCAGAACGCCCGGTCGAGATCCCATGCTCTCCGGCTCGCTCTGATATGCCAGAACGCGGGGTCCAGATTCCATGCACAAATCTATTGCATGGCGGATTTCAACGCCCCACTATCATCTCATGCACTCTCCGGGTTTCACCCCGCTCCATGCTCATGGCACCACAACACTTGAGCACAGTACTACTTATATTGCAAACGTACTCATAAATTGTTGCTCACCATCGGTAACAAGTACTCACCCCGGTCACGCCCAATCTTCAACGCGGACTTGGGGGACTGGGCACCGTTGGGTTGGTAACCCTGCGGGTCTGCGGGACAAGAGCAAGACAGATTAAGTCCCCATTCAAGATTGTACTTGACCGGGAACTTGGGGGACTTGTTGACAGTAGCCACAGAGGGGCTACAGCAGGCCCACAGACCCGCAGCTAGTGTACCAGGGGCCGGCCTGAGGCCCGAGACCGGATCACCAGCACCCGGACTCGGGGCCCAGCAGTCTATCCTGAGACCAGGGGCCCGGGGACCGGGGCCGCCTGCCTGCCAAAGAGGTCACCAGAGCTGCCATTTGGTGTGCAAACAGAAGGGAACCAGTCCCACATCGAAGGGTGAGGCCAGACCTCACGACCGGCCACCTATATAAGGGCCTCAACTACCCTCATTAATAGGTAACTGATCTCTCCTACCGCTTATATACGTGCTCAAGTTATATCTATTCCAACTATACTAACTTAGGCATCAGAGAGGAGAAGACCGGCCCGCCCGGTATTCCCCTTAGTAAGCAGGTTTACAGGAGATCAGGCTTGGATTCATCTGTCTCTACCAGGTCTCAGGGTTTGTGCAGAAACAATTCTCATCACCTATAACAGCATATTAGATACATCAGGGGAAAGTCAGCACCACCATATAACAGTAAGCCTCCCAGACTCGGATCGGAACCTCCCAGGGCTACTAAACCAGCGTGGACAATAAGACGACCTAAGCCTCTCCTAGGCTAAAGGTCGGAACCTCCCAGGACTACTAAAACAATGTCCCACGCTACCGCTAGCTAGCTCAAGACGACCCAAATGTAACCGTGAGCCTCCCAGGCTATGGTTCAGAACTATCCCAGTGGCTACTATGTAGCGTCTCACGCTACTGCTAGCTAGTGTATGACGACCCGGTCTCTCACAGTATCAATCACAGGCTTACTAAGGGTCGGAACCTCCCAGGGCTGCGAAGTAGCGTCCCACGCTACTGCTAACTAGCTCAGACGACCCAGCCTTTTAGGCTAAGGGTCGGAACCATCCCAGTGGCTGAGAAGTAGCGTCCCACGCTACTGCAAGTTAGCTCAGACGACCCTAATATGGTGAATAAAACCCCGAGCTCACGTTTCCCCCAATAAGTCCAATATACAAATATCATTGTAAACATTTCCTCAATATATACATGTATTTCACACTTTCACACCAAAACACACACACACACACACACACACACACACACACACACACATATATATATCACATAAATAATTTGCGTATAATAATAAATATACTAAAATTAAACTCATGTTTAATATTAATACTGTGAGGTTTACTCTCCTTAATTTACCAGAGGTGGTAAATATCCAAATAGAGTCGCTTCGGACCGCTGCAGGATCGCGTCGGATCCCATCGCTGCAATTCTGGAAATCGGGTCAACTCGGGTCAACGGTCAACCCCTGGTCAACTGATGGTCAACGTGGGCCGGGTCGGCCAACGTGGACGGGGATGGGTCAAGGTGGGCCGGGTCGGGCCAAACCAGATCGGGTTAGGTCGAGCAGTGGCATTCGGGTCGGGAAGAACACAATTTCGATCTGTGCTCAAGAGCTCGATTCGGCGGAAATCACTAGCACAGAGAGAACCGCAAGAAGAAACCGAGTCGATCGATGGGTGGCGCACGGTCCGACGATGCCTGGAGCGCCGTCGAGCTGGACTTCTCGAGCTTGCTGCGCCGCGCACGGTTGCTCCTCGGGTCGAACGTCAGCTGGAAATGAAGAGGAGGCCGAGACGCGTCGATTGCTGGGTGGCGCGCGAGCTGGGGTGGCCGGACGACGGAGATCGGGCGCATGAACAGTAACCCGTCGGGGGAGAGCTTGAACAGTAAATTTGAACAGTAATAGTAAATTTTCAAAAATGGAAACTTCTCTCTCTTTTTCTGAAAAATTCCCCCTGTTTATAGTAATCTTTCTGAAACAGTAAATAACTTCTATAGGTCATAACTTCTTCATACGACGTCCGTTTCATGCGTACCACGTGTCTACGAACTCGTATCGTCACGCTCTACAATTGTCGTGAAGGAAACTTTTCAAAAATTATAACGGATCATAAAGTCAACTTTCCCCCTATTAACAGAAACAAAACCGTGAGGGCCAGAGATGAGAGTGCCAAAAGCGGACAATATCGTGTTACAGCGGAGCTGGTCGCGGGATGTGACAGTTAAGGTATATATACATATTGAAATTACTGGTCTGGGTTTTATATATAATTTTATACAGGCAAAACTAAGTGAAAATGAAATATACAAATCGTTATGGCTGCTCGAGAGTGTATGTGATTTTCACACTATTAAACTATCTGCATCGACAAATCAATGAAAATATACATCTTTTACCCGGATGATCGACCTAGGTGTATGAACTATATGTGCATCACTTTCTAGTCATCCTATGCAATTTAGTTGTAGATTGATTATTAAATTTTATGGTAACTATAATTATGCCTTCATCATTGAGTCATGGTCCTGTTAAATTTTTTATTTTGATTTAGCTATTCTATTTATACCTAGCTGGTTGCACTTTATTTTTTGAATCCACCAGATTGATAAGACTGGAGTTGAACCAAGCCCAATAGAGATGTTCAGAAGGTTTCACATTTCAGATGCTAAAGAGGGAAAACCATAACATTGGCGTAGTCAAAAGGCAAAGGAATATTATATATGTTTAGTATTCTATATATAATTCTTTTCACATTAAAGTAAGTATTTATGTTGGTTATGGATTCATTGAAGGAATCTATGGAACTGAAAAAACATCTACAAGAGGCTGGTGGTGGTGATGGAGAAGAAGAATTGGATGATTGGGACATATATAAAGAAATGGTTGTTAGGGCTAAAGGTAATAAAATTCGCTGCTTAGGTGACGCTGTGGAACCACTGAAACATGTTTGTGATTCTAGTAGTCAAACTTGCAACCAATCCTCATGCTTGGAACGTGAAAAGGAGTATGGAGAGTTGAAACAAGAAGTTGGAAGTCTTAAGGCTGAGCTCGGAGATTTCAAACAAGTCATGGAAGCTTTGATTGCTAGAGTATCATCGTTTTTAGTAAGTGATTGCATATACTGCTTTGTACTTTTGCGTTGCAGTATATCTCAAAGGATTATTGTTACTTTGATCGTTTTCCTTCTCTTTTTTTGGAGCTTCGTTTCCCTTGTATTCCACCACAATATCTGATGGTTTCTCTTCATTCTTTTTCTTCTCCTCAACTGCCTCATCAATTACACCTTTTATCATTCTCGGCCTTTTCAAGCTCATCTTTCTTTTCCTCAGTTCTGTATGCTTCTTGTCCCTTCTTCTCTACCACAATCTCCTTTGCTTTAACTTCATTCTTCTTATTGTCATCTTCAATTACAATGGCTTCAGTTATTACAGCCTCATTGGTTTTTGTAAAATCACCAGCTTCCCCGCATTTTTGACATCCTTTTATTTAATTACCCTTATCTTTGATTTGTTCGTCAGGATCAGCTACTTAATCTTTCATACGATCCTCTACATGTTATGATATTCTTTCGTAGCACAATTCCAACACTTACTAGTATTCTATATACTGGCTTATATATATATATATATATATATATATATATATAAAAACTTTTGTAGATAAGTTTCTTGCAGTTTTATAAACATACATACTTTCAGAGTTTCAGTTTGTTTATCCTCCTATCGTGAATGTGTTGATGTTTTTTTTTATTGTTTTTTTGTGTGTGTGACAATGTGACAGCTTGCTTCCTCAAACTCACCTATTGATGGAAATTCTGAAGGTCGTGGTCTTTGATCAGTTCTTTGTAGTTGCTAGTTATAAGGACTTGAACTATTTAGTTGTTTCTGCACAAACCCTAGGGCCTGGTAGATACAGATGAATCCAACTTGATCTCCTGCAAACCTGCTTACTAAGGGGAATACCGGGCGGGCCGGTCTTCTCCTCTCCGATGCCTAAGTCAGTATAGTTGGAATATATAACTTGAGCACGTATGTAAGCGGTGAGAGATATAAGTTACCTATTAATGAGAGTGGCTGGGGCCCTTATATAGGTGGTTGGGGGTGAGGGCTGGCCTCACCCTTCGATGTGGGACTGGTTCCCTTCTGGACGTACACTCTGGTGTCCTCTTTGGCAGGCAGGCGCCCCCGGTCCCAGGGTCCCTGGTAGCTGGATAGACTGCTGGACCTCGAGGCCGGGTGCTGGTGGTTCGGTCCTGGACCTCGGGCCGGGCCCTGGTGCACCTGCTGCGGGTCTGTGGGCCTGCTGTAGCCCCTCTGCGGCTACTGTCAACAAGTCCCCCAAGTTCTCGGTCAAGTGCAATCTTGAATGGGGACTTAAAAGTCTGTCTTGCTCTTGTCCAGCAAACCCGCAGGGTTACCAACCCAACGGCGCCCAGTCCCCCAAGTCCGGATTGAAGATTGGGCGTGACCGGGCGTTGGGCTGTGCTTGGTATGAGGCGGAGTTCACGGGACCTCGACCGGGCGTTCTGCCATATCGAGACGAGTCCCGGATGAACTTGCAGTCTGGACCTCGACCGGGCATCCTGCCATATCGGTGCCAGGCGGAGTTCACGGGACCTCGACCGGGCGTTCTGCCATATCGAGACTAGTCCCGGATGAACTTGCAGTCTGGACCTCGACCGGGCGTCCTGCCATATCGGTGCGAGGCGGAGTTCACGGGACCTCGACCGGGCGTTCTGTCATATCGAGACGAGTCCCAGATGAACTTGCAGTCTGGACCTCGACCGGGCATCTTGCCATATCGAGACGAGTCTCCCAGAGTGCGCTAGCCTGCGGGATGGCCTGTTGGTGCGTGGACTAAGCCAACAGGTACCCCGGAGAGTGTTACGGCCGTATTGGGGCATCGGTTAACGCTTGCTAGTTCTTCTCAGCTTTTGTTGGTTAAGCGTTGAGGTAATGTGCAGGTTTGTTAGCCTGCGGGGAGACTTGTTCTGTGTTAGAGAAACAATCTGCCCGGTGGAGTGGCGTTGAGATAACGAGTCTCGCCATGTATCCCCAAATGTATCACAGTTCAGTGTGATGCAGAGTTTTTATCCTGCTGGACAAGAGTACATGGGTTAGATGTAAGCTCGCCCGGGTTTATAAAGCCCATGCGTTTAGAAGCCTTGAGTTGTTGCTGGCTCGTTCCTGCCTATAGGCGAAGGAAAGTGACAACCGGTAGAATGCTTTGGAGTTGGTTGAATGTCACATGTTCGGTGGAATGCCATGGTTCCGGGCGGAGCTCGACCGGGCGTTCTGCCATATCGAGACGAGTCCCCCAGTGAGATGCCATGCAGCCGGTTTGAATGATACGTAACCGGAGATTTGCCAGGGTACCGGATGGATGGCTCATACCCGGAACGATTTTCTTGAGGCTGTTGAAAAATCATAGCCGGTGAGAGGTTTCGGAGCCGGTTGGAGACTGCATAACCGGTGAGAAGCTGCGGAGCCAGTTGGTTCGAGGTTGGCTTTCTGGGGAAGCGAAGGGAGTGGACGCCTCGTTGTGCGCTCCTATCTCCCGCAACTGTCGCTTGTAAGTGGGACAGGTGGCTGACATGCGATAAAAGGGGAGAGCCCATCAGTCTCATCAGTTATGATAGTATGGGATCCCTTATCGATGCTGGGACACGTGTTGGCAGGGGGCGGTCTGAGATGGAGGGGATCCACGGCTGGGGTTGCCTCACTTTTCTTGTTACCCTACTTATCATCCCCTCTGTTTTCCTCCTGCCGCATCTTGCTACTCTTTGCCTGTTGTTTGTCTGTGTTTCCATTGTGCTACAGAGGTGAATTCTTTTGTTTAGGCTTTATGGCGTCTGGAAGATCTGCGTATTCTACCGGTACAAACCGCGGGCCCATGCGGTATGAGCTGCTGGATGGTGATAGGGTGATTTTCTGTGATGAGCCAATCAGAAGCATGAATGATAGAGAGATCAGGGAGTTTCGGGCGAAGTGGGATATCGACAACTCCATTAAGCTTCGAGGCCTGCATCCCGGGGAACTGGCCTGTAATCCGGAACCGGGTTGGGTTGCCGTTTTCGACGATCAGTTTCGACACGGACTATCGCTGCCGCTGCCGTCATTTGTCCAGTACATGCTGAGCTCGATAAAGCTTTCCCCGGCCCAGCTTCCAAGCAACCAGTGGAGGCAGCTGCTTGGTCTCGGGTGTCTGTTCAGTTTGAGCTATATGGACTGGCCCACGGTTAATGAATTTCGGGCGCTGTACATGATTTCCTACTGCAGAAAGGCCCAGTGCAGCGGTTGTGTGAATTTTGCCGCGCGGGACTTCGGTCCTGCCATCACTCATCTGCCGTCGACGGTTTCAGATGTCTGGAGGAGGTCGGTGGTGCTGGCCGGTGGCAGGTGGCAGCGTACTTGGAGGGGCTATCAGGTGCCCGGGGCTTATCAATCGATCGACCGGGAACAGACGTACCGGTTGGTCGACTTGGAGAAGCAATGGTTATACCGGCTGTTTGCTTGCTGGGACCACCTGAGTCGGAGCTCCTATAATTTCATCCGGTGGAATGTGTTGGAGATATGCGGGATGGGGAGGAAACCTGGTAAGGTATCTTGCACTGTTTGTCTTTGCATGGTTGCTTGTATTCTGACTGCTCGGTTGATCGGTTTGTAGCTAATGCCCCCCGGCTCGCCTTTCGGAGCGAGGAGACTGTCGAACCGGATGAAGAGCTTGTGGCCCCAAGGTTGATGGAGATGGGGGAGGAGGCCGCGAAAACCGTTATTGATCTGGTTACCCAGAAGCGCAAGGAGCATGACAGGCCTGTGCCGCTCGTGTTTCCGGACTCTCACTATGGCAGGCGGTCTGGCGGTGAGAATAACTCCCCACTCCTTATCCGGGAAGTGCGCTCGGTGGCCCTGCCAGGTGCAGAACTTGTGACGCGACTGATGGCGGTACGGACCTCGCGGGAGAGGGAAACGGCAGAGACGACCGGGTATCGTCGAAGCGGCCACGGCGAAGCTCCGGCGAAGAGGGCGAGGACGTTTGATGCCGGGGCGTCAAGCTCGGCTGGACCGATCGAGCGGGCAGTAGCTCCGGCCGTGGAAGTGGGCGGCCGAAGGAGTCAAGGACCGGAAGCCGATCGTAGTTCCAGGCGTGGCTTTGGTAGGTTCGTGGCATCTGCCATCGAAACCTTGGGACTTGATCGGGAGGGCCCTGGGACGGAACAACCGGGCGAGAGCAGGACGAAGCCAGTGGAACTAGCTCTTCGGGTAAGTGTTTCCTGTGCTTCCTTTTCCCTGGAGTGATACGAGCCAATGTTCCTTTGTTTACCTTTGGCAGCTAGCTTATAGCCTTTATGCCGCGGAGCCCAGAGGGGAGTCTGCTGCAGTTTTGGAGAGGCGGGTGGAGGAGCTGAGTGTGCAGGTGGACGTGGCGGAAGCCAAGCTTGCGGAGGAAAGAGAGGAGGTCGGTCGGTTGAGCACCGAGCTTGTGCGGGAGAAAGAAGAAACCGCTCGGTTGTACCATGAACTCTCGCGGGAGAAGGAGGAGGCCGATCGACAGGCTGCTGCCCGGGGAGGGAGGATTGCGGAGCTGGAGGCGAGGGTTTTGGAGCTGCAGACCCAGGTTACAGTAGTCGCCCAGGGAAGGGAGAAGCTCACGAAATCCCAGCTTGCTGAGGTGGCCGATAAGGCTGTCGACGACTTCCAGGAGTCGGTGGAGCTTGAGGAGATGCTGGAGGAGGCCCGGTCAAAGGGCATAAGTGATGCCTATCTGGAGTGGAGGGAGAAAGGATGGCTTGATGCTGAGCGGATGGAGGCTGACATAGCCCTGATCGAGATGGTAGAGCAAGAGCAAGCTCTAAAAGGTGGCGGGCCAGGGATTGGGGGCTCCGGAGGCGCTAACTAGCTGTTTCTTTTTGGCTTGCCTATATGTGTGCCTTGTAACCAGCTTTATTGATGATGAACAAACTGCGTATTGCAATACTGATGCCAATTATACTATTGTCCCTTTAAAAGCAATATTACTTAGGATAGAACCGCAGGTGCTGAATATTCCAGGGGCGGGTGGAATAGATGCCATCGGTATCTATAATGTGGAATGTTGCTGGGCCCACAGCTGCGGTGATTTGGTAGGGTCCTTCCCACGTTGGTTCCAAGGCCAACGGTTTTTTCTGGATTTTCTTCATGACCCAGTCCCCCACTTGTAGCTTCCTTTCCCGGACCCTTCTGTCATAGTACCGGGCGACCCGCTGCTTGTAGGCTTGGTTTCGCATATGCGCTTGGTCGCGCCGCTCTTCTATAAGGTCCAGGTTGAGCCGTACGCCCTCGTCGTTTGTTTCGGCGTCGTAATTCTCGACCCTGCCGCTGGGTATGCTGGTCTCCACAGGGAGTACCGCTTCGCTCCCAAATGCCATGCAGAATGGGGTCTCTCCTGTTGCCTCTGCTGCTGTTGTCCGGATGGCCCATAGTACCGCGGGGAGTTCCTCGGCCCAACATCCCTTCTTGGCATCCAGCTTCTTCTTGAGAAGGGTTTTGATAATCTTGTTGATCGCTTCTACCTGGCCGTTGGTCTGCGGGTGTGCCACTGAGGCAAACAACATCCGGGTCCCCATGGAAGCTGTGTACTGGATAAGATCGGCATTATTGAACTGTGTTCCATTATCCGTGACAATAGTCTGCGGTACCCCGAACCGGCAGTAGATGTTCTTCCATAGAAATTTTCTCACTCGCTCCTCGGTGATCTTTATCAGAGGTTCTGCCTCGACCCACTTAGTCTGATAGTCCACTGCTATGATGGCGTACTTGTATTGTCCCACAGCTATCGGGAAAGGGCCAATGATGTCTAATCCCCACTGCGCGAATGGCCATGGTGCTAACAGGATTGACAATGCGATTGCCGGGGCATGGGGTGCAGAGGCGTACATGTGGCACTTGTGACAGCCGCCTGTAATTTTTCTAGATGTTGCTGCCATATCTGGCCAGAAGTACCCCGCTCGGAGCGACTTGTGGGATAATGACCTTGCGCCAGAGTGATTACCGCACACTCCTTCGTGGATCTCTCGCATGATAGCCTCTCCTACCTCCTTTGTCACACACCTCAGCTGGGGGAAGCTGTGCCCTCTTCGGTATAAATGGCCATTGAGGAGACCGTACCGGGCGCACCGGAGGTGTAGCCTCCTGGCCTCCACCGCATCCTGGGGGCTGATTTTGTCAGTTAAATACTTGACTATTGGATCCATCCAGCTTGGTGGCGCTTCTTCCACCGCAAATATCTTGGAGATGGTCTTGCTTATACTCGGCTTCTGGAGAGTTTCAATTTTAGCTCTCCGGTACTCTGGAGGGTAGTTTCCGGTTGCCAACCTTGCGAGGGCGTCCGCATGCCTATTTGCCTCTCGGGGAATGTGCTGGATCGTGGCGCCCTGGAACGGCTCAATCAGGGTTTTGGCCAAAGCCTGGTAGGAGGATAGCTGAGGTTCCTTGACCTCAAACAACCCATTCATCTGGTTCACCACTAAGCTGGAGTCGCTGTATATGTCCATGGACGGGATTCCCAGCTCCTTGGCCAGTTGCAAACCGGCTATGAGGGCCTCATACTCGGCAGCGTTATTTGAGGTGCTGAAAAGGAACCGTAAGGCATACTCGTACGATTGGCCATCGGGCGAGGTTATCATGACACCGGCTCCGCTCCGCTTGCTCGTTACGGAGCCGTCGACGTAAAGCTTCCAGCCGTTAGGGAGGCCTGGTTCGATCTTTACGGTCCGTACTGCCTTGGTGTCCTCGTACTGGGTGGGGTGCGCATCTGCCACCATTGGGGTGAGCTCACATATGAAGTCCGCAGCTGCCTGTCCCTTGATGGGCGTTCGCGGGGCATAAGTGATGTCGAATTCTCCCAGTTCAACTGCCCACCGCACGAGCCTACCGCTGGTGTCTGGTTTTTGCAGGATCTGCCGCAGAGGGTGATTGGTATATAAGGTGATGGAATGAGCCTGGAAATAGTGTCGGAGCTTCCTGGCACTAACAATCAGGGCCAGAGCCAATCTCTCTATGTCGGGGTACCGGCCCTCGGCTCCAGTAAGTCCCTTTCCCGCATAATATACCGGAAGCTCGAGCGTGCCCTCCTTCCTGACGAGAGTCGCGGAGACGGCCATTTCAGATGCGGCTATATAGAGGTATAGCATCTCGCCCGGCACTGGTTTGGATAGGAGAGGCACTGCAGACAGATATGTCTTGATAGATTGGAATGCCGCTTCATGCTCCGCCGCCCAGTGGATTTTCCTGGTCTGTTGTGCCTTGAGCAGTTTGAAGAACGGGGCGCACTTATCGGTCAGGCGGGAGATGAATCTGGCCAGGGCGGCTAACCGGCCGATCAGCATCTGGACCTGGTTTCTCTCCCCTGGCGTTTCCATATCTAGAATTGCCTGGACCTTCAGCGGGTTGGCTTCTATCCCTCGCTGGCTGATGATGTGGCCTCGGAACAGGCCCTCTGAAATCCCGAAAATACACTTCTTCGGGTTCAAGCGCATTCCGAATTTGAGCATCTTGCCGATGACTACGGCCAAGACCCGGACGTGGGCCCCTGCAGTCAGGCTCTTGACCAGCATGTCATCTACGTAAACCTCTACGGTTTTACACATTTCTTGCTCCAGCATTCGGTTCACCATCCGCTGGTAGGTGGCTCCGGCATTATTTAGACCGTACGGCATCCTCTTATAACAGTAGGTACCTCGGTCGGTTGTGAATGATGTGTGTTCCTCATCATCCGGGTGCATCCTAATATGATTGTACCCGGCGTAGGCGTCCATGAAGCTGAGCAGCTTAAAGCCGGACGTGGAATCTATAAGCTGATCAATCCGGGGGAGCGGGAAGCTGTCCTTTGGGCACGCCCGGTTTAGGTTAGTGAAATCCACGCACATACGCCACTGAAGGTCCTCCTCTTTTGCCTCATCGGGAGAACGCTGGGCGATGAATTTAGCTTGTGGACGGCTATCTCCGGGGATATGCCTGGCATGTCCTCGTAGGACCATGCGAAGACTGAACTGTTGTCCCTGAGAAAGGCGATGAGCTCTTGCCTGACAACTGGATCGAGTTGCGTCCCTATCACTACATTTCGCTCCGGGTGGTCTTCCGAAATGCAGATTGCTTCGGTTTCTTCCACGGCCGAAGGTCGCTCTAGCTTTTCGGTGAATGCAGATCGCTTTACTCTGTTTGAACCGGTGTCATCACGGGGGTCAATACTCAGATCCGGCGCTGGCGCCTGCTGAGTGGCTGTGATGACTTCGGTCCGCTTCCTCCCATGGGTCAGGGCCTCCGCATAATATTTACGGGCGATCTTCTGGTCCCCGCGCAGGGTAATGACACCGGCCGGTGAAGGCATCTTCAACATCAACATATGGCCGGCTATAAATGTCTTCAGTTTCCATAATCATGGCCGACCGATTATGCCATTGTACGACGACAAGCAGTCCACAATGATGAATTCAAGGTGCTCCTTCCTTGTCCTGTCTCCCTCGCCGAAGATCAGTGGTAGGTAATCTGATCCCAAAGGCTGGACCACTTCGCCGGAGAAGCTTATAAGTGGCTCGTTATCCTGGGATAATTTATTTTTTCCTCTCTGCAGCCCTTTGTATGCGTCTCGGAACATCACATTGACAGAGGCTCCGGTATCGATCAGCATACGGCTGGTTATCCAGTGGTCTATTTGGACCGTGACGAGGAAGGGGTCGTTGTGCGGTTGGATCAGATCCTCCGGCTCTTCCCCCTCGTAGAAAGTAACCGACTTCCATCCGGTTTTGGCAGCTTGGCCGCTTCCTGCTCCGAATGCATACACCTCTTTGCCCCGGATCGATCTTAAGCACCGCTTCTTCGAGCTTCAGGTGAGCTGATCTATATGGCCCCCGCCATGTATCATGTTTATGCTTCCGTGCACCTCGATCCCTCCGGGAGGTCGGGTGCTTATGGTTCCTACTTGCCGAGCTCCCGGCCGGTTCTCTCTTGGTTCTCCCGGGCGGGCTCGACCGCCTACAACCGCTCTCTGGGGTCTTGGATCGCCGGTCCTACGGGCTGGATCTTCGGGCTTTTCTGCCTGCATAATGGCTAGGGCTCGCGGTGGTCGTTCTACTGGCGGAGCCGCCGCTGGCTGTACCGGTCGCACAAGTGGTGGTCTCCTCCCCGGCCGGGAACTGTTGTCACTGCTTCGTCGGGGTTGCCACTCCTCCCGTACCTCTGCTTTCCTGGTGGTTATAGGCGCACGGCTGCGATCTAGCCGCCCGGTCTTGCTCTCACGGGGAGGTGGCGACAGTAGGTCATCCGGTCTTCGCTTGGGTGCCTTATCCCCATATGTCTCGTGGTCCGCCTGAGCATGTCTGACGGCCACGATCATCAGTTCATCGTATCCCAGCGGCTTCTGTACTCGCAAGCTGTACGAAAGTTCTCCGGGTCTTAACCCCTGCTTGAAGGCCATCCCCGCGATCTTCTTGTCCAGGTTTCTGACCCCGGCCGTGGTGATTTGCCACCAGTTAACGAAGGCGCGTAGCGTTCGTGGTCAGTCTGCATGCAATCAAAAAGGATCGCTGATGTTTGGACTGCCCTGGCCCTGAGGACGAACTGGCCGACAAACTTATCAGCCAACTGCTCGAAAGTTTCGACTGAGTTCACTGGTAGTTCGTAGAACCAACTCAACGCCTCCCCTGAGAGCGTCTCTTGGAACACGTTGCAGCACGTGGCATCAGAATAGCCCCTTGTGCCCGTCTGCGACTTGAAACTGTCCAGGTGCTGATACGGGCAGCTTGTTCCCGAGTACGCCAGTTTTAGGGGCCTTAGGCTACCAGACCTTCCTGATTCCCTAACCCGGCGCGGAAAAGGTCCAATACGCTCATTGAATCGTGCACTGTCCCGCGGTCGCCCTACTTTCTTCTCACTGGCGCCTAAACGGTCCTTCATGTCCGACACTGAGGCGGAGAGCGTTTCGAGCGTTCTTGCGGTAGAACTGTCCTGCTCGCTTGACGCCTGGCTCGTGCAGTACGGTAGCTCGACCAGACCGGAGTTTTTCAAAGCTTTCGAAAAGAGAGGCGTGGGCACATACACGGTCCTTCTTCTTCCCGTGGGCTGTCCCACTTCGAGGTGCGGGAACTCGCTAACCTTGCTTGCGGGCCGTGACGCTGCCCGAGGAGTGCCCGGCTGGCCTCCTTTTCCCAGGGCCGCTAATAAGGCGGTGTTTACTGCTTCCAATTCCTGGCACCGGGCATCTGCCCTTAGCCGATCTCGGCCGCCCTTCCGCTCGACTTCTGCCTTCATTTTCTTTATTTCCTCTCCCACACCATACCGGTCGGGGTTCTCTGAATCTTGGCAATCGTGACTTCTGTCTTGGTCTGGAGAAGGGGCGAATCTCGCACCGACCTCAGCCTTTATATTACGGGCCCGGTCGGGGATCTGAATTCGCTCTGATCTTCCGTCTCTGTCGGGAGAAAGGACGAACCTCGCACCGACCTCAGCCCCTGTGTTTTGGGCCCGGTCGGGGATATGAATTCGCTCCTTCAACCGTCCGGTGTCAGTTTTTATCTTCCTTCCTTCCATGGCTTCTGGACTGCGTATTTAACTATCTTTCAAAGGACCGATCGGGCTCTACTCCCTGGTAGAGCAATGCTAACTTTTCTCGTGGATCAAAACCGTTCCCACAGACGGCGCCAATTGTTTCTGCACAAACCCTGGGGCCTGGTAGATACAGATGAATCCAACTTGATCTCCTGCAAACCTGCTTACTAAGGGGAATACCGGGCGGGCCGGTCTTCACCTCTCCGATGCCTAAGTCAGTATAGTTGGAATATATAACTTGAGCACGTATGTAAGCGGTGAGAGAGATAATTTACCTATTAATGAGGGTGGCTGGGGCCCTTATATAGGTGGTTGGGGGTGAGGGCTGGCCTCACCCTTCGATGTGGGACTGGTTCCCTTCTGGACGTACACTCTGGTGTCCTCTTTGGCAGGCAGGCGCCCCCGGTCCCAGGGTCCCTGGTAGCTGGATAGACTGCTGGACCCCGAGGCCAGGTGCGGGTCTGTGGGCCTGCTGTAGCCCCTCTGCGGCTACTGTCAACATTAGTCTTTGAACTATTTCTACTAAGTTGGATTTGGATGTTATGGATGATGCATTTTCACATGTATTAAAGTTACGTAGTTGATATCGCTGAATCTTCACTGCCATTTATTTTGTTCTTCATGTTTTACAAAATAAATATTTCAATTGTGAGAAAATTTATAATAATTATAATTCAATGCTGAAAATGGAAAATCCCACAAAAAGTAGTAGTTCCGACGACTGTTTTAGTTGAAAATGGTAGTTGAAAAAATGTTTCCGACAAAACAGAGTGTCGAAACAAAGTCGCTGGTAAAAGAAATTCCGACAAAGGTATAGTCGGAACTAATATGTTGGAAATGAAATTATTACTGACAAAATTAAATTCATTTTTTCAACGGCTTATTTGGTCAGGAATGACAAGTATTTCCGAGGACTGGTCGGAAAAAGAGTATTTGCCACCGGGGTACTACCGACTGCTTCTGACGAATTTTATTTGGTTGGAAAGTGTATTATCGACCAAAATATAGGTATACAACCATTTTAATTGTCGGAAATGGCATTTTGTGTTATAGTGAATGTATTACAATTCTTCGATGGATTAAGTCTTTGGGGCTCGAAAGCTAAATAGGGGCTAGATAAGTATACTTGACTTACTGATATGTTATAGTTGAACTTGACTTTAAATACAAGTTATAAGGAACTCTCTCAAACTAACTAACAGGTGAGTTTTGTATTAATTACCTAATCATCTTTAAATTAATTTTTTGATTATATATTTGTATCTCACAGCTTTCAGGTCTCTATGAGTATATTATTAATACTGTTGAAGGAAAATACCATAAATGTGCCTTCGTCAAAGTAACTGACGATAGGGAATTAGGAAATTAGTATCAATCTGATGTAACGTTTCAATCAGTGTTTATTACCATAATTGTAATTGATGTTTCCATTGTAATCGTCACCCTATATAAAGGGATTCTCTAATGAAATGAGTAGACAGATTGAGTTTTACTTTTACACGTTATCAGCACTTTGTCTAACCATGAGTTTTTAGCAAAAAAAAAAGAGAAAAAAAACCAACACAAAAAACAAAAAAAACCCTAATTTTTTTTTGTTTTTCTGCCCCCGCCGCCCTAGCCTTCCACCAGGCCGTCGCCGCCGCCGCCGCTTGTTTTCCTAGCCGCAGCCCCGTCCGAAGTCAACAAGCTCTCTCTAATCGGCGTTGGCCACTCCAAACCGGATCCACCGGCCCTTCCACTGCCTCGATCTGGAGCCCCCGACGACGCTCCCGATCGGACCACTCCGATCTCGGCCTCGGCACCACCTCACGCTCCGTTTCCGACGATCAGACCACCCACTGCTTCGATCGCCGCTCGGCCACTACTCCGGCTCGTCATCGACGCGTCTGCTCCTCTGATCGCCGCTCCGACGACACCGAGCCACGCCGCAACAGAAGCACAGCAGCCCGAGTCAAAAGACCCGATCCCGTTTCTACCGACGACAACTCGTCGGGAAAAGACTGCCTCCAGAAGTTCTGCCGACAAAAAAAATAAACGAATATTTACCATTTTTAGTAAATTAAGGTTAGTTTTCTGAAAACTTACTGAAGTATAAAATAAATAATTACTGTTCACTAGTACTGTTTAATGCAATTAATTGTAAATGTGAAATTTGATTGTATATTTGATTTTTTTTTTACTGCGTATGTAGATGTTTATATATATATATATATATATATGTGGTAAATTAAGCATTAAATTTTATAAGTGGTAGATTTTATGTAGGCAATATTTTTCATTTATATGTTATTTCGAAATTAATATGACATCGTTTTTATATGCGAATATTGTATGCTATTTTTTTAATTAATTATCAAGCATGCTATATGTATTTTGTTAAATGTTGAATTATTCCGCATATATTATGTTGAGTATAATGCCATGATAAAGAAATTTCATGTGCGTTATAAAATAAGCACTAATTTACCATGTGATACAGTATTTTCACAAAGCATCGAAAATGTGTGACCACTATGAATTCTGGTCTCAAAATCGAATTCACATTCTTGGCAATTAATTATTGTGGATGTCTTACGACTACATAATTAATATATTCTTCACTCTTGTTTATGTAGATGGCTGATCCAACTCGACCCGAATTTGAAATACTGGACTCAGAAGGAATTGAGTACCACTGTTGGGTTTCGGATGTGGAAACTGCATTTATTGCAAAAGACTATACTTTCACTATCCAACCCTCCACCGACCCTAAAGACGCAGAACCGTCTGCAAAAGTCAAAGCAAATGCCTTAATGTTTCTGAGGCGACATATTGACTCCAGCTTATGCTGGGAGTACCTTCAGTTAAAATCACCCAAAGAACTGTGGGATGCCCTGAAGGGACGTTTTGGGAATATTCATGACACTTTACTCCCAGAACTGACCGCTCAGTGGAATGAAATCCGCTTGCTTGACTACAAAAGGGTTAATGAATTTAACAAAGAAATGTTGCGCCTTAAAGCACGCTTTAATTTCTGTGGCAAGGAACTCACAGAAGATGATATGATCCAGAAGACTCTTTCCACTTTTCCTACTTCAGCTCTTATACTAGCGAACCAGTATAGGTTGGAGTATGACAAGAAAAATATCACAACTTTCAACAAACTGATCAATATGTTGCAAGTGGCAGAGTGACATGATCAAGTTCTTCTGAACAATAATGCCAGACCTGTTGGGACAAAGAAAATTCCTGAGGTCAACTATGGCAAGATAAAAGGTGGAAAGAACCCCAGAGAAAAGGGGGTTGGACGTGCTGAGCCCTACCCACGTGGGCACAATACACCACGTGGCAAGGCACCCATGGGTCGTGGTATGGGCCATAGGATGGGTCGTGGAGGCCCTCCTAACGTATGGCGCAGAGAGGGTGGTGCTGGTCCTAGTAGCCATGGTGGTCCTAGGGTGTTTCTGCCTAAACCCGGGGGTCTAGTAGATACTTGATGAATCCAACTGTCTCCTGCAATCCTGCTTACTAAGGAGAATACCGGGCGGGCCGGCCTTCACCTCTCCGATGCCTAAGTTAGTATAGTTGGAATGTATATAACTGAGGCACGTATGTAAGCGGGGAGAGAGACAAGTTACCTCATAAAGAAGGTAGTTGGGGCCCATATATAGGTGGTTGGGGGTAAGGACTGGTCTTACTCTTCGATGTGGGACTGATTCCCTTCTGCTTATACTTTCTGAAGCCCTCTTAGGCAGGCTGGCGCCCCCGGCCCCTGGGTTCCTGGAGGCAGGATAGAGTGCCAGGCCCCGAGGCCGGGTGCTGATGATCCGGTCCCGACCCTTGGGCCGGGCCCTGGTGCGCTTGTCGCGGGTCTGTGGGCCTGCTGTAGCCTCTTTGCGGCTACTGTCAACAAGTCCCCCAAGTTCCCGGTCAAGTGCAATCTTGAATGGGGACTTAAATCTGTCTTGCTCTTGTCCCGCAGACCCGCGGGGTTACCAATCTACCGGTGCCCAGTCCCCCAAATCCGCGTTGAAGATTGGGCGTGACCGAGGTGAGTACCTGTTACCGATGGGAAGCAATAGTTTATAAGCACACTTGCAATATAAGCAGCAATATGACTAAGTGTGGTGTTATGAGTATGGAGCCAAGATGATAATGATGATGTCATGATGCCATGATGCCATGCAACAGACGTGTGCATGGAATGATAATGAGGCGTTGAAATCCGCCATGCAAGAGATTTATGCACGGGATGATAATGAGGCGTTGAAATCCGCCATGCAAGGAATGTGCACGGAATTTCGGCCGGGCACTCTGCCCTATCGGTACGAAGCGGAGCTTCACTAGGCTTCAACTGGCCGATCTGCCGAAACGGGATTCACTGAGCCTCTACCGGGCTATCTGCCGAAACGGGATTCACTGAGCCTCTACCGGGCTATCGTTTCCCATTGCTAGGCTGCAGGGAGATTACCCTGGTGTTGCGGCCTGTTTGAAGCGCCGGTGAACACTTTCTAGTTCTTCTCAGCTTATATTGAATAAGCGTTGAGGTAAGGGGGTGGCATTGAGGTGACAAAGCTCGCCATGTAGCCCCATGTTTGATCGTCTTTCAATGCGATGCAGGGTTTTTATCCTGCTGGACAAGCGTGCATGGGTTAGATGCAGACTCGCCCGGGTGTATAAAGCCCGCCGGTCGAACATTTTCGACCGGTGTCAGCCATGGTATTGGGCGGAACTCGACCGTTGGCGGACATCATGCCATCTCCGGACGAGTCCCCCAGTGAAGTGCCATGGGCCACGTGCATTATATTCCTGGTAGGGGGGCGGCGTTGAGGTGACAAAGCTCGCCCTGCGTCCCCCTGTTGCCGCAGCTAGTGCGATGCAGGGTTTTTATCCTGCTGGACAAGCGTACATGGGTTAGATGTAAACTCACCCGGGTGTATAAAGCCCAAGCCGGTCGAATGTTCTCATGACCGGGGTCAGCCATGGTATTGGGCGGAACTCGACCGTTGGCGGACATCATGCCATCTCCGGACGAGTCCCCCAGTGAAGTGCCATGGTGCCGGGTGGAGCCTATTCCCGGAATGTGTTCTGGAGCCGGTTGAATGCGTCGAAACCGGTGAGCGGAACTCGACCGGGCGTCCTGCCATATCGAGACGAGTTCCCCCAAAAGAGATGCGACTGGACAGACCTCGACCGTTGTCCGGACGCCATTGCATATCCGGACGAGGTCTCCAGTAATATACGATGAAGAAGTCATGCAACTGGTTGAATGATCATAACCGCGAACTGCCATGGTGCCGGGCGGAGCTCGACCGTTGGCCAGCCGTATTGAGCCGAGGCTTCATACCCGGATGGGTGCTCTCCAAGCGGTTGGATGATCATAACCGCAAGAGAGGTCTTCGAGAAATGCAGCGAAGAAGCCATGCAGCCGGTTGAATGATCATAACCGCGAACTGCCATGGTGCCGGGCGGAGCTCGACCGTTGGCCAGCCGTATTGAGCCGAGGCTTCATACCCGGATGGGTGCTCTCCAAGCGGTTGGATGATCATAACCGCAAGAGAGGTCTTCGAGAAATGCAGCGAAGATTGTGGTGCAAGCGTGGAATCTGGGGAAGTGGGAGGGCCTGACTCCTTGATTCCCGTTCCTACCTTCCTGCCGTCAGTGTGTGGGACAAATGGCTGACATGCATTTAAGGAGGAAGTCCATCAATCCCGTCAGCTTATGATGGCGTGGGGAGGTTACCAATGCTGGGACACGTGCCAGTGCGGGGCGTTCTTGAGATGGAGGGCCTGGATTCGCAGGCTTTTGAGTTGCTCCGATTACTTGTTTTGGAGGGATTTCGATTGCCTAGGGTATTGGTCCCCTCTATAAAAAGGTCTCTTCCACTCTTCTTTCTGCTGTTGCTTCTTACTTTAGAGAGACTGAGATAAAAGGAGAAATCCGACGACCACTCTGAGCCTTTCTTGCCTCACGAGATCTGTTTTCTTTGAACGCTCCCTACCATTGCGCGCTGCTTTCCGCGGGCCGATTGTCCTCGGTTGAGCATACTAATTGGTAAGTTTGATTTCTTTGCCCCATCGTTATTCTTGTTTCTGGGTTTGTTGTTTTGCCTTGGGGGGGAGGGATCTCTGCCGTTGACGGAACTGCTTTGCGGCGAACTTGGGGAGAGGCCGCAGAAGGCGTTGTTGTACCTGTTGCTGACAAGCGCTAGGGTTTTATGTTCTTCCCCTAGGTTAAGATGACGTCTTCAGGTTCTGACCGGGTTTCCGAAACGGCTGTCAGAGGTCCCCTCATGGATGATGCGCAGAGGCTGGACGACTGGCTGAGTTCGGAATCTCCGGACACCGAAGTTGCTGACTGCTCCGGGAGCAGGGTTTCTACTCCGTCCTCGGCTTCGTCTTCCGGGGCTGAATCTTCTGAGACCGAAATACCGCACGGGGTGCGATTTGCAGATGCTCCGGTTGTGAGCTACACCATGGGGAAAGGGAAGCATGTTGTAGTGTGCGATGAACCGGAGGAGAGCATGACCCCGGAAGAGATTGAGGAATTGCGGGAAGCGTGGGATATCCCAGATACCATTCTGCTGCGGCCCTTGAACCCTGGAGAGTCAGCCTGCAACCCGGAAAAAGGTTGGGTTGCTGCACATCCGGACCAGTTCTGGCATGGACTGTCGTTCCCGCTGCCAGACTACGTGCAGTACATGCTGAGTGCGCTGCAGGTGTCACCCGCTCAGCTTCCTGGGCTCCAGTGGAGACGACTACTGAGCCTCGGCTGCTTGTACGAGTTCTCTGGGATGAACATTCCCACGGTGAACGAGTTCCGGGCCCTGTACAGGCTGTCGTACTCCCGGAAGCAGGGGTCCCGTGGTTGCCTGTCCTTCAACAGCCGGAAGCCTCCACCGATCGTCACCAATGTGCCTTCATGGGTGGACAATAGCTGGAGGAAGAAAGTGGTGATGGTGGGCGGGAAGTGGCAGGCGAGGAATAGAATGTACTGTGTTCCTGGCGCCTTCCAACCCATTGGTGACCAGTCGTACGAACTACCGGACGTGGAGCGCGAGAGAATCTCGACCATAACCGGGTGCTGGGACGATCTGGAACGGAGTTCGTACAACTTCATCCGGCGAGAAGTGCTGGAACACTGCCAGTTTGGGCGGGGTCCCGGTGCGTAGGAAGCGCTTGAGCGGTGATACTTTGTGCTAAGCCTTTGCAAAATACTAACCGGTTGCTTTCCTTGCAGGTGCATCTTCTCGAGCGACTATCAAGCCCGAAACCACTCTCTCCATGGACGGGGAAGATCTCCTCAACCAGTTGATGGAGAAGGCCGAGATCGTCTCGCGGACGTCAGTGGAGGACGGGTCCGGCCGGCTTGTGACCCATGCGGAGCGGAGGGCCATGGATGTTGATGAGGACGCCTATGTCCTGAAGCGGGTGAAGACCCATCACTTGACAGGCCTGCTGGCGCCTGGAAAGGGCAAGAGCACCGGGGGGGCCTTAAAGATTCCCGGTGGAGCAAACAGGATCCCCAACCGCCCGGTGGCTGCGACGCACGTGGCTCGCGCTCCCCCCGCAAGCGCACGATCTTCTTCTCCGGAGGGCCGGGGAGAAAAACGGAAGGTTGGAGACGTTCCTTCCTCCGCGCTGGTGACGCTGACCGGCGAGTCGGTACGGGAGAATCTGGCGAAACGGTTCAGGAATACCAGCGGCGCGCAGACCATCGCTGTCGGGGAGAATGCCGCTGCTGCTGCTGCTCGGCAGAGTAGTCCAGCGCCTGCGGATGCATCAAGGGGAAGCCCGAGTGGTGCAATCGCGCAGCAGGTGGCGGCGGACCTGGCCGGGCTTGGTCTGGATAGGCCCGGGGTTGCTGGAGTCCTGGCGGGCGGGAAACGTCCAAAATGCAAGGAATCCGTCCTCCGGGTAAGTACCGCATGGTACCACTATACTGCTTGACTAACCTTGCCTTGCTTTGCTGTTTGACCAACTCTTCGGTGTTGCGCAGTTGCTGTACAGTCTGTACGAACCGGACGCGAGCGAGGGGCTGTCAGAGCTGCAAAGACAGATAACTGCTCTATCCGAGTCCCGGCAGCGCCTGGAGGTGGAGAAGTCTCGCTTGGCCCGGGAGAAGGCCAGATCGGAGGAGAAGGCCAAGAGGCTGGAGGAGCAGAACCGGATCCTGGATAAGGAGAGGGCCGAGCTGAAAGAGCAGAATCGGTTCCTGGAGGAGGAGAGGGCCGCACTGGAGTCCAAGGTGGACGAGCTCTAAGTGGGAGCTGCTGCTCTGCACGCAGGCTCTGCTGCTCCGGCCGGGGAAGATGACCCGGAACTCTTCGAGCGGGTTGCTCTCAAATACCGGGAGAGCGATCAGTTCCTGGAGTTTCTGGTGAAGGCCAGGGAAGAAGGCATCTCGGATGCGTACACGGAATGGGCGGGGAAGGGATGGTTAGATACTTCCCTGATGTCGACTGCTGCCGAAGGAGATATCCATGAGCAGTCGGACATCCATCAGGAGGCGGTGGAGGAGCGGCCGGGTGAAGTGATTCGCTCGGACTTGGACTCTTTTACCACTGGTGCCGAGTCTGTCCGGGCTGAAGACCATACCGGAACTGATGTCGACGACGAGGGTACCGCAGGAGAGGCTGGCGGATTGCCTGCCGAAGGCGCAGTCGTAGGTCCTTAGGATTTTCTTGCCCTTTTCCTTGTAATGTTTCCGGATCGGTTACTGCTTGTATACTTGCCTGAATATGAATATAATGGAACTGGCAGAGCCGGTGAAATTTTCTCAAAAGTAGTTTGCATATATACTTGTTTTTACAACGGTTAGACCGTGAACTATGCCAAACTAACCGCTCAGACTAGCGGGTTTTACCAAGACTGGTCATTCTCCCGGTCGGGGTCTGTTCCTCTTCTCCCCATGTACCGCTGGAGCTGGCCGTTATCAATCAAAACCTGCACCGCTTGCCTGAGGGCGTGGCACTTGCTCGTTCGATGAGTAGCCTCATCATGGTAGGAGCAGTACTTGCCCGTCTGCGCCGTTGTAAGTTTCCCCTTTGGGAACCTTCTCGGGGGCGGTGGAGGAATGACACTCCCGTTCTCAAGTAGGATATCCTCGTAGGATGTGGTGAGAGCGGTGAAGACTTCTTGGTTGATCGGGGGTGCTGGCATGATTGCCAGGGGGTGCTGGCATGATTGCCAGGGGGCGCTCTTGGCGGAACGGCGCTGGCTTGTGCTCATTCTGAGGCTTATCAGAATAGGACCTCTGCTGCCGCTGTGGCCAGTTTCTGTTATTGGCGTTCCGGCTGGGCCGAGCGGTGCGGTTATCGGTCCGCTGGTTGGGCTTGGCTTCCTGGGCGGGTGGGGGGTTCTCTTCCCGGGGATGGTCCTCCTGCTTCTCATCTCGGTTCCTCTTCAGGAGGTGGTTCCCATAGGTCTCATGATCGGCCTGAGCATGCCGGATGGCCATAGCCATCAACTCGTCGTACCCCTGCGGGAGTTCTACCCGGACGGCGTAGGAAAATTTGCCCGCTCGGAGCCCTTGCTTAAATGCCATCTCGGCGATGCCCTTGTCCAGGTTCCGAACTCCGGCCGTAGCCGTCTGCCAGCGGTTGACAAAGGTTCTCAGCTCCTCTCCGGGGGCTTGCCTGCAATTGAAGAGGATGGTCGACGTCCGGGCTCCCTCGACTCGGAGGATGAAGCGGCTCACAAATTGGTCGGCCAACTGCTCGAACGCTTCAATCGAGTTTGCCGGAAGCTCGTAAAACCAGCTGAGTGCTTCTCCGGACAGGGTCTCCTGGAAGATGTTGCAGCAAACTGCATCGGAGTATCCCTTGGCGCAGGTTTGGGACCGGAAGCTGTCCAGATGTTGGTATGGGCAGCCGGATCCTGAGTAGGTGAGCTTGAGGGACTTCTGGTTGCCAGACCTTCCCGACTCTATGACCCGGTGCAAAAAGGGGCCCATACGTTCATTAAACCGAGCGCCCTCCATTGGCCGCGCAGCCCTTCTCTCGTTAGCCTCCATCTGGGCTTTCAAGCTCGACACGGTGTCGGCCAGCACCTGCAGTGCTCGCGCGGTTGGCGTCTCAGCTCCATCTACTGACGAGGCGTCGGGCTGGCGGGAGGTCGTCGCGCTCTTTGGCGGGCCTGCACCCAATGGCAGCTTCTGCTGCACGGGGTCACCCGACCGACCGCCCGAAGATTGCCCTCCATCGGTGTGCTGAGGTGGAACTGGCGGGATTGCCGCCTGTGCCTCGGCCATGGCGCCACTGCGCTGCTGCCCCCTCTCCAGGGCGGCCACCAATGCAGTATTCACTGCCTCCATCTCCTCGTACCGAGCGTTGGACCTAGCTCTGTCCCTATCGCTCTCCTCTTTCAGACGGCTGACCTCTGCGGCCATCGCCCATAGCTCTCTCGCCATACCGCTATGGCCGGGGCTGTACGTGGGGTCCCGGCCCGGGCTCTCCGGGCTCTCGGATCGATCGCTTGAATCATCCGAGAACGTCAAGGCGAAGCCCCGCCGCTCTGGACTGTCTTCCTCCTCTGCCAGGCCTTTACCTCGCGGGCTGTCGCGATGGGGATCCGGCACGCCGGATGGTCCCCCGTAGCTTCCTACCTCCTGACCGTCGCTTCGGTCGAGGCGCGGCTCCCTCTCAATGGCTGGGGTGGAGGCGAGCGCCTGCACTACTGCAGGGTTTCCCTCCTCGGTGGTTCCTTTCTCTTGATTCATCTCCGATCTCTTTCTCAACGGTGTTGCTTACACGACTTTTCGTTCAAGATTCCCACAGACGGCGCTAATTGTTTCTGCCTAAATCCGGGGGTCTAGTAGATACTTGATGAATCCAACTGTCTCCTGCAATCCTGCTTACTAAGGAGAATACCGGGCGGGCCGGCCTTCACCTCTCCGATGCCTAAGTTAGTATAGTTGGAATGTATATAACTGAGGCACGTATGTAAGCGGGGAGAGAGACGAGTTACCTCATAAAGAAGGTAGTTGGGGCCCATATATAGGTGGTTGGGGGTAAGGACTGGTCTTACTCTTCGATGTGGGACTGATTCCCTTCTGCTTATACTTTCTGAAGCCCTCTTAGGCAGGCTGGCGCCCCCGGCCCCTGGGTTCCTGGAGGCAGGATAGAGTGCCAGGCCCCGAGGCCGGGTGCTGATGATCCGGTCCCGACCCTTGGGCCGGGCCCTGGTGCGCTTGCCGCGGGTCTGTGGGCCTGCTGTAGCCTCTCTGCGGCTACTGTCAACATAGGGCAAAGGTGCAAAAGGCACCCAAGAACCCTGCAGTCAAAAGGGAGAGAGTTGGAAATTAACCTTGCTATAGGTGTGGAGCTACTGAGCATTGGTACAAGAACTGCCAGGCAAGCAACAAAGTAGCAGCCAATTACAAGAGGTATAGGGAGTCTAGAGAACAAGAGGCTCACTATATGGAAGATGGAGGCGATGACGCTGATGTCAACCTCACAATTGCAGACTTCAATGGCAACATGAACCCTGCTCAGTCTATGGATGTTCCAGACTTTGATTGATCTGCCTAATTTTAATTAGACTATGGTTTTTTGGTCTTAAAGTTTATTTGAATAATGGCATGTTGAATTGGTTTTTGATGTCCAAGACTTTGATTTGATTATTGTTGGCTTATTAATAAATTTCAGATTTTATTCTAAAGTATTGAATTTTATTCGATTTTGTTCCCTATATATATACATGGTTCGAAAATAGCACTATTACGATGTGAAGCAATACATCTAGCAAATAAAAGAAAAATATTATTAGAATGAAAAGAATATCATACTCTAAAGAATATGAGATATATTTTTCGACTTTATATAGTAATCCCATCCCATTTAATTGTAGGAATGTATCGAGGAGAAATAGAGTGCTTAGCTGATAGTGGGACTACTCACACTATCTTAAGGAATCGACAATTATTTGTTGAATTAATTCCTTATAACACATCTGTGACTATGTTAGAGGGATCATCCCAAGTAATACAAGGGTGAGGAAAGGCCTCCTTTTTGATGCCTAATGGCACAATGATAAAAGTCACAAACGCCCTATATGCACCTAGAGGCAATCGAACCTTATTAAGTTTCAAAGATATTCGTGCCAAAAATTATCATTTGCAAACTTACTGTGAGAATGGAATTGAATATTTGAATATTACTTCTTATGAATGCGGAAGAAAACGCATTTTAGAGAAACTAATGCGTCAAGATAATGGATTATATCTAACTACCATCCGGATTATCGAATCTTATGCTGTCACCAACAAAGAAATTTGGGACACTGACGCATACAGGCTTTGGCATGACCGACTAGGACACCTTGGTCGGGACATGATGGTTCGTGTTTTAAAGAACTCACACGGACATCCATTCTTCCGAGGAAGAAATAAAATGGGACAAAGATCCGACACAATGCAAAGTGCCGGTCGTAGTACTACTTCAACACACCTATTGTCTTCTGAAGCACCAGATGCGTTGTGTCCCTCTGCCTCATTGAATATTTCAAAGGCACATCACTCATTTTGCAAAGCCTGCTCTTTAGCAAAAACAGGATCGAGACCTTCCTATGCTAAAGACATGAAACAAAATATCCCATTCTTACAAAGGATACAAGGTGATATCTGTGGACCTATCCATCCAGAATGCGGGCCATTCAAGTACTTTATGGTTCTGGTAGATACTTCGACACGCTGGTCACATGTCACATTATTGTCCACAAGAAATGCTGCATTTGCAAAACTCTTAGCACAAATTATACGTTTAAGGGCTCACCACCCTGATCACCCTATTAAGTCTATAAGGCTTGATAACGCTGGAGAGTTCACATCAAAAGTATTTGATGATTATTGCATGTCAATTGGGATCGATGTAGAGCATCATGTACCCCATGTGCATACACAAAATGGTCTCGTAGAGGCCACCATCAAAAGGCTACAGATGGTGGCTAGGGCACTGGTTATGCGCACCAACATGCCTATATCTGCTTGGGGTTATGCAATATTACATGCAGCTTTACTTATTCGTTTCAGACCCACTGCTAGCCAACCATTTTCTGCGTACCAGTTGGTCACTGGTAGGGCTGGGCACGGGCCGGGCCGGGCCATGAATTTCGTGAACCCGACCCAAAGCCCGAAATATCGGGCTCGGGCCGGTTCAGGCTCTTCAACAACTCAAGACCGACCCAAAGCCCGAAATAACGGGCTCGGGCTTTTTCGGGCCCATTTTACCTGGAAAACAAATCATCAAAATTTGTTGGAGAAGAGAGGACTCGAACCCCTGACCTCGAAGAAAACAAACAAACTCCAAACCACTAGAGCAGAAGCTGCTTATGTTTAAATAGTTACAAATATTATATATATTTATGCATTATAGACAGAACAATAAATCATCAAAATTAAGTTGGAGGAGATGGGACTCGAACCTCAGACCTCTTACAAAACAAACAAGCTCCAGACCACTAGAGCAGAAGCTACTTTTGTTTACATAATTACAGATATTATATTTATTTATGCATTTTCGGGCCGGGCCGGGTTTTCGGTCCCAAAAATTTCAAGGCCCGAGCCCGGCCCGATTTTCTTGTTTCGGTTCGGGCCCAAATTCGGTCCGGGCTTTTAACTTGAAGGGACCGGCCCGTTTCGGGTTTTTTCGGGTTTTTCGGGCCGGGCTTTCGGTCCCTCGGGCCAAAACGCCCAGCCCTAGTCACTGGATATGAGCCTGATATTTCACACTTACGCATATTTGGTTGTGCAGTATATGTGCCTATTGCGCCCCCACAGCGCACTAAAATGGGTCCTCAGAGACGATTAGGTATTTATGTTGGATATGAATCCCCAACTATTATCCGCTATTTGGAACCTTTGACAGGCGATCTGTTTACAGCTAGATTTGCGGATTGTCACTTTGATGAGACTGTCTTCCCGTCGTTAGGGGGAGATAAGAAAAAGGATTTTCTAAGGGAACGACAGGAATTGTCGTGGTCTGTCCCCACTCAGTCTCATTTTGATCCTCGCACTTCACAATGTGAAAGTGAAGTGAAAAGAATAATCAATCTTCAGAACGTAGCTGATTCGATGTCTGATGCGTTTTCTGAGATTGCTAAAATGACAAGATCACATATACCAGCTGCAAATGTGTCTGCAAGGTTAGAAGTCCCCAAACAGGGGCACAATGCCGCAGATAGAGGCATTGCAACCACACTTAGTGGAGGTGTGGTTGAGGCTGTGGCTTCCCAAAGGAAGAGGGGAAGGCCACTTGGTTCGACTGACACTCGCCTAAGGAAAAAGAGGGCGAGTAAGGCACAACTCGATCCATTAATCATCAATGTAGAGAATCCCTCACATGAGATTGTCTCTGACTATAGTTATGTCCATGAATCAATACTGGAGGACGCTCCGATGTTTGAAATGATTCCAGAGAACAAAGAAATCTCAATGGATTATGAGGAGGCATACGAGTTGATGGAAAGATCTTCCATGTACATTGATGATGTATTTGCATACACTGTTGCTCAAGGAATCATAGAGCACGATGATATCGAACCACGCTCTGTTGCAGAATGTCAACAAAGAGCAGATTGGCCTCAATGGAAAGTAGCAATCCAGGCAGAACTAGATTCTCTGACAAAGAGACAAGTATTTGGTCCGGTAGTGCTAACCCCACCAAGTGTAAAGCCTGTAGGACATAAATGGGTCTTTGTCAGAAAGCGTAATGAGAAGAATGAAGTCCTAAGGTACAAGGCTCGCCTTGTGGCGCAAGGTTTCTCACAACGCCCTGGAATTGACTATGAGGAGACGTACTCTCCCATAATGGACGTTATAACGTTCCGCTACTTAGTTAGTTTGGTAGTTTCCGAAGGATTGGAAATGCAGCTCATGGATGTGGTTACATCATATCTCTATGGGGATCTTGATTCAGAGATATATATGAAAGTGTTTGATGGCCTTCCATTGCCCAAATCAAGTGACTCTAAACCACGGAGTGCGTTTGCAATCAGATTGAAACGCTCACTTTACGGATTGAAACAATCCAGGCGGATGTGGTATACCCGTCTAAGTGGCTACTTGATTGGGAAGGGATATAAGAATGATGAACTATGCCCCTGCGTATTCATAAAGAAAACAAGTTCCGGATTTGCAATTGTAGCTGTGTATGTCGATGATATGAACATAATAGGTACTCTTAATGAAATAAGAGAAACCGCGAGCTATTTGAAATCCGAGTTTGAGATGAAAGATCTTGGGAAAACTCGGTTTTGTCTAGGTCTTGAACTAGGACACCGAGCTTGTGGAATACTTATCCACCAGTCTGCGTATGTCCAAAAGATACTCAAGCAATTTAACATGGACAAAGCGCATCATGTTAGCACTCCCATGATCGGTCGGAGTTTGGATATAAAGAAAGATCCATTGCGCCCAAAAGAAGATGACGAAGAGATATTGGGAGCCGAAATTCCCTACTTGAGTGCAATAGGCGCATTATTGTACCTAGCTCAATGTACTCGACCTGATATTGCATTCTCAGTGAATTTGTTAGCTAGATTTAGCTCAGCGCCAACGCAGCGTCATTGGAATGGTATAAATAACATATTTCGATACCTAAAAGGAACCATTGACTTGGGCCTATTCTATCCCTACACAAAGGCAAAAGGGAACACAAATGAAAATGTAATCCCTAAAGGAAATGTCGATAGAGAAGGTACCACCCCCCACACTGAAACCCCAAATAATGTATTAATTGGGTTTGCTGATGCTGGGTACCTCTCTGACCCACATAAAGGTCGTTCTCAAACTGGTTATGTATTCACCATTGGGAATACGGCGATATCTTGGAGATCAACCAAGCAAACCCTTGTGGCTACCTCCTCGAACCACTCAGAGATCATAGCTCAACATGAGGCGGTTCGTGAGTGTATATGGTTGAGATCCATCATTACACATATTCGAGGGACTAGTGGTTTAAGTACTACCACTGAAGAGCCTACCTGCATTTATGAAGACAATGCAGCTTGCATCGAACAGATGAAGCTAGGTTATATCAAGGGTGATAATACAAAACACATATCGCCAAAGTTTTTCTATAATCAGCAACAACAAGCTCTTCTCAAGATTCAAGTGAATCAAGTAAGGTCTGAGGAGAATGTAGCAGATTTGTTTACCAAATCATTACCCAAAACAATATTCGAGGAACATGTGAAAAACATAGGAATGCAAAAGCTTTTAAAGCTTCCTTGATTAATGTAAGGATCAGGGGGAGATGTAGACTTCAGGGGGAGTCTAATACACACATGTCATCCTCAAAGGTTAAAGGTGCGTTGTGCTCTTTTTCCCTTCGTCCAAGTTTATTTTGTCCCACTGGGTTTTGTTACTTGGCAAGGTTTTTAATGAGGCAACGATCTATGCACCATTTCGTCTTTGACTTGGCACAAGGGGGAGTGTTGAAGGAAAATACCATAAATGTGCCTTCGTCAAAGTAACTGACGATAGCGAATTAGGAAATTAGTATCAATCTGATGTAACGTTTCAATCAGTGTTTATTACCATAATTGTAATTGATGTTTCTATTGTAATCGTCACCCTATATAAAGACATTCTCTAATGAAATGAGTAGACAGATTGAGTTTTACTTTTACAAATACAAATTATTTCAGTTGGTTGATAATAATTTATTAATAAATGGTTTATATTTGACGTATTCAGTTCTTCCCGTTAAATTAACCACTTTAATTTAGAGTTTCAGTTCATCAATTTTTGCATGTTTGAACCTCATAGCATCTACAACAGTATTGCTAATTTAAAATTTTCTAATTATTCGTTAATTTTTTAGATAAATTTGAGAGCCAGCAGAATTGATAGAAGTTATTAAATTTAGTTAAATCGACTAAAGCATTGCTAAAAAAATAACTAAATTTTACTTCACCCGTGTCGGTCTATAGTTGGCTAAAACCTAATATTTAATAATTATTGTTGAAGTAATATTGTTACTCAAAATTTTAACTAAATATAGCAACTTAGCTACCTATTTTCAGAATTGATTCTTAAGCCCAATAACGCTAGCCACTGTACGCGCTAGGCCCACAAGCTTTCATTCTTATTTCTTATTCCTAGTCTAAAATGCCATATTCTCTTTGCCTTTGGATAAACCGACAATGGGTTCGATAGGCACATCTCCGGTTGCCGAAAACGGCTCCGATACTCCCAACGGCGCCACATACGACGCCGATAACAAGCTTCACTCCGGCGATGGATATCCTCCCTCGGCCGCCGAGACGACGCCGGAGTCGGAAGCGTCGAAGAAGCGGAGGATGTCGATGCTTCCTTTGGAGGTGGGCACCAGCGTCATGTGTCGCTGGAGAGACTCCAAGTATCATTCCGTTAAGGTTATCGAGCGCCGGAGGGTTCACGGCGGCGGGCCCAACGATTACGAGTATTACGTTCACTACACCGAGTGTAAGATCCCTTTTTCTCTTGCTTAATTTTGCCGAATTAGGGTTAGGGTTTTTTTTAGGTTTTGAATTTTCAGCTCTATGTCATTGCGAAATTGGTATTGGATTTGGTTTAATTGTTCACGACTGAGGAGAGTTTTACATAGCTGTAGTTATTAGAGGTTGTTTCATTTTTGAAATTGGTTAATTTGGTGTTCCTGTTACTTGGCTGAGTTGATGTGTATGTTAAATTGATGACTTGTTGGTGTTGTTGGGAATGAAAAGATACTTAATTGGTAATTAGGATTAAACTCATTAAAGGAGTAGAATAATGCACTTAGTACTGACAGAAAGAGGCCATAATCTCTTCACTTTTTCTTGAGTTCACTAGGAAATCTAAGAAACTGAACTGTGAGGTCGTCGACTCACCCTTATCATGCAAGGGCAGTGACAAGCACAGGAAACTTGCTTGGGTTATGTTATGTTATCTCTTGTTTTGTTAAAATTCAATGTGATATAAAGAATATTACATCTATCAGGTGATGCCATATTACTTGTTGCGTAACAATAATTAAAATTGTCCTTCCCTTTTGATGCCATAGCATATGACATCTTTTTCTCCTGGTGATGTAATCAAATTGATCTATGTGAATTGATATTGTTGTTATTATTAATCTGAGCAGTCAATAGGAGGCTTGATGAGTGGGTGAAACTTGATCAACTTGATCTTGATTCAGTAGAGGCTGTTGTTGATGAGAAAGTGGAGGACAAGGTAATGCTGTCCAAAGTCCTCTTCTTTAGTATTTCTGGCGCTGCTCATTGTTCCGTTATGTTTTTCAAAGCATTCAATGATGTCTGGGTTTCACAAAAACATAGTTGACCCCTTCCTTTTTCCCCATCAGTTGCGTATTCTGAAATTTTTAACCTTTGCTTAATTTTACTGTGCTCAGGTTACAAGCTTGAAAATGACTCGCCATCAGAAGAGAAAGATTGATGAGACACACGTGGAGGTATGCACTATGAAGATAACTTATATGCTTTATATATAGATTTTTTTTGGGTGAAAGTATCATGCACTTACATGCATCTGTTTAGACCCAGAATTAGGAAGTTTATAACTCTCTCTCTCTCTCTCTCTCTCTCTCTCTCTCTCACACACACACACACACGCACACACACAGAGGAGTGAGTAAGTAAGCCTAAGAAACATAGCTTCTTGACTCACAAGTCTGGAGGTTTTCTACATTACTAGGTAGTGACTAGTGGCAGTGGGATATCTGTGAGGTAGGGGTTTAATGAGATGTTCCAAATGTGAACTCATATATTTATATTTGTTTTGCTATTTCTATAGGGGCATGAGGAACTTGATGCTGCCAGCTTACGTGAACATGAAGAGTTTACTAAAGTGAAAAATATAGCAACTATAGAACTTGGAAGATATGAGATTGAGACATGGTACTTCTCGCCGTTTCCACCAGAATATAATGACTCTTCAAAGCTATACTTTTGTGAGTTTTGTCTCAATTTCATGAAGCGCAAAGAACAGCTTCAGAGGCATATGGTGAGCTGTCTGTCAGATTTTGTTGTTTTTCCTTGTTTACAATTGCTTAATTGTGAATGGAGATTATGCATTAGTGAGCTGCTGTTAAGTTTGTTCGTTATTAAGTTCACTTGCTTTCTGTGGAACATTTTAGCATCATTCTTATTCAAACATTTTTGTGTGCGTATGCAGAGGAAGTGTGATCTTAAGCATCCTCCTGGTGATGAGATTTACCGGAATCATACACTTTCTATGTTCGAGGTTAGTTGCTGCATTTCTGATAAATTCTAAAGAAAGCCAATATATATTTTGTTTTAAGATTGATGCAATATGCAATTGATTTTGTTTTGAAAATTGAAACTCTTCAGTACTGCATAGTCACCCACTTTCTATGTTCGAGGTTAGTTGCTGCATTTCTGATCAATTCTAAAGAAAGCCAATATATATTTTGTTTTAAGACTGATGCAATACGCAATTGATTTTGTTTTGAAAATTGAAACTCTTCAATACTGCATAGTCACCCTCTCATACTCCTTTCCTGTCTTGAAAGTTTATTTTGGATATATTTGCAGTCTTGAGTTGTGGTTGATATAACTTGCTCTTTTAAATGTTTTGAATCAGGTTGATGGGAAAAAGAATAAGGTTTATGGGCAGAATCTTTGTTATTTAGCAAAGCTGTTTCTTGATCACAAGACACTGTATTATGATGTTGACCTCTTTCTATTTTACATTCTATGTGAATGTGATGACCGGGGATGCCATATGGTTGGATATTTTTCAAAGGTAATGTGTCTGCTGACATTGCTCATCTTTTATTTCTGCATGAGAAATGTGTAAGTAATCTGTAATTGCTGTCATACATAGAATGATATATGATTTGGTCATTTAGCTGATGTGGAGTGGCATCATGAATATTTCATGAGCACTATGCTATGAGTCTTTTTTTTTTTTTTGAAGGTGCTATGAGTTTTAACCAAGAACTACGTGTTACAATTCAATCCCATTGAAAAGTATTATAGTACATTCAGTACCCTTTTGCCCTTTTGACCAGATATTTGCTGATATATAATTTGCATTTGAAGTGCTTGGGTGTCTCATAACTTTCCGATAACTCCCAATTTATTCCCACTCTTATCTACTTGTATAGGAGTCGGTCTGTTTTATCTCTGATTCCCACTCTAATCTATGATAGCCTTATGGTAAAAGTTGCAGTTGGTCATGATTCTGTTTGTTCTATAGTAGAGTTTCTTTTTTCTTAATTTATGGTATAGTTAATGAAATTCTCGTGGCACAACTTGTGAGATGTGAGGGCATATAGGTGTTAGGTTTTGAAACTTTGAAATGACTGAAGCTCTGATGTCATTTTCTGGTCAGGTTATTTTCTGTAGATGTGGTTTCAATAAGTTCCGTCAGATACCCTTTCTACATAACTTGTAATTTAATAAGGTCATTTCTCATGTTGCAGGAAAAGCATTCAGAGGAGTCCTATAACTTGGCATGTATCCTTACCCTTCCCCCTTATCAGAGGAAAGGCTATGGAAAATTTTTAATTGCCTTCTGTAAGCTTCGTCTCTTAATGTTTTTACTTCTCTGGTTTGAATTGGAAGCAATCAGTTTCGCCATAAACAGTTGCTAATCGTTTTCCCTATATGGAGCAGCATATGAACTATCGAAGAAAGAAGGTAAAGTCGGTACCCCTGAAAGACCCCTTTCTGACCTGGGACTGTTGAGCTACCGAGGATACTGGACCCGGGTGCTTCTTGATATCTTGAAAAAGCACAAGGGAAATATTTCCATCAAGGTGAGCATGAATCTTTTTATTTAATCAAGACCTTCCACTGTGGTGTAACTGCTTGTTCTACTTTGCTGAGCATTTCTCAAGTGTTTTGGACACGTGGGAATCGTAACAAATGTTTGAGAAGCATTAGATTTACTAGCGTAAAAATGGTTTGTTCTATTAATAGGATCTAGTATATTTAAACCAATCAAGTTACATTCACTTCCCTAATAAAGATCATATATACGTTGTAAAACTAGACTTCAACTGTGTATGAAGTAATATCAAATGGTTAGATCCCTTAGAATTGGGCACCAATATGTATCTTAGTTCTGTTCCTCACTCTTGTACTTCCGAAAACCATAGATCCTTAGTAATGCTGTTTCTGCTCATTTATATTCATGCATGATTATGAAGTGGTCCTTAAAAATTGATGGTTTATGCTTGTGCTATGAGAAGATATGTTTAATATCTCTAATTAAGTGCCCAGACGATCTTAGAATGAGTTCAGGGTACATGTACAACCATGTTCAATTATGTTCTTGTTTTGCAGGAGCTGAGTGACATGACTGCCATCAAGGCGGAGGATATTTTAACCACTCTACAGAGTCTAGAATTAATTCAGTACAGGAAAGGGCAGCATGTCATCTGTGCCGATCCAAAGGTCCTGGACCGGCATTTAAAAGCAGCTGGTCCTGCCGGTCTGGAGGTTGATGTTGGCAAATTGATCTGGACGCCATATAAAGAGCAAGGCTGATGATTTAATAAATGTGTGCCATCAATCCTTTAATTTGCTGCACTTTGTATATACCTAGGGGTTGAAAACAGGAGTTGGACTTGAATCCTAGTCATGATTTCTTGATATGACGGACACTGTTCTCACGTATACTTGACCAAGTAGCTAGTGTGGTAACGGATTTGCTGTTTTCTAATGTTTATATTTCTTCTGTACAATTGAGGCCACGAGGCCAAGATTAAATTTGTATTTAAATAAACCCTACTGAACAACCTTGGTTAGACAAGCCAAGGAGGCAAATTAGAACAGAGCAACTAGAAGTTGGTCGAGAGAGTTGTGCCACTGGCACTGCTACCCTCGACCTATGGGCACTGGCAATCTTAAGGTTACCCTGATCTAGGGGCGGCCAAACTCCAAACCTTAGGGTTATCCTGATCTTTGGGCAGCCAAACCCTAAATCTTAAGGTTACCCTGATCTAGAGGCTGCCAAACCTATGGAATGTGACAGCATACCCAACACAGACGATGTCAATTCTCGTTATCAAGACAAATGTTTTTTCAAAACAGATCATACTATTCTTTTTAGGTGATCATAGAAAAGGATAGTCTGTACTGAAACTATTCTCTGGGAAAAGAAGGGGTATTTTGGTGCATGATAGTACTCATTCGTGATTGCAGTTGCTTAAAGGGGAAAGGAAACTTTGTCCGGTGAAAGTGGAATATATTATCACTTACCATCAATTTTCCATGTCATGTGTCATTACTTGTTAGTTTAGATATCATTGTTACAATACTATTCATCCAGGTTAACAATTTGACAATATACCAAAATAGATCACATCGTTTCAACTGGATAGCAACTTATCAGTTGTTCATGTAGTTGCAAACCCACGAGAAATTCTTGGTTGTAAACTGAACGGATGCGATTCTGCCTTCCAAAATCTGTAGGACTAATCCAATGCTTGGCAGGCATACCTTCCCTGGCATCTTTTTTTTTTTTTATCTCACAAAGCTAGTGTTTCCATCGTTGTTTCCAAATTTGCAATTTGAAAGGAATGAGTAAAGCTCACATGGTAGGACTTTCCGTTGATTCAAATTCAAACAACTAAGTGATCGATATTAGATCTATGAATATAATCAACTCAAAAACATCGATCACAGTAATAAGCTATCAGTACCGGTCTGAATAAGTATGTCACTGGAACATTGAATCAAACAATATCCAATTTTGGATCCAAAAAAAAAGAAAAAAAAGAGGACATTTACAACACCTTGTTTTTTTAACCTTAATCCCCTTATGGGGATTTCTTCTATTCATTAAAATCATACACTTGTGGACTGAGTTTGATGTCTAGGAAGGTTAACTTGTTTCAGCTGCAGACCTTGGAGTGCAGCCCCACCAGATCTTCTTCTCTTCCAAAGACTCTCCTCCTCTCCTTGTTGGGGAGGTTTCGGCACTCTCTTGATCACAGGTAGGGGAGGATCCAGCTCAACTAAGTTGATTGTTGTTGTTGTTGTAACACAATGACGTTGTTTCACATTACTCACTGGTGGTCTCCTGCTTCTGCTTGGACAGCTGGTAGCAGTGGGAGCTGGGGCAGGGGCGGCGGCGGTGGTGGTTTTAGTTGGAGTGGCGGCGACGAGGTTTTTACCTGAGAAGAGTTTCTTGAGCTTGGAATACTTGATATTGTTGCTGTTGTTGTTAGCTTGGGAGGTGATCGGGAAGCCAGAAACTTTGTTGCTACTCTTAACTTGGCCCATACAACTGATTCTTGGAGACGCAGAGTCAGTGGAGAAGGAAGCATTACTTGGAACCTGGACGTCTTTGATTGATGGTCTTGAACATAACATGGGCAAGAATGTGGCTCTGGGATTTATATGCAGATGAGCGTGATGGTGGTGGTGGTGGTGGTGGTGGTGCGTGTAGTGGTGGTGGTTAAACCTGTTGTACTCATTCCCCATAGCTCTAGCACGCACTCGCCTCTTCTTCACTCTATCTTTGGACAACACGATTCACAATTCCAGAATGAGTTTATGGGAAGTTCTTCCACCTTGAGCTGGGATGTGATTCACAGTTTCATACTTCAGCTAGAAATATCGAAGTTTCATTCAATTAGCTCGACGGAGAGATATGAAGATCAACTATATATCTTGATGAGATTTTTAGAGAGAGATAGAGAAGAGAGAAGAGGGAGGGGGAGAGGAAGAGAGAGAGAGAGAGAGAGAGAGTACTACTCTTGGTGGGTGGTTTGCAGGGGGTTAATAAAAAGAGAGGGAGCTAGAGAGCAATGATATTATAAGGTTGAGGATGGCGATGGTCGTTATGGTGTTCTAAGCAAATGAGAAAAGTTTAAAAGGGTGTTGAGATTGTCAAACACGGACCAAGTGATGTATATTTTTGCATAACAAGACTAGCCTTTTATTTTGTTTACCCATTCCTTCATTCTTTCCTTCCTATTAAGAAGAATTAACAATGTCGATCAAATATATAGACACTGATGTGAGGACCATTATGCTGCCCCTGTTTTGGGGTAATATTGGAAGTGAAGTGTTAGCATGAAAGCTTTTTATTTTCTTTAATAATTGAGGGTAACCTTCTACGGTTCTGCCCAACCAATCCATGCCAAGTCTGGACGTAATTTTATTGGTGGCTGTAAATCATAAGCTGACCTGCATATTGTCTCCATTTGAATCTCATCACTGGTTTAATTCTTTATCAATATGTAACATCACAAATCATATAACATAGTAATCAAATGTCTAGTCTACCACGACTATCAAATCATACAGATTAGTTGTGTGTGAAATCAGATATACCACCAGTCACAAGTAGCTAGTGTGAATAATGAAGTTCAAAGAAATGTAGTTAAATTGAAAATGATATTTTCTTAGATCAAACTCAGTATGTATACAATCATGGCCTTTGTTCATGATGTTGGAGCTAGCTTGTTCTACAGATCGAGGTATATATAAATGCTTCTGCATTAAGTTTGTGATATACAACTTGATTGAGACACACACCAAAGCCAGACATAGAGTCAAACTAATCACAATGAACAATAATCCAGCACATATTATTATGGAGAACCACGCCTATATCCAGAAACCAAAAAATGCAAACCTAATTAATCTGGGACCAATTATTGGAAAACAAGTGTATTACTTAATCTTCTAGTTCCTACTAAGCGAGTCTACTCCTCTATCCTCTGGCTTGTTGCATATTTTAGTTTTCTCTTTGTGTGCATATTTGACTGTTTCAACAGTTCAACGTATGGAAGATCAAAGTTTTCTTATGGATTCATTGACAGAAAACCTATATGTGGTCTTGTTCATGAGTTTAATATAGCTTTTCCTTTTCTTTGATGGAAGGGTCGGGCACTCGGGCTGATCGAGTTTTATAATCATGATTTGCTGCTTTCTTTATAGCAAGCAATTTTTACCTTGTCAAGATGATTATAAATAGTTTCAAGTCAAAGGTAAGATGTAGAGGAAATATGATTGAATTTTTACGTCTTTGTTTCTTCGTGTTTGTATCTGGTGTTAGCCTTTTACATTTTCCTCTGTTTTTTTACTGCTGAATCATGAAAAACTACATTTAGGGTTTGCTCAGATGCTATCTGGGGTTGCTGGCCTTAATTTTAAACTCAAGAAACCATTATGAGCATCGAGCTGGTAATTAAGAAGTAAGAAAGAACACCCACCCTGCAGCAAATTATCAGCTAAACAATTTAAGCATGTCAGAAATCCAGCGACTAGCTAGAGTACTGTAAAATCCAAGCAGCTGGATAAAACAAACGCATATGAAATCTGGGTTTCCAACTTAAATATTAATCTTTTCATTGCATGGAAATCTGGGTTGGCTGTAAACTTTGATTAAGAAAGAAGGCACATGCACATCGAGGGTGGAGAAAAATGCAATAGAACTCGGAGGTGTTTACATCTCGGCCGACAGAGCATGTAGTATTGAAGGTGGCAGGCACATGAAAGGTGCATTTGGTACACAATTCTATCATATAATTTTACCAAACAAGCACCTGTGGTTGGCACTTGCCCCAAATGATTCATACTAATGTAAAATGTTTGGTGCAAGTCTTGGAAGTCTGATAGGGGAGTAGGACCTTCAATGGTCCTTTTGAGGGATCCCATCAATTATCAATTTTTGTTTGTCTATGGATCTATGATCTTCACTTATTGACCATCTAACAACACTATAATGCGTGTTACTATTTCGCCTAAACCAATTTGAATCTACTATCCTAGCTAGACCTAACCCTAACAGTAGTGGTCGACTAATGTTTTGTCGTGTGACTAGGTTACAAATAATATTTATTTTTTTATTTTTTTAGGAATAATCACTCCCCAGAAGTACCTAATCTGAATATATTTAAGGGCGGTTTGTGCATTTCAAATGATGTTTACTTTAAGTAAAATTGAATGGTAATTGGCCTAAGAACATGTAATCATATAAATGAATCATGAGAGTTCCATTACTTGTGTCTCAAGATAGCATATGATTTAGTGGGATTTGTGGTTCCATTGATAAATTGAGAAGACATTCAAAGGCTTGAATTCAAAGTCCTACCCCTCATTTGGCCCCTATTGTAACCAATTACGGAAGATCATACATATGATTTTAAGATCTTAATCATACTTATCCAATGTGGAATCAGCTAACCAAATCGACAAACTTTGGGTACATGGGTACAGATTTGTTTGCTAAGTAAAACAACAAAAGCTAAATGACCAAGTGCACTGGCATAGCAAGACTAGTAACACATATGACATAGAATAATTTGATTAGTACTGTTGGCAAACACTATCTGAGACCCCAGGTATGCATCCCCAAATCTATATGTTCTTAATCTCTACACTATGAAGATTCTTGGACCCCCTAATTTGATCTATTCATATAGAATTGAAGGTTGTCTCAGATAAATGTATATTTATATAGTCGGTGTGAAGCACAAGAAGAGAGGTTGCTCTGCCTCACTGGCTGGCCTGCCTGGCCATATAGAAAGTTTAGACAAAGTCAATCTGAGATGAACCCAGATCCTGAAATACACGTCCAAGTTGTTTAGAAGCTTTTGTTTTGTTTTTATTGTGTTTGCAGGAATGTTAATTCCTTCCCTCCATTATTTCACTAGAACTTTAACATATGTGTGTACAGTGTACGTATTTCTTTAGAAACATCGCCATCGAATATCACATCTCTATGATTTCTGCATTATTGAGGAGATGCTTCAAAACACCCCCACGGGAAAAGATACAAAAGGAAAGTTACAAGGAAATGGTGTTATCCCCAACAATGTCTATATAGAAATGGATGGTGATCGATCCCCAACACATAATTCTTGACAGAAATATATGCTATAAAAGAATTTCCTTCAGTTTTGCTAGATAGTGATGTATATGTTGTACTCTGTAATACAATAATCTTTACCACAAAAATTATATTTTACAAACATTAAACTGAAGTTCAAATCTCTAGACCGATGTACGAAGATGATAATCATACAAGAGAAAAAGGCATATACATGACCTAAGATTCAATTCAGACGCCGCAGCTTTTTAATTTCTACTTTCCTGGGAACTTCCTGTGTTCTCTAATCTTATGCGCCCTCAGTAAACCAGCACGTGAAAAATACGAATCACCTTTGCTATTAAACAAAAGCTTACATCACAAAATCACCAACCAATGCATATTTCCTAGTGCCGTTGGGTTTAGTTTGAAAAAAGGGGGGTTGGGGGAGATGAATATGATGCGGCATACAATAACATATTGGAGTATATGCAAATCTAGTTCCGGATACACAACCTACTTAAGTATGGCACACCATTACAAATATAAATATGTCAGTGCAGTCAAGCACACTATTATTAGCAAACATAACAAACCATATCAAGCAGAGAATATAGACTTCATAGTTATAGTCAAACTCAATCTGAATCACTCGTTTATAATTTATGATGTGTACCAGGATGAAGTGCAAGAAAGCTTCACTTAGAAATCAACCCAGTACCTGCTATAGACAAGCCTGGTTTTTGTACTTTTCATGGTGGACAAGCTACAACTACTCGATCCATAGTCAGCTTGCATAGGGTAACTGCCAGAATAGCCTATTTGGAAGAGAATAGTAGTCTAACACAAAAAAGGAAAGAAACTGCATACTATCAACATCAGGAGATTGGTGTACAGAAGTAAGATATAGCAGAGGAATAGCACAAGAAGAGAAATGCACAACATACGGTTCTGCCCCTTGATGAAGGAGCACGAAGTGCATCTGGTGAATGTTACATTCAAGATTCAACATGCTTCTGTGTCTCGGGATCATTACATTGCTGCATATATGAGACTACAAGTGCCCAAAATTATATGTATAATGCCAACATGCCAAAAGGTTGGAAACATTTGTATCTTCGCACAAATTCCCGGTGATGCTTACCAAATCAAAATGCTAAACTCCTCATTTATCCACGCTTCACCATTATAGAACGGACAGCAGACAAATGATAGCACTCGTTGCTAACCAAAAGTAGTCACAGTGATATTCCCTCCACACTTAAGAAAATGAGAAATGGGGGCGCTGACGGTGATGGTAGCATTAAAATTTAGCATAACCCTGCAAAATACATTAACTAGGACAGCTGTGATTGAGAAGACTCTTCATGTTTACTGTCTTGTGGTGCTACTGTGTGATCCTGTGACAATTGAGATTCTAAACTTTCCACTTCAAAAAGAGACTCTGTATTAGAACTATCACCCTTTCTATCACTATCCTTTGATGGCTCATCCTTAGGCTCTGCGGCCCTAGTATGGTCCTGTTGCTTTGCAATTTCAGCATGCTGGTGATCCTGTGTTTCTGAATTCTTTAAAGGAAGAGATGGAGCAGAATCACCTAATCCTTTGGCGAGACAAACATATTTGAAAACAAGCTGCTTGTAATTATTAAGAAGGTCTTCTACATCATTGACTGTTAGATCACCAACATGCGCAAACAAGTATGGATACTGCCGGAAAACCTGGCTTGCCTGCTTATCGTTTACAAGGAGTGCTGCACCCTTATCCTCCAAATCTGAAAGTGACGGAACTTTTGATGATTTTGCGGGTACTGTTGGCTCCTTGTTTATATCCACAGGCTGACCGCTTTGATTAGGTTGGCTGTTCGAATCAGTTGAGAGTCCTGATAGAATCGCTCGAGCAAATTCCATGTTCTTTTCAAACTCAGTTTCATCCATTGACAGGGCTTTTGCATCAATATTTGAAATGAAGGATTCGACAGAGCACATGTTTGTGAAAAAATAGGCTGCTTCTGCTACTAATCGAGATTGTCGCCTGTATCTTTGTATATACAACAAATTTGAGTGCAGTTGCGGAGGGTTCGCCTACAACACATGTAAAGAAAGTTTGTAAATATACATATTATATTTCTTCATTGATGGGATCAGCCAAGAGCTATGTCTGAGCTTTAATGTTTTGCAGCAGTAGACAGATCATAATAGCCTTATCATGATAAACATAAGTAGATTAGAAGCAAAAATGCTTAGCACTGGCTGTAATTACTGAATAAAGAACAATCAGGCCATCATAAAGTTGGTGATACCTTCAGAGTAACATAGATTAAGACAGGAAGAAATTCATCAGCTCCGTGAGTATTCTCATTTGAAGCCATAGAAGCATTGTGCAGCAAGTTATTGATAACCTTGCAACAATTGAGTATACACACAAGCTTATCCCTTGGTGCCTTGTACATATTGATCTTTTGCAGTTCTTTCTGTGCAAGCTGCAACGTCAAAAGCCAAAAGTTGCATGAGTATGATCTTAACACGAAATATTCAACAAACCATATAGAAGAATATCATGATTCAACAATTTCACATCCGCATGCTCACCATCAATTTTTGAGGAACCAAAAAGAAAAAATAGATTAGGGAAATTGAGATACATTAATCACACATAGCATGAAAAGAGCGGAACTGGCAAAAATAATATACATATGAGTTCACAGGAAGAGGAAGCCTATCATGGTTCCCCCCACTGGGTGTTTTGTCTGAAGTACAATAAAGCTTTACCCAAGTAAGAAAATTCAGCGCTATCTTGATCATATTTCCTTTTTCAACGACTGATGCTCAGAAAAACCTTTTTTTTTTCTTTTTTTTTTATAATGCCCCAAAGGAGCAAAATTTATTGAAAGAAAAGAAAAATGTTACAAGAAGAAACGATAATGAAAAAGCATACTAAAACTCAACTAGCTTCCCATCAACTGGGAATAGTTACCGAAAAAACTTATGATGCTACTATTTCCTCGCTTAATCAACAAATTAGATAAGTTTTCCAAACATATTTCATTCAAAATAAAATACAAACTGAAGCAAGCTATATTCTATCCCCTATCTATCACTGAAAGTATTGATAAATGCTATAACTTTATCGAACAAATGTTGTTCCTTTTTCCCTTCTTTGTAAGAGATCCAAAGATCCATTGGCCCCCTTAATATGAAGTATCATTTGTCAAGAAGATTTCTACGACGTAGCTATCTTCACTGGCAAGTACTGAACCTAAGTATATGTGTGATTATGATACAATGCATCTTGATTAAATTTTTTGAGGATCTTATTAGAACACCTTATGCACAGAGAACACAAATACATTTATTACTATGTGTATTATTCTAACTCACCAGCCATGATGTTTCATTTTGAAAAGGGGGCTTGATATCCAAATTTTCTGGTCGAATGAATTGTTGAACTAAAGCCATCTTCTCATGTAGCATGTTGTCAAGGTTTACATCATCTGGAAGTGAAGCAAATACACGAGTAAATAACTTTGTCATGACATACTTCTCCAATCCCTGTATTTAACAAAACGCCCGGGCAAAAAGAACCAACATCTATTAGAGATATCAAGTATTAGAAAAATCCTTCACATAATCAAACAATACGGTATGTGCATTCTTATCCAAAAGAATAATGGTGCATGTGGATAGATTTTAACTAATGAGTTGCTCTCAAAACAAAAAAAGTGATATACGATGAATACAAATTACTAGGAGGTACTTAGTTACTTACGAAAAAATCGTTGAGACATTCATCAATCATATCTCCATTTTATGCTACACTAGATTACATTCTTTTGCTTTGGCACTCTGAAGAGTTGTGGAACCTCTCATTCTCGAAAATCAAATGTGAAATTAAGGGTCCAGAAATAGCAATGAATACATCTTTCTCGTATCTAACGTCATTAGAAGGATACAGAGATTCAAAAGAAGATGAAGTTTCTCCAACATCAAATCCATTGTGCTATTTAGGGTCCAGTAATAGCAATGAATACATGTTTCTTGTGTACAGAACCTCAAAAGAATATAACTTTCATACCAAAAAGAAACACCTGAGTAATGATAGGTCTCACTCATCTTACTTATTAGTTGGTTTCAAATTCATACAACTAAGCAAAGACTAGAATAAGAAGTAGAGAAAAGTGACTAGTGCGGTTAAGTTAAACAGAAATAACTGACCTCGCCAGCACTATCGAGCTCCTCTTCAGAGCAGCCAGCCCAAAGTGGATGAACCCTAAAATCGACTTCCATTTGGGTAAAGAAGCTCTGCACCGCCGCACTGTCCCTCTCCGGATCAGGAGCATTGTTCGAAAACGACACTATGAAACTGAAATTCGATCAATTCAAGATTACTAAACTCAATCAATTTCTCAATTCAATTCAATTCAATTCAATCAGACTAAGATTCAGTTTCGTGGTTTTGGTTTCACCTTTTGATAGACTTGACGAAGTCGCTGGCCGACGGTTGACGCATGCGGTCGAGAAAGTCCTGCAGCCCCGTGAAGACGTCGGCGTTCTCCATTGCCGTCCGATTGGAACAAGAAACTCAAGTCGACTGCGATTAGATACGAAGAGGAACAAGGTGAACATCCAAATTAATTAATTCATGTATTTATTTATTGAAGCCCAATTATTTTTGGGTCTTCTGTCCTTGCTTACTTGGCAGCTTAGGAACTCAGATGCGTGCTGTGCGTATATTACAAGGATTTAACATTTCTTTTTCTTTTATTTTTCAATTTTCTGTCTGCATTTGTTACTCTTAAACACATTATCAGCACAAACAGTTACCGTAAACACGTCAGTCGTGACTCTTTAAGTTTGTAAGAGTCTTGGTGTGAGAATCTCTCGTACCCAAATTTAATTCCCGCCGACAGTTAATTAGACTTAAATATCAATTTATTTTTGATGTCCAGGAAAAGAAGCGTTATAATAATATCCGCCACCAATACACGAAGAAAATAGAGAGAAGAAGTGCATTACATTTACAAGTTACCGTCTTAGTAAATATTAGGGTTTCTATTCAAATACTGATTATGTAACTAGATGGATTCACTCTCCTGATTCTATTGTAGATACTAATTCTAGTTTGACTAGATACCATCAGGATTTCCCACAACGTTTTCTAATTTATTTCGTTCAACTTATTTTCAGTAAGCCAAATCATTCATTAAGCTTATCTCCCTTGCTTACAATGAGTGATCGACTTCCGCAATCGCATATATTGTGTAGTTTAGCTTCTCTGAAGATATGGTTCAAGAAATATATGGAAAGCTAGTCTTCATCTCTAATAGGCCAAGTCATATCCACTTCTCCTTAGTGCAGTACAAATTTTGAATCGCCTCCGATAAATTGATATCCTTTATCAATGAGTTTGAGAAAGCTCTTCAACATAGTAGTAGCTTCAGCAAGCGGCACACTAACTGGACTTAACGTTTCTTGAACCTGAGAGTAATAGTGAGAGAAATGACTATACATCAAAAGTTCAAAATAACACAGCCAACTGAAGCAAATCTGCCGCTGCCGCTGCCGGTTTTGTAATATAAGCAGAGCAAAAGCGTGTAGGCATCTTTAAGTAGGAAGGAAACCAGCCCAGATTATTTTTGCCCCTATTTCTTCTCTATTGAACTCTGCTTATTTTGCTGAGGCACAAGCAAACGACTAAATTAGAGAACTGCGACACCAGGTAAGTCGATCATGTACTCTGCAACTGCAACCACAGGCGATTCGTACACACCTCTTTGTTCAAAATATGAAAATGTGGTTCGTTACTGATACATTTAATAAAAGTAAAAATCTGTAGACAACAGCTAGTAATCTACATTTGATTTAGAGTAAAAAAAAAATTAAGCAGAAAACACTGCCTCAACAATTGCATGCTTCTTTTTAGGGTATCCTATGCCAACCATGTGGTTGAGATACACCTTCCCGTCCTTAACAGTTGCTGCTGCTGTGGCCAACCGATGCGAAGGCCCTGAGAACTTTCCTACAACTGAAGCTGTCTCCCACCCATCGGTACTCTCCACTAGTCTACCAGATGGGTTCCCAGCAACTACAAGCTGGGTTGGAGATAGTAGCTCGAGACCATCTCAAAATTTCAGTGAACCTTCTCAATCTTAATTTGCTTCACTTCGTTGTTAGTGAATAATAACGATGCATTTTCATAGAAGAATACGTTGTACATACCACATCTAAACTGAGCAAAGATAGAACAGTGGGGAAAAAAGGAGATACTTGTGTCTTTCTTAGTTACTCCCTGGTTGCCTCTGTCTAGGCAAGTTCAATTTAGTCAGATATTGTTAGAACCAATCAGTATAGAGCATACAAATAGTTTATATATATAATTAAATACTATCAATTCTACTAACAACAATCAAACAAATTAAAATTAACAACGAAATTGAATTAGAAATTTACTGACTTGATCAGATTGAGGTTTGCTTTGCAGTGTCCTTAGACAGAAATTCGTCCACACTCGTGCTGTAGTTTCAGACGTCTATTTAGAGGATTCAACAATCTAAACAAGTTCTTGCACAAGAGCTTGTTTCTGGCGAACATACTTTGTGTATCTCTGAAGAACAGAAGAAGAAGAAGAATGAGAATGTTTCGTATCTTACAGCGAAGACAAATTTCGTCTATATATAAAAGTCTAATGAAAAGATAGAACTGACCGAAAGGAAGATCAGAGGAGAGGATATAATCTTGAATCACGCAATGACTTGATGAGCATCCTCCAAATTGCCGTAATATCTCAAGGAAATCAAGCTCTCATGATAAGTGTGAATATACATATAGCTTTCATTCTTATCTGATGAGTATATTACACGTCTAACGGAACCGTATCTTAGATCTAAAAAGAACACACTAGTTTTCCAGAAAACGTAACTCGTTAAAAATATGCCATGTTCCCATTCCCGTGGACGAGATTGACCAGGAGTTGAGTCTGGTATGCTGTTCTTGTAGCATCTCACCCATTGTTTCTCATCAAAATCTTTCAACACCCATATCTCAATACCTTTTTTTCCGAAATAACAAGTTATCTCCACAATGGCCAATGATCCTTTCAGAGTAAGCAAACTCACTTCTGTTTTGTTCAAGCGTTGTAACCCGGGAGGAGTAGGGATGCAATAGAACTCTTCTCTCTTGAAGTCAAAAGATATTATTCTATTAGGGCTTTCCGTTGTCAACCAATGCACATCTCCATTTGCACATACCCAGTCCTTCCCCATGATCAAGTTAAAAGGAGGAAGCGAGGTTATTTCTCTCCATGAGTCTGTGCCCAATACAAGAAGGTGTGCTGTCATATTCTCGTGTCTATTATCATAATCATACCAAGAATCATGGGTAATACCTAAAATCTTGTAGGTATTGGTTTTATCATCAAATCCCATACCAGACCAATAATTGCGAAATACTCCGCTCTTTGTTTTATCGACGAGACTATTTTTCGGAAGCCTTACAACTTCCCCTTCCCTCAGAGGATTGATTAACAGGCAATCACCATCACCATCATCATCATCATTGGATTTCATGCAAAACAAGTTGCAGAAAACAAAGCACACATAGTATTGTGACGAAATAGTAATTGCATATCCGCCTTTGGTTAAAGTACTGTTGTCGTTGTATTTCAGTGATTGCAAAGTCACTGAACCCTCATCGGTCTCCCGAATCAACGATCGATAGCAACACATAAATCGAGGTACTTGATAAACAGCAGCAGCAGCAGCCGAGTTGGTGGCAATAAGTAAACGTGTGTGAAGTGTAGAGAAAGTGACGTTGTTCACCATCTATAACAAGGTCCTAGACACACACTGGATGCGACCTAGTGACTTTGCAGGTAGTCTCAAGAGGATATCGACCAGGGTATCGATTGGTAGTTCCATCAGATGCTTCTTTGCAGCATAACTCCTCATTCTCTTTATCGTCATCTCCAAATTTTGTTTCTCTCCCATATATAGTTGATCTCTATCTCTATATAATAAGCTTTTTTTTTTCTCCATTGAGAGGAGGAAACCTAAACTGATGCAGAAAAGATATAGAAATCCATTCGGCACTCTGTAATAGCCAAACGCCTAATCCTTTTTCTTTACTGCATCTTTCAAATAGGAAGAGGTTCAAGATCACACTCCTTTGTTGAGGAATTGCAGCACTGAATGGAAGTAACAAGTCATGTCGGGTGCAGCACTGGTTTACTACTATTGCTTCTTCTTTCCAGTCATATGTATATAGCCGTCGCAGAACATTGCTAATCTTACAAAAGTTGAAGCAGCAGAAAGGCTGTTCGAACGCACCAAGTGTAGAGGTGGAGGTGGCTAGTCAAGAGAGAGTCCTGCATCCCCGTGAAGACGTCGGTTTTCTCCACTGCCGTCCGATTGGAACAAGAATCTCAAGTCGACGGCGATTAGATATGCAGAGCTGAAATTTGCAAAATGATATGGAGCAGTGGAACAACGTGAACTTCTAAATTAATTCATGTATTTATTGAAGCCCAATTATTTTTGGGCCTTCTGTCCTTGCTTACTTGGCCGCTTAGGAACTCAGATGCTGCGGTGTGTATATTACAAGGATTTAACATTTCTTTTTATTTTATTTTTCAATTTTTTATCTCCATTTATTGCTCTTAAACATATTATCAGCACAAACAGTTACCTTAAATACGTTGTCAGAATAAGTCCTGACTCTTTAAAGTTTGTAAGAGTCTTGGTGTGAGAATCTCTCATAATAAAATTTGATTCCCGCCAATATTAATTGGAGCTAAATCCCAATTTATTTTTGATAGAGAGCAGAAGTGCATTACATTTACAAGTTACCATCTTGGTAAATATTAGGGTTCCTATTCCAATACTGATTCTGTAACTAGATGGATTCACTCTCCTGATTCTATTGTAGATACTACTCCTAGTTCGACTAGATACCATCAGGATTTCCCACAACGTTTTCTAATTTATAGTTCAACTTATTTTCAGTAAAGGGGCCAAATCATTCATTACGCTTATGGATTCACTCCCCTGCTATAACATAAAGGGGTCAAAATTCGGTTATTTAGCCAAATAGCTGACGATATTGCTCAGTTCTCATCAGAATAACAAGAAGCTTGTCTCATAATTGGATAGCCCCTTTGTTCTGCTGAAGTTTGCCGTTGAAGGCATAAGAACTCCATCCATGTGTCAAACTTTCAGAACTTCAAAAGTAGGAAATCAATCAATCCATCATTCTGAATCTCATCACATAACAGGAAAACTGTAGCGAAATGTCTTTTTTCTATTTTGTGCAATACATTGGTAAGTCTCTACTGTAACAGTGGAAGGAAGGCTACATTACAACATATCTGATATCTCACTATGTAAAACTATAATAAAAGTAAATAACTATCAATTTGTATAAATACGCTTATATCCTCCTGCGCTGAATTACAATCAGAAGACATCTTGAAACAGAAATGGTGTCTTCAAATTCACATCTACACTTCAGATGGGTAGTTTAGGCATAACTTAAGTAGCAGCTCAAAGTTTTCCCCGACAGTCGAATAATCAATATCTTGACATGTCCACCTTCACCATAATCCCAATACTGTTGCTGCATTTGATGTGATCACAATTGACCGGATTTTATGTACTTCGTTTGTTTTGACAGCAACGAACCTACAACGAACCCCAAACAGCTGCATCCCCCTCACCACACTTTTCATGAACAAATTTAATCTTCTCCACCGACTTGCAGATACCACTGCAGCTCCAATCAAATGATGCAATGCACACATTACCTGCCTGTGCCTTCCACTCACAATCTGCAGAAGGTTTAACTGAATTAATAACAAGATTCAGACAAAGATAGACTCATCACCTCCATAAGTTTCAGATATTACACATCTGGGTAAATATCATATTCCTAACAACAATGAGGTTCCTCGCAAGTAAAGCAGAAACATCAAATGGCCCAAAAATGGTATCGTCCTTACAGGAGAGCAAAGTTGCTCGCAAATTTATCACCATTTCACCATAAATCCCTTGAGTGGGTCCATTTGAGCAACCATATGAACATTGTTTTTTATTCTTTTCATTTATTTAAAGTTGGACGGAAACATTCACTAATCACAAATTTGTACTAAAGAGAGTACCTGGTGGAGCGCCACAACACATATTGCGCTCGTCAATGTGTTCAACTTCAAGACCAATGAACCAGGAACCAAGAGACACATCTTCATTGGCATACTTATGCAATATGGGCCTGCAACAATAAACAGTGTGTCCCAGAACTTTAATAATTGCAAACGTAGTATAAAAGAAAAGGTGAAATCATATGGGCACCATCAATTAGCCTTGCAAATTTGATTACATATGATCCGAAATACTAAATATTAAAAGAACATTAAATAGTTCTTACTGGTTAATGGAGATGTATGTAGCTAGATCCTTGGAGATTGCATAAATCTGTCCAGTTGCATGTCGGAAGTATTTGTTTCCGGCCTCACCAAACTTCCAGTGCTCTGGTTCATGGTACTTAACACTTCTAGAGAACAAAGTAACATAAGAATTAATAACTCCTCCCCTTAAAGCTTGGTGAAAATCAGAATAATATTATATATCATCAATGTAAATGCTCGGGACAATTACTTTTGAGCAAGAACAGGTCCAGATTTCATACACCCAATGTATACTCTAGGCTTTGAACGGTGATGGGCAAGAGTTGAAGCTAGCATGCCTGTGCAAGCAAGACAGTAACAAAAAACATCCTTAGTAATGAAATTCATATCTTTTAACTACTGAGCAAGTAAATAGGAGCAAGGCAGCAATTCGGCATACCCAAATTGACATGTACATCATCATCCACCTTGACATAAAAATCAGCATCCCATTTTGCAACTGCAGTGGTGAAGAAAATTTTTGTTTTGGCTGACAACTCATGATAACCTTCAACATGTTCCTACAGCATAAAACAAGACTTAGAACAGATTTATCGTATAATAGTTTCATGGATAGTTTTATGTTAGCTCTCTTACCAGCCTGAGGAAATCCTTGTGTTGAGATTCTTCTGAATCAATGGCACGATCCAAAATGCTGTTGGATGTTGCACTGTATAAATGGTCCAGATACCACTGAGGTCAGTTCCATAATGCAAAAAGAACATCCTTTTGATAACATATTAGTAAAACATTTTTCAAATGCTGATATTATCCTACGCATACTATACACGAGAAAAGATAAATAAACGAACATTTAGCGGCCTATATTATTAGATATAATATTTTGGCAGGTCACAATTACATTCACCGACATCATCAGAACCAAGTCTCAATAGATCATACTTCATGTACCACATAAGCAAAAGAAAAGTTAAAACCCCATTGCAAGTCTTCATATAAAAATTGATGACTTCAAACTAAACCAGGGAAGCATGTGATGCAGAACTTTGTTCCCAGAAATGAGCTACAATACATCATATGGCATCTGTACAAGGTTTCCCATTATATTGAAATTTTCAATATTTGAAATGTTGAACTAAAAGTGGAGTGAGGGTTGAAACTTGGAATCGAGAAAAATAAAGTGAAGGGTGTACATGCACATGTAATGATTTCCTCTTGATATTTCATTGCACAGGCTGATTATACAAGTTCTCAAAAAACATCATGACAATTCTTGATGGAAAAAAACAGGTGAAGCCAAATTACCTGTGGCCAATCATGAAACGGATAACAATTCCCTTCTCACGCTCCAACTGTAGTAGCTTATCCCCTGGCCAAACAAATCACACCATTTCAGCAATCAAGCCCACAAAAACCACTCGGATCTTATGCATACACAGATTAAGAGTAAAAAGCAAGCTCTAATACCTTGAGGCATCCAAGTCTCTCGAACCGAATCTCGCCGCTTCCTACTACTAAAAGCAGTGTTAATTCCAATCACAATAAATGCCTTCTTCTTGACTGAATTGTCCTTCTGCAACACTGAGGTGGCTGTGGAGTCCTCGGAGACCCCCATCTCCTGAGAACTCCGAGCTGCTGCTAATTCCATCTGAATTGACGCCATTTGCTTGTCAAGAGATCTGACACGCCTCCGCAAAAAGCACCCAAAATTATCAGTACACAAAAAATCACATAACTTCCACAATACAAAGCAACCCAACTCCAAACTAGAGCTCAAGTTTCGTTGCACTCACTGAATCGACTCGTGGGTTTTGTAAATCTCGTTCATCACATCCTTCTCTTGTCCCAGCTTCTGCATAAAGCCAACAAAGCTTCCATCTTTAGAGACCAAACACCAAATTCAAACAGGAGGGTCGTTTTTTCTGACCAATAAAGTCGTTACCTTTTTAGTCGAGCAATCTTCAGACACAATCTGAAGCTCTTGCTCCTGACGACGAGTCGAAATGAACTGACCGTTGGATTCGGGTACCGCCCACATTCTACTAAAACCCACAATCTCAGCCACACAAAATATGGAAACTTAGAACAAGATGGGAGATCAAAACTATACCTGCTGGTGATGAGCATGCCGAGAAGAAAGGAGGGTACGCAGAAGATGGGAATCCATTTTGCAGAGATCTTGCTGGAGCTTCGGTTCTTCATCTTCTCTGCGTGTTTTTACAGAGAGAGAATAAAGTCGTGACAAAGCTGAATGTGAATGGAGAGAAGAGTGTGAGATTTATAGGGGTGTCATTTTTGAATTTTCTTAATGAGGCTTAGGCGTGGGCGTTGGGTCCATTACTTGAAAACTTTGGACCGGCGAGGTTCGGCAACGGCGTTAAGAATTTTTAAGATGCGACTTTATGTCGTGTAGAGTTGTAGCCTTAGGGCAGTTTGGCTATGGCGATCGTTTTGGTCTATGCCCGCCAGTCACGCCTGAGATCCGTTTCTTTGGTTCGTCATGATGACCCGACCCGTTTTTCTGTACTGAGTATAGAATTTTTGAACCAGTGGACCATCGGGACCTTGTTTTCAAAAGAAACTACGAAATTGAAATTGTATCTGTTTAGAAATGCATGAAGCATGATCGATTATTAAATAATTCGCAATGTCTTCTCTATTAATCTCAAATAGTTCACATCTATGAGCGAATATTTGATTGTCTGAGCGTAAATTTAGAATATAAATATCGTTTGTTTTATTATGTTTTTAAATTTTTCAATTTCATTATATATGATGATTATCATTGGAAAAAGAAAACAAAAAACAAAGAAAATCATTTATTTTATAGTGTAACACCAAATCAAGGGAGGATCACTTCAGGCTTGGACGCAAATGAAGAATGCCTGTGCCGTATCAAATTTAAGTAATTAACAAGTCCTTCATTTGCTTTAACAACATGCTAATAATGTTGTCATGTACTCCATGACAAAATACCAGTAGCGCACTGTGTCCTTTTAGAAGTCAAATATGATGTTTTAATTTGAATGGAATGACTAGAGTTTTGGATACACTGATGGCTTCCTATTCTACACATTTCCAACAGGTCATTTGTTTATTATGGTTTCAATACTACCGTGCTGGTTGGAGGATCTCGCTTGAAGACTTCAATTTTGGTCGGAGATCGAGTGTGTTTAACCTGATTAATGATGACAACTATGAATTTTACATCAATGCTTTCGAAACATTGAACTGATGCTTGTGATAAAAATATTTTCATACCGTATTTGTTTCACGTGATTCCATCGCATATCAAACTATGAGGGAGAAGAAGCAGAGCTCATTGATGAAAGTTGAGTCGCATTTCGTAACCATTCTTGGTGTACCGGTGCAATTTCGTGTATCCCTCCGTATATACGTGATTATTATCTTATTACTACATGAGTAATTAATTCTTTGTATTATAATTTATTTTTATTAAACTCAGGATCACAAACTCAAGTTCGGTGCAACAATAAAAGGGGAAGTAGTGACTTGGTTCATATACTCGCAAGCGTACAAATCATGTCAAGTAAGATAAATATTATAACCTTAGTTATCGTATCACGGAGATTAGGCGTCGGACCTAATTAATCAAGGTAATTGACTCTAAGACCACTAAAATCACACAATAAAAATAAAATGAAAATAATAACTATGGACAATCAAGGCACTAAGCCTTGGCAATGCTCAGCCTAGCTCGCACTAAGCCTAATCAAAACCGCTAACTTGTGACCCTAAGGTGGATATGCACAAATGGGAAGTAGATTTTGTGAGAAAGTTTGATTTGAAATTTAACTAAATTAACCGCAACAAAAATAAAAAAAACAAACGATTAATTATCAAGCAAAAAAACTAAATATGTTATTCAAATGAGCGAGAACATGGGAGTGTAGGGTAATTCACACTAACTTTTTTGCAAACATCGATGTCAAACTTATAAATGCATGTATTTCCTAAAGTGTCAAGTCTCGTATCTAATACCGGTTAAGGCTACTAGACCAATTATCCTTACGGTGTATCGTTTATGCCGGTTAAGGCCACAACCAACTTTCTAATTTAGGCACGACGCCGGTTAAGGCCGCAATATCTAAAATTAAAGGCGAAGAGTCCGAGATAATAGAGACATAAGCAAGCTTAGCTACAATTAAGCTAGCTAATAGTTACCACACTTATAATCTTAGATGCACAAGACTAATAAGTTGTCAATTTATCAATCTATCCATCAAGTTGTCCACAACATAATATAGGGTGACAAAGCCAAAAAACATGCATCTAAAGACCAAAACATTCAGATATCAAGCATACTGTAATATCCCCCTCCGGCCAACGGAGAGGGGGTGATGTGTCTTATATGTGCATGCCCACCTCCATCTAACACGAGGCGTTTTGGGGCTCAATGGCTTCGGAGGGGATGAGAACTCCGAAGTTAAGCTTGTTGAGCCCAGAGCAATCCCAGAATGGGTGACCTACTGGGAAGTTACTCGTGAGCTCCCAAAAAAAAACCGTGAGGGCTAAAGAGGAGAGTGCGGACAATATCTCAAGTGTATGGGCTGAGCTGTTACACATACACAATTGGAATTGCATTTATTTAAATTAAAACATCAACATTCTTACAAGATGAGTTAGGCTTCATAACCCAAACTCCCAAATTGAAACTACTCACTAGTCACTACCCATATCTAAACACATCATCCAATACATAAGAAACAAGAGAAATGATAGAAGAGAGAGGGAATACAAGCTAATTCACAATTTGCTATAAGCAAATATGAACACAACTTGATATTAAGTTCCCACTCTTTACGAACTATAATTTCTTTATATTGGTGAAGCCTTGGTGATGTAATGAAAGAGCCCAATGCTAATTTTCCTCCAAATTGGTGAGAAATTAACGAGGAAGTGAGAAATTGGAACAAAATGGAGGAAGATGAGTAAGGCTGTAACGGAGAAAAAAAAAAAAAAAGAAAAAAAAAAAGGGGGCTGGAGAGAGAGAAGGGATTCCAAAAAAAAAAAAACGCTCCTCCAAATCGAGTCTGCTGAAGAGAAAAGGAGAAGGAATTGAGGTGATACGATCCGATTTGGTCTCGGCAGGAATTGAAGAGTAAAATGTGCCAGATGTCAGTACTCTATTGGCTCTGGAGAGATATCAGAAAACGTGGCGACTTCTGATTGGAACATAGGAGGGATGAGTTTAAATAGTGTCAGTATTTGCCCATCTCCTTCGCTAACATCAGCATTTAATTTAATGCTGATATCAGCATCTGATATTAATACTTGTTCAAGGAAGGTTAATTCCGTAACTTCCGTTGTGTGTCTTGACCTAATTAGACTAGAATAGTAGTTACCTTAGTAGATAGGGAATCCCTGATTACTTGGGATACTTGATGTAATGCCTATATAAAGGCCTCCTTATCTATCAATAAAGTAACGCTTTGCATCTATATTGTTTCTCCTACAACACGTTATCAGCACGTAGTTTCTAACCCTGTGCTTGATAGCAAAAACCCTAGCTTTTTGCCGAAAAAAAATTCAGCAACCCTAGCTTTTCTGCCGGCAACTGCTTGTCGGCAAAGAAGGCCCTCCCCAGAAATCACCTTCTGCCGGCAACTGTTTCGTCGGAAGAAAGAATTTTCCCAGGGCACAAGTTTTACCGACAACCACTTGTCGGTAAACGATATGCTATTGAACTCTGCCGACGATAGCTTTGTCGGCAGAGGCTGAAGAAGCTCAGGGCACCCAGCAATTTGCTCTGGGCACCCTCCGATGGATTCGACGGCGTCCTCCCTCATCGCCTCCCCGCCGCGATGCAATCCAGAGACGACGCCTGCTCGGTCGACGCCTCAGCCCGAAGCCGCTCCAATCCGGCGGCCCACCTCGCTGCTTCGACGAAGCCCTAGCGCGCTCCAACCTAGTCGTCGCAGCATCTGACGTCGCCGCCTCTGTCGACGCAGCCCAAACGACGTCGATGCCCGGATTTGCAACTCGACGACGAAGCCTCTGCGTTCTCCGCCGATCGAAACCGCGCGCCACCGTGCCGTCGGGCCTGAAGTCCTCTGCAACAAACGCAGCCGTCGCACAGCCCGATTCGGTTTTGCCAACCCGACCCGGTTCGGCTCAACCGGGATCTTTTGATCCGACCCAGGGGCAAAACGGTAATTGTACTTACCTCAGTTAAAAAGTGTTTACCCTACGGGTTAAAAACAGTTACTGCAGTAATTCTTTTATTAGTTTTACTGCTCCATATATAGTGAATATGACTAACCATATGTTTTTCTTTTCCATGAAACTTATTGCACGACACATCGCGATGTAATTGCGAGGATTATTTCGTTGCACGTACATGGAAGAGCATCTTAATTTGCACAAGGATCAGAACCGAGTCCTTAAGCGCAATTTTTAAACGCAGTTCATTTGGTGAACTAGCATGTATGATTTAATAAAAGTTCCCGTTTTTTCGCAATTTCAATTATTTTGAACTTGTGTATATGTGTTGGAACTTGTGTGTTTTTCAGGACGATACAAAGGGGCCCCACCCACCCCTGCGTATCACAGTATGTATGGGGTAATTGTGATGTTACGGTCCAAAGTTGTGCTTGTGGCTGTGATGTCACTGTGAACCACAACTCTTCGTGAATATTTAATCACGATTCCGACATAATATTGTCGATGCTTGTGACGATCCTAAGGGAGTCACAAAGGGGACAAACTCATGATGTGTGACGGAAATTGTCACTGTAACATCGATATGTGACGGAAATTGTCACAACAAATTGAATTGAGTAACCAGAATCTTGGTCTCGACCATTCAATTCCTTCCCTCTTGTTCTTTTGATATAAAGAAACAATTGACCATAAAATGCGCCTAGAGAATGGCCATTGAAAAAAGAGAGTATCATGTCATTGATATGGTTCTATCGGTTCAATAATTGCAAATAATGCAATCATATGGTCAATGTATACAAGAGATACATGGAAGAAGATGAGAGTATATCCTCATGATTACGGATTTCAAAAGCAAAAGATAATTTGCGATAAATATGAAGCATATGACTTCAATTTCATAGTCAAAGTGACTACAAATCCGTTGATTTTGTGCAGACATAGACCTCACATGTGTGACTAATGCTACTTAGTCGATACACTCTTTATGGTCAAGATCTCGATATAACCGTTGGCATTTTGATGCATATATGGTTCGATTCATTAAAAAAAAGCTATATGTGAATGCAATGAATCGCATTACACATTTACATGGCATGTTGATTGAGTTCACCAACCTAATTGGTGATGTTAACTCGAAAAATCACAAGAGACAAAATGAGTGACTCGCGAGAAACCGCGATCCGCCAACTCTGCGATCCGCCTACTTGGCCGCAATCCACCAACTTGGCCGTGATCCGCCAACTTCGCGATCCGCCAACTTGGCCACGATCCGCCAAATCCGCGATCCGCCAACTTCGCGATCCGCCAACTTGGCAGCAATCCGCCAGGCCTCGCTCGCCATGGCCATCCGCTAACTTGGCAGCGATCTGCCAGGCCTCGCGCTGCGATTCGCCAGGCCTCACTCGTCAAGAAACAAATAGACATGCTTGCGTACATAAGCGGATGCATGCGCATTGCCCGGCCTCAGCCTCGGCACTCTTGCGCCCACCAAAGCCCGCCTTGCCTAGCCTCGGTTTCGGCCTTGGCTTGGCTTGTGCGCTGCTTGGACTACAGCTCCGCCACAACCACATGCTGCCACCCCCTCGGTCTCCGGACCTTGGCACGCACACGGCCCGCCTAGCAGCGCCCCGGCCTCAGCCTCGGCGTTGGCCTGAACACGGCCCGGCCAGCAGCCATCTCGGCCTTATAAGTCCATGCACTCACCCCGGCACGTCTTGGCTTCGGCCTCGGCATGCCTTTGGCTCTTTAGCATGGCATCGGCCTCGTCAGGTCCTTGTTTTATGCCTCGGTAAGCCTTAGCTTCGGCCTAGGCTATCCATCGGCAACTCGCATGACCTCGACTCCAACATCAAGCCTCGGCCCCAAAAGCCTTTGATTTTGCCTCGACACGCCTTGGTTTCGGCCTTGGCATGCCTTGACATTTGCTCGGCCTCGGCCTGCCCGTGCACCACCTCGGCTTCGGCCTTGGCTATCCTAGCACGCGCCTATGCTTGACCCTGGCCCTTGCATGCCTTGTTTTGGCTTGGCTCCCATTCTAGCTTGGCTTCGGCCTCGGATAGCTAGCTCATGGCCTCGGTCCTGGATACTTGGTTTAGACATTTATGTCTCTATAGTATCGATGTTGGCTCATTCTGGTTGTTTTCCGGCTCTATTTTTGAGCGTTAACGGATGTGTCTAGTACGCCTTTAAGCATGCCTATGTTTTATCTTGTGATACTACACGCCATGTTGCACACTCTATAGGAATTGAGTATATATTCCGGTTTATATGTCTTGGCATAAAACCCTTGTCTCTACACTCTTATGAATGTATCATAGAGACATTAAGTGTGTAGCTAATCTTCATCGAACCTTGATCACCACTTAAAGATATTGGTGCCAACGTTTATCACCTTGAAACTCATTGTGAAAATTGAATTGATTTCTTATGTATCGCTTCTAATGAATGCGCACAACTTATGAGTCAATATTGTGAATGTATTTCACGTATACTATGATTCGGATTCTTTGAATCGGCGACTCATGTAGACTCTTCCATACATAGTCCGGAATTTTGGACATGTTTTGATGATCCATATATGCAAGAAAGCTATGGACATCGTTTCTTTTGAGCAAAGAAGCTAATGGGATCAAAGATTACCAAAAGAATTTGGTAGCGTCATGAGCAATGCTTAAAGCTCAAGGATGACATTAACGTCACCCAAGTCTTCCTCCAAGTCAATGGAAACACCATCTATGCATTTAAACGTGCATATGATCCCCCTTATGATCCTTCATTAGCTATGCTCAACATATGGAAGCTTAATATTTAGCAAAGTTTTGGAGTAACGCCCTCCTCCGCTAAAGGCAATGATACATAAGATGATGGCTTTGATGCCTTCTCATAGTCCAACTTGAGATACAATGATACTATGGTGATATACCTCATGGTTAAACTCAAGCCATAACACTTAGATGTTATGAAGCACCTTCACAATGATTGAAAAGTAGCATAAACCTAAAATTTCTGGTTTTTCAGCTCGCGGACTCGTCATTGTGAGGACCGGTTTACCTACTTTTAGGCCGGTTCTTGAGGTGAAATTCCTAACATCCATGGCTACCTGCTCATAAAATTTCAGAGCCATTGGACACCTGGAAGGTGCTGAACCACTCGACACAAACGTTCACTGACCTCCGGCGACTATTCCGACCGGTTCGGTATGTTTCCGACCGGTTCCGGCAATGAGGCCGGCGGCGTTGGAATCCTAACACACGTGCCTACCTACTATTAAATTTGGTGGCATTTGGTATTCCGGAACAAAGTGAAACGTTTCAGGAAGCATACATGCATGTTACATTTTGTAACGGAATGCATCTTGTTAACGTATAAGTGTTAACGATCAATACCCTTTACCGTCCACATAATTTATGTGCCATATTGCGCTACCACAAGCGCTCAATGATGGGTTATTTGATTATGAATAACGTCTTTGAATAAGACGTCAGCTTCCACCTATAGTCCGCTATATATAAAAACCTTAACAGGCGATCTCGTTTATGTCACTTTTTGATGAGCCAGTCTCCCCGTCGTTAGGGGGAGAGAAGAACAAGTTTGTTCAAGTAGAACGACTTAGCATTGTCGTGGTTTGTCCTCACTGTGCCTCATCATGTTCCCAAAGTCCCATAAATCAAAGTGATGAGATTTGATATACATGCTGCAAAGAGCAAACTATTGGTCTTTCAAGGAAAAGATCGGAATAGTACTCTTGTATCAACATGCCTGTAAGGATTGATGTCCAAATCAATGGACATATTGTCATTCATAAATGGTGACATGGTGACTCCACAAAAGTGGTAGATGGTGTCACTAGGCCGTGACTCTCACAAGAAGTGTAGAGAGGGCACTTTGTTCGATATACACTCGCCGAATGCGAGTATGGCACAACTTGATCCTTGGATCAATGACAACTCATTCGTCTCATGGATTTTCTGGATTAAGGTCATTATTGGGGGACGCCTCAATGAGAAGCCAATCCATATAGACATCTCTACAAATACGAATTACACTAGTGTACATGAGTACGTGGTCTATGAGTTAGATATCGAACACACTCACTTCGTTGAAGCAAATACCAATGTTGTGAATTGGCCTACACGGAAAGATATGCGATCCAGTTTATACAAAGAGATAGGTCCTTGGTTAGGTGATGCCGACACCGCAAGTGTAAACCCTATCGATAATCTTTGATTGAAAGCGTAGTGAGAAAAAGAGCCTAGACTCACCTTGTGGCGCAAGGTCTCTCACAAACGCCCTGGAATCGACTACGATGACATATGCTCTCGTAATGGAGTCATATTGCACTCCACTACCTTGTCAGTTAGGTAGTTCCGCAAAAACTGAACATGTAGCTTATGAATCATCTCTATGGGGACTAAGTAAAGAGATGTACATAAATATCATGTACGGATCAATTTCACCCAAGTCAAGTAAGCAAAAACCTCGAAGTGCGTATGCTATCAGATAAGGATGTTCTCTATATGGGTTCAAATCTTCTGGTTGGATATTGTATAACGCGGTTGAGCAACTACTTGATTGGAGATGAAATGTAATGAATCATGCCTATTTGCGTGTAAACTACGGATGAATTGTGATTGAGATATCACTAATCCAACGTTAAGAATGAAAAGATCTTGGGAATACTTGGTCTCAAATGTGAGAACCGTCAGTGATGAACTTGTTCATCTATCGGCTTATGGCAAACCAATGGACGTTAAACCAAAGCCTATATGTATCCCATGATTAGTCGATGTCTTGAGAAGACTCGTTTCGTCTATGTGACGAGAAGTCTTGGGAGATGAAACTCTCTATCTAAGTATCATGTGCGGAATCATGTACTTGTCATAATATGCTCGACTCGACATCTCATTCGCTATAAACTTATAAAGCCAAAGTGATGGCTAGACACGCCCACGCAATACCATGGTATATGGCGGCACTTTCTTTTAAGAGAGAAAGGTTTAGGCCCATTCGATCCCATCATGAAAGACACATCAATAGGCAATTCCAGATTCTGTCTAGTTCTGTACGTCAACTTCCCCGTGACCTACATGACAGCTCACTCATCGGAAAATGGTAAACTTAGTACCGTTGGAAAGCTCTATGTGTCTACTTTCCATGGACACTAACCATTTGATCATAGCTATCATATTGAGTGAGTTATGGCTGTTTTAGCAAAGTAGGACGAATCTGTCCGGTAATTTGCAGATCAGTCACCTTCGACAGAGCTTTGTGATCAGCTCAGAATGAACCATGATAGGAGCACAATGTGCGACGATATTATATGCTTATACCCTCGTTTATGCTTTGTTTAACCCTTATTTGTCTAAGATAGAGTCATAATGTAGTTAGTGTCATTTTGGTAGAGTTTTGGTGAAATGTGGTTAAGAATCCGAAAAATGACTAAGTTTGAGAAATCTGGAAAATAGTGTAAAATATGTCTTTTTCGCGATTTTGTGACGAGTACAAATATGATCTATCCTTGTCCGAATTCTATAAAATTTTGTGTGCTTAATATTCATATGTTGAAGAATGTTGTGTTAAAATTTCAGATCAATCGGAGTTCGGGAAGTCACCCAAAGGTTGGCTGCAAAACAGCAGTCCGGACATTCCAATCCAGGGGCTTACAGGATTTTCCTGGGACTTTGTCCCAACTTCGAAAAATCATTCCCGACGACTTGCATGGAATTTGGCCGAGATATTTTATGGGGAGATGGCCATATGTGTCTAGTTTACGTGAGACTTGGAATCGCATCAATCGGAGCTCCGAAGGTGGAGATATGCCGGAATTACTGTGACAAGGTCAAAGCTGCCGATTCCAGGGACTGATTGCCTCCTTTTCGCAATGGCTGTTTTTCAATAAACCATATGATGTGCAAGGGCATTTGCGAAGGCATTCCAAGCTTAGGGAAGGAAGGAGGACGACACTTGGCCATGGCAATGAAGAAAAACATGAAGAAAGAAGTTCTCCTAGTCAAGCTAGGAGAAGCTGCCGATTCTGGCAGATTTGCTGCCTTTGTGTGCTGCCGGCATTTGGGGCATTTTTCGATGGATCAAGGCCTATCAATTGAAGTCCAAGACCATACAAGAAGTCCATGAAGATGTGAAGCCCAAGCCTTGAAGAAAAATTCAGAAAAAGAAAACCTAATTGAACTAGAAAAAGGAAGGTTTCAAACCATATCCCATTAGGTTTTGTTTTTCCTTGTACTAGAAGAGCTGCCGGCAACACCTAGCATTCTCCCTATAAATACCCAACTCTTACACAGAAAAAGCAGTCACATTCCAAAGCAAAAATCTAGCCAAAGCTCTACCTAAATTTCCCAAGAGTCCTACATAAGAACCCTAGCCGAAACCACCTCCATCTCACCCTAGAAATTCCTGCCGACACACCCATTGCCGAGCAGCCATCTTCTCCACCAACCATCGGATCCACACAAGTCGAAGTCATCCAAGGTGTCTACAAAAGTGTGATCCACTCCCTACTCTCGGTTTTGTTTGTTTCTATGTAGTTATGTTAAACTTTGTCTATGAAGTTAGCATGAATTCTTGGTTTCAAACTCTATGTCTATGTATTGTTTGGAGTGAAATTTGGTTTTATAATTTGTATGTTCAATTCGTTTTCTTTGTCTTTAAATGGGTTTTGGATGTAAGAATACGGATTTCATGTTAAAGAGTAAGGAAAATATGTAATGAATTAGTTAATAGGATAATCGGCAAGAATGCATGTTAACTTGGTTTTAGGGTTTTCTTGACTTGTTCTTTAAATTCGTGTGCTTAAAGATTGGTAGTCTATATAATTGCAATATGTGGAGTATTAATCTCATTAGCCGAAAATAAGATAGGTTAAGCAATCTTTAGGGTTGTTTTAATTTGTGTTGTTTTCACGAGGGCTAGAGTAATTTAAATGAACATGCTTGTTAATAAGATGATTGACAACCTTGCTTATTTAACTTGTTTCCAACTAAAGAAAAAGACTTTGTGCTTAATTACTTGTCATGTTTGTTTACGTCGGTTAGAATATTCAAAGATGACTAGTATAATTTTAAGGTTAGGCGGTTAGTCACTTAAAATACATGAGGAGTCTTAATCAATTAGTAGCCGGTTAGGAGCTAATTGGGTTGGAGTTAAGTTGAGTCTAGAACATTTTAACATCTTGCCGTGAGTCCTATTTGCTTGTTTGTTATATGTTTTGATTGCTTTCGTGTTAGTGCTTTGTGGAAGAATGTCGACCAAACTTGTAAATAGTAGCTTTAGGATTTAATTTCATGTCTTAAATTCATGTCTAGGAATTTAGAGGCAGCTATGCTGCCAAGCCTTTTATCCCCCATAATTTCGTGTGTAAATATGTATATATGTATATAAGTGTGACAATTATGTGCATATGTGTTTATGTGTTTTGTTTAACATTCTCATATTTCAGGTACCCTTAATCCCCGGCTAGAACGATCCCTACTTATTCTGTACTACTAACGATTGTAGGGTTATTATTGCTTGATGCTCGCTTCGGCGACTCGTCAAACCACGTTGTGTACTTTATACCGCTGGAAAGATATGGGTGTCTAGTTTCCAGAACATTTTACGGTTCGTTCATACCTACTGTATCGAAGGAGTTATGAATATTTAAGTACACGAAGGTCATGCTGCGCGTGAATCTGACTTTCAACGCGAACTCTAGTTTTGAGTTATTGAGCAACCTTCTTCCTTAAGACCAAGTAAAGCTAAGTGTAGCTGGTCTAATACAAGGATAATGTGGCCGTATTCAATGACTCGATCATTGGCCACACCTACTTTTGAAGCTTGTGAGGAGCGTTTGTATACGCCATTAATCTGAACTCCAAGATTGAGTCACCAATCAGGGGGAGTTGTCTTGTAGACATCAGGGGGAGTCTACCTCACATGTAATCTTCAATTGTAGTTGGTGCGTTGTGCTCTTTTCCCTTCGACCAAGCTTTTTATTTTTACCCAAGAGGTTTTGTTTTGCTTGGCAAGGTTTTAGCGAGGCAACATGTTATGCACCGTGTCACATTAGGTACGCGACACAAGGGGGAGTGTTCAAGGAAGGTTAATTCCGTAACTTCCGTTGTGTGTCTTGACCTAATTAGACTAGAATAGTAGTTACCTTAGTAGATAGGGAATCCCTGATTACTTGGGATACTTGATGTAATGCCTATATAAAGGCCTCCTTATCTATCAATAAAGTAACGTATTGAGGCATCTAAGGGATCCTATCCTAATTAGTTGGAGTTTGTTATCTTCACGTCATTGTAACAGATATTGTGTATATCATATATTCCTATTTCCTTTCTTAGTTAGCTAGAATCAAGGAGATTATTGTCTTCTGATCTTCTGCCTCCGTATATATTGTAAACATTCTATTGAGATCAATACACAATTACGAAATCTTCAATATCAGTTTCTTCATGGTATCAGAGCCTCCGTGCTCTTGAGACCTAACCAAACACAAACCCTTAAACACAAAACCTAAAACTACAAACCCTGCCGAAACAATGGGAGGTGAAGATCAAAAACCAACAGCTTCAGACAAAGCTCCGGCATGGGAGAATTCCAATCATCCCTTGCACATCCATCATACAGATCAGCCTGGAGCCATCTTGGTTCCACAACTTCTTGCAGAAGACAACTTCAGTTCATGGATAGACAGCATGAATGCAGCTCTTCAGATCAAAAACAAAATAGGGCTCGTCGACGGAACCTTACCTAAGCCTAAGAAGAATCCTGACGAACAGAATCAATGGAATCGATGTGACATTTTAGTCAAAACTTGGCTGAAAGCGTCGATGTCTAAGGAAATCGGCAAGAGCTTTTCTCACTGCAAGGATTCAAGGACGATATGGCTTGAATTACACGAAAGGTTTGGACAAACAAATACCGTTCAACTCTTTCATATCGAAAATTTGATTCATGACTGCCAGCAGGGATCTCAAAGTGTCACCACCTTCTTCACTCAGCTAAAGAGCCTTTGGGATGAGAAGGATGATCTCTGCAACATTCCTGCTTGCACTTGTGAGGCAGGAGATGAACTTGAAAAATATGTTGAGACTCAAAAGATCATGAAGTTCTTAATGGGGTTGACAGATGAGTTTGCTACCACTCGAAGCAACATTATTGCTATGGATCCACTGCCATCATTGAATAAGGCGTATTCGATTTGTCTCAGACATGAAAAACAAGCTGCTGTCGCAGCTAACAAATCCATAATGCAGTCTTCTGAAGCCACTGCATTTCAAGTTCAACATCAGTACGTGCAGGAACCTACTTCTGAGTCTTTCGCTGGTTACACACGCAAAGCAGTGCGTGGTCCTCCCAACAATAACAATCGGCCGAAGTGCACAAAGTGTGATCGAACCAACCATTCTACTGAAAATTGCAGGGCACATTTGCATTGCAACACAGCTGATAATTGCAAGGCTCACTTGTGCTGCACATTCTGCAATTATACAGGCCACGTAGTTGAAGAATGTAACAAAAAGAAGAGATTCATGCAACAATCTGGAGAGGGTTCAAGCCGAGTGAATCATATCTCAACACATTGCACAAACAATGATCAATCTGCCAAGTCTTCCTTACGGGCGCAGCTACTGGAACTTCTCCAAGAAGACCAATCCCTTGCAAATGCGGTGAATCAAGCTGGTAAAGTGGTCAACTATGAAGAACTTTCTGGTAAGGCTGATTCCCTAGCAAATACATGGATTATAGACAGTGGTGCAACAGATCATATTGTCTGTAACAAACAATTACTCACTTCATTCAGACCTGCCATACATCATGCTGTGAAATTACCTTCTGGTTCTTCTGCACTTGTTACGCACATTGGGACTGTGCAATTCACATCACAGTTTAGGCTTGAGAATGTGCTATGCATCCCTTCATTCTACCTGAACTTGATATCTGTTAGCAAACTAGTCCGTGACTCATTTTATGTCACAATATTCTTAAAACGAGTTTGCTTTGTGCAGGACCTACGATCGGGGAAGATGATTGGGACGGGAACTGAGAAGGAGGGACTATACTGCCTTAACATCTACCAGGAAGCAACATGCAGTATGGCTCGATCTCAGACATCAAATCTCTGGCATGAACGGCTAGGTCATCCATCAAACCGAGTTTTTTCATTATTTCCTTTTTCCAAAGACAATTGTGCACCTAATAATTGTTTGATTTGCCCATTGGCTAAACAAACCAGACAACCATTTCCTTTGAGTACTACTTCAAGCAAAGATTGTTTTGAATTAATCCATGTGGATATCTGGGGAGGTTACCATGTTCCTTCATTGAGTGGTGCACAATATTTCTTAACCATTGTTGATGATTATTCTCGGGGCACATGGGTCTATCTCATGAAACACAAATCCCGAAGGAAGTTTGAGCTTGATGCAAATGGCTAAAATATCTGCCGCTTTATATGATTATCAATCAAATAAAAAGTTATTTTATGTCGCAGTTTCATTCACTTAGTCGAAAATCAATTTGATAAACGTGTTCGAGTGATTAGGAGTGATAATGGTCCTGAATTTGCTATGCATGAGTTCTATTCATCTAAAGGGATTGAGCACCAAACTACATGTGTAAACAATCCTCAACAAAACGGTGTCGCAGAAAGGAAACACCGACATCTTTTAAATGTGGCTCGTTCCCTCCTCTTTCAAGCCAACCTTCCAAAACAGTTTTGGGGGGATGCCCTTTTGACAGCCAGCTACCTCATCAATAGAACTCCCACACCACTCTTACATGGAAAAACACCTTTCGAAAGACTCTTCTCTAAAGCACCAACTTATGATCATCTTCGAGTTTTTGGTTGTAGGTGTTTTATTTCCACTCATCCATACAAACCTAGCAAATTTGATCCCCGGTCAATAGAGTGCATTTTCTTAGGCTATCCGCATGGTAAAAAGGGATACAAAGTCTATGACTTAAAGGGCAAGAAAACATATTTCTCTCGGGATATTCTCTTTTATGAAACAGATTTTCCCTATCACTCCATTATCTCCACAAATCCCTCCATCAAATCTCGTTCAACTCATTCTCTTGATTTTGGCACATCCATGCGTGATCCTTGCCCTACACAGTTGGCAGAAAATTCCCATGTACAAGCTGATACTGAGAAGGACTCAATCACCATATCATCCACATCTAGTCAAAGTTCACAAGACGAACTCCCACATAATTCCACCACTTCATCTTCCGCTGCAGAACCTTCTGACACTACTCCTTCTCCCACAAAGACAACGTTCCCATCACAACCTCACGAGTCTACCATATCTCCACATTCACAACATTCTCTCGAGTCTACCATATCTCCGGATTCACAAAATTCTATCGAGTCTGCTGCCCTTCCTTCACAAAATCTTCGTCGTTCCACCAGACCTACACGTACATCGAGTCTACTGCATGACTTCCATATTGAGGCGGCCCTCCCCTCACGTACTGGCCCATCATCGTCACCGACCGAGGTCTCAGGTACTCCTCACTCTCTATCACATGTATTGTCTTATGATAGACTTTCTCCTACACATAGAGCATTTACTACTGCTCTGACCTTGCATAGAGAGCCTACATCTTATTCACAGGCAGTTCTTGATCCAAACTGGCGAGATGCAATGAAAGCTAAAATACGTGCGCTCCAAGACAACCGTACTTGGAGTCTTGTACCATTACCTGCACACAAGCGTCCTATTGGGTGCAAATGGGTATATAAGATCAAGTACAATCCCGATGGGAGTATTGAGCGATACAAAGCTCGTCTCGTTGCTAAGGGATACAGTCAGGTTGAAGGAGTCGACTACCGTGAAACTTTTGCCCCCGTTGCCAAGCTTACCACTGTTCGTCTCCTTCTCAGCTTATCGGCTTTACAAGGTTGGCATCTTCACCAACTTGACATTAGCAATGCCTTCCTGCATGGAGATTTGTATGAAGATGTTTACATGAAGCTTCCTCCTGGCTTTGGAGGAAAGGGGGAGACAAGGGTCTGCAAGTTACACAAATCATTGTATGGACTCAAACAGGCCTCTAGACAATGGTTTATAAAGTTGTCAGAAGCTCTCAAGGCGACTGGTTTTCAGCAATCATGGTCAGATTATTCTTTATTTGTCAGAAATTACAATGGCCATTTCACAGTTTTATTGGTATATGTTGACGACATCATCCTAGCAGGTAGTCATCTTGATGATATAGCTATGGTGAAGAAGTATTTATCTGACAAGTTTAAACTCCGAGACCTAGGAGTGTTGAAATATTTTCTAGGCATAGAGGTTGCACGTTCCAAGCACAGAATTGTCCTCAGCCAACGGAAATATGCGTTGGAAATACTAGAAGATTCTGGTTATCTTGGCGCAAAATCTGCCACCTTTCCTGTGGAGTACAACACCACCTTGACTCAAGGAGAAGGAAAATTGTTATCTGACCCTGCACAGTACAGAAGATTAGTAGGGAGACTAATCTACCTTACCATCACGAGACCTGATATTGTATACGGGGTTCACATTCTTAGCCAATTCATGGACAAGCCAAGAGAACCACATCGTGAAGCTGCACATAAGGTGCTACGGTACTTGAAACATACACCAGGCCAAGGCTTGCTGCTGCCTTCTACTGGAAGATTACAATTGAATGCCTACTGTGATGCAGACTGGGCAAGATGCAGAGACACAAGAAGATCTGTTACTGGTTATTGCATATTCCTCGGTAATGCACCTATCTCTTGGAAAACCAAGAAACAAGGAACTGTCTCCAGATCCAGCGCAGAAGCTGAATACAGATCTATGGCTTCCACTTGTTGTGAGATTACTTGGTTGCAGAACATCTTAAGGGATTTGAATGTGACAGGTACACAACCAGCTTTCCTCTACTGCGACAATCAAGCTGCACTTTACATTGCTTCAAATCCGGTTTTTCATGAACGAACAAAACATATTGAAATTGATTGTCATGTTGTTCGTGAGAAATTACAAAGAGGGCTTATTAAAACTGCACACATTAGAACTTCGGAGCAACCTGCAGACATGTTTACTAAACCGTTGCAGCCAAAGCAGTTCCATGGATTGTTAAGCAAGTTAGGTGTAATCAACATACACTCTAACTTGAGGGGGAGTATTAAGACATCTAAGGGATCCTATCCTAATTAGTTGGAGTTTGTTATCTTCACGTCATTGTAACAGATATTGTGTATATCATATATTCCTATTTCCATTCTTAGTTAGCTAGAATCAAGGAGATTATTGTCTTCTGATCTTCTGCCTCCGTATATATTGTAAACATTCTATTGAGATCAATACACAATTACGAAATCTTCAATTCTATTGAGTGTTCTTGTATCAGTTTCTTCATAACGCTTTGCATCTATATTGTTTCTCCTGTAAACAAAGGAGGGGTTTATGATTTTGCAATATGATTACCCAAAATTAATTTATAATTAAAATAATAATTATAAATAAAGAATGCCAACGGCTACCGACGGATATTAAAATGATAAGGAAAATCGAATTAATTGAAGTCGAGTCGTGTGTATCACACACTTTCCTTAAGACAATTACGCCGCCTCTATCGGTGCAAAAGGCCTTTTTGGCGTTCGTCTCCCAGGATACAACGACCTTTCGAGTTCTTGTGGCTGCACTGCTACAAGAACACCTACGAACTGCTAGTACCTTCCATATATCACCAGAATAAAACAAGAGCACAAGAGCAGAAAATTGAATACTCTCTATGTTGTGTTGGTGTGTTGGTCTCGGGATTGGTGTTTCAAACTATGGAATAGGAGGCCCTTTTTATAGTGTGAGGAATGGCCAAGGCTATTAAAATCAATCATCAATATAGGGAACTCAATGGTCATGAACATCTCACTCAATTGTCATGAACATCTCACTCAATGGTTATGAACATCCCACTCAATGTTCATAATACACATTACATCATATGTTACTAGAATATCAAAAAATTTCTAGTAGCAACTGAAGAGTCACTTGACTCTTACCATTTCCCTTTTTCAATAGCCAACTTTGGATGACAATTTTTCATTCATCCCAAAACCAAATTTGTCATATGAACACATAATATTGTAGTCTTCATTATGAAGAATACAAATCCAAGTTCAATTCTCATTGACTATAAGTGTAACACACTTTAATTAATCCATTTAAATTTGGTTTCAAAAAGGTTTTTAACCCATTTTTCCAACAATTCCCCACATGAATAAAATTGACCACCAAAGACTCGATAGAATTGGTGATAGATTTCTATGGTCGAAACATGCATAGGATAGGTAGGTTTTACCCTTTGAACCTTCCCTTGTGAAAGTATGATTACGTTACTAACTAAACAGTAGACGCGATGTCCTTGAACTATTCGTTATTTTGTGTAACTGATAGCATACCTCACACAGGAGTCTTCCTGGTACATTGCAGTTCTCACTATTGTGCCCGTTTTGGCCCTGGACACACGCCTGGTTCTGTAAGAGTTTGATAAGAATTGTGCCCCAACAATTCCCTTAGAAGCGGCCCCACTTCTCTCTTACATAGGTGATCTCTTAATTAAGAGTAACCCGCATTACTCCGCTCGGATTTCCCGACGCATAAGAATCATTAAAAGCTTTAGCTTAACCTCATTCTTTACGGGCATCACTGTTTTTCATCATAGGAATGGACCTGGGAAAACTCCCCACAGTGATCCGACATTATCTCTACAATTTAGTTGTCCCTTTGAACCTAGATCTTGGGATCTCCAGTCAGCTAGGTTGGGTATCCACTGTAAAGATTTTTTAATTCATGGGCTTTAGTCCCATTCCTCTTGATGATTTATTAACTAACTCTCTAGTTAACCATTTGGTTAGCGGATCCACAATATTATCTTTTGACTTCACATAGTCAATCAAGATAACTCCAATAGAGAGTAGTCAATTAATATTATGTCCTCGAAAGATGTGTCTAGACTTACCATTACTTTGTGCCCTGCTGATTGCAGATTGATTGTCACAATGCATGCAAATTGCAGACACAAGTTTTTGTCTATTTTGGAATATCCTCAAGGAATTGGTGTAACAATTGTGCTTCTTCCCCACATTTGTCTGGTACCACAAACTCAAAAATGGTTTGTTTGGAGGATTTCCATATCACTGTTCCACTTTTAATGTGAACACATAACCGCTAGACTATCGTGTTAGATATCCATTTTTCATCTCAGTATCCTTCTAGGACAACACAACTCAAATATTACTCGCGTGTCTCTTTGACTTGCTCACATAAGCAATATCCATATTTTTCATGTCAAATATGAAATTTAACATATCTCTAGTGGATTTAATCATCTTATTATTGCATTCAAACAATAAACATGCCATTACATATCCACTTGCTTTCAAAATGAGTTAAAGTATCATAAAGCATACTTTGACCCTTGTCAATGTTAATTAGTCTACATAGAGCACCATAATTATCATATATCTTGGTCTATCATGCCATATATTTGGATGGCTCAACCATATTGGTGAAAAGAAACTTTATTCATTCTTGGACAAATGTCATTTACAAGAATTAAATAATCCACCACTCATGGTCCTATTTTATTTTATAAACTTGGCTTGGTCATACCACAGCTCTAAGTCTTTTATTCCACAGTCATAATCATTGACTTCATCCATGCTCTATTCGTTGGACATATTTTCAACAAGTGCATCAAGTGAAGCCCATTCAATTTCTCAGATTTTTCTCTTTGTGATACTGAGACATGTATCCAGACAATCACATCCATGGTCGGCATCTTGATCGACTCTTAGTTGTTTCAGTAATTTTTCAATTCCGAAAACACACACATAAGTGTTAATTGAAATAACCACTTATTTATTAATTCAATGTAAATGTAACTTACAAATTCTGTAAGACAATAATATCTGTATAGGCAACCATTCCGTAAGACAAGTATACAGGCAACCATTTCGTAAGACAAGTATACATGCAACCAATTCTGTTTAGGCAACCTTGGTAGTACATGTATTACGCAATCACATCCGGTTGGCACCTTGATTGACTCTTTGGTTGTTTCAGCAATTTTTTCAATTATGAAAACACACCTATAAGTGTTAATTAATATAATCACTTATTTCTCAATTCAATGTATACGTAAGCTACGAATTCCGTAAGGCAACAATATCCGTATAGGCGACCAATTCCGTTAAGGCAGCCATTCCATAAGGCAACAACAAGCTTCGAAAGAACCTTAAATCCATTTAGGCAACCATTACATAAGGCAACAACAAGCTTCGAAAGAACCTTAAAACCGTTCCATAAGGCAACAACAAGCTTCGAAAGAACCTTAAATCCATTTAGGCAACCATTACATAAGGCAACAACAAGGCTTCGAAAGAACCTTAAAACCGTTCCATAAGGCAACAACAAGCTTCGAAAGAACCTTAAATCCGTTTAGGCAACCAGAACCTTAAATCCGTTTAGGCAACCAATAAACCTCGAATCATACAAGCAAAATCAAATTTGAATTGTCTTAAGCTGTAAACAAAGGAGGGGTTTATGATTTTGCAATATGATTACCCAAAATTAATTTATAATTAAAATAATAATTATAAATAAAGAATGCCAACGGCTACCGACGGATATTAAAATGATAAGGAAAATCGAATTAATTGAAGTCGAGTCGTGTGTATCACACACTTTCCTTAAGACAATTACGCCGCATCTATCGGTGCAAAAGGCCTTTTTGGCCTTCGTCTCCCAGGATACAACGACCTTTCGAGTTCTTGTGGCTGCACTGCTACAAGAACACCTACGAACTGCTAGTACCTTCCATATATCACCAGAATAAAACAAGAGCACAAGAGCAGAAAATTGAATACTCTCTATGTTGTGTTGGTGTGTTGGTCTCGGGATTGGTGTTTCAAACTATGGAATAGGAGGCCCTTTTTATAGTGTGAGGAATGGCCAAGGCTATTAAAATCAATCATCAATATAGGGAACTCAATGGTCATGAACATCTCACTCAATTGTCATGAACATCTCACTCAATGGTTATGAACATCCCACTCAATGTTCATAATACACATTACATCATATGTTACTAGAATATCAAAAAATTTCTAGTAGCAACTGAAGAGTCACTTGACTCTTACCATTTCCCTTTTTCAATAGCCAACTTTGGATGACAATTTTTCATTCATCCCAAAACCAAATTTGTCATATGAACACATAATATTGTAGTCTTCATTATGAAGAATACAAATCCAAGTTCAATTCTCATTGACTATAAGTGTAACACACTTTAATTAATCCATTTAAATTTGGTTTCAAAAAGGTTTTTAACCCATTTTTCCAACATCTCCTACAGCAATACTCTCTTTTTCATTATCTCTTCATTCATCTTTTTTTTTCCTCTTTCTTTCCTTCTCGCCCAAATTTCACTCCATTATATCTTCTTTTCGCAATTCCGCTTATCTCTACAAACAAACTAAATTAAATTAATTATTTAATAATTAACTTAAAAATTAATTAATTTTAGTATTTAAGTTGTAATTACGTGTATGTACATAAACGGTAATCAAGTAGTCAAGTAGATCACCGCTCGTGAAATCTCATTGCATAGAAAATACAAACATTTTGACCAAATCAGCACACAGAACAAGTAATACATTTTCTGGTTTAAGTTCTAAGTTCTGACTAACAATTACAAGCAAACAGTTAGGGAGAGAAAATGGAAGGAAGTTTCTACCAGCCCCACAACAACAGTGCGTTCTTTCATTCAAATGTCACACCTATAAGCATGGCAACCCATGTACTTCATTCATTCTAGTCTCCACTTGACCCCATGGACGACCAAACATAATTATGTTCAACTTCAAACATAATTAGGCTCAACTTTGAAATATTTGCCAGATTAGTATTAATGCAAGTTCCAAAATAATATCAACTGTATCTAAATTATTATTCTATACAATTTAAGCTTCTATTCATAACAATAGAGACTCTTAACTAATAAAAAAGTCATGTGCATCCCGTGTTTAATTTTACCCAAAATTGGAACATAGCTACCAACTATTTGACATTCAATTCAATAAATAGAATTATTCAGGTACCTTATATATATAAAATTACTTAGTAGAACCAGACCACGTTTGAATTAACTAAAAACTCACTTTACATATTTGTATAACAAATTAGGACAAAATTCAGTTTAGTACCCTCAACTTTTATGTAAAAATCAGAATAACCAATCTTTTTTAAAATAAATCAGAAAGACCCCTAAAATTTTGGGTATAAATCAGAATAACTCATCTTTTTGAAAAAAATAAAATAAAAATGACCCCTAAATATTTTGGTAAAAATCAGAATGACCCCTAAACTTTCATATATGATCTCTCTGGTTTAAGATTTCAAAAAGTTAAGAAATCATGTTGAGATCATATATGAAAGTTTAGGGGTCATTCTGATTTTTACCAAAAAGTTTAGGGGTCATTTTGATTTTTTTTCAAAAACATGGGTCATTCTGATTTATACCCAAAACTTTAGGGGTCATTCTGATTTATTTTCAAAAAAATGGGTCATTCTAATTTTTACATAAAAGTTAAGGGTACTAAACTGAATTTTGTTCAACAAATTAAGACATAAGCCCAACCCCAGAAAATAAATGAACCAAAACTGATCAAGTAATTAATGCAAAAATGTCCAAAATATGCTTATTTTCGTGAAAATTATCAACTGCCACTCTTAGATCTAAAAAGTTTCTCTCTCCACATTTTTTAGTTTTATTTTCAGGCAAATTTAAGTTTTCTAGCCAAACTACCGGTAATTTCAATATATAAAATTGTTCCTTATGTCATGGGTTTTCATTTAAGTACCATACTGCATATGTTTTGAGAAATTTTGAAATTTTGAATTTTGCTCACCAAAAACCACAGTAGCAGTTAGTTTCCCAGTCGACAGTAGCAGCTAAATTTATAGTCGACAGTAACATGTACCTTCCCACAGTAGCAGCTAGAACTTTTAAGGTTCACAACGTTCAAAACTAAGAATTTTTAAGGTTCGGAACTTGTGCTGCACGAGAAATTGAAAGTGATCAAATTATGAGCTGCAAAACAAATTCATAACAATTGATCAAAGTAAAGAAGCTCGTCAAAACAGCAAATCAAATGGATAGTTAACAGCTTAGAATACCTTGAGTCCTTGTGGAAGTCGTGAGATGCGACTGTTTGACACATCACTACAAGAAAAAAGGGTTTTACCGACGAAAAAAAAAAAACGGCCGACGAAACTTTTTTTTCGTCGGCTATACCGAAGAAAAGCCAACGAAAATTTTTCTCGTCGGGAAAAAAAAAATTTCTTCGGCTATACCAATAGAATGGCCGACGATTTTTTTTTTCGTCGCTAAAAATTAAAAATCGTCGGCTATTCTACAAGAATGGCCGACGATTTAAAGTTGTCGTCGGCTATACTCTGAAAACATTAGCCGACGAAAATTTTGTGAAAAATCGTCGGCTATTCTACGAGAATGGCCGACGATTTAAAGTTTTCGTCGGCTATACTCTGAAAATGAGTATGGCCGACGAAGTTGGTAATTTCATCGGCTATAAGTCTTTATATTTTCAGATCTGGACAGAAGCTGCTCATTTCAAAAAAAACGGAAAAAAACGGGAGAAAGAGTGAGAAATCTGTGGGTATTGTTGAAATCCGTCCTCTCTTACATTGTGGAGCTATATATAGGTACGTATATGTGTATATATGTTGATTTTGAGTTTTAGTTGAGTTGATTTTGAGTTTTAGTGATTTTGATATAGTAAGTGATTTTTTGTTTTGTTGTTGTTTTAGTGTTAGAATGTATGTATATATGTTGATTTTGAGTTGTAGTTGAGTTGATTTTCAGTTAGAGTATAATTATGTGTTTTAATTTAATGTTATTTTAATTAGTGTTAAAAAATATATAAATATGTTAATTAATGGTTGTTGATAGTGTAATGAACTTAAATAATGGTTGTTAATTAATGGTATATATATATATATATATATATGAGTTGATGTTGATAATAATATATATTGTAATATATATGTGTTAATGAATTTATTATTAATTAAAGTTATACATATATATTATTATCAGGCTATATATGGATCGAGATAAGAGTTGTATTTCGCTTCCAAGGCATGACCGACGATACACTACAGGAGTTGTGGATTTTTTGCAGTTCGTTCAGGAAAATGCAAACGGGAAGGAATACCATTATTGCCCGTGCAAGAAATGTAAGTGTCGCAGTGCTATGTGTCGATTTCCGATTATGACAGTATGGGAGCACCTAAAGAGTAATGGGTTTTGGCCGAAGTACAAACGTTGGATATATCACGGTGAGCCGTCATTAGATGGATCGCATGATCATGGGCAGTTTTTTGAGGCGGGTAGTAGTAGTACATCCAACGATCCAACAATGGCATTCGTCAACGACGTGTTTCCTTTTGAAAGCGGTGTACGTGGGGAACAATATATGCATGACCCGGTGCAGCCGTTCCCACAAGTTGTCAACACTGCTGCCTTTGACAAGTACAACAAACTGATTGCATTGCAACAGACCCCTGTGTCTTCAAGTTTTGAGAAGACAGTTCTTGAAAGTGTGATGGAGGTAATGAGGATTAAAGTCGAGACAAAATCGAGCATCAGGCAAGTGGATGAATATCTACAGTACACTTCTTCGTTGTTGGAGGAGGGTCATCGTAATCCTACCAATCACCGTAAGGTCCGAAGTATCCTCAAAGATCTAGGGCTTTCCTACATTAAGATCCATGCATGCGCATTTGACTGCGTTCTCTCCTGGGGTAAAGATGCAGAAGGGAATGACCTTGCTAGCCTTGACGCATGTCCGATATGTCAGTCTGACCGATATAAGTTGACGGGAGCGGGCAATAGGAAACCTGTGAAAGTGCTTCGGTATTTTCCGTTGAGAGATAGGCTTGAGCGGTTGTACATGTCAGAAACCACCGCAAAAGCTATGAGGTGGCACGGTGAGCGGGATGCGGGAGACGCAGATATCATGACACACATCTCTGACGGAGCGGCTTGGAAGCATATAAACAATGAGTTTCCTCATTTTGCGTCAGATGTCAGAAACGTCAGGCTCGGGCTGTCAACCGACGGGTTCAACCCTTTCGGCACCATTAGTCTTTCATACAGTATATGGCCGGTGGTTTTGGTACCTTACAACCTTCCTCCGTGGATGTGCATGAAGAAGGAATATAATATGTTGACATTGTTGATTCCGGGGCCTGGTTACCCAAGGAAATGTCTCGATGTGTATCTGAGACCATTGATTGAAGAGCTTAAGGTATTGTGGGACGTTGGTCATCCCACTTTTGACAAGTACAAGCAGGAGACGTTCCACATGCATGCCATGGTTATTAGTACCATCAGTGATTTTCCTGCTTATGGGATGTTGTCGGGCAGCGTTGTCAGGGGATACAAGGCTTTTCCAGAGTGCCTCACCGATTATGGGAGCACCCCTCATTGCAACAAGATATGCCGAATGGGTCATCGTGTGTTCCTTCCGGCGGATCACCACTGGCGTTACGAGTCCGCCGCATTTGATGGAACCGAAGAACACGGTGGTCCTCCCAGAAGATGGACGGGAAGAGACATTTTAGCAGTGCTTAATGAGTACGATTTTGGGCCCCTCAGCAATCATCCCGATATTGTAGCTGAAATACCTGAAAGACCTGAGCAGTACAAATTTTGGACACATAAGAGCATATTGTGGGAACTCTCGTACTGGTGTGAGTTGCTGATCCGTCACTTCCTAAACGTTATGCACATAGAAAAAAAATGTTTCTGAAAGTGTGGTGGGCACAACGCTGAACTTGGAGGGGAAGACGAAAGACGGTCCTAAGGCTCGCACTGATCTGCAAAACATGAATATCAGAAAACAACTTTGGTTGAAACAAGGGAAGAGAAAAATGCCTCAAGCTCCTTACACCGTCAAGCCTGAGCATAAACCAGACATTTTCCATTGGATAAGTCGGGCCAAGTATCCTTCAGGCTTTGCTGGAAATATAGCCAAGTGTGTGAACAGATAATTCAACAATCTGTACGGGTTGAAAAGTCATGACAATCATATCCTGCTACAACGTCTCTTCCCTGTTTTCATTCGACCGTTCCTTCCCCGTCACGTTGTGGAGCCGTTAGTAGCGGTGGCAAGATTTTTCCAGAAGGTATGCACACTGGAAGTGAGAAAATCTGACCTCCGGGAAATGCAACAAGACATCGTTCATATCATGTGTAAATTTGAGATGATATTTCCTCCAAATTTTTTCGACACCATGCCTCACCTCATGATCCATCTTCCTCGGCAGTTGTTGCTTACCGGTCATGTGCACTTCACTTGGATGTATCCGATGGAAAGGTACGTATTTTACACCTTATGTTAATTTCCTCATCAATATATGTGATATAGTGTTAATGTATTATCATAACACTTTAAAAACTTGATTTATAGGCAACTTGGACAATACGGTGGTTTTGTCCAAAATATATCCGCACCTGAAGGATGTATAGCTGAAGCTTATATTGCGCACGAGTGCGTCACCTACATGAAGCTGTATTTAGGAGCGTTACAGGAAAGCATACCGGAAGATGTACCTTCACAGTTCAATCTTTCCATACTCTCCGACGATGTTGTACTCGGTGGAAACGTGCCAGTTTCCTACAAGTTGAATGATTATGAAGTAGCCATTGCACATTGGTGGGTACTAATCAACTGTCCAGAAGTTCAGTATTGGAAGAACATACATCTACACTGTGAACAAGTAGGAGGTGATGTCGATTACCACAACCGGACATTCGCAGAGTATTTCGGCCGCTGGGTACGTAACTTTAACACTATTCTATACGTGTTTATATATTATTGAGTATATTTATTCATATTTATAGTTGATTCTGATGGTTGCAGATGGACCTTATTCAAAATGATAATCACCCAAATTGGTCGCACGAACTCAGACTTTTAGCGATGAGGCCGGTCTATTCAAAAGTTTATGCGACGTGCAAGGTGAATGGTGTGTTATTTCGATGTGAAGAGAGAGACCTCAGACTGAAAACACAAAATTCAGGGGTTATGGCACATGGTGGGGATGGTGGAGTTGACTATTACGGTGTTCTCCATTCAGTTGTGGAGCTGCATTACGGGGAAGACATGAAAGTGTACCTTTTCAAGTGTAGATGGTTTGACACACGGCCGCAGAGCATGAAAACCGATCAATACGGCATAACTTCTGTGAACACTAGTACATCATGGTATGAGGACGACCCGTTCGTTTTAGCCACATGGGTGAAACAAGTGTTTTATCTTGATGATCTCGCCAAGGGGGACCCGTGCAAAGTAGTCAACACTATCCACCATCGCAACATTTACCGGGCGTCTACACTTGGAGTGGCTGAAGAGAACGAGGAAGGGGGCACCGCGTATCAAGAGCCCAACTCAAACAGTATTCCTGACTCCTCTTTTATTCGCCTAGACACGCCAGTGCGAATCCGACGTGAAGAGCCACTGCTTGTTGATGTTGATCCAAATGAAGAAACTAACGAGGACTCTAGTGGTGAGGAAAGACATAGATTACCCCTATCGAGCAATTCAGAAACCGAAGAAGACTCATCCGATGATTCCGATTACAATCCGACGGATTAAGTAATTTAAATGATGTAATCCTTTCATTTGTAATCCACTCATTTCTAATGAACGGGCGTGGGGATGAGCCTCCCAGCTAGGCTGGGTTCCAAACCCCTTAAAAAAAAAATTTGAAATATGTTGACTGTTGGGTTTCTGGTTTTTTATGTTCAATTTTGGTTATATGTGAACAGGACATCGGAATAGGGGAGGTGTAAAACCACTGATTTTTTTGGTTTTTTTTTAGAATAGCCGACGAAAAATGCATTATTTCGTCGGCTATTCTAATTATGGCCGACGAAAATTCATTATTTCGTCGGCCATAAGTTTTTTAAAATATAAATATTTTATTTTTGACCGAAAACGACAAAAGAATAGCCGACGAAATAATTCATTGTTCGTCGGCTATTCTAATTATGGCCGACGAAAATTCATAATTTCGTCGGCCATAAGTTTTTTAAAATATAAATATTTTATTTTTGACCGAAAACGACAAAAGAATAGCCGACGAGTACTAGGTTTGATTTCGTCGGCTATGATTAAAAAAAAAAAAAAAACATCTTCCATTTTTTATCACTATCGACAAACCATTGCTTCATCCTTCAAATGCAAATGTGTCGTGAAATAAGATATGACCGAAATATTGAAATACGTCTACGGTTGAAAAATTAGAAGATTCCGACAAAATCTGTGTGCCGAATGTTGAGGTTAGCTGTTTTTTACTTCCGTTTTCCTATGGGTAGCCTGACGGTCGGTAAATATTTTGAGGGAAATTTTTATACGATTAGTTGCGTCGCATCGATTTGAAACTATTCTCTGTTGAAGGTCAGGCCAAAAAACGTCATTTAGAAGGGCCAATTTCCGTTTTAAAGCGTTTAGAGGTTTGACTTTGCAGTTTGACCGTCCCAATCGAGCCTTTAACGTTGTCCGATGTAGTTGGATTTTTTTTCATACATGTATTTAATCTTAACGGTGATATCTGACGGTTGGAATAGATTTTCCAAACTTTTAGATTCAAAATCGTAACATATGCACTAATGTTCCTTAACTTATTTACTAAGTGTTTAAGTGAATGTATAGTTTCAAATAGTTACTATACGTAGACCCTTCAAATGCAAATGTGTCGTGAAATAAGATATGACCGAAATATTGAAATACGTCTACGGTTAAAAAATGAGAAGATTCCGACAAAATCTGTGTACCGAATGTTGCGGTTAGCTGTTTTTTACTTCCGTTTTCCTATGGGTAGCCTGACGGTCGGTTGATGTGAGCATAAGCTCGCACACAATAATAACCCTACAATCGTTAGTAGTATAGAATAAGTAGGGATCGTTCTAGCCGGGGATTAAGGGTACCTGAAACATGAGAATGTTAGACAATTTATTCACAACTATACATATTCACACGTCACACATATGGAGGATAAAAGGATCGGCAGCCATAGGGCTGCCCTAAAACTAAGACATGAAATTAAATCCTATTTCTACTATATACAAGTGATCATCATCTCTCACACAAAACAGTTCACACAAAAGACTCTTTAACACATAGATTTGCATGCAAGAAGGTAAGGATCAAGTATTTAGCATGTTCAAGACCTAAATTAGTTTCGACACAACTAGGGCCTCCAACGGTTTTCCAATTGTTAGACTTCTTAAATTCTTAGAAACTACTCCAACGTATGACTTCTAAGGTGATGCTAATCCGGTTTTATGCGTTTTAACATTTAAGCATGTGAGTCTAAATCGAAGACATGTAAACAAGCAAGGTTGTCAATCATCTTATTTAACATGCAAGTAATCTAAGGTTTTTACCCTTGGTGAGCAACACAAAACAAACTACTCCAACGTATGACTTATCCGTATTACTCGGTTAGATGAAACCTAACATCTAGATTTACATGCAAACAACAAATGCTTAAACACAACTAATGTTTCGGTTTATAAGGCTCACTCATAGATTACTAACCAAATTAAATCATAAACATGCTTTTAATACTATTGCCCTGGTTATCTAAACATACAAAATCCATGAATTAAAGATTGCAAAGTCATCACATAAATTCCAACAAGAATCGCAATTTATGTTCATCATACAAAACCAAACGAAAACAAAGTATTTTTATAACAATACATGTGACTAAACCGAAATTAAAAACACAAGTCATAGGGATGGATCACACTTTAGAAACCTTAGAGAGCTTCGTCTTGGTGTGGTGGAAGAGATTCGGCAGTGGCTGAGGTGAGGTATGGTGATCGGTGATGATTGGTGATGAATGGTGGTGAATCGGTGACTTGGTGTTTCTAGGGTTTCGGCTTAGAACTTTGAGTAGGAAATTTGGTAGAGTTTTGGCTAGTGTTTTGCAAGAGATGAGATAGGTTTTTCTGTGTATGAGATGGCTATATATAGAGGAAAAGGGAGAGAGGCTGCCGGCCAACAAGAAGGGGAAACAAAGAATAGGTTTCCTTGTAGGTTTATGTTTCCTTGTTGAATAAAGATTTGCATTCTTGATTTTCTTTTTCTGATTTTTCTTCAAGGCTTGGGCTGCACATCTTCATGGACTTCTTGTATGATCTTGGACGTCCTTTGACATGTCTTGGTCCATCGAAAATTGCCCCAAACGCCGGCAGCACTCAAAGACAGCAAATCTGCCAGAATCGGCAGCTTCTCCTAGTTTGACTAGGAGAACTTGTTTCTTCATGTTTTTCTTCAATGCTATGGCCAAGTGTCGTCCTCCTTCCTTCCATATGCTTGGCATGTCTTCACGAATGCCTTTGCTCATCATACGGTTCATTGAAAAGAAGCAATTGCGAAAAGGAGGCAATCAGTCCCTGGAATCGGCAGCTTTGACCTTGTCGCAGTAATTCCGGCATATCTCCACCGTCGGAGCTCCGATTGATACGATTCCAAGTCTCACGTAAACTAGACACATAGGGCCATCTCCCCATAAAATATCTCGGCCAAATTACATGTAAGTCGTCGGGAATGATTTTTCGAAGTTAGGACAAAGTCCCAGGAAAATCCTGTAGCCCCTGGATTGGAATGTTCGGACTGCCCTTTTGCAGCCATCTTTTGGGTGACTTCCCGAACTCCGATTGATCTGAAATTTTAACACAACATTCCTCAACATATGAATATTAAGCACACAAAATTTCATAGAATTCGGACAAGGATAGATCATACTTTTGCTCATCTCAAAATCGCGAAAAAGACACATTTTGCACTATTTTCCAGATTTCTCAAACTTAGTCATTTTTCGGATTCTTAACCATTTTTCACCAAACTCCACCAAAATTGACACTAACTACATTATGACTCAATCTTAGACAAATAAGGGTTAAACAAAGCATAAACGAGGGCATAAACATATAATATCGTCGCACATTGTGCTCCTATCAACTACCCCACACTTATCTTTTGCTAGTCCCTTAGCAAACTAAATTAAACTAAGACTCAAAACAAACTATTGCCCCTAACAATTTGTCTCAGGCTCGTATGTACACATAGCTTTCAAGTTAATGCATGAGAATGCTAAGCACGAAAATTCCAAGTTTCATGAACATGTGACATCAATATTAACATATAAGAGCAAAAGGTAAGCATGTAAACATGTTAAAGCTAATCCAATCCTCCTCACTAGGCATACTCTCTTCTTTTCTCTCGAAGCATGGTTATTCACTCAATAGTATATGCAAGCGAAAGATAATGAATTACGAAGAGTAACTTGCATATATCAAAGAAACGAAAGCACTTTGTGAATTGAATTTTCTGGAAAAACCTCATATGACAACTATGTGCACCAATGAACCAAAACCATATGCTTACTCTTGAGATAATCTCCACAAATCAAATTTAACCATCTTAAGAATCATGAAAAAGATCAATAAAAAGGGTTGTAATGGGGCTAGGCTAAGAGGTGTTCGAAATTTAGATAAGGAGGCTCAAAAACGTCACTAAGGCCTTTAGCAAAGGTTGATTCTCCTTATGACTTCTCACCAAGGGCCGAATTTCATCTTTGTTGGACCCTTCCTTCATTCTTTACTTCCCCACAATATAGTGAATACGAACAAAGGTCAAAATTTAACAATGCTAGACCTTCACATACAAACAAAACTCCAAATTCACAACACTTTTTCAAGACTAGACTTAGCAATTTACAGTTTGAAACCGTGCCTACTTCTTTTCTTTTCTTTCGGACTTGATTTTTCCCTTTTTTTTTTTTTTTTTCTGTCCGAATCACATATTTTCTGTTTTCTTTACACTAGGCACGGCACAATTACAATTTTCATACAATTTTCTAGCTAAGTCTACCCCACACTTGTTCTTCTTCATCACTTCACACGAAAACTCCTTCGAAAATCATGTTTTGCCAATACTTTGATCAAGGGTAAGGGCACAACTATACCAAGCTCATAGAAAGTGTTTAAGGGTGATGAAAGAAAAGGCTCAATATCGGTTCAAAGGGGTTTACTAAGGTGTCCCACGACGGGCTCCAATAGGGCACATGCTTTATTTGGCTTTGGTGGTAAACCTAAGAGATCTTTATTCAATCACATTCAAAATCAAGGTATTTTATGATATAAACGTTTCGAAAATCAACAAGAGTAAGTTCTCGCATACTAGAGTTCATTAAAAAGCTATGGCACATAGTCATCGAATAGTTAAAGAATTATGAGGTTTCATGCTTCCTACGAATCTATCGAATTTTATCTTTTTATCGCTCAAGAAGAAAGCAAATTGGCTCTCAAGCTCACATAGGTTATTATCGAAATAAACTAGCTAAAACATGCATGCTTATTAATCAACAAGTCCTACATGCTCCTACCAATGCACATAATCCATGAAACTCACAATTTAAATTGTATGCACAACTATCATCTATGTATGCAAAGAGGAGAAAAACATCATTGACATATTAGGGGCATCCTAAGACTCGAAACAAACAATTTAAACACTCTATTTTTGTGTTACAATTTTCTGAATTTTCTTTTTCTAAACTAAGCACACGAAAACATAAACGGAATACGTTATCCCACCCCACACTTAGAAAATTACATTGTCCTCAATGTAAGCACAAATCTATATCAACGAATTTCCTAAGCATGCAATTGTCTAACACATTCCAACATATCATCACAAATCAAAGGAAAAGAGAAGGGCTAGGAAATTGCAAACTCTCGGCGATGACTCCTTCACTTTTCTTTGATCGAATTGGGTTGCCTCCCAAGTAGCGCTTTGTTTTTATAGTCCATTGCTTAGACTCTTCACCGTGTGTGTTGTGTGTTCAACATGCCATGTGCAGCTCCGCAGTTGGGGCAGCAGTCCCCCTCGGTGATGTCCCACGAAGCTGTTTTCCAGTGAAAATAACAATGTAATGGGCGGTTGGATTGGGAAGCTACCATATGGAATTGAAATTCCATGTTACTAGCTGCACGTACATATGTAGTACGTCCCATAACTCCAAGCAGCTGAAAAGTTATGCCCCTGCAAAGTTGGCTGAAAATAACAGCAGTTATCAGCAAAACAGAACAGACCTTTACCTCTTTATACCTGATTTGTTACATGATAGGCTACTCGAATGAAAAAGTGTCCATTATGAAAGTTGTAGCCAACTCAAATAGCTTTCCAACGGTATAAAGTTTGCCAAAATCCGACCAACGGAAGTATTCTCTGTTTTGGGTTTTATTAGCTGCAGCCGCACAGAATCCTGGTTTGCTGCACTGACCTTCCGGTACTCAAATTGACACTGAGAACGACACGGAACTCCAAATCCACTTCTGTAAAATGCTACAGAAAGTAGACTCCGAGATCTTTCCAACGGCGTATGGTTCACTTTCCCAGGTTTTGTGAGGTAAAAACGGCAGCTATCCAAAGTTGGAGGACTGCACTGCCCGAATCCTGTTTTGGGCAGAACTTGGTATTTCCTGCACTTTTTCTTTTCAATTCAATCTGCACACGCACAAGACACATCAAAACGAACAAAACCAAAAATAAAAATAAGAAGAAAAAGTTGAGTTAGAAAAGAATGAGTTAGAAAATCAGAGTTAATATGTTAAAGTTAGTAAGGGTTAGAAACAATTACATGTTAGAATCAAGTTACAAGTTAAAGTTAGCATTGAAAATTTTCTACAATACATACATGAATTAGCAAAGTTAGAAAAGATTTATACAAAACCGAAAATAAAGCTATAAGGAATTTTGCACAAATATACAAAGTTAACATTCAAATATAACAAGCTTTTATAATCCCCGGCAACGGCGCCAAAAATTGATGTGAGCATAAGCTCGCACACAATAATAACCCTACAATCGTTAGTAGTATAGAATAAGTAGGGATCGTTCTAGCCGGGGATTAAGGGTACCTGAAACATGAGAATGTTAGACAATTTATTCACAACTATACATATTCACACGTCACACATATGGAGGATAAAAGGATCGGCAGCCATAGGGCTGCCCTAAAACTAAGACATGAAATTAAATCTTATTTCTACTATATACAAGTGATCATCATCTCTCACACAAAACAGTTCACACAAAAGACTCTTTAACACATAGATTTGCATGCAAGAAGGTAAGGATCAAGTATTTAGCATGTTCAAGACCTAAATTAGTTTCGACACAACTAGGGCCTCCAACGGTTTTCCAATTGTTAGACTTCTTAAATTCTTAGAAACTACTCCAACGTATGACTTCTAAGGTGATGCTAATCCGGTTTTACGCGTTTTAACATTTAAGCATGTGAGTCTAAATCGAAGACATGTAAACAAGCAAGGTTGTCAATCATCTTATTTAACATGCAAGTAATCTAAGGTTTTTACCCTTGGTGAGCAACACAAAACAAACTACTCCAACGTATGACTTATCCGTATTACTCGGTTAGATGAAACCTAACATCTAGATTTACATGCAAACAACAAATGCTTAAACACAACTAATGTTTCGGTTTATAAGGCTCACTCATAGATTACTAACCAAATTAAATCCTAAACATGCTTTTAATACTATTGCCCTGGTTATCTAAACATACAAAATCCATGAATTAAAGATTGCAAAGTCATCACATAAATTCCAACAAGAATCGCAATTTATGTTCATCATACAAAACCAAACGAAAACAAAGTATTTTTATAACAATACATGTGACTAAACCGAAATTAAAAACACAAGTCATAGGGATGAATCACACTTTAGAAACCTTAGAGAGCTTCGTCTTGGTGTGGTGGAAGAGATTCGGCAGTGGCTGAGGTGAGGTATGGTGATCGGTGATGATTGGTGATGTATGGTGGTGAATCGGTGACTTGGTGTTTCTAGGGTTTCGGCTTAGAACTTTGAGTAGGAAATTTGGTAGAGTTTTGGCTAGTGTTTTGCAAGAGATGAGATAGGTTTTTCTGTGTATGAGATGGCTATATATAGAGGAAAAGGGAGAGAGGCTGCCGGCCAACAAGAAGGGGAAACAAAGAATAGGTTTCCTTGTAGGTTTATGTTTCCTTGTTGAATAAAGATTTGCATTCTTGATTTTCTTTTTCTGATTTTTCTTCAAGGCTTGGGCTGCACATCTTCATGGACTTCTTGTATGATCTTGGACGTCCTTTGACATGTCTTGGTCCATCGAAAATTGCCCCAAACGCCGGCAGCACTCAAAGACAGCAAATCTGCCAGAATCGGCAGCTTCTCCTAGTTTGACTAGGAGAACTTGTTTCTTCATGTTTTTCTTCAATGCTATGGCCAAGTGTCGTCCTCCTTCCTTCCATATGCTTGGCATGTCTTCACGAATGCCTTTGCTCATCATACGGTTCATTGAAAAGAAGCAATTGCGAAAAGGAGGCAATCAGTCCCTGGAATCGGCAGCTTTGACATTGTCGCAGTAATTCCGGCATATCTCCACCTTCGGAGCTCCGATTGATACGATTCCAAGTCTCACGTAAACTAGACACATAGGGCCATCTCCCCATAAAATATCTCGGCCAAATTACATGTAAGTCGTCAGGAATGATTTTTCGAAGTTAGGACAAAGTCCCAGGAAAATCCTGTAGCCCCTGGATTGGAATGTTCGGACTGCCCTTTTGCAGCCATCTTTTGGGTGACTTCCCGAACTCCGATTGATCTGAAATTTTAACACAACATTCCTCAACATATGAATATTAAGTACACAAAATTTCATAGAATTCGGACAAGGATAGATCATACTTTTGCTCATCTCAAAATCGCGAAAAAGACACATTTTGCACTATTTTCCAGATTTCTCAAACTTAGTCATTTTTCGGATTCTTAACCATTTTTCACCAAACTCCACCAAAATTGACACTAACTACATTATGACTCAATCTTAGACAAATAAGGGTTAAACAAAGCATAAACGAGGGCATAAACATATAATATCGTCGCACATTGTGCTCCTATCATCGGTAAATATTTTGAGGGGAATTTTTATACGATTAGTTGCGTCTCATCGATCTGAAACTATTCTCTGTTGAAGGTCAGGCAAAAAAATGTCATTTAGACGGGCCAATTTCCGTTTTACAGCGTTTAGAGGTTTGACTTTGCAGTTTGACCGTCCCGATCGAGCCTTTAACGTTGTCCGATGTAGTTGGATTTTTTTTCATACATGTATTTAATCTTAACGGTGATATCTGACGGTTGGAATAGATTTTCCAAACTTTTAGATTCAAAATCGTAACATATGCACTAATGTTCCTTAACTTGTTTACTAAGTGTTTAAGTGAATGTATAGTTTCAAATAGTTACTATACGTAGACCCTTCAAATGCAAATGTGTCGTGAAATAAGATATGACCGAAATATTGAAATACGTCTACGGTTAAAAAATGAGAAGATTCCGACAAAATCTGTGTGCCGAATGTTGCGGTTAGCTGTTTTTTACTTCCGTTTTCCTATGGGTAGCCTGACGGTCGGTAAATATTTTGAGGGGAATTTTTATACGATTACTTGCGTCTCATCGATCTGAAACTATTCTCTGTTAAAGGTCAGGCAAAAAAACGTCATTTAGACGGGCCAATTTCCGTTTTACAGCGTTTAGAGGTTTGACTTTGCAGTTTGACCAAAAGTTTAGCCGACGAAAATTCTATTTCGTCGGCTAAACTTTGGTGATCCGCGCCTTCTCATTATCCGCCGTTGGATGGGGGAGATCGGACGGCTGCTGAGCGCCTAAACTATAGCCGACGAATTGAAGCATGTCGTCGGCTATTCTTAAGTGTAGCCGACGAATTGAAGCATTTCGTCGGCTATTCTTAAGTATAGCCGACGAATTAAAGCATTTCGTCGGCTATTCTTAAGTATAGCCGACGAAATCTTTTTAATTCGTCGGCTATAGTATCGGGTATAAGTTTGCAGCAGCCGAACCCTAGCCTCCATTTGCTGCATTTTGTCCAAAATTCCGCCGCTCGCCTCCAACCCTACCTCCGGCGCTCGCCTCGTCGTCCTCCTTCCTCTTTCTCCTCCAATCCGGCAGCCCCCTCCTCCCTCTTCCTCCTCCACTCAATCCGGCCGGCCGCCGCTCCTCCCTCTTCCTCCTCCATTCCGGCAGCCCACTCCTCCCTCTCCCTACTCCGGCCCAGCCTCCTCCAATCCGGCCGGCCTACTCCTCTTCTGCAATTTCGTACCTCGGATCGATGGGCAGGTGGTTTTTTTTTTTCATTTATGTTAATTAATGTTAATTTAGATATAATTTAGGTATAATTTAGGTATTTATGTTAATTTAGGTAAATTTTAGGTATTTATGTTAATTTAGGTATAATTTAGGTGTTTATGTTAATTAAGGTAAATTTTAGGTATTTATGTTAATTTAGGTATAATTTAGGTATTTATGTTAATTTAGGTAAATTTTAGGTATTTATGTTAATTTAGGTATAATTTAGGTATTTATGTTAATTTAGGCATAATTTAGGTATTTATGTTAATTTAGGTAAATTTTAGGTATTTATGTTAATTTAGGTAATTGTTTTCAAATTTATTTTAATTGTATAATTTAGGTGTAATTGTATAATTTATACGTATAAATTGATTTTTTAATTATATAAATTGATAATTTAATTGTATAATTTAGCTTAATTATATTTAATTAGAATTTGTTATTTAATATAATATAATTTAATATGTTAGTATATAAATTGTTATATTAAAATATGTTAGTATTATTAGTTATTATATTAATTAGAATTTTTTATTTAATATAATATAATTTAATATCAATTAATGTATTAATGCCTCGGGCTTTAGATGGCCGATGCATTAAGAAACCTATTCGGAGGCCGTCGTGCCGGCAGATCTAGAGGTTCTAGAAATTCTGCCGGTTCCGCAGACTCCGAGAGGACCGCTAGCCAGCCTGAGAGGACCACCAGCCAGCCGCGGAGGAGTGTAGATTCATCCCAGCCGCAGAGGACTGTGGATCCAGCCCAGCCGCGACGGAGTCTGAGTTCTCGGCACCAGACCCTTCTCCAGGCGGGGCGGCCGTCGAGCACTTCACTTCCGCATGTCGGTCCCTCTGTGGCTCCGAGGTTTAGTCGGCAGCTATTTCACGAGGAGATAGCTGCCGACGTTCCTCAGGTTCGTATGCCTGAGGTTCATCGGGAGCCAATGCCGAGTCCGACTCAGTCTGCTGCCGACTCGACTGAGGCTCCTACTTTCCCAAACCAGCTCTTCCTCCCGTACAACATTCCGGCGATACCGGAGGTCGACTATCGTGGTGTGCCCTTATGGCCTGATATGTCTCAGTACGTGAGTGCTGCGGAGACATACCAGCAGCAGCCATTTGAGAACCCTGACCTCCTGATTTCGGCGAGTAGAAAAGGAAAGTCGACAGACGGGTCATCGAGTTCAGGTAACATTCGATTTTATTAATTAAATGTTTTATTAAAATTAACGCACTAATATTTAATTTTATTAACCAATCGTCGTTTTTGTGATAAGGACAGCCGCTAGCAGTTCACGGAGGAATACGAGAGGGGTCATATGTTTTGACACGCTCAGGAGCACTGTTGAGCGCAGCGGGAGGATTCGGATCAACGAACCTCCTAATCAGGAGGTTCAGGGGAAGAAAAAATGCGACTACTCGGGTTGCGTGGGGTCATTGATTAGGGACAGAGTCCCTATGCTGTGGACCCGGTGGGCGGATGTGCCCGAAGAAATAAAGAGGGAGGTGAACAACGCCGCGTCGGTGAGTCATTTAAAAAATTTAATTTATTTATCGTAATATTTAATAATTTTCGGTATTATTACAATTGTAAAACTAATAAAATATTATATTTCAGACATTCTTCGAGATTGCCGAACACAGGCGGGATTGGGCGGACAGCCAGCAGAACTCGAGGTACGTTTGTTTTTATGATATTATAATTATCAAAATATTATTAATATTTTATGATATTAATAATATTTCTAATGCATTTTCGTAGGTTCAAAGAGTGGAAGAACGAGCTGCGTTCCCACTATAACGAATACGACAACCTTGGTCGTATGGGTACTCCCAGGGAGTTCATGTTCAGGGAGTACGAGTGGCGTTGGTTGAAGACCGTAGACTTCAACAACCCAGTTATGCAGGTAAATACTAAACTTCAGTAAAAATGTTTAGTTTGTTAAAATTTTAATTATTAGTTTAATTATTTTATAATTATTACACTAATATTTTTTTATGCATTTTTCTAACATTTTATTATTTGTTTGAAGCAACGTTCTCGGATAAACTCTGAGAACCGCCGCCGGAACACAACCCCGCATCATGCTGGTTCACGGCCGTTTGCACAATATCAGGAGGAGGCGCTTAGAGATCATCCTGATAGCAACCCGTACATGGAGACGTTCAAGATCGCTTATCCACAAGCGACAGAAGATCTCGTAAGTCGTTCATTACGATTTTAAAATTTAAATTATTAATTTTACTTAACTATCGATTTGTTAGAATATTAATGTTTTTTTCTCCGTCCAATTAGGAGCGGGTGAACCTGGCCGAACAAGAGGTGCTCCAGCAAATAGTTCGGGAGACACAACCGAACATTTCAGAGGCAGATCTGGAAGAAGCCGCGCGCCAGGTCGACCGAACCAATGTCCAAACGGCGGCCAGGATGTTCGACGCAGCCTTCCCACAGCGGTCCAACCAGTACTACTGCCGGGGTTTGGGAAGTTCTGGACTAGGGCTCCTGAAGACCACTAAGGGAGGTCAAAAGAAGGGAGGCGGGGAGAGCCAACATATGAGGGGGGAAGTGCAGCGATTGGCCGCAGAATTGGCGACCTCGTCCCAGACAGTACAGGAGCTGCGCCGCAGCACACAGCAGTATCATTTGGAGCTGCGCCGCAGAACACAGCAGTATCATCTGGATATGGCCGGTTGGCATGCCGAATGCGACAGAATTCGGCAACACAACTACGACGGCCAACAAAACTGGTTTTATGAGATGTTCGTGGCACAACAACAAGGCCTTCCACCCCCGCCCCCGTTTCAGCGGTTACCGGAACCTCCAATACCTCAACCTCCCGAGTTCGGTCAGCAGGATGACGAGCCTGATGGAGAGCAGGGTGCTGGGGATGACCTGCTGGACTTTAGTGGTTTAGGTGATGATTAGGGTTTAGGGTTTATGTATATTAGAACGAATTTAATAAAAATGGTATTTAGACGTGTTTCTTGTTGGTGCAAATGCATGTTTTTGTGATTTGCAGGTTGCTTGGAATGGTAATTTGGAAAATAATTTAAATTTTTTTTTCCCAAATGCAAGAAAAGCCGACGATTTTGGCATTATTTCGTCGGCTATAACAACTATAGCCGACGAATTTTACCAACTTTCGTCGGCTATAAGTTGTATAGCCGACGAAAATTACATTATTTCGTCGGCTATAAGTATTAAATATTAATATATTTCGAGGAAATAGCCGACGAAAAATTATAAATTCGTCGGCTATTGTTAAAACCCAATAGCCGACGAAATTTTATAAATTCGTCGGCTATTGTTAAAACCAAATAGCCGACGAAAATATAGAAAATCGTCGGCTATTGTTTAAACACAATAGCCGACGAATTTATAAAATTTCGTCGGCTATACTTAAGCAATTTCGTCGGCCATACTCGCAAAATACCCGACGAAATTCGTCGGCAAATTCTCCCAGGTTTGGCCGACGAAAATTTTTTTCGTCGGTAAAGTCGTCGGCTATAGTAGAGTATAGCCGACGAATTCGTTTTTTTCGTCGGCCATTGGTATAGCCGACGGGGTTGTTCCGACGAAGAATAGCCGACGAAAATTTCGTCGGCAGAGGGTATAGCTGACGAAATTTGGCCATAGCCGACGAAAAAATTTTCGTCGGCTATGTCCTCTGATTTGGTAGTGCATTCAGATTGACTAGTTTTCTTGGATTAAAGTCAGAGGGCAAAGATTGTGATGGGAATCCAGGCCAATCAACAAACCTCAACTAACTTGGGAGATAATTTCTGCATTCTCGTTTTCGTATTAAGGATTTTGGTGACCTTAAGTTTTTCTTTGGCATTGAGATTGCACGTTCACAAAAGGGCATATTACTGTCTCAATGAAAGTATGCGTTTGAGATTATTAAGGACACTAGTCTCTTAGGTGTCAAACATGTTGACTTTCCCATGGATGATTCAAAATTGTCAAATAAGGGGGAGTTGCTTAAGGATCCTGTTATGTATCGGCGTTTGGTTGGACGACTCATTTATCTCACAATCACCAGACCTGACATCACTTATTCAGTTCATGTTCTTAGCAGATTTATGCATGAGCCTCGCCTACATCATATGACAGCAGCTCTTCGAGTTGTCAGATATTTGAAATCTTGTCCTGGTCAAGGTTTGCTTTTGAGTTCTAACAATGACCTTAGTTTGAGAGCATTCTGTGATTTTGATTGGGCAGGCTGTCCCATTACTCGTCGTTCTACGACTGGATATTGTGTCTTTTTAGGAAATTCCTTGATATCATGGCGCACTAAGAGGCAGAGGACAGTTTCATTATCAAGTGCAGAGGCAGAGTATAGAGCTTAGGGGTGGACACGGGTCACTTCGGTTCGGGTTTGGACAAAACCCATGACCCAACCCAAATTTAAAATTCGGTTCGGTTCGGTTCGGTTTTTTAATTTTTGAGTCAGTGACCCATAACCCGACCCAACCCGCAAAGTTCGGTTCGGTTCGGTTTTTTTTTCAGTTTTACCCACTTTTCAAGTTCGAATAAAAAATATAAATTTCATAGTTTATAAGTCAAAAATTTCAAAGTACAAAGTTCAGCTTGAGTCAATACTCCATAATTCAACAATTTCAAGTCCATCAAAATAAAGTCAAAGTCCAAAGTTTAATATTTAAACATAACTAAATAAGGAAGAGAAAAATAGAACAATATGAGAGTCCATGACATGATTGGCAATTTGGCATCATCACAATTCTCAACTCTCCCTCAAGCTCGCATGAATGAGTTTGATCTTGGAGGTAGCATACCACTTGATCCACTCTCGGCACGATCGTCTCTAATGTCATGCTGCAAGCTCTTCACCAACTCATCTACATGCATAGTTGCATACAATTAGAAAAATAGAAATAAAATATAATCACGCATAACACAAAACCAAATCACATTAAGCAATTCAAATATTCAATAAGAAAAAAACAAAACTATTGCCTATTTCCGCATCTTCACAAATCTCCATCTCCTCAATAGTAGGCACATGGTGCAAAGCAATATGTTCACCCCTAAGCCAACTTTGAGTACATATCAATGCTTCCACCATTTTAGGACTTAAAGAGCTACGATGTGGATTAATTACTCTCCCACTAGTGCTAAAACAAGACTCGGAAGATATAGTTGAAACCGGAATAGCTAGAATTCGGGTAAGTTTGGGTCAGTTCGGTTTGGTTCGGGTTTTACCAGACTGAAACCGAAACCCAACCCGAACTACTTCGGTTCGGTTCGGTTTTTTTCGGTTTTCGGTTTTTTCGGTTAAGGTTCGGTTTCGGACTCGGTTTTTTTCGGTTTTCGGGTCCGCGTGTCCACCCCTAATAGAGCTATGACTGGTATATGTTGTGAACTTACTTGGCTCCAGTATCTATTTGCTGATTTACATATATCTATTCCTAGACCAGCTATTTTGCATTGTGTTAATTAGGCAGCTCTTCACATAGCTGCAAATTCAGTTTTCCATGAAATAACTCGCCACATTGAGATGGATTGTCACTTCATTCGAGATAAGATACTAGATGACTCAATCAGAACTCGATTTGTTGGTACTTTGCAACAACTCGCGGATGTGTTCACAAAAGCATTAGGCAAAGACAAGTTCAGGTCTTTATTGAGCAAGTTGGGAGTTCTTGACATACACTCTCCAACTTGAAGGGGAGTGTTGGAAAGTAAATCGTATTATTGAATTAGGAATGATTTAGATAATATTCTGTATTGAAGTAAATATGTAATCTTGTTATACTTGCCTTATTAATCTCCTGTCTTGTTGGAGATCACAAACTTGTACAAGGCATGACATCTGTATATATTTGTCTATGATATCAATGTAAAGCATTCATTCAGCCATAACATACTTTTCTATACGAATCGAGTGTCATTGCAGGGGCCAATGATAGCATTTTATGTTTGTTCTTTGATATATGTACTCACCGGGGGGACGGGTAAGTGTTGAGATGTAAATCTCATATGAGAAAATGAGACCCAGCCTGTGGGTTTATAAGGGTTTGGGCTACTCCATCTATTGCCAATTGGTTTTGGATTGGAACTCCATACTACTTTATCAGTAAGCTTGTTGATAAACCCAAGGTCTCCTGTGTTGCATTAGAAACTTTCCTGATTATGGACTTGTCCCTAAACCTTAAGGCCACGAGATGACCTGTGTCACAACCCGAAACCGGGTTATGACTAGTGTGGTGATTGGTAAAATAAAATTAATTCTTTGCATTTGAATAAGGATAGAAACTGAAATTGAGAGTTAAGAATGATCATAACAAAAGAAAATTCGGTACTATAAGATATTAAGCTGAAAATAACTTTGATTTACAACAAAACAGTACAACTTGTTTCTCAAAAATTTCACCACATTAGTACCAAGTTCTCCAAGTTCATACCTCTAATATGTACACTACAAACACCCAGCAAAAAAATGAAGTACATCTCCTGGAATGGTGGACAAACTACAGCAACATAAAGCTAGCAGCCAAGGTCAAGCACGAACTAGCTTAAACTTCTAAACAAAACCAAACAAAACTTCACACAGTAGCTCAAGACAGTTCAGGAATACTAAAACTACTGCCACCTGTAGGCCTCTTGCCTGAAATCACAACAAAAATATAGGGAATGAGCTTTACACGCTCAGTAGGTACGATAAGCAATCGACATAACAATAATTCTAAATTAGCATATATTAATAATGAAAGAAGTGACTGGAAAGTAAAACTCGTAAGGAAATAATCATCTTTAAAGCTGCTGTAGAAGTGGACTGAAAAGTTGCAAACTCAATAAAATTCAAGGTAAAACTGATATGAACAATATCAAGAGCCTCAGATTCAAATAACAAATTCCAGAAAACAGAAACAATAGTTCTGTAATCGTGCCGGTTAGAGCCCACAGCTCAGCTAAACCACTGAGCAACCTCCGCGAACGGATCCTGATCAGGTTTTGGGTCTATTCACCCTAGGGAGACACAATCCCTCCTTAAAATTCCCGGGCCTAACCAAATAAAATACATTAAAATCCAAATTATGCTTATCCAGGAGTTATTTACCCCCTTAAAGCGAACTAAGTATCACTTGAACCCCGTTCAAGCATACAATGGAATCTGTCCAGAAAATAGTTTTGTGCTCAAAATAGGTAAATTAGATCCTTGTAAAAATATTAAACACAAAGCTGGAAATCCAAAGTCAAATAAGAAACTTAAAACTTTAAGACTGTTATAACATGACATGTACAATAGCTTTTGACAAGAAGCAATTGTATTAGTATAAGAAACTTTTGAAATCAAAAAAGGCTTTGAGAACTGCACAAGTACATAATAGGTAATAAAGTATGATTGGACTTCATTATCATAACTCAAAACTTGATGCAAATAAGTATGTTAATGCAGCAACTATAATCTATAATGAAAGAAAAGTAAAAACGAGTAGAAAGTTGTTGAACTATGGTTCAGTAAAGAACTAAAATTTTTGTTCAAAACGGATAATAGAGAACTTGAATTCTTCAACATAAATCAACTGAGAAAGTAACAAATTATAAGGAGAGAAACTATACATTAAGTTTGAGACTTGTAGAGAAAGGCTAGATGTTAATAATCATCTCAATAGTATAATTTGAAGGCCTTGGTAAATTTTGTTTTTGATGAAAACTGAACATGACTGTGTTAAATACATACCAAACAATGTAACCAAAATAAGGTAAAATTGAACTCACTATAGTAGTTATTCTTAGATATAATTGAATCATATAGATAGAGGTTTACACAAACACCAATTACTAGCATATGGAGATCAAAAACGTCAAAACAGGGCTTAGTTTCCAATGAAACCATATATATATATATATATATATAGGCAACAAGATATGAGAGTAGGTGACTGCTACTCTAATAAGAACCTATAATCAAACTCACATTTATGAAAGAATTAAACAAGAAGATTAAGGACTCACGGGGAAGTAAAACCAAACATCAATTCTAAAGAACAAACAACCCAAATTTCCAGATTTTCTAAACAGAAAATCAAAACTTTAATAACCCTCAGACTCGGTTGTAATTCAAACCAAATCAATCCATTCAGTCCAATTAAACAGAGAGTAAGAAACGAAACATCACAACCATCACTCTGAACACACACTAAAATAGAATCAAAGTTATGAGGAGAGATTATTTTCCCTACCTCCAAAATCAAACTTTCCAACAACAACAACAAGTCAAGAGCTCAATCTACTCAAGCAAGCCCAATCTAATCAAGCAACCCCCAATCCAATTGAGCAATCTAGCCACTGGGACTAGCTGCTAAGGATAGAAGAAGCAGCCTCTCTGAGCTTGTTACAAAACTGTAGGCTTTGGACAAATAGAGTCGGGTTTGCAGAATAAGAAAGAGAAGGGAAAAGAGGAAGGAGAAGAAAGAAGAAGAAAGAAACTGAACAAAGAAAGAGAAGACTGAACCCAAAACGAGTATTAGAAAGAAAGTATAATTAAAAGAAGTGTTTTGTGGCTGGATGCTTCCACACATATATCAGATAGGCATGTACAAGCTTATCTCACATCCTAAAGAATCAACAATAGAAAATAAAAAAATAAGAAAAGAAAAAGAATGATGACATGAAAATATAAAAAAAAACAGTAAATGAAATTAATTTATAATCAAGCTATAAAACACACAACCAAGCAAAGCACACATAAGTAAAGTATCCTAATCAAAACCATGCTCGTCACAACCTGTTTGGCACCATTTTTGTTTTTGGAGTTCAATTTCTGTACTCAACCATCAAGAAGAAAGGGAGAGATGAAGAAGAATGAGAATACTTGCGTAGAAAAGAAAATGTTGTGATGATTGATTCTGGTGTTAAGTTTTTAGTTTTGATTTTTTATGTATCATTCCATTTACATTGTCTGGCATTCTCACTTTCATTTTTTATGTATCATTCCAATTGATTCTGGTGTTAACCAATTGGTAACACAATAGAGATATGCACTTTATACTGATCCCAACAGCTACTGTAGTACTATGAGTAATGTCTAATCCTAGTGTTTTCTCTTTCTGAGAATATCTAAATAGTATTGAAACTTGTTCTGAATTCAGTTGATAGTTGTGTTATTTGTTTCTTATGTGATAGTTTATCATGGCTTCTTTATGACTTTGTGCCTAAGAATCCAAAGGAACTGAATATATGAGACCTTCTGAATTGCAGATTAAGTGATATGGCTGGTCACAAGATTGCTCATGCAACACTGAAAGGACCAAGTGTTGTCAAGGAGATAATCATTGGGTCAGTGCTTGGTTTGGCTGCTGTAGGCCTTTGAAAGATGCATCACTGGAATGAACAGAGGAAAGTAAGGACATTATTCTATGACTTGCTGGAGAAGGGTGAAATCAGCGTTGTTGCTGAAGAATAGATCCTCTGATTCATAAACATGATTTTGTGGACACATTCAAAGTTTGTTGATCATTGCCTCTACTTTCCATTTGGCTCTTAAACTTAAGATGATGAGCTTAGTCTGGGTTTCTGATTAAGTTTCTCAAACAGTTGTGGAATACAGCATTGTCTTGAATTGAAGTTAATTATTCTTCTCATCATTTTATTACGTGATTTTGTTTATCTTTCATGGTTCCTCGAGCTTAGCATATGTTATTTTATCTGGATTGTCCTGTGGTGCATCATGCTCTCTCCGAGCATGCTCTGGCCCTTGGGGTTTATGTGGTCCAAACTCGCAGGTTTGTTCCAATTATGTGTTAACCGAATCTATTCTTGTGCCTTGCTCAGAGATTTGTAGCTTTCTCCGAGCAAGCTGTGGCCTAGAGATCATTTTGAAAAGGACTTCACACTTCACACTTCACACATCACAGAGATGTAAATCTGAGCCTTTACCTATTTCTCACCACTTTCGCTACAGATCAAAATCGTATGGCCAGTGAGTGAGTTTATTAGCTTCTCTATACACATGTATCACACTATCACTGTATGCTCCTGAAGTAAAAGCTTTACCTCCGCAATAATAATAGTACTCATTGTGGACGAGTCTCGATCGTCTCCATGCAATGGACCAAAATAGCACAATCCCACCTTCTGTCTCGCTACTCGGTCAAAGTTTATACTTAACTGATGACCACTTGCATTTAAAAAAAACACTGATGACCACTTGAAAGTTTCCTTACGATATATTATTACGGTATTATACTGGGAGCGGATTTCATGCACCAAGGTACATTTACACTAACAGTGTTCAAGTTATTTACACTATCATTATGCACTAACAGTGTGCAAGTCATTTACGCTATCATTTCGTCAACTCCAATAGTGTCTCTTAACACATCAATGATTGTGTATTGTGGACGCCACTTTCATGACCGTTTTTCTTGAGATTGTTATTATTGTTAACTTGCACCTCGGTGCGTATGATAATTTTCCCTTCTCGACACGCCTAAGTTGTTGGGTTTTGCGGACGTCAGTTTTCTTACCTTTTTTTTTTTTTTTTGCAATTTTTCTTGTGGCTCATCTCCAATATGTTATTTTTGTCTTTAGTTATAGTATTTTACAACTTTATCTTTACGCACCCCTCGAATATCAAGATTATATATATATATTAGTGATTAAACGAATGGTCGAAATTGCATTTTTAACTGTCCATTCACTTGCATATCTTGGTGCGTAAAATAATTTCCTAAGAAACTCTATACTAAAAGATAAAAAGAACCGTGTAGATCATATATACACATCTATACATCATTACATCTTATACATACATACATGATGTAGATACGTGTGGATCGTCCAAGCATCCAAGTGAATGAAGTTATAGGCGGCAAAGAGCACCTTGATTTTTTGGAGACTACTCAAGATTATCCAAGACATCAAGAATATTGCAAGATCATTCTCCTTCATTTGCTTCAAGCATGTGTTTAGAGAAACCAACTTTTTGGTGGATGTCATTGCCCACAAAAGATATCGACTTCCGGATGGTCACATTTGGTGTAATAGAATTTCAACCTCGGCTACTAGAGCCTTGCTCTTTAACAATGTAAACTTGAGTTGTCCGAGAAATTTCTCGTTGTAAATTTTTTTTGTATCAAAAAAAGGAAGAGCACCTTAATCTGTGAGAGCACCCTAGATCATATAAATTGCAGTGGCAAGTTGGCAACAACTTATAAACAAGAATAAATTCAATAGGCCACTAATATTTAACAAAGTAGTCACCCACCTGCTCTATTAAACTAGGAAAAATGTCCATTTAGTACTAATTTGACCTCCTCATTGCTCATTCCAATGACAAAACTTAAAATTTCTCCATTCACTCTAAAGATATCTAACACTCATATCTTAAATGATATAAAAAGTGATGATTTAGATATTTTTGAGACTATTTTACCCTCACCTCTTAAATACTCCTATCATCCATTAAGACTTTACCCGAACCTCACAAAACTCCAGTCACCGGTCGCCGGAATCTGAACTCCGGTCGCCGGATTCAAGTGACCTGTCGCCGGACTCTGATCACTAGTTACTGACCCCCTGTAACCCTCAATAATAAATAACTGACCCCCTGTAACCCATGATAATAAATTATTGACTCCCAGTAATACCCGATAATAAATTACTGATCCCCAATAACAAAAATACTGACCCCCAATAATCTCAAATAACAAAAACTGACCCCTAGTAAACATTTTATTGCCCTCCAGTGAGACATAATATTGAGACCCCCAAAAGGGAGTGATCATCTTCTTGAGAAAAAGTCACATGAACTATGATAGGAAAATGTACTAAACGACATATATAGAAGAATTTAACATACACGCTAATAATCCAAGTGCATATCCAACATCCTAAAAGGTATTAAATAGTGCATTTCAATCAAAAAAGCATACTAATCTGCATTGACTGCTGCTTTCCCACCAAATCCAAAACCAATACGTACAGTCCATCATCAACATTAGATTCATCCCAATTCATCAAACAAACAAATAAAAAAAATCGAATCACGAAATTGAACAGACAATCTCTTACTAGAACAAAGCAATTAAACACGATAACCGAATCATGAAACTGAACAACAATTCTCTTACACACAATCAAGCACTTTACGCCACCAGACCTAGCAGCAAGCACATTAGTATATCCAAAAACACCAAGCTCTAGTCTCCAATTTCAATTTGTTACAAATTCAACCAAAAAAGTCTTACGGAATATCCCAAGGTTTAGCCTCGGGAATCGCAACAACCATACATTGAAGCTCATCGGTGAGGACGATCTGGCATCCAAACCTTGAGTGCTTGTTGAGAACCCTAGCTCTGCGTCGCTTCCGTAGATGCGGTGGCTCCGGCAAGTCCAACTCCTTGTGGATGCCAAACACCGATCTACGCCATGGACAACTGTGGCGAGAGAGAGAGAGAGAGAGACCGATCTAAGGCACCGTCGGTGACTAGAAGAGAGAAAAGCTTCGTCGGCGTCGGCATCCACTCGCCGCCCAGTAAGAGATCTCGGAGGCCGCGAGGATCTCGACGGAGTAGAGCTCGATGACGGATCAGCCACGAAGCTGCCGATGAGGTCCAAGGCTTGATATGGAATTTTGGATCTCGAATCTGTCAACCTGCCGCCCTCAGCTACCGGCGTAGATGAGGCAACGTTTTCGGCGCTGTCGTTGAGGACGAAGTTGTTGCAAGGCAGCTTCGTCGGCGTCAGCTTTATCGAGGCAGCTTCGTCTGCGTCGGCGTTGTCGTCGTGGAGACTTCGACGACATCGGCGTCGGCATTGTCGTCGTGGAGACTTCGACTACATCAGCGTTGTCGTCGACGAAGCTTTGATGACGTCGTTGCGAGGCATCTTCGTCGCCGATCGGGGTCGTCGTTAAGGAGAGAGTGGGAGGATTGTGTGTGTGAGAGAGAGAGAGAGAGACGAGTGATAAGATCACAGGATGGATGTGGTTTTAGAATAGGGTAGTTAGGTAATTTTAGTATGTATCATTGGATTGGGCAGATAAAATTGGATCAAATGGTCATTTTTCCATTAAACTAAGGGTCGGCGCAAGTTACTCAAATAAATTCATTAGGCCACTAATTAATAACAAAGTAATCACCCACCTACTCTATACCTACTCTATTAAAATAAAGGTCAGTACAAGATACTCGAATAAATTCATTAGGCCACTAAGAGCATCCGCACCGGCGAGTAGGAGGAGGAGAGCTGCTCGAGCAGGAGGTGGGACCGCCTGGATTTGCTCGAGCAAACCGAATTTGCAGCTCGCACCGGCGGAAATGGAGGTGGGCAGGTGCTCGCCCAGTCAACGAAACGGATTGCTCGCCCCTTCGCTCGAGCAAATTTTGCTTGACCATTTGCTCGATCGAATGATGGGGCCCATAGCACGTAGGTGACGTCAATGCTCTTTTTTTTATTACGGCTCCCGGAAGAGGGACAAAGACGACTGGAAGGAGGCTGTCTCAAGCTAGGCTTCGCCAGAGATGACGCCGAGCGCTGCCCTCGAAAGTGGCGGTCGCTCCCGAGCTTTGCTACACCTCCCACGTCGAGCGGCTCCGCTTGGGTCTTGGTTCAAACGAAAGAGGGGGTCGAGCTCGTCATTTCGGTAGGTGGCACGACGGCTGGCGTTGCCGGACGGCGGAGAAAGACGGCTGGGAAGGTCCAGCATCGAGAGAGAAGATGATGAACAGTAATCGGGGCTGCTATTTTGACAATTTGTAAATTTTTAGGATTTCCACTTTTAACCATTTTATTTATACCATTTTTTAAAAAATTAGAAATAACTTTAACATGTCATAACTTCCTCATACGAAGTCCGTGTGTCTACGAACTCGTATCACCGACCCCTACAACTTTCGTGAAGGAAGATTTTCGAAAATCACGACGGATCAAAAAGTCAACTTTTGACCCATTGAAACTTAAACTTTTTTTGAATTTTAACTCTTGGAATCACTAACAAAATTTTGATCATTTCACAACAAGACAAAATTGAATTACTCAAGCAAATTGTGAATGAGTGTGTGTAAAAATGGATTTACTTGAGTAAAATATGAAATTGATTTGTTTGATTTTGCTTCTTGCCCCACTATTTGTTTGAGCAAACCCAATTTATGGGTGCGGATGTTTTAATATTCAACAAAGTAATGACCCGCTTTTTTGAGTCTCCGGATTCCTTTTCCTAAAAAAAGGACACATTTTTCCTCCTCTCCTCATCGAAAGATCGAAACCCACCCACCACCCCTCTCTCTTTAATTTATTCAAACTTTCAATCTCTTTATTCATGTGGGTTGATCCACGATCTAGTGGCTAAATCTTTCGGTCGAACTCAAACTAACCACTAAATCTTTCGGTCGTACTCGAATCCGTATCACAAAAAGTCCTCTCATGCTCTGAGAATGGCTCTGCATCTCTGGGAAACACTGCAGGAGGTGATCGTGGCCTACACGGGGCTATCTCCGGCGACCTTTTTTACAGTCTTGGCTCTGCTCGTGGCCGCTTACCGTGTGCTTTCTGGGATTTTTAGGCCATCCGATACCCACCAGCGGCCCAGGAGCTTGGAAGAGATGCAGCCTCTGCCGCCGACGGTCCAGCTCGGGGAGATCACCGAGCAAGAGCTGAAGAAGCCTCTGCTTCAGGCTACCAATACGGATTCAAGTAGTCCTTCCTCTTCTCCTCTCTCCCGTTCATCACCATACGATGTGTTTTTGAGTTTTAGAGGTGCGGATACGCGAAACAGCTTCACTAGCCATTTGCACGCTTATCTGGATCAGAAGGGAATTAAAACCTTCATCGATGACGAAGAGCTCAGAAAAGGAGAAGAAATATCATCTGCACTCCTGAAAGCAATTGAAGGGTCAAAGATTTCTATAATCATATTCTCTGAAAACTACGCGTCCTCAGGGTGGTGTTTGGATGAAGTGGTTAAAATCCTTCAATGTATGGAGTTGAAGCAACAACTGGTTTGGCCGGTGTTTTACAAGGTGGATCCCTCCGATGTACGGCACCAGAAGGGTAAATATGGTGAGGCACTTGCGAAACATGAGAGTAGATCCAAAGACAACATGGACAAGGTCAAAAGATGGAGGACGGCTCTTAGGGATGCAGCAAGCTTATCAGGGTGGACTTTCTCCGACGGGTACGTATATTTCCATATTTGAGCATTGTTTATCATAGGCCGAACCCTTATACATGGTTTCTTTAATTTTTCTTTTTACCATGGCAGTGTTGCATCTGAGAAAATACTTTCTGCATTTAAATTGGCAGGGATGAAGCTAAGTTCATTAGTAAGATCGCTGAAGAGATTTCAGCACAAGTATCAAAACGCAACTATTTAAGTGTGGCAAAGTATCCCGTTGGAATGGAGTCTCGTGTTCAACATATGCTCGAGCTTTTAGATGTCGGGGGAATTGATGTTCGCATGGTTGGTATATGGGGTATTGGCGGGATAGGCAAAACAACAATTGCTAAAGCTACATTCAATAAAATTCGCCATGAGTTTGAAGGTTGTTGTTTCTTGGTAGATGTTCGAGCAGCTTCAGAACCCCATAAAGGCCTAGTTCAACTACAAAATGTTCTTCTTCGTGAGATTTTAGGGGGGCGGGAGATGAACATGACTGATGCCGATAGAGGAATCGAGGTGATAAAGGATAGATTGGGTAGCAAAAGGGTACTCATAGTTCTTGATGATGTGAATGACTTGAACCAGTTGGACAAATTAGCAGGAGGATTGGATTGGTTTGGTCGTGGCAGCAGAATTATCATAACAACAAGAGATAAAAGTTTGTTAAATTCTCATCAAGTCTATGCAATATACACAGCCGAGGCATTAGAAAATGATGAAGCCCGTAACCTATTGACTATGAATGCCTTCAAGGAAAACAGAAAGCCAGATGAGTTTGAGAAATTCCCAATTGATACTGCTTTACTCTATGCTCACGGCCTTCCGCTAGCTATAAACATTTTGGGCAAACTTCTCTGTGGTAAGAGTATAAATCGATGGCATGCTATAATAGATTATCTCGGAAGACATGGGAACAACGATATTCAAAAGGTCCTAGAAATAAGTTACAGCGCATTGGAAGATCAGTTGAAAGAAGTATTTCTCGACATCGCATGTTTTTTAAAAGGTAAAAAAATGCACTATGTGATGCAAGCACTAGAGGATCCCAACCCTTTACATGCTCTTGAAGTACTTGAAGAAAATGCCCTCATAAATATTGAGGAATCTGGTCAGATTTGGATGCACGACTTGCTGGAGGAAATGGGAAAAGAAATAGTTTATAAAGAGTCACCCAATGATGCTGGCAGACGCAGCAGACTATGGTTTCACGAGGATGTTTATCGTGTTTTAACTGAAAATACAGTAAGTACATAGAACTTGGATCCTTCTCCGTATTTGTGTGCGTGTGCGTGTGTCTAGTGCTTCCTAATTTGATAAATAAAGTCGTATATAACTATATATTACTTGCAGTTATAATTCTGTACTTTTTTTCATATCAGGGCTCAGAGAAAGTTAAAGGCATCCTAGTAGAGCAACCAGGAGAAGACGAGATATGCTTGAGTGCTAAATGCTTTAAAAAGATGAAAAATCTTCAACTTTTTATAAACATCAATGCTCGCATCTCTGGAGAGGTTAATGATCTCCCGAGTCAGTTGAGGTTCGTTGATTGGCCTGGATTCCCAGCACAATTTTTGTCCTCCGACTTTAATCCAAGAAAACTAGTCTATCTGAATGTGTCAAGCAGTCGCATCTCACGACTTCCACAAGGACTCAAGGTATGGCTGTTTTGACGAGCTTCTTTACTTTGATCAATTGTTATGAATTTGTTTTGCAGCTCATAATTTGATCACTTTCAATTTCTCGTGCAGCACAAGTTCCGAACCTTAAAAGTTCTAAGTTTTGCAAGTTGTGAATTCCTAACCGAGGTCCCTGACTTGTCTGGAGGGTTCCCAAACTTGGAGAACTTGAATCTAAGTCGCTGTGCAGGTTTAGTGGAGTTGCATTCTTCTGTTGGATTCCTTGATAAGCTTGTTAAAATCAATCTTAGGGGTTGTAGTAACCTTAAGATATTTCCAAGAATAGTCAAGATGAAATCTCTACAAGATATTAATTTGATTGGCTGCGAGAGGCTCGAGAACTTCCCAGAATTTGAGGGAAGGATGGGGTCCTTAACAAAGATCAATGTATCCTCAACTGCCATTAAAGATGTTCCTGCATCAATTGGATACCATCTCTTTAATATTTCACAACTGTTTTTCAATGACTGTGAAAACCTGACGAATCTGCCGCTCAGCATTTATGAGTTGCAAGAGCTACATAGTCTTGGAGTCTCAGGTTGCCCAAACCTGGTGCTAACTCCATTTCCGAAGAAGGTGAAATACAGTGATGTGCTAACTCCAACGTCTGACTCAAACATTTCACATTACGGGAAGGCAATGTCATCAGAAATAGAAAGTGATGGTGACGATGGTGATGATGAGAATGATGATGAAGGCAATTTAGCCTTTCCTTCACTAAGATTCTTCGGGGCGGAAGGATGCTATAGTTTGAACATTGTGAGGCTTTGTTGTGCCTCAACCTTAAGCCAGCTTAATCTTTCAGAAGGCAATATTGTTAGTATTCCCGCTTGCATTACCAAACTTACCAAATTGGAGATCCTTTGTCTAGGTAATTGCAAGATGCTTCAAGAAGTTCCAGAGCTTCCACCAAAGCTGAAAGAATTATATGTGGGAGGTTGCGAATCATTGGAAAGAATTTCAAAATTATCAAACATTTCAAAACATGAAGAATGGCAGATGTTTGAGTGTCTGGACTTGACCAATTGCCGGAGACTGTGTGACAGTCTGGTTGAGGAGGCAGAGAAGAAAGGCTTTTTAGTAAGCGATGATGATGAGGTGGAGGCTGCCATCTTCTCTCTTTTTCTCTCTTCTTCCAAGTATAAATTCGAGGTTGTATTTCCGGGCTATGAAATTCCAAAGTGGTTTAGCTGTCAAATGGATTTCGCAGGGAATCAAGTGTTTGAATTTGATCTTCAAGTCCTTGCTAATTTCGAATGGCACAACACAGCATTGGCTCTATGTGTTACTGGCAAAGAGGATCTATGTGGAGGATTCAAAATTCATATCAATGAAGTTCTAGTGGAGAGTGGATATATTTATTACTTTAAACGTGAAGCTACCATGACTAACGTGTGGCTGCAAAATATTCCGTTCAAAAAAATGGATATGAGTCGGTTTGGCTATAGGCTTCCGCGGCCACCTTTTCAATGTCGAGTTACTATTTATCCCAAGTATGAAGCTGGTCCCTTGGAAAGCTGCGGAGTGCACTTGGTAATGCCCCAAAATGAAGAGTGTATGAAACTATCCCAGGCACGGAGAATCGAATCAGGTCTCACTCTCTTCTTCTTCTTCTTCTTCTTCTTTTTTTTTGTCAATCATGGTGGTCTCCTATCAATTAGGACTTCGTTTCTATATATTGCACTATTGGTTCTGGTTGATAAATTCCCCCTGTTTTCAAAGCAGAGGACTATCCTGCGGAACTCCGACGATATTGGTGAACTCGGATCAAGTGACTACGATTCTGATGAACTCGAATCGAGTGACGACGATATTGCTGAACTCGAACCGAGTGACTCCTACAGCGAGTGGGCAAATACCTCAAGAGAAGAAGGGCCTTCAGGACTCAAGAGAGGCTGAATCGATCTTTAATTGGGTTAGTCCCTCAAATTCTTGACCGTTCCCAATTTCTACAATGAATGCATGTTCTTAGTCCACCGACATGAGCCATCTTACATTTTCAACAGAATTGTGATTCCCTTTTGTGGACTTACTCAATGTGAGATGCTAAACTAGAAAGTTTCTGTAATTTTCTAGTACTCTCACTTTCTTTTATGTGAATGAACCAAAAACATGATAATTTTTAAGAGACGACCAGGGGCGGAACTAAGAATTAAATATACCTAAGGCTAGATTTAGCCCACTCAAAGACTTCGCCAAAAAGCCATATCAGTACACAACAAATGCTTTAGCCCACAAAACACTTTCATGTCATTGAGCATTTACGATGCTATAACTGCTGTGTTTTGTTTCCGTGATTTATTTTCAACATCTAAATAAGGGATAATTTAGCTGGCACAACCACAATAAAATGAAACTACAAACTTAAACACCACCAGCTTTTTAAAACAAGATAAGACTTAGCTAACTTCAAAATCACTTGCATGAGGATGAAATGTACATAGTTTATAAGCTCAACCAAAGGCAAGTAACTTGTATTGTAGATACTGCCCTGTAATCTCTGTATAACATTTGCTGATAGATGCTGACCGATATAGAGATTTCATCGCTAACATCATTTGAGGGTCATATCATTGTTATCAGAAGTTCAATCATTTTTAGCAAGTATGGACTAAAAACAAGGTCATTTGGCAAAATGAAGCAAAGTTACCCATAAATATTACCAAGCGGCAACAGCTAATGTAAATGTCGTCAAATGACTCAACCAAATGCTACTGGAAATGTCATCGAATAACCAAGAGCTAATGGAAATGTCAATCATCAAATAACTGTGTGCTGGAAGGCAAAATGCTTCTCGTCGAACCATTTGTGTAAGAGATCCAAAACAACCACAAAGATTCATCGAATTAATATTGCAACAGATTCCTCAGACAGGCAGCAGATGGGAGGTTTTGGACCTAATCCAACCTCCTCCCCGAGCTGATTGACCATTCACCGTTTTGAATATTATGGTGCCCAAAGAGTATTGAAGGGAATAAATTTGGGTTACAATTATGAATAGTACACCACTAATACAAATGCAAATTGCACCTGAGGAATCATCTTGCTATTGTGCTTTCACAGGGGCGTGCATTACGCTGTTCTGACATAGTCCGAACACCACAATGATGTGTGAACTGCAGTCCTTAGCGGCCATGATCAGCAATGTATTCTGCAGTTTAACCAAATTTATGACTCGGCCAAACATGCATCTATAATTTTTAACGGGAAAATAAAAATCATGCATCTAGAACTAATATTTTACCCAAAAATTTATTGTTGATGTTTTAAGACAAGGTGCTGAGGTCTGAGGTTTGGATATGTTCAAAAAGGAAGTGACAAGCATTAAGAAGAGATTGTGAACAAATTCATGTGAGTTTTCATTTTGATCATTGCTATATACACAGAGAAGAAATTACCATAACAATGACCTCGGCAAAGAGTTTGACCTTCATGCTCAGAATTTGACACTTCTGAGCCACTGCCTCCTCCACCAGTAGCCACTGCTTTGCTTTCAGAATTTGTAGATCCTGTGCCTATATTTTCTTTACATGCATCTTGATCAACATTTACGTCAGAAATGTCTGGCACGCAGTATTTTTGCAACCATCTGTCAGTTTCCCATAGCACATGCATGATACTCTCTCTTGCAGCATACCCATGGCTCTCAAAGGGAAGAATCACAAGGCGGCAAAGAGCACCGTGACCTTTCAAAGCATTAAAGAAACGATCCGACTGCACAACACACCAGATCATTTCAGTAGCAAGTCAACAAACAAGAAGAAACGCATCATGCCACTAACATTGTAGGTTTAATGACTTGAAAGAATGAAATAATGAAGAATTTTGGACAAGAAATGTTGGAAGGGGGTGAGGAGCCTTTTTACCTGCATGGTTAAAGTCCCTGGGTTATTGTCTTCCTCTCCATGGATAAGCAAGATTGGCTTTTTAATTTTATTAGCTGACATGAAAGGACTCATCTCCACATAAGTACTAGTAGCCTCCCAAAGAGTTGTTTCCTCGTTCTAGACACATAAAAATAATGTCAGATTATCAGAACTGGAGATAAAAACTTACTTGGGGACAATATCATGGCAAGAGAAGAGAGAAGATAAACAGAAAGATAACAACACAGGAATTTTTGATTCAAAGGAAACAGAAAGATAATAACTTCTTCTGATAGAGCTATTATCTGACAAAATATTCAGCCATCCTAATCAAAGCAATTATCAAAATTATTTTTGATAATTGAGAAAAATGAAGTTGGCGCTTTGAATTAGACCCAAAAAAAAAAAAAAAAACAGATCCCTCCAATGAGGCCCAAAGTATTGGGCTTTAGCTAATACCCATTCTATGACCCGAGATTCGGTTCTTTTAACTCCTCCCTCTCCCAAATTCTAGTCTTCTCGACGCTGTGCTCGAAAGTTCTAGGGTTCCATCATTTCCAAGGTAAACGTTTCACCTCTCTTCTACATTCTTCTTCTGCTCGAAATTCTTGGGCTAGTTTATCGAATCGTTGAATCGCTGTTTTTGTTCGATTCATTGATTGTTATTTTCGATTTGAATGAGAGCTTGCTCAATGATTGCGTTTCTGGGATTGGATTGCGTGTTTCTTTCTTAAAATCCATACAGATCTGTGCATGCTTATTCCTCAATTAGGTCGACTATTATCAACCTAGTTAAATTAGTATTCTATGATTTTTTTTTTTTTAAGGAATCAATTACAGTAATTATCTGAATGTAGGATTTTGATTGCGCTATATTGGAATTAGTTTTTATAAAATTGTAATATAATTCGTGTTTTTGGTTTTCAAGGTTAATCAGTAGAGCAGAGATCTCGCAATCATGAGTTTGAGCAATGGGATGAGGACCTGTGCCAAGGTCTTGATGTCTTCAGAAGCTTCGCTATCAAAATCAGGTTATTTTGATGTCTTCTGCTGTTTATTTTTGGTTGTTGCTACTGTATATATGAGCGTTTGCATAACGTGATAGTGTTTACCTGTTTTGGACAAAACATATTCAATGTTTTCCTGTTTAATTAGTGTTTTTGAATGAAGGTCCTTGTGATTAAAGTAGTACTGTATGTTGCTTCCTTGCTAAATCCACGGAGTCCAGGATGTAAAACATGTTTATAGGGTTCATTAACCTCTAGAGTTTTTGATATTATCAGAAAATCACTGGGTCATGTGAGAAAGAGAGGCCAGGGGAGGAGGGACAAAAGTGGCAAAACACAAAATTTAAGGGACTCTGATTTGGACACATCACTCTTAATCTGTCTGGCCCGTATTGGGCTTTTGACTCGTGATAACTCTCCAAGTGAAGAGAAGACTCGGCAGCACAACGAGAGAAAGAGGAGAAAAAATGGAGTCGGAAAGTGATGAGATAGAGTACGTGAGCTACGAGGGAGAGGATCATCTGCCGTTGATAATGGGGCTGGTGGACAAAGAGCTAAGCGAGCCGTACTCGATCTTCACGTACAGGTACTTCGTGTATCTGTGGCCTCAACTGTGTTTTTTGGCGTTCCACAGAGGCAAGTGCGTGGGCACCGTCGTCTGTAAGATGGGCGAGCATCGCAACACCTACAGAGGTTACATCGCCATGCTCGTCGTCGTCGATTCCTACAGAGGAAAAGGTATCGCTACTCAACTTGTTACCAGATCTATTCAAGTCATGATGGAATCTGGGTGTGAAGAGGTAATTCCTCATATCTGCTCATTTTACATTTTATATTAATTAGCTCTAATTAATTATTGACTTTATTTTGTTTTGGTCTTGGATGGATTGCGATGAAGGTCACACTTGAAGCTGAAGTGAGTAATAAAGGAGCACTGGCACTGTACGGGCGTCTTGGGTTCATTAGGGCCAAAAGGCTCTTCCGTTACTACCTCAACGGGGTTGATGCTTTCCGTCTCAAACTGCTGTTTCCTCGCCCTGATTTGCATTCCCCTACTTCCCCTTATATCAATTGATCTCTACTCCTGTTGCAACTCTATTCGGTCATTGTGACTTATAATCAAATCTTATTTATATAAATGTATTTTTTGAAGAAACTTTTATCGTATTGAAGAAGCGGTGGGAATTTTTTGATTGCTTGATGCAGCTTTTTTTTTATATATAATATAATTTAAATATTTTGTGTTTGGGGATATGATTTTGGATCTGTGAAATTTATCACATAGTTGATTCATCTGCCGTAATTCCAAGTGTAGCATGTGAGGAAATCTTTTCTGTGTAATTTATTGTTTGGCGATGATACAACATTTCTTTATCTGTTGTTTGAAGATCGACTAAACTTCTCGTCGTGATGCAGTTTTACTTGAAATGTAGATCGCATTGCCTTTTGGTATGTTGTTGAATTAGCATCCTTGGATGATCGGGATTTTTTCCAGTGGACAGCAAACTAGCTCTTAAAATGAAACCAAAAACAAGTGGCGTACCTAGAGCTCAGAAGTCGAAGCTTCACCCGGGTGATGGACCTAATTGGGTTCTTATTGCTGGTGGCTCCTTGTTAAGTACATTATCAATACGTCTTGGCTACAAGCTGAAGCAAGCACTTGACATAAAGCAGCAGGAGAATGCTAGTAATGGTTTGGTACTGAGTATGCATTGAATTCACTGTCGTTTAATGGCTGTTCTCATTTTTACCATTGATTTCAATTTCAGGAAGTGGAAAATCCTCTGACAGAAGGATGCCTGCAGGTTGCCACGTGCACTCAAACGTTTATTCCTTTACACAACAAGATGAGGGCAGTTGCTTTAATTGCATTTCAGGTCTGAAATCTGGAATTCAAGTTTGTATCAGATTTCAAAGTCCAGGACGTCAGGTTCTGAAACTAGTTTTGGCTGGTCATTTATTACCTTCTTTCTGCTAGCTTTGCTTTGGCTGTTGATGCTTGTGATACGTGGAAAGAAACAATTGTATTAGAAAGGACATAACTGACCATGATTAGATAGAAAAGAAAATATGAATTCAGGTTTTGAACACCCCAATTGAACCTGTTTTTTCTTCTTCTTCTTCTTCTTCTTCTTCTTCTTCAAATACAGCACCTCCTTTAAGAGTGAGGATCTGAAAGGTTAGTGTTTTTTTAGATTGTCGTGACCTAAAAGATGAATATCTGTAGAAAAAGTAAGATTGTGAAAACAGCGTTTGGATTGGGATTGAGGTCTTTGGCTTTTATGATCTTGTTGCAGTCTTATGTCTTCAATCGTTAAGCATAATGTATATATTTTCTTTTTGTCCGACATTAGGCACGGGTAGTTGGTGAAAAGGGGAGAACCCTCGAGTAAAAGAATTAATTTAGGAGAAACTGAGAAAGGGATAACTTGAAGTCTTGAACACAAGCATAAGATTTTTACACCACTTTACTAGCTACTCTGTTTTGTTAAAAACTCTTAACTCTAGTGTAATGTGGGCATATCATTAAAAGTCCCGTTTTAAAAACATCATCATAAGTTGCTTTGGTTCACTGCTACTAGTTCACTTCCTTGAGTTCACTTCCTTGAGAAAAAAAAGGTTCTTGTGATAAGAAACTTGCTGTTTCATGTTTTGAATGGGTTTAATAGGAACTGAGAGCATGATGGAGATGAAGTGCCTGCCTAATGGCCAGATGCTGACTGAATCTGATGGAGCTTTGGTGACGGTTCCTGCCCCTCAATTTAACAAGGCGAACGGCATCATTTGGGCATCTTCTCCTGATCGCCTTGATATGCCTCCAAAGCCCTTCCTACTTCATTCAAATTGCTCAGATTCTCCATGTGTTTCAGACTCGGGCTCTGACATCTTCAGTAAGCGGGAAGTAATACAAAAACTTAGGCAACAATTGAAGAGAAGAGATGACATGAATCTTGAGATGCAGGATCAGATTGTAGAGTTGCAGAATTCTCTGAATTCTCAGCTGGCACATTCTGCGCATTTGCAATCTCTGCTTAATGCAGAAAATAGGGACTTGTTTGATTCTGAGAGAGAAATCCAAAGGCTTAGGAAGGCAATTGCAGATCACTGTGTGGGACATGTGAGCTCCAATGACAAACCAGGCTCGGCTACTATATGGCAATCTGAAGTAAGAAACAGTCATGTAAATGGGTATCTTGATGGGGAAAACAATTCCGATGCCTCAGAAAAAGGAAGAGGGGGATGGAGAGAGGGTAGAGATGCTGAGGAGGGAAGTAGGAGAATTGAAGGAAGTGATCGATGGAACAGAAAGCGGAGCTCTCACTGAAAGTCTAAAGAGTTGCAGCAGAGACTAGATTCTCAACTTCCCAATATTTTGTAGGCACTTGTAGTTGTGTATACCTGCTTGTTTTCTTTGGTTTGAGGTCTCCAGCTCAGAAGCCTATTTTTCCTCCTCTCCTCACCATACCTAGTTTAGCTGAATTCTTTGATGTGCGTGTATGCAACTTGGTAATGAATGAGAGCTTGAGGTTTGGACAGTCAAATGCTTGCATCTGTGGCAGGCCTGCTTTTGTGTTTTTCTTTTCTTTCTTTTTTGTACATGTATTTTCTGTTTGAATACGTGAAATGTCACGAGCTATTGTGATATTGAACAACAATATAGAAGCGTTTTGGTACGCATCTGTCGGGAGTAATCGCGAGTTTCTTCCCACTTCCAAACTAAAAGAACAATGGGACATCATTGCCTTGAGCCCCAAGTGGACTTGCCCTTATTGGCGCGCGAGCCAACATTTCGGCATGTGTTTGTGACTCAAACCGAGCTTGCTCTGCCTGAACAAACAATTGTTGCCATTCGCGCTTTCTCTCTTGAATCAAGCTCTGCTTTTAATTCCAGACATGCTCGTTTTTCTTCTTGGCAAAGAGCCTGCTCAATCATAAGTCTCTCTTCAGATCTAAATTCCCCAAAAGCACGCTTGCAGGAGATAATGTTGAAGGCCAGTGCCTGTTTTTCAAACGTTGCTGTAAACTCTGCAACTTTTGCAGAAATGTTGTGATCCCACTGCTGAGAGCAAGATGGTCTCAAGTGCCAAATTCCAAAAAAAAAAAAAAAAAAAAAAAAAGTAAGAATAATTATAAACTTGCAAGTCAAAGAAGCAGCTGACGTTGTACTGTATCGTGCATCTCCCGTTAATACAAGATAAAAGAGATTCTAGTTTTATAGAAGTTGTAAAACATGTTTATAGGGTTCATTAACCTCTAGAGTTTTTACCATTATCAGAAAATCACTGGGTCATGTGAGAAAGAGAGGCCAGCACTACCAGAAAAGGGGTTATAGCCGACGATATGGGAAAAAACGGCCGACGAAATAGTACCTCGTCGGCTATAACCCCTTATAGCCGACGAATTACTATTTCGTCGGCCACATCGTCGGCTATAATATTAGAGCCGACGACTGCCGACAAGTCGTCGGCTATAACTATAGCCGACGAAAATTTTTTGGTTATAGCCGACGAGGAGGGTATTCGTCGGCTATAAGTGTTATAGCCGACGAAAAGTTTTTGGTTATAGCCGACGAGGAGGGTATTCGTCGGCTATAACTCTTATATCAGATCGACCTTCTGCAGCAGGGAGCTCATTCGTCGATGAAATCGTCCAAAACGCTCTGAAATCGTCCAAAACCTCGGCCATAAGCTTGAAAGGTATGTATATTGCTGTGTGTGTTGATTTAGTTGGTTATATGCAGAGGTGTGTTAATTTAGAGTTTAATTAGAATAAATGTGTGATTAATTTGATATATATATATATATATATATATATATATATGTGTGTGTGTGTGTGTTGAGATGAGATTATTAATGGGTTGATATGTTGGTTAGATAGAATTGAAGTTTTGTTGAAGATCAGTGATTGATTGTTGATTTAGATCGGTGATTTTAGATGAATTTGATGAAAAAATGTATATATATATATATATATTAATTAATTAATTTAATTGTAATTAAAAATATATTGTTGGTATATATGAAAAATATATTGTGTTTAATTAATTAGGGAGATTGACGATGTTTTAATTAATTTAGGGATGCATGTGTATATATATGTGTGTGCAATGATCAATTTTTTAATTAATTAGTACGTACGTACGTACGTACATACATACGTAGTACGTGCATATATACATATCGACAGATATATAGCTATATTTATTTCTTGAATTTACAGGATGGACAAGAGTTGGATTACCCTTGGAAGATGGGATCAGGCGTATCATGATGGAGTTAGGAGTTTCCTGGATTTTGTGATGGCTAACTGTGGAGACACTACACTTCATTATTGTCCGTGTAAAAAGTGCAAGTGTGCCAACCCACGACACCGGTTTTCCATAGAGACAGTGGAGCAACACTTGGCTAGATATGGATTTTGGGTCCTATACAGTAATTGGATTTATCACGGTGAACCAGAGTTTGCGGGTCCTCATGATCATGGACAATTTGCCGAGAGAGGGAGTTCCTCCAATGATCCAACAACGAACTGGATCAACGATATGTTTCCTCGTGAGAGCGGTGTCTTTGATGAAGCACCAGATGTGCAACTCCCTCCTCCGGAGATGGAGTGTTTCCCTGATATTGAGCCACTCGAGCCATTACCCCGATCTCCGGTCAACACAAGTGGTATGGAAAAGTACAACAACCTGATCGCATTGCAACAGACTCCGTTGTACCCCGGATGCAGTAAGACTGTCCTTGAATCTGTCATGGGAGTGATGAAGATCAAAACGGAGAACAAAGGCACTGTCAAATCGGTTGATGATTGGCTTCGGCTATGGGGTGGGGCGATGCCCCCCGGACATCGGCTTCTTACCAGTCATCATAAGGTACGACATATCCTTAAAGATCTCGGCCTTTCCTACATCAAGATTCATGCATGCAGATACGATTGTGTTCTGTTTTACGGGGAAGGACTTGCAGATCTTGAATACTGCCCAGTATGCAATACAGAGCGGTATAAGTTCACTCCTAAAGGGAACAAGAAAGCTGTGAAGATACTTTGGTACTTCCCGCTGATTGATAGGCTTGAGCGGTTGTTCATGTGTGCTTTCACGGCCGAAGCTATGAGATGGTGGGCTGAGAGGAATGTGCCTGACGATGACACCCTTAGACATCCCGCCGACGGAGAGGCTTGGAAGAAGAACGTGTTGGAGTTTCCTGAATTTGCATCAGAGGTTCGAAATGTTTGGCTAGGGCTATCATCCGACGGTTTCAACCCTTTTGGCAAGAAAGAGCTTCAGTACAGTGTGTGACCAGTTATTTTGATTCCGTACAACTTTCCACCGTGGATGTGCATGTAGAAGGAATATAACATGCTCACATTGTTGATTCCAGACCCTGGTTATCCGGGAAAGTGTCTCGATGTGTATTTGAGACCCGTAATTGAGGAACTTCGGTACTTGAGTCTGAACGGCCACCTGGTCTACGACCGGTTCAAAAATGAGATGTTCCGGATGCATGCCATGCTTGTTGGCACGATCAGTGACTTTCCTGGGAGGGGTATGTTGTCGGGCAGCGTCACCAGGGGTTACAGGGCTTGTTCAGAGTGCATGACTGTTGATTGCTCCAGTCCTCATTGCAGCAAGATTGTCCAGATGCGTCACCGTCGTTGGCTTCCGTATGACCATCCATTTAGGAACGATGCACAGGCTTTTGATGGGACTGAAGAAAGGGGCTGGGCACCGGAGCAATGGACAGGGGAGGAAATATTGGCAGTGTTGAATGAGTATGACTTTGGTCCGCTTAGCAATCATCCCGATGTGTTGCGCACGATTCCAGAGAGGCCGGATCGGTATAGGTTATGGTCACACAAGAGCATCTTATCGGAACTTCCTTATTGGGCCAGGTTGGCTACCAGATACTACCTGGATGTCATGCATATAGAGAAGAACGTGGGTGAAGCCGTGGTTGGCACAGTTTTGAATTGGGAGAAGAAAACAAAAGACACCCCGAAGGCACGCGTTGATCTGAGAAATATGGGACTGCGGGACCATTTGTGGTTGAGAGAGGGCAGGAGCAAAATGCCCCAAGCTCCTTACACCGTCACCAGGGACCAGAAACATGAAATCTTTGGATGGCTGAGTAATGTCAGGTAACTTTTTATTATGCATGTATTCCCTAAAGAATCCATCTATTGTTGGACGACTATATATGCATGAAATCTAATTGTTGTTAATGGCTATGCAGGTATCCTTATGGCTATGCGGGTAACATAAGCAAGTGTGTTAACTACCGAGACAACAAGATGTACGGATTGAAGAGTCACGACTGCCATGTACTGCTTCAACGCCTCTTCCCTATTTTCATTCGAGCGTACTTGGAGGATGAAGTGGTTGAGCCGTTGGTGGCGTTGTCAAGATTCTTCCAGAAGTTATGCGCTAGAGAAGTTAGAAAATCAGACCTCATGAGAATGCATGAGGAAATCATTTTTATCTTGTGCAAGTTCGAGAGGATATTTCCCCCAAACTTCTTTGACATCATGCCTCACCTGATGATCCATCTTCCCCAACAATTGTTGCTTACCGGTCCCGTACACTACACTTGGATGTATCCCATCGAAAGGTACATGTTATTCATAAATTTGATTTATACATGTTTTTAAATAAAAGTTGCATGCTCTTAACATGCACTTGTTAACCTTGCAGACAACTTGGAGACTACAAGAAATATGTGCACAATAAATCTGCGCCTGAGGGGTGTATTGCTGAAGCTTACATTGCGCATGAGTGTGTAACGTACGCCAAGTTGTACTTGGGAGCGATGGAGGACCCCCCACAACATCCAAGTCGAGATGACCCCGAGTTCAACCTATCTATCGTCGCCAACTCTGTTGTACCATACGGAAGCTTCAAGAAGAAGGGTGTGGACAAGTTGCCTGACCATGAGGTAGGGATTGCCCACTGGTGGGTTCTAATAAACTGTCCGGAGGTACAATATTGGAAACGAACCCATCTTCATTGCAAGGAAGTGAACAGTGATGTCGAGTACCACAACACGACGTTTGCAGACTATTTTCCACAATGGGTAAGTGTATAAATATATATATTAGATGGCTTTCTTTTACAGTTCCCTATTCTTTAATCATAAACACACCAACTGATTTGAGTTATATTTTTCAGCTCATGCAAGTGGCTGCGAGGGGTGGTCATACAAATTACTCAGAGGAATTGAGGCTGTTGTCGATGAAGCCGATATCTTCCACAGTCCGCCCAATGTGTGATGTCAACGGCGTTAAGTATATATGTGAAGCTAGAGACGGGGAACGCAAAACACAGAATTGTGGGGTGATGGTGGATGGTGCAGAGGGGGCGTGGATTTTTACGGTGTCCTACAGTCAGTTGTTGAACTCATTTATGGGAACCGCATGAAAGTCCACTTGTTCAAGTGTCGATGGTTTGATACTAGGCTGCACCGCATACGGATCGATCAGTACGGCATACTTTCGGTGAATACCGCCACTAGTGTGTATGAAGACGACCCCTTTGCTTTCGCCACAGCGGCCAAAAAGGTCTTTTATCTTGACGATCCATTGAACAAAGGCACGTGGAAGGTAGTTAACCATGTGTCTCAGCGAGACATATACAGTGCTACCAAACTTGGTGTGAGCACAGAGTGTCAAGAAGCGACCGCATACCAAGAGCCGGATGCCGGCGACATTCCGGAATCCTCCACCATCCGCGATAATAATGTGACGCCGGGCAGAGTGGTTCGACTTCCTAGGGGTCAGGTGCCCATGTATGATGTTAATCCGAATCGTCTATATCAGGCAGACGATGACTCAGACGACGAGTACGAGCACCGGTTGCCAGATATTAACTACTATACTACGTCCGACTCAAGTGATGAGGATGATTCTGATTATCATCCTTAGTATACTATTTATGTATGTATTTGTGTACGATGGTGCATGCATGTATGAAAACATTTTTTGTCCTTAATTACCGTTTTCCGAATTTATGGGAAATTGTATTGAATTGTTTGTGCGATGTTCAGGAATTTATCAGGTGAAATAGGCAATTTTCAGGCCCTAAATGGCAAATTTTCAGAAAGATCAGCATTATAGCCGACGAAATGGACCATAATTCGTCGGCTATAATGCCCATACTGTAGCCGACGACTTGCAAGTCGTCGGCTAAAGTATATTGACCGAAACCATACGTAGACCCTTCAAATGCAAAAGTGTCGTGAAATAAGATACGACCAAAATATTGAAATACGACTACGGTTGAAAAATGGGAAGATTCCGACAAAATCTGTGTGCCGAATGTTGCGGTTAGGTGTTTTTTACTTCCGTTTTCCTATGGGTAGCCTGACGGTCGGTAAATATTTTGAGGAAAATTTTTATACGGTTAGTTGCGTCGCATCGATTTGAAACTATTCTCTGTTGAAGGTCAGGCCAAAAAACTTCATTTAGACGGGCCAATTGCCGTTTTAAAGCGTTTAGAGGTTTGACTTTGCAGTTTGACCTTCCCGATCGAGCCTTTAACGTTGTCAGATGTAGTTGGATTTTTTTTCATACATGTATTTAATCTTAACGGTGATATCTGACGGTTGGAATAGATTTTCCAAACTTTTAGATTCGAAATCGGAACATATGCACTAATGTTCCTTAATTTATTTACTAAGTGTTTAAGTGAATGTATAGTTTCAAATAGTTACCATACGTAGACCCTTCAAATTAGGGCTGGGCATGGGCCGGGACGGGCCGGGATTCGCTTGATCCCGGTCCCGTCCCGCGAGAATTTGAACGGGACGGGACCGGGACGGGATTAGGCTTTTTGAACATTGATCCCGCAGGCCCGGGATCCCGTACGGGACCGGGACGGGACCGGGACGGGACCGGGACTAAAACGGGATCCCTGACCAAAAGAGATATACATATATGTGCTGCATGTAAGTGCCGAAACTTCGACCGAGTTGGACTGCAAATACTGAAATCACAAACATGGAAGAGGGATTATTATTACCAAGAGATAAAGATCAACTAGAAAGAAAAGGGTCAGGCAGTACTAGTATTCTAACATGGTTTTCGTTCTTCGAAGAAGTGAAGAAGTTGGGATGCATAGCAGGACCTATGGTTGCTGTGCTTCTATCCCAGTACTTGTTGCAGATCGTTTCGATGATGATGGTTGGCCACCTTGGTGAGCTAGCTCTCTCGAGCACCGCCATAGCCATCTCCATAGCCGGAGTCACCGGCTTTAGTCTTTTTGTAAGTCTCATATATCTTCACCTTCTCTTGCTAAAATCTGTTCATTACTTGCTTTCATTAATTTTGGAACTGCATTTTTTAGGGCAAACAGTTAGTAGAAATGCTAATTAGCCTCCTCATCATCATCAACATGAACATATGTTCAGTCATATACAGTAGTATCAAGGATTCAAGGTCTAGATGATGATACTTTTTCTATAATTTCTATATGAGTGTATATGATTATGACCTCCCAACTTAGATTAAGTATATATATATAATTATTTATTTACTTATTTATGCGGGACGGGACGGGACGGGATTTGTTTAGGTAATCCCGGTCCCGTCCCGTCGTTTTAGAACGGGATCGGGACGGGACGGGATTAGCATTTTTCAAACTTCAATCCCGTCCCGTCCCGTCCCATTTTAGAACGGGATCGGGACGGGATCGGGATTATGGGACCAAATGCCCAGCCCTACTTCAAATGCAAAAGTGTCGTGAAATAAGATACGACCGAAATATTGAAATACGACTACGGTTGAAAAATGGGAAGATTCCGACAAAATCTGTGTGCCGAATGTTGCGGTTTGGTGTTTTTTACTTCCGTTTTCCTATGGGTAGCCTGACGGTCGGTAAATATTTGGAGGAAAATTTTTATACGGTTAGTTGCGTCGCATCGATTTGAAACTATTCTCTGTTGAAGGTCAGGCCAAAAAACTTCATTTAGACGGGCCAATTGCCGTTTTAAAGCGTTTAGAGGTTTGACTTTGCAGTTTGACCGTCCCGATCGAGCCTTTAACGTTGTCAGATATAGGTGGAATTTTTTTCATACATGTATTTAATCTTAATGGTGATATCTGACGGTTGGAATAGATTTTCCAAACTTTTAGATTTGAAATCGGAACATATGCACTAATGTTCCTTAACTTATTTACTAAGTGTTTACGTGAATGTATAGTTTCAAATAGTTACCATACGTAGACCCTTCAAATGCAAAAGTGTCGTGAAATAAGATACGATCGAAATATTGAAATACGACTACGGTTGAAAAATGGGAAGATTCCGACAAAATCTGTGTGCCGAATGTTGCGGTTAGGTGTTTTTTACTTCCGTTTTCCTATGAGTAGCCTGACGGTCGATCAATATTTTGAGGAAAATTTTTTTACGGTTAGTTGCGTCGCATCGATTTGAAACTATTCTCTGTTGAAGGTCAGGCAAAAAAACGTCATTTAGACGGGCCAATTGCCGTTTTAAAGCGTTTAGAGGTTTGACCAAAAGTTGACCAAGGAATAGCCGACGAAATACTTAACTTCGTCGGCTAAACTCTTGCGATCCGCGCCGTTTCATTGTCCGTCGTTGGATGGGCGAGATCTGACGGCTGCTGAGAGCGTGAAGTATAGCCGACGAGATTCATATTATAGCCGACGAGATTCATATTATAGCCGACGATATACTTAACTTCGTCGGCTATAACCGGCCCGCAAAGCCCAACTTCGGCCCGGCCCGGATTTCGGCCGGGCCCGTCAGAGTATAGCCGACGAATTTCGTCGGCTATGACTATAGCCGACGAATTAAAATTACATCGTCGGCTATAGTCCTTCGATTTAAACCGAAACAGAGGGCGCCTCCCTCATTTTCCAGAAACCTAAATCCCTAAATCCCCACCTGCCGCAGCCGCCCGCCCCTCCCCGACGCCGACACGACCACCACCGACGCCGACCGACCCTCCCCCTCCCTACCCTCCCCCTCCCCGCCCCCTCCCCGTCCTGCCCGACCCCTCCCCGACCCGAAACCCCCTGCCGCCGCAGCCCCGAGCCGCCGTAGCCGCCCCTGCCGCAGCCGCCCCTACCCGCCCCTGCCGCAGCCGCCTCTGCCGCCCCTGCTGCAGCCGCCCCTAGCCGACCCGAAACCCCCTGCCGCCGTCGCCGCCGCACCGCACCCCCGGTCCTCGTCCAGACTGCACCACCATGTCAGGTAGTCCCGATCGAGCCTCATTTAGGGTTTTTATTAATTTTGTCGAATTTTGTGAATTTTAGGGTTTTTGTGAATTTTTTGTGGAATTTAGGGTTTTTGTGAAATTTATGGAATTGTGTGGATTTTTTTGTTAAATTTGTTAATTTTGTGGAATTTATATACTAATTTTGTGGATTTTTTGTTAAATTTACGGTTTTTATATACTAATTGTGGAATTTTGTTGAATTTATATACTAGTATACTAATTTATATACTAATTTATATATAATTAGGTATAAATATTTTGTGTAATTTTTAGGAGGATATATATATATATATATATATATATATTTTTTTTTCGGAATATATATATATAATTAGGTATAAATATAGTTATTGTTGAAGGAGAAATAGATTGATAAATCTCTCTGTGTTTATTCATTGATAAGGAGGCCTTTATATAGGCATTACATCAAGTATCCCTGGCGAACAGGGATTCCCTATCTAATAGAGTATCTAGACTACAAGTCTTATTAGGACAAGACACACCACGGAAGTTACGGAGTTAACCTTCCTTGAACACTCCCCCTTGTGTCGCGTCCTCAATGGTGCATGAACCGTTGCCTCGTTAAAACCTTTGCCAGCAAACAAAAACCTCTTGGGCAAAAATAAAAGCATGGTCTAAGGAAAAAGAGTACAACGCACCAACTACAAGTATGTGAGACATGCATAACTAGGCTCCCCCTGAAGTCTAGATGAGAACTCCCCCTGATAGTCATTCAGTCTTTGAGTTCGGATAAGCGACACATTCCAATGCGCTTTACATGCTTCATAAATGTAGATTTAGGTAGAGACTTGGTGAACAGATCCGCTGCATTTTCTTCTGAGCTGACTTGCTTCACCTGGATATTCAAAGTCTCTTGCTGCTGCTGATTGTAGAAGAACTTAGGCGAAATGTGTTTAGTATTGTCACCCTTAATGTATCCCAACTTCATCTGCTCAATGCATGCTGCATTATCTTCAAATATGCAAGTTGGTCCCATCGTAGTAGACTCAAGTCCACTAGACTCTCGAATGTGAGATATAACTGAGCGAAGCCAAATACATTCTTTGACTGCTTCATGTAGTGCAATAATCTCAGCATGGTTCGAGGAGGTAGCAACAAGGGTTTGCTTGGTTGATCTCCAAGATATCGCCGTATTCCCAATGGTAAAAACATAACCTGTTTGGGAACGTCCTTTGTGTGGATCTGATAAATATCCAGCATCAGCAAATCCTACCATCACATCATTTGGTGTATCTGAGTAGGAGGGGGTATCGCCAAAGCCGTATCGGGACCACGACTTAGCATCCGCGGGTCCGGATAAGTTGGCGGATATGTCTGCAGGATGGCGGATGGATGAACCAAAGCCAGTCCTGGCGGATATGGCTGGCGGATGGCAATCCGAGCCAAGGTTTGTGCTGTTAGATGCAAGAGATCGACTATGTGTCGAATCCTGATGAGTGTATCGATAGTACAAGCCCATGTCAAGGGTTCCTTTAAGGTATCGGAAGATGTTCTTGATTCCAACCCAATGACGTTGTGTTGGCGCAGAGCTAAATCTAGCTAACAAGTTCACAGAGAAAGCGATGTCTGGTCTAGTACACTGAGCTAAGTATAACAAAGCTCCAATCGCACTAAGATATGGATATTCAGCTCCCAAGACCTCTTCGTCATCTTCTTTCGGACGAAAGGGATCTTTGTTGATATCCAGACTTCTAACGACCATGGGAGTGCCTGTAGGATGCATAACTTTGTCCATGTTAAATCGCCTGAGCATCTTTCGGACATATGCAGACTGGTGTATAAAAATTCCACCACTTCGGTGCTCTAGTTCTAAGCCTAGGCAAAACCGAGTCCTTCCCAGATCTTTCATCTCGAATTCGGATTTCAAATAGCTAGCGGTCTCATTGATCTCATTCAGAGTTCCAATGATGTTCATATCATCGACATAGACGGCTATAATGGCAAATCCTGAACTTGTTCTCTTTATGAACACACAAGGGCACAACTCATCATTCTTGTATCCTTTCCCAATCAAGTAATCACTTAACCGTGTGTACCACATCCTACCAGATTGTCGGAGTCCATATAGAGATCGTCTCAACCTGATAGCAAATGAACTTCGTGGTTTTTGCTCACTTGACTTGGGTAACGAAAGTCCTTCTGGCACTTTCATGTACATCTCCGTATCTAGGTCCCCATAAAGATACGCAGTTACAACATCCATAAGCTGCATATTGAGTCTCTCTGAGACTACCAAACTTATTAAGTATCGGAAGGTAATAGTATCCATGACAGGAGAATACGTCTCCTCATAATCAATTCCAGGGCGTTGAGAAAAACCTTGCGCCACGAGTCGAGCTTTATATCGCTGGACTTCGCCATTCTCATTGCGCTTTCTGACAAAGACCCATTTATGTCCAACAGGCTTCACGTTCGGCGGTATAGGCACAACCGGTCCGAATACTTGCCTTTTCTTTAGAGAGTCTAGTTCAGCCTGGATTGCTTCTTCCCACTTCGGCCAATCCGCCCTACGTTGACATTCATCAACAGTGCGGGGTTCCATATCGTCGTCGTCAATAACTTCTTGAGCAACGGCGTAGGCGAATGCATCATCGATATACATGGAATTTCTTTCCATCAGATTGTGCATGCATAAGTAGTTTAGTGAGATTTCCTTGTTCTCCAACATCAACAGTGAGTCTGAGGCGTCCCCCAGATGATTCAGAGTTGATTCTTGGACATAGGTATAGTCGGAGACAATCTCGTGTGACGGCGTCACAGTATCGATGATGAACGGATCGCTTTGTGCCTGGACACATGCCCTCTTTCTAGGTACATTGTCTTTGGAACCGATTGGTCTCCCCCTCTTTCTAGGAGGATCCGAAGTCGACGCCGGCTCTCCACTTGGAGGTGCCGAGCCTAGGCTACCGATGGCACCTAGGGCTGCGGGTCCGAGACCGGCGGCTCGTGCTCGCGCATGGCGAGGAATGTTAAGCCTTGCAGGTACATTCGCAGCAGGTATGGTTGATCTTGTCACTTTCGCAATATCAGTAAAGGAGTCGGGCATCGTATCCGCCACCTTTTGTAGTTCTAATATGCGTTGTATTTCAGTCTCACACTGAGACGTACGGGGATCATAATGAGACATAGTGGGAGAGAACCACGTCAATTCCTGACGTTCATTTGGGACGGATGCGGCCCCATCTCCCCCTAACGGCGGGAAGGATGTCTCATCAAAGTGACAATCTGCAAATCTTGCAGTAAACAGATCACCTGTCATAGGCTCTATATAGCGGACAATAGTTGGTGCTTCATATCCAACATAAATAGCTGATCGTCGTTGTGGACCCATCTTGGTACGCAGTGGAGGCGTGATAGGCACATATACGGCACAACCAAAAGTACGCAGATGCGAAATATCAGGCTCGTAACCAGTTACCAACTGGTACGCACTAAATGGTTGGCTATCTGTGGGTCGTAGACGAATAAGCATAGCTGCATGTAATATTGCATATCCCCATGCCGAAACTGGCAAGTTTGTGGCCATGACAAGAGACCTAGCTACAAGCTGTAGTCTCTTGATAGCGGCTTCTGCAAGACCGTTCTGAGAATGAACGTGGGGTACGGGATGTTCAACTTCAATCCCAACTGACATGCAATAGTCATCAAAACACTTTGAGGTAAACTCTCCAGCATTATCCAGTCTGATGGACTTAATCGGATTGTCCGGGTGGTGAGCCCGAAGCTTAATAATCTGAGCTAGGAGTTTAGCGAATGCAGCATTCCTCGTGGACAACAACGCTACGTGTGACCAACGCGTTGATGCATCAACCAGAACCATGAAATATCGAAATGGTCCGCATTCTGGTGTTATAGGTCCACAAATATCACCTTGTATTCGTTGTAGAAACGGAATATTCTGTTTATTATCAATAGCAAAAGATGGTCTTGCTTGAAGTTTTGCTAGTGAACAAGCTTTACAAAACGAACGATGAGCATTAGACATCGCTACAGAAGCATGAGAAGCAGGAGGGGGCCGAACCTCTCCTTGGAACCGAGAGGCGGCTATCGACGGCACGGCCGAACCGAGGCCGAGGCGCCCTCTGTGCTTTTGTGATCGGAAAAATGGATGACCGTGGGAGCATTTCAAAATACGGATCATCAGATCACGACCCGGATGACCGAGTCTATCATGCCAAAGCTTATAAGCATCAGAATCACATAATATAACAACATGAGATTCGTTGGCTCGAATGGTTGTGAAATACATGCCATTGCGAACTCGCTTACACTTCTCCACAATGCGAGTGCGCATAGATTGAGTGGAGGTGATCAACAGATATTCAGTTCCATCTTCAACATAAGTGCTGAGGTGATAGTCATTGTCACGCACATCCTTGAAAGCTAGCAAGGTTCTTGGCGCCTTAGGCGCATATAGGGCGTCCTCTACCCGAATCTCAGTGCCATTTGGCAGTAAGAATTGAGCAGTGCCACGACCCTTAATTACGGGTCCAGTTCCTGTCATCGTAGATAACGACGATTCGCTTGGCGTAAAATCCGAAAACAATTGCCGATTCCTCAGAATCGTGTGAGTTGTTGCACAATCCAACAAACACTCAATCTCGCCTTGATACATCTACAAAAACAATGTAAATTGAATCAATAGTCTACTTTAGACTTTGGCGAACACTTTAAAGTAAGTGTACTGAAACAATATATCATCACAAAATGAAGTGCATTAAGGCCAATAACATAGCCATGGCAACGACAAAACTTGAGAGAAAGATATAAGCCGCATTTTAATCACTGAGTATCACCATTGATAATCATAGCCTAGTTCAGAGATTGAGACCGGACACCGTCGTAGGTGGCGTGGCCGAGCCAAGACCGAGGCCAAGGCAAAGGCCGGAGCCAAGCCAAAGCCGAAGCTGTGGTAAGGCCAAAGCGACCCAGAGGCCGAGCCGAAGCAAGGCGAGTGGTGAGAGTCGGTCAGGCATTGAGGCAATGCGATGCGACGGTTGAGCTAAATCCGAAGCATGGCGAGTCCGAAGACACTTCGTTGCCGAGCCATTGATGCAAAAGTTGCATTTGTTCGATAGGCTATCGATTGTTGGTTTCAAAAACCGGATTCGGTGCTGAGCCAAGCTGGCGATTGGCCATGGCGAGTGAGGCCTAGCGAGTCGCGGCCAAGCGCTTATGGGCTTTGGCGAGCGAGGCATGGCGGATCGCAGCCAAGTTGGCGGATCGCTGATCGCGGATCTCGGATTAGTTGGCGAATAGCCATGGCGAGCGAGTCCTGGCGGATCGCGACCAAGTTGGCGGATAGCGGATCGCGGATCTCGGATCGCGGATCGTGTATCGCGGCTCGCGGATGGCATATCTCGCATCGCGGATGGCGTATCGCGGATCGCGGATGGCGTATCGCGGATCGCGGATGGCGTATCGCGGATCGCGGATGGCGTATCGCGGATCGCGGATGGCGTGTCGCGGATCTCTCCTTTTGTCTTTGTGATTTTTCGGATATGAGTTAACATCACCAGAATTTTGGTGAACTCAAAATGATTATGCCATTGAGAATTGGACGCATTGAACCAATTTTGCTGTCAGGGATGTAAAAATCTCAAATCATTCGTAGAATAAGATAGATTTTATTGATGACAACTCAAAAATACATCAAGGTTGTTCTAAATAGAACGTCTTATCGAACAAAGTCGTGATTTATTGACTATTCTGTCAAAATAACAATCAAAATCAAACTTGAACACGTATCTCATGACCTAAGTCAAATACTTATTCATAGTCTGGAGTATCATACTCCTGAGTCCTACGTTTCTTGGTAGGTTGGAAGTCATCGATGGCGAAGTTCGTATCTTCCTCATCGTATACTTCTTCCTCAAAGTCTCCTACATAGTGTGCTTCTTGTTCTATGTATTGTTTGTGTTTCTTGTAAGCGGCTTGAATATCTCTGCTTGCTATGCAATCGCGTTGGAGATGATTCGTAGAACCACATTTGAAGCAAGGAGCCGAAGCATTGTTCGGCGGATGGCCACCACGCCTGGGACCGGAACCAAAACTGTTCCTCCCTCTGGGAGCGGCGGCTCTGCCATCATCCCTTGTCCAAGAAAGCGGTCGGCCACGGCCGACGCCTCTTCTCCCTCCTCGTCCGCCACGTATTGCTCTTGGCGTACGTGGTGGCGGTGCTTGACGTTCATGAGGTTGATGCTTCTGCTTAAAAGCTTTACCACGGGCTTGATGAGATTCCGCAATGAATTTCGGTCCTCGAGGCCTCTTATTGGTGGTAAGAATCAACTCATGGTACCTCTCCTTTCTTTGAAGCACATTCATCAAATCGCTGAAGGTTTTGATAGTGCCTTTCTCGCGGAGATCGCGGTACTGATGCGACAACATGGACGCAGATTCTGGGAACGTCGTGAAAGTCTTCTCCATCATATCATCATCGGTCTTTTCGACCCCACAAAAGCTCAAATCAGATTGCAAGTTTAGCATAGTCTGATGATATTCCTGGACGGAATCAAAATCCAGTAAGCGGATTTGCTCCCAATCAGACATGAGGTCTGGGAGTTGTGCGTCATGCACATTGTCGAAGCGGTCCTTGAGGATATCCCATAGCTCTTTGGGATCAGTTTTCCTCAGGTATTGCTTCTTGAGCGTTGGATGGATATGGCGCCTGAGAAACATCAGGGCTTGTGCTTTCTGTTCAGGAGAAGCGTGTAAGCTTTCATCCTCAGGAGGGTTGATGGTGGCAGTAAATCTTTTACCAATGAAAGTGTTCTCAACATCTGAGACCCACCTCTTGTATTCCTTGCCTTGGACATCCAAGATGTCAAATTCTGGACGCTGAGTGTCAGCCATCTACAGAACACAAACAGGGAGACGTTAGTATGTTTGAATACTAATCAAGTTTGATTGTTCTTTTAGAACAGTGCCAAGATATATCATGGTCACATAAATCGATGCTTAACGTGACTTCAAGTCACAATCGATATCTTCCCTTTGTTTTCTTTCCAAAAAAGAATAATACGTTATGGTTCACAGTGACATCACAGTCACAAGCATAACGGTGGCCGGTAACATCACAGTTACCCCAATAAACGTTGGCACCGGGGTGACTAAATCCCCGTATGCCGTCCCGAGAAGCGATAGAATCGGGATGAAGAAGCAGGGACACGGAAAGGTCCCGGAAGAGAAAACAAAACCCAACTATTGAAATTTTCATAAGCGGGAACGTTTAAAAAATATTTACCTCTTCAAGAGAAGCTTGATCAAACGAAACTTGACTCTTGGGGAAGCTTGTTTTCTTCGATTTTTCTTGATTTCTTCTTAACCACGAATAAGGGTTCGCGGATCGCTTGCTTGGCTTGCGAGCAATTTTGATCGTCTGGCGGATGCGTGCAAAAAGTAGCACGCAAGGGAGAGCTGCTGGCGAGCGGGTTGTCTGCCTAGAGGCAGAGGAGGAGCAGTACTCGAGGGTACAGTGCGGCAAGCGAACAGCGCAGATGCTGCTAAGAAGAGGCCGACGGTGCCGAAGAGAAGAATCGGCGGCCGACGGTAGGTTAGGGTTTCGAAAAAAAAATTCGGAATTAGGGTTTCTAGGGCTATCAGACGGGAGGCTAGAGCAACGTGCTGATAACGTGTTGAAGGAGAAATAGATTGATAAATCTCTCTGTGTTTATTCATTGATAAGGAGGCCTTTATATAGGCATTACATCAAGTATCCCTGGCGAACAGGGATTCCCTATCTAATAGAGTATCTAGACTACAAGTCTTATTAGGACAAGACACACCACGGAAGTTACGGAGTTAACCTTCCTTGAACAGTTATGTATATATATAATTAGGTATATATATATTTAAAAAAGTTTTTTATTTTTTTGTGAAATTTAAGGAATTTTGTGTTATATTTCGGAATATATATATATAATTAGGTATAAATATATTTAGGTACGTATATATATAATTAGGTATATATACATTGAATGAAGTTTTTAATTTTTTGTGGAATTTTTGTGCAATTTATGGAATTTATATACTAATTGTGCAGGAAACCGCCACGCTGTAGACCGATGGCTTGGCAGACCGACCGAGAGCGACCCCGACGCTCAGGCAGGACCCAGCCGTGGGGGGAGCGGATCCAGCGGTCATCGGAGCCTAGGCCGGCCTATGAGTCGACGAGAGGAGACCTTGATGGGATTGATCCCGAGCGATCCACGTGGGGTCTCCTCGTATGAGTCGACGGGAGCGGGCCCTGACTCGAGTGTCGGAGGAGGACGCAGAGCCACCCGACCCCAGTGCACTTCAGCACTGTTCCAGGATCGGCAGCCGACCCCACCGCGCGCCGATCTGGACCCTCCAGAGATGCTCCCTGTCCCCCCACAGCGACAGCGTCCCCAGCTACGGGGCCCACCTCAGAGGGAGCAGACCCCTCAGGGTCCACGCCCCGTATGTCTCCGCCATCGGGGATGTACATGGTCCAGTTCCTCCCTGCCATCCCCGAGTACGACGCCAGGGGGAGGCAGATTTGGAGGCACGACTGGCCCCACGAGATTCCCTGGGAGGAGGCCTACGTCTACAGGCCTTTCGACTCAGAGGACTGCCGCGGCCTGTGGTGTGTTCGTGAGAATGACAAGCAGTACAACGACGCAGGTAATTGGTTAGTTTAATTAATTATTTAGATTATTTAATTAATTATTTAATTAGTTAGTTTAAATAATTATTTAACTATGTATTCATTTTAATTATGAAACAGGCGTCCTCGTAAATAAACCCCCGGGGACGAGACGGACCAGAGGGCCAGCGAACATGTCGACCCTGGAGAGGGAGCTGGCCGGTGGGATCAGGGAGATCCTACCCGGTCCCGGTGAGGATGGACGCCCGATCGAGAGGAGAGACACCACCACCAAGTATATCAACGCGACGCGCATGCTCGTGCGGGACAGGGTCCCACTGTTGTGGCCCGACTGGGGCTCTGTGCCGGATGACATCAAGGCGCGAGTGTACAATGCACTGTCGGTGAGTTAAATCGTATTTTTATTATAGAAAACAAACATTTATGAATTCAGTCCTTATAACTATATAAAAATATTTTCTAATTAATTTATAATATTGCAGCAATGGTTTAGAGTCCATCCTACCTTGGACTGGTGGAGAGACGAGCAGCTGAAGAACAGGTTATGTGTTTCGCTTTTTTTTTGTATAAATATATTTATTGGCAGTGTACGAATATATCTAACAGTTGTGTTCTGTTAATATAGGTACTCCGAGTGGAAGAACGAGCTGTCCACGCACTACAAGACGTACCATGTGGAGCAGCGCTTGGGGCGAGCTGCAACCCCCCACGAGTTCTGGTACAGGGAGTGAGAGGACCCGTCCCGAAAATTCCCTCGGAAAATTCGAAACAGGTCCTAAATTAAACAAAAAACCAAAAATAAAAATTTCTCTGCTCCCAAACCGCCAACACCCACCCACTGGGAACAAAGTTCGACCGAAACGCCGCAGTTCCGGAATCGGGTCAAAACCGGGCACTGGTCAACGCCGGTCAACGCCGGTCAATGTCGGTCAAAGTCAACGCATCAACGGTCAACGTCAACAGTAATATTCAATTTACTTTTTACCTTTTTACTATTACTATTTACCCTTTTACTGTTTACTAATTACTAATTACTGAATTACCGTTTTACTGTTTACCGTTTTACTAATTTACCATTTACCAATTTACCTTTTTACCTTTCTAATTTACCAATTTACCCTCGCCGCCGGCAGCAGCAGCGCCGCCGCCACCGCCGCCGCAGCTCCGCCGCCGGAGGCCCAAACACTTCCAATCCGGCCCAAAACTTCACCCGAGCATCGTCACAGCCCCGGGAACTCATCTCCGGCCTCTCCGCCGCCAAAATCCCACGCAGCCGCCGCGTACGGCGGCCGATATGGCGGCCGGAAACCCCCAAAAGCAAAAACCAACAAAAATCATCCAATCCAACCTCAACAAACCCCTAATCGACTCAAAACGATGCATTGAACTTAATTCTAGCCTCTAATTTCAACAATAACCACAAAATCATCCAAAATCAAACACCCCCAAATCGGGTTCTAAACCCTAGAAATTTCAATTCGAAATTTCTCACTTACCTTGGCCGATTCCGGTCAAATCCTCTTGAGGAGAGATTGTACGGATCAAGCTACTCCTTTTCCCCCCCAAAAGTGGCCCGATCGGTGGCCGGAAGTGAGAATACCGGCCTCACCACCTCCCTCGGTTCTAGCTTCGAACCGGCCGAACGGCGGCGCTTGGCACCACGCCGCTGCCACCACAATATCAAGGAAGTCGAGGCCGTCCGAACACGACCGGCACGGCGGTCCAGTTCGGCCGGACGGCCGATTTCAATCGAGAGAGGAGGAGATCGGGGACACCCCGATCGGGGGAGAGAAAGAGAGGGGGTGAGAGAGAGAGAAAAGAGAAAAGGAAATTTAAATGAAAAAGGAATATTCCCAATATTCCTAGAATATTCCCTATTCTGGAAAATTCCACACGTTTCCGAAAATTTCCGAAATCCTCTCACGATTTTTACGTCACAACTTTTTCCTACGACGTCCGTTTCACGCGTGCCGCGTGTCTACGAACTCGTACCGTCGTGCTCTACAACCTTCATGAAGAAAACTTTTCAAAAATAACAACGGATCGCCAAGTCAACTTTTTAAAGGGGTATTTAAGGTTCGGGTCGTTTCAATCTACCCCCCTTAAAGAAATTTCGTCCACGAAATTTTCAAAGCCACTAAACTCACAGGTAGGGTACAACTATCTCATTGCCCCTTTTTAAACTGGCACACAACTTGCCAAACGTTGTAAGATTTAAACAACTCAACCTTTCAAATTACAAAGAGATAACCAAATCAACAATTGATTACAAATTTCAGGTTACTAAATCAAATACAAATTCTTATTAATCTCGTGGGCTCCATCTTAAGGAGATACTATGTCTAAAATTTTTGACATAATCTCTCCTTAAATTTGGATAGCCCTACCTGCATAAAATTCAATAAAACACTTCTTATAACAGTTTATTATCACCGGAAGTTACCCGTTCCCCAGTACATCCTCATCAATGACCAACACATACCCAAAAATACAAATTTCACAATTTCTAAAAATAATAGATTAAATTAATTTCAGAACTAAAACAAATAATCAATTAAAGATAAGATCGATACTCAAATAAACGATCCAAATAACTATTACCTGCTAACCCCATTATTCTATTCTCAATTAATTTCACGGGTTCAAGAAATTATTAAACTATAAACGTTCACGGTTTCAAGCATAAAATTTTGTTTTTCAACTTTGAAAACCACAATACGTACATATTTATATATAACACATGGGTACGTTTTATGAAATCTCATTTAAAACACATCAGCCTCGCTGATAATTCAAATAAACAAATATTTCTTTGTTTGAAATTTATACTCAAAATCATATTTCTTTGAAATCAAATCATAAAATCTCTTGACCATTCTCATTGGTCATAGAAAAATTTCAAACTCGCTGGTTCGGGAATCTATTAAAAACCGAAAGCCTCGTAGAGAAAATATTCCCGAAACTAGATAATATAAAAATATAGAAAGCCTCATAGAGGAAATCTTGCTCCACTGCTTCGGGAATCTATCAAAAGCTGAAAATCTCATATCTGAAATATTCCCGAAGCCACATCATATAATCGTACAAAATCTCAATCAAGTCATATCATAATATAAAAGCTCAATCAACTGATGCGGGAATTTAATAAAACTGAAAGCCTCACTGAGGAAATATTCCCGCCATCACAGTGAAAACATCCTCATGACCAAACCCCGTTGGCCATGCAACAGGGAAATGTCTACCCACCACTGGAGCTGATCAGACTCCGGTCCGAGAACCCTAATGGCTCCCCCCGTGTCTAAGTCTACCACCTAGACACGTCACCGCCTCAATATACACAACCTTACGTCGACCACCGAGCGTGAATCTGACCTATATGGTCAAGTCGTCACCTCGCGTGGGATGAGGCACTGCTAGCTAGCATCCATATCAATATCATAATCACGTGGACCATCGTGTGGTGAAAACAAATCTCGAAATACATTTCCCTGTTAAATCGACATGCCGAAAATCCACAAATACCCGGCAAATTACTATGCCGTCAAATCACAAATACCCGGCAATCTCTATGCCGTCAAATCACAAATACCCGGCAATCTCCATGCCGTCAAATCACAAATACCCGGCAATCATCATGCCGTCAAATCACAAACACCCGGCAATCACTATGCCGTCAAATCAGAAATACGTAAATCCCAAAATCATATCGAAAGAAGTAATCACCATCGGCATGTCGAGAAATTCCAAATAAATAAACTCAACAAAATCCCCGGAATCTCATTCCGGTCTACCGAGTAAATACTCAAATATTTTGAAATTATGAAATCTCATGGGGAAACTCATTTCCCAGAAAAATATCAAAATCCAAAATAAAACAGTACTGCTGTCAAAATCAAATCAAATCAAATTAAATCAAAAATCCAGAGAAATTCAAAGATCTTATAAAATTCAAAAAATTCCTCATATAGCTTTTCGTTTCAACAAAATACTTTCTCATTTAATCACCAAATTTCTTATGCCTTTCAAATCATGCAATTAAAACAATTCAATTTCATTAAAATAATTATGTATGCATTCACTTTAAAATGAAACAGATCTAATCATTACTATCAGACATACATAATTGCTAATATATAGGCCACTAAGGATTTATTAATATTTCTTTAACCCTAGAGAAACATATCCCCGATCAAAACACAATATACCAATTATAGATAAAACATGCATATAACAGAAATTTAAAATAACGTAATTTCAGTTGGTTTCAATAAGATTGCCTTAAAACAATTACCGAGGAAAATTTCAACAACTACTAGCGTACTCGAAATTCAAGAAGACCAGTCAGAGTCATGGTCCGAGAGTTGAACCTCGCTCTGATACCATTTGAGAGGACCCGTCCCGAAAATTCCCTCGGAAAATTCGAAACAGGTCCTAAATTAAACCAAAAACCAAAAATAAAAATTTCTCTGCTCCCAAACGGCCAACACCCACCCACTGGGAACAAAGTTCGACCGAAACGCCGCAGTTCCGGAATCGGGTCAAAACCGGGCACTGGTCAACGCCGGTCAATGTCGGTCAAAGTCAACGCATCAACGGTCAACGTTGACTGGTCAACGGTCAACGTTGACTGGTCAACGGTCAACGTCAACAGTAATATTCAATTTACTTTTTACCTTTTACTATTACTATTTACCCTTTTACTGTTTACTAATTACTAATTACTGAATTACCGTTTTACTGTTTACCGTTTTACCAATTTACCATTTACCAATTTACCTTTTTACCTTTCTAATTTACCAATTTACCCTCGCCGCCGGCAGCAGCAGCGCTGCCGCCGCAGCTCCGCCGCCGGAGGCCCAAACACTTCCAATCCGGCCCAAAACTTCACCCGAGCATCGTCACAGCCCCGGAAACTCATCCCCGGCCTCTCCGCCGCCAAAATCCCACGCAGCCGCCGCGTACGGCGGCCGATATGGCGGCCGGAAACCCCCAAAAGCAAAAACCAACAAAAATCATCCAATCCAACCTCAACAAACCCCTAATCGACTCAAAACGATGCATTGAACTTAATTCTAGCCTCTAATTTCAACAATAACCACAAAATCATCCAAAATCAAACACCCCCAAATCGGGTTCTAAACCTTAGAAATTTCAATTCGAAATTTCTCACTTACCTTGGCCGATTCCGGTCAAATCCTCTTGAGGAGAGATTGTACGGATCGAGCTACTCCTTTTCCCCCCCAAAAGTGGCCCGATCGGTGGCCGGAAGTGAGAATACCGGCCTCACCACCTCCCCCGGTTCTGGCTTCGAACCGGCCGAACGGCGGCGCTTGGCGCCACGCCGCTGCCACCACAATATCAAGGAAGTCGAGGCCGTCCGAACACGACCGGCACGGCGGTCCAGTTCGGCCGGACGGCCGATTTCAATCGAGAGAGGAGGAGATCGGGGACACCCCGATCGGGGGAGAGAAAGAGAGGGGGTGAGAGAGAGAGAAAAGAGAAAAGGAAATTTAAATGAAAAAGGAACATTCCCAATATTCCTAGAAAATTCCCTATTCTGGAAAATTCCACACGTTTCCGAAAATTTCCGAAATCCTCTCACGATTTTTACGTCACAACTTTTTCCTACGACGTCCGTTTCACGCGTGCCGCGTGTCTACGAACTCGTACCGTCGTGCTCTACAACCTTCATGAAGAAAACTTTTCAAAAATAACAACGGATCGCCAAGTCAACTTTTTAAAGGGGTATTTAAGGTTCGGGTCGTTTCAGGAAGTACGAGTGGCTATGGCTGGTAGCCTACTTCGGGAGCGACAGGGTCTCGGTAAGAAAATTTAGCCTCCTAGTATATAACTTTTTAATGTTATTTAATAATTAAATTATGTAGTTACTTAATTAAATTAATTAGTTAGTTAGTTAGTTATTAGTTATTAAATTAAGTTAGTTGGTTAGTTACATAGTTAGTTAGTTCGTTACTAAATTAAATTAAATTAAATTAAATTAGGTAGTTAGTAAGTTAGTTAGTTACTAAATTAAATTAGTTAGTTAAGTAGTTACTAATTAAATTAAATTAGTTAGTAACTAAATTAGTTAATAATTTTATTTTGGTTAGTTCCTAATATTTTAATTTAGTTACTAATTTATATTTGCGTTTATATGTTCGTTCTTATAATACAGAAAATCTCGCGGACGAACAGCGACAACCGCAGGAGGAACGAGCACCCCCACCACGGCGGCGCCCGCTCCTGGTGGCAGTGGGCAGAGATGGCGAGGAGGGACTGACCGCTGAGGCCGTTGTCGTGGATTCATGCGCAGATGTATCCGGGGCGTCCCGACCAAGTGGTAAGTATTCGCCCATCTTCAATAAAACTGTTTCATTAAATTAATTTATATATATATTTTTTAATTCGTTTATTATATTTTCTTGTCAATTAGGCGGAAATAGATGCGGAGACCGACGCGATCACCTTCGGGATCGCGCGAGACACCCTGGGAGACGGGGCGTCCGACGAGGCGATCGCGGAGTTTGCCTCCACGATCGACACCCTTGAGCCGCGCTTGGCCTCTCAGATCATGCACGCGGCGGTAGGGACGGGGAACAACTGCTTCTACCAGAGAGGCCTAGGCGCGGCGGGAGATGGGGTTCTCAAGTACACGCCGGCCAATCCCAGCACGCAGCGTGCGGCTTCGACGAGAGGAGACTTGCAGACGCAGCTGCAGAGGACTCAGGCGGAGTTGGCGAGGGCGGTGGAGGCGCTCCAGCAGGCGGAGTTGGCGAGGGCCGCGGAGGCTTCGGCGCAGCAGGCCAGAGACGCATCTGTGGCGGAGATGTACCGATGGATGCAGCAGTCTTGGGAGGCCCAGCAGGCTGGACTCCAGCCCCCGCCTCCGCCACAGATGCCCCAGTTCGTCGTCCCCACTCCCCCCCCCCCCCCCGCATCGGAGTACGCCAGCCGATCAGGACAGCCATAGCCACCGGAACTCGAACGATCCGGTCGACGACGCTACGCGTTTAGGGGGTGATGATGAGTAGATAGTGGGTTAATTTGTACAGTATGTAGGATATTAGGGATGGATTGATGTGGATATTTGTTGGATATTTGGATGTTTGTTTGTGCATTTTCTGCAGCCAAACCGAAGACGAAGTGAAATTGGGCCCGAGTTAAATTTTTAAATTTTTTTAAATATTTAGGGGTTATAGCCGACGATATTGGCATTATTTCGTCGGCTATAAGTTCTATAGCCGACGATTTTTACCAAATTTCGTCGGCTATAACTGTTATAGCCGACGAAAATGACATATGTCGTCGGCTATAGCCTCCCGACTTCCGGCAAAAAAAGCCGTTCCTGGTACCGGCGATTGTTATGGCCGACGATTAATTCGTCGGCTATGCTTCGACTTATAGCCGACGATAGTGTCGTCGGCTATACTTCGGGTTAGGGGCAATTGCGTAATTGTTTAAGCCGACGATCTTGTCGTCGGCAATGTTCGAAGTATAGCCGACGACGCTTTTTTCGTCGGCTATACCTGGTGTTTTATAAGCCGACGACTTACCCCGGGTGTCGTCGGCTATACTATAGCCGACGGAGCATTCCCGACGAGAGAATAGCCGACGATACTTCGTCGGCTATGACTATAGCCGACGAATTAATGGAAACGGCCGACGAGATGGCGTCGTCGGCTATGACGCCTTTTCTGGTAGTGCAGGGGAGGAGGGACAAAAATGGCAAAACACAAAATTTAAGGGACTTTGATTTGGACAAAAGTGGTAAACCTAAGAGAAGTTATTTTTTTGCCGTAAATTTTGAATAGAAAATAGTAAAAATAAATTTCATCACAGTGAAATTTGTCTAGTTGGCATGCAAGGAACAGGTTGTCAAAAAGGAAATAAAAAATAGTAAATTAAAAGACGGTAACCTTGTCGCACCCAACGCCGCTTTCTCCGTTCTCTCTCGCCCAAGACGCAAAGCATCACCAAATAACGACATCCACATCCTCTCTCCACTCCTACGGTTTCCTCTTTCTCCGTCGTCCCCAATCTCTCTCTCTCTCTCTTCTCCGTCGTCCCCAATACCATCAGGTATTGCCGCCTCTCTCTCTCTCTCTGAATCAATCTTATTTATCTCTTTTGATTCTATTATTTTCTTTATCGCCGATTTTGACTGTGTGTGATTTGTTTGATCGGAGCTTCGTTTTCCGATCGGATTCGGCGATTTGGTTTATGGATTGTTCTTGTTTATGTAGATCTGTAGCTCTTTAGTGCTCGGTTGTTATTTGTTTATTTTGTATTTATTTTTGTCGATGGATTTGTATATTGCGATTGATGAAATTCTTTCGTGCTTGACCTGTGGTTTTTTCGTTAGGGTTTGGAAACTTATTTGGTTAGGAAATTATTCGTGTTAATCACTCTGAATCTTTTTGGTATTATACGTTGTACTGTATCGTGCAGTACAACGTAGTTTAATTAGTATTCTTTAAAGGAATCGATTACAGTTATTATCCGATTGCATGATTTTGATTGCGCTATATTGGAATTAGTTTTTATAAAATTGTTTTTTTTTCCTTCGTTTTTTAAATATAATTCGTGTTTTTGGTTTTCAAGGTTAATCAGTAGAGCAGAGATCTCGCAATCATGAGTTTGAGCAATGGGATGAGGACCTGTGCCAAGGTCTTGATGTCTTCAGAAGCTTCGCTATCGAAATCAGGTTATTTTGATGTCTTCTGCTGTTTATTTTTGGTTGTTGCTACCAAGGACTAAAATATCTTCGATAACCTCGATATTTCCTCGAAATTTCCGTTATTTTCAAACATCGATATTAATACTCATATCTTTCCGATATTTTACTTTTAGTCTATTTTTATCTAAATATACAATTTTTACATAAATTTTTGGTAAAATTTCCATCGATATTCGATATTTTCTCGAAATTTCCATCGAAATTTCTTTTTTTTCAAACTATCGATATTTCCGTAATCGTCGATATTTAATACCTTGGTTGCTACTGTATATATGAGCGTTTGCATAACGTGATAGTGTTTACCTGTTTTGGACAAAACATTTAATATAGTTTCCTGTTTAATTAATGTTTAAATGAAGGTCCTTGTGATTAAAGTGGTACTGTATGTTTCTTCCCTGCTAAATCCACCGAGTCCAGGATGTACCCCTGAGCATACAACTGTATGGTTAAATTCAGATGTTAAAATATAATAAATAGGAAAATCTGTTGGAATTTGACATTATCATTTGCATTTTTCTTCCATAGCTTAATAGATGTATACGTCTAATTGTTAACTGTGGCATGGTTCCATATATAAAGGAAGAACACTACCCCTCAAAGGTTCAGTTCTACGGTTATTTACTTGTGATAGTACACACATCATCAAATATGACCCAGCTAGTGAGAAATCATACTTCATGGCATTCTTGAGTGTATTGCTCTGATTCTGTTAAGATGAAAGCATTGACAGTTAGATGAAACTTGCCATTTAGTATATAGGTATTAATAGAACTCTTGATCATGCTGCATGTACTTTTCAGCCCATGTTTGTCTCGGTCACAGTGTTTCTTTTTTGTTATGCCTTTCAAAGAACCGAGTGAACTGCCTCTGATGGCGCTCGTGTTCCCATGCGGGCATACAGAAAACCGAAAGCAATTCCTTTCCTTTCTGTTTTGTAAGAGTCTGTGTTCTCTGTTCTTATGTGAAAGAAAGGTCTTGCACATATCCTTTTGTCACCCACTCTGGCTGTTTCAAATGAGTTCTCACTTTGAGAAGTGTTTTTCTTGTCTTGTCTTGGTGATATCTCTATCATCGTGGTTATGCGTTTTAAAATCTGTTTTGGCCGCTCCAAATGGCTTCTCGCTTTCAGTAAGTGTGTGCGAGGGTTCATTTTCACCCGGCCAATAGGTGATTATGGGGCAGAATCGAGGGTTAACATGTTTTTTTCTCATGTTTCAATTCAGGGAATTGCCCTAAATTTTTAAATTTTTGTTACCATATACGAATGAACTTGATTTTTCTTTTACTGTGATATAAATTGCTAGGCACTGACTCAATCATTTGGAAGACTCAAATGTGGCCAGCAGTATTTATTCTGTAAATATGATGGGTAAAATTATAGTTGATGTGTTTCTTGGGTTTGTATCAAACACTTAGCTTATACTTAGTATGTTGTAATGTGCACAAAGAAAGCCGTTCACTGTGAGCCATCCCCATAGTTAATTTTGCCAAAAGAGTCTTATTTGCCAAGACAAGGCTGCCACTACCTTGTAATGGGAGAGTGAAAGTTCAAAGCTACTGTAAATCTTTACACATTAGAAACTCTAGCTTTCATACCAACCTTAAGATGACTATTCCTCCGATGTGTAGATTCTTCATTGTAAGTGCTGTTCTTTTCATTCTATGTGCTAAGTGGTAGTGGTTATTGTGCTTTTGCAGCTAATAGGGGTTTCCATTCAACAGGAGTGAAGAGGATGGGCGGTCATGGCCATGATGAACCCTTCTACATGCATTCCAAACACATGTATAACTTGGACATGATGAAGCACCAGGCTTTGAAGATGAGTCTTGGGGTGTTCACTGCGTTCAGCATCGGTGTGGGGGTTCCAGTATATGCTGTCATCTTCCAACAGAAGAAAGCAGTTTCTGGTTGATATGGTTGAATGCAGCAATAAGAGACGCATAATTATGCAGTCTCTTGACATTCTCTTGGATCCATTTCTCATTACTCTGCATGTCTTATGAAAAGTATGTGATACATTTGTTTGATAATTTTGGGTTAACCAATTTAAGCGCATAAGAATCAAAGCTGAGCTTTAAAATTGTTCAGTTTCTTCCCATCCTTCTTCCTAGATTTTGAGTGACGAGCAGTTAAATAAGTAGGCTCTAAGATACCCCAATTTATGAATGTCAAGAGATTTGTTACATGATGTTAATTACTTTCAAAAGTTGAATCTTGTTGTGAGGGGTAAATCTCAGATATGATATATTGTTACTCAGCAAGTCCTCATTTGCTGCAATAGCATTGCAATAGCATAGCTGAAGAACATTTCCGCTCTTTAAACCCCTTTCATTTATATGAACTAGCAATACTTTAAAACGTGAAGAGCCTTAAACATGTTATATAGCGCCCATGAGAAGTTTTGTTCAACTGGCTTGGTTTACGACTCACAATCTCGCACCTGCAAAAAAGACCAATATCAAGAGACGCTTAAATTTGGTCATCACCAGACCCCTTAATTTTGGTTTAAGACTCACAATCTTGCAAAAAGAAGACACACTACTAGACTAAATGGTTATACACTTTAACAGAAAAAAAAGAACATGTGTTTTACCCAAGGAGTAAAATATCGGATATCGGGGAAATATCGATATTTCAAAATACAGATATTTCGACGGAAATATCGATAAAATATCGATCCATTAGAAATATCATTAAAATTAACTGATGCCAAAGCTAGGACATAATATATGTATGTATTGCCGTATTGGTATTATTCCCCAATGCTTCTTCTGATTATGTTGGTTGAATACTTGAATTCTTCTGATTATGCTTCGTATGGGTAATTACACCAGAGTCCAAACCAAGCAACTGTAAGTCTGTAACCATCATAAGCCACAGCAGCTTGCTGAGCCCATCCCACTAAACAAGGTCCCTTTGTTGTTCAGAACCTGAGGCTACTGACCTAACTGTGCTGCATTGCCATAAAAGTCTAAGTAAAGATCTATCCATCTCAGTACTATCTCTCTTTTCTCCTAGATTCCCTCTTCATTTGGTATTATTCATATAAAGTCTTAAAATATCGGAAATTTCACCGGAAAATCGGAAAAATCGGTGAAATATCGGAAATATCGGAAAATATCGGGAAATTTCGACGAGAAACTGAAAGAATTGAATTGAAATATCGATCCCAAGGAAAAACGAAAATTTCGCCGAAAAAATCGATTTTGCATTCCTTGGTTTTACCAGCTCAAATTTTGTCATACCAATTTTAATTGTCTGACCGTTTGACCTAAAATATACACCATGAAAAGAAGTGGTGGAGGTGTCTTTGAAGGGCTTTATAGGGTCTTCTTGCGTCGCAACTCCATCTACGTCACATTCATCATCACTAACGTTTTCTTCAGTGAATGGGTCAGTCCACATATATCTAACCAAATTTTAATCAAAAATTTAAAAACTGAAAAGACTCAGAGAAAATAAATGGCATAATTTACAGTGAAATCGTTCTAAATTTAGAATACACAAGTATGTAACTCAAGAACATTCTCAAAGAAAAAGTATGTAAATCAGAAAACGCATTCCTATTCATAGTCAGCATGGTAGACCATGCTGTAAATTTTGAATAAAAAATAGTAAAAAGTAAATTTCAGTTGTCTAGTTGGCATGAAAGGAACAGGTTGGCAAAGAGTAAATAAAAAATAGTAAATTAAAAGGCGGTGAGTTAGCCCTACGCGTAACCTTCTCGCACCCAACGCCGCATATAAATAGCTCGCTTTCTCCTTTCTCTCTCGCCCAAGACGCAAAGCATCACCAAACAACAACATCCTCATCCTCTCTCCACTCCTAGGGTTTCCTCTCTCTCTCTCTCTTCTCCTTCTTCCCCAATACCATCAGGTATCGCCGCCTCTCTCTCTTTCTCTCTCTTTGAATCGGTCTTCTTGTTTCTCTCTTTTGATTGTATCAATTTCTTTGTCGCCGATTTTGACTATGTGCGATTTATATGGTTGGAGCTTCGTTTTCCGATTGGATTTGGCGCGTTGTTTATGGATTGTTCTTGTTCATCTAGATCTGTGGCTCTTTAGTGCTTGGTTGTTATTTGTTAGGATTAAATCGCGTTGTGGTTTATTTTGTATTTATTTTTGTCGATGGATTTTGTATTTTGCGATTGATGAAATTCGTTCGTGCTTGACCTGTGGTTTTTTAGTTAGGGTTTGGAAACTTATTTGCCCAGGAAATTATTCGTGTCAATCACTCTGAATCTTTTTGGTATTATACGTTGTACGGTATCGTGCAGCTCCCGTTAATACAAGATAAGAGATGTTCTAGTTTTATAGAAGCTGTAAAACATGTTTATAGGGTTCATTAACCTCTTGAGTTTTTGCTATTATCAGAAAATCACTGGGTCTTTTGTTTTGTGCCTTGGTCTGACTGTGCCGTTTTATTTGACCAACAATAAAACTCATTTTGCAGTCAGCTATTATTGTTTGTGTGACTAAATATACTTGATTGTACGTAATGGGAGTCTGAAAATAAGAAATCTCAGGTACACTTGAAACTTCAGCGCAATCATGTATTGCGAAGTTGATAGCTGTTTGTGTGACTATGAAATATAGTTTGTTGCTGTTGATTGGAAACCACTTTGTTGATGTCATGTCTTTCTCAACACAATGTGCTAAGTAACTTGTAATTTTCTTTCAGGTAGTTGGCAGTTTATTCTGCTACTTTTGCAGTCAAAGTGGAGAGTGTGAAGTTTGTACCCTATTTTATGTCTGAACGGGCCTCTCTCTATTGGTCATCAATTGGATTACTTGGTGAATACTGTCCTACTAGAAAAAAGTACAGGTTTACTGCTGCCGAAGTTGAATGCATCCATCTTGGATCGTTAGAAGCCAATAACACTCACTCCCTTGGTTGTCATTTTGTGCAACCTGTTCCTGCTGCTGACTTTTCTGATAAAGGAGCCCTTCTCTTTAATTGATTGTCTTTCACGCCCTTATTGAAGATGGCTCTACAGAACATTGGCGCTTCCAACCGCGATGATGCCTTCTATAGGTATAAGATGCCAAGGATGATTACTAAGATTGAAGGTAGAGGAAATGGCATCAAGACTAATATCGTGAACATGGTGGACATCGCAAAGGCCTTGGCCAGACCTGCTTCTTATACCACCAAGTACTTTGGTTGTGAGCTTGGAGCACAATCAAAGTTCGATGAGAAGACTGGAACCTCGCATGTCAATGGTGCCCATGACACTTCAAAGCTTGCTGGACTTCTTGAGAACTTCATTAAGAAGTATGTGCAGTGCTATGGTTGTGGGAACCCTGAAACTGAGATTATCATCACCAAGACACAGATGCTGAATCTCAAATGTGCTGCCTGTGGGTTTGTGTCTGATGTTGACATGAGGGACAAGCTTACGACTTTTATCCTCAAGAATCCTCCAGAGCAGAAGAAGTCTGCCAAAGAAAAGAAAGCTTTGAGGAGGGCAGACAAAGAGCAGCTTAAGGAAGGTGAAGCTGCTGATGAGGAGCAGAAGAGGCTTAAGAAGGAGGCTGCAAAAAAGAAAGGTACTTCTGGCTCCAAAGTATCGAGCAAGAAGAAAACAGCTGGTTCTGATGAGGATCACTCCCCTACTCAGAGCCAGGGAGATGTGATGGACCTAGCTGCTGAAGACGACGAGGATGATGTCCAGTGGCAGACAGACACATCCGTAGAGGCAGCCAAGAAGCGAATTGAGGAGCAATTGAGTGCTGTTACTGCTGATATGGTCATGCTATCTACCACTGAAGAGAAGAAAAAGTCCCCACCAAAGTCTCCAGAGCGTGAAAAGAAAGTAGAGGCCAAGAGTGAGAATGGTGTTGATAATGTCCGTGAGAAGCTTGTTGATGAGATCAAACAGTCCTTGAAGGCCGGCAACAATGCCAGTCAGCTCAAAACTCTCTTGGGTACTCTTTCTGGTACTCCACAAGAGAAAATGGATGCGCTACTTGAAGCCCTCTTTGAAGGAGTTGGAAAGGGGTTCTCCAAGGAGGTGAACAAGAAGATCAAGTACATCTCTGAAGCAACCAAGGCTGAGGGCTCTCAGTTGGTTTTGTTGCGGGGATTTGAGTCCTTCTGTAGTAAGGCAAACCCTGATGCTACAAAGGAGGTTGCTTTGGTTTTGAAATCGCTGTACGATGAAGATGTGCTGGAGGAGGAATTCATAATGAAGTGGTATCAGCAAGGCTTGAGTGGCAGTGGAAAAAGCTCTCCGATTTGGAAGAACATTAAGCCTTTCATTGAGTGGCTCCAGAGTGCCGAGTCAGAGACTGAAGAGGAGTGAATAGCTTGATTACCAGAATGGAGTATGAGTTGTGTTTTCGTGTTGTTTCTTGATTGGGTAATTAGTTGTTTGTGAAATAAATGGGGACTTGGGGCATGTCCTGCCACCCCCCGTTATGTTTTGCTGTTTCCTTGATCTGAACTTATTTGGTTTTACGATTTGTTTCAATAAAATGGTCAGTACTTCATATATAGAGTTTGGTTGTTTAACCTTTGTTATGGATGGATGTCTGGTATGGGTTGAGCGCAACTATCACTCGGCCTCCTCTGGACTGTAGACTAAATTTTACGGAGTCTTTTTAGGGTTTATATAGATGTCGATTTGAATGGTCTCTGTTTGCTTTCCTTGATCTATTGTTGGTAACTTGGACACTTGGTACTGTCACTTTAGGAGTGATATGATATAGAAACGAAGCATTATTACAAACTCTAATAGCTAGGCTACTCATTCCATCTTTTATGATTTGAATGACTTTGATTTAAAGAACATTATGGAATCGTTTTCTTACTGATATAAACTTTTTATTTTGGTATTAATATCGGTATGTTCAAGGAAGGTTAATACCGTAACTTCCGTTGTGTGTCTTGACCTAATTAGACTAGAATAGTAGTTACCTTAGTAGATAGGGAATCCCTGATTACTTGGGATACTTGATGTAATGCCTATATAAAGGCCTCCTTATCTATCAATAAAGTAACGCTTTGCATCTATATTGTTTCTCCTACAACACGTTATCAGCACGTGGCTCTAGCCTTCGTCTAATAGCCATGAAAAATTCAAAAACCCTAGGGTTCCAATCTGAAAAAAAAAATTCAGAAACCCTAAATTCTCTTTTCTGCCGGCAACCTATTTGTCGGCAAAGAAAGCCTCCCATCAGAAACTATTTTTTGCCGACAACCCCTTTGTCGGCAGAGATGGAATATGTTTAGAGCACCCAGAAATCTTCTCTGGGCACCCATCTTCTCTCCCGATCTCAGCTCGACCCAGCGCCGCCGCTGCGACCTTGAGCCGATATTTGGCGCCACCGACACCAGAAGTCTTGCTAGCCGGCCCAGCCTGAAGCCGCCAGCGCTCCACCCAGCGCCGACTCGATCGGCCTGCATCCATCGCAGCGCCACCTGCGTGCTCCATCGACACCGCCGCTCGACGCCGCCGACGCCTAGCAGGATCGACGAGGACGCCGATCGATTATGCAGCAGGGTCGCGTAGCGCCATCTCCGACGCACACCTCAGTTCGCTGCGCCTGCAACCAGACGGCGTCGACCCAACCCGTCTGCCAGTGGTACAGCCCAGCCCGACCCGGTTTTCCGACCCGACCCGGTTCGGCCCAACCCGGATCCTCTGATCCGACCCAGGGGCAAAACGGTAATTGTACTTACCTCAGTTAAAAAGTTTTTACCCTAAAGGTTAAAAACAGTTACTGCAGTAATTCTTTTTATTAGTTTTACTGCTCCATATATGGTGAATATGACTAACCATATGTTTTTCTTTTCCATGAAACTTATTGCACGACGCATCGCGATGTAATTGCGAGGATTATTTCGTTGCACGTACATGGAAGAGCATCTCAAAATTGCACAAGGATCAGAACCGAGTCCTTAAGCGCAATTTTTAAACGCAGTTCATTTGGCGAACTAGCATGTATGATTTAATAAAAGTTCCCGTTCTTTCGCAATTTCAATTACTTGAACTTGTGTATATGTGTTGGAACTTGTGTGTTTTTCAGGACGATACAAAGGGGCCCCACCCACCCCTGCGTATCACAGTATTTATGGGGGAACTGTGATGTTACCGTCTAAAGTTGTGCTTGTGGCTGTGATGTCACTGTGAACCACAACTCTTCGTGAATATTTAATCACGATTCCGACATAATATTGTCGATGCTTGTGACGATCCTAAGGGAGTCACAAAGGGGACAAACTCATGATGTGTGACGGAAATAGTCACTGTAACATCGATATGTGACGGAAATTGTCACAACAAATTGAATTGAGTAACCAGAATCTTGGTCTCGACCATTCAATTCCTTCCCTCTTGTTCTTTTGATATAAAGAAACAATTGACCATAAAATGCGCCTAGAGAATGGCCATTGAAACAAAGAGAGAATCATGTCATTGATATGGTTCTATCGGTTCACTAATTGCAAAATTGCAATCATATGGTCAATGTACACAAGAGATACATGGAAGAAGATGAGAGTATATCCTCATGATTACGGATTTCAACAGCAAAAGATAATTTGCAATAAATATGAAGCATATGACTTCAATTTCATAGTCAAAGTGACTACAAATCCGTTGATTTTGTGCAGGCATAGACCTCACATGTGTGACTAATGCTACTTAGTCGATACACTCTTTATGGTCAAGATCTCGATATAACCGTTGGCATTTTGATGCATATATGGTTCGATTCCCTAAAAAGCTATATGTGAATGCAATGAATCGCATTACACATTTACATGGCATGTTGATTGAGTTCACCAACCTAATTGGTGATGTTAACTCGAAATATCACAAGAGACAAAATGAGTGACTCGCGAGAAACTGCGATCCGCCAACTTCGCGATCCGCCAGGCCTCGCTCGCCATGGCCATCCGCCAACTTGGTCGCGATCCGCCAGGCCTCGCTCGCCATGGCCATCCGCCAACTTGGCCGCGATCCGCCAAACTCTGCGATCCGCCAGGCCTCGCTCGCCATGGCCATCCGCCAACTTGGCCGCGATCCGCCAGGCCTCGCTCGCCATGGCCATCCGCCAACTTGGCCGCGATCCGCCAGGCCTCGCTCGCCATGGCCATCCGCCAACTTGGTCGCGATCCGCCAGGCCTCGCTTGCCATGGCCATCCGCCAACTTGGCTGCGATTCGCCAGGCCTCACTCGTCAAGAAACAAATTGACATGCTTGCGTACATAAGCGGATGCATGCGCATTGCCCGGCCTCGGCCTCGGCACTCTTGCGCCCACCAAAGCCCGCCTTGCCTAGCCTCGGTTTCGGCCTTGGCTTAGCTTACGCGTTGCTTGGACTACAGCTCCGCCACAACCACATGCTGCCGCCCCCTCGGTCTCCGGACCTTGGCACGCACACGGTCCGCCTAGCAGCGCCCCGGCCTCGGCCTCGGCGTTGGCCTGAACACGGCCCGGCCAGCAGCCATCTCGGCCTTATAAGCCCATGCACTCACTCCGGCACGTCTTGGCTTCGGCCTCGGCATGCCTTTGGCTCTTTAGCATGGCATCGGCCTCGTCAGGTCCTTGTTTTATGCCTCGGTAAGCCTTCGCTTCGGCCTAGGCTATCCATCGGCAACTCGCATGACCTTGACTCCAACATCAAGCCTCGGCCCCAAAAGCCTTTGCTTTTGCCTCGACACGCCTTGGTTTCGGCCTTGGCATGCCTTGACATTTGCTCGGCCTCGGCCTGCCCGTGCACCACCTCGGCTTCGGCCTTGGCTAGCCTAGCACGCGCCTATGCTTGACCATGGCCCTTCCTTGCCTTGTTTCGGCTTGGCTCCCATTCTAGCTTGGCTTCGGCCTCGAATAGCTAGCTCATGGCCTCGGTCCTGGATACTTGGTTTAGACATTTATGTCTCTATAGTATCGATGTTGGCTCATTCTGGTTGTTTTCCGGCTCTATTTTTGAGCGTTAACGGATGTGTCTAGTACGCCTTTAAGCATGCCTATGTTTTATCTTGTGATACTACACGCCATGTTGCACACTCTATAGGAATTGAGTATATATTCCGGTTTATATGTCTTGGCATAAAACCCTTGTCTCTACACTCTTATGAATGTATCATAGAGACATTAAGTGTGTAGCTAATCTTCATCGAACCTTGATCACCACTTCAAGATATTGGTGCCAACGTTTATCACCTTGAAACTCATTGTGAAAATTGAATTGATTTCTTGTGTATCGCTTCTAATGAATGCGCACAACTTATGAGTCAATATTGTGAATGTATTTCACGTATACTATGATTCGGATTCTTTGAATCGGCGACTCATGTAGACTCTTCCATACATAGTCCGGAATTTTGGACATGTTTTGATGATCCATATATGCAAGAAAGCTATGGACATCGTTTCTTTTGAGCAAAGAAGCTATTGGGATCAAAGATTACCAAAAGAATTTGGTAGCGTCATGAGCAATGCTCAAGGCTCAAAGATGACATTAACGTCACCCAAGTCTTCCTCCAAGTCAATGGAAGCACCATCTATGTATTTAAACGTGCATATGATCCCCCCTTTATGATCCTTCATTAGCTATGCTCAATATATGGAAGCTTAATCTTTAGCAAAGTTTTGGAGTAACGCCCTCCTACGCTAAAGGCAATGATACATAAGATGATGGCTTTGATTGCCTTCTCATAGTTCAATTTGAGATACAATGATACTATGGTGATATACCTCATGGTTAAACTCAAGCCATAACACTTAGATGTTATGAAGCACCTTCACAATGATTGAAAAGTAGCAAAAACCTAAAATTTCTGGTTTTTCAGCTCGCGGACTCGTCATTGTGAGGACCGGTTTACCTACTTTTAGGCCGGTTCTTGAGGTGAAATTTGGTCAACCGATTCCTAACATCCATGGCTACCTGCTCATAAAATTTCAGAGCCATTGGACACCTGGAAGGTGCTGAACCATTCGACACAAACGTTCACTGACCTCCGGCGACTATTCCGACCGGTTCGGTATGTTTCCGACCGGTTCCGGCAATGAGGCCGGCGGCGTTGGAATCCTAACACACGTGCCTACCTACTATTAAAATTTGGTGGCATTTAGTGTTCCGGAACATAGTGAAACGTTTCAGGAAGCATACATGCATGTTACATTTTGTAACGGAATGCATCTTGTTAACGTATAAGTGTTAACGATCAATACCCTATACCGTCCACATACTTTATGTGCCATATTGCGCTACCACAAGCGCTCAATGATGGGTTATTTGATTATGAATAACGTCTTTGAATAAGACGTCAGCTTCCACCTATAGTCCGCTATATATAAACCTTAACAGGCGATCTCGTTTATGTCATTTTTTGATGAGCCAGTCTCCCCGTCGTTAGGGGGAGAGAAGAACAAGTTTGTTCAAGTAGAACGACTTGGCATTGCCGTGGTTTGTCCCCACTGTGCCTCATCATGTTCCCAAAGTCCCATAAATCAAAGTGACGAGATTTGATATACATGCTGCAAAGAGTAAACTATTGGTCTTTCAAGGAAAAGATCGGAATAGTACTCTTGTATCAACATGCCTGTAAGGATTGATGTCCAAATCAATGGACATATTGTCATTCATAAATGGTGACATGGTGACTCCACAAAAGTGGTAGATGGTGTCACTAGGCCGTGACTCTCACAAGAAGTGTAGAGAGGGCACTTTGTTCGATATACACTCGCCGAATGCGAGTATGGCACAACTTGATCCTTGGATCAATGACAACTCATTCGTCTCATGGATTTTCTGGATTAAGGTCATTATTGGGGGACGCCTCAATGAGAAGCCAATCCATATAGAGATCTCTACAAATGCGAATTACACTAGTGTACATGAGTACGTGGTCTATGAGTTAGATATCGAATACACTCACTTCGTTGAAGCAAATACCAACGTTGTGAATTGGCCTACACGGAAAGATATGCGATCCAGTTTATACAAAGAGATAGGTCCTTGGTCAGGTGATGCCGACACCGCAAGTGTAAACCCTATCGATAATCTTTGATTGAAAGCGTAGTGAGAAAAAGAGCCTAGACTCACCTTGAGGCGCAAGGTCTCTCACAAACGCCCTGGAATCGACTACGATGACATATGCTCTCGTAATGGAGTCATATCACACTCCACTACCTTGTCAGTTAGGTAGTTCCGAAAAACTGAACATGCAGCTTATGAATCATCTCTATTGGGACTAAGTAAAGAGATGTACATAAATATCATGAATGGATCAGTTTTCACCCAAGTCAAGTAAGCAAAAACCTCGAAGTGCGTATGCTATCAGATTAGGATGTTCTCTATATGGGTTCAAATCTTCTGGTTGGATATTGTATAACGCGGTTGAGCAACTACTTGATTGGAGATGAAATGTAATGAATCATGCCTATTTGCGTGTAAACTACGGATGAATTGTGATTGAGATATCACTAATCCAACGTTAAGAATGAAAAGATCTTGGGAATACTTGGTCTCAAATGTGAGAACCGTTAGTGATGAACTTGTTCATCTATCGGCTTATGGCAAACTAATGGACGATAAACCAAAGCCTATATGTTTCCCATGATTAGTCGATGTCTTGAGAAGACTCGTTTCGTCTATGTGACGAGAAGTCTTGGGAGATGAAACTCTCTATCTAAGTATCATGTGCGCAATCATGTACTTGTCATAATATGCTCGACTCGACATCTCATTCGCTATAAACTTATAAAGCCAAAGTGATGGCTAGACGCGCCCACGCAATGCCATGGTATATGGCGGTACTTTCTTTTAAGAGAGAAAAGTTTAGGCTCATTCGATCCCATCATGAAAGACACATCAATAGGCAATTCCAGATTCTGCCTAGCTCTGTACGTCAACTTCCCCGTGACCTACATGACAGCTCACTCATCGGAAAATGGTAAACTTAGTACCGTTGGAAAGCTCTATGTGTCTACTTTCCAGGGACACCAACCATCTGATTATAGCTATCATATTGAGTGAGTTATGACTGTTTTAGCAAAGTAGGACGAATCTGTCCGGTAATTTGCAGATCAGTCACCTTCGACAGAGCTTTGTGATCAGCTCAGAACGAACCACGTTGTGTACTTTATACCACTGGAAAGATATGGGTGTCTAGTTTCCAGAACATTTTACGGTTCGTTCATACCTACTGTATCGAAGGAGTTATGACTATTTAAGTACACGAAGGTCATGCTGCGCGTGAATCTGATTTTCAACGCGAACTCTGGTTTTGAGTTGTTAAGCGACCTTCTTCCTTAAGACCAAGTAAAGCTAAGTGTAGCTGGTCTAATACAAGGATAATGTGGCCGTATTCAATGACTCGATCATTGGCCACACCTACTTTTGAAGCTTGTGAGGAGCGTTTGTATACGCCATTAATCTGAACTCCAAGATTGAGTTACCAATCAGGGGGAGTTATCTTGTAGACATCAGGGGGAGTCTACCTCACATGTAATCTTCAATTGTAGTTGGTGCGTTGTGCTCTTTTCCCTTCGACCAAGCTTTTTATTTTTACCCAAGAGGTTTTGTTTTGCTTGGCAAGGTTTTAGCGAGGCAACATGTTATGCACCATGTCACATTAGGTACGCGACACAAGGGGGAGTGTTCAAGGAAGGTTAATACCGTAACTTCCGTTGTGTGTCTTGACCTAATTAGACTAGAATAGTAGTTACCTTAGTAGATAGAGAATCCCTGATTACTTGGGATACTTGATGTAATGCCTATATAAAGGCCTCCTTATCTATCAATAAAGTAACGCTTTGCATCTATATTGTTTCTCCTACAACACGGTATTCCAGATAAATCGATCAGATAAAACCGGGCCATATCCTCATTTTAGGGTGTTTTGCATCTTTATTTTATCGAACTCGTAGATGTTGACAAAGAAGAAGACCAGGCTCATCAGTCATGGTCGGTTGTAAGTTAATTATCATCCATAATCCAATGGCTCCCCCAAGTTTCCGAAAGGAATTGGTTAATATATTAGGTCTCTTCACTCCAAATTTTTAATTTTTAAACATTGTCATATAATTTATCCTCAAATGTGATTGGTAGACTTCATCCACTCCCAAATTTCTTATGTCGAAATGGAAGAAACGTACAAGTTGAAGCCTTTTGTCTTCATCTAAAAGATGCCAACAACAATGACACTCATGTCATTGTCTTTGACAAAACATAGTCCAGAAATTTGTAGTTTATGTGAATTATGTCATTATTAATGTGACATAATTGAAAAATAAACGAAACCTCTAAAGTGTACGATATTAACTATATAAAAAAATTTACATTAACGCAACATCTTAAGTCGATGACGAAAAGAATGAAATGGTAATTGGGTAACTGGGTTATCGAAAAATTTACATTAACACAAATTATATATAAAAATTTCATGTCATAGTCTCATTTGTAGAGTGATTGTGGATCCAAATTTAAATATCACAATACCGCAACAATATCTCCCTATTGATGCCATCTTTTACAAGCATACGGTTAGACAAACTCAAAAATTGTCCGATAAAAAAAGAAGAAAAATGAAAAAACGTGACAAAATGAGGGTCTTGAGTAGAGAAAGAAGAAAACTAACAAATGCCGACCGCGACACGGAAGCAGGAAAATCCGGTCCTTATTCTTGCCACAACCCCTTGATTCTCGTATTAGATCCCTTAATTTAGACCAACACAAACACTAATAACCGCCTTAATTAATCTAACCCAACCCCCTATTAACCCTAACCGGGTTTTTCGAAAATATTTCTATCTGAATATTGGACAGTCAGAAATTTCAATTCAAAACAAACAAACAAACAATAGACGACCAAACCGCTGACGACTGCAATCCCAAGAAAACTAAAAAAAAATAAAAAAATCCTAACAAACCTGAGAGGGTTGACTCGTCTCAGAGTCACTGACTCAGTCAGTCACTCACCACCAACCAATTCGCATTCAATTTTAGCATTCATTTCCAATCAAGTACACAACCAAATACAGAGGTGATGTCAAAGACATGCTACTCTCTCTGTGTGTGGGATTTTCTGACAACTCCCCCATTTATTGAAGCTCCCTCCCCCAATTTCATAGTACAAATTTATCTCAACCTAATCATTTATTACCGACTCCCTCTACTCCTTTGCATTATTACGTTGTTGTGTTGTCTAATTGTCTATCGATTGTATAAATTTTATTACGAGTCCGTGTATCAATCGTTATGTGATTTCTCTATCACTGCATCTAACAAGACTTGTCACGGTCTAATAATTTCTTGTCATATTTAGGACAAATGTGTTGTTCACATACCAATACGTAATTGAACAAAAATGCCAATCCCAATGTCCCATTGCCCCGGAAAATGTTACGTTTTATTCGAAACCACAATACCGACAACATAATATATTATTACATCGCGTATATGTCATAAGAAAAAATTTCGAGGTATCGCAAAATATAAAATTACGAGAGAGAGAGAGAGAGTATATACCAATAGTTGGTTATGAATGAGCACTTTTGATCGGTGGATTTCGTATAGGATTTGTGTGAAAACCGATTCCATCAACTCAACAAAAGAGAATAAATGGGGTGTCCAATGCAGTCCATGTATTCTTGAAGAAGAAGAAGACGGCACAGTCAGTTATTCTAACCCACTACACTACCCCTCTAATTAATTCTGATTTATCTTAATTAATTAAAAGTAATTAAAAATATATAAATGAAGCCTGGTGGTTCACTCAGACTCAGACTCAGACTCGGACAGTTTTCCTTTTCAATTTTCTTTCTTTCTTTCTTTCTCTGAAGACAACAATTTCAATTTCAATTTCACTCACTCCGTTCCATTCAATTCTATTCAATCCCAAAATCCACACTATGCCTCAGCATCACACTCGCTCTCAGTCTCAGTCTCAGTCCCACGCGCCACCTCCACCTCCACCTCCTCCTCCGCCGCCGCAGCCGCACTCGATCAACCCCAAAATCTGGCGTGCCTGCGCCGGCAACTCCGTCACCATCCCCACTCTTAACTCTAGGGTTTACTACTTCCCTCAAGGCCATCTCGAACACTCCACCACCTCCTCCTCTCCGGTTCGTCTCTCTCCTCTCGTCCTCTCCAAGCCGCTCATTCTCTGCCGTATTGCCGCCGTCAACTTCCTCGCCGATCCCACCACCGACGAGGTCTTTGCCAAGCTCCTCCTCCACCCCGTCCACTCCCCTCACCACCGCGAACTCACCCCGGCGGCGGAGGAGGTAGCCGAGGACGACGGCGACAGGGTGGTGTCGTTCGCTAAGATCCTGACTCCTTCGGACGCCAACAATGGCGGCGGTTTCTCCGTCCCTCGGTTCTGTGCCGACTCGATTTTCCCGGCGCTCAACTACCAGGCCGATCCGCCGCTCCAGACTCTCTCCGTCACCGACCTCCACGGCGTCGTTTGGGACTTCCGCCACATCTACCGCGGCACTCCCCGGCGCCACCTCCTCACCACCGGCTGGAGCAAGTTCGTCAACAGCAAGATGCTCGTCGCCGGGGACTCCGTCGTGTTCATGAGGACCTCCAGAGGCGGCGGCGAGATGCACGTCGGCGTGCGCCGCACCGTGAGGGCCATCCCCGGCGGAGACTGCGGCAGGTGGAGCTCTCACATTGCGCTGAAACCGGAGGAGGAGGAAGGTTCTGGAAGTGGTGATGGTTATAAGAAGAAGCTTTCGGCGGAGGCTGTGGCGGAGGCGGCGGAGATGGCGGCGCAGGGGAGGCCGTTTGAGGTGGTGTTTTATCCGAAAGCCGGGTGGAGTGAGTTTGTGGTGAAGGCTGAGGTGGTAAATAAGGCGTGGAATGTGTATTGGGCTGCTGGGATGAGAGTCAAGATGGCTATGGAGACTGATGACTCCTCCAGGATGACTTGGTTTCAGGGCACTCTGTCTTCGGTGTTTGTGCCGCCGGAGAATGGGCCGTGGAAGGGTTCTCCGTGGCGTATGCTTCAGGTATTTCATTTCTCTTCTCGGCATTTTTTCGGCACTAAATGCATTGCAGTTGTTATTAGCTTCTTGTTGATGCATGGTTTGCGAAACTCGTTGGATGTTTATATGGTACATTTTTTGTTTGATGTACTTATTGGTGATTAATTTGATTACAGTTTCAATGTTTGAATTGATCAGTCGGCTAGCGAATGCTGGCTGATTATGTTTTAGATGTATTTTCGATGATACTACCATTTTGACTTTGATTTATTTTTTTAATGATCTGTTTGTTTGGATATTCCTGGGATTGCTGAGAATATTCTATTTTCAGTAACGCAACCCAGCCTGAATTGTTTTATAGATGCTTGTTTCGAATGATTCGTGAAATGTTAGGCTGATTTAATTTGTATCTTAAATGTTGGAGGAGAAGTTGTACAGGAAGATTTGATTGATCAATACCTTTTTTTGAGAATATATCCATTACCTTCTGTGGCCTTGCTCTGTTCAAATACTTGCTATCATATGTGTTGAATTTCATTAGTTTTGTCTCGAAAAGGAAATCAAAAGAACAAAAAAAGGAAGAAGAAGGAAAGAGCAAAGTTCAAGATAAACTGATTTTTGTTGTAGATTATAACTGTCTATAGATTGTTCTGTTGAGATTGAAATTATGCTCTTTCAATAGGTTTCTTTTGATTGAATCCCTATAGCTTTTTGTTTTCCATTTATGTTTACAGTTTAGCAAACCAGAATTTCCATGCTTTGCATTGAATTCTACCTGAGACTGAGTAAGTAACCAAACACTATAGTCCACACACATTGCATACGTAGAGGGAGAAACAGAGCAGTGTGGTTGTTTGTATGTTGGTAGAGTGTCTCCGTAGAATCGTGCTAGATGTATAAAAATTCTCATTCTGTCGTATGCTGAATTTCTTGCATCTACCATATGCTATGTTGATATTTTGTTAAATTTTGAATGGTCTCTTAGGTTACATGGGATGAACCTGAAGGTCTGCAGAATGCCAAGAGGGTGAGCCCATGGCAAGTTGACTTTGTTGCATCAATTCATGCTGCACCTCCACTTCATACTGTATATCCCCCCTCAAAGAGATTCAGAGCTCCGCTGAATCCTGGGCTGCTGAGAAATGGAGACGAAGAAGTCATGATACCTATGACAGGGGCAGCTTATTCAACAATGGAGCAGTTCAATGCTTCGTTGTTGAACTATAACAATTTTCCTGCTGGCATGCAGGGAGCCAGGCAAGATCTATTCTGTGTACCCAGTGTATCTCATTTGTTAAATGACAATACTCCTCGGACGTGCACCTATAATTCCTTTGGCAACAACTACATGGTGCCAAGGTTGAAGAGGCTGTTTACTGAGTTGAACATTGGAAGTCCACAGTCTGATCAATTATCACCAGATAGCCAGAGTAGTCCACATTCCTCTGACATGGAACTTAATGGGAACCGAAACTGCAACTCGACAAAGGTCGGAAGAAGTTCTTTTCAACTCTTCGGTCAGACCATTCCTATTGAAGTTATTGATGACACTGGGGATGGTGGCAATGAAACAGAACTTTTGAGCAACCCACTGTAGCTTTCTTATACCAAACTGCTCGAAAGGATTGATGTTCGAGTCTCAGCTGTTGAAGCCTGTACTTTGTAGACTACTTGTGGCAGCTACGTCATGCAGTTAAGTTACTGTACAGGTAATCTCATCTGCCTAATTGATTTGAATTGTTGAATCATTTGATTATAGTTTGCCTAGAAATTCTGGATAAATCAGTTTGAGAATCATGAATTGTTGAAGCCGAGATGTAACCAACTTGTCCTTATGTAGCTTTAACAATTCTTACTCATAAATTTTCTTAGATAACTTGTTCACTGTGTCTTTATGTTTTTCTGAAAGTTGTTTGTTCATATCTCACTCACACTATCTCGGGTTTAAGTTCTTATGAGGATGACAGGGTTATAATCAACTTCATTAAACCAGTTCATCTATAAAACTAGTTGTGAGTCTGTGAATAAATAGTTTGATTATTGGAAACTTAATAGATTGATTTATTTTCCTTCTTGTATAATGCGATTTTATCTGGTATTCTTCTACTGATAGCTACTTGTCGTACTAGTTGTTTTATGTAGCATGAACTGCATTGTGGGATAATATCTTCGCTTATTTTTAATTTAAAGCGTCAATCCCTTGAGTTTTTGAGTCAGAAAAGAGGAAGGTTTGTTTTTGTCAGGGCTATTACAATTAGAGCTTGTTGTGCTTTGACTTTTGGTACCCTGGTAATTTGCCAATTGATTTGTATGTGAAACAAAAGAATTATCGGATTGATTGAACATATATGAGTATCTTGTTGATCACTTTGTATAGCCATGGTTGACTGGTTAAGATGTTGTCCTGTTTGCGTCACTATACTAATTATTGCAAAATTATAAAAGTCTGCTAATCCTTTTGAGTCTTGTTTGTAATTTTTTTGAGAAATGGCTATATTTGCATGGTTACATGCAATTAAAAGAAATATTTTGGTGTTTTTTTTTTTTCTTTTTTTCAATAGATTATTCGATAACTCTTGTTGCTATCATTTAAATAAGAGTTTCGTACTATAATATTCTGATACTCGTTTAGTGTCTGTTTGCAGGCTCTCAAGTCTGGCAGACGCTGATTAGGATTATTGACCGTTGCAGTAGTGTTATGTGTGTACTCTGGTTCGTGACTTTGGACATTGAAACAATAGACTTGGTTTTCCAGTTTGGAAATTAAGTATTAGATGCTAATGCTTGAAGATGTTATATTATTGTTATTCAGGTTTACCTGGAATTTAAAACTTATGTGTTTTATTGATTGGATCCTATATATGTAATTGTGTGGTTTGCTACTACACCCCATTCAGGAAATCTGGTTTTTCTAATAAAATGGCCGGAATGTGTTTTTGTTTCATAATTTCGAATAAAATCTTGTACAGGAGAATCCAGACGGTGTCACCCAGAGGATTTCCATGGTGCGTTTCCGGTAATATTAAAGAAAATAAAGATAGAGGTCATTCGGAAGCAAATGGTATTTACGAGTCACAGTCCATCTAATTCTTGCACACTAGTGCAATCCAACGCTAGCTACTAGTCCTTGACAAAATCATGATAACACAAACAGTTGGCGGCCATTTTTCGTATCCAACAAGCCTCTAGCGCAATTAGGCTTCATGAGACTAGAGTATACACTGCAAATGAGCAGAATGTTGAACCCGCGTTATCACATCATTCTGCTAATGCAGGCACACACCATTCTATCACCACGTCCAAAGCTGGGATAGACAAAAAGAAACCTTTTTATGGTTTTGATGCACTAGTTTGCTATAGTGTCTATCAAAGGATCTACTCTGGCTTTACATTTGTAGCTGATTACTGCATAATGAGACTTCAAATTACAGACCTGCAGATTAATATTCATAATGGGAACAAGCTAGGCAGGAGGAATTTGATGCTTAGGTAGGCAGGAGGGATTTGAACACATTTTGTGCGGAGTGCAACAAACAAGAAGATATCAGTATAAGCTTCTCAGGTAGGAATTTAAGCTAAAGAAAGCAACCAATAAACAAACCACAAATAACAAAAAGATTTATATAATGGTTCATTTTGTCAATGAGGTTGAGCTACGTCCACTTTTAATCCGCTGAGATATATCATTATGATCAATTTGAAGAAACTTACAACTTGAGTTAATGAACAACTCTCACTACTCAAAGCAGGCTGCATAAACAGTAGAGAAGTAGAACGTTACTGTGGAGCAACTAAGTCACCCACAAATGACCCAATTCTCGTTCTATACATCAGAACAATTGCTTAACCATTCCCCCTCTTTTATCCACCATTCAGACACTCCAAGGTCTCTCTTCTTTTTGCTCACACACAGAAGCTTTCATTAAAGAAAGAAATATAGCACAAGAGCCCAAACATGAGCATGAACATCCAATACAATACACAGAGCCTATCATAGCCAATTAGCCATAAGCTTAACACCAGACGCCTTAAAAAAATAACCAGCACCGCCACGAACTTGCATCGCCAAAGTCGCAACATGGCCGAACAAACCTCATGGAAGATTTGAGCAAATACGAAACGTAACTGCTGTATAGAAATGTTTGGAAATCCATAAAGGATGACACCACTAAGGCCGATAGTGTTTGAAGATGAAATTGAACAGCTGGAGTCTGGAAAACAAATGGGATTAATAATGTGGCATTGTAGACAGAGAAGGGATTAAGAGGGTGGACAAAAAGCAAAGGTTGAATGGTGGAGCAAAGGGAGGAAAGGAGGGCAGCTCAAGATAATATCACAAAACGTTTTTATCTCATTCTCCATTAGGGGATTCTTGCTTGCAGACCTCTGCCTGTAAATGCAAATATATATGGGAACTTTAGCCATGCCAAATGAGAAGCTATTAAGACTTAAAAAATAATCTAAGCCAAAAGGCTACTCAGAAGTTACCTTCTCAATCTCGTAAGTGGAGCAGATGCTGTGTATTTCGGCGAGGGTGAGTGCTTCTACAAGATGTTCAATGTCCTTCTTAAATAGTAGACGAGGGGCACAATTATCCACCACCAAGCATGGGCTACGAGGCCAGATAGTTATCCTGGCCAATTTACATTGCTTCCACATTGTACTAAGACAATTAGAGCGCGGTATATAAAGGAACCAGGATATATTGCGTGCCAATGGAATATTTAAACTTAAATCCACACTGAAATCAAATAAGCGCTCCCAAGCAACATCAGAGTCCAGACGGCAATTAAGTATAACATCTTCTGAATCAGGAACACTACTACCAAGGCTAATGTTTGGATATTGGTCACGAGACAGCTGAAAACATACAGCAAACCCCAACCAATCATCATCATCAAATACATTCAGAGGCAGATGGATTTCTGCAGAGTTGCCTTGGTTGAGGAAAGGCATGAACCATTTCAGCTTGGAGATTTCAAACCTCTTGAAGAGACAATAAACACAACGAGGGTCAGACCATTCCTGTAAATACAAGTTCAAATGTCAAAAACAAAAGCAAAAATAATAATTGATCATAGGAAAAAGCATGTATGCATGAGAAAGAGAGAGAGAGAGAGAGAGAGAGAGAGAGAGAGAGAGAGAGAGAGAGAGACCCAATTTCTATATATTCGTGAGTGCAACTCAACTTGTTTCTTCCGTTCTGTCCTTCTCTCTAAATGGGCACCTTGCAACCGTATCGACTTTAGCCAACTTTCTACCAACATTTTATTGTGAAATTTAAGAGAATCTTCTCTCTGCATGCACCGGATAATAGTATCAGCTAACCCTTGTATATCTTCCTGGTACACAATACGGAACCCACATCTTTGAACCTTTACATGAGGGCTATCAGTGATCAAGATGTAAAAGTCCATTGCAGATGTTAATGTCTGAGTGAACCCTTCGGGAATCCCTGCCCGCGGTATGTAATTAATCAATAGTTGTTGATATGGTTCTAACAATGGCCTGACTTGCTTAGGTACTGGCTGAAAATAGCATCCATCTCCACCTATTAGTAGAACAGATACTTGATAGTTGTCCTTTGTCTGCCCCACTTCATCAACAAGTGATGCATACATTGCAAATCCCATCCACTTCTTGCTCCTGTGTAAACGTTGAGGCAGCTCGATTGACATTTTGGCGCGATCTGACCTTGTAACCAACGACGACTCGAGAAACCAAGCTGGGCTTCCCCTGAGGTTAAAATTGAACCTTGCAGAACTGTTTAGTGCCTGGATATTGAAAACAATTTCTTAATTAATAATCTCTTGTACGTCAAAGATATAGAGATGAGAGAGATATCATAAAAAGTAGCTAGAGAGAAACACAGACGGACCTCAAGGTATCTTGGAAGAACAGACTCAAGATTCCGTCTGAGCAGGAGTGTGGATTCTACTTTTAAGGGTGCAATTGGCTCCCTGCAATATGCCAATATTTAATTTCAAAAGTGTGAAATTCCGCAGATACGAAAATACAAAAACACTCCATATGGAAATAGTAGTGGATCAGAAAATCAAGTATATTACTACCATTCCCAAGATTGAGTAAGCCAGCCAGACTCCTGTACAGAGGCGGCTTCAACATGATTCAGACAAATCGGAGCAACCACCGACGCTGTTTTGAAAATCCATCCAGCATCTTCCTCATAGACTAGACGAATTCCACATTTCTGGGCCACCATGAATGGATTGGTGGTTTCAAATATAGCCCTCACCAAAGTTGATTGATGTATCCCCCTCTTTTGAAACTTCAAACTAGGAATATTGAAAACCACAAGAAGATGAGAACTTGATTCCAAGCCAGGCGATTCCTCTCCTAATCTCCCAAACGGTTCCAGACGCACAACATCAGTTTCCAATGTGATTTGATATGAGTAATTACAAAAATCACGATCAGGTTCAATACGGGAGAGATCAGTATGCCCCTTGACTGCGAATATAGCACACGCGGCAAATCCCTTCCACTTATTATCATCCGCCAGATTCTGAGGTAATGAGATTGATATGAGATTTCCGGTAGACTTGGTGTGGAACCAATCTGGAATTGCATCTCTAGCACATATGGCACTGAACTCTGCGCAGAAAGATGCCTGCATGCAACGTAGAATCACAAAAGCATCATTAACTAGTAGCATGAGAACAATGATAAATTTATAGATACAATCTCTGTTTTTGATATATACGAGGGATAAACGTACTTCTTCTTTTCGATACGCCAGATTTGTCAGTGGCGAATGATCAACGACATGTAACCCCTCTGTATGCTTACATATCACGCGCGGTTGGAAGGATTCCTCATTTTTCAGAACAGGAAATGCAATGGTACTTTTTGAGATGTGAAATGAAGAATTGAGCGTATTGATGGTAGTCACTCCTGACTCCGATGAATTCAAAACTGTGATTTGATTTGGATAATCCATCAGTGAAGTACAATCTTTTGCATACAAGTGATGAAGACTTAACGGAAGCTTCTTTGGCAGACACTGAAGCTGTCTGCAATTACTCAAGTGCAGAGTCTCGAGCTTTGAGAGTTGAGAGATTCTATCAGGTGATCGCACAAAACAATTACCACTCAAATCTAACTTTGTTAAGGAGATGAGGCTGCTAAAATCATTGAGAAATGCTCCATCCACCAGATTGCAATAACTCAAGTCCAGCTCAATCAAACTCGATAAGGAAGCCAGTGCTTTGCATGAGTCTGAAACGAGACACTTACATTCTCGGCAGGATAGATACTGTAGAACTTTCATGCCTACAATGAAAGATAACTCCCTTATGGAAGTTCCCCCAATGAAAAGCTTCTCCAGACAATTCATATTCTCAGGTATCTCATCAATTTTGTAGCAACCTGTCAGATAGAGATTTTTCAAAGATGTCAAGCACCCAATGGTATTAGGAAGATGCAAAAGGTTTTTACAATCTGTCAGATCCAACATGGTAAGACCAGTCAAGCGTTCAATTGATGGAGGCAATTTCTCAATGCTGGTCCCATCCAAATGAAGCTCCAGCAAGCTTTTCATATTTCCTTCAATATCTGGAAACTTCTTCAGTCCTGAACAGCCTGAAAGCCTCAATATTTGAAGGGATTCCATGGCAGTGAAAGGTGGAAGGCTCTCCAGAGACTTGCAAAAATGCAAATCCAAAGTGCAAAGTTTCTTCAGAAATCCAAGAGAAGGGTGAACTACCACCAAGCTTGTGCAATTATCAAGCAGCAACTCTTCAAGATCAGGAACCTCAGTGAAGTCTGGAGTTGATATCAAGTATGGTGACCAACTCAGATCTAAATACCGTAGCATGCTCCATCCCTGGAATAATTTCAACGATGATCTTCATGTGATTTAAAATAATCATTACACATTTCTTTGTGATTCCAAATTACAAAAATTAGTAGAAATCAGAAAGAGAGTATGTCAAAAAGCCATTTTAATTTTAATGTATGTGTCATGTCAGTCATGTGGGTAACTCACGACCAGGGACCTTGTATAATTATGTAGTTGAGAAAACCACTACATCTTTCCTAATAAATGAGACTAAACATATTGAATCTAAAATATCATCAGCTTTATGAATATGCATAAAATAGTTATGATCTTACTTGATTTCCCTTCCATAGTTGTTCAATGTGACTAGCATGCATGTGAACTTCAACAAGTTTCTCCGGTTGAAAGTCTGACGGGAAAGAGTCCAAATGACAATCATGCCATTCAAGATACTGCAACTCATTAGAAAGATATCTGATGTTTCGGGAACACTTCAAATTCCAAATCTTGAGCAATCTCAATCTGTCCATATTTGAGAAGGCATTATCTACGCAGTGAACAACATCGTCTCCTGTTGGACCCTGGAAGTATATGCTTTGAATTGCACTTGTCGCCTAATAAAGATCAAAGAACAAGTTATCTGTTATCGCACAAGGTAGTCCATAATAATAATACATGAGTTTTTTTTTTTTTTTTTGGTGAAATAACAATATATGAGTTTAAGCACTCAGTTGTATCATTACCTTACTCTGACCAAGTACACGGATGATTTCTTTGGGATCCCACAACCTGCTACGTTTTTCAGGCTCTTCACGGCATTCTTGAAGAACAACTTCTCGACCCATTTCTTGTATCAAATCATGCATCCACAATTTTTCTCCAAATAGAGTTACCAAAGATCTATCCATAAGAACTTGTACATCCATCTCCACACCGTCATCATCACAACCATCTAGTATTCTTATTACACGATCCTTGTTCTCTCCTTTGAAGAAACACGTAATGTCCAAAAACGTTTTCTTCTCTGTTTCTTCTAATCCATCAAAACTAACTTTAAGAACACCAATAATTCCTTTTGGAGGATTTTTTTCAAGTCTCTTCAATGCACTTGACCATAACTTCAAATTTCTACCACGAACAGATGATCCCAAGACTTTAATAGCTAATGGAAGGCCATTAGCATATTCCAAAAATTTCTTGGATAGCTTCAGAAAATCATCTCCAACCTCACCTTCCATGAAGGCTTTCATACTAAAGAGCTCAAAAGCTTCAGGATCAGTTAATGGATTCACCTTGTATACTTTATCCGCTCCAAACGCACTGATCAAGTGTTCATCTCTGGATGTTATGATGATTCTACTCCCTGGACCAAACCAAGTACGATGACACAATGTTTCCAATTGTTTATCCTGATCCACATCATCAAGAACAACAAGCACCCTTTTCGTAGATAGTCTATGCCTAATAATGTCTGTTCCCATTTTTGTGTTCTGTACATTGACATTACTGTGTAGCAAGTTCAAGAGAAGTTTCTCTTGTAAATGAATTGTACTACCCTGCTTATTTTCAGCTTCGTGCTTAACATTCTCAAGAAAGCTATGACCTTCAAACTGAGCTTTTAGCCTTTCAAAAACCACTTGTGCAATAGTAGTTTTTCCAATACCACCCATCCCACAAATCCCTATGATACGAACATCATTGAGATGCCCAATGTCTAGGTAGGAAAACAGTTCATTCAGGTGAGTATCTATCCCCACTAATTCCTCTGATGTGGTGGTTAATTTATTCAACTCACTGAAAACCTTTTCTACAATTTCTTGAATAACTTTGGACTCGTACCTGTAAAGTAATCATTGTTACTAAAATTATGTGTATAAGATAGAATTAGATAAAGATAGCTGAACATCATATAATGCCCATTTATTTCTTCATTCTGAAATTCTCATTAGAAGGATTAGAATTATAATTTAAATTAATTGTACACATTTATAGTTTTTGAGACAGATGTAACATGGACTAGCTCTGCATTTAGATTAATGAATTCTCAATCACATTCGTGTGCAATCACAACTAAGGTTCATGTCAAAAGATGATCAACTGCAGTATGGAGTATACTAGGTACCTGGAAAGCTTACCCATCTTGCAGATGCCACCCGGAGAGATTGCCTACTTCAGAAAGAGCATCTTTCCACCCCTGCAATTTGTCTGGATTGCCTCCATAACGCTCTTGATGCTTCTCAAATGCTTTCCCAAAGTGATCCCCTGTTTGTCTTCGTACCTCAGATGGATCAACATGGTAGAACACTGGCAGGACTATTTGTCCCATTTTTTTCATGCATTCAGCGACCTTGGCAATCTCATCCAAACACCATGCAGAATCGGCGTATTTTTGTGAGAAAACAGTGATTACATATCTTGATTCTTCAATTGCTTTCAACAGATTCGGAGCAATCAATTCCCCCCTCTCCAGTTCTTCGTCATCTCGAAATGTGTATATCCCTTTCTGCTTGAGAGCAGTGTAGAGATGGTCTGTGAAATTTTTGCGGGTGTCTTCACCCCTAAAACTGAGGAACACATCGTACTTAAATTCACCGGATGGAGAAGAAGAACAAGAAGCAGAAGAAGAAGGAATCATATCTGACTATCTGTATTGGTGGTAGTCAGATATGATTGAAAGCTAAAGGCAGCAGCAAATAGAAACAGTGGAGAAGAAGAACAACAGGTACAACCCTAAAGAGATAAAACCACAGAAAAACAAACCACAGAAAGACAGAAAATCTGTGAAGCTTTTCTGATATTTCTTAATAAACTGAACAATGAGGAATTGGTTGTTAGCTACAGTAAACAGCCGTGAGAGAGTAGATTAATATACATGGTAGTTGAAGGGGCAAAGGCAGCAACTAGTCAACTAGTTCAAATGGAGCACAGCGTGGAAATGGAGCACATGACGAATCTATTCCATTATTTCAAGAGCAAATGAAGGGTGAGGTGTGCATAGTTAGTCAAGAACAATTAATGAATAAGGCTTACGTTTTCCGAAGTAAGATTCAAAAAGACTCTGATCAAAGTCACATTTTCCTTTTTCCTCTGTTTGCAGGCTCTCAAGTCTGGCAGAAGCTGAATAGGATTATTGACCGTTGCAGTAGTGTTATGTGTGTACTCTGGTTCGTGGCTTTGGACATTGAAACAATCAATCTGTAGACTTGGTTTTCCAGTTTGGAAATTAAGTATTAGATGCTAATGCTTGAAGATGTTATATTTTTGCTATTCAGGTTTACCTGTAATTTAGAACTTATGTGTTTTATTGATTGGATCCTATGTAATTGTGATGGTTTGCTACTACAGAAGAAAATAAGAATATTATTTGGATTTAATGTTTTGATAATTATATTCTTTTTCATATAGGAAATATATATAGGGATACAAACATATATCTGTAAGGCAACTATATTCTAAGATTGTATTAATTAATTTACCTATACATATAAGAAAAGTAAATGTCTTATAATATTCTACACTTCCCCTCAAGTTGGCGCATAGATGTCAATCATCTCCAACTTGTCAATTGAGTCATCAAATACTTTCCTTAACACTCCTTTTGTAAGAACATCTGCCAACTGGTCTTCTGTATATACGAAATGAAATCGAATTACTTTCCTGTGTAAGTTCTCCTTGATAAATAATCGATCTACCTCCACATGCTTAGTCCGATCATGCTGAACTGGATTATGAGCAATTTCAATTGCTGACGTATTATCACAATGCAAGTCCATAGACTTCTTAAGTTTGACACCTAAACTCTTTAACACATTTTGGATCCATAACAATTCACATACGCCGTGTGTCATACCTCGAAAATCTACTTCTGCGCTTGATCTAGCAACAACTTTTTATTTCTTACTACGCCAAGTTACTATATTTCCTCCAACAAAAGTGAAGTATCCAGATGTAGATCGTCTATCAGTCTTATCACCTGCCCAATCAGCATTTGTGTATCCCACGACTTCTAATTCATTCTTCTTTTCAAACAACAAACCTTTTCCAGGAGCCTTCTTGAGATACTTCAGAATACGATATACTGCATCCATATGCTCGTCATTGAGACAATGCATAAATTGGCTAACCACACTCACAACATAAGCAATATCAGGTCTAGTATGAAAAAGATAAATGAGTCTCCCTACAAGACGTTTGTACCTTCTTTTATCTGTTGGAACCTGATTCGGATAGATGGTGAGGTTGTGATTCATCTCAATCGGTGTCTCTACTGGTTTACAGTCAAGCATCTTTGTCTCAACTAGCAAGTCGAGTACATACTTACGCTGGGATAAAGAAATTCCTTTCTTAGATCTTGTAACTTCAATACCAAGAAAGTATTTTAATTGCCCAAGGTCTTTCATCTCAAACTCCTTCGAAAGATATTTTTGAGGGCCTCCATCTCTTTCGGGTCATCTCTTTTGACAATTATATCATCAACATATACTATCAGGGCAGTAATCTTACCCTGACTATGCTTAATGAACAAAGTATGATCTGAGTTGCTTTGTCTGTAACCAAACACCTTCATTGATTTTGAAAATATTGTGTCAGTGTTGGGTTCATAACATCTATACCCCTTCTGAAATTCTGCGTAACCCACAAAAATACACTTTCTTGCACGATGATCGAGTTTATTTTGTTGAGGCTTAGGAATATGAAAGAACACTGTGCAGCCAAATACACGCGACTCTAAATTAGGCATCGATGGAACTGAAAGAAGCGTGTAAAGTTGTTTCTGAGGGTTTTGAAACTCAATCACCCGAGAAAGAGTACGATTGATGAGATATGCAACAGATTTCACGGCTTATCCCCAATATTCACGAGGCACAAACAACTTCAAGTAACTGCCGATTCTTCCGTTCTGCCAATCCATTTTGCTGAGCACTACATGAATTTGAAGTTTGGTGTCGAATTCCATAAGATTGTGTGAACTCTTGCATAAGGCCATTAACATATTTTCCACCATTGTCGGATTGGAAAACACAAATTGTCTGTTGATATTGTGTTGACACCATCTGGTGAAACTCTTTGAACCTGGAACAAACATCACTTTTGTTCTTCAAGAGAGATACCCAAGTCATTCAGGTGCAGTTATCAATAAAAGTAACGAAATAATGAGCGCCACATAGTGAAGAGATTTTTGCAGGGCCCCATACATCGGAGTAGATTTTCATAAAAGGAACAAGACTTTTGTACAGACTTGGTGAATATGAAACACGGTGACTCTTGACCACTTCACAAATGTCACAATGAAAATTTGAAGCGTTGACACCAGAAAACAACTGAAGTTGTAGCTTCTTGAGATAATGGAAATTGAGGTGACCTAGGACGCGATGCCACAGCCACACAGCTTCTTGACCACTCACGACTCTATGAACATGATTAGCTTGGCCCAAAAGATGTTTATGTTTTTCTCCAGTCTCTGTTAGATCCAGATAGTATAATTTCCCCCTTCGTACACCATAACCAATAATATTTCGGGTCATAATGTCTTGAAACACACAAAATGATGGATAGAAGGTAACAATACATGCAAGAGCTAGAATGATCTGACCAACAGACAGAAGATTATATGCTAGTGATGGAACAACTAGGGCATATTCCAGGTTAAGGTATCAGATAAGATGACAGAACCTTTTCCAATAACTGGAGTTGGGGTGCCATCAGCAGTAGACACAACATTTTGATAGGAAGGTTTAACTGTGGTAAAAAACTGGGGTCATTTGTCATGTGCTTTGATGCCCCTGTATCAATGATCCAAGTATTATTCAAAATAGTCTGACCATATATACTTGACTGTGCTACACATTAGTGGAGGCATGAAATGAATGCTCGTCAGCTGTAGTAGGCATGACAACAATTGCTTGTTTTTTACGAGGTCACTTAGTGAAATTTCACCAATCTAGCTAGATATCAAATTATCTCAAAACACCGTTTTTTGGTATGACCGAAATATCTACAGAGCCGACACATTGTGTTTGCATATGAATTTGGTGGGCAAGATATTGTGTTAAAATAATCAGGTTCCTATTGTGTTCCATTGAATTTGGGTTGCAGTGTGGAGCCCACGCCGGCAGAGTACCAGAGCAGTAGGTCTGCTGCACGTGGAGGGACTTGGCTGTGGAAGGATTTGGCTTGGCAGGTGGAGCGGCTCGGCTGGACTAGCTGCTGCACGTGGTGGGGTCCAGCTTCTCCTGCTCTAAACTGCAAGGCTTTGGATTATGGATTAATTTTACAAATGATATCCCAAATATTACTCACCGTGAATTTTCATACACCAACTTATGAATTCGTCACTTTGATACACTAAATTATGACCCCGACCTTAAAATTATATACGCCGTTAATAACAGCGTTAAATAGAGTGTGAAACAACATATTTTGAGAGATAATTTCGTCAGTATGAAATTTCCCTCCAAATTTGTTTTTTTTACTCTGTACAATGTCTCTTTCTCTCTATAAAGCTTTTCTTTCTCTCCAAAAGCGGAATGTCAGATTTCTTGTACCTCTACACAATTATTTTTATCTTTACATATGTAGTTTGAATTCTTAATTAATACTGTGATTTGCACCATTTGTGTTCTCACTTCTCAGTAATTTTTTTTCTTCCAACTTTCATTGTTTTTCTGTTGTTGGTCGAAATATGAATCTCCTACTATGTAAAGATAAAAATAATTGTGCAGAGGTACAAGAAATCTGATATTCAGCTTTTGGAGGGAAAGAGACATTGTACAGAGCAAAAAAAACAAATTTAGAGGGAAATTCCGTACTGACCAAATTATCCCTCAAAATATGTTGTTTCACACTCTATTTAATTCCGTTATTAACGGCGTGTACAATTTTAGAGTCGAGGTTATAATTTGGTGTACCAAAGTGACGAATTCATAAGTTGGTGTATGAAAATTCATAGTGAGCAATATTTGGGGTATCATTTATAAAATTTTCCCTTTTGCTTTTGTGAGAGTTTGTAGGGTGTTGGGCAATTTGCAGCGGAAAAAAAAAACTGTGGTGGAATACAGGACTCGTGGTTTTTAACAAGGCAAAATTACTGTTTTGGTCACCGATCTTTGTCAAAAACGACAGTTTGGTCACTATCGAATGTCAAATATCAAAATGGTCACTGAAGTTAATGTTTCGTTATCAATTTGGTCATTAAAAGTCAAACGGCTGTTAAATATAGAATATTCTTCGAATATTCCGTTTCTTACCAGGGTATTATGGTCACTTAGGGTCACTTAGGTATATTGGCGCCATTGTGACCAATTACCCCGTTCTTGACAAATATCAGGTACCAAAACAGTAATTGATCCAAGAACAACACTTCTCATTCGAATTCTGATCTTCACTCTCTTCAGTCTTTCACTCTTTGACTCAGATTCGAAGTTAAAGCATTGAAGGAGATCGCCTTTTGTTGACCGAATCTCTTCAATGGTGGAACCTCAGATAGAGCCAAAGTACTGGAGATACTTTCGCATTGAAGGAGATCCACCCACTTCGAATGGTCATTTCATCGCCTGTGGTCATTTCAGTGTCATCTGATTTAGGGATCTCCTTCTAAGATGGGCGAATACTGCTCAAGAGCATAAGCCACTTCTTAGAGACAGAAGCACATGTGATCCTCTCTTTGCCACCATGTAGGCGCCTGAAGATCTCAAAGAGGCACTCCTCATGGAGAACTTCAATGGAAGCTTTCTTCTCTTGTTCGAAATTGCTCCCCCTGAAGTCAAATTGGGAACTGATGCGAGTCCCATGATATAGAGTTATGGATGGATTTGGTTCCCTATTGGTGTAGGGTATGGCTCGGTAAATATGTGGCTCGGTGGATATGGCGGCTAAGAGTTGTTTTAACCATTATTTCAGTGATCAATTCATTCGTTCTACTAGATTTGGCAGTGATCATCTCATGTCTTCTTAAGATTTTTCAAAACCTTGCTTTTGCTTGTGCACATGTATATTTTGAAGTTTTGTTCAAGTGTTTCTTTGTTCTGTTTTAGGTTGCATTGGTATTGTGCTGCTGATGGCTGCTACTAGCTGTGATGTATTGTGTGGCTCATCTCTCTTTGTTTCCAAACCCATTTAATTCTGTTATTTTGTTCTTTCCCAAATCTTTACCTTGATTTTGACTATAGGATTTGATTGTTATGTTGGTAGGTGCAAATGCTGCACAGGGCTATGCCGGATGTATTGTGCGAGAATTGCTTTCTTTATTTAAAGCTCTGAACTTTGCTTCCTTTTGCTGTCCAAGTTTAATGTGCTTTGCTTAGTTATCTATGGCTACTTCTGGGGTTTGCTGATAAAGATGTTTACTTGGAAGTTGGAATCAAAATGTTGATTAAGAGTGGTGACCCACTTGCTTATATTGAAGGAAAGTGGGTTTCTTGTACAGTTTTCTTCTGGGTTGTGTTGGATATTAAGTCAGCTAGGAAATTAGCATGAATGATGTTTGATACAATGCCTCTGTGAATGAGTATAGAAATGGAGGTGGTGTTTGCTCTTGATATGAGTTTATTAGATGCCCAGTTGAGTATTGCAATTAAATACTGTTGGAAAGGTTTGAGCTTTAACTTTCATACTTTCTCGACTACCTGAGTGAATGTTTCAGGTGAAAATTAGCTCTGCTTGGTAATGTGCTTGAATGGTATTTGATAAAATGCATCTATGAATGATAACTTTCTTGTTTTCTTCAATATTCAACAGGGATATGCACCCACATTTCACAGACTCACTGTCATTTCAGCTTTTCAGGTTGCACACTTCGTCACGCCATTCAACTACGACAGAATAGATAGCATTCATGCAGCTCTCAATGGTAATCTTCCGGAGGATATCCGCGTCAGGGAAATTAGCCCTGTAGTGCCTGAATTCCATGCTCGTTTTTCCGCCCAAAGGAAGGTGTATCATTACAGAATATATAATGACACATTCATGGATCCATTTCACCGTCACAATGCTTACCATAGTGCTCATAAGTTGAACCCTGCTGTTATGAGAGAAGCTGCAAAGTATTTCATTACTAAACCCTGTGCTGAAACAGTGCTTTATTCCTAGGCTTCTTATCATCACCATAACTCTCCACACTCAAAAGCAATGTGTCATCAGGAGTCAACAGCAAGTCAGAACAGAAAGAAAGAGCATACAATGACTTATCCTGTAAGTGCTTCCCCAGAGTCTTCACCCATGAAGAAGCAGACTCCGGTGGTGGGCCCTCACTCTGCTTCACATTGGATACAAACCTCTGCAAATTGAACTGACCCAGTAAAGTCCCAAACCTACAGAAAGCTTTACAAACTCACCAATCACCATAAAGACTCAAACTTTAAACCTTAAAACCAAAACCCACATCGGAAAAGCAATAAAGATCGAAACTTTACCAGTTCTCGGCGACGGGGATGGCGAGGACGCGCTGGAGAGTGAAGCCGTGGGCGGCGGCGTAGGAAGGGACGAAGGGGGCGGCCATGAAGCGCTGCATGAAGTCAATTTGTTTGGGCCGGGAGAGCCTGGCGCCGCGAGAAAGGCCCAGAGGAAGTGGGTCGCCGGGGACGGGGCGGCCTAGGCCGTCGAGGGTCCTCGGAGTTGAAATGTCTAGGTCCCAGAAGGCTCCGTCCATCGCCCATCTCAGCTTCTTCATCTCCATTTTTACACAGAGATTGAGCTCTCTTCAGTTTCTGTGTTCTACTACTTTAAACCAATAAAAGCTTTAAACCAATTTATTTGTCTCTGAAGTTCGTGGGAATAGGAGGGAGATGAGAGATTATGAGAGATTAAATCGATCAAGGCTTAAAATGACATATATACCCTCAACACTTTGGCACATGTAGTGAACATTGACGGCACGTGACATATTTTAACGTCTCAGTTCACGGAGTGACCATTTTGATATACTTTGGCATAACTTGAGTGACCATTTTGATATTTGAAATTCGATAGTGACCAAACTGTCGTTTTTGACAAAGATCGGTGACCAAAGCAGTAATTTTGCCTTTTAACAATTATATTCTAAGATTAGTAATTAATTTACTTATACAAAGAAAGTATAGAGAATTACTTAGTAGTACCTGACCACATTTGAATTAACTAAAAACTCACTTTCCATATTTCTTATACAAATTAGGACATAAGTCCAAGCCCAAAAAATAAGTGGACCAAAATTGATTAAGTAATTAATGTAAAAATATCTAAAATACCCTTATTTTCGTGAAAATTACCAACTGCCACCCAAATCTAACAAGTTTCTCTCTCCTCATTTTTTAAGTTTTTTTTTTCAAGCAAATTTAAATTTTCCGGCTAAACCACCAGCAATTTGGAGGTGAGCCAATATATAAAGTTGTTCCTTATGTCATGGGCTTTCATTTAAGTACCATATTTCATATGTTTTGAGAAATTTTGAAATTTTGAATTTTGCTCACCAAAAACCACAGTAGCAGTTAGTATCTCAGTCGACAGTAGTAGCTAGATTTATAGTCAATAGTAGCAAGTGCATTCCCACAGTAGCAGTTAGATACATAATCGACAGTAGCAGGGACCTTCCCAGCCAACAGTAGCACCTTTCAAATCGACAGTAGCAGCTACTTTCATGCTCGACAGTAGCAGCTAGATTTATAGTCAATAGTAGCAAGTGCCTTCCCACAGTAGCACTTAGATACATAATCGACAGTAGCAGGGACCTTCCCAGCCAACAGTAGCACCTTTCAAATCGACAGTAGCAGCTACTTTCATGCTCGACAGTAGCAGGTACATTCCAAGTCGACAGTAGCAGGTGTCTTCCAAGTCGACAGTAGCAGTTAGTTTCCTAGTCGACAGTAGCAGCTAGTTTTGCAATAGACAGTAGCAGCTAGATTTGTAATAGACAGTAGCAGCTAGTTTTGTAATAGACAGTAGCAGCAATTAGGACTAAATACATGCTTGTAAATATTAAGGACAAAAGAGTAAATTAGTTAATAACATGTGGCAGCTTGTTATGCACATGGTATTTATTTGTAAATTTTTGTCCTAATTTGTTCAATTAAATATGTATGTGATTTATTTGTTAAACAAATTATTGTCATACACTTTTTTGTAATTTGTTAAAGAAAATAAATGTCCTGTAATATTCTACAACTACACCCCATTCTGGAAATCTGGTTTTTCTAATAAAATGGCTGGGAATGTGTTTGCCTTCATAGTTTCGTAGAAAATCTTATACAGGAAAATCCAGACGCAGTCACCCAGAGGATTTCCATGGCGCGTTTCCGGAAAGAAAATAAAGATGGAGGTAATTCAGAAGCAAATGATATTTATCAGTCACAGTCCATATAATTCTTACACACTAGTGCAATCCAACGCTACTAGTCCTTCACAAAATCATGATAACACAAACAATTTTCACCCTTTTATGGCCTCTCTCCATATCTGCAACAGGTTCATCTCCATCACTCACTTCTTCTCCTGAATGTGACATTACTGAGTTGCTTATCCTTGCTCCTCGACAATTGGCGGCCTTTTTTCCTATCCAACAAGCCTCCAGCGCAATTAGGCTTCATGAGACTAGAGTATACACTGCAAATGTGCAGAATGTTCAACCTGTGTTGTCACATCATTCTGCTAATGCAGGCACACACCATACTATCACCATGTCCAAAGCTGGGAGAGATAAGAAGAAACCTTTTGATGCACTAGTTTTCTATAGTGTCTATCAAATGGGAACAAGCTAGGCAGGAGGGATTTGATGCTCTTCGAACACATGTTGTGCGGAGTGCAACAAACAGGAAGATATCAATATAAGCTTCATTATGATCAATCCGCTGAGATATATCATTATGATCAATTTGAAGAAACTTACAACTTGAGTTAATGAACAACTCTCACTACTTAAAGCAGGCTGCATAAACAGTAGAGAAGTAGAACGTTACTGTGGAGCAACTAAGTCACCCACAAATGACCCAATTCTCGTTCTATACATCAGACAATTGCTTAACCATTCCCCCTCTTTTATCCACCATTCAGACACTCCAAGGTCTCTCTCTTCTTTTTGCTCAAACCCAGAAGCTTTCATTAGACAGTGAAGGGATTAAGAGGTTGGAGGAAAAAGCAAGGGCTGAAGGTGGAGCAAAAGGAGGAAAGGAGGGCAGCGGCAATGGAAGCTAAAGACTAGGAAGACCAGAAAAGAGCAAAGGAGTACACACTAGAACAAACAGAAGGGACAAAGAGACGAGAAAAAAGGACCAAGACATTTTCATATTAAAGTCGTCTCAGACGGTGAGACCACAAAAGCCAAGGAAGATAAGGAGCTTGCTCTGCCTCTAGTTGCCAGTAAAAAAAAAATGTTCACTCCCTCCCCTCCTACTGTTCATGGCGGCGACTGTTGCTTCTCTGGTTCTTTCCACCGGCATCACATCAGCATTTCTTCAGGTTCTACTGGACAGAGTCGCCGATTTCGCTCAAGCAAAGCTAACCCAATTCGCTGAGGCGCAGGAACAGCTGTCGATGCTGGGAGAAACAATGACTAAAGCTTTAGCTCTTGTTGATGATGTAGAAAGCAGAAGATGTATTCCCGCGACTTGCTGGATTTTGCTTGAAGGTATCAAGAGTGTTGTCTTAGATGCTGATGATCTGCTGGATGAGATTGACATGGAGCTTGAAAAGAATAAGAATCAGGTTAGTCAAAAGTTCAGCAAAGCTACTGATGTGATCAAAGTCCATAAAGAACTGAGTGATTTGGTAGATAAGCTGGGGGGCTACTGTATGATAATTTCATCTCAAATAGCTGCTCCTATTGATCAAAGTACTTCGTTGGTAGATGAGTCCTCTATAATTTCAAGAGATCCAGAAAAGAAAAAGATTATTGAGATGATCTTGTCTGACCAAGGAGAGGGTGGAGGAAATCTTGCTGTGATTCCCATAGTGGGAATGGGTGGAATTGGTAAAACAGCACTTGCTCAACTTGTTTACAATGATCCAGATGTGGTTAAAAATTTTGATTTTAAAATCTGGATATCTGTTTCTTTGAGCTATGATGTTGTCAGTATTACAAAATCCATTTTGAACTCTGTTGCTGAGCAAGTGTCTGAGTTGAGTCTTAATGAGATTCATATTCAGTTACAAAACAAGTTGAGGGGGAAGAAGTTTTTCCTTGTACTCGACGATATATGGAATGAGAATCCTAGAGATTGGGATCAAGTGATATTGCCTTTTCAAGTCGCAGCACAAGGAAGCAAGATTCTGATGACTACCCGTAGTGAAATTGCTTCCTCAATTTTTTCTGATGCTCCGGCTCATCATTTGGGCACTTTGTCCCATTATGATTGCTGGAAAATCATTAAACAAACGGCAAGACTAAGTGATGCACATGAAAATGGGTTGATTGGGTTAAAGATAGCAAAGAAGTGCAAAGGGATTCCTTTAGCGGCGAAAGCTATTGGAAGTGTCTTGCGTTCTAAGTCTGGAGGACGGGGCAGAAGGAAGTGGGATGCTTTGTTAAAATGTGAGCTTTGGGGATCTCCAGAGTATGGAAATCAAATCTATCCAGCACTTAAGTTGAGCTATGATAATTTGTCTTGCTCTTTGAGAAGATGTTTCACTTATTGCTCTATCTTCCCGCGTGATCATGAATTTGAAAAAGATGATTTGATTCAGTTATGGGCAGCAGAAGGTTTCATTCAAGCTCCAGGAGGAGAAGAAATTGAAGAGGTTGGAAGAGCGTACTTTGGTGGCTTGTGTTCGAGATCTTTTTTCCAAGTTTCAGATGCTGATGATCAACCAAAGTATAAAATGCATGACCTCATTCATGATTTGGCGAGATTGGTTTCAACCAATGTTTCCTTTTCTATGGAGGATAATGTGTCAACCATCTTACCCATGCCTAGACATGCTCGGTATTCATCATTGCTTTGTCAAGACATTAAGCCATCTACATTGGAGGTGTTTCACAGGTATGGCAAGTTGCGAACTTTTCTGCTGCTTTCTAAACACGCATCCAATCTTAACGAAGTTCCATATGATTTCTTTATCAAGTTGGGACGGTTAAGAGTGTTGAATCTAAGTCATAGTGGCATCTCTGACTTGCCTGACTCTATTAAGAATTTGATACACCTTCGTTACCTAAATCTTAGTCATACCCCTATCAAAAGATTGCCAAAATCTATAGCAAATATATATGGGCTGGAGACACTTAAGCTCAAGAATTGTTGTGAGCTTCTTCAATTGCCTGACAACTTGAAGAACTTGATTAAGTTACGACATGTTGACTTTGATGGCTATCCTTTAATCAGCTCCATGCCAATAGAAGTTGGGAAGCTGACCAGTCTTGAAACTCTGCCTGCATTTATAGTGGGAAAGCACAAAGGTTATCAAATTGCGGAGCTCAAGAACTTGAGGTTCCTTCGTGGATCCATTTGCATTACAAATCTTGAAAATGTGGCAAATTCTGTAGAGGGTGAGGCTGCTATGTTACACGATAAGCAATACCTAGAGAAGCTGGAGTTGGAATGGAATGAAATGGGTTCTCAGACAGATGGACAAGAAGTTCTTACAAGCCTTAAGCCTCATGTTGGGTTGAGAGAGCTACGAGTAACAGGCTATTGTGGTTTAATGTTTCCAAATTGGATTGCTGACTCATCATTTTGCAAGCTTGAGAGAATCGATTTAGACAAGTGCCATTTTTGTACACTTCTTCCTTCTGTTGGTCAACTTCCAGCTCTCAAGCATCTTCTCGTTCAAGATATGGATGCTTTGGAAAGTGTGGATCATCTGTTATGTGGGTCGACAGGTACTTTTCCCTCATTGGAGACGCTGACATTTCGGGACATGCCGAAGTTGAGGATTTGGTCAGGAATAAATGGAAATGACATGCCTCGCCTTAGAGAGCTTAGCGTTGAAGCTTGCCCACAATTGCTCACGTTACCCTCAATCCACTACCTAAGATCACTTGACATGTTAGAAATAATTCGTTGCCCAGAACTTCAATCATTGCCAACGGAAGGACTGCCACTCTCACTCCCATGCTTGATAATTTTGGATAGTGACAGTTTAAAGGAGCGATGCAAGGTGCAAGGTGCAGATTGGGACAGGATCAAATCAGTCCCCAGCATACTGATTGATGATCAAGTGATTCCCATGGAAGGACGTCAGAATTGAACATTGTTGCCTGTCCATCGAACTTGTTAAAAATTTCCGAGTCTCATAAACAGGTACGTGTTGATCTTTACACGTGAATTTGTCTGATGGGATATTGTTAACTGAAATCATTGGTTACATTAGTTTGTCTGATGAGTAAAAAAGAATGCTCTTATTGATGAAACAAAACACCAGATTAAAGTTACAGCTATCCATTTTCTTGTTTGTTCGTCTTACTATTTTTTTTTTTTTTTTTCTGGTCCCTGTATAGAATTTACACTAAAAAGAATTTTATCAAAGAAGACAGGACAACTTTAATCACAGTCATCTAGTCCCCAACTGATAAGATAAGAAACTTTTTGAATAAGTAAATCAAGAATCTATTTTTTACATCATTTCGCATTTAGTGAACCAAATTAAACACAAGTAGATTCAAGTATTGCTCACCCCAGAGCAAAAGAAGCAAAGGAGTTAGATCAAACAAACTGTTTTTCACTTTCAGTCTTTTAGTTGACTTACCTCTTCACAATCAAGCCATATGCTAGGGAGATTCCTCCAATCTCCACCTTCCATCTTGCGGCACCATTCTTTCAATTCTGGGCAATCTATTACTATGAAAGATTCAAGTGAGGCTGGTAGTCCATCACTAGGCAGGCCAAAATTTTTTGGACAGCGCCTGAATTCCAAATGCTTGAGGGATTTGAGCCAAAAGAGTGATGGAAGGGTAGCAAGTTCAGGGCAAGAATCAACTGTGAGTTTATGTAGGGAAGGCAAGTCACCCATATTTACATCCTTCCACTCTTTCAAACTAAGCATAGTGTCAACTTCTAGTATCTCAAGTTTCGAAAATGCATGGCACCCTTGATCAAATGGGTTCCTATCTCCCATAAACTGGTAATTGATTTCTTTCACTTCATTCATCTCTATAATAGAAAGAGACTTGAGCATTGGTAACTGCCCAATAGATGGGAGAAGCGCACAGTTTTTGCATCTGTAGAAGGTAAGAACAACAAGTTCAGAAAAACAGGGATTGCTAATCCAAGTTGGAAGTTTAGACCCGGCATAGTGTTGTATCAGTAACTCTCTAACCCCAGTATGAGGTTTAAGACATTCAATGATTTGCTCTTGCTCTGCTGTCTTCTCATTGTGCACAGTACTCCATCGGAGCTCTAACCTCTGGAGCCATTTCTTGTCAGCCAAAGCAGCTTCCTCAGCCTCTTCCTTACTCGCTACATTTTCAAGCCTTGAAATGCGCAGCACTCCTCTGAGATCATTCAAATTCTTAAGCTCTTCTATACGGCACCCATCATCTCGACCAACAAGAAATGCTGACAAAGTCTGAAGGCTGGTTAAGCTTCCCAAGTGGGGAGGCATGGACCTTAACTGTCGAGTGATATCCAAATCGATATGTCGTAAATTAACTAGCTTCTTCATACCCTTTGGTAACTGATGAAAGTGTACACAACCTCTGAGTCTTATAGTCTGTAAAGTGTGAAGAGAATCTATTGATTCTGGCAACCGTGTAATACGAGTATTGGAGAGATCAAGGTACCGTAATGATTTTGAATTTTGAATGGAACTTGGCAATTCGGAGACGAGAGTTTGACTCAAATTCAGTGTCCTCAATTCCTTCAATCTCAAAAATAGATCACGAGGAACATATTGAATGGAAGATCCACAACCAGCAAGCATGAGTGTACGCAAATGCTTGAATTTTTTAAGAGCCCCCAAAGTCATCTCATCAATGTCTTTGCAAATTAAAGACAAACGCTGTGTCATTTCCAAGGCTCCATCCAACCTACCATCCGCAGCTACGAAATACTCATCCTGAGGAATTGTGCTTCCCAAACATGAAAACTGAAGAGGGTTTACTTTATACAATAAGTGGCCAGGATTATAAATGGGCACAGAAAATACCGAATCAAAATCCACTCTGTACTCACATCTTGAGCGCACAAGAAAACCCCTGTTCAACAAAGACATGAAATACTCACTACCAATATTCTCCATTCGCTCTCTGTGGAACTCTTCAATAAAGCCTTCAGCAATCCACATTTGAACCAACTCATCCCTTCTAAACTCATAATCTGATGGAAAGAGAGAACAATACAGAAATAACCTTTTTAATTGTTCGGGTAAACTGCCATATTCATCTTCATGGACAACCTTTTCTTCCAAATTTGGACAATTTTCCTTCAATTCCATGAGGGATGAATCACACTTTAGAAACCTTGGAAGTTTCAGTAAGTGTGGTGGAATGCACTGTTGAAGGTAGGAAGGGATGCGATTTGTGGTGGTGAAAGGGATGGTGTTTCGGCTTGATGATTTTATTCCTTGAACTTGGAGAGAATTTTGGGCAGAACTTTTACTAGAAATTTCATGCAGAATATGATGATATTGAAGAGAGGCAGCCGGCCTAGCTAGTTATATAGGGAACAAAGAAAAACTCTAGCCATTAAGGAATTGTGCAAAACCGGCAAGTAGTTAGTAGGAGTTCCTTCCTTTTCTTGTTTTGGCCGAATTCTTTTCCTTTTTGCATAAAGGTTTCTTTCCAATTTGATGTAAGAATAATGTCATTTTCCTTGTAGGATTCAACCATTATACCTTCACTTTTTTGTAGTTTGTTATTAAAAATATCACCAAAACTTGACAAAGCTCAATTCTCCTTTTGCCTTCACTCCAAGGGTCAAATATCGTCTTGTTGGACCCCAAGCTTCATTCTTTACTTCCTCAAGTATTGTGAAAAGAACAAAGACCAAATATAACAGTAATAAGTCTTCAAATAAATAAAAACTTCAAATAAATAATAAGAGAGAACTTAGTAATTTTTCATTCAAAACCGTGCCTAATATTTTCTTTTTATTTCGGGGCGGCGTCCTCAACTTGATGCAGACAAATCGGAACCCACGAGGCTATTTTGGAATACCATCCAGCATCCTGCTCATAGACTAGACGAATTCCACATTTCTGGACCACCATGTATGGATTTGTAGTTTCAAATATAGCCCTCACCATATTTGATTTATTAAACAACCACCTCTGTGCAAACGTCAAACTAGATATATTGAAAACCATAAGCAGATGAGAAGTTGATCCAAGATTGAGGCCATTGCACTCCAATACTTCTAGTTCTGGTTTCAGACGCGCAACATCAGTTTTGAATGTGATTTGATACGAGTAATAACAAAAATTGGGATCCAGTTCATTCAATAAGGGAGAGAGCAGTATTCCCCTTGACTGCGAATAGAGCACATGCAGCAAATCCCTTCCACTTGTTATCATCACCCAGATTGTGAGGTATTTCCATTGATATGGGATTTCTCTTAGATATAGTGCTGAACCACTCTGGAACTTCATCTCCAGGAACTACCTTATTTACAAACGGATGTCTTAAAAGCTGAGCAGCAGTGGGACGATTGTAAGGAGATACTGATCCAGAAGAAGTGGGACTGGTAGGAGGAAGGGGCTTCTTTACAAATGGATGTCTTAAAAGCTGAGCAGCAGTGGGACGATTATTTGGCTTGACTTGCAGGCATAGACGGATGAAATCTTGTGCCTCTCTTGAAAGAGAATCAGGAACCAGAGGAGGCTCCCCCTTTCCAATTTTCCATAATGCCTGCGTCTGTTTAAACAGAAGAGAAAATGTTATCCAAACAAAATAGAGGTTGAAGAGGAACCATAAAGAGTCTGATGACAATGGCACAAACCCATGTGAGATTAGAGTATGGAACCAGCCCAGTTAACATCTCCAACACAGTACATCCAAGACTCCATATCTCAGCTGGAAGCCCATAACCTTGACTCTTACGATCGATGAACAACCTGCACAACAATAGCTTAGTTAATAAATCCAAAAAAGTGGAACAACGTAACAGGATAGAATCATCATAAGCGACTTCTTGGTAAAAAAACTGGTAATGTACATATCTGTTACCTTTCCAAAGTTGCAAAAGTCAAGCTATCACCTAAATGCTAAAGAAAGATAATTTCTATGATACTAAGGAAAATAGAAGCTGGCAAGAATCTGCAAACAAAACCCCACCCCCATCAAACACAAGCATAAAGAGCTAAAGGAAGTGTTGATTCTGAAATGATCACCTTAACTAGAATGGTTAACTGTCAACATTGCTTTCTGAACTAAACACAATTTTCTCACTATGCTTGTATAGTGCTATCTATCTCAGTTGGGAGAGTTAACTCAGTTGAATTAACATAATTACGAAACTACAGTATAGTGCTATTTATCTGGCTTTATTCTTCGGAGAAAGCAATAATTATCTAATGAGAAACAGTTGGTCTGTCATTGCATGTTTACCATCTTTTTCTTTAAAAAAAATAAAAATAAAGAAAGAGAACAAAAAGAAGAGGACCGTAAAAGAGAGAAATAAAAAGAAGTTGTGTTAAATTTTTCTTCCAAACTATAAACAGTTTTACTAAGTTCATAGTTTTATGCACCATCCTTCCTCTCTTTTTCACCTTTCTCATCCTCCTTTCCTTCTCTGATTGTGACTATATATAAATAAACATGTCCACATTCTGAAATCAGCCCACCGACTACATGACCTTATAGGTGGTTTTTTTTTTTTTATTGTTTGTTTATTATTATTACTAAAATCATATATCAAGTGGGGGGAAAATGGTTATAAAGTTCCAATTAGAACAATAAACTAATAAGATAGACAATAGACTTGGGGAAAATCAGATAGACTAGTTATTACATGTCTTTACATTGTGCAGTTTTACACTTCTATTTTCTTGTATTTCAAATTGGCTTTTGCCTTATGGTAGAAATAGAATATAAAATAGTATAGCACTTCACTGATTCCTCTGGCAATTTGTTTTTCTATATCCTTTCTTTCGAATAAATGGTATATATATTTGAAATTCAACAACCTAACCAAAGCAACTAACAACAATTCTGTCAAAATTCGATAAGCAAGTATATTTCATGAAAGTCATCCTACCAGGATCACTGTCGGGCAATGGTGGTTGAACTAGAACGAGTGCTCCATTTGGAGGTATTCAGGTAAAATTTCCAATAACAGAGCTCATAAGCACTCAATCTAATACATAATTCTACATTTAAAAGTGCAGAGGCAAACCTCAGGGGCCATCCAGTATGCAGTTTTTTTTTCCGAAAATTTATGTCGTTCAGTTATATTGAAGTGTGCAAATGAGAACACTGATGAACATATCAAATGAAGTATACATTTATATTGAACTGTCGATATAGGTGTAGAAACAGCATTGAGAATCAACCTAGTAAAAGGGTCTGAATGTTTTTCAAGTTTGAGATTGTAGTGCTAACTACAGTACGTCGACTTCCACTTGGTTGGCCTTACAAACTATTTATTGTCTATGAACTTTCGTCTCAAGGAAACATTCCTAGTAGGCTTTGCAGCCAAAAGCAAGAAGGTGCGTGTGAAGCTACTTGAATGAACTAAAACACAGAACATTTCCTTCATCTTACAAAAAGGTCTGAATACATACTATGTTTACCATAAAGTCTACAACTTTGGTAAATTTTTGAGATCCGTATAAATAACTTTTTCAGCTACAACTGATAGTCAGAAATACTCGCATGCAAGAATTCTAACCTACGTACTGCAATGCCAGACCTTAAAAAACAGGGCTTCTTTCTCCAACTTGAATTCATTTAATATCCCAAAATGCAATTGATGTGCTCAGACTACATAGTGAAAATGTAGATGTTCATCGGTTGCCAATGGCATGGTGTAGGAAATATCAAACAAAAAGATATTTCCTAGCTGCCATTTGTTATTAGGATGAATCATGCATACCTTTGAGTTATTATTAAGAAATGAAAGTGCAGCATTGACTGAATCAAGTCTCTCACTTTCATCTATGGAGGAGTGAGAAAGAAGAAAATGCGAGAGAGAGAGAGAGATAGAGAGAAAAAAAGACCAAGTAAATAAGAGTATGGTGTGTAAGCTTGGGTGTCCTTGTTAATTAATTGCAACCAGCAGAATTTTTTACTAATTAATTGAATAGAATTTAACTAATGCAATTTGAATCAGGCACACCACAACGTACTACATGCAAATCTACTAAGGAAATCCCAATACATATTCCGAATTGCATTGCAATATGCAACCTCTAGAGTTTATTAATCGAATAGAATCGTCAGTACATTGCTTCATCAAAGCTTTTGGAGGATGTCAGTGGGACGTAACTACATTGTGCCGAGAGGGTCATTTGACCCTTCTCAGTTGCGGAAAACAAGTTCTAATTGGCTGAATAGGTGTGGTACTTTCATATTATACTGTCAAATGTATACATTTAATGTATAGTACAATGTATAGATTTACCCCTTAAAAAAAGAAGGAGAAGGTTGCTCTCAAGATTGTCGACAAGTGCATAACTTGGGACCTAACTTCACCTTCTTATAAGTTTTTATTTAATAATTGATTAATAATCAATGATCAAAAGTTCAAAACTGCATTGATATAATCAGGCTTGTTAATTTAGTTTTTCTTCCTCCATGTATGTAATTTCTCTCCTACATTTCTACAAACAACAAGTTTAAGGAATTCTTTGCTTCATTCATAAATTTGTTGAGATTAATTCATACGATTAAGGATGATCTTTTAATTTGAATATGCATATATTTATTTGTACATGATTAAGCAATGAGTTTTCTACGTACTGTATAACTTGATAGAAATTAATCTCCCGTTTAATGTATACTGAATAAAAAGACAGAATCTGAATCCACAAAGGGGAAAAAATGATAGAGATCGAACGTCTGATCTGCTACACGCCAACACAGTTGGAGCACCAAAGCTCATACAGGAGCATTATTACTGTTTTGAGATAGAGAAGAGATGCATGGAGCTATAGTTGGATGCAAAAGGGCAAGCTTTAGAGTTGGTTCACTCGGCCTTGACTCGCAGGTGATCTAAGCAAGACCTCATGTAAGTAGCTGGGCTAGCCTGGAGTTCCATGAACTCTTCATAGGACATTCCGATGTATTTTGGTGCTTCGCCACCCAACAACCCCGGGATTGGCAGAGCAGCAGTGTCAAGTGCAGGTCCATGTGGTACAGCCATGGAGATCCTAGTAGCTCTGTTGTTCACAACTGCCCGATGCCAGACGCTCTTGTACTTATCATTAGTCAAGATCTGCATTTGGTCACCAATGTTAACAACAAACGCACCGGGAGCACAATCAACGAGCACCCACTTGCCGTTATGCTGGACTTCAAGGCCACCCATGTTCTGAATAAGGAGAGTCACAAGTCCGTGATCGGTGTGAGGGGGGATTCCGATGGTTAGATCGGGTTGTGGACACGCCGGATAATAGTTAGCGGCGAGGATTTGCAGGCCACGGTCCCAGTTCATTGCCTTGGCTATGTACTCGGACTCCAACCCTAAGCTCTCTGATATTCCGCTCAACAACTCGGTAGCAACATGTCGTGTTTGTTTGCTGAACTTCATTGAAACGTGGCTGTACTCAGCTGGTTTGTGGAGGGAGTGGAAGTCAGGATGTGCTATGACCTTGAGGTAATCCCTCCACAGACGAACTTTGTCGATCTCAACGTTAAAGCTTGTCCCGCACTTGATTGGTGCCAACAGCTTCCTTGATTGGAACTCCTTCTTGTCCTCCTCAGGAAGCTGAAAAAACTTGTGGCACGCCTTGATCATCGATTTCATCAGGCTCTCAGGTACACCATGGTTGATAACCTAATTAACAAAACATCGTTAGCTGCCTCCCCGGCCTTCATTTTACTATATATTTCCACATATATTACTTGCTTTAGTACCTTACGTAGTACAAAAGTTATCTTCCACAAACTATATATGTATACCTGAAAGAAACCCCATTCCTCGCAAGCTTTGCCAAGCTTTTCAATGGCCTTGGACCGGAGTTCGGGGGAGCTGGAGGTGAGATGGGCGAAATCGATGGTGGGGATAGAGTGCTCTGGGTCACTGGCATCAGCTTGATCATTGGGGTTCTTGATGTAGGTGTACTCCAATGGCACGTAGTTTAGTTTAGCTCCGGCATCGGCCGTAAGTGTCTTGATGCTTGCTACTTTGGCCTCGTTGGCAACGGTGGTTGCTGTAGGAGCCATTTGGGAGAGGGAAAAGAGAAAGAGACCTGTGTACGTGTTTTTTATATAAGGACTGATGGAATGAAAAAGAATGATATCAGTATGAGTTATTTGTTGTGTAGGTCTGATGAAAGATCGAGTTGCTATTTATAGCGAAGAAGGCGAGATCAGAGATATATATTGTAATGTTGTTGTTTGTTTTTGTAGAAAGAATAGATATGTCAACGCTTTGGGTAGATTTGATTAATGCAATTTGAATCAATCACACTACACCTACCCTGCTACCTTCACCTTGACAGTTTCAGACAAAATGAGCCCAACACGGTAAGTTAGTAACCATCAGAAAATAAAAGTTAACTGAAATTAAGATGTGAGAATCCATCCACAAATTAAGTAAAATGGTAAGTAATTAGTCGATCATTCAGTTTATCTTCCATGGCATCTCAGCTTAATTATTAGGTGCTTCGGTGACCTGAAATTGGATTAACCAAAGTAATTTAGTGTACATCATGAGAACTAGCTAGAGTATGAATGATTCATTCTTGCGCATTACTCTAAGCCGTTTTAAGCAAATGCAAAATGAAGTGGGAAGATTTGAGAGGCCAGCTGCAGGAATGGCCACCACTGGTTTGGTTCGAGGAAATAGCATCCTCCTCCAATTAAACATGTCGTTGCCCTAGTCAAGGCCAGCTTTCTGATAGCAAAAGCGATCTTCCTAGTGTTCTATATTAATATTGAACACATGCACAGTGAGCACAGCATAAAGAATGAAAGAAACACATGATGATAAAATAATTTCTACACCAACCGCACAGTGTGAGTCAAAACAAATCGATTCGATATAACAAAGCATCATACGTACCTTGAAATCAAGCTAGGCTGAGGCTGGCGTCTCTTGTTGTGCAAGTCATATAATACGAGATTCGTGAAACCCTAATTGAACTTGAAAAGGGTTACACTCGGATGTTCTGAAGCACTCCCTTCTTTTATAATTGGGCTAGCAGTCTGCGCTATTTAGGCCCCCGGCCCGTACCCGACTTCTACCACGCTTCTTCAAAGTTCAAACCCCGACTGTCACCTCCTACATGGGTTTACCGAGTGAAAAACGGAGACGATTCAGTCCGGCTTCTCCTCCTTTCTTCCATTTTCCCTCTACTTTTCTTCTCTGCTTTGTTTCTCTTCAGCTTTATCTCTTCTGAGTTGTACCTCTTGTTTTCTGCTTGCTGTTGCTTTTTTGCTTTGAATTTTTGCCATAACAGAGAACACATACACGTATAGTTTGTTACTTTCGTAGATAGCAAAGTTTATTAAGCTGAAAACAAATAAATAACAGTGGAAACAAACCATAACTTGACAGTTATAGAAAATTCTAGCTTAAAAAGAAAATGCTAGTTTGTTGAGCCAAATTGCTCAAAGAGTAAATTTTTTTTTTCTGCAAACAGACTTATAATTTCAAAAATAGTAGCTGAATGAACTTATTCATATCACGAGTACAGATCAATCGTAACTCAAGCCTCGGAAGGCAACGTAGCATGCCTTTTCATTTGACCATTTTCTCATACATTTACGCCCACACAAGGGGTTTCTCCTGGCAAAAAAAGGTCATTGTACCCATTCAATCACAGCTTAAAGGGTCATTATGCCCACTCATAAGCTTCCGCAATACTCTTTTACGCCACACAATATCCCCTTCCATAAAGTTTGAAATTCAATATACCATAATCAGCAAAAATATAGTTGACTATATTTCAAAGATGAATTCAGTTATTGCAATTAACATAAAATAAAAAAGAGGGATACTATTTCCTGCCATCACAAAATCTTGAACAGAATAGTCTCTCTTTTTTTTTTTTTTTTTTTTTTTTTACCAATATTGAAACATAGGAAGAAACATGTAGAGGGTTCAAGTGTCCAACACTTTCATAAAAAGAAACTGCTGGGCTCAACAAAACCCATTTAAGTTTGAGTGACTAGGGGATTACTGCACTTGAGTTTCCCTGCGCAGCTACAAGAGCCACTAACTCGTGTTAGCTAGTTCTTCACTTAGAAATTCAGTCACTGATGATTCAGAGCTAATAGCATCCTGTAAATGACATGACAACGCAAAGTCACACACATTAATACTTGCAGATGGAACTGTAGAAAACCAAAAGAAAACATTTCAGTCAAGATCGCTTTAGTTGTTATCTTCTAAAGAATACGCACCCTTAAAGCGTGTACCGATGGAAAATGCACAGACTCAAGGTCTTGCTGAGGGGCTGTTGCATGTTCAACCATCCCTTCCTGTAATATATATAACATCTATTTGCTGAAACATCGATTTACAAGCCTCAAAAGAAGGTATCGATGAAGCTTCCATGCTAGACCTGAGAGCGTCCTATGAAGAAAGGTCACAGATATAATTAGTTGAAAATTTTACTAAACCAGCACAAGCGCTTGTTAAAGGTCACAGATATAACTGTACATGACATGTGGGTTTGCAATTCTAATTGCATATTCATTGGCTGCACATATGATGAAAAGCCATAATTAATAGGAAATATAATGGATATGAAAAAAGGTTTGGTTACACAAAACACAACCCCTAAACATGCTAATATACATTTTGATCTTCCCAGGATATTAATATAACAGTTAACAAAATAATAAATGACCGACTTAAATGGCAGTAGCATAACTTTGAAGAACCCCACTGTACTAATGTTAAGGGGAAAATAGTTGGTTCTTCAGCTCTTACCGGATTCATCATATCTTGCGTTGCCATAATAGGAGCTGCAGCTTCTCCAGGATGAGGCAGAGGAACTGGTCCGGACATGCTGGCACCATCACCTATCCGAGCTTCCTCCGTGTTAGATTCTGATGCCTGGGAGCAAAACAACTTTTCATTATTTTCTGAAACAGCATTAAAAAATTGAGAACCAAAATACATTGAAAACAAAATCATCACATCTTGTTTCACCCACATCTTGGATTTTTGCACCCAATTCCCTCTGGAGATCCTTGAGATTTTTCTTCTTTCTATTCTTCCTTTTCTGATAAAAATTCTTAGTTTCAAGAATAACATCAATCTTTTTTGTTTGTCTCATTTTGATCGGGTTTCGGGTTTCAGCCTTTGAAGATGCGCTTAGGGTTTGACGCAGTAGAAGTGTGGAAGGTTTGATCAACGTCGAACCCTCAATAGATGGAGAGCACAATCAACGTCGTGCTCTATAGAACAAGTCTGGAATCCACCAGAAAATAAGAGAATAACTCTTAAGGTTTTCAATAAGAATAATAAACTAACTATCTGCAATCCCAAAGGATGCTTAAATACTGAAAAGAAACCCTAGGGCAACTAACAAGGAAACCTAAAAGTCTAAAGAATTAAAACAAAACAAATCCAAAACAAATTAGAAAACATAAATTTTGAAAATATATTAAACTGTCGTTTTGAGGCTCAAAACGAACTCGAAAGTCCAAAAAAACTCATACATTGTGGCATAGCTACGAGTTTGATTCGTAGGGTCGTTTCCTGCTCGGAAAAATATCACAATCGTCAATCGGACAACCGACGCTAAATTTGCAATAAATCGGATTTAGCCTTACAACGGTCAATCTGCTCTTCAATGTCTGCTGTCATCTTTCCTACATCAGGGTTTTAGATCCAGTTGTGTTTCTTTAAATAGCAAGCTCTGCTATGATAATTTACTAAATTGCCATGATAAATATGGGTATTTACAACATTGCCACAGACACCCGATTTTACAACTACAAGAGTATAATTTTATCTGGAAAATACACCCCAAAAACCCCATATTACATAATGTGACAATTGAATAGAGGGGCGCAAGACCTCCTCCTCTTAACAAATTCAACATCTCTTTTTAAAAGAGTGGGAAACGCCACAAACATGAGCTGATGCCATGCCAAATAGATCAGACCGGATTACATCTGATCGATCATCCTCTACAGGAGCTGCAACCCACTAAGCAAGTAGATGATCCCGAAATCAAAGCATGGTTGGCTTTGGGCACAAAGACAAAGAAGAAGGGTGGTAGAAAGAAGAGTAAGGAGCTAGATAAATGTTGAGCAAATAGGTCCTTTATCAATTCGCTGTAGGTGTTTTGTAATGTTTGGTTCCCGATGTTTATGCTCATTGCAGGTAAGAAGGGTGAGAAAGGGGAAGGCTCTACAGAATCTGAACTTATGGATGCTACAAATGGTGCTGAAACTCAAGGATAAGACTATGAGAGTGTTGTTACCGAATCATCAAAACTGGATATGAATTAATTCAATAGTCTGCTTTTCTAACTGCATTATCCCTAATTTACTTTTCTAGTACACTGCTTTCTCTTATCTTGAAATGCTATGATTGTATAGACGTTAAGTTTGACCCGTAATCTACAGTTAGAATTATTCTCCTGTTAATTAAACATTGGATAATCTTTTGTTTTTGGTTTGTTCAATCCTAAGAGTAAGAGCCAAAGAATAGTATTAATCTTGGGTTCTTCCAGTTGTTCTTCCTGATCCACATCATCAAGAATGAGAAGAACCTTTCTATTACATAGTCTATGCCTGATTATATCTCTTCCCATTTTACTGGTTTGTACATCTACATTACATTTCAGCAAAATCAAAAGAAGTTGCTATTGTAAATGAACTGCACCTTGCTTTTCAGTTACTTCTCTAACATTCTCAAGAAAGCTGCAACCTTGAAACTGAGCTTTCACCTTTTCAAAAACCAATTGTGCAATAGTTGTCTTCCTAATACCACCCATCCCACAAACCCCTACGATATTACATCAGGACAACCAATTTTTATGTATGAAAGCATTTCGTTCAGGTGGGTATCAATCTCAACTAAACCTTCAGATGTGGAGATTATCTGATTCAACTCGGTAAAAATCTTTTGAACAATTTCTTGAATAGCTGTGGCTTCAGACCTGCCGGAAAGCATTAAACAATCATGTTTCTGGATCCTATCTGTATAAGGTAAAGGCCTAAAGCTACAGCTAGAGATGATGATTGATGAAGATTCAGTAAAAGCATCAATGTGATAATTGATAAAGATAATGGAAAACAATAAAAATGTGGTTTTGATAAAAATAATAGGATAATTGGCTATCCAGATCATCCTTATTAGTTAATCACATCCCAGTTAAACACTATAAAATGTTTTTGTAAAATGAAGGAAATAATCTGTGTAAAATTCATTCAAGTAGCTTCACACGCACCTTCCTGCTTTTGGTTGCAAAGCCTACTAGGAATGATTCCTTGAGACGAAAGTTCATAGACAATAAATAGTTTGTTAAGGCCAACCAAGTGGAAGACTGTAGTTAGCTCTACAATCTCAGACTTGAAAAACATTCAGGCCCTTTTACTAGGTTGAATCTCAATGCTGTTTCTACACCTATATCCACACTTCAATATAAATGTATTCTTCATTTGATATGTTCATCTGTGTTCTCATTTGCACATGAAATACTTGTGCATTTTATTTCTCGGTAATTGCCAAACAGGAGAATGTACAAAACAGTGGAGCAGAAACAGTAGTGAGGATATCCTTACAGTTTACAAGGATGCCATATTTGATGGAGATGAAAAGATCATTATGCGAAATTGAGGCAAGGATAGAAGTAATAGAAAATAAGCAGAATGAATTAGTCCAGAAAGTATCATCTATGAAGGAGAAGTAATGGAGAGCCTTTTGCCCAACAAAAAGTTCAAGGTAATTCAGGTAATTCGGATAGGGTCAGTGTCTGTACCAGATCTTCAACATCCTCCTTGAACACTAGACGAAGGGCACACATAAGCACTTTTATGGATGGGCTGGATGACCGAAAAGTTACCCTGGCCTTGGTGCTTTGCCTCCAATCTGTTCGATACTGATCAGTTACTGGGAAATAAAAGAATCAAGTCCAATTGGCTGCAATGTCCCGCTGCATGAGTTTCTGGAAAATTAGATCACCGGTGATAGATAAGCCATCCGAGGCAGCATTGGTCTCCGGGCGATATAAAAGCGCATGCGCATTGACATATATATCTGGAGGAGTGTCCCAAATGATGTTTGGATCTTCATGTGACCTCGTACAAAGAGCATAGACAGCTATTCCCAACCAGTTAGCATAACCAAACAGATTTGGAGGCAGTTGGATTTGTACAGAGTTGCCCTTGTTGAAATGGGTGAAATTTTCACACACTGGTACAAGTCCAAAGAACTCACAAACAAAACGACAGCCAGACCAATTCTGTAAATGAAAATTCAAAATGAAATTTTGATCGAGTCTTGTTCAAGTGAAGGAAAAGAAAATGAAAACAAAAGGGAAAAGAAGTTTAGTATCCGAACCCAATTTCTATACTTCTGAAAGGTCTGTTGAAACTTTTGTTCATGTCGGTGTCGAGTTCATTGTCGTTGACCACAGATTGGATTTTACGCATAACATCAGTTTCCACGGTGCATTTATAGAAGTAATCAGAAATTTCAGAATCAGACTCGATAATGGAGACAGCAGTTCTATTTGCCTTGACAATGAAAACAGTGCTCACGACAACCCCCTCCACTCAGTATCATCTGCCAGATTTGGAGGTATGAGAATTGATATGATATTGCTGTCAGAAGTTGCAGTGAACCAGTCTGTATTCTCATCAATGGCAAGAATAGTATCGATGGGATTTGAACGATGTGGCAAGCAATCGAAGCGCTACAACATAGAGCAGACAAGGATTATATATTATATATTAAGTATCTAGTACGAAAGAAGAAACAGATTAAACATACATATTACATTGGGAATTTCAGTCATAATCCTATTATTTGACGTACAAGAATCCTATTATATTCACGAACAAGAACTGTTGAAGTTTTTCTTCTTCAACTAGGAACCTGCTAGGAAAAGCTAACTGATCGATATGCTTTCCAGTTAAATTAGCTAGATATTTTGGTGTATGCATACTTGCAAAGTACCGTTTTAATCTAGTTACTGGCTATCAACCCTTCCTTGTTCGATCATGGAAACGTTCTGCCTTCAGTTCAATCAAGCGGCTTCACACCCTTCCTGTTTCTAGTTGAACTAATGCCTACCAAGAGTTCCATGAGATGAAATGTAGATAGACAATAACCCTCACATTTTCCTTCAATCTAATATTAATAATTAAGTCCAACCAAGTGGCAGACTCACCAGACTGTATAAGCATTACAATCTCACACTTGAACTCATTTACACCCTTTTCACAAATGTATAAGCATTACATGGTCTTTGTACAGGGTTAAATCTAAATGCTGTTTCTACGTATACCTTCCATAACTATATCTCAGTAATTTAAACAAGTTATACGTTGACACTACAAACTTACATATCTATGCTTCATTTGATCCTTTCTGTTTATAATTATTTGTTTTGAATCCTGGTTGAAGATGATATTGAATCACCAGAGTCGCCAAGGCAGATAGGCTTGTTTGGTATTTGCACACAGAGAAGAGATTGAGAGGATGGATGAAAAACAAAGGAAGGAAGGTGGGGACATGGATGGAAAGGAGGAACAAAGGAAGGAAAGGAGGGCAGCGGCAACGCAAGATATGAGAAAGACCAAAACAGAGCAGACAAAGGAGCACAACAGAACAAACAGAATAGAAGATTCCAAAAAATTAAACACTAGATATGATTTTGCTCAAGAATATCACACAACGTTTTTACCTCATCTCCACTAGGAAACTGTTGCTTGCCAATCTTGCCTCCTGTCATTACAAATATAGATCGGAATTTCAGCCAAGCCAAATGAGGAGCTGTTGTGACTTACAAATTAATCCAAGCCAAAAAGCTAGTCACAAGTCAAAAGTTACCTTCTTCGATCATAATTGATTGAACAGCAGATGCTGGGAGTATGTTCAAGGTAACTCGGCGAGGGTGAGTGTTTCTACTAGATTTTCAACATCGTCCTTAAATAGTAGACGAAGGGCACAACTATGCGCTCCTGATACGGATAAGCATGGGCTAGAGAACCACATGGTTATCCTGGCCAATTTACATTTCCTCCACATCCTACTAGGAACTGCAGTGCGCGGTATATAAAGGAAATGGGTCGCATAGTATCCCCCTGACACGAGTATTTTATTATTTGCATACACATGGAAATCAAATAAGCCGTGCCAAGCAACATCAGAGTCCAGACAGTAAGTAAGAATAACATCCTCTGAATCAGGATATTGGTCGCGGGACAACTGATAACATATAGCAAACCCCAACCAATTATTATCATCGAACACATTCAGAGGCAGTTGGCATTCTGCAGAGTGGCCTTGATTGATGAAAGGCATGAACCATTTCCACTTGGAAATATCAGCACTCTCGAGGCCACAAAAAACAGCACGATGAACAGACCAGTCCTGTGAATATAATCTCAAATGTCAATACAATGGCAGAAGAAGAAAAAAAATACTTATAATTATGTATATGAGAGAGAGAGAGACCAAATTTCTATATTTTTGTGAGTGCATGTCGACGTATTTTTCCCGCGGGGTTCTGGAATCCCGTTTTGTAATTCTCTTTAAATGGGCACCTTCCCATCGTATCAACTCTATCCATTCTTCTACCACCCATTTATCATAAGATTTAAGAGAATGAGAACCTTGCCTCTGCATGCACTGGATAACAATATCAGCAAACCCTTGTATATCTTTTTGGTAAACAATACGGTATCCACATCTAAGAACATTTGCACGAGGGCTATCCATCGTGATGTGACAGTACATTGCAGTTGTGTCATTGAGCAACATTTCGGGAATCTCTTCCCGCGGTATGTAAATAACCAATAGTTGATGACGTTCTTCTAACAAGTGCCTGACGTGCTCAAGTCCTAGTTCCACAACCTGAAAATATGCAACCCCAGTTTCTAGTACAATAGATGCCGAGTAGAAAGTGGACAACTTTGTCTGCCCCACTTCCTCTACAAGTGATACGTATATTGCAAGTCCCATCCACTTCTTGCTTTTGTGTAGTTTTAGAGGCAGCTCGATTGGCATTGTGGCCGAATTTGACCTAATACCCGAGACAAACGACTCTTGAAACCACCCTGGCCTTCCGCTGAGGTTAAATATAAACTTTGCAGAATTATTCATCATTGCCTGGAATGTTGAAGATGCGAAATTTATTGATTAGTATCCTCTTTGATCTATAGAGATTAGAGAGAAACAGACGGATCAATGTAAACGAAAAAGAAAAACAGATACGGATCAACCTCAAGGTATCTTGGAAGGACAGACTCAAGGTTCTTTCTCGGTACAAGTGTAGATTCTTCTTCCAATGGCGGGATAAATTTCTCCCTGCAATATATGATTGGAAGTACATTAAAGTACGCCAATAGAATACAAAAGCTGCATTTTAACTAGTTAGAAAATTAAATATATATATATATATATATATATATATATATATATATACCATTTGAAAGATTGACTAAGCCAGCCAGACTCCAATACAGAGGTGCTGCGCTCAACTTCATTCAGACAAATCGGACCATCCCCATCCATTATTCTGTCATACCATCCAGCATCTTGCTCATAGACGAGACGAATTCCACATTTTTTGACAACCATGGATGGATTGGTGGTCTCAAATATAGCCATCACCACAGTTGATTCATTTAATAAGATCTTATTCCTCTGTAGAAACTTCAGATTAGATATATAGAAAATCAAAACCACATGAGAACTTGATCCGTGAGGACTTGATTCATCGTACTCAAAGACTTTTGGTTCCAGATGCATAACATCAGTTCCCAATTTCATTTGATACGAGTAATTAGAATAATTAGGATCTGGTTCAATAAGGGAGAGAGCAGTATGTCCTTTCACTGAGAATAGAGCACAAGCGGCAAAACCCTTCCAACTCTTATCATCAGCTAGATTTTGAGGTATTTCCATTGATATGGGATTTCTCGTCGATATAGTACTGAACCACTCTGGAATTTCTTCTCGAGCATGTGCGCTACTGAAACCGGACCTGTCACTGTTCCTCTGAAATGCAGAACGCAGAACCATGATAAAGTAGTATGAGAAAAATTATTTATATTTATATGCTCTTATTTTGTTATGAGAGAGAGACAGAGAGAAAGATACCTCTTGTATTAGAAACGCTAGAGTTTTGAGTGGCAAATGATCTACTTGTGTCCCCTCTACTGCATGCTTATATGTTACACGCGCGACTATAGATTCCCCCTCAATTCTGGGAAATATCAACCTTCTTGAAAGTTCTGAGACTTCAAGTGCTGCAGAGTTGAGGGAATTGATGGTAGTCACTTCCGACTCTGATGAATTCAGAACTTTGATTTGATTTGGGTAATCCGTCAGTGAAGTACATTCTTCTGCATGCACGAATTGAAGACTTAATGGAAGTTTCTTGGGCAGCAATTGAAGCTGTCTGCAATTCCTCAAGTACAGAGTCTCGAGCTTTGCGAGTTGAGAGATACTTTCAGGTAATCGCACAAAACAATTACCGCTCAAATCAAACTTTGTTAAGGAGATAAGGCTGCTAAAATCATTGAGAAATGTTCCATCCACCAGATTGCAATAACTCAAGTTTAGGTCTATCAAATTTGATAACGAAGCCAGACCTTTGCATGATTCTGAAACTAGACATTTACATCCTTGGCAGGATAGATACTGTAGCTTCTTCATGCCTACAATGAAAGATAACTCCCTTATGGAAGTTTCACCAATGTCGAGCTTTTCCAGGCATTTTATACCATTCAGATTCTCAGGCATCTCATCAACTTTGGAGCAACATGTTAGAAGGAGACTTTTCAAAGATGTCAAGCACCCAATGGTATTGGGAAGACGCAAAAGCTTTTTACAGTTGATTAGATTCAACATGGTAAGACCAGTCAAGTGTTCAATTGATGGAGGCAATTCCTCAATGCTGGTCCCATCCAAATGAAGCTCCAGCAAGCCTTTCATGTTTCCTTCAATTTCTGGAAAGTTCTTCAGTCCTGAACAGAATGAGAGCTTCAATATTTGAAGGGATTCCAAGGCAGTGAAAGGTGGAAGGCTCTCAATAGACTGGCAACATGTCATATCCAAAGAGATAAGTTTCTTCAGAGATCCAAGAGATGGGTGAATCTCCATCAAGCTGGTGCAATATTGAAGCACCAACTCTTCAAGATCAGGAACCTCACTGAAGTCTGGAGTCGACATCAAGCATTGTGAATCACTCAGATCTAAATGCCGTAGCATGCTCCACCCCTGGTATAATTTCAAAGATGATCATCATGTGATTTAAAACAATCATTAGTTCATTATACATTGCCTTGTACCCCGAATTAAAGAAATTAGTAGCATTACAGAAAGATTCACAAAAGCCATATTGAGTTTTACGGATGTTTCACATCTGTCAGTGAGGACGACCATGGTATAGTTATGCAATCCAAAAAAAGCCACTTCATCTTTCCTAATATATGCGAATAGAATCTAAAATACAGCTTTATGAACATGCATAACATTAGTTATGAATTTATGATCTTACTTTTTTTCCACTCCATAGTTGTTTGATGAGGCTAAAACGCATATTAACTTGAACAAGTTTCCCCGGTTGAAAATCTGACGGGAAAGAATCCAAAGGACAGTCATGCCATTCAATATACTGTAACTCATTAGAAAGATGTTTGATGTTTCCGGAAAACTTCACATTACTAATCTTCAGCAATCTCAATCTGTCCATCATCGTAAAGGCATTATCAATTGAGTGAACGTCACCATCGTTTATCAGACATTGGAGGGATATGCTTTGGACTGCACTCGTTGCCTATTGACAAGGAGAACATAATTAATTATTGCACAAGATAGACCACAATAAACAATATATCAGTTTAGGCACTTTATATTGCATTATTTCATTACCTTACTCCGATCGAATACATGGATGATCTCCTTGGGAATCCACAACCTACTACGTTTTCCAGGCTCTTCACGGCATTCTTGACGAACAATTTCCCAACCCAATTCTTGTACCAAGTCATGCATCAACAATTTTCTTCCAAACAGAGTTATCAAAGATTTATCTACAAGAACTTCTATATCAATGTCCGGACAGTGGTCTGTACCTTGTAGTATTCTTGTTACATGATCAATATACCACCCCTTCAAGAAACATGCGATGTCTAAAAATATTTTCTTTTCGGTTTCTTCTAATCCATCAAAACTGACTCTAAGAACATTCATGATTTTTTTGTTAGGATTGTTTTTTAGTCTATCCAATGCACTAGACCAAAATTTTACATTTTTACCACGAACAGAGGAACCCAAAACTTTAATAGCTAATGGAAGGCCATCAGCATATTCCAAAAATTCATTGGCTAGCTGGAGAAAATCATTCCCAACCGGCTGATCTTTCTTAAAGGATTTCAAACAAAAGAGCTCGACAGCTTCAGCAGCAGTTAATGGATTCACCTTGTATACTTTATCTACTCCAAATGCACTGAGCAAATGTTCATCTCTTGATGTTATAATGACTCTACTCCCTGGACCAAGCCAAGTACGATCGCACAATGTTTCCAGTGGTTCTTCCTGATCCACATCATCAAGAATGAGAAGAACCTTTCTAGTACATAGTCTATGCTTGATAATATCTCTTCCCATCTTACTCGTTTGTACATGTACATCACTTTTCAGCAAATTCAAAAGAAGTTTCTGGTGCAAATGAACTGCACCTTGCTTTTCAGTTACCTCACTAACATTCTCAAGAAAGCTGCAACCTTCAAACTGATCTTGTACCCTTTCAAAAACCACTTGTGCAATAGTGGTCTTACCAATACCACCCATTCCACAAACCCCTATGATGAGAACACCAGGATACCCGATGTCTAAGTACGAAAGCATTTCATTCAGGTGGGAATCCATCCCAACTAAACCCTCAGACGTTGAGATTATTTGATTCAACTCATTAAAAACCTTTTGAACAATCTCTTCAATAACTTTGGATTCGTACCTGTAAAGTAATGAACTATTCTTACAATTGTGTATAAGACATAAAGCAAGATATAATGCCAATCTATATCTTCATTCTGAAATTATACTCAAAATAATTAGACATTTGATTCGATTTTAGTTCCACACACTTTTAGTTTGATTAACGAGTTCTCAATCACAAAAACATATAAAATCACAACTAGCAACCTGGGTTAATCCCAAAAAATTCAAAAAAATTACCAACCTTGAAAATTATGCAGTATACAATAATTTTCAAATGCTTACCCATCTTGGAGATGCCATCCAGACAGACTGCCTACTTGAAAAAGAGCTTCTTTCCACCTTTTGACTTTGCCCGGTTCTCTTATGTACCGCTTTTGATGCTTCTCAAATGCTTTCCCGAAGTGATCCCCTGTTTGTCTTCGTACCTCAGATGGATCAACATCATAGAATACTGGAAGGACTTTTTGTCCCATGGCTTTCATGCAATCGGAGACCTTTGCAATCTCATCCAAACACCATGCAGAATCAGCGTAGTTTCGCGAGAAAACAACAATGACGTATCTTGATTCTTCGATTGCTTTCAAGATATTTGGACCAATGGACTCCCCCCTCTGTAGTCCTTCATCATCTCGAAACATGTGCATCCCTTTCTGTTTGAGAGCAGTGTAGAGATGGTCCGTGAAATTTCTGCGGGTATCTTTACCTCTGAAACTGAGGAACACATCGTAGGTGAGTTTAGCGGATGGTGTAGAAGAAGAAGAAGATGAAGTAGGAGGAGGAGGAACAACTTCTGTATTGGTGGTAAGTGAAGAAGTGTCTGGTGTTTGTGCTCTCTGTTTATGGGAAAGATTGAAAGCCAAAAGGCAGCAGCAAATAGAAACAGTGGAGAAGAAAAACAGAAGGTACAACCATAAAGAGATGAAGCTTGAGAGAAACAAGCCAGAGAAGAAAACTAGAGGGCAAATGGAAGACAAGAGGATGAGCCGGACAGAGAAGGCCATGAGAGTTGGAATGAGACAGTGAACAATTTAATGGGACTTGTATTATAAACACAAGGATGCAACAAAATATGAGTGGAAAATTGATACCCCCAAAGTCTAGTAAGAATCGTGAACTCGTATTACGATATTAATAATATAGTCGGAGAAAGGCATTGATTAACGTATGGATCATGATTGATTGAGATTTGCATAGTTGGCATTTGGCAATTGAGCTTGGACGTCTATTCAGTTTAATATAAAAACTCTGCCGGTTGCAAATTCCAATGACAACCTTGTGGAAGACCTTTCACGCCCCCCACGGTAATTTTTAGATTTGTTTAGAAGAAGAAATAAGAATTAATTTCAACCTAAATTTCGATTGAATCATTTAGGGTTGGGCACTGAACCGGTTGAAACTGGTTGAACCGGAAAAATCAAACCGAGCCGGCCGGTTCAGGCCGGTTTTTGAAATAAATTTTGCTCACATTTCTCGGGCCGGGCCGGTTCGTCCTTTCTCCGAGCCGGGCTCGGTCCATCAGTATTTTTAAGTTAAAAAGCCCGAAAGGGTAAAAAAAAAAAAAATTCTTAAAAATCCTACTGTCCTAAAATGAGTAAAATCCATAAATCCCTTAAAATCCCTAGTTCCCTTCCCTACGGCGGACTTCGCCTCTTCGATTTCAAACTTTCAGATCTCCGGGCTCCGGCACTTCGACTGGTTCTCCTTGTCCCTGTCTCCGGCAGACGGCAGTTCTCCACTTCGACTGGTCCATCAGAACTTAAGAACATCAGTTCTCCACTTCTTCGGCTCTTCCAAAAGGGTCCATCAGTTCTCCACTTCTTCGGCTCTTCCGCGGCCCCGCCACTTGGACTCTTCGGCTCAGTTCGCCGACGTCGCCCAATTCACAGTCTCACCTTCGTAAGTTCTTAATTTCAGTAATTATTACATAAGCATTATGAAAAATTGCTTTCTTAGCTTGATTTGTGCATGATGTTAGGACTAGTTAAATTATTGTTTAAGCCTTTGAGGAGTGAATTCTCGGTTCATGTTTTGATATCATGTGGATCACAAGTTCAGAGGTTCCCTTACTTTTCAATGTTCATACAAAGTTATAGACTGTTTTGGATTTGTACTTTTGCTATCGTGTTTTGGACTTTTGTAGTTTTGGATTGTGGAGTGTGGACTATTAGGGTGGTCCTCAGAGGCTCGGACTGTTTTGGATTGTGGAGTACTTTGTGTAATTACATTGCTACAGCTTTCAAGCTTCAACCAATGTCTAATATGGCCAGTCGGATGAATTCAAAGATATTGTTTAAATTGGACGCACTAACACGCAACATGCAACACCTTTGACTCTTGGGCAAGAATTTAGTGGCTATTCTACACAAGTATGCTTCATTTCATCTTGCATTGATTGATATGACCACTTTTTTCCCTTTACAATAGTCGGACATTCTGGGTATCTATTCGTTGAGAGATTCATTTAAAGCTCTTCTCTTTGGCTGCAGGTGAAGTATGGAATTGAGCGAGTCTTGTGCACTCTACCCCGCATGTATCAAGTACTCAAATGACCGTCATTTACTTTCACTGGCTTCTCGTCTTTTCCTTCATTAGTACTGATTAGTTGATTTCTTTTGACCAGCTTGCACATGGTGTGCTGTTGGTACTGGATTGAATACAAAGAAGGGGTATGAATTGCTTTAAGGTTTAAGAGTATTCACCTCTTTGTGGTTATATCTACTTACGTTTGTCTGCAATGTCATTGTTATGTACCTTTGATTCTATTCGTAAAGCAGTGGAGGGCTGGAGGGCCGGAGGCTGTGGAGCACTAGGCCAGCAGCATTGTTTTTTTTTTTTTAGGTTTATTTTCTGGTTTCTGTTGAACTATTGGTACTTGGTAGTACTTGGTGTGATTTAAACTTTAAGTTTTACTTTATATTGAAGACTTGAACTGCCGAGCATAAACTTGACTACTTGAGCTTGGTTAGACGTTAGTTTTTCTGTGATTATTGTCTTCGCTTCATCCATTTTGATTGAGTCTTTACATAATTAATAATTTCATTCCAAGAATCTCATATCATATGTTTACAGAATTACAAGTGATGAAAATTGAAAAGTGAATACATATTTATACATTTATAGTTTTATACTGCATGTTTACAGCAATTACAGAGATTTACCGATTTTTTGATTTTGGGACCGAAAGGCCCGAAGGACCGGCTCGGACAGGCAAAGACCCGGCTCTAACCGGTCCTTGAATTTTTAAGAAAAAAAACGGCCCGAAATTATGTGTCCGGTCCCGGTCCCGGGCCGGTGAAAAATAGGTCGGTCTGGGACCGAGCCCAGCCCTAGAATCATCACTTCAGTTCTTATATTTTTGATTTCATCAACTACACCCCTATATTTTCTAAATTAATCAACTAATACTAATTTTGTAAATTCCGTACAAACGATCTATCAATACTAAAAGTTTTTTGGTATTTTTTCCCTATATTAATGTACCGTTACCATATTATGATTATAATTAAAATTGAACAAATTATATAATCAAGTTGAACAATAAAAAATAAACAAAAACAAATCATATATGGTAAAATAAAAATAAATCACTATATATGATTTATTTTTTATTGTTCAACTTGATTATATGAATTGTTTAGTCTTGTTTATAATCGTAATATGGTAACTGTTGACAGTAGCCGCAGAGAGGCTACAGCAGGCCCACAGACCCGCAGCAAGTGCACCAGGGCCCGGCCCAAGGCCCGGGACCGGCTCACCAGCACCCGGCCTCGGGGTCCAGCACTCTATCCTGGCACCAGGGACCCTGGGACCGGGGGCGCCTGCCTGCCAAAGAGGGCACCAGAATGTACAAACAGAAGGGAACCAGTCCCACATCAAAGGGTGAGGCCAGCCCTCACCCCCAACCACCTATATAAGGGCCCCAACTACCCTCTTTAATAGGTAACTTATCTCACTCACCGCTTACATACGTGTCTTGGTTATATATATTCCAACTATACTAACTTAGGCATCAGAGAGGAGAAGACCGGCCCGCCCGGTATTCCCCTTAGTGAGCAGGTTTGCAGGAGATCAAGTTGGATTCATCTGTATCTACCAGGCCCTCGGGTTTAGGCAGAAACAATTGGCGCCGTCTGTGGGAATCAGGAAGATCTGGAAACCAAAGGCCTCTGAAGTTGACATATTCAGGAACGAGCTGCCCATACCAGCACCTGGACAGTTTTAAGTCACAAGCGGGGACAAGGGGCTACTCGGATGCCATGTGCTGCAACATATTCCAAGAGACGCTCTCGGGAGAGGCGTTGAATTGGTTCTACGAGCTACCAGTGAACTCAGTCGAAACCTTCAGGCGGTTGGCTGATAAGTTTGTCGGCCGGTTCATCCTCAGAGCCAGGGCAGCCCAAACATCAACGATCCTTTTTGACTGCATGCAGACTGACAACGAGCCGCTACGCGCCTTCGTTAACCGGTGGCAAATCGCCACGGCCGGGGTCAGGAACCTGGACAAGCAGATCGCAGGGATGGCCTTCAAGCAGGGTTTAAGACGTGGGGAACTTTCGTACAACTTACTAGTACAGGAGCCGCTAGGGTACGACGAGCTGATGACCGTGGCCGTCAGGCACGCTCAGGCAGAGCACGAGACATATGGGGACAAGGCGCCTAAGCGAATATCGGGCGACCTACCGCCATCCCTTGGAAGCAAGACCGGGCGGCTAGATCGCAACCGTGCGCCTGCAGCCACCAGGAAAGCAGAGGTACGGGAGGAGTGGCAACCCCGGCGAGGCGGTGACAACGGTTCCCGACCAGGGAGAAGACCGCCATTTGTGCGCCCGGCACAGCCCCAGGCAGCTACGCCAGCAGAGCGACCACTGCGGGCCTTAACTATCGCGCCAGCAGGAAAACCCCAAGATCTAGCCCTTCGGACTGGTGACCAGAAACCCCAGAAAGCGGTCGTGAACGACCAGGCCCGCCCGAATGACCCCAACAAAGACCGACCGCGAGCTCGGCAGGTAGGAACTATAAGCACCCGCACTCCCGGGGGGATCGAGGTACACGGGAGCATTAACATGATACACGGCGGGGACCATATAGATCAGCTCACCCGGAGCTCAAAGAAGCGGTGCTTAAGATCGATCCGGGGGAAGGAGGTGTACGCCTTCGGAGAAAGAAGCGGCTATGCCGCTAAAACCGGATGGAACTCGGTCACTTTCTACGAGGAGGAAGAGCCGGAGGATTTGATCCAACCGCACAACGACCCCTTCCTCATTACGGTCCAAATAGACCACTGGATAACCAGTCGTATGCTGATCGATACCGGAGCCTCTGTCAACGTAATGTTCCGAGACACATACAAAGGGTTGCAGAGAGGAAGGAACAAGTTATCCCAGGATAACGAGCCGCTTATAAGCTTCTCCGGTGAGGTTGTCCAGCCTCTGGGATCGGATTACCTACCGATCATCTTCAGCGAGGGAGACAGAACGAAAAAGGAACATTTGGAGTTCATCATTGTCGACTGCCTATCATCGTACAATGGCATAATCGGTCGGCCAGGGTTGTGGAGGCTCAAAAAGTTTATAGCCGGCCATATGCTGATGCTGAAGATGCCTTCACCAACCGGAGTTATTACTATACGTGCGGACCAGAGGATCGCCCGTAAGTATTACGCAGAGGCCCTGACCCACGGGAGGAAGCGGACCGAGGTCTTCACAACCACTCAGCAGGCGCCAGTGCCGGATCTGAGTATTGACCCCCGTGATGACATCGATTCAAAAAGAGTTAGGCGATCCGCATTCACCGAAAAGCTGGAGCAACCTTCGGCCGTGGAAGAAACCGAAGCGATCTGCATCTTCACATACCACCCTGACCGAAGTATAGTGATAGGGACGCAGCTCGACCCAGTCGTTAGGCAAGAGCTCATCGCCTTTCTCCGGGACAACAGTTCGGTCTTCGCATGGTCCTACGAGGACATGCGAGGCATATCCCCAGAGATAGCCGTCCACCAGCTAAACTCATTGCCCAACGTTCTCCTGATGAGGCAAAAGAGGAGGTCCTTTAGCCCGGCAAAATATGAGGCGATCAGAGAAGAGGTACAGAAACTAAAGGGCATAGGTTTCATCCGGGAAGTCCAGTACCCTCGCTGGCTCGCTAATGTGGTCATGGTGCCGAAGAAGGGAACCAGCCAGTGGCGTATGTGCGTGGATTTCACTAATCTAAACCGGGCGTGCCCAAAGGACAGCTTCCCGCTCCCTCGGATTGATCATCTCATAGATTCCACGTCCGGTTTTAAGCTGCTCAGCTTCATGGACGCCTACGCCGGGTACAATCAGATTAGGATGCACCCGGATGATGAAGAGCACACGTCATTCACAACCGACCGAGGCACCTACTATTATAAGAGGATGCCGTACGGTCTGAAGAATGCCGGAGCCACCTACCAGCGGATGGTGAACCGAATGCTGGAGCAAGAAATGGGTAAAACCGTAGAGGTTTACGTAGATGACATGCTGGTCAAAAGCTTGACTGCAGGGGCCCACGTCTGGGATTTGGCCGTAGTCATCGGTAAGATGCTCAAATTCGGAATGCCCTTAAACCCAAAGAAGTGTATTTTCGGGATTTCAGAGGGCCTGTTCCTAGGCCACATCATCAGCCAGCGAGGGATAGAAGCCAACCCACTGAAGGTCCAGGCAATTTTAGATATGGAAACGCCAGGGGAGAGAAACCAGGTCCAGATGCTGACCGGCCGATTAGCCGCCCTGGCCAGATTCATCTCCCGCCTAACCGACAAGTGCGCCCCGTTCTTCAAGCTGCTCAAGGCACAACAGACCAGGAAAATCCACTGGGCAGCGGAGCATGAAGCGGCATTCCAGTCTATCAAGGCATATCTGTCTGCAGTGCCTCTCCTATCCAAACCGGTGCCGGGCGAAATGTTATACCTCTACATAGCTGCATCCGTAACGACCGTCTCCGCGGCTCTCATCAGGAAGGAAGACACGCTCGAACTTCCGGTATACTATGTGGGAAAGGGACTTACTGGAGCCGAGGGCCGGTACCCCGACATAGAGAGACTAGCCCTGGCCTTAATTGTTAGTGCCAGGAAGCTCCGGCACTATTTCCAGGCTCATTCCATCACCTTATATACCAATCACCCTCTGCGGCAGATCCTGCAAAAACCAGACACCAGCGGTAGGCTCGTGCGGTGGGCAGTTGAATTGGGAGAGTTCGACATCACTTATGCCCCGCGAACGACCATCAAGGGACAGGCAGCTGCGGACTTCATATGTGAGCTCACCCCAATGGCAGTAGAAGCGCACCCCGCCCGGTACGAGGACACCGAGGCAGTACGAACCATAAAAACCGAACCAGGCCTCCCCACCGGCTGGAAACTTTACGTGGACGGCTCCGTAACGACCAAGCGGAGCGGAGCCGGTGTCATGATAACCTCGCCTGATGGCCAATCGTACGAGTATGCCTTACGGTTCCTTTTTAGCACCTCCAATAACGCTGCCGAGTATGAGGCCCTCATAGCCGGTTTGCAACTGGCCAAGGAGCTGGGAATCTCGTCCATGGATATATACAGCGACTCCAGCTTAGTGGTGAACCAAATGAATGGGGTGTTTGAGGTCAAGGATCCCCAGCTATCCTCCTACCAGGCTTTGGCCAAAACCCTGATTGAGCCATTCCAAGGCGCCACGATCCAGCACATTCCCCGAGAGGCAAATAGGCATGCAGACGCCCTCGCAAGGCTGGCAACCGGAAACTACCCCCCAGAGTACCGGAGAGCAAAAATTGAAACTCTCCAGAAGCCAAGTATAAACAAAACCATCTCCGAGATATTTGCGGTGGAAGAAGCGCCACCAAGCTGGATGGATCCAATAGTCAAGTATTTGACTGACAAAACCAGCCCCCAGGATGCGGTAGAGGCCAGGAGGCTACACCTCCTGTGCGCCCGGTACGGTCTCCTCAATGGCCAGTTGTACCGAAGAGGGCACAACTTCCCCCAGCTGAGGTGTGTGACAAAAGAGGCAGGAGAGGCTATCATGCGAGAGATCCACGAAGGGGTATGCAGTAATCACTCTGGCGCAAGGTCATTATCCCACAAGTCGCTCCGAGCGGGGTATTTCTGGCCAGACATGGCGGCAGTATCAAGAAAAATATCAGGCGGCTGCCACAAATGCCACATGTACGCCTTTGAACCTCATGCCCCGGCAATCGCATTATCAATCCTGTTGGCACCATGGCCGTTCGCACAATGGGGATTAGACATCATTGGCCCTTTCCCAATAGCTGTGGGACAATACAAGTACGCCATCGTGGCAGTGGACTATCAAACTAAGTGGGTCGAGGCGGAACCTATAATAAAGATCACTGAGGAGCGGGTTAAAAAGTTCCTATGGAAGAACATCTACTACAGGTTCGGAGTACCGCAGACTATTGTCACGGATAATGGGACACAATTTAATAATACTGATCTTATCCAGTACACAGCCTCGATGGGGACCCGGATGTTGTTCGCCTCAGTGGCACACCCACAGACCAACGGCCAGGTAGAAGCGGTCAACAAGATTATCAAGACCCTTCTCAAAAAGAAGCTGGATGCCAAGAAGGGATGTTGGGCCGAAGAACTCCCCGCGGTGCTATGGGTCATCCGGACAACAGCAGCAGAGGCAACAGGAGAGACCCCGTTCTGCATGGCATTCGGGAGCGAGGCGGTACTCCCTGTAGAGACTTGTATACCCAGCGGCAGGGTCGAGAATTATGACACCGAAACAAACGCCGAGGGACTACTGCTCAACCTGGACCTCATTGAGGAGCGCCGCGACCAGGCACATATGCGCAACCAAACCTACAAGCAGCGGGTCGCCCGGTACTATGACAGAAGGGTCCGGGAGAGAAAGCTACAAGTCGGGGACTGGGTCATGAAGAAGGTCCAGAAAAAACCGTTGGCCCTAGAGCCAACGTGGGAAGGGCCCTACCAGATCACCGCGGCCGTGGGACCGGCAACATTCCACATTATAGATACCGAGGGCATCTATTCCACCCGGCCGTGGAATATCCAGCACCTACGGTTCTACCCTAAGTAGTAGCGGTCACAGAGGGACAACAGTGTATTTAGCATCAATATTGCAATACGCAGTTACGACATTAAAGAATAAACTACAACAGTTACAAGATACAAGGTAAACAGCTAGCTAGCGCCCCCGGAGCACCCAATCCCTGGCCCGCCACTTTTTAGAGCTTGCTCTTGCTCCACCATCTCGGTTAGGGCTATGTCAGCCTCCATCTGCTCGGCATCAAGCCATCCTTTCTCCCTCCACTCCAGATAGGCATCACTAATGCCCTTCGCTCGGGCCTCATCCAGCATCTCCTCAAGCTCCACCGACTCCCGGAAGTCGTCGACAGCATTATCGGCCACTTCAGCAAGCTGGGATTCCGTGAGCTTCTCCCTTCCTTGGGCGACTACTGTAACCTGGCTCTGGAGCTCCAAAACCTTCGCCTCCAGCTCCGCAATTCTCCCTTCTCGGGCAACAGCCTGGGTCTGCAGCTCCAAAACCCTCGTCTCCAGCTCCGCGACCCTCCCTTCCCGAGCAGCAGCCTGCCGATCGGCCTCTTCCTTCTCCTGCGAGAGTTCATGGTGCAACCGACCGGTTAGTTCTTTCTCCCGCACGAGCTCGGTGCTCAACCTACCAACCTCCTCTCTTTCCTCCGCAAGCTTGGCTTCCGCCACGTCCACCCGCACGCTCAGCTCCTCCACCCGCCTCTCCAAAACCGCAGCAGCCTCTCCTCTGGGCTCCGCGGCATAAAGACTATGAACCAGCTGCCAAAGGTAAACAAAGGAACATTAGCTCGTGTTACCCCAGAGAAAAGGAAGCACAAAAACACTTACCCGAACGGCTAGTTCCACGGGCTTCGTCCTGCTCTCGCCCGATTGTCCAGTCCCAGGGTCCTCCCGGTCAAGCCCCAAGGTTTCGATGGTAGCGACCACGAACCTACCAAGACCACCATCAGAATTGCGACCGGCTTCCGGCACCTGAATCCCTCGACCACCCACCCCCACGGCCGGAGCCACCGCCCGCTCGATCGGCCCAGCCGAACTCGACGCCCCAGCGTCAAGCGCCCTTGCCCTCTTTGCCGGAGCTTCACCATGGCTGCTTCGGCGGTGCCCGAACATTTCTGCCGCTTCCCTCTCCCGCGAGGTCCGTACCACCATAGGTCGCGTCACAGGATCTGAACCCGATAGTCCCACAGACCGCCCTTCCCGAATAAAGAGTGGGGAGTTATTCTCACCGCCCGGTCGCCTTCCATAGTGAGCATCCGGAAACACGAGCGGCACCGGCCTGTCATGCTCCCTGCGTTTCTGGGTAGCCGTATCAATAATGGTCTTCGCGGCCGCCTCCCCCGTCTCCATCAATCTCGAGGCTACAAGCTCTTCATCCGGTTCGATAGTCTCCTCAATTTTAAGCGCGAGTCGGGGGGCATTAGCTGCAAACCGATAAGTCGAGCGGTCAGAATACAAGCAACCATGCAAAAGCAAAGTGCAAGACACCTTACCAGGTTTTCTCCCCATCCCGCATATCTCCAGCACGTTCCATCGGATGAAATTATAGGAGCTCCGGCTCAGATGGTCCCAGCAAGCAAACAACAGGTATAACCGTTGCTTCTCCAAGTCCTCCAGCTGGAACGACTGGTCCCCGATCGATTGATAAGCCCCGGGCACCTGATAGCCCCTCCAAGTACGCTGCCACTTCCCGCCGGCCAGCACCACCGACCTCCTCTAGACATCTGAAATCGACGACGGCAGATGCGTGAGGCAGGACCATATTCCCGCGCGGCAAAATTCACACAACCGCCGCACTGGGCCTTTCTGCAATAGGAGATCTTGTACAGCGCCCGAAATTCATTAACCGTGGGCCAGTCCATATAGCTCAGACTGAACAGGCACTCAAGCCCAAGCAACTGCCTCCACTGGTTGCTCGAAAGCTGGGCTGGGGAAAGCTTTAGTGAGCTCAACATGTACTGAACAAATCCCGTCAGCGGCAGCGATAGTCCGTGTCGGAACTGATCATCGAAAACGGCAACCCAGCCCGGTTCCGGGTTACAGGCCAGTTCCCCGGGACGCAGGCCTCGAAGTTTAACAGAAGAGTCGATGTCCCACTTCGCCCGAAACTCCCTAATCTCTCTTTCATCCATGCTTCTGATTGGCTCATCACAGAAAATCACCCTATCACCATCCAGCAGCTCATGCCTTCTGGGCCCGCGGCTTGCGCCGCCATAATACGCAGATCTCCCAGACGCCATAACCCTAACACAAAATAATTCAGATATGCAGCAAGGTGGAGGAGGAGAGCAGAAGGCAAAGGGTAGGAGGAGAGCAGAGGGGACAATAAATAGGGCAACAAGAAAAGTAAGGCAACCCCAGCCGTGGATTCCCTCCATCTCAGACCGCTCCCTGCCGACACGTGTCCCAGCATGGATAAGGGATCCCATCCATCATAACTGATGGGACTGATGAGCTCTCCCCTTCATCGCGTGTCCGCCACCTGTCCCACTTACAAGCGGCAGTTAGGGAGATAGGAGCGAACAACGAGGCGTCCACTCCCCTCGCTTCCCCAGAAAGTCAACTCCGAATCAATCCAGCACCATGGCAGTTCGCGGTTACGATCATTCAACCGGCTGCGGGGCATCTTCACTGCATTTCACTAGGGGACTCGTCTCGATATGGCAGAACGCCCGGTCGAGATCCGCCCAGCACTATGGCATTCCACCGGCCGTGTGACATTTAACCCACTCCAAAGCATTCTACCGGCTGTAACCTTCCTTCGCCTACGGGCAGGAACGAGCCAATAACAACTCAAGGCTTCTAAACGCATGGGCTTTATAAACCCGGGTGAGCTTACATCTAACCCATGTACTCTTGTCCAGTAGGATAAAAACCCTGCATCACACTGAACTGTGATACATTTGGGGATACATGGCGAGACTCGTTATCTCAACGCCACTCCACCGGGCAGATTGTTTCTCTAACACAGAACAAGTCTCCCCGCAGGCCAAGGTATTAAATATCGACGATTACGGAAATATCGATGGTTTGAAAAAAAGAAATTTCGATGGAAATTTCGAGAAAATATCGAATATCGATGGAAATTTTATCAAAAATTTATGTAAAAATTTTATATTTAGATAAAAATAGACTAAAAGTAAAATATCGGAAAGATATGAGTATTAATATCGATGTTTGAAAAAAACGGAAATTTTGAGGAAATATCGAGGTTATCGAGGATATTTTAGTCCTTGTCGCAGGCTAACAAACCTGCACATTACCTCAACGCTTAACCAACAAAAGCTGAGAAGAACTAGCAAGTGTTAAACCGATGCCTCAGTACGGCCGTAACACTCTCCGGGGTACCTGTTGGCTTAGTCCACGCACCAACAGGCCCTCCCGCAGGTTAGCATCTCCGGGCCTCGTCTCGATATGGCAGGACGCCCGGTCGAGGTCCCGTGAACTCCGCCTCGCACCGATATGGCAGAACGCCCGGTCGAGGTCCAGTCTGCAAGTTCATCCGGGACTCGTCTCGATATGACAGGACGCCCGGTCGAGGTCCCGTGAACTCCGCCTCGCACAGATATGGCAGAGCGCCCGGTCGAGGTCCAGTCTGCAAGTTCATCTGGGACTCGTCTCGATATGGCAGGACGCCCGGTCGAGGTCCCGTGAACCCCACTCCATGCTCATAGCACTACAACACTTAAGCACAGTACTACTTATATTACAAACGTACTTATAAACTATCACTTACCATCGGTAACAGGTACTCACCTCGGTCACGCCCAATCTTCAACGCGGACTTGGGGGACTGGGCACCGTTAGGTTGGTAACCCTGAGGGTCTGCGGGACAAGAACAAGACAGATTTAAGTCCCCATTCAATATTGCACTTGACCGGGAACTTGGGAGACTTGTTGACAGTAGCCGCAGAGAGGCTACAGCAGGCCCACAGACCCGCAGCAAGTGCACCAGGGCCCGGCCCAAGGCCCGGGACCGGCTCACCAGCACCTGGCCTCGGGGTCCAGCAGTCTATCCTGGCACCAGGGACCCTGGGACCGGGGGCGCCTGCCTGCCAAAGAGGGCACCAGAATGTACAAACAGAAGGGAACCAGTCCCACATCGAAGGGTGAGGCCAACCCTCACCCCCAACCACCTATATAAGGGCCCTAACTACCCTCTTTAATAGGTAACTTATCTCACTCACCGCTTACATACATGCCTTGGTTATATATATTCCAACTATACTAACTTAGGCATCGGAGAGGAAAAGACCAGCCCGCCCGGTATTCCCCTTAGTGAGCAGGTTTGCAGGAGATCAAGTTGGATTCATCTGTATCTACCAGGCCCCCGGGTTTAGGCAGAAACAGTAACGGTGCATTAATGTAGGCAAATGATACTAAAAAGCCTTTGGTATTGATAAATTGTTTGGACGAAATTACAAAATTGATATCAATTGATTAATTTAGGGAAGTACAGGGGTGTAGTTGATGAAATTAAAAGTATAGAGACTGAAATGATGATCGAGCCAAAATTCAAATACGTAAACTGAACTTAATTCAAGAAATAACATTAATAATAGAAATTTACTATATATTAAAGATTAGGTAGGTCGGTTACTATTCTCCTAGTTAAATTCGCATGAAATTATCATTTCATCCTCGATTTAGTGTTAATTGCAATATTGCCATGCGCCTGGTATAAGAGTCGATCATGATCGTCACATTTCATAAATCCCCCGCTTCGTTCTCCTTCTGGAAGCTTCTATGGCAATCTGCGCTCAGTCCTCTTCTTCAATCGTTGGGCTCTGTTTGCGACTGGTAGAGAGTGAACGAGCAGAAGAGAGAGAGTTGAAGAGAATTTGTTCTTTAATGTAGAGAATCCATGATATGTAAGCTGCTGCTAGACGAAGAAACTGTGGACAATGAATCCACCAAACAAAACCAAATTTGGTTTCTCTGTGAAACGGTAATCCTATTGGACATTTTGGGTTATTCTGTTTTCGCTTTTGGTTTATAAAATTAGATTCGTTTTTTGTTCCTTTAGACTATGGAGTTTGGGATATTGGTCCACTAATTGAAATTTAAGTAGTGAAATTTTCCTATGATTTTTCGCATAAACTTGAGCATCAGGTCGAAAAACCAAATTAAATCATACCAAATTTTGATATTTAAATTTTGTTTAATACAACATAGAGTTTACTTGTTTACTGTTTCATTCTTCTTCGTTTGATGAATAATTATGAGTCAATAAAAACGTAGAAGTTTGTTTGTCTCAATTATATTTTCTTTTATTTTGTTTAATATATTAGTAAAACTTTTGAGCGTCTTGTTTTCTATTAGTAGAGATAAGACTCAGCCGGTACTTTGGTTTCGGTAATTTGGCAGTTGGGTAGATATTGAGCTGTTTTGGTCAAAAGAAGGCTTTTGGTTGGTTTCAAGTCGAAAATATGAAAGGTCTGGCATTGCAGTAGCCAGTAAGTTGTAATTCTTGCTTGTGAATGCCCGACTATTAGACTATAATAGCAAGTATTTGTTAACTTGGAATATAGTAAGGTATGAGCCAAAAGCCAAAAGCCTAAACCCTAAACTCAATTTTTTATTTATTTTGTCTAATGTATTAGTAAGATGTTCAAGGTAATTAATGAAGACATTTGCCTTCGGTTGGCTTAGTAGGTATCAACCCTTCTTTTACGATCAAGGAAACGTTCGGCGTTTAGTAAGGTAAGAGTTTCTTGAGATGAATGTTGATAGTCAATAACCCTCTGGTATTCTTTGTACTGGGCTAAATCTAAATGGTATTTCTACACACCACTTGCTGGGTGGGGGCTAGATGATTTTTGAAAGGCATGGTAAAACTCGGGCATGGATGACCAGGGGGCCAAAGATATTCTTTAAACACGAGATGCTGCTTCTGCTATTAATTTTGTTCTTTGTAGATTGATACCGTAGGCATTCAGCGACTACTGGCAATAACAGAGGGTTGAATCCAGCTTGGCGCAACAAACCTGGGGACGCGAAACCCTTCTTTAAAGTGGAATAAGAAGTCTATGAATACTGATTGTTGTTCATTTAACACTCAGGAGCTGAAGAACAATGTATTTGTAGTATTTGAAGAGGTGAACAAGCAGCCTGATGGTGCAAATTCTAAGTAGAGGACATCGAGGAAGAAGCCAAAATATGAGCATACCAGTGGCAAACAGAAGAGGAAGGACACAAGGAATCCATAAAAGAAGACTCGCCCGATGTGGCGAAGCTTTGGAAGGAGTACCAGAGAATTTTTATGAAGAACCTCCAGGAGTTTGAAGATGCTTTGATGAAGAAGGAAAAGACATATATCCTTCGGGACTCGGATTTGGATCTCATATCCATGTAGCTCTGTAGTCGTACTCGTACCCTTGTGTTGTGTGAAGGGACTGATATTACCTGTTTAATATAAAGTTTTTGTGACAAACTCAGGACTCTCTAAAAGTGATAAGATGTTAGACTAAAGTCGAACTCTTGGTTTATATAGATTTATGGGTAAAGACAATCCGCAGTCCTAGTTTATAGAAATAGAGGAGTTCGTTACTTAGGCCCAGTTTGGGATTGCTGTGCTGTGAGCAGAATTGCTTTTGAATTTACTGTGAGCAGAATTGCTTTTGAATCTGCTGTGAGTAGAATCAGCTGAGGTGTTTGGTAAACTGTTTTTAAAAGTGCTGTGAGAACCAAAAAGCAATTTTGTGTGTTTGGTGAGTTATAAGTAAAAATTATTTTGGATGGTATAATGACAAAAATATGAATTGTTATAAATTGATATTAAAATAAATAATTGTTTCTTTTGTATATAATTATAAAGTTAATCCACAATATTACATAAGATTTCTTAACGTCATAGTAAATGATTGATTATTATTTAATTAGATTAGTATATCACAATCTAAGAAAAAACAAATATTACCATTTGTTACAAAAATAACTGATTCCTGCAAAAGCATCTCTTACCCTGCTTCTCCAAAATCCACTTTTAAGAGAATCAATTCTTCTAAAATCAGTTTTATGGGTTGTTACCAAACACTTAAAATTAGGCCCAGAATCACTTTTGACCCCAAAAGCAGCTTGGGAATCAATCCCAAACTGGGCCTTAGTCCGATCCCTGCTCTTCCTATGCTTTTACATCAGTTCATTCCCACTAGTAAAGTAAGCTAGTACAGATAAAGCTGAAGGCTATTACTTGCAGTTGATTTGTTTTAGTGTTGCAGTAGCTGCTCAACATGGTCAATAGCTCAAATTAGACCCGAGGTTTCTGCTGGGATTCTAAGTGCAGATCCAGGTATTTCTCCTAGCCTCAATAGGAATGCATTTATGTCGGTATAATTTGCCCATGTGTAATGTGTTCATGTTATTATGGAATGATCTATAATTGAAGGATAGTTTTGGTTTCTGCATCATATATTTCAGCCTCACAGAATCAGGAGTTCTGGACCCATGTTCACTGTTATAGTCGCGAATCAGTTTATGAGACGATCAAAAAATGAACAGGTCATCCAGTAACACTACTACACGATGAACACTATTCTAAAAAAAATAAAAAAAATTGAACAGGCCATTCGATAACAGCACATCATTAAGCAATATATATGATCAAGCTTTAACAAAATATCACACGTTTATATCTCATTCTCCATTAGGAAACTCTTGCAGACCTTTGCCTCCTGTCAATAATGCAGATATATCCGAAAATCAGCCAAGCCAAATGAGAATGTTACTGCGACTTACAAAATTAATCTTTGCCAAAAGGCTACTGAACAACTTATATAATTACCTTCTCCATGATTGAGCAGCAAATGCTGGGGGAAGTTCAAGGTAATTCGGCAAATGTAAGAGCTTCTACAAGATGTTCAACGTCCTCCTTGAATAGTAGACGAAGGGCACAACTATGCACTGCTATGTATGTGTTCGACCATATAGTAATCCTGGCCAATTGGCATTGCCTCCAAACCTTACTAGTAACTTCAGTGCGCGGTATATAGAGAAATATGGTTGTATTGTAGTCCAATGGCTCAAGCACATTCATATCTGCTTGCATCATAAAATCAAATAAGCCGTGCCAATCAACATTAGAGTCCAGACGGCAAATAAGCCTAACATCCTCTGAATCTGCAGGAGCAGTGCGGCCAAGACTAATGTTTGGATATTGGTCACAGGACAATGAATAACATACGGCAAAACCCAACCAATTATCATCATCGAGCACATTCGGAGGCAGTTGGATTTCTGCAGAGTTGCCTTGGTTGATGTAAGGCATGAACCATTTCAACTTGGAGATATCAATTCTCTTGAAGACACAATGAACACAGCGAGGGTCAGACCAGTCCTACAAGTAGTCAAATGTAAGTTCAAATGTCAATAAAAAGGCCAAAAAAGTAGTAGTAATAATGCATATGTCCGCGAGAGAGACCCAATTTCTATATTTTCGTGAGTGCAGTTCAAAGTAATTTTCCAGTGGGGTTCTGGAATCCCGTTCTGTCATTCTCTCTGTATGGGCACCTTGGAATCGTATCAACTGCATCCATTCTTCTACCAACAATTTATTGTAATATTCAAGGGAATCATCCCTCTGCATGCACCTGATAATTGTCTCAGAAAGCCCTTGTATATCTTCCTGGTACACAATACGGAAACCACATCTTTGAATCTTTACATGAGGGCTACCACTGACTTTGATGTAAATGTCCATTTCAGTAGTTAATGTCTGAGTGAAAAAAGCTTCGGGAATCTGTGCCCGCGGTATGTATATAACCCACAATTCATGTTCTTCTAACAATGGCCTGATGTGCACAAGTGCTCGATCCATGACCGTAGCAAGTTTATCCCCAGTTCTTAGTGTAACAGATACCCGATAGAAGTCCTGTTTCATTGTCTGCTCCACTTCCTCTACATGTGATATGTATATTGCAAATCCCATCCACTTCTTGCTCTTGTGTAGATTTTGAGGCAGCTTGATTGTCACTATGCCCTTATTTGACCTCCTACCAAAGGCAAATGACCGAAGAAACCACCCTGGGCTTCCTCCGAGGTTAAATTTGTATGTTGCAGAATAATGGTTTTGTGCCTGGAATATTGAAAATGCGAAATTTGATAAATTACAGGTTAAAGAGATATCATATAAAGTAGCTAGAGAGAAATAGACAGATCAACCTCAAGGTATCTTGGAACAACAGACTCAAGGTTCTTTCTCAGCCCAAGTGCGGATTCTTCTGTCAAGGGTTGAATGAATTTCTCCCTGCAATATTCAATTGAAAATGCATAAAAGTACGCAAATATAAAACACAAAGCGGCATTTAACTAGTTATGTATCAGAAAATTAAATACATTATACCAGTTTAAAGATCGATTAAGCCAGGAGGCCTCCAATACAGAGGCGGCATACTCATCTTTATTCAACCAAATTAAATCAGGCCGCCTAAATACTCTGGAATCCCATCCAGCATCTTGCTCATAGACTAGACGGATTCCACATTTCTGGACCACCATGGACGGATTGGTGGTTTCAAATATAGCCTTCACTACAGTTGATTGATTTAACCCCCACTGTGAAACCTTGGAATGAGATATATAGAAAATCACAAGCAGATGAGAAATTGATCCACAGCAGCCTGATTTCAGTTCATTTCGTTCCAAACGCACTACATCAGTGGTAATTACAAAAATTAGGATCCGGTTCAATAAGAGATAGAGCAGCAAACCCTTTCACTGAGAATATAGCACAGACGGCAAATCCCTTCCACTTGTTATCATCGGTCAGATTTTGAGGTATCGACATTGATATGGGATTTCTAGTAGATGTAGAGCTGAACCACTCTGGTATTTCATCTGTAGGAAGTACGGTACTGAAACTTAACCCTAATGGCATCTGCACCATACAACACAAAATCATAGTTAACTTGTAGCACAAGTAAAAGGATGGTTTTATAGATTTGTTAAGAGAGAGAGAGAGAGAGAGAGAGAGAGAGAGAGAGAGAGATAATACTTGCTCAAGAAGCGGTACAGTTGTCTGTGACACCTGATCAATTTGTTTCCCATTGGGGACATATACATGCGTGACTATAGATTCAACCCCTACGGATCCACCTTCATTAGTTGATAAAGCTGACCGTTCAGAATTTTGTGAGATTCCATGTGCTGAAGAACTGAGGGAATCGACAATAGTCATTCCCGACTCCCATGAATGCAATACTTTGATTTGATTTGGGTAATCCAACAGTGAAGTTACAATCTTGTGCCCAAATGCCTCCAAGACTTAATGGAAGCTTTTTGGGCAGCACTTGAAGCTGTCTACAATTACTCAAGTCCAGAGTTTCGAGCTTTGAGAGTTGACAGATACTTTCAGGTAATCTCACAAAGCAATTACCACTTAAATCTAACCATATTAGGGAGATTAGGCTGCTAAAATCATTGAGAAATTCTCCATCTATCAGATTGCAATAACTCAGGTCTAGCTCTATCAAATTCGATAATGAAGCCAGACCTTTGAATGATTCTTGAACTAGACCTTTACATCCTCGGCAGAATAGATACCGTAGACTCTTCATGCCTACAATGAAAGATAACTCCCTTATGGAAGTTCCACCAATTGCAAGATTCTCCAGACATTTCATACCATTCAGATTGCCAGGTATCTCGTCAATTTTGGAGCAACCTGTTAGATGGAGACTTTTCAAAGATGTCAAGCACACAATGGTATCGGGAAGATGCAAAAGGTTTTTACACTCTTTTAGATTCAACATGATGAGACCAGTCAAACGATCAATGGATGATGGCAGTTCCACAATGCAGGTCCTATCCAAATGAAGCTTCAGCAAGCTTTTCATATTTCCTTCAATATCTGGAAACTTCTTCAGTCCTGAACAGAATGAAAGCCTCAATTTTTGAAGGGATTCCAAGGTAGTGATGAAATGTGGAATACTCTTAATAGATTTGCATTTTCTCATATTCAAAGATATAAGTTTCTTCAAAAATCCAATAGACGGGTGAATCTTCACCAAGCTTGTGCAATATTGAAGCACCAACTTTTCAAGATTTGGAACCGCAGTGAAGTCTGGAGTCGAGATCAAGTATTTTGAATCACTCAGATCTAAATGCCGTAGCATACTCCATCCCTGTTGTAATTTCAAAAATGAACAGTAAATCATTTTACGTTCCTTTGTACTCTTTTTTGTTGTTGTTGAGAATGACACTCCTTTGTACTATTAATTACAATAATTAGTAGAATCACAGAAAGGTTGACAAAAGACATAATGTTATGCAATTTAAAGAAAGACACTGCATCTTCCTAATATATGGCACTAAAATCTAAATATCAGATTTATAAACATGCATAATTTTTTTTATTGAAGCACCTACTTTCCAAGATGTAGAACTGCAATGAGGTCTGGAGTCGACATCAAGTATTGTAAATCACTCATATCTAAATGCCATAACGACCAAAACAAAACATATCTAAATGCCATACCATGTTCCATCCCTGGTAATTTCAAAGATTCACGTGATTTTTAATAGTCATTACACATTCCTTTGTACTCCAAATTACAGAAATTAGTAGAATTACAGAAAGGTTGACCTGAGGGTAGTGCCCAATTTTAGATTGAGAGTGCCATATTAATTTAAAGGGATGTGTGTAACTGACGACGAGCAGGGACCTTATATAGTTATGTAATTCAGAAAAGCCACTTCAGATTTCCTAATAAAGGGGACTATATAGAATCTAAAATATCAACCATGCATAAAATATATTATGATCTTACTCTTTTTCCCCTCCATAGTTGTTTGATGCTGCTAAAATGCATGTGAACTTCAACAAGTTTCTCCGGTTGAAAGTCTGAAGGAAAAGATTCCAAAGGACACTCATCCCATTCAAGATACTGTAACTCATTAGAAAGATATCTGATGTTTCCGGAAAACTTCACATTACTAATCTTCAGCAATCTCAATCTGTCCATCATTGTAAAGGCATTATCAATTGAGTGAACAACATCGTCTTCTGTGGGACATTGAAGGAATATGCTTTGAACAGCACTTGTCGCCTGATAAAAAAGAGCAAAGAATTACTTATTGCACAAGAGACACAATTGTAAAAGAAAAATAGATCAGTTTCAGCACTCAGCTGTTCCATTACCTTACTCCGACCAAGTGCATTGATGATGTCAATGGGAACCCACAACCTGCTACGTTTTCCAGGCTCTTCACGGCATTCTTGAAGAACAACTTCCCAACCCATTACTTGTATCAAATCATGCATCCACAATTTTGTTCCAAATAAAGTTACCAAAGATTTATCCATAAGAACTTGTACATCCATCTCCACACCGTCATCATCACAACCATTTAGTATTCTTATTACACGATCCTTGTTCTCTCCTTTAAAGAAACACGCAATGTCCAGAAACGTTTTCTTTTCTGTTTCTACTAATCCATCAAAACTAACTTTAAGAACATCAATTATCCCTTTTTGAGGATTTTTTTTTTTAGTCTCTTCAATGCACTTGACCATAAGTTTACACTTCGACCACGAACAGATGATCCCAGAACTTTAATAGCTAAAGGAAGGCCATTAGCATGTTTCAGAAATTCCTTTGATAGCTTGAGAAAATCTTCTCCAACCTTGTCTTCATTGAATGCTTTCAAACAAAAGAGCTCGAGAGCTTCAGGATCAGTTAATGGGTTCACCATGTATACTTTATCCGCTCCAAATGCACTGATCAAGTTTGCATCTCTGGATGTTATGATGATTCTACTCCCCCGGCCAAACCAAGTACGATGACACAATGTTTCCAATTGTTTATCCTGATCCACATCATCAAGAACAACAAGCACCCTTTTCGTAGAAAATCTATGCCTAATAGTGTCTATTCCCATTTTTGTGTTCTGTACATTGACATTACTGTGTAGCAAGTTCAAGAGAAGTCTCTCTTGTAAATGAATTGTACTACCTTGCTTATTTTCAGTTTCCTGCTTAACATTCTCAAGAAAGCTATGACCTTCAAACTGAGCTTTAAGCCTATCGGAAACCACTTGTGCAATAGTAGTTTTCCCAATACCACCCATCCCACAAATCCCTATGATACGAACATCAAGACACCCAATGTCTAAGTAGGAAAACAGTTCATTCAGGTGAGAATCCATCCCAATTAAGCCCTCAGATGTGGAGATTAGTTTGTTCAACTCACTGAAAACCTTTTCTACAATTTCATGAATAACATTGGACTCGTACCTGTAAAGTAAAGAAATACTCATTCTCACTCAAAGTATGTGTTCGATATAAAGTTGCAATCAGATAAAGAAGTGGAACTTTATATAATGCCAATCTATTTCTGAAATTCTGAAATTCTAATCAGCAGCATTAAAAATTAAATTTGATGCAGTTTTAAACATCTTGTAGTTTCGAGACAGATGTAATACGGACTATCTCTGCATTTTGATTAACGAATACACAATCACATTCGTATGAAGTCACAACTTCTCAATAATGATCAACTTCAGTATAGAATAAGAATACAGATACATGGAGAGCAGCTTACCCATGTTGCAGATGCCATCCAGAGAGATTGCCCACTTGAAAAAGTGCGTCTTTCCACCTCTTTACTTTGTCTGGATCACCTTTATACCTCCTATGATGCTTCTCAAATGCTTTCCCAAAGTGCTCCCCTGTTTGTCTTCGTACCTCAGATAGATCAACATGGTAGAACACTGGAAGAACTTTTTGCCTCATGGTCTTCATGCAATCGTAGACCTTGGCAATCTCATCCAAACACCATGTAGAATCGGCGTAGTTTTGTGAGAAAACAACAATGACATAACTTGATTCTTCGATTGCTTTCAACAGATTTGGATTAATCGATTCCCCCCTCTGGAGTTCTTCATCATCTCTAAAAGTGAATATACCTTTCTGTTTGAGAGCAGTGTAGAGATGGTCCGTGAAATTGTTGCGGGTATCTGTACCTCTGAAACTCAGGAACACATCGTACGTGAATATACCGGATGGTGGAGAAGAAGAAGAAGAAGAAGAAGAACTTCTGTGTTGGTGGTAACTGGTCTCTGTTTATGGAGAAGATTGAAAGCCAAATGGCAGCAGGAAATAGACACAGTGGAGAAGAAGAAGAACAGGTACAACCCTAAAGAGATAAAGCCGCAGAAAAACAAAGCAGAGAAGAAAACGACAGGGAAAATGGAAGACAAGATGATAAGCCGGACGGCGAAGCCCATCACACTTGGAAAGTTGAAATGAGAGTAATAGAGTATGAACAACTTATTTGGACTTCTTGTATCTGTGTTGAGGGTAACTGAAGGACTGGTGTGGAGTGTTGTTGGTCTCAGTATGAAACCCAAAAGGCAGCAGCATATAGAAAGAGTGGAGTAGAAGAACAACATATATACATCTTGAACGAGTGCCAATAGCAAGCGTTAATTTAAAACGCTACAAAAGATGTTAGTAACATTGATAAATAGAGATCGTTCTTTCCGGGGATTAAGGGTACCTTGAATAAAAGAATGTTAGACAAATATTCAATAAAAGAATGTTACATGCATATATACATAAATACTTCATGTCACAAATATATACATATATATACACGTTTATGGGGGGTTTGAAAATCAATTATAGTTCCTATAAAAATAAAGACAAAACAAGAAAATAATTTCTAATCTAATATTTACAAGTGATCATCATCTTTCACACAACACATAGCACAAAAATACACGAGAACACACAAAAATATCATGCAAGACTTGGTAGCAACTTGTTTCAAGTTTCCTAGACTCTATTCAATTCCGATTTCAATTAGAGCCTCAACGGTTATCTAATCGTTACTAGACTACACAAGTATATAGAAAACACGCAACGTCGAATTCTAAAATTATACTAATCATATTTGAAAACACGCAACGTCGAAATCAAACATGAAAAGTAATTGTGCACGAAAGTCTTAAATCGGAAACATGCTTTTAAGTATGGCGTCAACATCTTATTAACATGCAAGTTTCTATGAATTATGTTAACCACTGACTAAGCATCCTACAATCAAGTTTACTCAATGCCTAACTTGATCCTAGATTTGCTTATGGTGAATGAAATCGCAACCTACACAAAAACCATGGCCGTGGCTTCATGTAAACATTGATTTTTATGCACGAATTCATGAAACTAATCGAATAACAACCTAACAACACATGAACATGCTACTGCCCTATGTCTATCACACGAATTCAAACATGTTACAAGTTGTAAAATTGTTTCATAAAAACCAAAATAGAATTCGGAAATCCAATACAAAGTTACAAAACCAAGAATCAAAGTTTCTAGCTACATATAACATAGACATTATACATAAGAAAATACAAACTATGAGATGGTAGAATCACACTTTAAGGACACCTTGAAGAATGAAGCTCGGATGGTGTGGCGAAGTGAACGGTTGAAGGTAGGATCGGATACGATTTGTGGTGGTGGAATGGATGGTGTTTTGGCTATGTAAATTTCTATACTAGAACTTGAGAGAATTTTTGGCTAGAGTTTTGACTAATGAAAGTGAGAGAGATGAGATGATCTATTCTGAATTTGTGCCAAGCTATATATAAAGGAAGCAAATGTGAGAGTTTGGCAATATAGGTGGAGATTTATGGTGGAAGTTTGTTGGTGGTGGTTTATTGGTGGAGGAAACATGTGTTTATTTTCGGCAGCTTTGACCTTTGTGTCTTGATTTGGGCATAACTCTCTCTATAAAATAGATATTGAGATGATTCCGGTGGATTTGGAAACTAGACATCCATATCTTTTTATCCATATATGGCTCGAATTCTGGTTCAATTTGAGTTGTCCGGGAGAGTCTGTGGAAGTTGGATGTTGTGCCTAGGAAATGACTGAAATTTATTGCAAGCTTCCCTTAGTCCAGAATTGCAGCTCCAAGCTTCACTTAATGCATATGGATGACTTTTTTGTGCAGAAAGATAGAAAATCATAAAAAGGGGGCAGTAGCTTTGTCTTTCGGCAGGGTAGGAACCTTACTGTCTTGAAACTGGCATAACTCTCTCCTCAGAACAGCTTTTGATGAAATTCCAAATTCTTTAGAAAATAGACTCATAGGGTTTTCTCTGTATAAAAGGGTTTCCTCAAATTCATTGTGAAACGTCCGGAATAAATTCTGGAAGTTGAGTAATGTGCACAGGAAATTCTGGAACTTTGCTGGATTGCATCCGATTTTGCTTAGTAATTCTTGGCAACTTATTTTGCTCTGATTTCTCTACTCCTTTCATTGCTCAATCATTGACATGTATACTGCATATGGGAGAAGAAAAATTCATCAAATATAAAGTCGAGGCTTTACATATCCAACGAAACATCTCTAAATATCTTTAAATTGGCTATTGACATTTTTTATACATTTTTATCTATACTTAGCGCGATTTCAATGTAACTCTACCAAAGACTCATGACTCGATTATATGACTCGGTTCTACAAAACTAAGGGTTAAAACAAAGTATAAATGAGGGTAAAACATATTAAGAACGTCGCATTTTATGCTCCTATCAACTACCCCACACTTATCTTTTGCTAGTCCCTTAGCAAAACTAAATAAAACTAAGACTCTAAACATACTATTGCCCCTAACAATTTGTCTCAGGTTCTTTTAAACGCATAACTCTCGAGGTATATCGGATAAAGCATGATACTACCGGGGGCTGTATCAGTCCATTGCACCGTTATCTCCTCTGCTCCACGTACTTTGAGAGTTCGAACAAATTTAAAAGCAATTAGACTTAGCCATTACATGATCACCTTTAAATTGCCGTAATTTTCTCTATTTTGTGCCATGCATTTTCTTCTTCTTACCGATTGTATATTGATTGTGTATAGCTTGAACCTTTGTATATCACTCTTGTATTATTACCGGCCATGTATTAATATCCTTGCTTTTTATTTCGTTATGAAGGAGCTAACTTGCTTCGTGTTGAATCCTCAGAATATGTATGTCCGCTAATCTTTGGACAAGAGATAACCGCGGACGTCTTCAACGAATCAACGAGGATCTCAACATTGCAAGCAACACACCGCTACCACCATCCGAAATAAGCAGTTCGGCATCATCAACACCATCATCACCGAGCTCTCCATCACTCGTTACTTCACCAAGCTTTCGAGAGTCTTCGTGTGAGCTTATCATCGAGGAATCGGAATTTGAGTTACTTACCAAGCCATTTCCTCAAGAGTTCTTTGATTTTCATCTAGCCGATCCGCAACTGAAAATGACTTCTATCCGAGCACGAAACGGTCATGTGGCTGGAGGAGGAGGGGCTGCACCGTCCAATATAACTTATCCACCTTTGGAGACTAACAAGACCGGGGAAATCGAGTTGAAAAGCGGATTTCTCCACAAGCTCAAGTCATTTTATGGCATGCCAAGTGAAGATCCAAATAAACACTTGCAATGGTTTAACTTCACCACCGAGTCAATGTGTCCACGAGGGACCGATATGCAACACTTCAAGATGAAGGTATTTCCGTTTTCATTAGAAGATCAAGCCAAGGAGTGGTTGTTCGAGATACCTAATGGCCGAATCACTTCATGGAACACAATGGTAGACGAATTTTTGCTCAAGTACTTTCCCGCTTCTCGTATCACCGACCTAAGAAAGCAAATTACTAGCGTAAGGCAAGCCGGAGATGAGACTTTCTTCAACTACTATAAGAGGTTCAAATCCCTTATCGGTTTGTGTCCTTCGCATGACATTAGCGAGGGACTCTTGTTGCAATATTTCTATGAAGGGTTGCGTGTCATGGAGAGAGAGTTCTTGGATTCGGCAGCCAATGGGAGCTTCTTGGAGTTAGATCCGGTACCGGCACGCAATTTGCTAGAACTTCGAGCCTTGAACAATCAACAATTCGGCATGTCGCGAGACAATGTCGTGAAGAGTGAGAGGGTGCATGAAACGACTTCACGCTCGAAGTTGGAGGACAAAGTGGACAAACTTGCCGACATTGTGGCCGGCCTTGTCAAGGGGAAACGTGCAATGCTTTGTGGAGTTTGTGCCGACAATCATGAGACCGATCAATGCCCTCAAGTTGGATCGAATGAGGGGCAAGAGGAATGCAATGCCATCGGTTTTCAAGGACAAAAGTTCGGCAACTTCAATCCGAGGTTCAACGATCATCCGAACTTTAGGTGGTCAAACAATGAGAACGTGCTTAGGGCACCTATGCAGCCGAATTACCAACCAAGGGCACAAGGAGGGTATGTGCCGAGGGCACCATTTGTGCCGAACCAAGGAGAGCAGCCGAGCCAAGCCCAACCTATGTCGAGTAATCCAAACTACGATGCCTTGATCACTTCTCTTTCAAGTGCTACTGAAGCATTGCTTGCGGGGCAACAAAATCACACGAAAGACATTGCCGAGTTGAAGACACAAATGGGGCAAATCATGGACTTCATGGGCAAATTTACCGAACAAGGGAAGTTGCCAAGCAATACTATTCCCAATCCGAGAAATGAGCAAGCTAAGGTTATCAAAACTCGAAGTGGTAGGGAGTTGTTGCCACCAAAAAGTTCAAAGAAGAAGAGAGGTAACTCTCTCGGAACCATCATTGAAGAAGAAGAAGCTGCCGAGCAGCCTATTGGCAACCTACTGCCGGACCTGCCAGTGACGGCAACAGTGAGACCGTGGAGGAGAGAAAGAAGAGGGCTGCCGAGCAAGCAAGGAAGAACGACATGGAGAAGGATCCAGCCACTTCTAAGAAGGAGACAATAGTGAAGCCGAACCAAGCACTAAATGTGCCGTTCCCTTCAAGGTTTGCAAAGACGAAGAAGGATAAGTCTGACGAGTAGGTGTTGGAGATATTCCGAAAAGTGCAAGTCAATATTCCTTTGTTGGAAAGCAAGTGCCGAGGTACGCTAAATTCCTCAAAGAGCTTTGCACGGCAAGAAGGCACACAAGGGAGACTCGTGTGGTGACTATGAGCGAAACAGTATCAGCTGTTATTCAAAGGAAGTTGCCACCAAAGATGAAAGATCCGGGAAGCTTCAACGTGCCATGTGTGATCGGCAATACTCGGTTTGAGGACGTCATGCTAGACTTGGGAGCATCAATCAATGTCATGCCTCTCAATGTGTATCAAACATTGAGCATAGGGCCTCTCAAGAAGGACAATGTCATCATACAACTCGCGGATCGATCAAACAAGTATCCGGAGGGCTATGTTGAAGACGTGCTTGTGCAAGTCAATCACTTAATCTTTCCGGCCGACTTCTATGTTGTAGAGATGGAGGATTCGCCAGTCAATAGCACACAACTATTGCTTGGTCGGCCATTCATGAGGACAGCACGCACCAAGATCGATGTGGCCGAGGGCAATTTGACAATGGAATTTGATGGTGATATGATCAAGTTCAACATTTTTGATGCCATGAAGTATCTCATGGCCGATTTGAAGGAGTGTCAAGCTATAGAAGTTATGGAAGAGGTCGAGCAAGCTATGTTGACCTCTCTTGATGCATAGCAACGAGCCATAGAGCTCGGGGTCGGATTTGATAAGGAGGGAGCACGAATTAGTGAAGAAGAAAGAGAGAAGCTTGAGCCGAGCCTAAGGGAAGTGGTTGCCGAGTTAGAGGCTGTCCCACGGTTTGAGAAGCATAGTCCATTCTTGTCAATTCCAAATGCCACAAACAAAATTCGTCCAAGTGTGGAAGAGGCCCCAAAGTTAGAATTAAAAGAGCTCCCTAGCCATTTGAAGTATGTGTATCTTGGAGAAGAAGACACTTTACCGGTTATTGTGTCTTCATCGCTTAATGAGAAGCAAGAAGAGAAATTGGTTCGTGTACTTAAGAAGCACAAGACCGCCATAGGTTGGACCTTGGCGGACATCAAGGGAATAAGCCCTACAACATGTGTTCATCGGATCTTACTTGAAGAAGGTGCGAAACCAACAAGAGAAGGACAAAGGAGACTCCACCCGCCCATGATGAAAGTTGTAAAGGAAGAAATCATCAAGTTGCTTGATTGTGGCGTAATCTACCCCATTTCGGATAGTAAGTGGATCTCCCCCGTGCAAGTAGTTCCGAAGAAAAGTGGTGTGACGGTGGTTAAGAATGAGAAGAATGAGCTTGTGCCACAAAGACTTGTAACCGGCCATCGCATGTGCATCGACTATAGGAAGCTCAATGCAACAACGAGGAAGGATCACATGCCTTTGCCGTTTATGGATCAAATGCTCGAAAGGTTAGCCGGTCATGAGTTTTATTGCTTTCTTGATGGATATAACGGCTATAACCAAATCATGATACACCCGGACGATCAAGAGAAGACTACTTTCACATGTCCATTCGGCACCTTTGCCTATAGGAGAATGCCATTCGGCCTATGCAATGCACCCGGCACGTTTCAGCGATGTATGTATGCCATCTTCTCAGATTTTATTGAAGATATAATTGAGGTCTTCATGGACGACTTTAGTGTTTATGGAAGCAACTTCAACACTTGTTTGAAAAACTTAGAGAAGATATTGGAGCGTTGTGTAGAAACCAACCTTGTGCTCAATTGGGAGAAGTGTCACTTCATGGTGACGCAAGGCCTTGAAGAACAATGCCTGAGAAGATGGCATACATACATCGCTGAAACGTGCCGGGTGCATTGCATAGGCCGAATGGCATTCTCCTATAGGCAAAGGTGCCGAATGGACATGTGAAAGTAGTCTTCTCTTGATCGTCCGGGTGTATCATGATTTGGTTATAGTTATATCCATCAAGAAAGCAATAAAACTCATGACCGGCTAACCTTTCGAGCATTTGATCCATAAACGGCAAAGGCATGTGATCCTTCCTCGTTGTTGCATTGAGCTTCCTATAGTCGATGCACATGCGATGGCTGGTTACAAGTCTTTGTGGCACAAGCTCATTCTTCTCATTTTTAACCACCGTCACACCACTTTTCTTGGGAACTACTTGCACGGGGGAGATCCACTTACTATCCGAAATGAGGTAGATTACGCCACAATCAAGCAACTTGATGATTTCTTCCTTTACAACTTTCATCATGGGCGGGTGGAGTCTCCTTTGTCCTTCTCTTGTTGGTTTCGCACCTTCTTCAAGTAAGATCCGATGAACACATGTTGTAGGGCTTATTCCATTGATTTCCGCCAAGGTCCAACATATGGCGGTCTTGTGCTTCTTAAGTACACGAACCAATTTCTCTTCTTGCTTCTCATTAAGCGATGAAGACACAATAACCGGTAAAGTGTCTTCTTCTCCAAGATACACTTACTTCAAATGGCTAGGGAGCTCTTTTAATTCTAACTTTGGGGCCTCTTCCACACTTGGACGAATTTTGTTTGTGGCATTTGGAATTGACAAGAACGGACTATGCTTCTCAAACCGTGGGGCAGCCTCTAACTCGGCAACTACTTCCCTTAGGCTCGGCTCAAGCTTCTCTCTTTCTTCTTCACTAATTCATGCTCCCTCCTTGTCAAATCCGACCCCGAGCTCTATGGCTCGTTGCTATGCATCAAGAGAGGTCAACATAGCTTGCTCGACCTCTTCCATAACTTCTATAGCTTGACACTCCTTCAAATCGGCCATGAGATACTTCATGGCATCAAAAATGTTGAACTTGATCATATCACCATCAAATTCCATTGTCAAATTGCCCTCGGCCACATCGATCTTGGTGCGTGCCGTCCTCATGAATGGCCGACCAAGCAATAGTTGTGTGCTATTGACTGGCGAATCCTCCATCTCTACAACATAGAAGTCGGCCGGAAAGATTAAGTGATTGACTTGCACAAGCACGTCTTCAACATAGCCCTCCGGATACTTGTTTGATCGATCCGCGAGTTGTATGATGACATTGTCCTTCTTGAGAGGCCCTATGCTCAATGTTTGATACACATTGAGAGGCATGACATTGATTGATGCTCCCAAGTCTAGCATGACGTCCTCAAACCGAGTATTGCCGATCACACATGACACGTTGAAGCTTCCCGGATCTTTCATCTTTGGTGGCAACTTCCTTTGAATAACAGCTGATACTGTTTCGCTCATAGTCACCACACGAGTCTCCCTTGTGTGCCTTCTTGCCGTGCAAAGCTCTTTGAGGAATTTAGCGTACCTCGGCACTTGCTTTCCAACAAAGGAATATTGACTTGCACTTTTCGGAATATCTTCAACACCTTCTCGTCAGACTTATCCTTCTTCGTCTTTGCAAACCTTGAAGGGAACGGCACATTTAGTGCTTGGTTCGGCTTCACTATTGTCTCCTTCTTAGAAGTGGCTGGATCCTTCTCCATGTCGTTCTTCCTTGCTTGCTCGGCAGCCCTCTTCTTTCTCTCCTCCACGGTCTCACTGTTGCCGTCACTGGCAGGTCCGGCAGTAGGTTGCTTGGCAATAGGCTGCTCGGCAACTTCTTCTTCTTCAATGATGGTTCCGAGAGAGTTACCTCTCTTCTTCTTTGGACTTTTTGGTGGCAACAACTCCCTACCACTTCGAGTTTTAATAACCTTAGCTTGCTCATTTCTCGGATTGGGAATAGTATTGCTTGGCAACTTCCCTTGTTCGGTAAATTTGCCCATGAAGTCAACGATTTGCCTCATTTGTGTCTTCAACTCGGCAATGTCTTTCGTGTGATTTTGTTGCCCCGCAAGCAACGCTTCAGTAGCACTTGAAAGAGAAGTGATCAAGGCATCGTAGTTTGGATTACTCGACATAGGTTGGGCTTGGCTCGGCTGCCCTCCTTGGTTCGGCACAAATGGTGCCCTCGGCACATACCCTCCTTGTGCCCTTGGTTGGTAATTCGGCTGCATAGGTGCCCTAAGTACGTTCTCATTGTTTGACCACCTAAAGTTCGGATGATCGTTGAACCTCGGATTGAAGTTGCCGAACCTTTGTCCTTGAAAACCGATGGCATTGCATTCCTCTTGCCCCTCATTCGATCCAATTTGAGGGCATTGATCGGTCTCATGATTGTCGGCACAAACTCCACAAAGCATTGCACGTTTCCCCTTGACAAGGCCGACCACAATGTCGGCAAGTTTGTCCACTTTGTCCTCCAACTTCGAGCGTGAAGTCGTTTCATGCACCCTCTCACTCTTCACGACATTGTCTCGCGACATGCCGAATTGTTGATTGTTCAAGGCTCGAAGTTCTAGCAAATTGTGTGCCGGTACCGGATCTAACTCCAAGAAGCTCCCATTGGCTGCCGAATCCAAGAACTCTCTCTCCATGACACGCAACCCTTCATAGAAATATTGCAACAAGAGTCCCTCGCTAATGCCATGCGAAGGACACAAACCGATAAGGGATTTGAACCTCTTATAGTAGTTGAAGAAAGTCTCATCTCCGGCTTGCCTTACGCTAGTAATTTGCTTTCTTAGGTCGGTGATACGAGAAGCGGGAAAGTACTTAAGCAAAAATTCGTCTACCATTGTGTTCCATGAAGTGATTCGACCATTAGGTATCTTGAACAACCACTCCTTGGCTTGATCTTCTAATGAAAACGGAAATGCCTTCATCTTGAAGTGTTGCATATCGGTCCCTCGTGGACGCATTGACTCGGTGGTGAAGTTAAACCATTGCAAGTGTTTATTTGGATCTTCACTTGGCATGCCATAAAATGACTTAAGCTTGTGGAGAAATCCACTTTTCAACTCGATTTCCCCGGTCTTGTCAGTCTCCAAAGGTGGATAAGTTATATTGGACGGTGCAGCCCCTCCTCCTCCAGCCACATGACCGTTTCGTGCTCGGATAGAAGTCATTTTCAGTTGCGGATCGGCTAGATGAAAATCAAAGAACTCTTGATGAAATGGCTCAGTAAGTAACTCAAATTCCGATTCCTCGATGATAAGCTCACACGAAGACTCTCGAAAGCTTGGTGAAGTAACGAGTGATGGAGAGCTCGGTGATGATGGTGTTGATGATGCCGAACTGCTTGTTTCAGATGGTGGTAGCGGTGTGTTGCTTGCAATGTTGAGATCCTCGTTGATTCGTTGAAGACCTCCGCGGTTATCTCTTGTCCAAAGATTAGCGGACATACATATTCTGAGGATTCAACACGAAGCAAGTTAGCTCCTTCATAACGAAATAAAAAGCAAGGATATTAATACATGGCCGGCAATAATACAAGAGTGATATACAAAGGTTCAAGCTATACACAAGCAAAATACAATCGGTAAGAAGAAGAAAATGCATGGCACAAAATAGAGAAAATTACGGCAATTTAAAGGTGATCATGTAATGACTAAGTCTAATTGCTTTTAAATTTGTTCGAACTCTCAAAGTACGTGGAGCAGAGGAGATAACGGTGCAATGGACTGATACAGCCCTCGGTGAAAACCTTTTGAACAATCTCTTCAACAACTCTGGCTTCAGACCTGTCAGAAAGTATTAAAAAATCATCTTCTACATCCTCTATGTATAAGATAAAGGCCTAAAGCTACAATTAGAGATGATGATTGCTGAAGATTCAGAAAATTCACTATTGTCTCAGGCACGTGCCACACATGATATCAATGACCTTCCTGTGTGTTTATAGCAACTGTGGAATCCATGTGATTATGCTTGTTGTAGTCATGGAAAATCCCTCATTCTCCATATAACAATTAAAACAATATCAGTATAATACGCACAGGTTACTACTTACAATGACAGATGAGCATGCACCAATGGTGGCACCGTCAAGCCAATTCGTTGAGGGTAAGTGTCTGTACAAGATCTGCAACATCCTCCTTGAATACTAAACGAAGGGCACAACTATGCAGCCCTAAGCATGGGCTAGAGGACCAAAATGTTACCCTGGCCATATTGCTTGCCTCCAGAACTTGAAATATTTACTGCCGCGAGGTATAAAGACAAACCAAGTCAAATCAACTGCAAAGTCTGACGGCTTGAGTTTGGGCACAAGTTGCTGAATTTTGACATCAAATAAGTTGTCCCAAGCAACATCAGAGTCCAGACAACAACTAAGCACATTAAACTCTGAATCAGGAGTTCCAGGAATCATGTTAGGATCTTTGTGAGATACCCACAAAAAACCACATACGGCAATCCCTAACCAATTAGCATCGTCAAACAAGTTCGGGGGAAGTTGGATTTCTGCAGAGTTGCCTTGGTTGAAATGCATGAACCATTTCCATTTGGAGATTTCAGTTCCATAGAATAAACAAAAGAACAGTGAAGGAGCAGACCAGTCCTGTACACACAAAAAATAAATAGTCAGATGCTAATTAGGTATGCGTATGTCTTGGAAAGAAAAGAGGGACCAAATGAAGTTCAGTGTGTGTGAGCGATGGAGAAGGAGACCTGATTTCTATATTTTTGAGAGAGTAATTCACACTCTCTTTCTCGTCGGGTTATGGAGTCAAGCTTGTTTGGAGTATATAAATGACCACCTTGAAATCCTATCAAGTCTATCCAATCTTCTACCACCCTTTTATCATAAAGTTCAAGAGTATCTTCCCTTTGCATGCACCGGATGATTGTCTCAACTAACCCTTGCAGATCTTCTTGGTACACAATACGGATCCCACTTCTTTGAACTTCTACATGAGGGCAATTGGTTCCGAAGAAAATGTTCATTACAGTTGGTGATGGATGCATAAAATCTTCGGGAAACTCTGCTCGTGGTATGTAAACAACCAAAAGTCGATTATGTTCTTCTGACCACATGTCCACAACGTACTCTAGTTGTCGGGGCAGATCCTCATTAGATCCACCCATTACGAATTGAAAGTAAACACAATAGTCCTCTTGTATCATATGCTGCTGTTCCTCTGTAAGTGATGCACATAATGCAAATCCCATCCACTTCTTACTATTGTGTAGTGGAATCTCGATTGACACAGAGGGCCATAGCCCTGCATCAGTGTCAGGACTACATGAGTACTCAAACCATGCTGGGCTTCCACTGAGGTTAAATCTATAGATTGCAGAATTATGGTTTAATGACTGCAAGGGAATAGGAAATGCAGAAATTAGTAACCACTTTCATCTAGGAGATCACAGTTTGAGAGAGAGAGAGAGATCATATAAACTAGAGAGACAGAACCTCAAGATATCTTGGAAGAACAGACTCAATATTCTTTCTCAGCAGAATTGTGGAGTCCTGTTCCAACGGTGGAATAAATTTCTCCCTGCAATCAAATATGTACCAGACATATAAGAAAGAATTAGAGAAATTAATATAAAGCTCATACAGAAAACTAATTGTGAAGGTTTCACTATGTACAAAGCAGCAGTTATCAGAAGATTAGATTTACCATTTCAAATACTCATCGCCTTCTCTAATCCAGCCAGATTCCAGAACAATGTCTGAAACTTCATTTAGACAAGTCCCAGTATCACCAGGGATAAGTTTGGTATACCATCCATCATCTTGCTCATAGACTAGACGATTCCTGGACATCCATGAATGGGTTGTTGGTTTCAAACCTAGCCCCAACCACAGTTGATTGATTAAACTGCTTTGAGAAATGAAAACTAGCTAAATAGGAAATGAAAAGTAGATGAGAACTTGATCTGATGAAGTGGTGCTTTTCTTCCCCATCAAAGACAGATGGTCTCATATAGAAGAGATCAGTTTCCAGCGTACATTTATACAAGTAGTTAGAAGTTTCGGAACCCGACCCAATAATGGAGATAGCACTCATATTATGTCCCTTGACCGAGAAAACAGCACAAGAGGCAACCCCCTTCCACTTGTAATCATCAGTCAAATTTGGAGGTATCGGGATTGATATGAAATTGCCTGTGGATTTAGTGCTGAACCACTCTGGAATTTCATTATCAATGTGAATGATACTAAAGTGGCTTGAAGAGGAATGGGAAAGCTGCAACGTAAAACAGAAAATGATTATGTATGAGTAGGTACTGGCTAGTTACAGAAAAGAATTTGCCGTCTTACTATTTGGTATCAGAAACCAGTTAGGAACTCACTTTTTGGTAATATCGTTCAAAATATAGATGACACTCGTATTTTTCTCTCTTTTATTTTTTTATTTTTTTTTTGAAACAAAGAACGCTTTCATCAAAAAACGAAATATAGTACACGAGCCCAAAGACGAGCAAGAACAACCAGCACAACAAACAAGAGCCTATCCTAGCCACAAGAACAACACCAGAGGGCTCAAAATGGAGAACTTACGAAATGGAGAAGAAGAACTATCTGTAGTCTGTACTGCTTGTCATTGAGGAGTTGAGAGTTGCGGATGCTGCTGGTCTCTCACTCCTGCTGTCATCAACAACGCAATTATTATAAAGAAATGCAAGGGTCTCCCACTACGTACTTTTAATCCCCGAAAATTCACTATTGTCTCAGGCACATGCCACACATGATATCAATGACCTTCCTGTGTGTTTATAGCAACTGTGGAATCCATGTGATTATGCTTGTTGTAGTCATGGAAAATCCCTCATTCTCCATATAACAATTAAAACAATATCAGTATAATACGCACAGGTTACTACTTACAATGACAGATGAGCATGCACCAATGGTGGCACCGTCAAGGCAATTCGTTGAGGGTAAGTGTCTGTACAAGATCTGCAACATCCTCCTTGAATACTAAACGAAGGGCACAACTATGCAGCCCTAAGCATGGGCTAGAGGACCAAAATGTTACCCTGGCCATATTGCATTGCCTCCAGAACTTGAAATATTTACTGCTGCGAGGTATAAAGACAAACAAAGTCAAATCAACTGCAAAGTCTGACGGCTTGAGTTTTGGCACAAGTAGCTGAATTTTGACATCAAATAAGTTGTCCCAAGCAACATCAGAGTCCAGACAACCACTAAGCACATTAAACTCTGAATCAGGAGCTCCAGAAATCATGTTAGGATCTTCGTGTGATACCCGCAAAAAACAACATACAGCAATCCCTAACCAATTAGCATCGTCAAACAAGTTTGGGGGAAGTTAGATTTCTGCCGAGTTGCCTTGGTTGAAATGCATGAACCATTTCCATTTGGAGATTTCAGTTCCATAGAATACACAAAAGAACATTGAAGGAGCAGACCAGTCCTGTACACACAAAAAATAAATAGTCAGATGCTAATTAGGTATGTGTATGTCTTGGAAAGAAAAGAGGGACCAAATGAAGTTCAGTGTGTGTGAGGGCTGGAGAAGGAGACCTGATTTCTATATTTTTGAGAGAGTAATTCACACTTTCTTTCTCGTCGGGTTATGGAGTCGAGCTTGTTTGGAGTATACAAATGACCACCTTGAAATCCTATCAAGTCTATCCAATCTTCTACCACCCTTTTATCATAAAGTTCAAGAGTATCTTCCCTTTGCATGCACCGGATGATTGTCTCAACTAACCCTTGCAGATCTTCTTGGTACACAATACGGATCCCACTTCTTCGAACTTCTACATATGGGCAATTGGTTCCGAAGAAAATGTTCATTACAGTTGGTGATGGATGCATAAAATCTTCGGGGAAATCTGCTCGTGGTATGTAAACAACCAAAAGTCGATTATGTTCTTCTGACCACATGTCCACAACATACCCTAGTTCTCGGGGCAGATTCTCATTAGATCCACCTAGTACGAATTGAAAGTAAACTAAATAGTCCTCTTTTATCATATGCTGCTGTTCCTCTGTAATTGATGCACATAATGCAAATCCCATCCACTTCTTAATATTGTGTAGAGGAATCTCGATTGACACAGAGGGCCATAGCCCTGCAACAGTGTGAGGACTACATGAGTACTCAAACCATGCTGGGCTTCCACTGAGGTTAAATCTATAGATTGCAGAATTATGGTTTAATGACTGCAAGGGAATAGAAAATGCAGAAATTAGTAACCACTTTCATCTAGTGGGGAGAGAGAGAGAGAGAGAGAGAGAGAGAGAGAGAACCTCAAGGTATCTTGGAAGAACAGACTCTATTCTTTCTCAGCAGAATTGTGGAGTCCTGTTCCAACGGTGGAATAAATTTCTCCCTGCAATCAAATAAGTACCAGACATATAAGAAAGAATCAGAGAAATTAATATATTAAAGCTCATACAGAAAACTAATTGTGAAGGTTTCACTATGTACAAAGCAGCAGTTATCAGAAGATTAGATTTACCATTTCAAATACTCATCGCCTTCTCTAATCCAGCCAGATTCCAGAACAATGTCTGAAACTTCTTTTAGACAAGTCCCACTATCGCCAGGAATAAGTTTGGTATACCATCCATCATCTTGCTCATAGACTAGACGAATTCCACATTCCTGGACATCCATGAATGGGTTGTTGGTTTCAAACCTAGCCCCAACCACAGTTGATTGATTAAACTGCTTTGAGAAATGAAAACTAGCTAAATAGGAAATGAAAAGTAGATGAGAACTTGATCTGAAGAAGTGGTGCTTTTCTTCCCCGTCAAAGACAGATGGTCTCATAGAGAAGAGATCAGTTTCCAGTGTGCATTGATACAAGTGGTTAGAAGTTTCAGAACCCGACCCAATAATGGAGATAGCACTCATATTATGTCCCTTGACCGAGAAAACAGCACAAGAGGCAACCCCCTTCCACTTGTAATCATCAGTCAAATTTGGAGGTATCGGGATTGATATGAAATTGCCTGTGGATTTAGTGCTGAACCACTCTGGAATTTCATTATCAATGTGAATGGTACTAAAGTGGCTTGAAGAGGAATGGGAAAGCTGCAACGTAAAACAGAAAATGATTATGTATGAGTAGCTACTGGCTAGTTACAGAAAAGAATTTGCCGTCTTCTTTTGGTTGAAACTTGAGACAGAGATGTTAGACACATACCTCAATGTCTTTAAAATAAAACGGAAGTGACAAATGATCCACTTGCGTCCACTCCAGATACTCATCTCTTCTGAAGGAAAATTGTATTTCCCAAGGTTCATTTCCATTTCCATTTCTTATCATATTCCACGCTTTCGAACTGTATGAGTCTCTAATTGCTAAACCACTTGAACTAAGGGAATTGACTGTAGTAACTCCCGACTCAGGTGAAGTAATTATAATGAACTGATTCGGAAAATCCATCAGTGAAGTACAATCTTCTGCTAGCACATTTTCAACACTTGATGGAAGCTTTGGCACCAGTTGAAGTTGTCTACAGTTGTTCAAGCTGAGAGTCTCAAGCTTTGAGAGTTGAGAGATACTTTCAGGTAATCGGACAAAACTATTACCATCTAAATATAACATTCTTAAGGAAATTAAGCCGCTAATATCGCTGGGAATTGCTCCATCCATCAAATTGCAATCACGCAAGTCTAGCATTATCAAGGAAGTTAATCTCCATAGTGAAGCAGGTAACAACAAACCCGTCGGAGCATGACCTTTACATCCTTGGCAAGATAGAGATTTTAGATTCTTCATACCTTCAAGGAACAATAACTCTCGTATGGCAGTTCCACCTAAATAAAGCTCCTCCAGACATTCCACAGCGTTCAGATTGTCAGGTACCTCATCCAGTTTTGAGCATCCTGTTAGACAGAGACTTTTCAAAGATGTCAAGCACTGAATGGCACTAGGGAGATGCAAAAGATTTTTACAATCTGTTAGATTCAGCATGGTAAGACCAGTCAAACGTTCAACGGATGGGGGCAGTTCATCAATGCTAGTACCATCCAAATGAAGCTCCAACAAGCTTTTCATGTTTCCTACAATTTCAGGAAACTTCTTCAGTCTTGAACACAATGAAAGACTGAAAAATTGAAGGGACTCCAAACCAGCAAAAGGTGGAATTCTCTCAACAGAGTTGCAATTTCTCATATTCAAACAAATAAGTTTCTTGAGGAATCCAAGAGATGGGTGAACCTCAACCAAACTCGTACAATCTTGAAGAACCAATGTCTCAAGATCTGGAACCTCAGTGAAGTCTGGAGTCGACAACAAGTATCGTGAACAGCTCATATCGATAAGCCGTAGCATTCTCCATCCCTAGTAAAGATGATCATCAAGTGATTTGTGATTTGAAATAACATTATCTTTTCATTAAATTTGTAATTATAATAAATAACACAAATTATGTATGGGAAAAGAGTGAAAATACTGTACAGAAGTAACTTATCATTAAGTTGAGACAATGAAAATGATTTTGAATTACCATATAATGAATCTTTATGACTTGAAGTGAAAATTGTTGTCCTATATCAGATACATTCTTCTTGGGACAAGGCATTCCACTGTGTGTCTATTCATTTTTATACACACACATTCTGATGATGAGAAAAAGTAGATCATATAGGTAGATAATATTTGTTATAAACCTATAGTTTATGAAAACAATCTAGAATGTAAGCTATATAAGAAAAATTTGAAGTGTAACCGATATCCTACTTTATCCTGTAGGATGAGAATCAGATGACCCAATTTCACTTTAGCATGAGAAATATGTTAATTTTTTTTCTTGTACGGATGTTTAACTGACTAGAGAACTCACGTAATTCAAAGAAAGCCCTTATTGATCATTTTCCTAAGAGCACAAGATTTATACAAGATGACTAGAATCTAAAATTTCGGCTTTACGATAACATTCAGAAATATAAGATGCACAAGATTTACTGTGATCTTACTCTTTGTCCTCTCCATAGTTGTTTGATGCGGCTTGAATGCATGTGAAGTTCGACAAGGTAATCTGGTTGAAAGTCTGAGGGGAAGGAATCGAAAGGACATTCATCCCATTCCAGAAACTGTAACTTCTTAGAAAGATATCTGATGTTCCCAGAAAACTTCACATTCCAAATTTTGAGTAACCTTAATCTGTCCATACTTGAGAAAGACTCGTTCACTGAGAGAACCACATCATCTTTAGTTGGACCTTGGAGGAGTATGCTTTGAACGGCACTCGTTGCCTAGAAACAAACACCACAAAATTAGTTATTACAGAAGATAGAGCATAATATAAGACAAAAGATTAGTTACAACAGCACTTCATATTTATTACCTTATTCTGATCAAGTACATCAATAATCTCACTTGAAAGCCACAATCTACTGCGTTTTCCAGGTTCATCTTGGCATCCTTGGCGAACGACTTCCCATCCCAATTCTTGTATCAAATCATGCATCCATAATTTTTTTCCAAATAGAGTTACCATAGATTTGTCCAGGAGAACCTGTATATCAAAGTCTGGACAGTGGGCATCACTACCCTGTAGTATTTTTCTTACACGATCTATGTTCACCCCTTTAAGGAAACATGCGATGTCCAAAAAAAGTTCCTGTTCTCTTGGTTCTAATCCATCAAAACTAACCTTGAGAACATTAATCATTTTTTTATCAGGACTTTTTTTTAGTCTATCCAATGCACTTGACCACAATTCTACCCTTCTATCCTTAACAGAAGAGCCTAAAACTTTAATAGCTAATGGAAGGCCATTAGCATATTTCAAAAATTCCTTGGATAGCTTGAGAGCTTCTTCCCCAACCAGCTGGTCTTTCTTAAAGGCTTTCATACTAAAGAGCTGAAGAGCTTCAGCATCGGTTAATGGATTCACATTGTACACTTTATCTCCTTCAACTGCACTGAGCAAATGTTCATCTCTTGAAGTTATAATGATTCTACTCCCTGGACCGAAAGATTCACGATCACACAGTGCTTCCAATTGTTCTTCTTGGTCCACGTCATCAAGAACGATCAGAACCATTTTAGTACGTAGTCTCTGCCTCATTATATTTTTTCCCATTTTGGTGTTCTGTACATTTACACTACATTTCAGCAAGTTCGAAAGAAGTTGCTCTTGTAAATGAACTGCTCCTTGCTTTTCAATTACCTCTCTAACATTCTCGAGAAAGCTGCAACCTTCAAACTGAGTTTGAACCCTTTCAAAAACCACTTGTGCAATAGTTGTTTTTCCGATACCACCCATCCCACAAATCCCTATGATACGAACATCGGGACACCCAATTTCTAAGTAGGAAAGCATTTGATTCAGGTGAGAATCCATGCCAACTAAACCCACAGATGTAGAGATTATTTGATTTAACTCAGTGAAAATCTTTTCTACAATTTCTTGAATAACTTTGGATTCATACCTGGAAAGTCATTAATAATCATCATATATCTTCTATGTATAAGGTAAAAGAACAAGTAATATAGATAAGAAAGATTAAAGAAAAAAGAGGCAACAACTAAATAAATATAACTGAACAGTATAATGCAATCTTTTTCTTCATTCAGAATTTGTAATTAAAAGATTCAGAAATACAATATGAAAAACTGCAAGTAATGCAGGCCACATTGTTATGGATGATGCTAGGTGAGAAAAAGTAACTGTAAGGTGCTATTACATGCATAAAAAAGGTTGATTTCATTACAAAAATCATCCACTGTGTTATACATATTAAGAGAAAGAAAACGAAAATTTCAGTGTTAAACATTTAGGAATATTAATTGATTACGGTCCTAATTTAGAATTGAAAATTGATATCGCGCGCCTGATGTACTATCCTAAATTAGGATTCCAATACAGCAGCATCCAAAAAAATTTGCAGTGGACCAGCAGACCAGGCATCTCCCTTATCTGAATCACTAAGACCAGACTTGGGCAATCCTCCACTCTACTCACAAGCATGTCAATGTGACAATGCCTGTCCTTATGCTACAAGGCATAAACATCCACTGCATAATGAATGTGCAGTAAGCCAAGACAAACCAGGAACCAATTAATCAATAGAAGGACCTTGTACTGCTAAATAGCAAGCCAACATACACATCGACTTCAGCAATTTTACCAACAGGACAGATTGAATGAAATATAAAGTAATATTCAAATCCATTCCCTTTATATCCAAACCAATCTATTTCAATTTCAGCACTAGAGATTTAAAAAAAAAAAAAAAAAAGCATACGCTTACCCATTTTGCAGATGCCATCCAGAGACATTGCCTACTTGAAAAAGAGCTTCTTTCCACTTCTTCACTTTCTCTGGTTGTCTTTTGTACCGCTTTTGATGCTTCTCAAATGCTTTCCCAAAGTGCTCCCCTGTTTGTCTTCTTACCTCAGATGGGTCAACATGGTAGAACACTGGCAGCACTTTTTGTCCCATAGGGGCTTTCATGCAATCAGAGACCTTGGCAATCTCATCCAAACACCACGCAGAATCGGCGTAAGTTCGTGAGAAGACAACAATGACATATCTTGATTCTTCGATTGCTTTCAACAGATTTGGACCAATCGATTCCCCCCTCTGGAGTTCTTCAACATCTCGAAATGTGTGTATCCCTTTCTGTTTGAGAGCAGTGTAGAGATGATCCGTGAAATTTGTGCGGGTGTCTTTACCACTGAAACTGAGGAACACATCGTACGTGAGTTTACATGATGGAGGAGAAGAAGACGAACTAGAAGAGGAAGAAGAAGGAACATCTAGTTCGGTGGTGACTGAAGAACTAGCGTGGTGGAGTGTTGTAGGTCTCAGTTTGAAAGCCAAAAGGCAGCAGCAAGTACAAACAGTGGAGAAGAACAAAAGGAAGTACAACCATAAAGACACAAAGTTGAAGAGAAACAGAGCAGAGAAGAAAACTAGTAGGGAAGTGGAAGACAAGACACTGAGGCGGACCGAGATGCCCATCTCACTTTCTTAGATCAAAATCTTTGAATGGCAAGAACTTCAGACCACCTTGCAGTTCTTTTGAAAGGCTTGGGCGGCCATAGAAACCTCAAACCCCTCCAATGGTGTTCAAAGTCTTCCCAACAAATAATAGAAAAATGAATTTGGTGGTGGTCGGTCAGAGTCTTTTACATCCCTCTAAAACTTTATTTATTTAAATTTTTTTTTTTTTTAAGAAACCAAGATTATATTAATTTTCAAGTTACAAAAAACCGTTACATACTCTCTTTCTATCGACTAAGGTAGATAAAAAAATTGTGGACAAGCCACAGTAATACATAGAATTAGATCTAATTATTTGACGGTACACATGCTCACTTATTGAAACAAGTATACTACCAATGCATGAAAAACATTGTAATATGCTAATTTAAAGAAAAAAAAACTAGCTAAAGATTTTGGGCCCAAGAAAATTAGGTCCAAAAATTAAACAGAAAGCCCTAGGTCCAATTAGCAACTCATAGGGCTCAAAAAGAAAATGTTGCTCTACCCACCAGCAACTTGTTTTCACCACCGTCCAAGATGTTGATGTCGATCGGCAAACTTTCACCTGAAGCAAATTGATGGCAGCGTCTCCACTACCCTTGTTCAGTTCATCGAGATCTAACCAAAGTCAGTTGCTTTCAAGATCTCTGTATTCGGGAGGATGGGTGAGACCTCCATTTAGATTTTTCAACGTTGTAGCAGATCCATGGCTGCCATAGTTCTACCTCGACGCTGAACCAGCTTGGAAGCACCACCGCACAACCATCAGTTCGATCACACTCCTCACGAGGTCTGACTCAAGTTGTCCCAATAAATGATTGTTGAAACACAGTTTGTGAAGACGATGGAGGTGTCATTGGAGGTGTTTCTGCCTAAACTCGGGGGTCTAGTAGATACAGAATAATAAAGATAGAACAAGAACACAACGATCTATAGTGGTTCACCGTGCCATCGGAGGGCACGGCTACGTCCACTTGGAATTCACTATAGCCGGCTAATAAGACATCGATGGTACAAGGGTGGAATGCCTTGGAACCAAGATCCTTAACACTAAGGGGGAAGCCTCCTATTTATAGAGAAGGAAGGCTTCCTCCTTTACAACTTCTCCAATGTGGGACACAAACCCACACTATTACACATTTCCCTACCCACGAAGCTACTTGGGGAGCCCGGTGGCACGCCCTCCGGGTGCGGCACCGGTGATTTCCGACATTGGGAAGGTAGCCGGGGTTGCGGTCTACCCGCCGGATGCCGGAAGTGGGACCCATGATACCGGTTGCACGGTCCACGAGGTCGCCGAACATGTTTGGCGGTGCACCGTATATGCCACCAACAAGTCCCCCAAGTTCCCGAGTAAGAGTGCAATCTTACTTGGGGACTTGATATGTTTTGCTCTTCCAAGCATAGGTGGTGACCGAGTCACCCCTACTACCTCCAGTCCCCCCAATTCCCTAAGTAAGATTGGGCTCTTCTCGAGGCGATCGCCTTTTGCCTCTGGATGATATGTACCTAATAAAACAAAAATAGAAATAAACAAGTGATCAGAATTTAAGCCACATACAGGAATCAAGCACCGGGTAGTTATTCGTTACCGCTCGGTGATACGAATACTGCCCGGGGTTACCAATGATACGTACACAAATATCAATGGAACACATAAATCATGATCACGTATAAAATGAAGGCATGTGTAGCTTGAAGATGTCATGCAAAGTCTTTCGTTAGTGTTGGCTTAGCCGTCGGGATGCCCATGGTACCGGGCGGACCTCGACCGGGCGTTCTGCCATATCGAGACGAGTCCCCCAGTGAGAATGCCTCAGCCGTTGTTACTGGCTTACCGTTTCCCAGAGGAAAAGATCCCGGCCAGCCACACATGAAAGACTATATGCAATGCACAGCAAAGCTAAAAATTACCAATGCAGCTGGTAATCATGCACATTCATTATCATGCGGGAAAAACAATTCACATGCTTGCCAAATATATAGCGCAGTACTCGCATAGAGGTGGAGTAAATATAATTATAAGAATTAAAGAACTTAGCTTTGCTGGAAGCTGCTGCAGGTTGATTTGCTGTTTGGAGCAGTGGGTGCCCAGAGAAGATTTCTGGGTGTCCAAGCTGTTGAAAACTGAGCAGTTGGAATGGCCCAGGGTTGCTGGAAGCTGCCCAAATCCGGATTGCTGCTGAAGACCCGGACTGCTGCTGAAGACCCGGCCCGGCCCAAGATGCGGATCGGCTGACCTTGACCGGGCGGTTGCCACAATTTGAAATCGCTCTACTTTCCCGCCAATTCCACTTCCTCTCTCTGCTCTCTGCCTCTTCTCGACCGGACTGCCCTCCCGACCGGGGACTCTCCTGGCCGGCACCCCTGCTCGGCCGGGCGTGCCTCCTCGGCCGGCGCCTCCGCTCGGCCGGCATCACATACACAGCTTGGGGCTCTTTCCATCCTCTCGCCCGGGGACTCTCCTGGCCGGCACCACCGCTCGGCCGGCATCCTCCTCGGCCGGTGGCCCTCGTCCGGGGTTCGGACCATGAACCGGGGACGAGTGCCGCACCGGGAACGCCGTGCACCGGAGTCGACGAACCGCACCGGGGCTGCTGCACCGGGGTCGACGATCCGCACCGGGGCTGCTGCACCGGGGACGACGATCCGCACCGGGGCTGCTGCACTGGAGGACGAAGCCGGGTCGGACCTCGCGCGCGGATCGGCTGAGCTGCATGCTGCTGACCGGCGATGCATGCTGGGTCGGCGATGCTACACCGGAGGGGTGCTCGGGGGATGGAGAGACTGCTGGCCGGTGAAACAATTTGGCGCCCAAGTCTGAAACCACACCGGAGCCTCGTGCGTGGATCGGCTGAGCCGTTGACCGGGCGGGCCTGGTCCTGTTGACCGGGCAGGGTTGACCGGGCTGACATGCCAACCGGGCCGGGCTTGCCAACATGAACTGGGCTGCCAACCGGGGCTTCTTCTCTCCACCTCTCCTTTTTTTTTTTTTTTTTTTTTGCTGATGGAATAACTGACCGATCTCTACCCGCTGGTAGAGCAACACAACTTTTTGAACTGATTCCCACAGACGGCGCCAATTGTTTCTGCCTAAACCCGGGGGTCTAGTAGATACAAAATAATAAAGATAGAACAAGAACACAACGATCTATAGTGGTTCACCGTGCCATCGGAGGGCACGGCTACGTCCACTTGGAATTCACTATAGCCGGCTAATAAGTCATCGATGGTACAAGGGTGGAATGCCTTGGAACCAAGATCCTTAACACTAAGGGGGAAGCCTCCTATTTATAGAGAAGGAAGGCTTCCTCCTTTACAACTTCTCCAATGTGGGACACAAACCCACACTATTACACATTTCCCTACCCACGAAGCTACTTCGGGAGCCCGGTGGCACGCCCTCCGGGTGCGGCACCGGTGATCTCCGACATTGGGAAGGTAGCCGGGGTTGCGGTCTACCCGCCGGATGCCGGAAGTGGGACCCATGACACCGGTTGCACGGTCCACGAGGTCGCCGAACATGCTTGGCGGTGCACCATATATGCCACCAACATGAGGCAACCCAGAGGACATGTCATTAAAGGGAGGGGTCGGAGAAGGACGACCTTGGCGATCTAACCAACGACGGCTAGGTTTGAGAGTAAGCACGACACTCATAGCTCACACTTTGTGATTGGTCTCGAGCAAATTGGGAGGTAAGCTCGAGGAGATGGGGAGTGGCTAATTTTCCTTTTTTTTATTTCTTTTGTTTTTATGGCAAGTAATCAAAAATATATTGATATGTAAAATAAAAAAGAGTACGGCTGGGATACGCCGTCGTAAACGCGTGGAACAATATTGTCCACTAAATTCGAATTCGAAGGGCACATAAGTAAATCCTTTTCTTAACGTCAGTTAACAATAAATATTAATCCTTAGTGTTTAAATATCACAACAACTAATTAACCCACAAATCAACTACTCTCTCTCTGCACAAGGTCGAAGGTTCCTGCTACCATGACGACACATGTGGAGTCGAGGTGGGAGATCGGAGGAAGACGGTGATCGGGTCGACACGTGGTGGCGGAGGACATGCCCTTCATTTTTCTTTCAATTGCTTCAACTCCAACAATAAATTCTTCTCGCTTTGAATGATTTGATTGCAGTAGCACTGTCATGACTCTTATGATCCGTCCCCATAAATCCTCATAGGGTTCATGGGCATGTGCTCTCTTTTTCAATAGATTGGGAAATAATACGATGGCTTTGTAGTAGCTTTTGTTCAACCCGAAAAAAAAAAATCACAAACGATTTGATTTCTAGTACGTAGTCTTTCATCCAGTGATAGCTCCACCGTCATCTTCTCATTCAACGCCACCGATTGTCTTCCCTAACCTTTTCTTCCCTTTTGTGGTTCGCTTTCGTGTTGACCCGATGATCGTGGTTGGGCCGGTTGGCCTTTCCCTATCGATTCTCAGACAAAATATGAAGTTTTGGAATATATAATGGGTTTTTTTACCAATAACTACAATTTTGTGTTAGTATTTACTAGTAGCAAAATTTCTTTTTCAAATTATCACTAGCAAAATTTCATCCAAAACTAACAGAATCAATTAACTCTCAAATTACAAAATTACCCTCATTAAGCCTAATGCTACTGATCCTCAGAACTCAACCTAATGCAACTGACCCTCAGTAGCTCCGCCGTCATCCGCCGTACTTCAATACTACTGAGCCTCAGTAGCTCCGCCGTACTTCAATACTACTGAGCCTCACTAGCTCCGCCGTCTTCCGCCGTCCTCCGCCGTCCTCCTCCGTACTTCAATACTACTAAGTCTCAGTATCTCCATCGCACTTCAATAATACTGAGCCTCAGTATCTCCGCTGTCCTCCGCCGCACTTCAATAATACTGATCCTCAATATCTCCGCCGCACTTCAATAATACTGAGCCTCAGTACTCCGCTGTCCTCCGCCGCGCTTCAATACTACTGATCATCAAAAGCTCAACCATAACCAACATACAAGCAAAAATCCCAACATACAAGTAAAAATCCCAACACACAACAATCAAATCGCTATAGAATAAAGTGATCTGAATCAACATTGAACAAAATTTCAAATCAGGAAGGTAAAAATGAAAATAAGACAAGAAGAACAATTGAAAATTGAAAATTGAAGCAGGTTCAGTAGATGAAGAAGGTTCAGGAGAGAGAGAGAGAGAGAGACGAAGCGGCGGCAGAGGGAGGAGTGGTTGTCGTCGTCGTCCGCCTCGCCCCTCCGCCTCCGCCCTCGCTCCTCCGCCCGCGTGCCTCCTCTGCCTCGCTCACTCGCTGCCTTGGGATCACGAAGCCGTCGACACCGCCAAGGCCGAGCTCGCACACATCGACTCCACTCTATCCAAGAAGCTCAAGGACCTCGTCCTCTCCCCCCGTCGCTCTGCCTCGCTGCCTCGCCTCTCGCCGCCCTTGGCCCCCGCCCGATCACGAGGCCGTCGACACCGCCAAGGCCAAGCTCGCCACCTCCAATCAAATCAGAACTGCCTCGCGCCTCCGCCCTCTCTTTGCCCTCGTGCCTCCGCCCTTGCCGGTCGCCGCTCGCCCCCATCAATTAGGGTTAGGGATTTTGTCGGGAAGGAGAGGAGAAGAGGAAAGTTTGGGTTGTGGTTTTTTTTTTTTTTTTAATATATATAGATGACATATATTGTAATTTTTAGATTTTCAGAGTTAATTATGTCATTAAACATTAGACAATTTAACAGTTTGTTACTGTTAATTCATGTCGGTGGTAAACAAAAATCTAATTTTGCTATTGATAAATATCACCACTAAATTGTAGTTTTGGATAATTATGTAATATATAATCAGCTGGTGAGACAGCTGAGCAGATGCAGAAGGTGGAGATTAGGGAGGTCCATCTAATGTTAAGAACGGATTTTACTAATTTACTAGGAGTTACATTGTTATCCTCCAATTGGTCATTGTGAAAACTGATTTTACCAACTCAAAGAAAGTTACATCTTTGCCCCTTTTGTAAACGACGTTATTAAAGCGTATATATACGCCGTCGTATTCTAGAATTATACAATAAAAAAAACATAAAAGGTGGGGAAACTAAGTCAAAACTACACCACAAAACAAAATAAGAAGCTCAAAGTACAGCAAGTTATAACAAAAAAATTCTAGATAAATTGTTGACGAGTGCAAAATATTCCGACTAATTATTCTATGTTGAATTCATAATCTCTCACGTAAGGAGCGATCATACTACTTTCTACCTCGTTTTATCGAAACTAACACTTTAAGAAAACTATGCTACTAGATCAAATATTAATAGACAACTAGATTTTCGGGTTGAAATGGGTTTGTTTGTTCTTTTTGTTTAGTTGGAAAACAGTGGAATGTTATACACATTATATTTACACAAAACCAAGGTACGGCTTACCGATCTCAAGGCAAATTTTACGTACTTAGATTCATATTCAAGGAAATAATTTTAAGGTACAAAACTTGTGTTTATTATGGTAAAAATATTCATGCGCCTAAAAGAACCGTAATAGGTGTTGGTAATATGAAAAAACCGAACTAGGTGTAGGCCACTGAGCAGAAAGTTTCAAACTCCCATCACACTTGCAGATGTTAATTGATGCACAAGATCATTGAAAGACAGATTGTTTCAGACTTTACACACTTCCATTAAAAAATGTACCCCTTCCACACTTTTTTAGCAAACCTGCAAGTCCAAAGAAGTAATGTACCCTTCCACAGTCCACACTTCTTGCTTGCTCACTTTCCATCTATTTGTACTAGCACCAGCCATCACTCCTTGCTTGCTCACCTGCAAATTTCTTGCATCCCCATAGCCTGACGTAACAGCATATAATCCAGTTTTGCTAGAGTGCCAAACCAACCTATCCAGTATACTTATACTTCTCAAACCAAGAGGCATGTTCATAATCAACTCAGCTTCGTGTGGCAGAAAAATTTCTCAAAATTTATTTTTTGACTGATAACCAACTCATGCAATAACATAATATGTTTCAAATTAATCTCCACCTGCAGTTCAGCACGAGCAAATCATAAACTGTCATCTGCAAACAAAAGATACCATGAGCTTAGAACCGAAACCCAAATTCCTTTTAAAGCGGGGATATCACCCTTCAATAACACAAGTCCAAGTGAAAAAGGAAAAATGATTTACCTTGGGTCATGTGGACGTAAAATAATTTCAACAATAAAGGTATGTATTCAGAGCTAGTCCCCAATATGTTGCAGCTTGCCCCGCCAGCGTTTGGGCGTGATCATATCATGTCTGATACCAAATTAGCCGCCCCAAGCAACATCATAGTGCAGCCGACAAATAAGCGCTTTAACTAAACTCTGCAATCACAGCTATCATCAGGAATTCAGGATTTAGGAGTAGTGATGTTTGGATGTTTATCGGACAATTTGGACCTTGAGTGAGAACACACAGACGGGATTCCCTAACTAATTAGCATCATCGAACAGTTGAACTGTAGAGTTTCCTTCGGTTGAAATGCATGGACTGTTTTCACTTGGAAGTTTCGGCTCCAAAGAAGTGGCAAGTATTTTTGAGCAGACCAGTCCTGTAAATAAAAAGCCAATCAGTTCAAGATTCTGTATTTCTATCACAAAAAATTAAAAAAAAAAGAGAGAAGGGAATTGATTCCCAGAGTGTAGAGGGACGGAGAGAGAGAGAGAGACCCAATTTTGCTAAACTTCTTTGCCCGCTGTCTGCTGAAGTCATTTTCGTCATGGAATATAAAAGTGACCACCTTGCAATCTTCTCATCTTTATCCATTCTTGTATTTTCCAGCTGCCATCTGTCATATGGTTGGAGAGCGAGGTCTGCTCTTTGCATGCAACGGAAGAATGTCTCATCAAAGCCTTGTATATCTTCCTAGTCGGTTGGTACACAACCTCTATATGATCATGATGGCCATCAGGCATGAAATAAAGGTCCATTACAGTAGGTGATGTATACACTTTTCCAGAAATCTAAACCAGATAGTATGTAAATCAACAAACCCAAGGACCCAAATGAGAGTTACTTATCAAACAAGTTATTCCAAGTGACAAATTAACTGAATGAGAACTTAAGACGAAATAAGGATACTCACAGATTGCAACAGATCCTTCATTATAAGCACCAGGTGACAAGCGGCACATTCAAGGTAATTCGGAGACTGTCAGTGTCCGTACAAGATCTTCAACATCATCCTTAAAAACTAGACGAAGGGCACAAGTATAGACTCTTAAGCATGGACTAGAGGATGAAAAAGTAACCCTGGCAAAATTAAATTGCCTCCAAAACTTCAGATATTTAACGCGAGGTATATAAAAGAAAAATGTGATATCAGTTTCGAATTCCCATGGCTTGAGTTTCCCAAAAAGTTTCTGTAATCTGACATCAAATAAGCCGTCAGAACTGACACCAGAGTCCAGACACAGATTGAGTACATTATAGTCGGCATCAGGACTACCGTCTAATATACTGTTTGAATCATCATGGGACGCCCAACATATACCACATACAGCAATCCCCATCCAATTAGTATCATTGAACAAATTAGGAGGCAGTTGGATTTTTGCAGAGTCGCCCTCGTTGAAGTGCATGAACCAATTCCATTTGGACATTTCAGCTCCAAAGAATATGCAAATGTACGGAGGAGAAACAGCCCAGTCCTGCAAATAAAAGCTCAAAATGTAAGTATGTGGTTATGCTACATATGTATTTTGCACCCAAAGAAAAAGGGGGAGAGAGAGGTGAAGTGCGTCTTAGACAGACCCGATTTCTATATTTCTGAGAGAGCAATTCAAACTTTCTTTCCCGTCGGGTAATGGAATAGCATTTGTTTGGACTACATAAATGACCCCCTTGCAGTCTTATCAAGTCTATCCAATCTTCTACCACCCATTTATCATGAAGTTCAAGAGTATCTTCTCTTTGCATGCACCGGATGATTGCTTCAACAAACCCTTCTAAATCTTCTTGGTAAAGAATACGGCCGCAACTTCTTTGAACTTCAGCACCCGGGCAATCAATTGTGAAGGAAATGTGCTTTCAGTTGTTGATGTCTGAGTGAACAAGGCTTCAGGAATCAGTGTGCGTGGTATGTATACAACCAGAAGTTGATGATGATTTTCTTGTGACGACATGTCCGTGACGTACTCAAGTTCTCGGGACTGATCCTCATTAGATTCACCTGTTTTGAGTTTAAAATAAACATGATAGTCTTGCTCTTGTTTTTCCTCTGCAATTGACGCACATATTGCAAATCCCATCCACCTCTTACTCTTGTGTAGATTTTGAGGCAGCTTGATTGACACTAGAGACGACCCTGACCTTATGTCGGTGAAAAATGACTCAAACCACGCCGGGCTTCCTCTGAGGTTAAATTTATATGTCGCAGGATAATGGTGTAACGCCTTGATTTGAAAGTTTGGAAATTAGTAAATCTCCGATTTCACAGACAAAGATATATATAAATGATAGTGACAGACAGACAAACCTCAAAATATCGTGGAAGAACAGATTCGATGTTCTTTCTAAGCAGAAATGTGTAGTCTTGGATGGGGGGAATAAATTTCTCCCTACAATCACATATATAAACGAACAATTCCATTATTAATATCCAAATACGTGACTATGTAGACAGAAACCTAATGGTATTTGAAGTAATCAGCAAATGAATTTACCATTTCAAATATTGATCCACATGACTAAGCCAGCCAGTTTTCAGCATAGCATCCATAATTTCATTAAGACAGATCGCATTAACCCCAGGGAACAGTTTGGTATACCATCCAGCATCTTGCTCATAAACTAGACGAATCCCACATTTCTGGACCTCCATGAATGGATTGTTGGTTTCAAATTTAGCCGCCAACATAGTTGATTGTTTTAACTCCCACTTAGGAAACTGCAGCCTATGTACATGGGAAATTAAAACCAGATGAGAACTTGACCGAAGCTGACGGATTTCTTCCCCATCAAAGATGAATGGATTCATAGGACAAACATCTGTTTCCATTATGCACTTATAGAAGTAATCTGAAAGTTCAAAATCAGATTCAATCACAGAGAGAGCAGTATGTCCCTTGACTGCGAAGACAGCACATACTGCGACCCCCTTCCACTTGTCATCGTCTGACAGATCTGGAGGTATTGATATTGATATAGAATTGCTGGTAGATACTGTGCTGAACCACTCTGGAATTTCATTATCAAAATAAATGATATCACTGGTGTTTGATGATGGATCAGAAAGCTGCATCATAAAACATAAAGCTGGCATTATAAGCAAGGATGTAGGAAAAAGGACAGATACATGCTCTGGTTTTATTATGAGAGAAGGCTTACTTCAATGTCTTTCATAAGCATTGGAAGTGGCAGTGACACTTGATCAACACGTTTCCACTCTGTATGCTCATGTGTCAAAAGCACCTCAGAAGGTTGGGCATTTGCTGAAGATTTCCACGTTCTAAAACCATGCGAGTCTCTAAGTGCTGAACTACTTGCAGAACTGAGTGAATTGATAGTAGTCATCCCAGACTCAATTGAAGTCAATAATTTAATTTGATTTGGGAAATCCAACAGTGATATACAATCTTCTGCAAGCACCAGTCGAGCACTTGATGGAAGTTTGGGCACCAGCTGAAGCTGCTTACAATTGCTCAACTCTAGAGTCTCAAGCTTTGAGAGTTGAGAGATACTATCAGGTAATAGAACAAAATTATTACCACCTAAACGTAACTCTCTTAAAGACATTAAGCTGCTAAAATCATTGGGAACAGCTCCATCCATTAGATTGCAATCCCTCAAATCTAGCTCTACCAAAGAAGTTAAACTAGATAATAGAGCCGGAAACAACAAACTTCTAGGAGAATCACCTTTCCACGATCCTGAAGCTAGACCTATACATCCTTGGCAGTACAGACCATTCAAATTCTTCATACCAATAAGGAACGATAAATCTCTTATTGCAGTTCCACCTACATTAAGCTTCTCCAGGCATTCCAAAGAATTCAGATTCTCAGGTATCTGATCAACTTTTGAACAACCTGTTAGAATGAGACTTTTTAGAGATGTCAAGGAATGAATGGTACTGGGGAGACACAAAAGGTTTTTACAGTCCGTTAAATCTATTGTCGTAAGACCGGTTAAACTTTCAACTGATAGAGGCAACTCCTCAATGCTAGTCCCATCCAAATGAAGTTCCAGCAAACTCTTCATATTTCCTTCAATTTCAGGAAACTTCTTAAGTTTTGAACAGAGTGAAAGATTCAAAGTTTTAAGGGACTCCAAACTAATTAAAGGTGGAATTTGCTCAACTGACTTGCAATTTCTCATATTCAAAGAAATAAGTTTCTTGAGGAATCCAAGAGATGGGTGAACCTCAACCAACCTCGTACAATCTTGAAGAACCAATATCTCAAGAAATGGAACCTCAGTGAAGTCTGGAGTCGACATCAAGTATTCTGAACTATTCAAATTGATGAGCCGTAGCATTCTCCATCCCTGGTACATTTTGAAAGATGAAGAGATGAAGACCAAATAAAAAAATACAATATAGAATGTAACCTACATTATGAGAAAATACCACTTCATTTGAGCGCGTAAGAACTGTCCAATTTTAGAGTGAGGAAGACACATTAACTTGTTTATTGTATGGATGTTAAACTGAGCACAAGTAGGAACCTTTTGTAGTTTAAAAGACCACTTCATTTTACCAATAAATCTAGTAACAAAAGACTAGTCTTAATATTCAGCTGTATTATTAAGATGTACATGAGCTTACTTTTGCCCCTCTCCAAAGTTGTTTGATGCGGCTTGAATGCATGTGAAGTTCAACAAGGTTGTCTGGTTGAAAGTCTAACGGGAAAGAATCTAAAGGACATTCATGCCATTGCAGAAACTGTAACTTCTTAGACAGATATTTGATGTTTCCAGCAAACTTCACATTCCAAATTTTGAGCAACCTTAATCTGTCCATATTTGAGAATGAGTTATTAACCGAGTAAAACACAACATCTTTTGTTCGACGTTGGAGGAGTATGCTTTCAACTGCACTGGTTGCCTAGCAAAAAAGAGCAAAATATTAGTTACTGCAAACAAGATAGATTATGATACAAAAACTAAAGATAATTTAAATTTGTGCTTTACATATTTTTGTACTACTTTGCTACCTTATCTTGATCAAGTACATCAATGATCTCATTTGGAAGCCACAATCGGCTACGTTTTCCAGGCTCTTCAAGACATTCTTGGCGGACTATTTCCCAACCTAATTCTTGTATCAAATCATGCATCCACAATTTTTTTCCAAATAGAGTTACCATAGATTTGTCCAAGAGAACTTGTACATCAAAGTCGGGACAATGGGCATCACCACCTTGTAATATTCTTCTCACACGATCTATGCTCTCCCCTTTAAAGAAACACGCAATGTCCAAAAAAATCTTCTTTTCTCTTGGTTCTAATCCATCAAAACTAACCTTGAGAACATTAATAATTTTGTTATCAGGACTTTTTTTCAGTCTATCTAATGCACTCGACCACAATTCTACCCTTCTACCCTTAACAGAAGAACCTAAAACTTTAATAGCCAATGGAAGGCCATTAGCATATTTCAAAAATTCCTTGGATAGCTTGAGAGCTTCTTCCCCAACCAGCTGGTCTTTCTTAAAGGCTTTCATACTAAAGAGCTGAAGAGCTTCAGCATCGGTTAATGGATTCACATTGTACACTTTATCTCCTTCAACTGCACTGAGCAAATGTTCATCTCTTGAAGTTATAATGATTCTACTCCCTGGACCGAAAGATTCACGATCACACAGTGCTTCCAATTGTTCTTCTTGGTCCACGTCATCAAGAACAATCAGAACCATTTTAGTACGTAGTCTCTGCCTCATTATATTTTTTCCCATTTTGGTGTTCTGTACATTTACACTACATTTCAGCAAGTTCGAAAGAAGTTGCTCTTGTAAATGAACTGCACCTTGCTTTTCAATCACTTCTCTAACGTTCTCAAGAAAGCTGCAACCTTCAAACTGAGCTTGAACCCTTTCAAAAACCACTTGTGCAATAGTTGTTTTTCCGATACCACCCATCCCACAAATCCCTATGATTCGAACATCAGGACACCCAATGTCTAAGTATGAAAGCATTTCCTTCAGGTGAGAATCTATCCCAACTAAACCCTCAGATATTGAAATGGTTTGATTTAACTCGGTGAAAATCTTTTCAACAATTTCTTGAATGACTTTGGATTCATACCTGTATAGCAATGAAATAATCATTCTTCCATATATTATGCGCATAAGAAATAAAGCAACAATGGCATAATACTAGTGCAGGTGTGGAACATTAATATATAATCCCAATCTTTTTCTTCATTCCCATTTTCTATTTAGAAAAATTAAATTGATATTGTTCTATACCATGGTTTCTAGCCACTTGTGTAATTTATGAGACAGGAGTAATAGAAAGGTTCATGCCAAAAACTATTCACTGTAGTAAGATACATGGAAAACTTACCCATCTTGCAGATGCCATCCAGAGAGATTGCCTACTTGAAAAAGAGCATCTCTCCACCTCTTCACTTTGTCTGGTTCACCTTTATACCTCTTTTGATGCTTCTCAAATGATTTCCCAAAGTGCTCCCCTGTTTGTCTTCGTACCTCAGATGGATCAACATGGTAGAACACTGGAAGAACTTTTTGTCTCATGGCCTTCATGCAATCGGAGACCTTGGCAATCTCATCCAAACACCATGCAGAATCGGCGTAGTTTTGTGAGAAAACAACAATGACATATCTTGACTCTTGGATCGCTTTCAAGAGATTTAAACCAATCGATTCCCCTCTCTCGAGTTCTTCATCATCTCTAAAAGTAAAAATACCTTTCTGTTTGAGAGCAGTGTAGAGATGGTCCGTGAAATTGTTGCGGGTATCTGTACCTCTGAAACTCAGGAACACATCGTAGATGAGTTTACCGGGATCACCGGATGGTGGAGAAGAAGAAGAAGGAATTATATCTGTATTGATGGTAACTGAAGAAGTGTGGATCAGTTGTGTTGCTGGTCTTTGTTTATGGAGAAGATTGAAAGCCAAAAGGCCGCAACAAATAGAAACAGTGGAGAAGAAGAACAACAGGTACAACCCTAAAGAGATAAAACCACAGAAAAACAAAACAGAGAAAGAAACTAGCGGGCAAATGGAAGACAAGATGATAAGCCGGACAGAGAACCCCATAGCTCCTGTGAATGAGAATGAACAACTCAGACTGCAAAATCTAATAATGGAAACGATATCACCAAAAGCAGATTACAGTATATTATTTGTTAAAGTCTTCATAATATCTCAGTCTCGGTTTCTGATCTCATTTATGGCGTCGACTCTGGAAACTGTTCACGTCAACTATGTCATAAATAGGAGTGCAGTGCAGGGAACACTGACAGCGTGCTTGCTATTCACGGCTCCACCAGAGAAGGGAAGGAACCGTTGCAAAAGAACAAGGGAAATTATTGATCGAATCTATTCCGCTATGAATTGATGGTCAATGTGAAGTTGGGAATAAAAAAATAAAAACTAAAAGCTTGTTGGAATTTTCCCAATTTTAATTGGAGAAAAAGTGAGGAATCTACGCTTTCTGTGGGTGTAGAAAAGATGGAGGCTGAGATTAGAGTAGGGAGGTGGAAGAGGCTAATTAGTGCTACTAAGCTTCATGTGGATGCAGTGAGTTCTGGTTTGCTGAAGGAAATGGTGCCGAGAATAATCACTAAGGTTGTATGTTTTCTAGTGTTGGTTAGTTCGTCAAGTCACTCGAGTGGAAACATTAAGAGAATTCAATGTTTACGAAGTCAAATAAAATGTTTCGGTGCTTTTTTTAGTATTACTCTTTCTGATTTCTTATATATATCATTTTAAGAGTTTATACAGAGATTAAGAAATAATTCTAATGACAATTTAACCTCTATTTAATCTACCCATTACTTTTCTCTTTTCCACGTGCCTTATTACTACTCTTCACTTCACCAAATTCTTTCACATTCTTTATAATTATTACAGCAATCCAACTTAAAAATTTAAAAACTTACTCCAAATCTAATGAAAAATTGCCGGGAGAAAAATTTCAACTCAAATTTTTTTATGTCTCAAAACTTTCAAGTTTTAGAATGAAGCCAAAATTGAAATTATATAACTTCATTTGCTTATATAAGAAGACAAACTAAAGCGTAGAAATTCTAGAGAGACACACATCCAAGGCTTCAAGCATTATGAATCAACCCATTGACCTAAATTTTCTACCTACGAGAGATGAGGGAGAATTAGAGCATCTCCAACAGCTTCCCTATTTTTTTTGTAAAATAGGGAAGCAAAAGTCAGAATTTCTAAAAAAATTATGTTCCAACTCCAAAAGCTTCCCCATTTTGGAGATTTTCACATTTATTACAACTACATTCATATTTATTTCAACAATATAATATTCTTTTATTTATTTATTTTCAAACATACAATAAATACTCTATATCTAATACATTTATTGTAAGTTGTAATTAATGATTACTTTTAATTTATTCTATAATAATAAATTTATTTATTTTAAATAAAAATCTATATAAAATTCTATAATTAATGATTACTTTTTAGTTTTCTGTGTCAAATTGATTTGATAATTAATTTTTCATTCTGCAAATTTTTCTTTCTCTCTCTACAAATATAGGGATGCATATATTCTCTCTCATCCAAATCCTCATTTTAGGGAATGAGATGAAGAATCTGTTGGAGGAGATTTAGAGCCCAAAATCCCTAAATTTAAGTAAAATCTCTATTATAGGGAATCTGTTGGAGATGCTCTTAGTAGTAATTAGAAGTAGTTGGAAAGACAAATAGCATGAGAATTGATACAAATTCCCACGATGTAATTCTTTTATCCATGCTATTTATCGTGCCTCAAGGATAAATTTGAAAATATAAACTAAAACGACTTATATATTGAAACAAAACTCAAAATCTAAAACGATCTATATAAAAAAAAACGAAGGGAGTATATAACGTCAAAAATTAGTGACGAAGATGAGTGGTCAAGATTAACAAGAGCATCTGCCATAAAATGGCCTCTGTAAAGACATGCTTGAAACTAATTTGATAGGCTAAATTACTTTCATTTATTCATGCGCCCAACTATGTAGCATGATGCCTGGTCACTTTGACAACTTTGATTTATAACTCGGATAAGTGGGTTTGGGCCAAATTACTTTAATGTGTGTTGCCGGCTTCCCACAAATAACAAAATTCTTGTTGAGTCCAAATAAAAAAGGACCCGTAATCTGAAGCCCATATTCGCCTATAAGTAGCATCTTGTGATCTATTAACCCAACAGGAACTGCTGAACTATCGGCGGAGAATCTAAGCTCCCAAACTGAACCACAGTTGGTCAGAACTCCTCTTGTGAGTTGTGACTTGAACAAGAACTTAGAATGGCGAACTCGTTGTTTATCCCAAACAACTACTTGGTCGTACCTCCTCCTCCTCGTTTGGGGCTTTCAGTCGCCAAGTCTTCCCCTATAGTCTTACACTGCAGCAGCAGCAGCAGCAGGCGGGCCTTGTCTTTCAAATCTCATATAGCTCCTCGAGGTTCTGTTCCCCCAGTATGTACGCTTTCATCAATCTCTCTCACATCACTAGAATTCAATGCTTTCGATTATTTTCATCAACTTGTGCTATAATTCATTCGTAATTAGTGGGATTGTGTTCAAGATGCTTGCTTTTAGTTGAATGAGCCTGACCCACTACTTTGTTTCTGGTCGTATTCTAGTTGTGTAGGTATCTGAACTATTTTGGTTTAAGAAAACAGACAACGGTTTGGTATTTGAATTGGATTATGGAAATGGTGGCTGATAAGGGTGTGAATGAGTTCAAGTTGGAGATATAAGGCTTGTTTTATAAGATGTGGCATTGCAGTAGGTTAGAATTCTTGTCTGTGACTATTCCTGACTATCAGTTATGTGAATTATCAAGATTTCAAATAGAATGTCCAACATTCCCTGTACCTTTTCACTGAAGTTGCAGACTTTGGTTGGTAAACATAGTAGGTACACAGACTTTGGTTGGTAAGATGAAGGAAATATTCTGTGTTTCAGTTCATTCAAGCAAGTTCACACCTTCCTGTTTGCGAAGCCTACTAGGAATTCCTTAAGACGAATGTTCATAAGACAATAAGCCTCTCATTTCCCTTCAATCAATAGTTTGTAAGGCCAACCAAGTGGCAGACTGTGTTAGCTAACTTAGCTTTATAACCTCAGACTTGAACTCAATTAGACCCTCTTCATCCAAAGGCTGTTTATACCTGTTTAAATGTCATCGTTTTTTCTACACCTTCCATATTTATATTGACACTTCAACATACATGTATACTTCATTTGGTATGTTCATCTGTATTCTCATTTGTACATGAAATACTTATACATTTTTATTTCTAGGTGAATGCCAAAGAGGATAATGTACAAACCAGTGGAGCAGATAAACAGCATTTGCCAAGTTTGAGGACTCTACTTAAAGTTTACAAGGATGCTATTTTTAATGGAGATGTAACGACTGCATCAGAAATTGAGGCAAGGATAGAAGTAATAGAAAATAAGCAGAATGAATTAGTCCAGAAAGTATCATCTATGTCCGCAGAGGTAACATCAGGGAAGGAAAAGCTTATTCGTTTGCAAGCAGATTTTGATAATTGTAGGAAAAGATTTGAGAAAGAGAGACTTAATGTGAGGACTGATGCCCAAGGAGAAGTAATTGAGAGCCTTTTGCCCATGGTTGACAATTTTGAGAGAGCAAAACAACAACTTAAACCTGAAACTGAAAAGGAGAAGAAGATCGATACCAGTTACCAGGGTATATACAAACAATTTGTTGAGATTATGAGGAGCTTGCATGTGGCCTCTGTGCCAACTCTGGGAAAGCCCTTTGATCCATCAGTAAGTGACAGTTTTTTGTTTAATATTTATTCTAGATATTGAATTATATGTCATTGCTTGCTTACTTCTTTTTTGCTTATTCATTATGGTGAACCAGATAAGGAACACACAAAAAAATCTTTAAAAAAATTAATAAATCCTGATTATGTTTGCTTTTTGACGATTTAATATGGCATCTTTTCTGTTGTCCGAAATGATGAAATTTTCTTCATTTCTTGGAAGGGTGGATGAGGCAGGACGCCTAAGTGAATACTAAAAAGAGTGTAATAGAAGATATAGGATATCTGATTCTTCTAACATCCCCAGTTAACCTGAAGGTGGATTACCCTTTGGTTGGCTTAGAGGAACAACAGAACTCCCTTGCATGTCCTCTGCCCTTTAAATTGTAACAATGGAAGGAGAAAAAATCTATTACTGTCCACTTTCCCTTCTTTCATTACTGTCCCTGTATTACTAGGGGTTAAAACATTCTAGCACTGGAACTATTGGGTAGGGTACCATGCTAATGAGGTTGTGCTGTAATGTAAAATATAAAGTTCACAATTAAAATAGTACTGAATTTCTAATCATAACAATTATGGGACAAGGTTAATTTACTATTGAAGGGCATCTATAGGTTTTGGGTAGTTTCTTGTGTGTATCTTTTGGAAGCGAACAATAATAATAATCTACAGCCATTTATGAATATTCTGCCTGTTTGCTTAGGAGGTTTTTGGTTGGATTTAGGTTTTCTCCATTTCACGGTTGGTGTTTAAAGTGTGGTTCTCATTAGGATTCAAATGGGTTACATACTTACATTAGCCTTCGAAATTGGTTTTCCCACCAAGCTATCTGCCCAAGTATAATTCTGACACATGTTCCCCATATATATCGGTTTACTTATTGATTTACGGTTCAATGGTGTATATTTTCTCTTGTATTGAGGATATTTCTTTCTGTCTTATGACCAACAGAGATCAAACTATATGTAGCTTTTTCTTTTCCTTTTGTTTCTACCACCAATCAATTTGAGCCTGATAAATTGTTAAATCTGTTTTTAATTTTCATCGTTCTGTTACAGGTTCATGAAGCTATTGCACGAGAAGAGTCTCAAGAATTTCCGGATGGAATTGTGAGTCAAGAAATTCGCCGTGGCTTTTTACTTGGAGGTCGACTTCTAAGACCAGCAATGGTTAAAGTCTCTATTGGACCTGGCAGTAAGAAATCTCCTGTGGCCCCTGAGAAATCATCAGGGTCACCTGCAGCAGCTGCTTCAGCAGAAAATTGATAAGTTTCCACACAGAAGCTGAGTTAGATGTTACGGCTTCAATTCTTTTATGTGGCTTATCTTGTTTTAAAGTATCCAAGTTATATAATTTATAACGAGATTGTCACATTCAGGCACTGTATTTTTGAATCACAAGAAAGATGAGACTAAATGTAACTCTGGGATCTTATAAATGTTGGAAATCAAATATCTTTAGTCATATTCTTTTGATTGTTGGAGAGCATCCTCGAATACCCCCTCCCATGTTGATCAAGAGGAAATCCCTGAGAATGTTCGTGTAATAAACTGCAGGCTATTCATCAGATAAACGATGGAGAGAAATTTTTTCAAGCAGTCTAGCAGTATGCCTCTTCCATTGAATATTAGTTATTTAAGAAAGAAACCGCTGTCACACGAGAGGAGTAACCTGTTACGTCTTATAGCAGCAAATCAGCAAGCAATGTACCATAACTAGAGGATTAAAAACACATTTGTACAGTTTCCCTGAGATAACGGGCATTACAGTGGAAACTCCAATTGGATTTGTTTGGTAAAAATTGGATGAATGATCCTAACCAGCGCCCAACCTCTTCAACAAGTGGGACAAGTGAAATCTAGCAAAATGTGAACCAACTTTGACAAAGATTGTGCACCATTATAAGCACTTACATATTAGTGTAGCACAGTTCGTGTCACAAACATTTTACTATTGCAAATTACCACATCTAGCTACTGTAGGTGTATTAGTGATTTGGTATGTCTAGATAACGATTCAAGAGATCAAAAGGGGTTGTTAAAGGCATAAGTTGGGGCATTGCAAATAAAGTTCAGTTAGGTAAAAGGGGTTGTTAAAGGATCAACAAGCATCAAATCCATCGTGGGTGTGAAGCCATACTTATCTAAGTGCTTTCAATATTGGAGAGCCAAGGAACACAGAATCCATACAACTTGTAATACCATAAGGATTTTCCATTTGAATTGTAGCCACACTACTTTGTAATTTAGGGAGGAAAATATTGTTTATTGAGGCCGACTTTTACAGCTCCCCAACAACTGCTGCATGCTGCTTATGGACAAGGCTTGCAAGTCGGCACCCAACTTTCTTAGTTACATGAAGCAAACAAACATGGATGAGTGACTGGAAATGCCAACTTGTACCACCTTGTCTTAGGACCCTTGGAATCTAACTACAGTTTCTAAACACAAACTTGACTAAAGATTGGTGGAGACATTTGTTTTCTGTAGCAGACAAATGCACAGTACTGGCATGCAAAGTAAAAAGTGTTTCTGAGTGACATCTACAGTAGGATTTTCATGTCTTTGTGATTTAATTGCATCAGAAAATGATACTCAAAACCGGAAAGAACCCTGGAGTATGTCAATTGTTTTGAATGAAATGAATGGTATTGACATGCACTAAAGATCAACAAATCAAACTTCTTTCACATTAATACCCATTCACATTCACTAATCGAATATTCTTAGCAGTGATAGTCTATATATAAAATAAGTCCAAACACTGAAACACCACACCTCTGACTTGATGATGTTGTTCTGAGACTCCAAGTTGATAACAGGTGATAACGGGTAGCATGAAATCTTGGTTATGTATTTTTCTGGTTTTGCTTTTCTTTCGGGGTAATGAAGCTCTTGTTCCTGGCTTATTCTCAAACGAGGGCAGTCGTAAAACAATGGAGACTGCAAGACAAATTCTGAAGGCTAGTGTTGAAAGACAGGGTGGAAGGTATATAGAGTCCAAGCGACTGAGTCCCGGTGGACCTGATCCACGCCATCACTAGTACCTGACCACAAACATTGCAGCCATTGACAAATGTGAGCCAAGGCGAAGGAAGCATAAATAAGTATGGTGTTAAGCCTATAAATAGTGATTGGTCATTGGACTAAATATAGATAGTTCCCAGCAGCTTTTGTTTGGTAAGTAATAAAATTCTTGTAACTTGTACTTGTGTGCGTGCGCAGCATGCTTTAAATGTGATTTTGTGAGGCAAAGATTAATACAGTTTTACTCGATTAAAAAAGGTTAAGGTTCTTTCAAAAACAGCTCTAATTTTTGCATATTAACACTAAGTCTTATTTTCTTCGATTATCTACTCTGCTAAGTAATTCCTCCCAAAATGAAGCAGAGCAAATGAAGAAGAAAGGAAACATATTTAAAATACCTTCTTTTGCATAAAGACCGGAAGAAAGGTGGCCACCTAAACCAAATATCCATCGATTGTTCAGAGCAAACGTGATCTACTAGAGCTGGTATAGCATGTTTTTCACAGCTCATGTAGGAGTATTAATAGCCAAAATCGTATGATATAGCAGGGTAGAAAACTAACTTCCAATAGTTGCAATTTGCTCGTGCTTTGGAGTTGTTGCAAATGCTTCAAAGGAATTCTCCCTTGATCCAACACCATCAAAGCTCAACTGGGAATGTATCTAGTCACTGAAGAATAGTTCACTGTGCCTTTTAGCTTGGCTTATCTCATAGTTCATTGGAAGAGAGAAAGCACGATGGTGAGATTTGGTAATTTAAACAACGAAATGCTTGGGTTTCGTTACCATCAAATCTCAGGCACAACACCCACTAACTCCATTTGTCCAACCAAGACAAGGGCATTGTTGAGCATTCCATTAGTTGAATAAGCAGATAGCATGGCATTCCACAGCAAAGCGTCTTTTTTAACTTCAAAGTCAAACACTGATTTAGCTTCCTTGATACTACCACACTTAGCATACATGCCAACCAAGGCACTTGCAAGCGTACTATCAGACTGATCAAGCTGACTCTTTATGATATAGCCATGTACTTCTCTTCCAAATCTCAGAGCTGTCACATCACCACAAGTGAGGAGAAGTATCATGACTGTTATAGAGCTTGGTTTAAGACCTTCTTCCAGCATTTCGCAAAAGAGCTCAAGAGCTAAGTTCAGCTGCCTGTTGTTGACATGGCCTGCAATCATGGCATTCCAACAGATTGTGTTGTTGTCCTCAATTCTCTTAAATATTTCCATTGCTGTGACAATATCAAGACATTTCGAATACATGTCAACCAATGCACTTGAGATATAGACATTAGGCTCAAAGCCACTCCTCAGCGTGTATCCATGGATTTCCTTCCCTTGGGATAGTAGCTTGAGATCAGCACAAGCTGCAAGAGCACCAGCAATAGTAATGGAATTTGGTTGGACTGACTCAGGGAGCACAAAATCAGCAAAGCAGCCATCAGATGGGGATTGCATGGTCCAGAACAATTTCAATGCTTCAACACTAAGTCCATATTGTTGAAAACCAGAAATTAAAACGTTGAAGGAGATAATATTTGGTTTTAAATTCATCCGGACCATCTCATGAAGAAACTCATATGCCTCATTCTTTTTCCCAATTCTTGCATGGCCAGCCAATATTGTGTTATATGACACCACATCAGGTTTTAAGCCATTGTGATGCATTAACCTTAGAAGTTCTATTCCCTTCTCTGTTTCTCCTGAATTCACATAAGCTGCAATCATCTCATTCCACATTCCAATGCTTTTGATCTCAGCCATGGAAAATACTTTCTCTGCATAATCTTTCATCCCACATTTTGAGTACATACCAATCAATGAACCTTCCACATGAGTGTTATGGCAAAGCTGGCGCTTCAGAGAAAATCCATGAATTGCCCTGCCTATGTTCAGATCTTTCAAGCCTGCACAAGCTGGTAAAATGCTTGCAATTGTAACAAAATTTGGCTCCTCCGGGAAACACAACATTTTATAGAATGCATCCAAAGCATCCTCAAAAAACTCATTCTGAATACAACCCGAAATAACTCCATTCCACGAATTGACTCTCGGCCTTAACCCTTCCTCTTGCATCGCCTCCAAATACTGAAGAGCCAACTCAATCTCCCCATTCTGCGCAAACCCCGAAACAAGCGCATTCCAAGATATCAAGTCCCTCTTCACCCCATTAACCTTCATCAACCTGAAAAGCTCCATCGCTTCCTCACAAAGACCCCCATTCATATAAGCCGAAACAAGAGCAGTCCACGAAACCACATCTCTCTCCCTCATTGCACCAAACACACTAACAGCAAACCCCAAATCCCCGCAGTTGGCGTAAAAATCTATAAGCGAATTACCCACGAAAACATCCAAATCCACCTCCTTCCTTATCACAAACCCATGAATCATCTTCCCAATTCCCACCATCCTCGTCAGCGCGCACGCTTTCAATAATGTAGGCACAACATACACATCAGGCACCATTCCCTCATCCACCATCAACCCAAACACCACAAACAGGTCGTCCCATCGCTCCGAACGACAATACGCGCTGATCAAAGCTGCGTAAGTCGGTACTGTTCTTTCAGGCATTTCATCAAACACCTTCTGGGCATAGTCTAAAAACTCATATTTTTTAGAGTACAGCATAGCAAGCTTATTTCCTACCCAACTATTGACCTCAAAAGCATTGGACTTCAAAGCAAGAGCATGAATTTGTCTACAATCAGCTACAGTGTTGCTTCTAAGTAAAGAAATGTAGTGACTAACCTCAGAGGTGGGTTGAGCTCTTGGGCTGTTGGTAAAGTCTGAGGCTTTTTTGGCGGTAAAAGCGAGATGGGGTTGTGGGTTTAATAGTGTGGGGGTGTCGATGGAAGCTCGGAAGTTGAGTTCGGGTGTGTGGGGCGAGATGGGTGGTTGAGAGGGAGAGGGGTCAGTGAAGAAGGGAGTGTTGGGGAGGAAAGAAGAACGAAGAAGCTCCATGGATGAAGGAGCAGAGTTGTGTGTGAGTTTAAGGGAGAAGTGGATGAGGTGAAGTAAGAGAAGCTCTGCAGCGCCGGTGAGAGATAGAGATGGTGGTGTTTTGCCAAGGGGGGTTGTCTTTTGTGTTTTTCAAGTTGAGGATGAAGCTGGGGTTTTAGCTCGGGTTTTTGCCTCTCACCGCGACGACACCGTTTCATCTGATGTCCCAGAACGACACCGTTTTTATGTGATTACTTCCCCTTTTTTTTTTTTTTTTAAAGGGTATTGTAAGAGATTACAGAAGGCACCAGGTGTTTAATAAAGACGCAGCGAGGCCCCCCTTTCGCCCGTTTGAGCACTCATAAGAGGGTTGTAGCTCCCCATAATGCATTTTACATACACAATGATCGAATCTTCGACGTTGCTTAAGTAACTTAGTTTGCTTACCAACTGAGCTGGACCTGGGTACTTCCCTTATTTTTCACTTCCAAATGAGCTTACTAGCGCTATTACAGTATATGGTAATGCACAAATACCACTTCAGGTCTACGACATACTGATGCAATTATAGATTACTTTGATTTAGGGATGGGCGGAAAGGTGTTTACTGACTAGTAATCCGAATAAAACTAGGAGGAGTCATTTCCTTTGTTCTTTAATCTTGTCTTCACTGACAATGGAATCGAATTTGTATGAAACCCACTTCAAAGTCTGAGATAATTCTCCTTATTGAAATTCATTCTCAATCTCAATCTCAATCAAGTTTAATACAGGCCACAAAAATAGCTCTAGGTGCTGATAGATTAGAACTACTCTGCATCCTTATTGAACTAGTCTATTTCAATGTCAAATTACTGATGTATTGGTACACTGAAAAGGCTTCATCTCTTGTTCCCCTCGACTTAAATTACAAATGGGAGTATGTCATTGTAAGGAGTATATAGTTGATTGATCCGTTTCCTAATTCCTATAGGCATACCGGTAACAGAACAAATGAAATAGAATCAGGGTAGGCCTTCATGCTTCTTGTTGACAGATAGGGTGATAGAATTTGAAGTTGAACCTTCCAAGTTGTTAATTATACCTATTTATTATTCTTGACCCCCTATGAAAGATGAAATCCAGAGCCTACAAGGAATTTGTTGCTATATTACAATTAGGTAGGATGAATCCTCAGTTAATTGATGAACATGGGTGTGATATCCTTTGGATTTCAAGAAACTATTGAACACATCAAACAAGGTGTAATCCTACACTGAAATTTGAAGATGGTTTGTTTGCAAGTAATTCCCCAAGTTTGTACTCAATTATGTGAACAGTCCTTTTGCTCAAATTCACTCTACAATGCAAGTCTATATACAAGCAGCAGAATCTGTTCAAATCAATCTATATAAAGAGGAACATAATCTCCGCTGTTCAAAAGAACCCTGGAAAAAGTTTGTTGTTAATATCTTCCATTGCAGTAAACAACCACCTTGGTGACATGCATTCCCTTACCCTTCAATCACACATGAATCTACCAACTTTGGTCTCCCTTCATTTCTGCAACACCATTGAAACCCATAAATAGATTTTTCAAATTACAAATCCCTATTTCTTGCATACACATGTTTCAACAGGAATGCATTAATTGCAAGTATGATGAGACTGGATTGTGAACCTTAATTATAAACAAGTAAAATAACCCCTTTCACATTTTTTCCTCAATGACAAATAAGCTCCCAAATATTATACAATGGGGGAGCTAAAATTAATCTAAGCTCCCACCATATTCCTAAAATTAATCCTCAACTGTCCTAAGACAACCTTCTTCTCTATGTTTGTAGAAAATCTCAATCTCAAACAGTAAGTAATGAAAATGCCAATTATACAATGGGAAACCAACTTCAGAGAAAGTATGCAACTCAAGAACACATGACTGTTCCACTGTTCCAAATCCACATATGCAACTCCACTAAGTAGTAGAACAAACTGAGAGCATCCAACTCAATTTTTCAACGCAATGGAACAAATGAAGAAACTAGCTACAAACTAAGAGTTAACCTATACGATTTTGGGTTCGGTAGCTTATCTCATAGCAGAAATTCAAAAAGCAAAAGAAAAGCATTAACTTTGAAGTAAAATTACCATTTAGAATCTGAATTCTGGGTTTCCAACGTACTGTAAAACTTAGAAAATCGACCACGAGTTTTGGGTTTGGGCACAAAGGGCTTCTTTTTCAACCCGAAAATCTCTTGAACCAGAGGAACGTGAACCAAAACCAGCTTCCACGCCGAATACCAACCTGTAAATCCAGGCCCAGAAAACACAAGTCAATTCAATTCTCACATACCCAGATCTTCAATACAACTTCAGAATTCACGAAGTAAATAAAACTATTTTATTAAATGGTGAAAACAAAAAAAGCTAAGAGGAATAGTTACAGGAAGCAATGAACAAGAAAACGAGAGCGATTGCGAGGAGGGGGCGAAGAAGCAGAAGGGTGAGACAGTCCCAGTAAGAAAGAGACATATCGGGAAGTAGACAGAGTGTTCGATAGTTTTGGTTTTCTCGGTATGACTTGAAGTCTTTAAGTACTCTTTTTGTCTTGTTGGGTCACCTAAGTGTAGTTTGGGTTGATGAAGACATAGAGGGCCCAATATGTTGCTAATTCTGTCATTAGTTTGTGTTTGGCGGCCCAGCCCGATATAGGCTCGACCCGGTTCGTAAAACCGCATCATTCAGTGACAATATCAATTTCTTTTGGCGTCAAACCAATTGTCCGTAAGTCCATAACTATTACACCATATCACATAATGTAAGTTCAATATCAAAAAAAAGGAACACCAATTTCAACAATTAAACGGTCTCTTTTAAGAAAGTCTTTTCAACAACTACACTACGTCGTTCTAATGGTTGAAGATAACGATATGAATAAACTCGTATAAATTCATGACTCATGACACTTTTTTTTTTGTTACAGTTCATAACACTTTTAGTATATTGTAGTAACATTATATGTAATTTTAATCGCTCAAAAATTAAAATTATTACATCACACATTTTTCTAATAATATGTGTCAAAGAATAATATCATTCAGTTCCTATATATCCGAAACTCAACCTTAGAATAGACGTTGGAGACAATGTTAGCTAGTGAAGCCTCTCATACCTGTCTAATCCATATTTTCCACATGGAAAGTTTTTACAAAATAGGAAAATAATAAAGTTCCCGCAATCTTAGAACCAACCGCGGGTCGGGTCCAAGCAGCAGAGTCCAAGTCCAACCTAAAATATCGTAATCCAACTCCAAAACCGAACCTGGACGTCATCACGTCCAAACTCACCAACCTACAGAAATCCACCACGTGTTACTTTACCGGGAGGACGTGACACGCTACCGGCTATTCCCGGTCGGCCCAGTTTAACAATATTAACGCTTTTCGATCCAGGTTCATTCCCTTGAACAAAAAGAAAAAACCTAATCCCCCTTTCATATATAAATTGACATTTTCGCAATAGCTGCTGCTTCTTCTTCCCTAAAGTATAGTCTCTGTGAATCCTGTGACTCTCTCTCGCTTCGATTTGATTTCATTCTTTTCAAGAGGTGCATGGAAACCAGCAATTTCGGCCGATCATCATCGCTCCGTTTCTTCCGGTGTAGCTGTCTCAGAAACTGTTGCCGCTGCTACTGTTGTTGCTTCTGTCCAGAATAAAACAGGTCATCAATTTTGCAATTTCAAATTTAATTCCTGAATATATAAAAGAGATTTCGGAGAATCGAGTGGGAGTGTGGTTATGGATTTCTCCGGGGCTCAGCCGAGTCTGTTTCTAGGGCTGAACTCGCATCAGAGTTCAGTTCCGACGAGCTGTAATCAATCCGTGCCGCTACAGCTCCTGAAGGAGGAGAAGATTAGGGCTGAGAATGAAGACGATCGCGAGGAGGAGGAAGATGAAGACGAGAGTGAGAGGTTCAATCTGTTAGGGCACTCAATTTGCCCCAAAAGGCCGAGGGACCTGTCGTCGCCGTTCAATCAGCCGCCGCTGCCGTCAAAGTGCTTGGCGGTTGAGTCGGAGGGGCTGGAGGCGAGGCAGGCCGCGGTTCGGGCCTGGGGGAACCAGCCGCTTGCTGTGGCGGATCCGGAGATTCATGAAATGATGGAGAAGGAGAAGCACAGGCAGTTCAAGGGTATCGAATTGATTGCTTCGGAGAATTTCGTGTGTAGAGCTGTGATGGAAGCTCTGGGTAGCCACTTGACGAATAAGTATTCGGAGGGGTTCCCTGGAGGGAGGTACTACACTGGTAATCAGCATATTGATCAGATTGAATTGCTGTGTTGCGAGAGAGCATTGGCTGCTTTCAGTCTCGATCCTGAGAAATGGGGGGTCAATGTGCAGCCTTACTCTTGTACTTCGGCTAATTTTGCTGTGTACACTGGTCTTTTGCTGCCAAATGAACGGATTATGGGATTGGATTCGCCGTCCGGAGGGCATATGAGTCATGGCTATTATACTCCTAATGGGAAGAAGGTGTCTGCTGCGTCGATATTCTTTGATAGTCTGCCTTATAAGGTGAACCCCCGAACGGGGCTCATTGATTATGATAAGCTGGAGGAGAAGGCGCTTGATTATCGCCCCAAGATACTTATTTGTGGTGGGAGTTCCTATCCCCGGGAGTGGGATTATGCTAGGTTTAGGCATATTGCTGATAAATGCGGAGCTGTTCTGATGTGTGATATGGCTCATATCAGTGGTCTTATAGCAGCCAAGGTATGAACTTGTTATCCTAACTCTAGTTTTGTTTGTAGAATATGCAACTTATTGCTGTGTATGCATGATGCTGTTATTATTACTTGATGTGTAGTTGTGGCCATTCTGTAGACTGAGTGTTGTAGGAAAGATTGGCAGTTGAGTTATGTCACTTAAACGTCAATAAATCAGATCATATATTGTTCACAATGATTAAATCATTTTTACATTCTTATTAATAGCAATGAAAGACAAAAAATTGGTTAATCCCGTCAGATATCATACCTCTATCCCTGCTGATAAAAGATGTTGCTTGTACTGTACTATTTTCAACATGTTTTCCTCTGAGCTGTTTATTAAGTCTTGATAACTGATACTAAAAATAGAAAGTGCATCAAGTGACCCATATAATACTTAGAGTATTATATAACTGGAACTTAAATATCATTTATCATTTTTTGAGCAGTAAGTGAGTCAAAGTATGTTATAACAACTAGAGAGTACAGTAAGTGAAACATATAATATGCAAGAACAATGCAAATGGGTTTTAGAATTGGCTTTGAGGTTGTCTTGTGGTAATCAAATGTTCTTTATGTTAGTACCAGACTACCTGTGTGTTTTTTTTGCAGGTTTTAATTTATGTTTCAATGGAAATATAAGTTTAGTAAAGTGCACTGTGAGGGTGTTTCTGTTCTTTGAACAAATTAGATTCTTGCTCGGTTGATCATGCCATGTTGTGGATTCTGTGCTTCTTGATTCTAGTTTCTCGTTTCAGTATACTTTTGTGCCTCCTGCTATTTGTACATACATCGTTCCAAACTAATGGTTTGCTGTGAAGTACAATATTTTGTAAAGAATTTGATTGTCTCTTGAGTTTTTGGATTGATTGTTTGAATATAAATGAATCACAACTGCAAACGTTCATTCATAGTGCAGTGTTCAAATGTACTCTATAGTCTTTTCCTATTGCATTTTTGGTTGGGACTGTCTAAAAGACCATGGAATAAGAAAATTTGCCTGTTTGCTAAACGTCATGGGATTTTGTTCAATTGTCTAGTCTGCTTGCTGAGTGGTTTTGCACTATTGGTTTATTCATTTATAATTATCATAGTAAAAAGAGTGTAGTTACCTCTCCCTCAAAGTGCATCTACACTACAAATCAATAGTTAACAAGTTTCATGCACTGAAAAGTAAGTGCTACGTAACAGTTCCCTGAAATTATTGTAGTTCCTGAAAGTTGATTGTGCATTAGCATATAGTTTCAGCATGTCTTCCCATGTCCAAAAGAAGTGAAAATACAAGTTCACTTACTTTATAAAAATACTATTTTCAAGTGAAATGATAGGGAAGGAATTCCCTCAGCTATATTATGCGTGTTTAAGCCACTGGATTCAAATTTGTTAAAAAACTATGTTTGAATATGTTGGAATGTTTCTAACTGATTTGCTATTATGTACTACAGGAGTGTGCTAGTCCTTTTCAGTATTGTGATATTGTTACATCAACAACACACAAAAGCCTCCGGGGTCCTAGGGGAGGTATTATATTTTACCGGAAAGGTCCAAAACCAAGGAAGCCAGGCATGCATCAATCTAATGGGGATGGAAGTAACCTGTATGATTTTGAGGAAAAGATAAATTTCGCTGTTTTTCCATCACTACAGGGTGGGCCTCACAACAACCATATTGCTGCTCTTGCTATAGCCTTAAAACAAGTGGCTACTCCAGAATATAAAGCATACATGAATCAGGTCAAGAAAAATGCACAGTCCTTGGCAAATGCTTTGTTAAGAAGAAAATGCAGATTGGTTACTGGGGGTACCGATAATCACTTGTTGCTTTGGGACCTTACAGCTCTTGGTATAACAGGTATTAATGATAACTACCCCATATTTCATAGGAGTAGCGCTTCAAAACTATTTATTTGCATACCTATTGAGTTTCATAATGATTTCTGTCCCACATCTGGAATCTATGATCAGGTCAACATTCAGATTTACCTCTGGATCTATTTTTCAGTACACTAGCTTCTTAACAACAGTTGATTAACAAAAATTGCAACTGTTAGCATTGCACTTTTGGTCATTAGTAATGTTAGACCAAAGTTCTGCACAGCTGTCCAGTAAACACAACTCTGGCAACTATTACAGCCAAGGCTATTTCAAAAACAGTGGAAGTTACATATACTCAAGAACTGCTTTATGCCACTGTTCTCTAGGATTCTTTACAATACTGTTCCAAACTTTGAAGTGTTGTCAGGATGTATGTTTTTTTTCCGCCATTACTAGTTCAAATTTAGTTATTAAAACTGATAGGTTTAGAAGGAGGAAATCTGAAACTAATTTATAAACTCAACTGTGAATAATAATTGAAGGTCTCATCTGTTGAACAATTTTGTTAAACATCTTTCATTTGAGCATGGATTTCTCTGTTCATTTTTCATATATGCATTGATTTGCATGCATCCAACTGCTCCATTTTTAATTTTCCTCCCTTTCTTATATCACTCAGTTTCCGTATCTTTCTTATACTATGATATTATGCTCATCGCTGTCTAATTCTTGTTTTTCCTCTGCTCTCTTTTAAAATATAGGGAAGAACTACGAAAAAGTTTGTGAGATCTGCCATATCACTCTCAATAAAAGTGCTATATTTGGTGATAACGGTGCTTTTTCTCCCGGGGGAGTCAGAATTGGTGAGTAGTAATTTTGTCTTTAGTATTTTGAAAGCTTTTAGACTTGTTCTTTCTGGCTGCTTGAATTTCATCGTGTGCGTTATGTACGATCTCCCATATTTCTCTTAGATGTCATTTTCTACAAATTGGTTTTTGTTTTTCATCGTCTTCCTTGGCATGTATTGGTCGATGATAACATGCACTCGACCTGCATGCGTTGCTAAAGTTATTTGTTTGTTTTAAGTACTTTTATGGTGGACTACTTTCTCAACACCAGTTTTATTCCTGTTAGGTCATCTTATTTTGTATCAATATTAAGTTTCCTCCTCTCTTTTTTGCCAGGTACGCCTGCTATGACTACACGAGGTTGTGTCGAGTCTGATTTCGAGACAATTGCCGACTTTCTTCTTAGGGCTGCCCAGATTACTGTTGCTATTCAGAGAGAACATGGAAAATATCAGAAAGAATTTCTTAAAGGTCTCCAGAACAATAAAGATATTGTTGAACTTCGAAATCGTGTTGAAACATTTGCATCCCAATTTGAAATGCCAGGATATGATACTTGTTGAACTTGTCGAACTTGTCATATCTCTAATGCATCACACATTTTTTGGTTTCATTGTTCTGTCAGTCCAATTCATTTCATCCCTTGTAAATTACAGAGTTATCTGTTACCCATTTCCACAAGGTAGTAGTAGTCTTTGCCAGATGATAATTTTGTTGTGTAAATTATAGAAAGCAAAAATCTCTCTAATTCTTTTTAGCTTGGGGTATCTGGATTCTAGATAAAGTAAGACATTATGGAATCTGTCCATGTGTCAGTTTGGTTGTCAAAATCTACTTTGGTCCTTTTTAATCTGGTTGGCATTGCTGATCTTTGTAGTTATTGCACAGGCTGCACTGCAAGCAGTTTCTTCATGTAACAAAGTATAAGTGCATTTACTCTTTTATGTCAGATGTTGCTCTCAAAATTCTGGCAAATTTTCCTTTTCTTTATAGGCCCTCCCTTCTCTTTTCGGAAGAATCATAGTAATAATTTCATGCACAGCCTTCATTTTCTGGTTTGGTGTTTGGTGGTGTGATTATTATGAGCCGCGGTTTGCTGCTGCTTTAAGGATGATAATGTTTTCTTGGGTCAGAAAGAAGAGAGGCAGAGAGAGATGGAAACTCTGAAAAAGAAGTTGTTTTCGGCTCTGGCTTTGCCTTTGGCACTTTGTTTTTTTCTTCTCTCTAATGGCATATTTGTTTATTCATCATATCATATCATATCACTGTGTTTGTTGTCTTTTAGTTTTAGCTTTCGCCTTTATTTTATTGATTTTGCTTATGTTGGACGCTGCTATGGATCCCTTCAAGGGAGGCAAGGCATGAATTTCCGGCAAGGGACAAAAAGCATGAGATACGGTTGAGAAGCAACAAAGTAAACCTCAATCTTCAGCCCTCTCCTATTTTATTATACTATTTTCCACAATACCCAAATCAAAATCCCAAAGAAGGGGGAGGGAAAAAATGATCTTTGTGTGTGCCAATGGGAAAGAAAACGCTTTTTTTTTTGTACTTTTTTTTTAATCGTCTTTCACTGTTTTACGAATATTTCACCGTTTCACGCATATTTACAGCTGTCAATAATTTTATGACTGATTTGAGCTGTTAATAAACTTTTAACCGATCTAAACAGCGTAGATAACATAGTTAAATGTATCATAATCCTCATAGATAACCGCTAAATAAATGTCGCAACAAAATGTATTTATCATCTACTCATATGAGTTCTGTAGATAGTCAGCTAAACATACAATATTTCGGTTTGACTAACTTTTTGCAATAGTAACATTTTTTCCGGGAATGGGCAAAACATGTTATGTGAACTCTCCTCTATTACTTAGAAGGGGGAAGTAGAGAGGTGATGAAGTTGTGTTGAGGTAAGAAGAGGTTTCATGATCAAGTCCATTGCTTTCGAAGAGAACCGAATCAGACAAAAGCTTCTTAAGATCAAAAGAAGGTGCTTTTTGAAAATGGTAAAGCAACCCAGGAATCTCACACACACCTCCTTCCCTACAGACTACAGTCCTAAGCCACCCTTTTTCATCATTCTTTCACAGCAAGAATCATTACTCATTTACTATAACAACTAAACACCACTACTACTACTGTACAACCCTCTATACTCCCCTCTCTATTGAACAAAACCCAACAAGAGGGAAATCTTTTCAAAACAAAAAAAATATCTTAAAGAATCATATCATATGAAAAAATAATAAATAAGAGATTTGTTTTTACATTTTTAAAATGGGAATTTTGATTGTGCCCCCTAGCCTAAGATAGTAACAAGAACCTTCCATTCCATTTTCGTTTGCTCCCTTTGTTCACCCAAACCCTTTTTTACATTTTACCTTTTCCTTCTTTTTGTATTTTTTAGTCATCCTAGATGGTGCTCCTAGATTTGCCTCAAAACTGTCTTCACATTGATCTTCTCCTACCCAAAATTGTATCCCCTGCTACTTTGGTTCTAATCACAAAACCTGTAACTTTTTTATAAATTTTAAATAGTGTTCTATCTCAAAACACAGACCGTATTTTTATATAATTTTGAAGATCTTAATTATTGCGTAATGGGAAGTAGGCAAATTCTGATACATACTTATTGAAGTTAAAGAAATATGGAATATATATTTTACTGACTGACAGCATGCTCTTTTATATTAGATTTTCTCTCGCCCAAATTGCATTTCCATATATTTTGTGAGTTTTGACCGCAAGATTCTTTAAATTAGTGATGTTATATCTCACGTACGATCACGTAGGATTCTACTGAGTTTGAGTTATACTCAAACGATATTGTAAGTTGTGACCGCAAGATTCCTTAAATTAGTGATGTTATATCTCACCTACGATCACGTAGGAGTCTACTGAGTTTGAGTTATACTCAAACGATATTGTTAGTAGACTTTGTGTCGAAATTTAACCTTCAGTATGTAATTTTATTTTTCTTTTAAGTAGTGACTAATAATTAGTAATTAGTAAATTTTAAGATGATCGAAAAAGTTAGTAATTTTAAGACGAAGAAGAGGCAATACCACAATAGGAAGGGTGAAAGAAAGAACATTTCCATACAAACATAAAGTAAGAAAGGGTTAAAAAGGTACAACAAAACCCAACTCTACGTACTAAATAGTAAACACCTCTCTCCCTACTCTGTAATTTTTTTTTTTTACTTTTCATTTTTTTCATTTCTTGACAAAGAGTTTTCTAACTTGTTGAAGTAGTTCTGTTCTACCTATGACTGCAAAAGTCCAAAAGCTTCTTCCTCCCTTCCACAATTTCATCCAAGAAATCATCGAGTTGGCTACTGATATTCTCCGCACCAGATCTCAACACCCCAAAACACCCTCTCAACTTGTCTACTCTCTCCCTAATCCCACTTTCACTCTCCCAATCCATGATCATCGTCCCCTTCCTCTCCATCTCCCCTCTCAGCTCCTCCATCGCCATCTTCGACCTCCTGAACTCGTCCATCAATATCCCCGGCCTCCTCTCGCTGATCTGCCCGATCTCTCCCGCCACCCTCTGCTGCAATCTCGCCGTCGATATCATGAACGGTGATCCGAAGATCAAGCACCCCTGCTCGTTGTACCCGCCTCTGCAGAAGCTTGATTCCGGCCAGCAGAACACTAGTCCGTACAGCAGGATCGTCAGCAGGAGCGTGCTGACGTTCCTCATTGCGTAGAGAACTCCCCGGAAGCCGTTGAACCCGTTCAGCTTCGATTCTATGGAGACTCTCTCGTCGAAACGCAAAGACAGCGGTTCGATTCGTGTCTCCATCAGTGCTCTGTTTTCTTCCTCCAATCCAAACGCCTCCCGCCGACACCCTGAGATAGCCCGCACGACCTGTTTTTCATGAAATTAAACGATTTTAATTTGTATTTGTGTAGATGATCATCGCCAAAAAAAAATAATGTATTGCGCAACGGATTTAATAACGAACCTGGCGGGAGAGCTGCGGGGTTAGATTGCGGTGAGAGTCGAGGGTAGAGGTGATGTTACAGCCGGAGGTGTAGTAGTTCTCCATGGAGGAGATTGCGGACTTGAGGACATGAGAGGCTTCCCAAAGCTTGGAGCTTTCGTCCATGTACTCATCGAGCCACTTGTCTCCGACGGGTAAATGAAGCTTTTGGACGAGCAGAGTGAGGTGGGAGTGGAAGGATCGGAGAAGAGAGAGAGCCCTTTGGAGGAATTGGATTGACATGAAGTTGTTGGAAAGATAGACTCTTTCAAGATCGTCGATCCCACGAGTCAGAAAGGAGTAGAAGCCATTGACAGAGTTGGTGGAAGAAGGATCCATTTTTTGTTGTTGGAGTGGTGAGAAAGTGAGAGTGGGATAAAAAAGGAAGAAGGGGTGGATATTTAAATGGTGAGAGAGGAGGAGGAGGAGGAAGAAAGAAAGAATGGAAGGAATGGAAGAATGGGGAGGAGGGAATATCTTAGAAGCTCAGGTTTCTAAGGTTGAAAACGATTGTTGGGAGCAATGATGGGTGTTTCCTACAGAGGGGAAAGGATGAATGGTAATATGCCATTTTCATTGTTTAATGGAATGCAAGATAAATAAAAAGAGGGAGATTTGTTGCAGAAGAAAATTACATAAAGAAGCCTGAAGACCCAAAAAAGGAAACACTATCAATCACTATGATCAGTTTGTGCTTCTGTTCTGTTCTGTTTGAAAAATTTGAGAGAGAGAGAGAGAGAGAGGAGCTGATTAGCAGAGAAGTGCGATACTTATACAGCAAGAGAGAAGAAGAGAGCATGGAATTTTCATGACCTCCAGCTCCCTTCCAATTTCTTACTTTTCTCCCACTTAAAATAAGGCATGCCAATTGCCCATTATCAATTTTATACACAGAGAGAGGGTGGGGATAGAGAGAGGAGAATTCTAGAGAGAGAGAGAGAGACAGAGAGAGAGTTGGCAAGTGGGTATGTTATTAGTTTAGTTGGAGTTGTGTATGATCTGTTTAGATTTTGAGGTTATTGGGTTGTAAAGTGTTTGACTAGATTGACTGGGTTTCTGGGTTTTCTACTTAGCTACTTGTGTAATTACACTACTACTAGTTAAATTTCTCACTTGGTAATTTGTTTGAATAAGTGAGTGTGTGTTTGTGTGTCCACCCCTTTTGGTTTGAGTGCTCTCTTTGGCCTCTTGTTTCCTCTTTTTCTTCCTCGAGCTACTGACTTTGCTCCTTACATCCCCTCTATTCTCTATTGAAATTTGTGGGTTTGTAATTCCTAGATATATTTCTTGTTCTGTTCATTTTTTCAAAAGGGGAGAAAGAGTTTGGAATGATGAGGTTCCTTGTATACATGAATGAGTTTACAGGAAGAGAGAAATCTTGTAAGTTGTAAAAACCTTTCTACCATGCATAAAATCAGTCTTTTTAGGACATATTATTATTTCCTCCCACCCTTATAAAATTAAGTTTAATCAAACTAACTGGGGACTTAACCACTACAGGTGGTCGAGTTGGTAAGAATTTTGGTGTGAGAATCTCTCATACCCAGGTTCGAATTCCCCCGACGCTAATTGAAGTTAAATTCCAATTTATTCTTAGTGGTCAGGGGAAGGAAGCGTTCTGACATGATCTCTCCGGCGCAGATTAGTCTCTGGGTCTAGGAAGCCTTTGAGGAAACTGTCGTTGAGTTAATCAAAAAAAAAAAAAACTAACTGGGGACAAAATGGATGATGCTTCTTCTTCACTAATCATGGCCCTTAGCCCCCTCAACTTGAATTCTATATCAATGCAAAGACTCTCCATAGTTTAATCGCCGCCGTCCGTTCCGTATGCCTTCGGACCCATCTAACGGCGAAGAAAGTAAATCTATCTTAATGGTGAATGAACAAGCAGGGGTCCCAAATTTTGGTGCAGTCCACTGAATGATTAAGGGGTTTTTGAGGCACTAATCTACGGCTCTAAACATGTTTAAAGTAATGGAAGCAGCATTATGCTTGAGAATTATTAATAGTCTCTCTATCTTTAAATTTATCCAGAAATTTATTATTTCTTGATGTGAGGAGAAGAGGGGGGACCAGGAAATCTAATTTATGTTGGGGTATGTGACATTTTACTTGGAATTTTATTTTAGTCGGGTGCTCGTGGGTTTTTGGAAAATAGGACAGCTTAAGAGGATGTTGGTCTTTTGAGATTTCATTGGAAAGTGAATAAGAAGAAGTTTAGGACCAGTATTTAAGGGTATTGTAGTATTGACTATTCTACCTATGCATCATCATCATCATATTTGTTTGTCCCCAAATACTTGGTTTACAGTAATAATATTTGTTATCTCCCCAAATTACTACTCATCTATTCCTCTTTACACCACATACTATCTTCTTCTTTTATATCCCCAATATTATTATTATTTTTTTTTTGACGAGGTGGAATAAATTACAAACTAAAACGGCCACATATAACTTAACTGATCAAATTACAAAATAGAACGAGCAGAGAGAAGCATAGATTGAGTTCAAGCTTGAAGGCCAACAATATGTCATGTCTTCACAACAACATCAAAGAAACACATGTTTGAAGATGGTAGAACCAAGTCTCTGAGTCACTTGTCTAATATCATGCACAAGAGAAGGAATTCTCCAAGGGCATCGAGTACGACCATTGATACAATTAATCAAGAATTTAGAGTCACCTTCAACTTCGAAATTATGAAAACCATATAAATATAAAAAGTGAACGATAAATATATTCTCAACGTTTATAATTCCAAACAAAAAAAGTCACTTACCATCCCAGTCTTTAGTGTTAAGATTATGAATGAAGCTTCGTCACGAGGTGATCGTCGCTTATGGTTTACATACATTACATGTCTCATGCACGGATTCATTTTAATTTTTTTTTAATTAAATAAACAATTGAAATGTTATAACGAGTCTGATGTGAGTCGAACTCATAACTTCCCACTTACAAAGGAGAAACTATACCACCAGACCAAATGACTGAAAACACTTGTGTTGACAGTAGCCACAGAGGGGCTACAGCAGGCCCGCAGACCCGTAACTAGCGCACCAGGGGCCGGCCCAGGGTCAGGGACAGGATCACCATAACCCGGCCTCGGGGTCCAGCGGTCCATCCTGCTACCAGAGGCCCGGGGTCCGGGGGCTCCTGCCTGCCCAAGAGGTCACCAAGGCTGCCCTTTGGTGTGCAAACAGAAGGGAACCAGTCTCACATCGAAGGGTGAGGCCAGACTTCACTCTCACCCACCTATATAAGGGCCCCAGCTACCCTCATTAATAGGTAACTGATCTCTCTCACTGCTTACATACGTGCTCAAGTTATATCTATTCCAACTATACTAACTTAGGCATCGGATAGGAGAAGGCCGGCCCGCCCGGTATTCCCCTTAGTAAGCAGGTTTGCAGGAGATCACACAAGGATTCATCTGTATCTACCAAGCCCCAGGGTTTGTGCAGAAACAATTGGCGCCGTCTGTGGGAATCTTGGACAAGAAACCGTGTAGGCATCACCCATGGCCGAGAGTTCGGAAGTAAGGCAAGAGAGAGGTACCACCGAGGAGGGGCGTGTTGCATTAGTGCAAACGCTCATCTCCACCCCGGGCGTCACGCGGGAGCCGCATGACGACCAGGGCACCGGTCAGGAAGGAGGGAGCTGTGGAAGGCCGTCCGGCATGCTGGGACCGGGACACCACGACAACTCACGCGGGAAAGGCCCGGCAGAGGAAGACAGACTAGTGCACCGGGGCTTCTCCTTGACGTTCTCGGATGATCCGAGCGACCGATCGGAGAGCCCGCACTGTAACAGCGACCGGGACACCACCTACAGCCCCGACCAGAGCAGTATGGCGGGAGAGATACGGGCAATGGCCAAAGAGGTCAGCCGTCTGCGTGAGGAGGGTGACAGAGACAGAGACAAGTCCAACGCCCGGTACAAAGAGATGGAGGCGGTGAACGCTGCCCTGGTAGCCGCCTTAGAGAGAGGACAGCAGCGCAGCGACGCTATGGACAGGGCGCAAGCGGCACCCCCGCCAGTCCGAACTCAACAGTTTGAGGCAGGGCAGTCATCGGGCGGTCGGCCCCGTGATGCCGAGCGAGCAAGGTCACCGACCGGCGCAGGTCCGCCGAAGAGCACGCCGACATCCCGCCCGCTCCACACTTCGTTTGAGGAAGAAGTCGTGACCCCGATTGAACGGACATTGCAGATGTTAGCCGACACTGTGTCGGACTTGAAGGCCCAAATGGAGGCAAACGAGAGGAGAACGGCACGACCGATGGAGGGCGCGCGGTTCAGTGAGCGTATGGGCCCTTTCTCGCACCTGGTCATGGAGTCGGGAAGGTCTGGTAACCAGAAGTCCCTCAAGCTCACCTATTCGGGATCCGGCTGCCCGTACCAGCACCTGGACAGTTTCCGGTCCCAGACCTGCGCCAAGGGCTACTCTGATGCAGTATGCTACAACATCTTCCAGGAAACTTTGTCTGGAGAGGCGCTTAGCTGGTTCTATGAGCTTCCGGCGAACTCGATCGAGGCTTTCGAACAGTTAGCCGACCGGTTTGTAGGCCGCTTCATCCTCCGGGTCGAGGGAGCCCGGACGTCGACCATCCTCTTCAACTGTATGCAAGCACCCGGAGAGGAACTGAGGACCTTTGTCAACCGTTGGCAGACGGCAACGACCGGGGTTCAGAACCTAGACAAGGCCATCGCCGAGATGGCGTTTAAGCAGGGGCTCCGGCCAGGAAAGTTTTCCTACGCCGTCCGGATAGAACTCCCGCAGGGGTATGATGAGTTGATGGCAATGGCCATCCGGCATGCTCAGGCCGATCACGAGACATATGGGCACCACCTGCTCAAGAGAAAGCGGGATGAGCAGCAGGAAGACCATCCCCGGGAAGAGAACCCCCCGCCCAGTCAAGAGGACAAGCCCGGTCAGTGGACCGAGAACCGCGCCGCTCGACCGAACCGGCATAACAACAGAAACTGGGCGCAAAGGCAGCAGAGGCCTTATCCTGATAAGCCCCAGGGCGAGCATAAGCCGGCGTCTTACCGCCAAGAACGCCCCCTGGCAATCATGCCAGCACCACCGGCCGGTCAAGAAGTCTTCACTGCTCTCACCTCTTCGTATGAGGATATTTTGCTTGAGAACGGGAACGTCATTCCCCCACCGCCCAAGAGAAAGTACCCGAAGGGGAAACTTACCACAGCACAAACGGGCAAGTACTGCTCCTATCATGATGAAGCTACTCATCGAACGAGTCAGTACTGTGCTCTCAAGACAGCGGTGCAGGGTTTGATTAATAACGGCTAGCTCCAGCGGTACGTAGGGGAAATGAGAGCAGATCCCGACCGGGAGCAAGACCAGGCCTGGTAGGCTCACCCAAGCCTCCGGTTAGTTTGGCATACATCTGGTTCAACCGTTGTAACACCACAAGATATATATGCAAACTACTTTCGAGAAAATTCTACCGGCTCCGCAAGTTCAAATATATTCATAAGTCGAGCAATTATACAAGCAGTAACCGTTCCGGAAGGATTACAAGAAAAAAGAGCAAGAGCAAAATCCTAAGGAGCCACGCCTCCACCCTCAGCGGGTAATCCGCCAGCCTCTCCTGCGGTAGCCTCGTCGTCGACCTCTGTTCCGGCGCCGGCTCTGGCCGGGAGAGACTTGGTACCGTTGGTAAAAGAATCCAAGTCCGAGAGAATCACTTCTTCCGGCTGCCCCTCCACCGGCAGCTGATGGATGTCCGACTGCTCATGGATATCTCCTTCAGCAGCAATCGGCATCTGGGAGGTGTCCAGCCAACCCTTCTGCGCCCATTCCTCGTACGCATCTGAGATGCCCGATTCCCTGGCCTTCTCCAGGAACTCCAGGAACTGATCGCTCTCATGGTATTTGAGAACAACCCGCTCATAGAGTTCCGGGTCATCTTCCCCGGTCGCAGCAGCAGTGGCGGCACACCGAGCGGTAGCTCCCACTTGGAGCTCGTCCACCTTGGCTTCCAGCTCGGCCCTCTCAGCTTCGGCCCGCTCCTTCTCCCTCTCCAGGATTCGGATCCGCTCCTCTTGCTTCTTGGCCCTCTCCTCCGATCTGGCCTTCTCCCGATCCGAGCGGGACTTCTCCACCTCCAGGCGCTGTCGGGCCTCCGATAAAGCAGCTATCTGCCTCTTCAGCTCCGGCAGTTCCTCGCTCGCGTCCGGTTGGTACAGACTGTACAGCAACTGCACAACAACATAAACAGTTAATCGGGCAGTAAGAGAAACAACCTACAAGCAGTGTAGTGGCACCAGTTAGTGCTTACCCGGAGGACGGATTCCTTGCATTTTGGGCGGTTCCCGCCCGCCAGGGGCCCAGCAACCCCGGGTCTGTCCAGACTAAGGACGGCCAAGTCCGCCGCCACTTGTCGGACGAATGCACTGTCCGGGCTTCCCCTCGGTGCCTCCGCAGGCGCGGGACTACTCTGCCCAGCAGCGACAGCCTTCTCCCCAGCGGAGCTTGATTGTGCACCGCTGGTTACTTTGAGCCGCTTGGCCAAGCTCTCTCCGGACGACCCGCCCGTCAGCGTGACCAGCGCGGAGGGACGAACCTCCATGCCCCTCCGCTTCTCTCCCCGGCCGTCCGGAGAAAAAGTACATTGTGCGCCTACCCGGGTGACCCGGGTCACGAGCGCGGCTGCCCCCGGACGGTTGGGGATCCGGCTCACTCCACCGAGAATCCTCACTGGCCCCCCGGTAGACTTGCCCTTACCAGGCACCGCCCTGGGCGCAGCGGGATGGCTCTTCACGCGCCTTAGGATGTAGGCGCCGTCATCAACATCCATGGCCCTCGACTCGGGATGAGTCGTGAGCCGACCGGACTCCTCGTCCACCGAGGTCCGCGAGACGGTCTCGCCTTTCTCCTTCAGCTTGTTAAGGAGGTCTTCACCGTCCATAGAGAGAGTGGTTTCGGGCTTGATGACCGCCCGGGAAGATGCACCTGCAGGACAAGTAAACAGTTAGTATTTTAAAACAGAGCTAGCACAAGTGTCACCGCCAGGACTTGCTACGCACCGGGATCCCGCCCGAGACAACAGTATTCCAGCACTTCTCGCCGGATGAAGTTGTAGGAACTCCGTTCCAGATCGTCCCAACATCCGAGTACGGTCGAGATCCTCTCTTGCTCCAGCTCGGATAGCTCGAACGACTGGTCGCCAATAGCCTGGAAGGCGCCAAGAACCCGATACATCTTCCTACTCATCTGCCACTTCCCGCCCGTCATCACCATCTTCTTTCTCCAGCTGTTATCTACCCAGGAAGGCACATTGGTGATGATCGGTTGATGGTTCTGAGCGTTGAAGGACAGGCAACCCCGGGACCCCTGCTTTCTCGAGTAGGACAACCTATACAAGGCCCGGAATTCGTTTACCGTTGGCATACTCATTCCGGACAGCTCATATAGGCAGCCGAGGCTCAGTAGTCGCCTCCACTGGAGCCCAGGAAGCTGCGCGGGCGACACTTGCAGCGCATTGAGCATGTACTGCACGAAATCTAGCAGCGGGAGCGAGAATCCATGCCGGAACTGATCCTGATGCACGGCAACCCAACCTGCCTCAGGGTTACAGGCTGACTCTCCGGGATTCAGTGGCTGTAGCGCCACCTCATCCGGGATACTCCACGTTTCCCGGAACGCTGCAATCTCTCCGGGACTCATGCTACCCTCCGGCTCATCGCACACCACGGCACCCTTCCCTCTACCGATAGTGTAGCTCACGGGCGGAGCACCAGCAAGGCGCACCCCGTGCGGTATTTCAGTCTCCGGGGATTCAGACCCGGAAGACGAAGACGAAGACGAAGACGAAGCCCCGCTCCGGGAGCGGTCAGCGGCTTCGGACACCGGGGATTCCGAACCGAGCCAGTCCTCCAGTCTCTCCTCATCATCCACAATGGGACGCCTGTCAGTCGAGTCGGAAGCCCCATCAGAACTTGAAGAAGACATCTTAACCTAAGGAGAAGAAAACAAAACCCTAGCGCCGGTCAACAACAGGCTAGAACAGCGCCCTCTGCGGCCCCTCCCCAAGATCGCCGCAGACGCTCCGATTAAAACAACTCAGTCGGCGACAGAGATCCCTCCCCCCCCCCCCCCCCCCCCGCCGCAAAACACCAAAAGCAAAAACAAGAACAAACACCGGGGCAAGGAAAGCAACAAACTTACCGATTAATATGCTCAACCGAAGAAAGTCCGCCCTGCAAAAGCAGCGAGCAATGGTAGGAAGCAAGGGAAGAGCGCTTGAAAGCACCGGATGTCATAGGGCAAGGAACTGAGAGCTTTCGCAGGATTTCTCTCTCTCTCTTAGTCTTTCTGAGCAAGAAGCAAAACAACAGAAAGAAGAGCAGAAGAGGCCTTTTTATAGAGGGGACCGGTGCCCTAGGCATTTGAAATCCCTCCAAAACACGCAATCAGGACAACTCAAACGCCTGCGAATCCAGGCCCTCCATCTCAAGACCGCTCCCTACTGGCATGTGTCCCAGCATTGGTAAACTGCCCATGCCATCATAACTGATGGGACTGATGGACTTCCTCCTTAAATGCATGTCAGCCACTTGTCTCACACGCTGGCGACAGGGTAGTTAGGAGCGGGAACCGAGCCGTCAGGCCCCCCCCCCCCTTCCACTTCCCTAGGCTCCACAACTGCATCTCACTGGGGGACTCGTCTCGATATGGTGGTAGGATGCCCGGTCGAGGTCCACCCAGCTGCAAGTCACCGGTTATGATCTTTCAACTGGCCTGAAGACCTCTCATCGGTTATGGTTTCCCAAACCGCATCGAGAGCATTGTTCCGGGTACGAGCCATCCATCCGGTACCATGACAGTTCGCGGTTATGATCATTCAACCGGCTGCATGGCATCTTCACTGCATCTCACTGGAGGCCTCGTCTCGATTTGGCAGGACGCCTGGTCGAGGTCCACCCAGCTGCAACTCACCGGTTATGATCTTTCAACCGGCTTGAAGACCTCTCACCGGTTATGATTTTTCAACCGCTTCGAGAGCAATGTTTCCGGGTATGAGCCATCCATCCGGTACCATCGCAGTTCACGGTTAGGTATCATTCAACCGGCTGCATGGCATCTTCACTGCATCTCACTGGAGGCCTCGTCTTGATTTGGCAGGACGCCCGGTCGAGGTCCACCCAGCTGCAACTCACCGGTTATGATCTTTCAACCGGCTTGAAGACCTCTCACCGGTTATGATTTTTCAACCGCTTCGAGAGCAATGTTTTCGGGTATGAGCCATCCATCCGGTACCATCGCAGTTCACGGTTAGGTATCATTCAACCGGCTGCATGGCATCTCACTGGGAGACTCGTCTCGATATGGCAGAACGCCCGGTCGAGATCCACCCACCGGTTACGTAACATTCAACCGGCTCGAGACCACCTCTCACCGGTTATGATCATCCAACCAGCTCGAGAGCATCTTTTTTTCGGGAACGCGATCCACCCGGCCCCATGGCATTTCACTGGGGGACTCGTCTCGATATGGCAGGACGCCCGGTCGAGTCTAGCCCGGCTCTATGGCATGACCCCGGTCATGAGAACATTCGACCGGCATGGGCTTTATACACCCGGGTGAGTTTACATCTAACCCATGTACTCTTGTCCAGCAGGATAAAAACCCTGCATCGCATTGAACCGCGATCAACGTGGGGCTGCACGGCGAGCCTTGTCACCTCAACGCCACCCCCCTTACCTCAACGCTTAATCAACACAAGCTGAGAAGAACTAGCAAGTGTTGACTGATGCTTCAAACAGACCGCAACACCGGGGCCACCCCCCGCAGCCTAGCAACATGGACTCGTCTCGATATGGCAGAACGCCCGGTCGAGGTCCCATGCTCATGGACTCGTCTCGATATGGCAGAACGCCTGGTCGAGGTCCCATGCTCTCCGCTTCATACCGATTTGGCAGAACGCCCGGTAGAGGCCCAGTGAGCTCCGCTCCCTACCGATTTGGCAGAACGCCTGGTAGAGGCCCAGTGAGCTCCGCTCCGTACCGATTTGGCAGAGCGCCCGGTAGAGGCCCAGTGAACTCCGCTCCGTACCGACTTGGCAGAACGCCCGGTAGAGGCCCAGTGAACTCCGCTCCGTACCGATATGGCAGAGCGCCCGATCGAAATTCCATGCACACATCTTTTGCATGGCATCATCTCATACACTCTCCGGGTTTCACCCAACTCCATGCTCATAGCACCACAACACTTGAGCACAGTACTACTTATATTGCAAACGTACTCATAAATTGTTGCTCACCATCGGTAACAGGTACTCACCCCGGTCACGCCCAATCTTCAACGCGGACTTGGGGGACTGGGCACCGTTGGGTTGGTAACCCTGCGGGTCTGCAGGGCAAGGGCAAGACAGATTAAGTCCCCATTCAAGATTTCACTTGACCGGGAACTTGGGAGACTTGTTGACAGTAGCCACAGAGGGGCTACAGCAGGCCCGCAGACCTGCAGCTAGCGCACTAGGGGCCGGCCCAGGGCCCGGGACAGGATCACCATAACCCGGCCTCGGGGTCCAGCGGTCCATCCTGCTACCAGGGGCCCGGGGTCCGGGGGCTCCTGCCTGCCCAAGAGGTCATCAAGGCTGCCCTTTAGTGTGCAAACAGAAGGGAACTAGTCCCACATCGAAGGGTGAGGCCAGACTTCACTCTCACCCACCTATATAAGGGCCCCAGCTACCCTCATTAATAGGTAACTGATCTCTCTCACTTCTTACATACGTGCTCAAGTTATATCTATTCCAACTATACTAACTTAGGCATCGGAGAGGAGAAGGCCGGCCCGTCCGGTATTCCCCTTAGTAAGCAGGTTTGCAGGAGATCACACAAGGATTCATCTGTATCTAGCAGACCCCAGGGTTTGTGCAGAAACAACTTGCAAGAAAAATGTTTTTGTGAACTTTGGAATATGCCTATTCATTAAATAGTTCTCCAAAACTTTAACAGTAGCTCTGCCCCGAATAATGTTCCTTAGAGTAATGTCATAATCAAATACTAATATAAACAACTTCTTAATTTTCATACGAACTCACCTATTGTTGTCTACTTCAAAACTATTGAAATTGGTGTATAAAATGATTAAAGTCTAAGAAGATTTTTTGATGTATTTACGCATGTTATTGAAAATATTAGATGAAGTCTTCACCAAATTAGAAGTTTCACCAAATTATTTTTCGTATTTGGTTAATTCACCGAAAGTAGGAGTTGCTCTTCCTCTACTGTCTTAATCAATTTGGGGGCTCTATCTTCCTCCTAGCTAGCTAGAAAGCTACAACTAAAACTAAAAGGAAGAACCTTAATCGACCAAGAAACAAAATCTCTCTCGCTCTCTTTATTAACCACAAGTCTCTCTAGGGTTTCCATTTACTTTGTAATAAATCGAGAAACCGTTTGAATATGATCGGTAGCTGGTTCTATTATTCATGGATTCATCGTACAAGTAGGATCTTATGTATTAACTATTTGCATCTTCAGAAATGAGAAACCCAGACTGGTGCACCAGTTTTTGATTTCGATCTTTTTCCTTTTTCTGGGAATTTTTTCATTATGGTAGCTGCTATAACATGCAGTACCATGAAAGTAGATCTTTAATTTTCTGATCTGGGTCAAATTGTAATAATAATTGAAGATCACCTACTGGAATCTCCTCCCATATAGGTTGCTGTACCTGGCCATACGCACCATTATAGACCTGCATTGGCAAGTGAACCAGTTGTTAATGGCAGAATGCATAAAACAGGAGAAGCCCTTTACTTTAAATATCATCAGTATTCATCAGTTTTATTTTTATTTCATCACAGAGAGTAGTACTGGAACCCTTTTGTTTGATTCTTTAGACAAGTTTCAGAAGAGAGAATCATACATATTTTGAATCCAACAGGAAATAATTCTTTTAGGGTTGGAGTGCTGAACCAAAAGAAAAGCTCCAGATGTAAGAAAGTCCTTATTTTTGCTAAGCAAACAAAAAGGACCTGTGAGAATCAAAGTATTGCCAAGTGAAAATGAGGTAGCTGTGGATTTAGGATCTGGCTTTGAGGTGGGTGTGGGGTTGGTTTTTGCTGGTTTATAAAATTACCTTATGGTAAAATTAAAAGTAAAGGCAAGTGATGGCCAGATTTGGCCAGCAACATCGATCACTTTCATCCCATCATGATAAAGGATCTATAGAAGAAGAATGTTTCATTTTCTTCTTAATGAGCCTAGATGGATACAACTGGATTGGTCCAAGGACTCAACCATGAAAATGATACCAAGGAATGAAATGAATGATTGTTTAGTTCAAATGTAGAGGATACAGCACCCCACAAGAAAAAAAAAACACCCTAAAATTAATAGAAAAAGAATGTTAGTACTTAGAAGTTTAGTAGCTTTAATTTAAAGCATTATTAGCTATATTCCTTGATAAATCGATTCCATTAGGATTTCGTTTGTTGTCAAAAACGAAACTGTCTTCTTAATTTTTCTCACGAACACGGGAAAACAAGGTGGTGTTCGGTAACGTTTTCATACCTATATATATATATATATATATATATATATATATATATATATATATTTTAAAATGAAAATAAAGTGAAAATGTGTTCATTAAGATATTTTTAAAAATGTAAAAAAATAGAAAATTGAAAGCATTTTCAACTTTTACAAAAGAAAAGTGAAAACATCAATTTGACAATTTCACTTTTTCATTTTTATTTTCAAAATTTATTTTCAAAAACTGTTTTTGAAAAAGTTACCGAACATGGCCCAAATCACATGAAAGAATAAAGTTTTATTTCCCAAGCTTTCAATTCTACAAATCAAACGAGGCGTAATTACAAACAAATTATTACTCACGTAGCACCAACTCCGGCCCTAAACGTACACTACAATATCATAACCAAGTTTACTATAAAACTCTACTCTCTACCACACCATCGATCTATTATTCCCGTCCGAATCATCGACCACATGAGAATTGAGGATTGAGAACTGAAGAATGTAAATGTTTATACAGATTTTTTCTTGATATATGTCGGGGTGTTTTAATTGATTAATTAGGACAAGAGACACTACAGCAGTGTACGACTGATTTGTGGGTAGCCTACGTGGTGGAATTCCAAGTATACATACTGTGCTCCTCTTGTTATTGTAATTGGAACCCACCACATTTCAACATTTAGAACTATCGATTTGGACATTCATCTTCCTATTGATTATTTGAGGCAGCTAGCTAGCAGGCTTTGAATCTTCCTTCAATGTGTCATACTCATATCCAATAATCATTATTTTTCACTTCCAATTACCTCAAATTAAAACAACCGTCATATTGTTACCAAATTTGAAAAACGTACATTTACATCATCAAATCCCCTTGTTTTCCTGTAAATTTGATGAGATGATGGATCGCAATGTGTTAGTTTGAAATGATCCAGACCCGCAATGGCAATGCACTGAACAATGAACTTTTGCGCCACTGCGGGACTGAAGCATATGGCGTTGTTTTTAGACGTTGAAAGTTTGGAACCTAGACTTGTTATTGTGCAAAAATGCATTTTATACTAAAGTTGAAAATGACAATATAGTGTTTGAGCCGGAAAGATGCTCCACTGATCACAAACATGAGCAAATCACTCCCCTATTTGGTAAAAAGGGCAAATGAGAAACTAAAGCTTAGGTTAAAGTATTGGCTGCCTATACATTCTAGGAAACGTGGCAATGAAATTACTAAACAACAAGATATTAATCATATCCTTTGCTTCTATAAAGGCATAATTTTCTTTTATTCTGGGCCAAACCAGCTCATAAACTTTAGCATAAAAATTCAAACAGTCTTAGATTCGGGAAAAATATTAGATATCTTTTTTTAGATCATAGAGAACAAATAAGTTTCTGCACTCAATCATGTAGTTACATATACCAGATAAAATTATTAGTTCAATTATCTTATTCTATCTTTTTTCCAACATAATAATTTATAACTCAGTATGCTAGCATAAAACTTAAACAATTATTAATTATTGTTATTGTTAGTATATGTCTGAGTTGAATTGGCAGAAATGGTTAAGTCAGTTGACAATAATCAATATAATCACACATGATTTAGAGGAATCCTTGTTATTTTAATCTGTTTCTTAAGCCATGTTAATGGGATCCCTCATCATTAATTGTTAATATTGATCAACGCGTTCTTGTACCCAATACAATGTATTACTACTCTCCAGGATATTGTAATAGCTACAATATATTTGTCTATATATTCTGTGATATATAATCAAGCACACCAAATCTTTCTTTAAAAATTGACTGACATGTAACGATTGAGAGAATTCTCAATCATGTGGATGGAATCCTACATTTTTCTTTTTCTTGGAGAATCCAAGCCAATGCTTAAGTTGAGGGAGGTGCTATTAAACATCTATATCAAACAATAACAAGGTAGGTTTAGTTTGGTTGAAAATAAAGAACAAGGTAGCTTAATTGTGTTTGCAATTTTGTGTATAGTATGTAAGAAATATCATATATTAAGGATGTTAGATGACATCTTGCGATGATAAATTTTTCAGTACTATGAGAGAACTACATCAACATGTCCATCAAGTGAAATTAACAAATACTAAAACAAACCCATAATCATGCTTCTTTAGATGTGCAATCATGCTATGTTTTTTGCACGAAATTTCTTTAGATGCATAGTCATGCTATTTGCACTTTCGTGCATCAAAGAATGGGCGAGAGCATGATCATGAATCACTTCAAAGATATAGAGGGAAAACAAATCTTTACACGTTAATCCACCAACACAATCACTTATATCTTTTAACACATTTCATCTCAATGTACTTGAGTGCAGACATATGAAAATGAAAGAAAGAAAGAAAGATTAGAAGAGTCAACTAAGTAGGATCTCCTTATTATAGAAACAAAAGTATATACAGTAGGATTCATCAAAATGATGAAAGATGAAGAAAAGGAAGCCAAGTATGTATTTCATATATAATGCTTGAACCAAAACCTCCTAGCTTGTTACTTTAGATTAATAGAAACATATACTATAGTCACCATACCCATCTTAACCCCATTGACCCTTTTTTCGTGTGTACGTGACTAAGTTAAATATCTCTTTGCCTTTTTGGCTCAACTAGGAGAAACCCACTTCAGGATTCCTTGCCACTATAGGTGCCTTTTAGTTCTTTCCTCCACCCTAAAAGATGGAGCTTTTCTCTAAAACTATATGATTTTACAACCAAGATGAAACCATCAATATATTTAGTGCTTATTATAGCTCTAGGCCTTTTTTTTCTTTATAATTAGCTACGGTTAGCCATGGATGATCTAGAAAGAGATCCCCCCCAGCTAGGGTGTTCTTTTTTGGTGAAGCATACACAATGATTTAGATTTTAGAATATGCAAATTCCGTGAGGGATTTGTGTAAGGTGTGGTAATTGGTATACATCACAATGTGGTGGGAGCATGCCACATGTTGACATAGCAACCTCAATGGTGTACATAACGTTAGGGTTGTGGATGGAGAAGATGCCTCGCATGGCTAGCTAGCACATCTATTATAGATGAACTGTGACAGCTGACATGCTTGTTGATATTCTGGCCAAAGTGTGAGCCTTAGACAACTCATATACTATTGCAATATCTCTCTAACAGTACGTTCTTCGTTTAGGATGTTGATCATGGGGATAGTGAAGTTTAGCTTTATTGACACCAAGGCTATAGATTATGGGAGGAATTGACATATCTTTCGACAATGGACCCAAAAATATCTATGTTATCTTTCTTATCAACTACATTATTGATCAAATCTTTTACCGAAATAAAATTTCATTTACATAATGATCTAATGTAGGTGAGCATGCATCTGTAACGAGATTTTTGATCTCATTAATTTTTTAACACTGTATGTATACTGTAATTTAATGATCAAAATTATATAATTTATACATATGCATCATTCTTATAAATTATTACACAATCGCGCAACTTGTAACTCGTAATGTAATGAAATAATACATGATCATGTCCTCTTACGTGCTATGCATGGCACGTAAGAGGACATGATCATGTACGGCCATGTGGACAACAACGGCACCCATAAACGTTACCTTCTTAGTCAAATCACCTCTGAAAATGAATAATTTGCTCTTCTATGAAAAGAATATATTTCTCTTTGAAAATCATTATTGGCAAGACTAGCAGGCAATCGATTACACAGAGTGAGATATCGAATTGTGCAGTATAGTTTGGTGTAAGCTAGCTTTTGTGCTAAGGCTGCCATACATAGAATTATAGTCTAAGCTTTTGTGGGCTATTTAGCTTAGAGGTAACTACAACTAAACTCGATATGGTCCAAGATCTACGGTTTTGGTAAGAATTAATCACCATAGTACAAATAAATAAGCTTCAAATTTCAGCCGGAATTTGATCTGAAAAAGTGGAGCCCGAGTGGTGATTACATATTTACATATAGATATCAAAGCAGCGCTTGCTAGTCTCTAACCCTCCTACACTAACAAGCTACTCTCATCATATTCAATAAGATTCCCAGAGCACTAAATTCGTTCAATGCACTTCATGGAAATTTAAGTACACTATAAGGGAGAAATAGAAGTAAAAGAAAATGGAAATTAGTCATCGACTCTCGGTAAAGACGTGCATCTAAGTTAAGCAGCCTCCTTAATCCCCCATGAAAACTCATAAGCCTCTCCTATTCCTACCCTATACAGGAATGGGGGCTCAAAAGCCCCTAGGGAACCTTTTACTTTGTTTAAATTTGTTTCGGAACTGATGGTTACCGTTGCAATGCAGTAGGCTTTAAAGCCATAAATTAAGTAGTGAAAGTAGTAATAGGGTGAATCTAGTTTTTCACCTTGTAAATCATTGCTTGGCGGCTTGGGGGCTCTCTATGCGGTAAGTAAGGTGTGGCCGCCCTTTGAGATAAGGCCTTGAGCCGCAAAAAAGGAACAAATAAATACGAAGAAAGAAAGGAAGCTTCAGAGGTTTCCTTCTTTCTGGGTTTGGATGGGAATCTCTATGTTTGAGCTTACAACAGTAATGGTAGTAGCTACATATATATGTACTCCTGGATCCTCATCTACTTGCCAAAAAGTGTGTATTAATTAATACAAGTCACATCAAGCAGTTGTATATTGATTGATGCAAAGAGATTTGCAAAGCAAATGGAATGTTATTTAATTGTAAAAAAAAAATTAAAACTTGGAGATCAAAAATTGAAAAGAAAATAATTAAAATAGTTGCACACCCGGTGGGACTCGAACCCACAATCGCCTGATTAGAAGTCAGACGCCTTATCCATTAGGCCACGGGTGCTACTTGTTATGCATAAGCAGAATAAAATTATTAAAACGCTCTGAATCAAATTAGTATTACTTCTCCATACTTTTTGAGTCTTATACTATGACCATTTTTTGAGCCAGTTAGTTGAATGATTCTCTATAAAGGCTTGATTGAGAGCTGAGAGCCTGAGGTTAGTAAGAATCCTAAACCGTTCAATGTTGTTCTGGACTTTTCGTGTAACATTTGAGACTTGGAATTGCAACGGGACAGTCTATATAGTCATTCACCCTCCCTTTCGATATGCTTACACCTATATGCTGTACTGGTAGAAAACAGTTGAGAACTTTAGCCAAGACCTGTTACTTATGTGTCAAGTTAAGCTGTGAAGTGTTCTTGATTGATGCTGCTTAATTTTGCGAGGAACAACTTCTCCCAGTCTCTTTTATGTATTTTGGACAGTCAGAAATAGTACATATCAACATATGAGCAGTTCATTACTATGCTATATCCAGGAAATATCGAATCTATACAAAGGGATTTGGTTGAAAAGCTCAGAAAGCATATACATCTCATGTCAAGCTCTCGAAAGTTTTACTCTGAATCCTTAACTGCACAACTTTTCTACATTTGAACAGCTATCAGCAGAGAGTTGATAGCAAAAGCGGTAATGTTTGTCACCTTGAGAGAGTATCACCAAACTGGAAATGTCTATGAGCATATCATGCTGCACAAGTCGTTCATCCTAGCTTGAGAAATGTTGGTGAAAGGAAAAACCTTGAAGTTCCCATTACTCATACAGGTCAATGTCAACTGTTCATTGCTCACCATGGTCTGCAGCGTCAACATAAGAAAGCAGGTTAGAGAACGTTAGATTCAAAACTGTTCATGTAGACATGGCATTAGTTAAAGGAAGTTTTATTCATTAGATTAAAGGAAACCAACGAGGCCACAATACCTTGTGGGGAAAACAAGGGCAATACGTTCCATCACATAAGTTATAAAGCATACATGTCAGTATAGTTACAATGAGAAATCCATCCTGGGAAAGCAGTTCTAAGTATGTACGAGTCTACTTTGTATGTATGCAGCATAGTAACTAATCGCATTACATATTAGTTTAACAACAGAACTCTTATGTCCCAATATACTTCCCATACCTGACATATAAGACGAAGCATTACCACCCTATCCTTTCTACAAACTGGTTTTACTCATTCCGCAGGAGTATGTTTAGACAATCAGCTTCAAATGGCTCACTTTCTATGCATGAAGTACTTTTAGAGATTGTGACTTCTTTACGGGATTATATGTGTATTTCACTCTGCAAGCCAACTCTTCTATCAGTTATATCCTAATCAAGACAAAGAAACAAAAAATTGGGATACTTTAAAATGGTTTTCTTGAGGAGTGTTTTTAGATGATCAGCTTCAGATGGCTCACTTTCCAGGCAGGGAAATACTTTCAGAGATTATGACTGGTCATTGGGATTAAAATGTATTTTTCACTCTGCAATCATACTCTATCAATTACTCGTTCCTTGAATTTCTCAATCAAGACAAACAAACAACAAAACTGGGAATCTAACAACCTGGTTGAAGGTTCTCATTTGTAAATAAAAAGAAGTGGAGTATCTTTACTGATTCTAAACAGTGTGAAGATAGGCAAACTATATGAATTACCCCAAACTTACTTGGACATCTATAAAGGAAAGGGAAAAGGAGGGGCACATAAACTTGTGCGAATTTACTTACCCCTCCAATCTTAGGGTCATACTTCTAGAATAAAGCACTAGAACAGTTGCATACCTCACAAAAAACTTCCATTTCACTGCAACTCCATCTTTTGGAAGGCACACAGTCAACATACCGACACCATTTGCAGTACTCATTCATGTTGATACCCTGCAAAACTGCTACAAGACACCCAGAAAGCCTGCACATATAAAGATCCTCTTGTAAGAGCTCCAGTATAATAAAAATGACCTGAAGCAATGTACAGCATGGCTATAACTAGAAAATCACTCACATAAGTACAAAGAGAAAAAGACAGACACTTCTGTAGACTGGTCTGTCCAGCTTCTGCCTCAACTTCGACTTGATAGAGCTTTTAAGATCATTGTCCAAGAAGCCTCCTTTTCCTTGCACCACTTCTCTGACTTGAGGACTGGATAAAAGCACAGATCCAAGTAGGAACCCTGATACAAAACCTCCAAAGTTTGAAAAGTTATCCACGTAAGGTAGCAAACCAAGGAGGAAATTTCCAAAGGCGACAAGTACTACTGACGCAAGAGCTGTGAACTGCAACCAAATGAAGTAGAAGTCATTAAATTACTAAGTCAGATCATAGAAGGAGACCAAACCAAATGAAAAAAACTAGAATAGAATAAGCTTGTAGTAAACCTTGTTGGTGTATAAGTCCCAGTTCTGAATCAGAGCAGAAACAGTAGCTCCAAGTAATCCATATAGAGCACCTGAAGAACCCACAGCTGGGCGTTTCTCAACAAAAAGTGCAGCCACCAACGTGCCGTTGAACGCAGACAGTAGATAGATTACCCCTGCAATTACTGCCCGACAAAGACAATTTCACAATAAGAATACGAGAATGGCGAATTCAGGAACAATCTCTTAGTGATTTACAAAACAACGGAAGGAAAATCTACATGGTCCGAACTCTTGCTCCAAGTGAATTCCAATGAACACAATACTGCAGAGGTTGATCACAAGGTGGATGAATCCAGCGTGCAAACATGGAAATGTAAAGAGGCGCCAAGTTTTGTGATTTGCTGACAAAAAAGCCCGTCGAAGAGCTCCTACTTCATCAAGCCTGCAATAAACCACTATCGGTCTATCACTATCATGGTTGAACTTCACATATGGCCCCTCAACATGAAGTGTCAAGGTAACTAGTTAACTACACAAGTCTTTACACATTGCCTGTAAAACCATTCTTCAACAAGAGACCACAAACACGTTTATGCATTCTCAAAAGGAGCTTCAAGAATAGTTATTCCCTAACACTCTAAATTCCAACTACGCTATAGACGAGGCCAAATAGTATGCGTACAAAGATCACTCTCAATAGCCGAATGAGGTCAAAGACTACAAACATCACAAAGTATACAACTAACTCTAAGTATCTAACACAGGTAACAATAGACAATCCTAAGCTTACTATGCATATTAAAACTGCAAAATGATGAAGGAAATTGTTGTGTTTTCTACACTAACACTCAAAACATCAAAGAAATTACTGTAAGGCTCATCAAGTAAACCCTGAATATATAGAAACTGACACCTAACCATTCTCATCCCCAAAATCCTAACAAGAAAATTAATGTGCATTAATTTCACTATAAGAGTCCACAAGATCACTTCTTTTCATTCTTTGCAGCAATTTCACTAAACAATCAAACAAACAGAAACAGATTGACCAAGAATTGACCAAAAGCTTCACCAAGAAACTCAAACCCACTAGAAATCAAACACAGATTCGATTCAATGAAAAGTAAAATTGAGCTCACGTGGAAGCCGAAGGGCCGAGGAGAGGGTTCTCCCGGAGCGGCTGAAACGAAAACCGACCAAAGGCTCCGAGAGCGCAGTCGCGGTAAGACTTGCGCCAGCAGTCGTTGACCGCCATGGTCAACGCGAAGGCCAGGACGTGGAGGATGACGAAGAGCGAGATGATCCACGTGTCGCTCCGGCGGGGGCGGCGAGTGTAGCGGGAGGCGAAGAAGGAGAGCCTCTGCTGGGGGAGGGTTTCGGAGTCGTCGGCGGAGCACGGCGGGAGTATCGGCGGAGGAGCGGGGATGTCGATCTGTGTTTGGAGCTTCGACGACTGCGGCGGCGGTTCGGCGGCCATGGCTGACGTTCTTGGAGATCAGTGAGAAAGAGAGAGAGAGAGAAGAGAGAAGGCCAATTCGGGAATTTATATAGTCTCGCGGATTTTCGTGACAGCTGTGAAGCGGTTGGGGGTTCTTTGGCGGGAAAAGTTTCTTCACAAAAAAATGGTTACTGGGTTACCCTTAACAATTATTAAACAAATTCCCTGAATACTTTTTATCTTTTTTGAATAAATTCCTTGAATACTTACTAAAAGAAGGAATTCTAATCAGTCTACGTAAGTAGGGATTGTACTTTCCAAATCATGGCGACCAGAGTTCTTCAGCTTGAAATTTTGTGTGAATTATCTTTTTCAAGCCATGGCTCAGGGAGCGGACTGCACGCACCAAGGTGCATTTGCATTAATAAAGTGAAAGTCATTTACGCTGTCATTTTTTTTACTTCCGTTAGTGTCCATTAATGCATAAATGATTAAGTATTGTGGACGCCGCTTTTCATGATATTTTTTCTTACGATTTCTATTATTGCTCATCATGATGACATTGCGGCTTATCTCCAATTTACTTTAATTATACTATTTTACAACTTCATGTTAACACAACACTCGAATATTAGGGTCATGCGAATAGTTAGTGATTTAACGAATAGTCGAAATTGCATATTTGAGTGTCGATGCACTTTCACCTCGGTGTGTAGAATAATTTTTTCATTTGGTGATCGTTAAGGTATCAAAACGATAAAAAATCAATGAACAAACCGAATATGTTCAATATAAACCATACGTAAAGATCACGACTATGAATATTCAAAGGATTATCAAATTTGATGAAATTTTGCAGAAGTGATCTATACGTATATACCTAAATACTGTAAGTGGAGATGCATGTAGAAACTTGACCAGAAAATAGGTCAAATAAAGAGCCTCGTATTTTAATTTCATAGCGAAACCCTACTTTAGATAGAGACTATATATATATATATAGCAAATTGAATGAAATTTGGCAGAAACGATCTATATATTAGGTTTTAATATTTGAATGGTGGAGATGATAAAATATGATGGAAAAGTGTGCCAAAAACTGAACTTCGCAAGGTAAGTTTAAAGAAAAGGTTCGCTCTGTATAGGAACTATATATATATATATATATATATATATATATATATAGTTTCTATCCAGAGCGGGGCTCCGCACTGAAATTAAAGAGCGGGGATCCTTATTTGACCTACTTTCTGATCAAATTTATGCATCTACACTGTTCAGTACTCATGTATATGTGTGTACATAATCTCTGTAAAATTTCATCAAATTTGATAATGTGTTTTCAAGGATCTCCATATTTGATCACTTGACTTTTTTGTGTTTTCAATTATTAAATTAGATATATGTCCTCTTATACAATGACTATTAATGACTAATTACGACAATAATTATATCAGAAGCATATTATATTTATTTTCTCTAAACTTTTTAATTCAATAAAATAATAGATTACAATATTATTATTTTCCTTATATATTTTTATTTTCTAATTTTACAACATATACATTTAATAATTCCGGGTACATATAATAATTTCTCCATGAGGGGATTATGACATGATCCTTTTAATCAAATTAAATCAAACCTTACTACTTTCCTTAATTATAATCTTTCTCTTTTTTTCGAAAGGAATATTAATCTTTTTATGCACATTGAAAAGATTACAATGAGATCTTATTTCCATTTTTATTAGGAGAGTATCATCATGATAAAAAAAATTCCTTTTTCTTTTCGGAATATTAATGTCGGTCGAGAACTCCTATATAAATCCCTACAATCGTCAACACATGCAACTCCTCACAATTCTCTCTTCTTCTTTTTTTTTTTTTTTTAATATCATCTCACTCGAGTCTCTCTGACATTCAATGGCCGACAAGCAGAAGCAACGTGTAGTTCTCAATCCCGCCGATTGCGACATAGGTATGTTCTTCGTAATACGATAAAAGTTCATTTTGTGATTTTGATTTCTGAGAATTTTGTGACCAACGGCCATGGTTTTGTAGCTATCTTTGACTCTGTTTCTGCCTTTCTGATCATATGAAGTTGATTCCCTAGAAATGTAGAGAGTATACTTTCATGCAGGCATCTAGTAGTTTTAGTATCTGGGATTATATAGTTGACTGTATTACAGGATATTGGTAAAACCCTTTACATATGCTACATTAATTATAATATAAAGATGAATGGATACAACTAATAAATATAATCTGAAACGAATGAAAAAGAATGTGCTTTTTGGTTGATTCGATAATCCATAGTTAGTTGAATTCTGAACTAGACTGTTCCAATTTGTGTAGGTTTCAACATTGAAGGCAATGGCCTTTTCGGTTCTTCGCAATGCGACCAAGGATTAGCTTATTGCTGGTTTGGTGCCCGGGCCAATGTGGGTTTAACCGGTGGGAAGTATTGTTTCGGTTGCAAGGTGGTGTCGTTTCAGTCTGTGAAAATGGAGGACACTGACCCTGATGACCAGAATCTTTGCCGGATTGGAATTTCTAGAGGTGATGATGCGGTGGGAAGCTTAGGGGAAACAAGTCATAGCTTTGGGTACGAGAGTAGTGAAAATTTTTTGAATGGCACTAGGTCTCCATTCTATGGTGAGAAGTTTGAGCTCGGAGACACTATTGTTTGTGCTGTCAATCTTGAAGAAAAGGCCTCGGCTTCAATTTCTTTTTCAAAGAATGGGAAGTGTTTATCTACCGGGATGAAATTCAACGTGGATTCCGAGGTGAAGAATTTTCAGTGGGAATCGGCCTTTTTCCCTATGTTTTGTTAAAAAATGTGGAGGTGGAGTTGCAATTCAGCGTTGAAGATGGATTAGTTCTTGAAGATGGTTTTAAGCCTTGGACGTCTGCTCTTAGAGATGGAAATGCGACTCTAGGACCGGTTTTTGACAATCCAGAAGATTGTGAAATGATAATGATGGTAGGTATGACTGCTTCGGGCAAAACAACATGGGCAGAGAAATGGGTAAAAGAGCACCCAAAGAAGCGATATGTTTCGCTTGGGATAAACATGGTTCTAGACCACATAAAGGTATGTGATTACTTGATATGTTTTTTTGTGTTCATTATTCCATTCTTGTTGCTTGGAGAAAGCGTGATAAAAATTTAAACTATGTGCAGGTGCCAGGACAGAAAATGGGTGAAGCACATTGTATCGAACGTTTGATAATTAAAGCAAGTTATATCTTAGATAGTCTTATATCCAGAGCAGCTGCCAGGACAACCACCACCCCTCGTAATTACATTCTTGATAGCACATATGTAAACAAGAATGACCGTGAGAATGAACTCAGACAGTTCAATCTGTTCAAGAAGGTGGCTACACATTTCATGATAAAAAGTATATATGTATTACGATTCAGATTCGGTTTTTCTAATTAACTCTATGGTTATACAATAATTTCAGATTGCTGTTGTGGTGTTTCCAAGCCCTGAAAAGGTGAAGGCTCGTTTGTTAAAAAGATATGAAGATTATGGATTTTTGGTACCTGCTGATATAATGACTGAAGTGTTAGGTAAGAGTTGCTGCTTTTCCCACTGTTTTAGTATTATTGTGTTTATGTGTTACTGAATCCTGGATTTTCTTTCTGGCAGCGGATTTTGTTATACCTGCCAACAAGGATGTGCTTGGTTCAGATGAGCCTTTTGATGAGGTAAATTACTCACAACACTTGGAATAATGTTGTTGTTTTCATTTTTTTGCTCATTGCTAATCATGTCTTCTTCTATAAGGTTAAGTTCGTGGAACTCAATAAAGACGAATCTCACAAACTTTTGGAGGAGATGAAGCATGAAGAATATGATTCGCCTTATTCTAGTAAATACTTCGACAAGGAGTATCCTTTTGCACCAAATTGTCCCACTCCTTCACCACAGTACAAAAGAGGTGACAATCTATCCTTCATGGATATAAGTTCTTGGATTGTTTTGCTTTTACTATTAACTTCTTTGTGGATATGGTCTTCACGTTATTGTTTTTCTTTTTGCAGTCAACACCTGTGCAATTGCTTCATTCACATGATAAAAAAAAATTCCTTTTTGTTTTTGGAATATTAATGTCGGTCGAGAACTCCTATATAACTCCCTACAATCGTCAACACAACTCCTCACAATTCTCTTCTCTTTTTTCTTTTTATTTTTTTTCTTAATATCATCTCACTCGAGTCTCTCTGACATTCAATGGCCGACAAGCAGAAGCAACGCGTTGTTCTCAATCTCGCCAATTGCGACATAGGTATGTTCTTCGTAATACAATAAAAGTTCATTTTGTGATTTTGATTTCTGAGGATTTTGTGACCAACGGCCATGGTTTTGTAGCTACCTTTGACTCTGTTTCTGCCTTTCTGATCATATGAAGTCGATTCCCTAGAAAAGTAGAGAGTATACTTTCATGCAAGCATCTAGTAGTTTTAGTATCTGGGATTATATAGTTGATTGTATTACAGGATGATGGTAAGACCCTTTACATATGCTCCGTTATAATAGAAAGATGAATGGATACAACTAATAAATATAATCTGAAACGAATGAAAAAGAATGTACTTTTTGGTTGATTCGATAATCCATAGTTAGTTGAATTCTGAACTAGACTGTTCCAATTTGTGTAGGTTTCAACATTGAAGGCAATGGCCTTTTCGGTTCTTTGCAATGCGACCAGGGATTAGCTTATTGCTGGTTTGGTGCCCGGGCCAATGTGGGTTTAACCGGTGGGAAGTATTGTTTGGATTGCAAGGTGGTGTCGTTTCAGTCTGTGAAAATGGAGGACAATGACCCTGATGACAGGAATCTTTGCCGGATTGGTATTTCTAGAGGTGATGATGCGGTGGGAAGCTTAGGGGAAACAAGTCATAGCTTTGGGTACGAGAGTAGTGGAAATTTTTTGAATGGCACTAGGTCTCCATTCTATGGTGAGAAGTTTGCTGTCAATCTTGAAGAAAAGGCCTCGGCTTCAATTTCTTTTTCAAAGAATGGGAAGTGTTTGGCTACCGGGATGAAATTCAATGTGGATTCCGAGGTGAAGAATTTTCAGTGGGAATCGGCCTTTTTCCCTCATGTTTTGTTAAAAAATGTGGAGGTGGAGTTGCAATTCAGCGTTGAAGATGGATTAGTTCTTGAAGATGGTTTTAAGCCTTGGACGTCTGCTCTTAGAGATGGAAATGCGACTCTAGGACCGGTTTTTGACAATCCAGAAGATTGTGAAATGATAATGATGGTAGGTATGACTGCTTCGGGCAAAACAACATGGGCAGAGAAATGGGTAAAAGAGCACCCAAAGAAGCGATATGTTTCGCTTGGGATAGACATGGTTCTAGACCACATAAAGGTATGTGATTACTTGATATGTTTTTTTGTGTTCATTATTCCATTCTTGTTGCTTGGAGAAAGCGTGATAAAAATTTAAACTATGTGCAGGTGCCAGGACAGAAAATGGGTGAAGCACATTGTATCGAACGTTTGATAATTAAAGCAAGTTATATCTTAGATAGTCTTATATCCAGAGCAGCTGCCAGGGCAACCACCACCCCTCGTAATTACATTCTTGATAGCACATATGTAAACAAGAATGACCGTGAGAATGAACTCAGACAGTTCAATCTGTTCAAGAAGGTGGCTACACATTTCATGATAAAAAGTATATATGTATTACGATTCAGATTCGGTTTTTCTAATTAACTCTATGGTTATACAATAATTTCAGATTGTTGTTGTGGTGTTTCCAAGCCCTGAAAAGGCGAAGGCTCGTTTGTTAAAAAGATATGAAGATTATGGATTTTTGGTACCTGCTGATATAATGACTGAAGTGTTAGGTAAGAGTTGCTGCTTTTCCCACTGTTTTAGTATTATTGTGTTTATGTGTTACTGAATCCTGGATTATCTTTCTGGCAGCGGATTTTGTTATACCTGCCAACAAGGATGTGCCTGGTTCAGACGAGCCTTTTGATGAGGTAAATTACTCACAACACTTGGAATAATGTTGTTGTTTGCATTTTTTTGCTCATTGCTAATCATGCCTTCTTCTATAAGGTTACGTTCGTGGAACTCAATAAAGACGAATCTCACAAACGTTTGGAGGAGATGAAGCATGAAGAATATGATTCGCCTTATTCTAGTAAATACTTCGACGAGGAGTATCCTTTTGCACCAAATTGTCCCACTCCTTCACCACAGTCCAAAAGAGGTGACAATCTATCCTTCATGGATATAAGTTCTTAGATTGTTTTGCTTTTACTATTAACTTCTTTGTGGATATGGTCTTCATGTTATTGTTTTTCTTTTTGCAGTCAACACCTGTGCAATTGCTTCATTCACATGATAAAAAAAAATTCCTTTTTGTTTTCGGAATATTAATGTCGGTCGAGAACTCATATATAACTCCCTACAATCGTCAACACAACTCCCCACAATTCTCTCCTCTTTTTTCTTTTTATTTTTTCTTAATATCATCTCACTCGAGTCTCTCTGACATTCAATGGCCGACAAGCAGAAGCAACGCGTAGTTCTCAATCCCGCCGATTGCGACATAGGTATGTTCTTCGTAATACAATAAAAGTTCATTTTGTGATTTTGATTTCTGAGGATTTTGTGACCAACGACCATGGTTTTGTAGCTACCTTTGACTCTGTTTCTGCCTTTTTGATCATATGAAGTCGATTCCCTAGAAAAGTAGAGAGTATACTTTCATGCAAGCATCTAGTAGTTTTAGTATCTGGGATTATATAGTTGATTGTATTACAGGATGATGGTAAAACCCTTTACATATGCTCCGTTATAATAGAAAGATGAATGGATACAACTAATAAATATAATCTGAAACGAATGAAAAAGAATGTACTTTTTGGTTGATTCGATAATCCATAGTTAGTTGAATTCTGAACTAGACTGTTCCAATTTGTGTAGGTTTCAACATTGAAGGCAATGGCCTTTTCGGTTCTTTGCAATGCGACCAGGGATTAGCTTATTGCTGGTTTGGTGCCCGGGCCAATGTGGGTTTAACCGGTGGGAAGTATTGTTTGGATTGCAAGGTGGTGTCGTTTCAGTCTGTGAAAATGGAGGACAATGACCCTGATGACAGGAATCTTTGCCGGATTGGTATTTCTAGAGGTGATGATGCGGTGGGAAGCTTAGGGGAAACAAGTCATAGCTTTGGGTACGAGAGTAGTGGAAATTTTTTGAATGGCACTAGGTCTCCATTCTATGGTGAGAAGTTTGCTGTCAATCTTGAAGAAAAGGCCTCGGCTTCAATTTCTTTTTCAAAGAATGGGAAGTGTTTGGCTACCGGGATGAAATTCAATGTGGATTCCGAGGTGAAGAATTTTCAGTGGGAATCGGCCTTTTTCCCTCATGTTTTGTTAAAAAATGTGGAGGTGGAGTTGCAATTCAGCGTTGAAGATGGATTAGTTCTTGAAGATGGTTTTAAGCCTTGGACGTCTGCTCTTAGAGATGGAAATGCGACTCTAGGACCGGTTTTTGACAATCCAGAAGATTGTGAAATGATAATGATGGTAGGTATGACTGCTTCGGGCAAAACAACATGGGCAGAGAAATGGGTAAAAGAGCACCCAAAGAAGCGATATGTTTCGCTTGGGATAAACATGGTTCTAGACCACATAAAGGTATGTGATTACTTGATATGTTTTTTTGTGTTCATTATTCCATTCTTGTTGCTTGGAGAAAGCGTGATAAAAATTTAAACTATGTGCAGGTGCCAGGACAGAAAATGGGTGAAGCACATTGTATCGAACGTTTGATAATTAAAGCAAGTTATATCTTAGATAGTCTTATATCCAGAGCAGCTGCCAGGGCAACCATCACCCCTCGTAATTACATTCTTGATAGCACATATGTAAACAAGAATGACCGTGAGAATGAACTCAGACAGTTCAATCTGTTCAAGAAGGTGGCTACACATTTCATGATAAAAAGTATATATGTATTACGATTCAGATTCGGTTTTTCTAATTAACTCTATGGTTATACAATAATTTTAGATTGCTGTTGTGGTGCTGTTGTGGTGTTTCCAAGCCCTGAAAAGGTGAAGGCTCGTTTGTTAAAAAGATATGAAGATTATGGATTTTTGGTACCTGCTGATATAATGACTGAAGTGTTAGGTAAGAGTTGCTGCTTTTCCCACTGTTTTAGTATTATTGTGTTTATGTGTTACTGAATCCTGGATTATCTTTCTGGCAGCGGATTTTGTTATACCTGCCAACAAGGATGTGCCTGGTTCAGATGAGCCTTTTGATGAGGTAAATTACTCACAACACTTGGAATAATGTTGTTGTTTTCATTTTTTTGCTCATTGCTAATCATGCCTTCTTCTATAAGGTTACGTTCGTGGAACTCAATAAAGACGAATCTCACAAACTTTTGGAGGAGATGAAGCATGAAGAATATGATTCGCCTTATTCTAGTAAATACTTCGACGAGGAGTATCCTTTTGCACCAAATTGTCCCACTCCTTCACCACAGTACAAAAGAGGTGACAATCTATCCTTCATGGATATAAGTTCTTGGATTGTTTTGCTTTTACTATTAACTTCTTTGTGGATATGGTCTTCATGTTATTGTTTTTCTTTTTGCAGTCAACACCTGTGCCATTGCTTCATTCACATGATAAAAAAAAAATTCCTTTTTGTTTTCGGAATATTAATGTCGGTCGAGAACTCCTATATAACTCCCTACAATCGTCAACACAACTCCTCACAATTCTCTCCTCTTTTTTCTTTTTATTTTTTTCTTAATATCATCTCACTCGAGTCCCTCTGACATTCAATGGCCGACAAGCAGAAGCAACGCGTAGTTCTCAATCTCGCCAATTGCGACATAGGTATGTTCTTCGTAATACAATAAAAGTTCATTTTGTGATTTTGATTTCTGAGGATTTTGTGACCAACGGCCATGGTTTTGTAGCTACCTTTGACTCTGTTTCTGCCTTTCTGATCATATGAAGTCGATTCCCTAGAAAAGTACAGAGTATACTTTCATGCAAGCATCTAGTAGTTTTAGTATCTGGGATTATATAGTTGATTGTATTACAGGATGATGGTAAAACCCTTTACATATGCTCCGTTATAATAGAAAGATGAATGGATACAACTAATAAATATAATCTGAAACGAATGAAAAAGAATGTGCTTTTTGGTTGATTCGATAATCCATAGTTAGTTGAATTCTGAACTAGACTGTTCCAATTTGTGTAGGTTTCAACATTGAAGGCAATGGCCTTTTCGGTTCTTCGCAATGCGACCAGGGATTAGCTTATTGCTGGTTTGGTGCCCGGGCCAATGTGGGTTTAACCGGTGGGAAGTATTGTTTCGGTTGCAAGGTGGTGTCGTTTCAGTTTGTGAAAATGGAGGACACTGACCCTGATGACCGGAATCTTTGCCGGATTGGTATTTCTAGAGGTGATGATGCGGTGGGAAGCTTAGGGGAAACAAGTCATAGCTTTGGGTACGAGAGTAGTGGAATTTTTTTGAATGGCACTAGGTCTCCATTCTATGGTGAGAAGTTTGAGCTCGGAGACACTATTGTTTGTGCTGTCAATCTTGAAGAAAAGGCCTCGGCTTCAATTTCTTTTTCAAAGAATGGGAAGTGTTTGGCTACCGGGATGAAATTCAATGTGGATTCCGAGGTGAAGAATTTTCAGTGGGAATCGGCCTTTTTCCCTCATGTTTTGTTAACAAATGTGGAGGTGGAGTTGCAATTCAGCGTTGAAGATGGATTAGTTCTTGAAGATGGTTTTAAGCCTTGGACGTCTGCTCTTGGAGATGGAAATGCGACTCTAGGACCGGTTTTTGACAATCCAGAAGATTGTGGAATGATAATGATGGTAGGTATGACTGCTTCGGGCAAAACAACATGGGCAGAGAAATGGGTAAAAGAGCACCCAAAGAAGCGATATGTTTCGCTTGGGATAAACATGGTTCTAGACCACATGAAGGTATGTGATTACTTGATATGTTTTTTTGTGTTCATTATTCCATTCTTGTTGCTTGGAGAAAGCGTGATAAAAATTTAAACTATGTGCAGGTGCCAGGACAGAAAATGGGTGAAGCACATTGTATCGAACGTTTGATAATTAAAGCAAGTTATATCTTAGATAGTCTTATATCCAGAGCAGCTGCCAGGGCAACCACCACCCATCGTAATTACATTCTTGATAGCACATATGTAAACAAGAATGACCGTGAGAATGAACTAAGACAGTTCAATCTGTTCAAGAAGGTGGCTACACATTTCATGATAAAAAGTATATATGTATTACGATTCTGATTCGGTTTTTCTAATTAACTCTATGGTTATACAATAATTTCAGATTGCTGTTGTGGTGTTTCCAAGCCCTGAAAAGGGGAAGGCTCGTTTGTTAAAAAGATATGAAGATTATGGATTTTTGGTACCTGCTGATATAATGACTGAAGTGTTAGGTAAGAGTTGCTGCTTTTCCCACTGTTTTAGTATTATTGTGTTTATGTGTTACTGAATCCTGGATTATCTTTCTGGCAGCAGATTTTGTTATACCTGCCAACAAGGATGTGCCTTGTTCAGATGAGCCTTTTGATGAGGTAAATTACTCACAACACTTGGAATAATGTTGTTGTTTTCATTTTTTTTTGCTCATTGCTAACCAGGCCTTCTTCTATAAGGTTACGTTCGTGGAACTCAATAAAGACGAATCTCACAAACTTTTGGAGGAGATGAAGCATGAAGAATATGATTCGCCGTATTCTAGTAAATACTTCGACGATGAATATCCTTTTGCACCAAATTATCCCGCTCCTTCACCACAGTACAAAAGAGGTGACAATCTATCCTTCATAAATATAAATTCTTGGATTGTTTTGCTTTTACTATTAACTTGTTTGTGGATATGGTCTTCATGTTATTGTTTTTCTTTTTTGTAGTCAACACCTGTGCAATTGCTTCATTCACAGGCAATGCCCCTGCTCGTCAGGTTTCAAGAGTACCTGCAGTTCTCCCTATTACGCCACTTTGTCCACCTGGTCCGGGTTGCTGACTCTGAATCGATGACCGAGCTTGTGAAAGGAGAAAGAGCACTTAACGGTTGATTGAATTAGCTATTTAATTTTGTTGTGATCTTGCTACTTGATCGGCTGGCCACTTAAATTGTACTTGGGAAAAAGATTAAGATGGGTTGGTTTGCTTTCCTCTGTTAGTTTTTTGAAGGGGATTGCAGTGATCAAAAGAATGTATGGTACTATGGTTCTGATTCCTTCTTTCTTTAGTTTTTTCTCCGATGATGGTAGTGATTGTAATGATGACAAAGGACATCAAAAACTAAAACAATATATGGTCCGACTGGTTTCGTCTATGATTAGACCTTCTGCTAACTCAATTTTGCAATTTTTACTAGAAAGGGTGTTTTACTTAAGCAATTCATGTCATATATATGGTATCCTTATATCTGTATCCTTTTGAGAGTGTGAGTTAAAGTCCCAAACCACTCCTTTATGAAAACAAAGTCTGTGCAAATTGGCATCTGTCTAATGGAAGCAAACAAGCTAGAGCGTGCATGCTGCAGCAATGCACATGTGAAATGCTTTTTATTAGATGATCAAAATGTATGCAAGTTTTACAGGCTACCATCTAAAATATGCTTAAAAAAAAAAAAAGAAAAAAAAAAAAAAAAAAAAAGATATTATCTTCTGTCTTGTGTCTATAGACGGACAAAGAAGCTCTACTAGTCTAGTACGTTGCTGTTTACTACGCAAACAGGCCGGAGAGGATATAATCTTCTTCAATCAGGTCATCAGTTCGATCATGAGCTCTTCCTCCAAGTTGCCATAATCATTCAAAGAAATCAAGGTGTCGGAATAACTGTATATACCTAGTCGGGGGGTATATTCATTGCGCCCAACTTTATGCTCATCGTGTATTACACGATTGATGGAGCCAGTTCTTATATCTATGAAGTTGAGGGTAGCACAGATTTCCATCATACTACCGTGAGTCGTGAAAAATACGCCATGCTCCCATGCCCCCGGATAACCAGCAATTGGAAAATCGTCTGGTATTCTGTTATTGTAGTAGTATCTCACCCACCGTTTCTCATCAAAATCTTTCAACACCCATATCTCCATACTCCTCGGAGACCACTTTGTCTCCACAATAGCCAGACATCCTCTCAGAGTAAATATTCTCAAATATGAGTCTCTGTTCGAGCTTTGTAATGTGGGAGGAGTAGGGATGCAGCAGAACTCTTCTTTCCTCAAGTCAAATGAAACTATTGTATGACTTGTAGACAATAACCAATGCACAGCTCCATTTGCGCATACCGGCTGCGGCTCTGGAAAGAAAAATGGACAAGGAGGGAGTGAGGATATTTGTCGCCACGAGTTTGTGCCCAATACAAGAACATGTACTCTCATAGAATTGAGAAAATTATCCGAGTCATTACTAACACATAGGATCTTGTAGGTATTGGTTTTCTCATCAAATCCCATACCGAACCAATAATTTCTCTTTAGTCTGGTAGTAAAACTATTTTCCGGCAGCCGTAGAACTCCCCGTTCTCCAAGAGGATTGATTAACATTGAATATCCGTCAGCGGATCCCAAGCAAAACACGTTGCAGAAAACAAAACGCACAAAGCCAAGAGGGGATGACGAAACAGCAACTGCATATCTGCCTTTTGTTAAGGTATGGTCCTTGTATTTCAGTGATTGCAAAGTCACGAAAGAATTATCGAGAGTGCAACACATAAGTCTAGGTACTTGATCAGCAACAGCAGAGTTGGTGGCAGTAAGTGAACGTGTGTGAAGTGTAGAGAATGAGGTATTGTTTACCATGTTTAACAAGGTCTTGGAGACACATTTGATGCAACCTACTGACTTTGCAGGCAATTTCAAAAGGATATAGACCAGTGTATCGACCGGTAGTTCCATCAGCTGCTTCTCCTTTGCATCATCGCTGCTGCTTATTTGTGTCTTCCCCGCCATCATATCTCCAACAAATTTTGTATCCCCGAATTTTCAAGCCTCGATGTCCATATATAATGCATGCATATCGATCAATCTCCTATTTCCGTTAGGAGAAGGATATATAAATCCTAAACTGGGCGTGAAAAGGTAAATAAATCCATTTGAAACTCTGACTTTGTTTGATTAGGAGTTTCTGTTTTGTTTGATTTAGGAGATCTTGAGCGAAAGAGAGAGGGAGATCGTGTAAAATACCAAAATGCAGTAGTCCTGCATAATAAGAACTGAGGTTATATTTTACAATTGTAAGACTGATTTGGAGTTTAATAAAAGTATTGTGAGCTAACTCTATCTCTACGTAACTTCTTCCCAAAATCCCAATACAAATATAAATCCCTCTCGCCCAAAATCCCAGTCCACTCTTCACCGCCCAATCACTCATTTCCCCCTAAAAGTAGGAGCCAGACCCATGAAACTATGGGGGCACAAAACCTTAGAATTCCTGCCGACAACTCGTTTGTCGGAAAGAAAAAAAAAACACCCCAGCAATTTACTCTGGGCACCCACCCACGGTGCATGTTCTCCAATCGGCCTGTCAAAACTTCTTCAGCGTCTACTTCTTCAGCGTCGTCGCATTCCTTGATCGGCGTTGTGATACCAGCCGGATCCTAGCCTGGGGTCGTCGCTGCATCATCCTCAAATCGATGTCGTTCCTGGTGTATCAATTCAGTCCCGGGTCGGAATCTAATCCGAATCGATGGCGCCCTCTGTCACCACCCCTCTCCAGCTCAGCATCCCGGCACCACCCCAGCCCATTAAGATCGGACCTCGATCCGGTTTCCCTCTCAAGTCAATCCTGCTGACGGCTGCTCAGCTTAGTCTCTCCGACGCCCAAGTTGAAATTCTTGTGCCCACCCTGGTCGTGACCTTGGTCTGGATCCAGACCCGATCAGGAAGGAATGGAGACCAGCGTCGTTGCAGCTCCGTCACCACCGCCGTCACCACCGCCGTCAATTGGAAACGTTCAAGTCAGCTAGGGTTTTTGAGTTTTTCTTCTTCGCTGGCTGTGATGTTCAATTAAGAAGAAGAATATCGACGACTCTGGTTGACCTAATCGCAATCGGAATCGGAGTCCGACTCTGCACTGGAGGTAATTTGTTTTTACTGTCTCCGAACTCAGCGGAGGTAAGTTTGACTTTTTTACAGTATTTGTTAACTGCAGTAAATAATAACCTCGGTTAATATTTTTTTTCTTTTTCTTTCTTACGACACGTCATTCATTTAATTGGGACTTTGGAGCGAACACACATAACACACCATCTTCTTCTTCCTTGCTCTCTCTGACTCTCTGCAACTTCAATTTTCACTTTTGGAACCTTGAGCTTTGTGAGGCGACTGAGGCCTCCCATTGCTTTGTTAGGCCACCCATTACTAGGAAACCCCAAACTTACCGTTCTTTGCTTCACTTCTTTTCTTTAAACCTCATCAAGAACCAGTCTTTTCTTGATCTTTTCTCAGAGAATTAATGTCGGATGCTATACCTGATGATGTTTTGCGTCATATATTTGCTCGCCTCCCTCAGGCTACCTTAGCCGAGGTGCAGCTTGTGAGCCGAGAATGGCGCCAAAATATCCGTTCTAATGAGGTTGGTATGGCCCTTTTTGAGAGGGAGAAGCACCGTGAGGCCATTCTCATGGTTTCCAATAAGGAGAAACTCATTGCTGTCATCTACCGAGATGTTATATTGAACCGGAACTCTAGGCCTAGTTGGACTCACCTACATTTCCCATACCCTGGTATTCTTTTTCCTGTCCAGAGGATCGTCGGATCTTGCAGAGGTCTTGTTTGCCTCATTGATCGAACAGGGATGCCTGTAGTCATCAATCCTAGAACACTTCGCATTTGCGAAGTAATTGATGACAAGAGGCCTGGAATAAGCTACGCCATTGGGTGGAAAAAGATTCGTGATTCGACTGGTTCCCCATGCAGTGTTTTAGTTAAGTTGCTTGATAGGGCAATGAGACGTGTTGCTATTTTAAATTTAGACACGAATGAGTGGACCTTACATGAACCTCAGTGGCAGGGTACGTGGTGCGCAGTTGAAGTGAACGAACAAAGTGCATTCGTCAATGGCAATTTTCTTTGGCTGGGCACCGTATTTGATTCAACCCCTAAAGAGGCAGTTATACTGTACAATGGAAGTGATAATAGTGTCACGTATATCCCTCTGGGTTTATGGACATGTCGCCAGAAATGGAATCTTGGGAATGCTGGTGATGATAGGGCTGTGATGTGGCCTACAAATGGTCGCAGCTTAGACTTCTCAGAGATAAACATCTCAAATGGGACAAACATACCCCATTATTTAGGTGGGAGCAGATATGATCATGGAAATCATTTCCAACCAGTATGCCTCCTTCACCTTGATAAGCTGTCTTCTAGCCCTGAAGGTATAATTCTGCGCCAGTTTAGACATCTATACTGGTACCATTTGCGTTATGGCGAGGATTTTCCGCTATACACTCAAAACCCCAGCATTGACGACCAATCGGAGCAGCTCCTTATGGTAGCGTTTAACGCAAGCTTCCTCTCTCCAGGGGACAACTCTCAGGAAAGAATATGTTTGAATGCTTAGGTTTACTAAATGTCTGGTTGCTTAGGTTTACTGACGTACATGCATATTGTTAACCAATTGCCATAGTTTAGTTTGTGCTGGCATTATTCTCTCACATTAGCTGTCTCGTGTAATTCATGATTTTCTGAAGTCCTCATTCAAAAATAAAGTTAATGTATGGCATGCATTTATCATGTGTTCCGGTCAGGTCTGACTTGTTAAGTTGTTATTCGTTCGCTAATCGCCTGATGCAGTTATACTTTTACTATAGGCAGATATTATTTAGTCCGTGCATCCATTTCCATATATTGTATCTTTTGTATTGCATTATCTGATACTGGATGTGATTCATTATGTGAGACATTTTCTTGTGCAGGGATTGAGACTTAATCATTTACGCGACACCGACACTAGGAGATCGCTAAATGATCTTGATGCTACACTGCTAAATCCCACCCAGCTGAATCATAGGACAACAGAACAAGCATCTTTGATGAGCCCGCCAGACTCTCTGCCAGGTACCTATGTTGTTTTTTTAAGTCTCTTGTATAGCAATTTTAGTGCTTCTGTTTAATGGTTACACATTTTTCTATAAAATCATCAAATAATGGTATATATCTCTACTGGATTTTGGATTAACTATGTGCAAGTGTGCATGCAAATAAAGTTATAAGTCATTCCTTTCCATAGTCACATTAATCAGAATTAAATTGCCAAGACTGTACCATTTTGAACTGTACGTTGTAAGGCTCATTGATGACTTCATTGACAGAGCTCTCACAAGCTGAATCTGAAAGGGAGTCCTCACTTGAAAGCATTTTCCAGAGGTTGGGGCAATTTTGCGAGCGTCATATTAAGTGGAGACAATTGGTCTCTGTGACTGCTGGTATGCTATCGTTGCCCTTGCAGTCAACAATTTCATGAGTTTAAGATATATGGTGTTTATCTTTTACCCATGACTGATGTCGACCTTACATAAAATTGTAGACATGGATGTCTTCGTTCTAGCAATTGCAAGTGATTATTATGAGGGACGTCCCACTTGTCGGCCTTTTATCAAGAGTTCATCAGATGAAGTACCCCTCTTTGCAAATAGTTTGGGACATCCTGTCATTAGAAGTGATCCTTTAGGAAAAGGTATATTTGTCCCCAACGACATCACTCTCAGAGGTACTGGTCATGCAAGCTTTATCCTTCTGACTAACCCCAACATGGGTAGGAAGTCAACTCTGCGTGGCCAAGTTTGCTTGTCTGTGATTTTAACCCAGGTAATTAAGGTGGTAGTCTTCTGTTGTAGTCTGATTTAATACTTGTTGGTAGTTTTAGTATTTAAAATTTGTAGTCATTTCGTTGCTTTTTGTTTGTCAGTTAGGAGCAGATATGCCTGCCAAGAGCTTTGAGCTGTCTCTAGTTGATCCAATCCTTGTTCGGATGGGTGCCAAAGATCATATCATGGTAGGCCAAAGTACCTTTCTCACGGAGTTATCAGAAATTGCAACAATGCTGGTATGATTTCCTTAGTTAATAGTGTCACTTGATATTATTATGTACTGTACTGATTTCTTAGGAACAGGAAGGCTTCCATAAAAAACTAATTTTTCGGAGACATATTATTGATACTTGCCATGTCATTTGGCGATATATTGTATTTTGGTCAAATGTGGAGAAACGTTATATGCCATGCATCGAAATGAAATATTACTGAGGATTGATTTCTTACCTTATTTACATCTGATCTTGACAATGATGCACTCTATAAAGAAGATCATAACCTTATATCTGTATCTGTGTCTCAGTTACTCAAATTATGAAGTTCATACATATTCTTTATAAGCTTATTAAAAACTTTTGACTTATAAATTTCATCTGTGTATCAGTTCCCAGAGAACTGAAGTGTATATATTTTCTGATGAATTGAAAATTAACTACATGTGTTTTGGTTCAAGCATTTTATACCTTTAACCTGTATTTCAATTTCTATGCAGTCATCTGCTACTCGTAACTCATTGGTAGCACCGGATGAACTTGGACGTGGGACGTCAACTTCAGATGGACAAGCCATTGTGTAAGTGTCCATCTCCATTATATATATCATACCATTATATATGTATAGTTTTGGCTTTGAGAAATTTAGTATTGAGATTGATTTCCTCTGAACTGTCAGGCAATTACTTCTTGAACATTTTGTCGACAAGGTTCACTGTCGAGGAATGTTTTCTACACACTATCGCAGACTAGTTGTTGATTATCAAAAATTTTCTCAGGTAAGATCGTTTTCTTCTATCGCTGAATTATTATTGTGACATGGCTCTTGATTAGATTATGTACTAAATTGTTCACTACGGTTTATGTTTTTGATACTTTTTATCTGCATCTGTGTCATAAAATAATGCCTTCTGTTTTTATCCAAGTAGGTTTCACTCTGGCCTATGGCATGTCAAATTGGAAATGGAGATGGAGATGGAGATGGAGGTGTGGAAGAAGTGACGTTTCTTTACAGGTTGACTTGCGGTGCTTGTCCCAAAATCTATGTTGTCAATGTCGCCCGTTTAGCTGGTAAGAATCTTTGTTCTGTGCGTTCCTCAGAAGATTAATTAACACCAGCCAGTACAATTAGCTGTGACAATCTATATATTAGTTCTCCTCTGATCTAGTTAGGTCCCCCTCCCTTGTTTTTTCATCTTCTCTTTTTTCTTAATAAAGTTGAGTGGTTTATTCAAAAAAAATAATAATTGAGTGCTAGAGAGGTCTTTTCCTCTGCTACACTCCTTCATAAAATAAATAAATAAATACATAAATAAAAAGCATAAATGATCCAAATCTGTGGCACCTTCAAAATCTCATTTGCAGTGTTCCTTGACATAAGCATTTCTCCCAGGAAGTCTGGTTTATGGACAATTTAGTATGCATGTAGGATAGAGTATAATATGTGCCTGACTTGGAAAATTTATGAGTGTAACATCGTTGCCTTGTGGAACTGAACATGTGAACTTAACTTTAAGAATTAGTCAAATCACTAATTATTTGATTCAAAATAGCTCCAGTTTAACTATCTTTTTGCTTCAGGACTTCCTCGCTCTGTACTTCAAAAAACTGCTGCCAAGGCCAAGGAATTTGAAGCTGCATACTATAAGCACCTGGAGCAAACTGAAGATAGCTTTCCACTTCAAACTTCAATTGAGAAGATGGTTGAGTGCATCCAACATTTTACCAACACCGTGGCGAAGTTGCCTTGTCAAGAATCTTCTGAGGAAACTGACATTGACTGTAGAATGCAAGATTGTTGAGGGACATAGTTGAGATGGTGCAGTTTTTGTACTTTCCAAGTCAGGTACTCCATGTAAATTTTGACAAGTTCAATACTTGGTAGCTATTTGCATAGTCTTAGCAACTCATTCGTTGGAGTGCAAGGTCACTCATTTTTGATACAATGTTCAACTGGAAGAGAGAATGCAGGTGTTCTGCCTTAGCTAGTTGGATAGACCATCTCCTTAGCTTCCAAGTAAGATTTACCAGGAAAGTTGGGGGAATTTTACATGTAGAAGCGAGGAGAAAGTAGTTATCCTCCTCTTCAATTGTAAATGATAGCTGTAATGTCAATGTATTGATTCATCCCATTACTACTGATTGAAATGCAGTTGCCGAGTTGCTGTATGTCAACCCACTATAAATTTTTCTAATTCTTGGTGGGCTGGAGGGCAAAGGGAAGACCTATTGTAGCCTGAAATTGAATCTCAATTCAAAGATAAAAAGAATCGATATTTCTTTTATATGTCAAGACATGAGAGGAGAGAGCATTGATAAAGATGATATTGTTGACGGATGCTGATCTGAATTGCTGTGATTGTTCGGTATAATATGTACATAGGTAGAATAATTCTGCTAGCCCTTGGAACCCGAATTATGAAATCTAATTAAGGAAAAATGAAATCTCATCACTTTATATTTTTATGCAATGTTTTTCTTCTGAGAAAACATCTCAATTTAAAATGGTTTTCTTCTCCTTCAAATAGTAATCGGGAGGCAATTGAATAATACACCTCCAGCATCTTGAAACCAACTGAAACTATGGTAATCTAGTCAATGACAGCCTGAGGAAATTGTTTTCCCCATACGTCTAATTAGAGGTAGTCACTCATATTTCATGTGTTCTTGATGAAGAATGAGTAAGGATTATAGCTGATAAGTAGGTGCTCAATGAAAAGTAAGTCAGGGTGAATGAACCAGGATCATAACAAAAATCGAGGTTACTCTGTGTTAGAATCTTATAGATATAATGATTATACTTACGTGATAGAATATTTCAAAAATTACTCACATAAAAGTCTTTTGTAAAATCACCGTACTCTAAAAATCATAAGTCCAAGCTCGCTCGTAAGGTTAATCAATAAGCTGTATCACATAGGTACTATGGTTGTTACCAACATGTTATATATCATCGCATAATGTTGTCATTGTTGTGACAATTGATATAAATAAATTACTCTTGTAAAAACTCTTTTCATGTAAAATAATAACCCTGTTTGGGACGAAACTGTAACATTTTAAACAAAAGGAGACATCATGAAAAACTTACAGACCCAAAGGGTGCAAACTTTAAATAAAGAAAAAGTAAAATATATTATACTCCTAATATATTGTTCCTCCTTTTCCTTCATACATTTGGCTCACAATGAACCAAAATCCCAAATCCGACTCGACTTCTTTTTTAGCGCAAATTCAAAACCCTGATTATTGATCGCGCCGACGACTCCGCCACCGTCGCGTCCGGTAAGCTGTCTCTGTCTCCCCGTATTTTTCATCAGTTTCTATATCCTCGTTTCTATAGCTAGCAGTAGTGCAGTACTGGCTGTACTGCTGCTGCCTATTGTAAATGAAATGGAGTCATCTCTTCTGTACGTGATAACGAGTAGTGCATGCCTATTGTTCCTTGCAGATCTAAATTTGAGTAGTTTACAAAGTTACAATCATACAAGCAATGAACTCCCATGATTACACACATTGAATACGATTACTATTGTATTTGATCGAACATTTTCAAGCTGCACATGTATACAAGAAAATATGTATATGGTATTACTGCTAAATATATTTCATTTAAGGGTAAATTCTTCTTACGGTACATCATGTATGCCCAATTGGACACTTTAGTACCTAACGTTTGAAAGATGACAGTTTGGTACATGAAGTTAGGTTTTGTGAGACATTTTGGTACTTATATCTACTTTTCAAATAACTCTAAGGGTAAAATTGACATTTAAGTATATATTTATAAAAATAAAATAAAATAAAGAGTTTTTTGAGTTCAAATTAATGTTTTTAGGTTTAAATTAGTATTTTTGGGTCATATTAATAAAAACATAAATAAATATTATGTTTAAGAAATTCAATCATGAGACTAATCCGTGAAGCTATATATGATCAACGAAAAATATTCCAATATTTGTTCAAATTACGAATACTAGATTTCCTAAACATAAATCTAATTATTTCATCATCAACAGAACCAAAAAAATAAATTCACGTTTATTTTCTCTTAGAAGAAATAAAAAAAATATAAATACCAAGGTGATAAAGAGTAGTGTTATTTTGATTTTACTTTATAAAAAAAATTAATTTTTAATTTCACTTTTATAAATACTAATAAAACTCATATTTTTAATTTTATTTTTATGAAATTATATCAAAATGTCAATTTTACCCTTAGAGTTATTTGAAAAGTCAACATAAGTACCAAAGTGTCTCACAAAACCTAACTTCACGTACTAAACTGTCATTTTTCAAATGTTAGGTACCAAAATGTCCAATTTACGCTTCATTTGCTGAAATTCTTTCAACAATCATGATCTATTTGTATATATTCAACTCCCGGCAATGGTAGCGCGTCTGATTCCAGATCAGAAGGTTGCGGGTTCGATTCACGTCGGGTTCGATTTCCGCTGAATATTTTGTTTGAAACTCATGGCGGCGCAGTCAACTTTAGCGTTTATAATAAACTCTTCTGTTTCCTTTTTAAAAAAAAAAAATAATAATAAATAAGAGAGATGAAAGCTATAAATAAGTCATCACAGTTTTCTCTCCTCACCAACTTCTTCTTCTCCAGAAAACCCAATTCTTGAGCTTCTCTTCACCCACAGGTTCTCTTCTTATTGAGTATGTTTTTCAATTCGTTAAGTTCAATCGTTTCAATTTCAATTTCAATTTGAGCACTGCTTTGGTTTGGCCAATAATCTATATCTCATTAAGTTTACTAAATCCCAATTCAAATTCGATAATACACTTTTGACTATTAGTTAGAATTGTTAACTTCATTAGGAGGCTAGAACTGAATTAGAATTGCGTTCACATAATGCACACCACGTGTTCGATAAAATGCCAAATCTATTCTTCTTGTTTCATTCTTGTACAACCAAGCTGAACCTGGGGGATAATATTCCATGATATTCGAAAAACCTATTGTTTGTTGTTTCATTCTTAGTTTTTAATATCTCAAAATAGACTCTTCAAATATCGATTTAGTTTTGGTTTCATGCAAAACGGAGCTGATTTGAGAAACTTATGCGATTTCAAAGTTTGTACAGTGTTTCTGAAATTCTGCAGAATCTGCGTTTTCAGTGACTTTGAATCTTTGTTTGACCATGCATTTGAACCCCAAATGACATGAAAATTTGGCACATTGTTGCTTTGCGTGTCTATTTTAAATCTGGAAATTTTCGCTTGAAATAATTGAAAGGAGAATTGTTGGTGAATTTTTCTCTTTTGGTACCTGCTTTCTTAAAATCTCTCAAAATTGCAGCTCGTTGTTACAAAACGATGGATTTGAGATCTTTTTCATTTTTTTCCAGTCTCCGATCTTTAACAAGTTTAATTAGACATGCAAATGATGCTCTTAAATAACTTTCAGTCGTAAAGGGATAGGAAAAGTTTCACTCTTAATAAGCATTGTTTTCTTATCAGCTTGTTGTATATATGGTTTCTAAGGCTCCTTTTGGTGTGTGTAATACTCTTAAAGGTCAAGTCTAACGTAGTACTCCAGTACCTAGTTGGGTCATCTATGTTTATGATCACGCTTCTTTAAATTCTGTTTTGTGACCAGATTTGTAACTTCTCTTAATCTGTGTTCTTGTGATAATATCAAATTCTTCGTGTTAATTAAGTCCATAGTATGACCTGACCTCATTGAACTCCAATTTATGTTGCAAATTTTCAGGTGATACTATCCTCATTAATTTCTATTTTCAGGTTATCATCCAGCCATGTTTCAGATTATTCCATTTGCTTGGAAAATTTTCTCTTTGTGTTAAGTTGAGGATTCCAGATTTTAGTTTCTCTTGACAAATAGTTATTAACTTCTTTGGTTTTGCTGGAATATGTTTGAGATTGATTACCATCTTTTGAGTTTTAGTTTCTTTTATTAAAAGGTCAAGATAGTTTGATTTGATTCCAAATTTCAAGATTTGTTGGCTGCCCAAAAACTTAGTTGATTATCTAAATTCACATGACTTGTTTTGTTTCTTTTCTCCAAAGCCAGTTTCAGGTTTCTTAAATACCCTCGAGCTTTGTTAGTTTCTTACATTTAAGTTTTATCTTTACTTCGGCCACCGAGTCATGTAACCAAATTTTTGAACTTGGAATGGAAACAAATACTCAAACTAGCTTTTCAACTTGTTTCTTTTTACAAATAAAAGAGTGTGTCTCAGTCTGTGTATCCAAAGTTCTTTGGTTTATTTTCCTCGTCTAGTGTTTAAAGTCCTTGTGCATCTTATGCTGTTTAAGTATTTTGTAAGGTGCCCAGCTCTGTGACGTCAACCTTTTGGGGCGTTTGGGCTCAATTCATATTTGGGGACCCTGGCTGTGCAAGTTAATTTACATCCTAGTTTTAGTGTCCAACTCTACCTTACATTTTCAGAAACGACAAAGACAACTTATGAAAATGCAAACTCTACCTTACAGTGTTACCCATCACCGCCCTAATTAGTTTTCAAGCGTTTGCTGTTTTGTAAAATTAGATGTTTAAGGAGAGAACATACTATTCTTAGTTGTTTAAATTGTTAGGGATTATGATGCTTTCACCAAAAAGGGTGTCTCAGTTTGTTTACTGTGTTTGAACCTTGTGGCTGCCTGACTTATGTTGTAGCCATTTTTAGCAGGCTACCTGGGGTTTATACATCGTTTGGGCCTTTTTTTCGTTGGTTTTTGTGTTGGCAAGTTTTTTATCTTTAGCTTTGATTATGTTGGTTACATGTTCATCTAAATGAATCTGATTTTCAGTTGAGTACCCATACACAGAGATGGTTAAATTTATGCAATTATAACAATTGCTTTTGCACATGTGAAAGTGTATAAAGATGGACATTTATGAGTATGCTCTATGGCTGCAGGAAATTTCAGAATGGCTCTAACAAATGGATTGGATATTCCTAAAGAAGTGTTGGATGCAGAAATCAAGACATTTTTTGACTCAGCTCCTCCTTTAAAGAATAGAGATGATGTCAGTGAAAAACTTGAAGATTTTGTTAAAAAGAATTTGCTGGCTTCTGGCATGTTCACTTCTTTAGTATTTTCCAATATCTATTGAACCTTGGTACCCTTTCACTTCGTTTTCCAGGCTCTAAAATTAAGATCCTATCGGTTTTTTTTATTGATATAGGAAATAGAGGAGCTAGAAGGCTGGTTTGTGTAACCTCTGGTGGTACCACGGTTCCTCTAGAGCAACGGTGTGTTCGCTACATCGACAACTTCAGCTCAGGACACAGAGGAGCAGCTTCCACAGAGTATACCCCGCCTTAAAGTCTCTGAATAGGCCATATTTAATATAGAGGATACTGATATGAGTTGTTTGATCATATTGCAGATACTTTTTGAAGGCAGGCTATGCTGTTATCTTTCTTCATCGGAGGTAATAATGGTTTTTATCACCTTTTGTATGATGCATTTGTTTCAGTAATGGTGCAAGCGAATCAAATTTCTTATAGTTATTATATGCAAATGTTATGCAGGGGAACTTGCCAACCATATTGCAGATCTCTTCCCGACGATCCCTTACTTGAATGTTTAGAAATTGGGGACCAGGCAGACATTAAAGGTTTGTATTTAGTGTGCTGTGATGGTTATATATGTTCACTTCTCATGCTTGGGATGAATACACTCATCATAAATTAAATGCTAATTATGTTTCAAACTCTCAAATTTGGTTATGAAAAATGATACATGATTTTGTGACATACCAATATAATATATAACTGCAAGAACCTCTAACTTGACAAGGACCATCTCATGCAATAAAAAAAAATGTGATCTTTGTGCAATGGGTACACGAATACAACTCTGAAACCTAGAGCCTAATTAACAGAAACAATTTCCTGAAGTAATGAAGCTTTTCGCTCGTTGATAGCTCAACATAATTATGGGGTTCTCTTTTTATTTAACAATTGGTACTAGAATCAATGAGCACATCCAAATATAATTTCCTTAAGTAGCTTACAATCTGTATGCTCCTGTATTATGGTTTGCTCTCTGTCAAGTCATAAAATATGAGTATCTGGATCAAACTGAAGAGAAGAGGACTACGTTGCGCTAGTATTGATAGCATAGGCAGATGAGGATGTAAGTTTTTGAAGGATGGTGGAATGTTATGATCGTAAAGGTTGGGAGGTTAAACTATTAAGTCTGCCTTAGGATGCTTGACTAATCAAGTTATTGTTTTAGGACCTGATCTATTTTTTTGGACTCAGGAGGAGTCTTTTCCTCTCTTGCCACTTTCCTATTATAAAGTTTGTCGGGCTAGTAATATATGTATAATCATGTATTGACTATTTTACGATATGAGTTATAACCACACATGTCATGAATATTAATCCAGTTCCTGCTTAGATGACTGAATTTTGTTTTATATTCACAGTACACCAGTCCCATTCACAAGCAGTGAGGAACGCTATCACTAAGACCCATGCTGTATGGACCACTTTAATTAATTAATTAATTTTTTTTTTTTTGCGTCAAATGATATATTTATATACTTGTCTCAGTTTTTTGAATTTTTTCTTCATTTGGCATATAATGCAAGAGCAGAACACATTTGTATGCTATATTATTTGTTTATTATTGTAGGTAGTAGCAGACGGCCTCTTACTGAAACTTCCTTTTACAACAATATTTGAGTATCTCCAGGTTAGTTTTAGAGGCTACCTTAAAGCTGCACGTGTTACTTTACATTCTATTAAGTGCCAGGTAGTTTTAATTAATTTATGTGTTTAACTAATTGGTCAGTATATACGAGCAGATGTTACAAATGGTTGCCCTTACAATGCGAAGTATTGGACCAGATGCCATGCTTTATCTTGCTGCGGCAGTATCTGACTTTTACGTCCCTTGGGAGAGCATGGTAAAGATTAAATATCAATAGTTGCTTCATGTTTATGTGTTTTTTATTGTGTTTTCGGACTGCATTCTAATGTCAAGAGGTAGATCTCTTGGAAGTTTTGTAGAATACTTTAGTGTTATCACTGATATGCAATGATGTAATTTAGGATAAAATAAAATATTATTTCATGTGTCTTAATTTCTTTAAGATAAAAAGAAAACAATGTTTGTGCAGGTTTTACACAAAATTCAGTCAGGTTCTGGTCCATTAGATATGCGACTTGTTCAGGTGCCAAAAATGCTCTTAATCCTGAGGAAAGAATGGGCCCCCATGGCATTTTGCATATCATTCAAGGTCAGACATGAAGCTTCTTCTTTTTTTTCTACTCACTAACCCTATCCATCAAAGTTTTTATCTTTTCATGAGTTCTACTGTACGTGGATTTAAAATTATATTTCCTTACTAGTATGCATAATAGTTTTGGGCGTGGCTTAACCTGATGAATCAATACTTTGTTGAGGGAGTATCGTTCAATAGAGTTATCACCTCAGTTTTAGACTTCCATTTCTTGTTTTCTCAGTTGGGGAAATTGAAAAAAAAAAAAAAAATCCATTATGGCTTGTATTCTCAATGAAAGTGAACCTATATTTCCCACTCCATTTGTTCCGATTCAATCATAAAATCTAGTACAGTATGTCAGACCATTACTTTCTATAATGTATTCGTGTTTAATTTTTGTTTCCACAAGAGCTTGAGTTGTCAATTTGCCTACTTAATGCTTCCAACTAACAGGATGCAAAATATTTCTTTGTGACCATTTATCTTTAACATGCCCGAACAGCTGGAAACAGATTCAAAGATCTTGTTAGAGAAGGCCGATATTGCTCTTAGGAAGTACAAGATGCATATGGTTGTGGCCAATGAGCTTTTGAGCCGAAAAGAAGAGGTTGTAGTTGTCACCAGCAATGAAAAAGTTTCAGTCCGTCGAAACAAGTCTTTAGGTGTTGATGATGTGGAGAGTGCCCTTATTGAGCTTCTTGTGGAGAGGCACTCCGCTTATGTTGAGAAGTCTGATCTATGATCAAGACTTTTCATCAGAAGGTCTAACAAGTCTCTTTCTGCTCATGTTTTTATCTTAGTACTTTGCTTATCCAGCGTTGTCTGATAAAATTTACTATAGAATCTGATCTTTGGATACCACGTCACTACTTCATTAATAAGAAGACACATGCCGGAAGATACTCTCTCTCTCTCTCTCTCTCTCTCTCTCTCTCTCTCTCTTCTTTTAGATCCAGTAATATGTAAATGTATGTCCAATCCAATTAGTGTCGTGGTATACAAAGATCAGATTCTATAGCAAATTTATCAGACAATAATTATCAAAAACATATAATAATAATTCCATCGCGTCTTCCTCTGCCGACTGTACCAAGAACTTCAGAGACAACTGGAAGCAGCAGGTCTGCGGTCTACCTTTACCGGATTAAAGACATACCTTGTCATTTGGAACTGGGTGGAAGGCTATCAGATCCTGTGATTACACAGCCAATCTTCTAAAATTTGATGAGAGGGAATTACATAGTATAGGATTATGCTTTGTCCCAGTAAAAAGCCATCAAGTTATACCTTTTCTCTCTAACCCTTTCTGTCATTCCTTTTCCTGATTGCAGGCAGGGAGTTTCATTGAGTTAGTTGCAACATTTATTGGAATCCGATAGCTAAAAGAGTGCTGGCTGTTATCTCTTCATTTGCCGGTTCTAAAAAATTTATAGTCCTATATACAGATACAAAGAGTTGGTCATTAATTTTAAAAGTTCCAGTTTCCAACTAGAATTCGTAATCTTGAATTTTGAGGAGGCATAAACCAGAGAACAAAAAGACAACCTTGGTTCAGGAGAAGGTATGTTATTATCATAGCACAGTCTGTGTCCTTTTGCTGATAGACATCATATGCATTGCTCCAGGGGGAACTAATAACATGTTTAATAATTAGTAAGATGGAATTGATGGATTTGGTGTTGTAACCCTGTAAACAATTCCCGCCACCTTGGAAGCTAAAAACAATGGAGAAAAGAAAACATAAACCGCCCCTCCAATCCTTCATTGTGGAGCATATCAGACTGTAGAGCACGGCTAAATCACAAGTATAGCTTATTATGAGAATTCTACTAGATTTTGAGAACTTTATGTGCACGTTTAGTACTCAGGATTATTGTGAGTCACTCAATTATCAATACTTAGCCTACCCTCACTTGAGTAGGCTTACCCAATACTAATTTGTATCATGTTTGGTGAGGTAGTACTACATAAGGAGGAGAGAGAGAGAGAGAGAGAGAAATGTGGAGAGAGGTGGTGTTAACTTGGGGTCTCAAAAATGAGTACCCACAATAACACTACCTAAGGAGGTTGAGAGAAAAAACAGGCCTTAACTAGTACAATTTATTTTAATACTCCCCCACACCAAACATAACTCACACTACTTTGTACCTCTTATTTAGTGCAATATCAGCTAGTCCCTTGTACCAAACATGCACTATATGATGTTAAGTTGTTAACGATGCACTTTTCTCACTTGCATTTGATTATTTGATGTTATTTCTTATAAATTGTTATGCAATGGATTGAATTTACAACTTTATAGTAATATTGTCAATTTATTTTTATGTATTAAAAATATATAAGTTATTATTTATTTGCCGTGTCCAAGCCGTGTCGAATGATCGGTTTTTGGGCTTTGCCGTGTCGCCGTGTCGCGCCGTGTCGAGTCGCCGTGTCCGTGTCTGTGTCTGTGTTCATGCAACATAGGAAAATTCTCTCGATTCTAACATATCATTTTTGGTCTTTCTTCCTCATCCCTCATATTAAGTAGGAAGAACATAGATATACTATGATTGTGATTTTTTTTTTTGGTGAGATTGTGAGTTGTGATTCATCACAAATAGATACTGGGTAGGAGAGGGCGTCGAAAACTATAACAGTATGTATGGTTGATTATCAATTGACTAATTATTCCAATTGATCATATTTCCATTTGCATATTCTAATTAATCCTTCTCAATGCATAATTCAAGCAACTGCTTTGCTTTAAGGTCTACAATGTCTTATGACTTTTCTGGTTTATTTGAATTCCGGTAAATGATTGGATAAGTTTTAGCTTTATTGTTTTGTTTTTAATCTCAATTGTTTTGGTTGGTTTTGAAATTGTAAAATTTGAAATTACAACTAGGTTTCCATGTCACTGTGTATTCAGCAAAATTGTGACATTGTGGTGTATGTCACCTCATTTTGTATAAAATTTTGGTATAAAATTTTGGTGTTTCTAGCACCACTCTTTCTTTTTTCTTTTACAATTTCAAACTAGATCCTCCTGTTAATCACTCTTGAATTTTTTGAACTGTTGTTCTTTCTCATTAAACTCGCTCATGAAATTCATAGAAGATCAAGTTGTTAGCGATATTTTTCAAAGCTAAACCCTGAAAATATATATCCACAAGCCTTGGCATTTTTCCGGAGGCCTCAGTTGCAGACCCTGGTAGAAAGGACCCAACTTCATCAGCATTTTTATTTGCAATCAAAATTTGCTCAGAAAATGGATCCCATGTCTTTTCCCTTGCATTGCACTTTCTTCTTTCGTGAAAATGACTCATAACGTGGGTGTGCTGGGAGACTTGATGATCTATCAAAACCCTACTGTTTAATTGATCAAAAGCAATAAACGAAGACCATTAACAAGACTCATGCTAATAGCATTTTATGTTTCAAGTCCGGATGGCATGATAGACATCTTCAAATCTACATGTTTTAAATCTATATTATATGAAGATTCTTGGACCTATAATTTCATCTATTCTTATAGAATTGAAGCTTATGAGGAATCAATCCATAGTAACAAGATCGAAAAAAAAAAAGAGAGGAGCCCAACGAATTGAAATTATTCTACTTAAATTATTGAAAAATATTACGGTAAGGTTGAGTAGGTGTATTCAATAATAAATTAGTGTAACTACTTAGATTATTCTACATACATGCGTGGGCAAGGCTACTTATATTTATTTCACCCTTCCTGTCTGTCTCACTTCACCAAGGCGACGTTCTCTTTACTCAACTTTCCTCCTTCAATCTTTTTAATTATTAAGAGTTTTGGATTTGCGGTTATGGCATGTAGAATTTTGATCAGAATCCGAGTATGGCGACGGACCCACCGTCGAACTTCTCACAGGTTTCAGTCCGACCCGACCCAAATTGTTATACATCGTCCGGGTTTGTCACATCAGCAAGTTCGAACCCCACCATTTGCCACATCAACAGGTTCGAACCCGAGTTATCTCTCGTCCTCTCTACCTCTTCTGTTAAAACTTAAAACCCCAAACCCATTGGGATTTCTGGGTTATCATTCTCTCTGATAATTCATTGTCTGCAAGATTCTGGGTCTTAATTCGAAGTTTTGACTACGTATTTTCTTGCTGTACGTTCCACCACGTTCATTCGACCTTGAGTACAAGTGCCTTCTCCCTTGGTAAATGGTAACACTTTTGATTCTGTACATATTTCTATGCATGCATTTCTTATGATCCATTACTTGGTTTAATTCGTTTAACTGGGGAACTAACTCATCACATTGTGGGTTTGGGTTTCTTGTGCCTTAAGGCTCTGGTTTGGCACCACCCTTGCCTCTTTTCTTGATTGTTGATGGAATTATCTGAATCTTTCAGTAGATAAAATGATTGCTTTTTAGGGTTTGCTTATCCAGATTCGTTTAATTGCGGACATAAACCATCACATAATGGCTTTGCGTTTCTTGTGCCTTAAAGCTCTGTATTGGTTCTTGATTTCCTAGTGGCACCACCCTTGCCTCTTTTCTTGAATTTTAATGGAACTATCTGAATCTTTCAGTGGATAAAACGATTGCTAATAATCCAACTTCATTATGATTACTAACCAGGAGAGTTTTTGTTTTCTTGTAGCTGCTTAAGCCTATCGTTCTTGTGGAACCAGCCTTGTTCATTGTTTATCGAAATGAGTGATTTTTTTTGCTTCTGGAGAGTTGGACGATCTGGTTCCTGACTTGTTAGGTCGCCTTCTAGCTCTGGTCTAGCTGCAGCTCAGCTTGTTTGAAGAGATTTCCACATAGTAGTTCACTCTCCAGATTTCCTCAGGTATCATTTTGATAGTCAAGAAACCCATTCTCAAGCCTTGTTCCTGATACATAATGAACGCATCAGTATTATTGGGACGGGACGTTTGGTAAACGAGAACCATAATGGTGACAGGTCACACCTAACCGTGAGGCACTTTCCACTAATTACATCACGAACCGTCGTTATGGTTCTCGTTTACCAAGCGCCCCGTCCCAATAATACTGATGCGTTCATTGTGTATCAGGAACAAGGCTTGAGAATGAGTTTCTTGACTATCAAAATGATACCTGGGGAAATCTGGACAAAGAACGGATACATAACTGAAATGACAATTTTGCCCCTGTGTAATACTTCCGTCGACAACTCGAAATCTATTATCACTGGTGGTACTTGCAATGATAATGCCACTCCTACAAACAACAAAGAAACATAACACGATTAGCTTACAGGGGAAATGTGTGTTATACCATCAAGTTATGATTTGAGTAGTACATTGGAGAACAACGTTTAACAGGTGAAATTTTTAGAAATTAATTGTATAGTGAACCCCAGCAAAGTTTCGGTCTTACAGTTCGGGATACAAACCAAGATGAATGAACATCTAACTTGGAGGAACCACCAGTCTGACTCCATAAAGTTACATTAAAATGATCACCAAAAGGCGATTATGTGTTGTACCCATGGATAGTTTATCTCATGTATCATTGTAATCTCTACTACTTGATAAGTCTATAAATGACAGCGGAATGGGCATAAATGAGCTCCATATACTTTCCCTCAAAAATGAATTTCTCCCATCAATTTAGTCCACTATCTGCAACGAAATAATATATACAAAGTTGTATAATGTTTTTGCAGGTAAAAACTAATACTGATGGGACATTCCATATGGTATGCTATAATACAATTGTAGAAGGCAATGAGTAATTTTTCATCCAGAGTTTCTTCATCATCTGTGTCAAGCTCAAGTCCCTCTGCAGCTTGTGGGCATGCTAATAATACAATTGTTGGAGGCAATGAGTCAGAATCTTCATTACCGATTTTCTTCGTCATCCGTGTCAAGCTCAAGTCCTTCTGCAGCTAAAAGCTGACCAATGATCTTTTTCTTATCTTCCTCGGCTTTTCTTCTCATAAGGTCTCTTTTCTTTAAGACTAGTGTATGCCGCTTTAGCGTACTGGAGAAATATTCAGCAGAGGCCTTCTTTTCTCTCGCCAGGATTTTCTTCTCTTCATAAGGGTCGACCTGGATGTCCAATATATTGACCCATGTTGTTATGATTTATGCAAAAAAAAATATTGAAATTATGGAAAGGGCCTGATTAAAGCTTTTGATCATAGTGTTTGATCAGTCAAGGCACTAGTAAAATATGCGGTTTGCCATTGATTTTACGTAGTTGGAATAGAGAATTTATAATGTTGCAATATGAAAACTACTGTTTTTATTACAGCTAATTCACATATCTTCATCTAGTTTGATGTCAGTACAAGATAGAAAATATATTAACCTATACCTTAGAACGAGAAAGTCGACGTGCTCGGATATTCATCTCACGCTGTTGTTGCTCAGCCCAAGCAGCTATTGCCATATCACCTCGCTGATCAAAAGCTTTCCGCTTTTTCATTAGCCACTCCATCCATGCTTCAGATGCCTGATATAACAATGCACATCAAGAAGTGATTACGGAAATAACTAAAACAGATGTCAAGCTATCGGTTGATAAATGAATAACAATACAACTACAAATTTTTTTTTACAGGTACTCAAATTAAATGCTATCTTAATATCATAAGCAAGAAAATACAGGGCAATCAAAACTTGAACTACAAAGCTTACTTTCAAAGGGTTGACTCGGTTATCTCTGTCATATTGGCCCCTCTTGTCGACATCTAAAAGCAATTCATACGCAGCTTGAATCTTGATAAACCTAGCTTCAGCTGTTTCCCCCTCCTCCAGGGTCCCTCTGCCATCATAAACTGGAAACAGGAAGGAAAACAAGACCAACTTTAACCAAGAAATAAAGACAATCTTCTATGCAAACACAAAATAAAGCAAAGTACATGCAATCCGTATATGCATAACTGCACTTCCACTCCTTAAAAAGCATCTCATCTTCAACAATAATCGAGGAGTATATGATCCCCTAGAACTCTTTAGGTATCACATTTTAAAATCACAACTCTAAAAACAACTCCTTCTATCATTAGTATATGATCACAAAAAACTTTCAATTTAAATATTTCCTCCAAACCTATGGTGTCATAATTGCGTTCCTCCTCCCTATTATTATTAATACTGTCCTTTTCCGTCTCCACATTGAATAGAGTTAGATAGGAGTACTTTGATTTTTCCCTTGCCAAATCCTAATATACATGTATTGTTCTATCCACCAAAAACAGACTCAACCTTCGATTCCTAATATATATATACATGTATTGTTCACGAATTGGGTTGATAATTTCATTTCACATTACATTTCTTTCCACTATAGAATCCATATAATTCTCACATGTATCACTTCCTCATTAACTTCACTATCTACCTGTGATTTTACTAGCAATTTACAACAAGTATGAAATTCAAACGATAGAAAACAATTTCCAGTAAAGACAAGGTAACAAACCATCAGGATGGTAAAACTTGGCCAATCTTCTGTAAGCCACCTTTATCTGATCATCATCAGCATTCATCTCTAACTCTGCAATAACCCAAAAAACTATATATATTCAAAACACAAACACTGAAACTATCAAAAATCCCAGAAGAAACTCCAAAAATCAAAACTTGAAACTTTAAGATGAATAAGGATTCAACTACCAAGAGTTTCATAGGGAGACTTGGGGTGGGTCCAATTCGAAGCCCTAACCATGGACCTTCTCTGGTTCGCTCTGAACCACGACTCGCTCCGGTTCAATCTCACGAAATCCGACGACGGCGGAGATGAAAGACTAGGCGAGTAGTTAGGGTTTCGCTGAAAGGAAACCCTAGAGCTGAAGCGAGCTTGGTGTCTGCAACATATGAAGGAGGTGAAGACGGCGTGTGGCCTACAGATTGTTCTCAAATTACTCATCTTGAGCTCAGACCCAGAGCCAATTTGGGGATAATTGAATCCGATCGATTGGAATTGGAAATCTAGGGTTTCGGTGTGGAGTGAAGAATTGGGATTACGAAGGTTGAAGACGTGAAGCAAGAGTGAGCAGTTCTCAGAATCTGACTGAATCTGAATATTCTATATTTTAATTTGTATTTCTATTATTTATAAATTTCCTTTTTGGGTAACTTATTTCCCGGGAAACTATAGTTTTTTCTTCTTTCTTTCTAAAGAGGGTATTTGAGTGGTAAAGAAAAATAGAAAAGAAAGTACAAAATGGCTTCTAAAAAGAAAACAAAAACGCAAACACACAAGTACTGAGTGCACCCAAACAAATGCTTTAGACACCCACGCTGCCAAAGTCGACGGCAGACACCCACCGCCAGCAACCATGATACGTATACTGGCCTCCGATTGATCCCTTTGTCACTCTCTTGTTTGAGTTTTGTTTCAACACACAAACTCTTAAGTTCACGACTCATCAACAAAAAACCGAGATGGAAACGGGTAACTCGTTCTATTAGGATTATTAGGTTTAAGTAACGCCTTTTCACATTTCTATGTCTGCATGCTCGGGCCATATATCCACCTTGTCATGCAGTGTTGTCTTCATTGGAATTCACTTGGAGCAAGAGTTCGGACCTTGTAGATATTTCTTCCCATCTCCATTTATGGATATTCTCTGCTAATCATCACTAAGAGATTGGATCTGTGCTTCTATCCAGGCCTCAAGTCAGAGAATTGGTGCAAGGTAAAGGAGGCTTCTTAATTCGACAATGATCTTTGAAGCTCTATCAAGTCGAAGTTGAGGCAGAAGCTGGATGGACCGGTCTACAGAAGTGTCTGTCTTTTTGGTCATTTTAAATATACCGGAGCTCTTACATCTTTATATAAGCAGGTTTTCTGGGCTTCTTGTAGCAGTTTTGCAGGGCATTAACATGAATCAGTACCGCACATGGTATGGTATGTCGACTGTGTGCCTTCCAAAAGATGGAGTTGCAATGAAATGAAAGCTTTTTGTGAGGTATGCAACTGTTCTAGCACTTTAATCTAGAAGTATGACCAAGATTGGAAGGGAAAATGAATTGGCATGCATGAGTTTCTATGTCCCTCCTTTTCGCTTGCCCTTCATAAATGTTCAAATAACTTTGGAGGAAAAAGTTTTTATAGTTCTGCCTCTCTTCACACTATTTAGAATCAGCAAAGATATTCAAAACCTTCAACCAGGTTGCAAGATGAGTGTTAAATAGCTTTGAGAAACAAATATCATTGAAAAAACCAAGCTGCTTCTTTGATCAGGCATTTACGTATCATGCATGTTTTGATAAGTACGTATCAAGAATTCAAGATGAGTGTCATATATTCAGGTTTTAGCCGTTTTACACTGCGGTTGTACCATCTGCACCGTTTTAGGGCCGGGTCCAGATACATTGTCAAGCGTTTGTGTGGTCGAGAGAGATATGACAACAAAAAAGAGGAACCTGCCTAACACCCGTCTAGTTCGCCTAGTGCCCTTCTAGCGCCCGCCTAGCACACGGCTAGTCCCGCCTAGCGTCCCACCTATGTCTGCCTAGCACCCCGCCTAGCAACTTATAGTTCCAGTCTAGCACCCGTTTAGTTCCGCCTAACAACTTTAAAGTCCACCTAGAACCCGTCTAGCATCCGCTTAGCACCTGCCTAGTGCCCACCGAACAACTTTTTATGCTCGCCTAGAATTCGCGTAGCGCCTGCCTAATTCGCCTAGATTCCGTATAGCGCCCTCCTAACAACCGCCTAGCGCATTAGGGCATATCTTGGTATAGCTCCAAGTTATTGGCTTGATTTTTAAAACTTTACCACCTCTTGATTTTAGTACTTGCATTGTCTCAAGTCTTGCAATACACAGAGGTTAAGCATCTGAACGTCGGTTCAAGGAAATATTAGCGCGGCATAGCATCTGAATATTGATTTTGATTGATAGGTCACCTTAAAATTGCCGCTACTATTCAAAGATGAAGTGAATGCTTTACACTAGTACTGTAGATATGAGCAGAACTCTATAATGTACAAGATCAATATGATTCCCATTTGATGATCATGGGATTCCGGTTTTGTCCAGTCTATTGTTGGCATTGGGAATAATTGTCTCAATAAATTTACACATCAAGTACTGGTAATACATTTTCCATTTCCAATAAACCTACCCAAAAACTATGCTACAGGCATTGGGGGATCGGAACATTAATCAAAAATCTATATATGTCTTGAATTGATACACACCGGAGTGAGCTTCATATTTACACCTTCTGATACAGGAGAAGTGCTGGGGAAGATACACTATAAATGGAGATTAGGATGCATATGACTCGGCTGGGGATCCACGTGGACGAGCAGTCCAAAGAGAACTGAGGGCACGAAGACGCTGAAAGTACTCTCCTAATGCAAGCAAGCCGCGAGCAGCTTGGTGAGTTGTGAGGATTCGGGACATTTGCTGCAGAGTCTGCTGTCGAAGGTGATCAGCCTGTCTCGGAGAAGAGCAACACATTTTAGCAGAAAAGGAGTGTTATCAAAAGAAAAGTTGGCTAGGTAAATGTTTACGATATTACTTGTGTGGAAAAGGCATTATTTGCTTCAGCATCATGATTATAATTCATATATAACAGAATCATCTTTAAATCTTGATGCTGCATTTACTTTAGCGCATTTGAACAGTCAGTTCTATGGAGTTTTACTTTGCAAGTTTCTCAAACTAACTAAAATAAATCAAGATGGCACTAAGATCATTACCTGGCTAACAAAGCTCTCCAGTGCTTCAAATTTCTCAATCGTTGCAGCCATCTGAGATCCAAAAGTTTCTCCAATCAATATTTGATCAGCTTCTAGTGCGTTGGAAAGTGTCTGCTGCAGTTTATCCATTCCCTGTGAGAGAGCGTCTTCAGCTTGCTGAGATGATTGCCGCAGGTTAAAGTAATCCAGACGTTGTGGTTCAGTCAATGGCTCAAGTTGGCACTCGAGAATCTGTTTTAATAAAACATGCAGAATATTATACATTCATTGATATTAACTTGTAATCTTAAGTCTTAACACAAAAGTTAGTATTATCATATATAGTAGGTACTCGAGTTCATATCCAGGTGGAAGAAGAAAAATCATCATCTAATAACTGTACGACTCATATCTCAAGCCCATCACACATTCATCATAACACATACCCTAAAACATGCATGTTCAGATTTATAGCAAAGCCCACAATTAGCAGTAAACAATATGTCCATCAATCATAAATTCTCACCAAGCAACCCAGTAAACCTCTATATCCTATTGTATGTCAAATTAACTTCTCGAACCTGCTCATTTTAGGACTTCAGGGGACTTCAAGTATTTATGTTTTTCAGTTCCCAACCTTCTCAAAACGATATATATATATATATAGAGAGAGAGAGTTTTTTTCAGGTGCGGATGCGGCGTTTTCGGCCACCGGCGAGGCGGCGACGCCGTATCCGGCCGGTGGGCTTTGCTCCCCACACGCCGGCGACCCCGTCTGTGCCGGCCCGAGCTCCATCGCCGGCCGGAATCTGTAAAAATGCAGAAAAATGACAAGTACTGTTCATTTTTCTGCATTTTTGCATATTCCGGCCGGCTGCCGGCCGGCGATGGAGCTCGGGCCGGCACAGACGGGGTCGTCGGCGTGTGGGGAGCAAAGCCCACCGGCCGGATACGGCGTCGCCGCCTCGCCGGTGGCAGGAAACGCCGCATCCGCACCATGAACAGTAGGTGCGAACGTCCGCACCCGAAACGGACTGTATATATATATATATATATATATATATATATATATATAGCCATTCTATTAAGAAATCCCTTATTTTGTCTATTTTAAGGGATTGGTTATCAAACCAACTCTTTTATCACATTTTAACATTTCCACCGTTCAATTATTAGGTCTGTATGTGTAGATCATTTTTGTAAATTTTTAGCCAAATTGGTGATTGTTAAGACATCTAACTAGATAAAATCAATGGATGTATGAAACCTGTTAAAGCTGAACCGTTCATGTTTTTATTTGTAAATTTTAATTTTAAATGCTCTAATTATTATCAAATTAAATGAAAATTTTCATATATGATTTACTCATATAAACATGAAAGTTGAACGGTAGAGATTTTAATATGTGATCGAAAAATATATATATTATATATACACACACTACATGTAGTGAAGCTATGTATATATGCAGATGCAGAGAACTATAATCGATGACCACAGAAAATAAGTTGTTTAAATAGAGCTGGAGTAAATTTACATGTAGAAGCTCCGATGGGCGAAATCCTCCAATCCAGTGAAAGTAACGTTCTACTGATGTTCTCCATATACCAGACAGGAAGTAAAAGATATCAGCCTGAGCAGCATCTGCCTTCATACGGAACAATGTAGCATAGTGGTTCAAGCCACCTTCCACAAGTATTCGGAGTTCTATTTCAGTTGCATGTTCTTGCAATGCATTTCGAAGTTCAATATTCTGTCTATCTTGCTCTTCTACCCAGTGTCCATATTCCAGCTCAAATGTGGTGATGCCTGCAAAATTCATAACTGGGTTAATACTTGTATGGAAACTATAAACAAAACATACAAGAAGAACCAATTGAATTACTAAAAGATAATAGGTAATAGGTCATTAGAGGATATATTTTCTGTAGCAGAGTCAAAGAGTTCTGGACTTCAAAACATTAACTCTATAAAGTAGTGAATAACTCCATACAGGCTCTGTGACAAATAAGATTAACTAAGTAAAGCATACCTATTTCGGTTTGTAATTTTTCAGATGAACCTGCATATACTATACAGAAAAGTTCCGTGAAGAAAGTTGTGTACTTGCTACACAATTATGTTTCTGCCAGCATACATATCAACATGTGTAGTACATGAAGAAAGCTTGTAAGTGTAAGAGTTAGTTAGCCTAAAGCCTGGTGTTAGAAAACTGGATTAGATACCAGAGATATTCGATTAGCTCTAGTCTTTAGCAGATGAGTTCTACAGTTTGTATTAACAACAATATAGAATTACAAACCTGAATTCACAATTCCATTGTATCCCATATGATTACCACCTAATGAACTGCCGCCATATGCTACCTGCAATCAGGCAGTTACTGCTTTACTATTTCTGAAGCATGATCAGAGACAAAATGTGGAGAATCTCTAGTCACCTGTTTTCTAGTTCTGTCCAGTTCCAGCTCCAGTTGTGCCAGTTTTATACGGCTTGTTTCTAGTTGTTGGACATAAGCCTACAGTAGTGCAGAACAAAATTATTGCAGAAACTAGACAATTTTAGCATTAAAATACATGAAGATGAACTATGAGGGATTTATATTCACCTTCTTCCGCATACGACTCTTGCGAGCAGCTTCGCGATTCTGCTCTAAGCGCCTTTGTACCTGTATATATAGATGCTTGCACTTTCAGAGTCATAAACTTGTATCAGTCAGACTGACCATGGTGTAAAAATGTACCCTTACGGGGATGATTGATTGGTGAAGTAAAATTATATGAATACAGCATGCCACGCTTCAGATATAACTCTAGACCCTAGACAGGTGAGATAAACTAGGGGAATTCACAAATGGTTTTATGAGCATTTCATCAAGGATAATAGTGAAGAATAAAATTTAGGAAATGCGACCACCTGTCTTTTTCTAGCTTGATGGTGTTAAATATTAGTCTTTAAGATTAGAGACAGAAATAAGTAGCAAAACCAAAACATAGTTATGTTGCCAAGTCAAGTACTACAATGAGTGAGGTGGGGGAGATCAGTCATCACTTACCTTATCAGTAGATCTGTTTGATTCTTGATCAATTGCAGAAGGTCCCATCGATTCATGAGAACCAAATCCGATCTAGTGGGAGTAAAATTCCAAAGTCAATTCAGTTCATTGATAAATGAAAGCGAATCCAATATTGAAGAAAACAGACCAAACTTCATGCACCCGTACCTTGTTTTCTAGACTAGAATCCACCCCTACAACTGTGGAAGCACCTATGTGTGAGCTGTTACCACCACTGAAGGTCTCTCTCCACACACCCACCTGCCGGAATGGCTCATATATCCCCATTTGTCTTGGGGTGGCAATTTGAGTTGATTGATAGCTCATACTCTACCAGAAATTATAACCAAGGACTGAATCAGAAAACACATAAAAAAAAAAAAGTGAACAAAGCTAGAACATCCCTAGTGTGTGAATGACTGAAATCCCTACTTGGCTCCAAGAGAAGACCAATAACTATGATCCACTGAACTAATAGTAATTGGACTAGAAAATGGCTCTCACAGTCAGAAACTGACAACAAAAACCAGAATTAAAGAAGCAGTCATTAGTTTTGGATTTTGGAACCTCAACAAAAAGAAAGGGTATCTGAGCATGATAAGACTATTTGTCCTCAAGTCCTAATGCTGAGTCATAGAAACTTCATCCTTGTATGCAAACCAGAAGACACACAATAAAAGCAGAGAGGAAAGCATGGTATCAAAGCATTCCTAAACATAAAAAACCTCCCCACTTTAAATAACCAGAACAAGTGGATAAAAAGCTCAGTTAAAAGTTTGGGGAAGTGATTATCTCCAGTTGTTATTATATTTCATTATAAATATACCATATAGTAATCACAAATACATACATATAGACAAACATAACTTGCATTCAGCATAAAGAAACATTACCTCTCTCAACATGCCTAACTTGAATCTTTAAAGCATCACTTGGATGAACTTCAGAGAACCCAACAAGGACTATCTGCAAGACTTTAACTTTCAGATAGATATACAAAACCCCAGGTAAGTTATGCAGCAAAGACTTGGAATTTGAGCTTGAATGAAGAAAATGGGGTTGTGGGGAGAGTTGTGATGACTCTAGTTCAACAATGCAATGATATCTGGTGAGACCCAAATTTGTGGGAATCCATTGGCTCTCTCTCCCTACTTTTAAAATATTCATTCTTTCCTGAAAGAGCCACAGTAAACCGTCAACGTCGTCAAAGTCCCCACTAACGTCGTTATCACAGCTTATCTTTTTCTCTTTCAGAAAAAAAAAATTCTATAAAAACAAAAAACAGCAAGAAGCCAAAGACGATATGATATTTGGGAATGCCAGGTGGAGATCGAGGGATGGTTGGTGACTTCCGTGGCCGGTGATGTTAGCGACTTTCAGGAAAGGCTGTGGGACAGTAGGAGGAGGGTTACTTTGGTCATTCTGTCTTCGCTGTCTTTGGTGTCTCGGTGTCTCCTACCGGAAGAAATTGGGATCGGGATCTTTTCCTAATAAAACTCTCTCCTCATACTCCTCATGAGATCTGGGCTGTCTAATTTTAATTCGACGGCTCAGATTGCTTTGCAGGGGTTATGTGAATAGTAACAGAGGATTGTGAGCCGTCAGATTAAAATTGGACAGCCCACATTGCTTTATGAGGAGGTATGAGGAGAGAGAGATTAGGAGAGGATCTCATTTCAAGAAATTGTACCTCATAGGCTGGGATTCCAACCATCACCAACAAAAGACCATATTTTTAGTTTATTTCATGAGTACTACATTAAAAAACAGAATATATATATATATATACATATTTTTTCAGAAGAAACAGATTAGATATTATTAAAAGAGTACTGATATTGAACCTCCACATTTGCTCACTTGACCTCCTTATATTTTTAATTATTAGATTACATATATGTCCTCATATATATTATATTTATATTTATTTTCTCTAAACTTTCCAATTCTATAAAATAATAAATTGTAGTATTATTATTTTCCTTATTTATTTTTATTTTCTGATTTAACTATATACACATTTAATTATAATTTATTACATTCACATTTATTTCTTTATCTATTTGTATATATTTTTTCCTTCAGTTTAGTTCAATATATTTAAAGAATTAGCTTGTGACATAAAATAAATTCTATATAAATATATATTACATAGGTTGAACTCATTTTGTTTTATATAAATATATACTATATAGGTTGAACTCATATATAAATTAAACAAGATGATGTAATAAATAATTATTAAAAAAATCATAAGGTTTACATTCAGAGAACCAAAAAAAAATATCGATAATGAAATTTTCTTACAAAGAAACAAAGTGAAAAAAAAAAAACAAATTAAGCAATAGAGGTTTAATGAGTGAATAAAATGTAAAATAAGTAATTAATTATAATTTAAGTGACCTATATATTCATGGCTATTTTGGGTATTTAAGAGGAGGTATACTAAGCAAATGTGTGATTTTTAAAAGTCAAAATGAGGTGTAGAGAGCATGAGAGGTAAGATGAGCAAATTGAGAGGTCTCAATAGGAACATTCTTATTAAAATCACAAGCAAAGAAACATTTTCTCCATTCATGACCTTTTTCAATTCTTTACCATTTTCTTTCTTAATCGATTCTTCTTTTTCTTAATACCATGTTCTTGTTTCGTGATGGAGTAGATTAAAAGATAAACCCATTTCCGATCCTTTTCATAAATTGATGAATTGTTAGCAAGAGTTCTAGTGTAAATATGAATTCTTCCATTTTTCTTCCGTACGTCTCAAGATTAAGGCCTTATTTAGTGGAAGGATAATAATTCATTTGTCTTTCTCATGAAAAGATAAGTAAATTTTTTCGAGAGTTTTTCATTTCTTTATATCTTATGTATTCTTTTGCCAATAAGAATCTAAAACATAAAGCTATTAAAAGAATTCTAGTGATTCAGCAAGCAAGGTACCGTGGTGCATGGCTACGCACCATATATATATATATATATATATATATATATATATATATATATATATATATGTTAGGTCGTTTCTGGGGTGCCAGCTAGTGGAAGGTGTTTAAACTAACTAAAATGTACGATTTCTTGGCCTTTTTTGTGCTTAGATCCTCTCAAAATATATAAACCTTAGCTTGCTTGGAAATTCAGAGAAAGCACAACATCAGTTAACTAGCTACATAACTAAGCACATAAGATTAGAAGATAATCTCAGCTTTTCCGACAAAAATGTCCCTTCTCAATTCTAAAGGAACACGGGACGATCGAACTATCAGAATCCATGAAAAAATAGATATACATTGTCTAAATAAAATGAGGTAAAATATCACTTTCCAATCAACTTGGGAGCGATAAAAGTGCTCTAGTTAATCTACCACATACGGTATAATTTACAACCTTTTGTAAGAGGTTAATAAAGAGAAACGTATGCGGTATATATTCGAAATAGCACTTCACGTTCATATGAGTTCACTGATTAAGTCGATCGAACGTACTCATATGAACATATATATATATATATATATATATATATATATATATATATTTCACCTGCTCAAAATCTCACTGGTGATGATCGAGTAGTCATTATACTTAAAAAGATGAAACCTATTGCTATAGTTATGATCAATTATATGCTTGCATGTTTTGGCATATTAAAGCTGGAAATGAGCCAATGACATATTGTAAGGTCTTTCGGTGGTTGTGCTTGCATAATGTGCACTGTGTTTGTTTCCCATATCAGACGAAGCGATGCTGCGTCAACTTAGCATACAAGTTACAGCTCGAGTAAAGCAACAAAAGAAACCAAAGGAAACCAAGATTGGAAAGAAAACCAATCAAACCATGCATCGATCAAAAAGATATAAGATAAAAATAGTGCATGACCAAGTGGCCATAAATATTTAGTGAATAGCTTGTTCAATAGGTATTGATATGCATCCACGGTCCTCTGAGCTTGATCACCACTATGAACCCCAATTATTGTCTATACAGTATGAACTATGATGCATGCATATTTGGTCCATTTCATCACTTACCACAACTAATCATCAATTAATTTACTTCAAAGATGATGGTCATGTTATTTGATTTACTTTTTTACGCACAATTCATAATGAGATCTGACTTTATATATTTCTACTCTTATATTCGACAATTTCAATAATAAATGTTTGACAGCAGCTTCACGAGTCAATAATTAATATAAAAACTTTAAATTTGAAATATGTGGATGATCCATCGTATATCTCACTATATGCATAAAAGTTGCAAAACCCAAACTCAAAATCCTGGCCTAGCTAAATGATGATGTAGGAGTGTCCAGTAACATATATTTTAACAATGAACAAAACAACATGCATAAAATACTAGGATATTTGCTAGATTGAAAGTTTTCTAGGATAGAAAATAAAATAATTTTAAGGATGCAAAATGATGTTGATCGATCAATCCTGTTGAAGAGGAAAAATCTCACATTGGAAAAGTGACAAATAAAATACAACTTATAAGTAGATAGATAATATCCAATTGTACAGAGGCCTTTTGTGATTAAAACCCAACACCATAAAAGTGGTTAAGTTGAGACAATATCGGTACATTAGTGATTTACGAGCCACGCTTGTCACCGTTTAACACATCCATGCATGTAAGTCACATATCATATTGAAATTTGAAGACAGAAGATTCGAAGTGCACATTTTCTATTATGAGAAGAAGATTCGAAGTTTACTTTAGATAAAAGATTGTTAGTGTTAATATCTACAATTAAAGATTGGCTGTGGCCGTCATATATTATAACAATTAATTCAAGTGATTAAAATAGATCAAAACTGGTATGTCACTAGCTATGCTAGATCACTGTGATGTGTACATATAGAAATGGACATTTATAAAGAATTGAGAAGACACCAATCCATGCCATCATCCATTTAAGGTCGATCATTATTGCGTATAAAGAATAGGGCATAGTCACACTTTTGCTTTATTTATAATGCCTCAGGATGGGATTTTGATTTCTTTTCGACCTTTAAAAATTTGTTTTCATCAGCTAATGGCGTCTGCTTCCCTAACTCCCATCACTTATGAAAATCAAAAGTGATGATCTAGTGCTTATACCAAACGCATCTCCAGCTTAAGATAATTTTTATAAAATGATCGATCGATTTCGTAAAAAGCATTAATATTTTGTTTGGACTTTAGACGTCTACATATCCTGCCCACCTAATTCTGTTATTTCTCATTTTATGTTTTCTTCTTCTTTTGTATAACAATTAACAAATGTTCTAAATTATTTTTCCAAACTTTCCAAAATTTTGTTCATCTCATATATTCGTACTCACACTACTTAATTTGTAATCCACACTTTTTCAAAATTCTCGGACATGCAGATGTAAATTAGTTAAAACAAAATTTAAGTTATAAAAACAAACGAATAGTAAATTGTAAATGGCATGGGGGAGTGTGATCGAATTCCACTCCTTAAGTTTGAAGTAATGCATTCTAAATTGGAGTACCATCTACAAGGTATAACGCCATAATACATATCACGTACTCATGCGATACCCTTCCGTTAATAAATGTTCGATTTTCTTACGAAATTGAATTCGGTCAAAGCATATAAATTTGCATAAAGATCTACGGAACAAAGGACGCAAAGTGCAGCAGAGAATGGCCTAACTGCATAGTCTAAGTGGCATATGGGGATATATATTAGTCTTGGGAGCCAAGATTCTAGTCCCATGTTATGTGAAATTAAAGAATCACAAGAAGAAGCATTAGAAAAAACATGAGAGGAAAGGCATTCGTAGACAAAACCAACCATTTGGCCGGGGTGTCAATATAACACCATTATTAGATGGCTTAAAGATTCTCCATTAGCATGTGGTTGGTGATCATCGACAAATACTCATTCTATTTTATTTGTCTAAAAAGGGTACTGTAAGAGATCACAAGAGGCACCAGGTGTTTAACCCGTCCTATTTTTCTAAGTCTCAATAGTGCCGCGCCAAAGACGCAACTAGGCCCCCATTTCGCCCGTTTAAGTACTCATGAGAGGGTTGAGGCTCCCCATAAGGCCTTTTATATACACAAAGATCGAACCTTCGACCTTGATTTAGTAACTCAATTTGCTTACTAACTGAGCTGGACCTCATTTTATTCGTTGTGGAAAAAACAATTAAACATAGGAAAGAAGGAATAGATGATCATGAACCGCTGGGATTCTAACTTTTCCCACTCACAAGAGAAAAACTGAGAAAGCAATTCCTTTTCTTTTCCATCTCTTTATCTTTGTCATAGCATACTTGTACACGCAGTCCCTTTTATGCCGTCATTAGCATGCTTAATCAACAAGGTGTATGTCGTGGGCTAACTCCACGTACGAAACTTAATCAAGTTTTCTCAATATGCATGATTGCAGTTTGTGAAGTACGATAGCTTATGAGAAACACATTTGATTTCATAACACATTGTAGAGCTTTCCTCATTGTTCGCCTAATGAATTGATAGCTTCATTTTCTTTACAATTTCTGTTGTAGTCTCATGACCAAAAGTACCCATATTGCAGCTCATTTTAACAATCATGCATGTTCATGCACTATTAGGACCCAAAACACTAAAGTGATTGACCACGATACCAATGATCGAGATCGTTGATCAGTTCCTAGATTGGTTAATCATATGTATATCTTTATAAACTTAAGCATGTATCTTTATAAAAACAATCTACAAAAGAGTGATCACCTAATAATAAAACTCTTTCGCTATCATGATGTTACAGTGTATATATAACGACAGAAAAAACTAAAGAGAGCTGATTATTCTCTTACTATGATTGTTCGATCGCACAAGCTAGCTAGCTTCAATAATTTTGGCCTTTGACACTTGGATTCTCCCACTCAGTCATAGTCTATTATTTTCTGCGATATTTGTCTCACAAGATGCAAGATCGAATACTTTGATTTATAGACTACGGAAAATGAAATGACCATATTCAAATCCCCAGGATTGATTGATTGATAGGATGGGTTTTGTTCAAGTTCGTACGTAGTATGATAGATTGCATGATCTAGCTAGTTGGGTAATTTGCTCGCGGGTGTGTCTATATATGTAAATGCTTGGTCGTTGGATTCTACTGAAAGTCCCTTTGTTCTTGATATGTCGTTGTGCAGTTACTTGATTCTGTGCTCTACACCTGGTGGTGTAAGTGAAGGCCTTTATCAGCCACTGGTTTGATTTGGTTCCTGCTAGCTCGACTTGCCTTTCTCAATCAAGTGGCAATGGACCTTGGATTCCTTTTTATATTTGTTTGGAGGAGAAAAAGAATATTCATAATAATGTATCTCCTATTAGTTTTAGACTAGGGTTTATATATATATATATATATATATATATATCAGGTCTTAATTGTTAAGGACTCCGCACCAATCCTTATGGTGCAGATTTGATATTTTGACTAATTTTTCGATTCAATTTTTACATCTCTAACGTCTAGTTTTTAGATACGCATGTATAGTTAATCTCTGCAAAGTTTCAGTTAATTTGATAATCATTAGCATATCAAACTAGATTAAAACAAATGGACAGATTGCATTTTGTCAAAACTGAATCGTTCATGTTTATGATAGAAAATCGCACTTTTGAATGCCCTTAACGATTATCAAATTGACTGAAATTTAGCAGACATAATCTATACATGAGTACCTAAAGACTAGAATGTGGAAATGTAAAAATTCAATCGAAAAGTTAATCAAATTATCAAATCCGCACTATAAAGATTGGTGTGGAACTCATTAACCAACAAAGCATATATATATATATATATATATATATATATATATATATATATAAGCATGATCTAGAGAGGATGTCCTCAAACTTAAGTTATAGTACGGATTTTCATTTTTGACCCACTTTTAGATTAAATTTTCTCATCTCCACCGTGTAGTATCTAGATAATATTGTGTAGATCATCGCTGCAAAATTTCAGCCAATTTGGTAATCGTTAAGGCCCTCAAACTTGAAAAACAAATGGACGAACTGAATTCTGTCAAACTTGAACCGTTCATGTTTATAACAGAAAAACGTAATTTTGAATACCTTAACGATTACCAAATTGGCTGAAATTTTGCAGAGATGATCTACACAATATTATGTAGACGGTGAAGATGAGAAAATTCGATCGAAAAGTGGGTCAAAAACGAAAATCTGCACTACTAACAAGTTTGAGAATGTCCTCTCTAAATCCTGTCTATATATATATATATATATATATATATATATATATATATATATATATTCTTGTACGTGTTTTCCCACAGGTGAGGAGGAGGTGTGTACTAGTAGTACTACGTAGCCTTGTACTTGAGTGGCCGGTTTAACCTGTACTGTGCATCATCCTGGAAAAGAAGAAAAGAGAGAAACAGAAAAGCATACAAAATCTGAGTGATTACCACGTTGCACATAGGAAGGGGCACACCCACTCGATCATTGATCATTCTCTTATTGATAAATTCATTGCCTTTTCCTCTTTCTGGGCTACAAATTCATACCACTTTATGTTGTCATCGCTATCCAATTATCTTGCATGATGAACTTATTCATCAAAACCTTGAAAATTTATCAGTAGTGTATTACTAAAATCTCTAAGAAAACACAAAGCCGAGTGAAGAAACTTGGAGACCATTGCAACATGCTTGTATGGAGAAGAAGGTATGCAATTTCCAAAATGCAACAGGCTATGTTGCATGGCCACGGACACGGATACGGACACGACTCGGCAACACGACTCGGCGTGATACGGCGACACGGCAAATCCTAAAAATCTACATCCGACACAGTTTGGATACGGTAATTAATATTTATTTTAATGTATTTTAATACATAAAATAAATATATAAAACATGAAATTATTTTACAATACTAAAGTAGTTGTCGAAGTTCAATCCAGCCATAAATGGTTTGTATTTAGAAGTGAAACATTTTAATCATTAACTCTAGAAGTGAAACATTTTTACTAGAAGCTTTTGTTTTTAGGATGCCTCAATTAAATCATTAATTAACACATTTGAAGCCTAAAACCCAACCATGAATGAATGGTGTATGTTTTGTTCCTATACCCAGCCATGAATGGTGTAAATACTTTAATTGATGAAATCATAACTGATTGTTTTAGGTTTGAATTTGGTTTGGTTTGACCAAAAAAAAAAAAATAATGCTGAAGCGGCTGTCGGTCAAAGTGCCCAAAAATCAAATTTGGTAAATATGCCATCTGGCGTGTCCGATACAATATTTGAGCGTGTCGTATCGTATCTCGGTGTCAGGACGTGTCGGACACTCTGACACTCCACTTTCAGTCGTGTCCGTGCATCATAGGCAACAGGCTTGATATGATGCGTATGCATTTACAGTAGCGCACGTATCAATGTCAAGATAGGAAAGTATTATGCCTAAACTTATTGTACCACATAGGATTTCACTTGTGATTTGTCTTTGTTTTCCTAATTGACATTTTTCTGGTAAGTAGCTTGAATTGTGAATGTACTGAATCATGGCCATAAAGTGTAATCAACATGACAACATTATATAAGTTGAACTGAATTGCAGACTTGCAGTGCAGTACGTAGATGCCCACCTTTATCAGTCTATTTTTTTCCCCACAAATAAAACTGAATACTATTAAACTCTGATTCTTTTGCAGAATATTACTAGCTAAAACATGAATTCAACATTGCACTTGTCCTTCATTCTAACATACACTCATCATGTTTTGGTTTCTGTCAAATTGCAGATACAGATAATATATATACTACAGTAGGAATAAATTGTTAGCTACTGGTCACGACGTCCCACCTTGAACAGCTCAAAAATGGGACTTTGTTGTCTCACTACTAGATGTCTAGATGGAGCTTACCCTAAGAAATGAAAAAAAAAAAAAAAACGTGGTAGAAACCATCCATTTTCGATCTGTTAAACTTTGAATTGATTAACAAATGAAAATAAATCGCTCATCTGTATAGTACGTAACCCTAACAACGTAAATTTAAAGGCACAAGAGTTCATGAATGCCACATGAATCAATAAAACTTACAGAGTACATTGGAGCACAGTGACATTAAGTAGCCCTTCTACGTACAGAAACATCATAGGGAGAGTTGTTGTAATGTATGCCTCGTAGAATATGTGCACCCGTACGACACAGCAGAGTTTTCGACTCCTAGCTGACCAAAACGTACTACTTTCATATATAAGACGAGAACCCTCATAAATATGAAAGGAACTCCGGAGGCAATTGATTCCGGCAATTCCAGATAGATGTTCGTGGCTTGTCGCAAGGTGTCACATCTCTGATACATATACATGAGGAAGGTGTTTGTACAAGAGAGGTTCAGGTACTCTATTATCGAAGAGGTAAACCAGATTCAACACGAAGAACGTACACTTAGTCGACCTTTTTTTTGGGTTGATCGAGTCAGATCAAGCAGTGCACTCCTTTCTTAATTACTTCGATCCAAGGCTAGGACTTTGGTCCCGGCAACTGCTAACATCATAATTAATCGGAATTTCACGGCTAGCTGGAGGTGGCTCTAGCTAAAGGTAACCATTTGGAGGCTGAGGAGCTTGTACGTCATATCCAATACTTGAAAAACCTCGCTACTTCCAATGTACGAATCTCTTTTCACCGGTTGGACCGGATTTCTGAGAACAAGCCTCATGCCAGAAGGCCACAACTCCAAAGTGGCATATGTATTTTATATCCCGATTTATTGCAGTAGCCAACCCTAACCCTAACCCTCACCGGTACCGCTGCTAACCCATATATCTCTAAAACTCAATCGCCATACCCCGGCCGCTGAAACCTAATCTAATCTAGGGTTTCAGAGTCCTGTCATTTTCTACATGGCTGCTAGGTTATCAGAGGACCGGAGGACCCTGGACCTATATATGCTCGTGCTCCAATTGTGCTGATGGATAATGCTGGTGTAACCCCATGCCAGGTGATAAGCCTATGAATTTGTTATACTACTGAGTACGTATTTTATACATTAGTCTATATATGTACTTGTATAATATAAGAAGGGGAGTGAAATTGGCACCCCTTTTTTTACATTCCACACCCCCCTCTATTTTTCTAATAACTTTTAATGCAAAAGTAATTTGTGTCTTCCTATTCTACCCTCTCTTATTTCAACTAAGTTCTTTTATTTTTCTTTTCTCTTAATATTTTTTCTTTTAGAATTTTTAGATAAGAGATCTTTTACAGTCTTATTCTTTTAAGTTGCTCATCAAATCTTGTCGTTAACCATTCCTGAGTATAATTTTTTCTGCAAATATTTGAGCGAATAAATCACAACACCCAAAACACCCATTGGAAGAAAAATGCAAGTAGATAAACTTGACAAATGGTTCATCTACGCAAATTTAAGGTTTTTTTTTTTTTTTTTTTTTTTATGAAGAAAGAAAAGGAACACTACAGAGCATGATACAGCAGGTTTACTATGCAAGATGGAACAAAATTTTCCAAGGTTGTTGTACTTGTGCCCAAAATTGGCTAAACCATCCGCACACTACCCTGCTGAATGAAGCTATGAGAAACATGATACAGCCAATTTTGTTCATCTGCACACTACCCTGCTGAATGAAGCAGGGTTCATTATTACTTACTAAGCCAATTACTTACATGTTTCTCATAGCTTCATTCAACAGGGTAGTGTGCGGATGGTTTAGCCAATTTTGGGCACAAGTACAACAACCTTGGAAAATTTTGTTCCATCTTGCATAGTAAACCTGCTGTATCATGCTCTGTAGTGTTCCTTTTCTTTCCTCATAAAAAAAAAAAACCTTAAATTTGCGTAGATGAACCATTTGTCAAGTTTATCTACTTGCATTTTTCTTCCAATGGGTGTTTTGGGTGTTGTGATTTATTCGCTCAAATATTTGCAGAAAAAATTATACTCAGGAATGGTTAACGACAAGATTTGATGAGCAACCTAAAAGAACAAGACTGTAAAAGATCTCTTATCTAAAAATCCTAAAAGAAAAAATATTAAGAGAAAAGAAAAATAAAAGAACTTAGTTGAAATAAGAGAGGGTAGAATAGGAAGACACAAATTACTTTTGCATTAAAAGTTATTAGAAAAATAGAGGGGGGTGTGGAATGTAAAAAAGGGGTGCCAATTTCACTCCCCTATAAGAAATACTAAAATCTCATATCTGTTAGAAGAGAAAATAAAGTGGAACAGACGGTGAGAGAGAGAAAGAGAGATGACTGAGGAGCTGATCGAGGATGGTTAGGTTTCTATATCCCCAAAAGTAGCATGAAAATCTGATTTGGCTGTTAAGATGCATGAGAACTCGATCTCTCACTGAAAATAGGATCCTCTACAACAAATCAACTTTGCCCAGATCATTTCCGGCGGCACACATTTCGCTTCTCAAGCAGCTTCTTGACTGCTCACTTCCTCTTCACCCACATTTCCATTCTTCACATTACACAATGTGACTCTTCCCTAAATCTTCTTACCAACTCATCAACATGGTTTGAATTTTCCCATTCTTCCACATTTTTACTATTCTTTACACATTTCTTAATTATCTGCATAAAGTATACATTTTAATTTTGGGTGCAGACCATATATATATATATATATATATATATATATATATATATATATATATATATATATATACATATCCAATCTAAGGTGCCCAGGGGATATGTGACTGTGCTAACAGGTAGATTTTGGAAGGGCATGGATGATAGAACTTTGGTGTCTGGAAATGGAGACGAGGAACCACAGTTTCCTCCATTGGCCGGACAAGGTCCTAATTACAATCTGACTTTGGATTGTAATGACGTTCAAGGCAATGTGGCCGATATAAGCAAGCCGTTGAATACTAGTATGGCACATTTGGATGAGTTTCTTAAAAATGTGATATCAGTTGATCAGGAAGGGCAGCTGGTGCAACACCCTTCTTCTTCCTCACTACCCACTTCACTTTTTCTTGGGAATTTCAATTTGAATGGACCATTAATGGTGGGTAGTAAGAAGAAAACTATGGATGACGTATGGAAGGAAATTGTTCATCATGATCATCATTCTCTCTCTCTCAATTCTGCTGCAGGCCATGAATCATTGCATCATCAAGGAATGACTACTATTGGCGAACCAACAGAAACACCACCGCCTGGACATCTCCTAGTTCGAGCAGATATCCTAAATACTCATCCAATGATGCCCATTGATCCAGAAGCTATGGTATCGCAGCAAGCAGATTGGTTTCAGTTCCAAATTTCTGCTGCTGCTCAGCAAATGACAATGTTGGACTCGAATTTCAAGGTTTGTGAGTCAGTGTTTGAGAACTCATCATCAGCTATGAATCTTGATAATTTCTCTGAGAATTATCAAGTGGGTATGTCGTCATCAATTCCAATGCCAGCAATATCAGCAGCATCATCTTCAGAGTCTCAGGCAACTCATGCCGAGAGGAAACGCAATTACTCGGATGAAATGAAGGAGAAATCCATTGAGAGGAGACAGAAGAGGATGATCAAGAACAGAGAGTCAGCAGCAAGGTCAAGGGCAAGGAAGCAGGTCATTTTGAGTCTTACAGTACAGGCTTAGCTTTATGATGTAGTAGAAGTTAGTAATGACTCCATCATCTATCTCTACATACACTATGAACTTGCAACTTATGAGTATGCTTTTGTTTGTTCAATGATATAGGCTTATACCAATCAGTTGGAGAATGAAGTATTTCACTTGAGAAAAATGAATACCTGGCTCAAAAAACAAAAGGTACTAGAATCACAAATTTTTTTAGCAACCCACCCAACATTATTTTTTTTGTACTTAAGTTGTGATGTCTAGCTAGATTTTTGTTTCATCAATAATCCTAAGGGGTTTCTACTTTCTAGTTTGCTTCTGCATTCACCAGTATCTATTATCTTACATATTAACAAAACAGTATAAACGTTCAGGGTCTAGTGATTGTTTAATTAATATGGTATAAAAATTCTAGAACCATATATACTCGGATCGACCCTCCACTTTTCAATTTGATATGTGAAGCTGCATATGTGGGATCTGGTTAGAATTTAAATTTAGTGCATGGTTAGTGGTTATCTTACATCAAAAACTTAAATGAATCGAGTTTCAATCTTCACTTAAAACTTATGCTTAGTTTTAAACCATGCATTCTACAATGTCTTAGTGCATGCTATGCATACATTTAACATAAAGTTGGTAGAAAATAGTTCTTGAAATAGTAACATAATTTGTCAAAATGGTACACGAGCTTAAAGTGGTAAAGTTTTTTGGCTACCACATGAGTTTTCAAGTGGCCTGGCAAATGAGTCCTAAAGGTGATAAAATGAGTCCTCAACATAGTAAAAAACTAAAACTAGTGTATGTATGACATGCATCAAGGTTAACACACTCTAACCCCTTACCATATATACAATACAATTTGTCTATTTCCGCCAATGGCTCTTGTGAAATAAAAAATGAAAAAGTTTTTCTATGAATCACGCCATGACGGGATGGCATGAGCTTGCGAAGTGATATTAGGTTATTCATTTTCCCCAACTAATTAAGAACTGTACTTTATAAATCTTTGTGTCATCATCTCCATGATGATAGTAAAACTATATTGCTTGGTATCCAACTGTTAACACTAGCTAGCTCTTTACTACTTCTTCATGTGTTTTTGATGCAGGAGGTGGAGATACTCTTATCTTCAAATCCTACCAATTCCATGCCTACATACCAACTTAGGCGCACCAGTTCAGCTTCCTTTTAGGCATCTAGTCTTCTAGCTTAGCGTCTGTTTACACATGGTCTTCGTTCATCACGATTCAGCTTCCTCTATTTAGTCGTTTGTGGATTCAGAAATTTTGGTTTTGCATTTTTGAATATTGGGGTATTTTCCATAAGAATTGAAAGAACTTTCTTTCAGTTTGATTTTTATTTGGAAACAGTATATATAGTATATAGAATACTGTAAAGCTAACCAAGTAGAAGATATCTGTGGAGTAACTATGTTAATATCTATTTACCTATATATACTGAAAAGCATTTAAACAAACGGAAAATAATAATTTTCATTCAGCACACACTAAAGCTCAGATTTGTTATTTCTTAGTATGATCAGGAATCAAATATGGCTGATCCAATTGGTCGGCTTCTAATTACTTGGGCTTGACTGGAGGGAGGCTTTTCTGATCTCTTGGTGAAATTATTTTCAAAAAATTTCATAACAAGGAAATCGTACTTTAATTTCTAAAGAATGCTTTGTCTTGTTTAAATAAATTTAGATTGCCATCATGTAGGGGTATGTCAGAGAAGCCTCCTTTTGCATTTTTGGTGTCACAGACAAGAAGCTACTCAAGGAAAATGTTTTGCATATATAAGATCTGATAGTCATCAAACTTAAGTTTGATACTCAAATGATCTGTCATTACTTTTAACTTATTATAGTTAGATAAGGCCTCATATAAAAGTTTAACTATACCTAGTTTGAGAATGTTGAGAGTTTAAGCCGTCACTACCAGTTTTGACAGAATAGCTGACGAAAAAAATTCCGTCGGCTATTCAAAATTTTCGTCGGCTATTCCTTCTACCGACGAAAATTTCGTCGGCTATAAGTCGTCGTTAAAAGCCCGTCGGTAAAACTAATGGCCGACGAAAATAACGAAATCGTCGGCCATTCCAAAATTATCAACGACGAAAATCAATTTTCGTCGGCCAAACCTTGGCAAAATATCCGACGAAATTCGTCGGATATTTTCGAGTATGGCCGAAGATTTTGGCAACTATAGCCGACGAAGAAAATCAATTTCGTCGGCTATTTGTTCTTAAATATAGCCGACGATTTTGTCTATTTCGTCGGTTATTTCGTCAGAATATATTAATATTTTAAGAGGCATAGCCGACGAAATAATGTGATTTTCGTCGGTAATAAAAGTTATAGCCGACGAAATAAGGTCAATTTCGTCGGCTATTCTTAAATTTGGGGAAAAAAAATTAAATTATGCTTTGGTTCAACTGAATATGCAATCTTCCATAGTCAACTAAATTAAATTAAATTAAATTAAGTTATGTCTAACTTCCATGGAAAAGGAGGAGGAGGAGGCCGGAGGAGGCCGGAGGAGGAGGAGAAGAAGGAGAAGGACGTCGGCGCCGATTTGAGGAGGAGGAGGAGGAGAGCGGCGGATTGGAGACGCAGATCGGCGGAGGAGAGCGGAGGAGGGGGATGCCGGAGGAGGATGCCGGCGCCGATTTGAGGAGGAGGAGGAGGAGAGTGGCGGATTGGAGACGCAGATCGGCGGAGGAGAGCAGAGGAGGAGTTTTTCCGGAGGAGGAGAGAAAAAAGGCGGGCTGAAAGATTTAAAGCAGAGAGAATAGCCGACGATTTAAAAGATTTCGTCGGCTATACTTTGGAAGATCAACAGCCGTCGGATCTGAGCCATCCAACGGCGGACAATAAAAAGGCGCGGATCGTAAGAGTTTAGCCGATGAAATATAATTTTCGTCGGCTAAACTTAGAGAATAGCCGACGATTTACAATATTTCATCGGCTATTCTATGAACATCGTCGGCTATTCTTTGGAAGATCAATAGCCGTCGGGTCTGAGCCATCCAACGACGGACAATGAAAAGGCGCGGATCGCAAGAGTTTAGCCGACGAAATATAATTTTCGTCGACTAAACTATAGGTCAAACCTCTAAACGCTTAAAAACAGAAATTAGTCTAGTTAAACGACGGTTTCTGACGCAGTAGAAGTGTGGAATGGTTGATCAACGTCGAACCCTCAATGAATGGAGAGTACAATTAACGTCGTACTCTAAAGAACAGGTCTGGAATCCACTAGGAATCAAGAGAAAACTCTTAGGGTTTTGATAAAATATGATTAATTAATTGTATGTGATCCCAAAGGGATGCTTAAATACTGAAAAGAAACCCTAGGGCAACTAACAAGGAAACCTAAAAGCCCAAGGAATTAAAACAAAACGAATCCAAAATAAATTAGAAAACTTAAATCTTGAAAACATATTAAACTGCCGTTTTGAGGCCCTAAACGAACTCGAAAGCCCGAAAAGGCCCACACATCATAGCAAAGCATTCATTAGCAAATCATTCATTAGCAAATCGTCATTCGGACGCCGGACGCCAAATCTGCTGTAAACCGGGTTTTGACTTGCAACGGTCAATCTGCTCTTCAATGTTTGTTGCCATCCTTCCTATATCATGTTTCTGGCCTCACATTCAACAGATAATAGTTTCAAATCAATGAGACGCAACTAATCATATAAAATTTTACAAAATTGATTTAACGAACGTCAGGCTACCCATAGGAAAACGAAAGTAAAAAACAGTTAACCACAACATTCGGCACACGGATTTTATCGGAATCTTGTCTTTTTTCAACCGTAGACGTATTTCATTATTTTGGTCAACCGGGTGTATCAAACCTCTAAACGCTTAGAAATGGTAATTGGACTGTCTAAATGACGTTTTTTTGTCTGACCTTCAACAGATAATAGTTTCAAATCGATGAGATGCAACTAATCGTATAAAAATTTTCCTCAAAATATTTACCGAAGGTAACACTACCATTAGGGAAACGAAGGAATAAAACCTTTGACCGCATCTTTCGACACTCAGATTTTATCGGAATCTTGTCATTTTTCAACCGTAGACGTATTTCATTATTTCGGTCATATTTTATTTCACGACTTTTTTCTGTTTGAAGGATGAAGCAATGGTTTATCGTTAGTGACAGAAAATGAAATATGGTCATTTTTTATTTTTATTTTTAAATCATAGCCGACGAAAATGCCAATTTCGTCGGCCAAAAGTTCAAAATTTTTCATCGGCTAATGTTTCAGAGAAAGGCAGACGAAAATCCAAATCGTCGACTTATAAAATATGAATATAGCCGACGATTTTTTTTTTTTTTTTACCAACGAAAAAAAAGGATCGTCGGCCATTCCCATACTATGGCCGACGATTTTTTTTTTCCACCGAGGAAAAATAAAATCGTCGGCCATTCTAGAGAATAGCCAACGAAAATTTTTAGTCATCGGCCGTTTTTTTTATTTCGTCGGGAAAAGCCTTTTTTTCTGGTAGTGCGTAGTATTAGAATTTGATGGTTTATTGTGTTGGGAACACGATAAAGATTGATGCTCACCAATTTAGTATTGGATTGTAGTTTCTTTAAGACATTTCATCGAATACATTTTTTTTTACTTTAAAAGAAAAAAATTTAGTAAAAGAAACAAAAAGAAGGGTTACTAGCTAGCTAGAGACATGCAAGAGAGAATCGATCAAAACCTGTGTCAAAATGTGTTTGGAACGAAGAAGGCCAGCTAGGGACTAGCCGACATGCATGCAAGAGAGAATCAAAACATGCGTCAAAATGTGCTTGTTGGAACAAATGCCTGTGGAATTTGAACACTTTCCCAGTGCGGCTTCACAGGTATCGCTGTCTCCAAGATTTATGAAAAGGGAAAACTAGCTAGCTAGTGCGGAGAAAAATGCTGAGATTACATTATTCGATCTCTTTGCTTTCTTTTGCTTTTTCCAGTATTGCTCCTCAAAGTGGTGTGATCCTGTGTAGAGAAGCAAATCCTTACAGGGAAAAAGTTAAACGACGGCAATAAATTGCAGAAGGATATCTCACAGGTCTTATGCTGAACCATATCACCGAAAGTGAAAACTGATTGATACCTCCAACTAATACCTATGGTAACTGATAGATTTGTCATGAATAAGACTTGATGGCTATATAGCTTTTCTTATTTGGTTCATAAAAGTGCGATTTTCATCCCAAGTGAACTTGTTGTGTGCTGCCTGTGAATGACTATTTGAGTACTGCCTGAAATTTATCCCTACAAAGGTAGTCTTACTCTATCTTGTTTGCATACTAACTTAGGGTAATTAACAAACGTGGTATAAGAATTGGCATATTCCTAGTCTTTTCACAGTTTCACACACTTGTATTAACAAACCAAAAGGGTTCTAGTTATCAAATACAGACCTTACTAGTGTGAGTGTGTTATTAGTCTCTCGGGCGCGCAGCACAAGTATGGTACTGCCCACATTGGTCCTGCTACATTCATTTCCAGCTGCTCTCTCTCTCTCTCTCTCTCTCTCTCTCTCTAGCAGAAAGAGAACCAAAAAGGTTTGGTTTCTTTCTTTCTTTCTCTGCAGTATCACTATCCAACGGTGGAGAATCAAAGTGATTCCAACGCTAGCTTAACGACTGAAAGTTTTAGAACTGCTCACTCTCTTTAGTCTTTACTTCCCAGTTCAGATCTCTACGCAAACCAAACCAACCAAAGAGAAAGTTCAGTACGAGCTCTCTCCGCTCAGTTTCCACCTTCGGCTGAGACTTCGGTAATAACCACTTCTATTTTTTGCTTCACCATTTTTCAAATTCTCATATAGCATTTCTATACCTTTCATGAGCCATTTCATCTGATCTAACCGGAAAAGAACAGACTTCACCTGAAACTATCATACTGCTAGCTAGCTAGGGCTAGTCTGCCGGCTAACTAGAGTTTGATTTTATTTTATTTTCTTCCTGAAAGTTTTCATGTAATATTTATGTAGTGGTACTATTGCTTAGTTTGTGCGAGATCTTACAGTGGGGAACAAAGAGCGAGGGGAACAGATCTAAGTGTCTTCTGTGTTTTTGTGTTTCAGGGCTTTTGTTCTTGTACGTCGAGTGCGTCCGGTCCGTACAAATGGAGATCTCCCAAAAGAGTAGCGGTGGTGAGTTCATTAGGGTTCGAGAGGTCTGGTTGCTGAGGCACGCTTGGGATGTTCTTGCAACTCTGCTTACCTCAGCCTTGCTTTCTTTAGCTCCGGTAGTTAGTTTATTCTCTATTATATTTGTTCAAATTCGGAAAATTTCTTCTTTTTTTTTGCTCCAAATTAAGGTACCTTAAAAAGAATTCGTGTTTTTGTTCTATCTGATGAGCGTGCGAACATTATTCTTAAAAGAAATTTCTACCAACTGGTAAAAGAAAAGTGAATCTCAATGACCATATTTTGGCTGTTCTGGAAAGAGGGTAGCAGATTTGTTTAATTAGGTATACAAGAGTAGTGTTTCTTTACATGTCCAAAGTTTTATGACTTACATACACAGCATAGAGCTTAAAGGTATTATTAACATCCTAATCAAACGGGCCTTCACGTATTTGCAATGTTTCTTTTGTGAAATTTCTTGACTTGCAGTTTAAAGATGCAATCTTTTGGTTACAGGAACCTTTCCAGCTCTTAGCATGGGGACCCAAAAACCGAGGAGCCAATGAGAGTGAATATGGCTACCTGGAGGCAGTTGATGGTGATGAAGAGAAGAAGAACGAGGGTGGATTCGGGGACACTGAAGAGGAGCTATCTTCTGAAGATGGAGGAGGTGGGAACAATTCTAATGGTAAAAGCAACAGTTCCAAAGCCGAGGCTGGGGGCGATGGGAATGAAGTAGGCAACGAGGGTGAAGCAGATGATGAGGAGGACGATAACAACCGTGATGATGATGACGGTGAAGTGGACGGAGATGAGGACAATGATGATGATGACAGTGAAGACAACGAGGATGAAAGTGAAGACAAGGATGAGGAAGAAATAGTCGAAGAAGAGGAGCCAGATGACGAAGAAGACAAAGCCGAAGAGGCCCTTCAGCCCCCAAAGAAGAGGAAAAAATGATTTTTCATGGCTATCATTAGAACTATGCAAGAATGCTGTGTAACTTTGTACTCCTTTGAAGAGGGAACTTCCCATAACCATTTTGGCTAATTCTGTTGTATTTGTATACATTTTTATGGTCTAATTAAATGAAAAGAAAAATGGACGAACTGTTGAAAACTTAAAAGAATATAATTTTGGAAATCACAAATGTTATAAGAGAGATATTTCTTGCAATATAATATTTACCAAGAAAAAAATATGTGGAAAGGCACTTTTAGAGATGGTATGAATCAACATCTTCAATAATCCCTTTCAAAAGTGATGGGAGGCTAGCAATCAACACTAGTACTGACAACATACGCAAAATAAAGGATACCTCTATACATTAAGCTGACAACATAAATACAACTGTTATTTTGACTTGATTATCCTAGGATATAGCATAATGAATCTTATGAACTAGTAATAACAACAAAATGAAGAAGGAAATACCCTGAATCTATTTCATTTACATATATAACAACAGCGGAGAATCATTGCTATTTACATTGAAAAAGTTCATTCCCAGACTCGGTCCAGGCAGTCTTACCTTTTGTTTAAGGTATCAACTTCGACACACCTGTCAGAGAAAACAGAAGAGATTTCCATTTTCAAATGGTCAGGGCAGGGAACAAAGCCTAAAAAAAATAGAGGTAAAAGACTGTTAGAGGATACTCAATGAAGCTTAGCAATATACAGACAAAACATAGAAAAAGTTGAATCAGCAGTATGATGGTTCAGACTTCAGATTCAAGTATAATAGGGAGATATCAGCATTATAATATATCAGGTTCTACTGAAATCTAGCCGTTGGTACAAAACTCAAACTCATCAAATAACAAAATAATAGTTTAAACTCCAGATTAAAGTTTTTGCTTCCCATTGCATGTAAAACTACTTGGCTACAATTCCTATAGAAGATGCAGCTTTCAATGATCAATAGAAGGTAGTGGTTTCATTTTATTTCAGTGAAGAAGTACGCATTAGACAAGACTACAAAGAGTACTAAGCATGAATCGTGAAAATAGAACTGTCTGAATAAAACTCACAATAAGAAAGACTGTAGCCGCACCAAATTATCTCTTTGTTGCATCAATAAACATCGCTCGAGTCCAATGCTCAATATCTTCAGATTGGGATGGTGGAGGAAGAGTCGGATGTTCCACAAGATCCCACCCTTCAATCGCGCATTCATTCTTCCCAGAATCAGACATCTCAGTTGAAGAAAGGAAGCTGGTGGCATAATTAGGAATATTATTATCATAAAAGTGTTTCTGCAAAAGGAAAATGAGAGTATGAAGAAAATGGTATTGTTTTTCAAGCATGCAAAGAACAACGGTATACCAATTTAACACTAACCAAATTGTTTCTTATTGCTATGATTCTAAGAGCCTAAGAGGTATAAAGCAAACAAAAAAAAACACATACAATACTGAGATACATAAGAGCATTCCAAGAAAGCAATTCTGGGCCTTCTATAGTAGGCAGTTAAACTTAGGTTCCAATGAAGGTTGAGCAATTATTAATGTCTAAATGACCCTTTTTGAGCCACGTTGTCAATGCACAAACAATTCACAGGAGATGCCAACAGCTAAAAATTTAGTTATACTTACGGCTAGAAAAAAAAAGAAAAAGGGACAAATATCACTGTATTATGAATAGGAAAATGAGGAATATCTCTTGGAAGCCACAAGAAAGAAGCAGGTCCTATATCAGTGTGTAATGGTGTTACGTTGTTGATTAACCAGAAGCATATACCCTTATCTAAAAAGACAAATTCTAGTAATCTGCAAAAGAAACAAAGTTGGAGACCAACATATACCGTCATTGTCATCGCATGTGCACTATCCAGTAGAGTGGTGGAAGATATGGCAGAGTTCACATTCCATACAGATTTGTTCAATTGTTGAACTTGCTTACATGACCTGAAAATTTAAGGAGACTCCAATTAATGTTTATCAGTAACCCATGCATGCATGTAAAGTGGAGTTCTTTTAGAAATCGTATGAGCATACGAAACTTTACCCGGTCCAGGCAAAATGATGCAGAAATTTCTAAATTCATGGTACACTGATAAACTAAGGCTGTTATAGTAAATTTTAGCATACGCAGTCACACGAGTTTCTTCTACAAAAATTCTTCCAAACGAAACAAAATTTTAATTTTTATGTACACTTTTTATTGGGAATGTTCAGATGTTTTGAAAGAAGACAAAATAAAGATTTTAAGATACATAGAAATAAGTCAATAAGCTTTGCTCTCTAGTTTAAGAACACATTTTTTTATGCTCCTTAACATAGAATGCTTTAAGTTACGAAAATCACAATGATCTACTTCAGGAAAATACTCCTGCATTACTGCTTGCTTATCTAACAATGTTAAAAAGTGGCCTATGCATAACAGAACTGAAATGAAGGAAAATAACTTAATTCACAAAGGCATTGTAGGACAGTTTACCTTGAACAAGCCATTTTTAAAGAAAAAACCGAATGGACTTCCTTGGAAGATGATAAAGTCGACAGCAACTTTGCAAATGCTTCAAAGGTGGAGGCCTCGGAAGGGACATCTAAACATAGTGAGTTATAACAGTATGCTGTGATGCATGCCACACTTTTCTTGAGAAGTGAAATTCCTCTCTGCAGATCTTTGTGAGTTTCGACAGAATGTTGAGAAGCGGAAGAATAATTAAAGCTACTACTTCCAGAAGAATCGAGACGGGGTTTCCTCTCTGATTCTATTGAAGCAACACCAAAATTACTCGAGCTTTTATCAGACCACGAATTTTCCACACTAGTAGAGCATTTATTTCGCCGTGGAATAAATAGCGGATATTCATTGCTGCACAATCAACTCTGTCAGTCATTCAGTCAGCTGAAATATAGTTCTTCCACTGTAAAAGAATATTTCTAGCAAAGTACCTCCGAGAACAAGGGCGTGCATCCCAATAAGAATCTCTTTGCCATATACGAGAGCAAGAACCCTGACAAAATGACCCATTCATATATAAGACAACTAGAACTCAAAGTAATCCAAAAATACCACATGAAGAGCTTGGTAAACAATGAAGCTTGATACGTCTTTTCAGAAGAAAGCCATAGCATCATAAAAAGAAAGTGAGAAGATTTTACTGGAAGATAATGAAGATATACTTTCATTTCAATGAAAAGGAAAACCATAACAAGTCATAAGCCAAGCATTAATGAATCTGAATACTAATCATTTTTATGTACATATTGTTAGCTTTGATATCATATAATCACAATAGTATTACCGAATTGCACAATCCGGGAAAACTTTATCAGCTTGAAAACTACATATTTCCAAGTGCTTCCAGTAAACAATTTGATATCATATAGTCATATTAGTGTTTCCGAACCCCTAAAAGAGTTGGTGCATGATGGATCTAGATGTTGAGGTGCAGCATCAAGCAAAAATATATGAATATTTCAAATTATATTCTATATTTAAACCACTGTATAGAGGGTGAACAGAGCTTACCGCAAAACCTGAGTTATGAAGGGCTGGAGCACCTAAGTTCTGAACAACAAGATTCAAGAGTTGAACCATATATCTGTTCTCCAACGAAAAGGTCAGTTATTAGAGTAAAGCACAAAACCTCTTAAGTTAGACATGATCCAATTATAGAGGATCTACAACTATATTAGAAAGACGATCACTTTAATTTGAAATACTAGTGTGCAGTACCCTAAAAGAACAATATCTGGCTATTTAAGATAATTATCAATGTTGTGACCAGTATCTTTGTTATCCAGTACCAATATATTATCATGCTTCAAAGCTTATCTACATATGTATGATCTTAAAGAGAAATTACCCCAAAGAAGCAGCGAGCTCTTCTGAGGGAACTGAGTGTGGATCTAGCCCTCTTGGCAACGATGCATTGCATATCTGGTCATATTGACCACCAGATCCCTCTTTCCTCTTTGTGTCTACAATCACCTAAAAGAAAGAATGGAAGTGAAAATGAATGGATTAAAACTATGCGACACAAGAATTGCATAAAGGTAATATAAAGCAAGGCCAATGATAATTCACTGGCCAGCGCAAAACTGTAGTGAATCTTAAAAGGTTCATTGTCGCATTGTTACCAAGGTTTGAAATTCACATTCCAGAATTGAGTTTGCAATCTTAATAGAACTTATAAGTCATGCACATAATCCAGTTTCTCAGTTGCTTACCCGACGTTGAGGAAACAATTTGCATATTTGTTTTATAACCACCGACTGTTTATGAAGACGTTCAGAGGTAATTGCCATCTGCAATTCAGAAAATTTATCAAAAACAAACTTCTTGTGCAGATAAACACAGGCTAGTAGAGGATAAAATAAACTACATAACAGAGGTAAATCTCACACCCCTCAAAATAGCAGATGCCAAAGTATATATTTTCCATTAAAATAAACGAAAAAAAAAATCTACATGTTAAGGATACAAATTGCCTTACATGCCCTAAGCTCTGAGTGCAGATTAGATTAGGATAGAACTTCTCCAGGTGTTCAGCACGATTCTTTTCCAACTGGAAATACAAACTTTTGAAGTCAACATATGTCAGAAAGATTGAATCATGGACTGCAATACAAGATTACTTTACTGTACCATAGAGAGGGCCGATTCAAGAACCCCATATTTGACTTTTAAATCATAGGATGTCTTTTCAATCTTAGCCTTCCCTGTAAACACTCATTTCAATCAGTATAACAAATCCATATAAAAAAAGGAACTAGTATAAAACTAGAGTTTTTTTCATAATAGGCATCTAACCTTGCACAAGTTGTTCTCTATTACGACGGAGCTTTTCCCTCAACCTCACGAGCTTCTCATCTTGAAGCACTCTCCAATTTAGTTGATCATCTGCCTTACCCTGACAAATGTACAATACAACAGTACAAATAATTAAGCAAAAAAACATAAATAGTAGATTCATATCATATGTACAAAACTCTGATGATTGCAAATGCTATAAAGTTGATGATCTCAATGAATTTTTCTTAACTAAAAAAAAAATTTAAAAAAAAGGAAAAAGAAAAAGGTACATACTTGGTTATCAAAGAGTCATTCAAGATAAAGCATTTAAATGAAGATGAATGTGTATCCTTATTTTTCTAGAATAGCATATTCAAACACTATTGTATTAGTTTCATGATGCTGAGTTGCTGACCATATTCCTACTCCTAGACAGAGCCTATATACTATCTAGAGTCCAGAACCCATGTTAGGATCCTGTGACTTTCTTTTCAGCAGACACTTCTCTTGCACAAAATTGGAACCTCATTCCAACACTATCAAATTTCGATCACGTCAGATTCCCCCATTCGCCAACTTGTTATATCACGGATTAATCGGTAGTATCTTACATATACAGAGAATTCTACCTCAACATACTATTCCACCGGGTACAAAAAGTGAAACAGCAGAAAATAAAGGGCAATCCAAGTCCTTCCAAGGCAGAAGACACAAACCTTTGCGACAAGCGCACCACTCAGTCTTGAATACAAGGCATCGCGACGACTCTTCAGTGCCTTTAACGAATTGTTGTAATCGTTCAATCTGAAACACAAACGTCCACATAAGCTCACACGAAAAAGCTTCTAGTTACTCTTAACAATGTTAATGACATCAATTACAACGCATAACCTCCACAAAGTACATCATACCTGTAATTGACACAAACAGCACAGATTGATGCGAGGTTTGATTTTTCACAAATTGCACAATTACTGGATTTCTTGTTCATCATCACCTGCTTTTCAAATTCACATTCAAATTCATTCAAAAAATATATATAACAATCTAAATTGTAATTCTACTACTCATATTACAACTCTTAATTTTCTTTTTCTTATCAAGATATTGAATTCAACCTCAGAACAAGGATCGTAAACCAAACCCATTATTGAATCCAAATTCAGAATTCGTACGAATTCAAACCTAGAACTCGAAATTTCGAAGCTTTCTTAGCAAAACAGCATATAGAAACTGATGAAAAATACGGGGAGACGGAGACAGCTTACCGGCGGCGACGGTGGCTGAGTCGTCGGCGCGATCAATAATTAGCGTTTTGAATTTTCTATGTCGACTCGGAATTGGGATTTTGGTTCATTGTGAGCCAAATGTAGAAGAAAGGAAAATACTACGATTTACGAGTATGGTTTTACTTTTTACTATTCACCGTACTGTAGCTCATATTCGGTTAAATTACTGTTTTGCCCTCATTTTTTTGTTAATTACAGTCTTGCCATGGCTCTGGTATATTTAACAGCCGATTGTCATAGACACGTGTCATAATTTTCCCACTTTTCTCGCTATCTACCTCTTCGTTCTCCATCATGAAGGTTCTACAGGCTTCCACATCCATCGACTTGATTAAAAGCTTGCAGGGGATAGCATCTGGGTTTCGGCATGTTGTCTTCGAGCTCAGTTTGCAACCGGTAGAGTAAGAGCGGGATTGGTTCAGTATAGATAATGAAAGGGAGTGAAAGGTGTTGACTGGTAGAATTAGGCTCAATATTATTGCTTTTGAATTGTGTATATGTTCTTTCATTGCTGTGATGCATGGAGACTTCAAGTCTAAGAAAGGGCAGTACTAAGGGTTAATTTTTTTTACCTTATTTTTTTTTTATATATATATATTTTTAATTTTTAACAAGTAGTTAAAAATCGTAAGTGAATTGAGGTTCTTTTAAATTCTCCAAACCCAATTTTAGTGTTCTAGGGACCTCCAAAAACCTACAAGAATGATATTTTTTTTTTAACTCATTGCTTCAATTTCACCTCATTTTTCATAGAATTTTAACAAATCATCAAGTTTCTTTAACGTTCAAAATACACCGAAACCCAACTTTTTATTCTTCTAGGGACCTCCTAATACCAACGAAACGAGAGTGAACTTTGAGGTCATATCATTAAGTTTACCTCATTTTTCTTTGCATTTTCTCATAATTTTTAATAAATAGTTAAAAATCGTAAGTAAATTGATGTTATTTTAAATCTACCAAAACTCAACTTTTTAGTCTTTTAGGGACCTATCATTACCTACAAGAATGATATTTTAACTCATTACTTCAATTTCACATTATTTTTCTTAGAATTTTAACCTTCTTAGTCTTCCATTGCTATTAATATGATATGACTGCCAGTAATGGGTACTGCCAGCCAGGGGCGGATCCATGTAGAGCCAAGCTTAGGCAATTGCCTAGACTGGGTTCTTGTAGTTAGTAATAGATTATATAGATTTAGTACAAGAAAAGTTTTGTGTAAATGGCAAAAATAGGACAAAACCATGGTGAATTGGGGAGACTTTCAGGTTTTTCTTAATTATTTTTTCTTCTTATCACAACTCAAAAATACTGCATTTTTCTGAGATATTGATTTGAATAATGATAGGCCAAAAACTTTTATAATAAATTAAGAAAAAACTGATGCGTGCAAGAGTTCAAATAAGACGTAATTTCTATTGAATTGTCTTAAATTTCATAAATCTCAATTATAGAGAATTTTTTTGTATATCTTTATTACTATGCGTTGTATTCGTTCGACAACTGATAGAAGAGATACGATTCATTATTTTTGTCTTACCCTGATCAAATTTTCTAGATCCGCTGCTGAGAACTTGGCATCGCATTCATTTACACCATTTTTTATGACAGATCTCAACACGTACACATATTTTAAAAAAACTAAAGACTAATATTGAAATAAAATAAAAAATTGCACTTCGCGCAGCTAGAACTTTTTTTTTTGCCCCCACTCACATAATTTTCTGCGTCCGCCCCTGCTGCCAGCAATCTAATACATATGGTCATCACTGCCATGTTCGCCATGCATTCATTGAGGAGGGAAAACAGCTTGGTGGTGGCAATAATAAACCCAGCAAGGCAATCAGGTAAAATTTGATGGAAGACAGTAAGTGATAAGAGAAGGAGCTGAGGTTAAGTACAGTAGTGATGTTAATATTGCATGCTCTCAGTATATATCAGACATGTGTTTGTTAGAGGGAAATAATTGGTTACATATGAATCAAAGTTGGTACAAAATGAATCTTTTTTTTTTTTTTTTCTGATTGTCCCTCTCAGTACATTCTGTTGATGGTGCATATGTCCTTAATTGGTTACAAAAACTTTTTCTCGACTACCTTCTTCAGGTCCTCCAGTTTTTTTATAATCTCTGGATTCATCAGGTCCCTTGCTTCTCTTATTAGAGTACCTTCCCTGCTCAAATGATAAGCATCCACGACAGCTTTTATCCAGGTGTGAAGCTTCTCAGGGGTCCTGAGAAATATAATAATAAAAGAAAATAAGCATCGTTCAGTGTCCTGCAGATATCTGAGAATTGTGAACTTAACACGGCATAAAAATGTATAGACATCTAGAAGCTCATTAGTAAGAGTGACTGAGTTTTTGATGCATATCTATTCTAAAAAAAAAAAAAAGAAGAAGAAGAAGAAAAGAAAGAAGAGTTCTTGATGCATACGTGTAGAGGTTATCTACATCCTTCCCTTCGAGTTCCTCTCCCGGGGTAAATGCATCTTGTAAGGCAGACAGACGCTCCTCAGGATCATCAATTGTGAGCAGATACTTAACTATCCGAATTTCTTTTGGCATTAGCTTCTGAAGATTACCTCTTGCAGTCACATACAAATGATATAATACATCTTTTACCTACACAAAAAGGTCACAACAGTTGCCATGAGCTGGGGTGGGGTGATAATACTGTAATTAAGTAGTGTCTGTGTATTCATAAGAACTAATTTTACGACCACCTAAGATCATAATGTTTAGATCAAAAGTAAAACTGTTTGAGGTGACTTTTAATAAGTATGAGGAGACAACTAGGGTGAGAATTATACTATGTATCTTTACGCATAAGAATGCATTGATTTGCCATAGTGGTGCAGCATCCCTTTAGAATTATAAAAGGACAAGTGTTTATGAGGCAAGTCCTCATTACCTCATCTTTCGTCATGCTCGATTCCTTGGCAGCTGACCAAGCTTTTGTAATCATCATAACCAATGTTGAGTCGAGTTGATTTTTCTCAGCCAAGTTGTCTATCTTCCTACAAGCAGCATCAACAGAAGGAGAATCGATAATATCTTGAAATTTCAACTCTGCAGCATTCAGTGCTTCAATGCTTTCAGTTGCAGAATCATATGCTTGTACAGCTGCCAGGCACGTATTTCCAATGCTTGCCAAAGCTACTCATACAAGAAAGAAACTATATCAGTTTTCAAACGCAGATACAATGGTAGGAACTACCAAAGCTTCACACATTTACTTAACTCAAAACTTATACAAATCTATTATTTTATCAACTTCATTATTGTCGATGGTAATGCAGCAGATTTCATGAGACGGTTGGTAAGGTATGTAGTGTCTTTGATACATAAAAGGGCCATTCTCAAGGCTGTGGCCTAGATAATGTTTCCATGTCAATGTTCATATTACAACAACACAACTAAGCTAAATATGTAATACAATAACACCCTAATGGCCACATTAAGCATTAAACAGAAAAGCCTGAAATTAGATGTTTTGAAGCAAAAAAATGTTGAATGTACAGTTGAGTTGGTATTGTACTTGCACAAATTCTACTCATTAAATCAAACCAAAAGCTGAGCCGATGGAGAACACTGGATCGGATGAGGGCTGTTTTGTGTTAATAAATTAATTAAATGATACTTAAGCCCATCACAGGCATGCATCAAAATGACAATGAACATCCAATATTCTAACCATGTTTCAAGAATATGGCACTCATAATATATATATTTTTAAATGTTTGGCAAAAATGTATAATTGAGTGATAACGTATCCTCATGTAGTGAAAACAGTCTCACCATTTTGCTCTTCTAAGTTCTCATAATGGGACTCAGAAACTGTGTGAAGATGCACAAAAAATTCTTTTGTGAAATCTTTGCGGCGTCTAGCAACTATGTCACTAATATCAGATGGAGCCCCTCTAACAACTTTTAGCAATTCATTGTGTCTTTGCACATCTTCATCTACCTGTTAAATAGAAGCATTGAAACATTGTTAGTTCTAGAGCACAATTCAGAACAAATACATACAAGTATCCTTCATCACTAAGACCAACCATAAACCACTGATATTCCTTGAGCTAGTCATGCAAAGTGAACCTTAGATCAGAAAATCCCCATTACACCTATCAATCCATAAATTGTAAACATCTGTTTAGTTGGTTTACTCCCAAAAAGTTAACTTTACAAGAATAAGTAACTATTTTCTCGATTTAGATCTGATCAAGGAAACAGTAGTTACACTCACGGAAAAATAAAACTAAAACCAGACTTATCTCACTTGTATACCAAATACAAAATAAATTGAACTCTTTGGGTTGCATGTAAAAACACAATATAGATGAATAGAAGATGTCTAGTTAATGGATGGAACACTGTTAACAAGGTTCGTTTGTAATCTTAAGATATTAGATATCTACCTCTTTCAATTTTCGTGCAAGCCGAAGAATCTTATGCTTCATTCCAGGATCTTCCTCAACATCTGCTCGGTCCTGACAACGCTTCAAGAAATGAGGCCTAATATCATCCCATTCCCTACTGAAAGCCAATAATCTTCTCCAGTCGGTTGTAGTGGGCTTGTCAACCATGAAAACCTCAATAAGCTTATCGCATATCCGGGTCATTTTGTGATCATCCAAGGACCCAACACCTCCTTCCTCTTCCCCCTTTTGACCATTTCCTCCGGCTTCAGAAACTGACAACTCTTCTTCACTAGAACAATCATTTGGCACTGTAGTTCTATCACCAACAACAGCTGCAACAACTGATAGCCGCCGCAACCTGACCGGTTTAACCAATAACAGAAAACCTACAATTTCATAACACGTATTTGTTATACAATGACTCCAATATCAAAACAGCGACAAAGACCCCAAACCATATATAAAAAAGGTAATTCCTATTTACATTCATGATATTTGGACACAAATTGTATATATTACACAGGTTTTGATACCATGTTACCAGACTACACCAATTAACAGGACCGAGAAAAACACAATTTCTAGCAAGCAAAGAGCAAACTAACAATACCCAATTAATAGATAATCAAACTTTAACTAAAGCATGTATATGTTACTTTCACTTCTTAATTTGAAACAAGACATACACAGGGTTCTGGTACCGTGTTAACAGACTACAGCAACTAACAAGAGCCCAGAAAACACAACTTCTAGCAAGCATAGAGCAAATTAACAATACCCAGTATGATAAAAATTCAAACTTTAACTAAAGCATATAGCTTTGGAATGAATATTGGTGAAAAGTAGATACCTTTGGAGGTTTTAGGCGATAGGGAGAAGGTTTTAGACGAAGGTGTGATGAAAGATAGAGAAGAGGCGCGGTCGCTGGTGACTGCTTTAGGGGCTCTTAGCGGGAAAGAGCAAGAGGGCTGGAGAGTCGAAACCTCCATGGAATATGCACCAAACTGATTTGGTCTGGAACAGTGAAGAGTAGGGGTTTTGTTAAGCCAGAAGTCTCTTAAATTAGAGATAAATTAAGAAGAATAAATTTGCTCATTAATAATGTTGAGATGGCCGAGTTGGTCTAAGGCGCCAGATTAAGGTTCTGGTCCGAAAGGGCGAGGGTTCAAATCCCACTCTCAACAATTTTTTTTTTTTTTTTTTTTTTTTTTCACATATAATCTGGAACAATGAATAATAGTTTTAGACATTAGTCGAACTAAGTTTTTGATTATTAATTAGTTTTAGTCATTAAACCAATAGAGTTTTGATTATGGTAGATCTAAGCCCTATAAAAGCTCGAGATGGTTGATGACCGATGGAGCTTAAAAGGTTAGTATGACTGCTAATTCTCACCCATTGGATATTGAGAAAAGTGATACTGCGAAAAAAAGCTACCACTCTGTTGAGAAAAATAGTAATTGTTGAATTCAACAACTACTCAAATTTGTATTATGTCGTCAATAACGTCTACATTTCATTATTTTCATGTGTCTTATATTGAAGTTTTCATAGTTCATGTATAATAAATGTGCTTCACGATTGAATTTGAAAATGCTGCATTGTTTGGAAGGGGCTGGAATACGCCGGCGTAGTTTTACGCCTCTGTGTGTGTAGGACACGTAGCACCACATTGTCCACATATTTTGATTTCGAGGGACATATAGGTAAATTCTAATTTAACGTATGTTAACAGGTTAACGGTACTCATGATAATTATTACGAGGGTGTATGTGTCAAATTTCATTCACATGATGGGGTCTCAAACAATGTCTGAGGTGCACAGCAGTCTATGAGAACTGTAATGGGTGATGATCAAACCATCAAATGTCATTATGCAGCAGTACAAAACTCAGAGCTCGATATATTTTATAACCTATACAACCTGCTTTTCAATGTTGTTTGATTCATGTCCTCTTATTATTTGTGAATAAACTTCATTATCCTGAACAACCTTGTCTTCCTCTGCTAAGTTTAAAACTTTAACCCAACTGCAATTTTAACATGCTGCTCTGCTAGCTGAAGCTTACTGTCACACCCCGAATTTCAGATAAAAAAAAATCTAAATTCGACCATGTGCAAATTCACAAATAAACTCACATACTTAAAGCTATTAAACGAATAACCTTGTACAACAACAGAGTTTAAGTGCGTGGCTCAAGACACTCAAAATATTACATCAAAAGAACATAGATGTAAGATAGAGTCTCACGCTAACACTCTCTAACCCAAAAATAAAATACAAGGCAGGCCACTAGATCACACCTACTAGCCGCGTGACTCAAGAGTCTCCCACTGGCTGCTGGTCCTCACCTGCAGGTCTAACCCCTACACCATCAATTGGTGTACCGGGTTGTAAACAACAAACCCGGTAAGCTTCAAAGCTCGAGTGGGTAAAACAAAAAGCTCAGAATAATGTAAATAAAACAACAATTGGAAATCATGTTTCCAATACATTCACAACTCGAGAACTATAAACACGTTCTGCACAATCAATCAATAAAGAAGTAATTCAACGATTACTCTTTCGTACAATGCAAGCATGAGACCCAGATAACCCCAATTTAGTTATCCCTCATGACGTGCAACGGCAGACAGACTAGAGCTCTAACTGATCGTAACTAATCACCAGCCAAAGGCTTGGTTCCCGATATGTTGCCTCAATGTCCGAAGAGGACAAAAGTACGCCACAACTGTGACCGTCCGAATAGGACAACAGTAAACACACATCACAATATATATTTCACGTGAATATATATATATATATATATATATATATATATATATACGTAAGCATTCTCTCAGGAAGTGCCCACTAATACCAACTATAGTTCATTGATCAAAAACACTTTAAAATTCATTTGTATAATAAATTCATTTTACTTACCGATGAACCGTAGTCAATTAAGTTCATTCAATTTAAAACAAATAGCATTTCCGTAAATTTATTTTGCATAAATAGATCCATATACAGTAATTAACTCGTATTAAATACGATCAACGTGAGGTTTACTCACCTTAATTCACAAAAAATGGTAAATATCCGTTTCGCGTCGGTCTGAGGAGGAAACGGGTCAGTTCGGGCTGAAACGACATTTGGATCGGACTGCTACAGTGTCGGTTAACGTCAGTCAACGGTCAATACTGATGGTCAACATCAGTCAACGGTCAACATTGACGGTCAACGTTAGTCAACGGTCAACGCTGACTGGGCTGGGCCGGGTCGACGCGTGTTGGGCCGGGTCGGGTCCGGGTTGGCTGCTGGAAACGGGTCGGGTCGACCCGATCCGAGGTGTTTCCTGATCCTGTCGCTACGGCGTGAATCGGCGACAACCACCTACACCAAGAGGAGACGAACTGATCGGAGGGTGGCTCGAACCCTGGTTCTGCCGGATGCGGCTGCAGCTCCTTCGTGAGCGGCGGCAGTGGCTTCCTCCGCTTGCTGCGCCGTGCACAGCCACTTTCCGGTGCCGATTCTTATCTCAAACGGAAGAGGACGTCGTGTTGAACATTTTGACAGGTCACACACCTCAAGAGGTGACCGGATGAGGGAGATCTACGCGAAAGAAATTTCGGATTCAAGTTGGAGACGATGAACAGTAAATCGCGATTTTTCTGAAATTTTTCTGATATTTTCGGAAAGTTTGACTTTTACCCGAAAAATCCCTTCTATTTATAGCAATTTCTGATTTTGGAAATAACTTCGACAGATCGTAACTTCTTCATACGACGTCCGTTTCACGTGTGCCACGTGTCTACGAACTCGTATCGTCGAGCTCTACGACTTTCGTGAATGAAGCTTTTCAAAAATCACAACGAATCAAAAAGTCAACTATTGACCCAATGAAACTTAAACGATTTTCAAATTAGAATTCTCAAAATCACTCTTGAAGTCGCGCAACGACTAATTACAAGCATACAAAATGCCAAATCTCACAAAACATCCTTCCATTAATTACGAGAAATTTACAAGTAATTAATAATAAAAAATCAGGTTATTACATTCTACCCTCCTTAAAGGAATTTCACCCCGAAATTCAAGCACGCTACTCTACAAACAACTGCGGGTATTTAGCCTCCATATCAGACTCTAACTCCCAAGATGCATCACCCTCATCATGGTGACTCCACAACACATTGACCAACTCTACCTCCTTCCTTCGTAGCTTCTTTGTTGACCTATCCAAGATACGAACAGGTTCAACAATGAAGGTCGCATTCTCATTCACTTTGATAGTGCCATAATCAATCACATGCGACTCATCCGGTACATACTTCCTCAACATCAAAACGTGAAAGACATTATGCACACCAGACATGGTAAGAGGTAAAGCAAGTCGATAGGCTAAGTCCCCTACCTTCTCGAGAATCTCAAAAGGCCCAACGTACCTTGGCGTCAGCTTTCCCTTCTTGCCAAATCTCACCACACCTTTCATTGGTGAGACCTTCAAGAATATATGATCACCAAACTCAAACTCCAACTGTCTTCTTTTCAAGTCGGCATAGCACTTCTGCCTACTCTGAGCAGTTCAGATCCTATCTCGTATAATCGAGATCTTCTCTGTGGTCTCTTGAACAATCTCAGGACCCAATAGCGCACTCTCACCAACCTCAGCCCAACAAACAGGAGATCTGCACGGTCTCCCATAAAGAGCCTCATATGGAGCCATGCCAATACTAGAGTGATAGATGTTGTTGTAGGCAAATTCAATCAACTGAAGGTGGTCTTCCCAACTTCCCTTGAAGTCCAAGACACATGCTCTCAACATATCCTCCATCACCTGATTCACCCGCTCAGTCTGCCCATCAGTCTGAGGGTGGAATGCGGTGCTCATATCCAAAGTAGTCCCCATGGCCTTCTGAAAACCAGCCCAAAACTTAGAAGTAAAGCGAGCATCCCGATCCGATACAATGGATATTGGCACCCCATGAAATCTCACTATATCCCTCACATATAACTTGCACAAAGCTTCCACCGAGTGTGTCATCGACACTGGGAGAAAGTGCGCCGACTTCGTCAATCTATCAACAATCACCCACACGGCATCATGTCCCAACTTAGACTTAGGCAACCCAGTCACAAAGTCCATAGAGATGCGCTCACACTTCTATTCCGGAATAGATAGCGAGTTCAACATGTCAGCTGGTCTCTGATGCTCCGCCTTCACCTGCTGACAGGTAAGACACTTGGACACATTGTTGACAGTAGCTGCAGAGAGGCTACAGCAGGCCCACAGACCCGCGGCAGGTGCACCAAGGCCCAGCCCGAGTTCCAGGACCGAACCACCAGCACCCGGCCTCGCGGTCCAGCAGTCTATCCGGGTGCCAGGGACCCTGGGACCGAGGGCGCCTGCCTGCCAAAGAGGTCACCAGAACTGCCCTTTGAAGGGAACCAGTCCCACATCGAAGGGTGAGGCCAGCCCTCACCCCCAACCACCTATATAAGGGCCCCAACTACTCTCATTAATAGGTAACTTATCTCTCTCACCACTTACATACGTGCTCAAGTTATATATATTCCAACTATACTAACTTAGGCATCGGAGAGGAGAAGGCCGGCTCGTCCGGTATTCCCCTTAGTGAGCAGGTTTGCAGGAGATCAAGTCGGATTCATCTGTATCTACCAGGCCCCCGAGTTTAGGCAGAAACAATTGGTGCCGTCTGTGGGAACGATTTTTGATCTACGAGAAAAGTTAGCGTTGCTCTACCAGGGAGTAGAGCCCGATCAATCCTTTGAAAGATAGTTAAATACGCGGTCCAGAAGCCATGGAAGGAAGGAAGATAAAAACTGGTACCGGACGGTTGAAAGAGCGAATTCAGATCCCCGACCGGGCCCGTAACATAAGGGCTGAGGTCGGTGCGAGGTTCGCCCCTTCTCCGGACCAAGACAGAAATCACGATCGCCAGGATTCAGAGAACCCCGACCGGTATGGTGCGGGAGAGGAAATAAAGAAGATGAAGGCGGAAGTCGAGCGGTTGCGAGCAGAGGGCGGCCGAGACCGGCTAAGGGCAGATGCCCGGTGCCAGGAATTGGAAGCAGTAAACACCGCCTTATTAGCAGTCCTGGAAGGAGGCCAGCTGGGCACTCCTCGGGCGGCGTCACGACCCGCAAACAAGGTTAGCGAGTTCCTGCACCTCGAAGTGGGACAGCCCACGGGAAGAAGAAGAACCGTGTATGTGCCCACGCCTCTCTTTTCGGAAGCTTTGAAAAACTCCGGTCCGGTCGAGTTGCCGTACCGCACGAGCCAGGCGTCAAGCGAGCAGGACAGTTCTACCGCAAGGACGCTCGAAACGCTCTCCGCCTCAGTGTCGGACATAAAGGACCGTTTAGATGCCAGTGAGAAGAAAGCAGGGCGACCACGGGACAGTGCACGATTCAGTGAACGTATTGGACCTTTTCCGCGCCGGGTTAGGGAATCAGGAAGGTCTGGTAGCCTAAGGCCCCTAAAATTGGCGTACTCGGGAACGAGCTGCCCGTATCAGCACCTGGACAGTTTCAAGTCGCAGACGGGCACAAGGGGCTATTCAGATGCCACGTGCTGCAACGTGTTCCAAGAGACGCTCTCCGGGGAGGCGTTGAACTGGTTCTACGAGCTTCCAGTGGACTCAGTTGAAACTTTCGAACAGTTGGCCAACAAGTTTGTCGGCCGGTTTATCCTCAGAGCCAGGACCGCTCAAACATCAACGATCCATTTCGATCGCATGCAGGCTGACCACGAACCGCTGGGCGCTTTCGTTAACCGGTGGCAAATCGCCACGGCCGGGGTCAGAAACTTGGACAAGAAGATCGCGGGAATGGCCTTCAAGCAGGGGTTAAGACCCGGAGAGCTTTCGTACAACTTGCGAGTGCAGGAGCCGCTGGGGTATGATGAGCTGATGACCGTGGCAGTCAGGCATGCTCAGGCGGACCACGAGACATACGGGGATAAGGTTCCCAAGCGGAAATCAGATGTCCCACTACCACCACCTCCCCGTGAAAGCAAAACCGGGCGGAAAGATCGCGACCATGCCCCCGCGACTAGCCGGAATGTCGAGGTGCGGGAGGATTGGCGACCCCGCTGGACCGGTGACAACAGTTCCCGGCCAGGGAGAAGACCACCGCTTGCGCGACCTGCACAGCCCTCGGCAGTAGCGCCAGTAGAACGACCACTGCGGGCCCTAGCCATTATGCCAGCAGCAAAGCCCGAATATCCAGCCCTTCGGACCGGCAGTCCGAGACCCCAGAGAGCGGTTGTAAACCGAGAAGTCCGCCCGGATGGCCCGAGAGAGAACCGGCCTGGAGCTCGGCTAGTAGGAACCATAAGCACCCGACCCCCCGGGGGAATCGAGGTGCACGGGAGCATAGGCATGATACATGGTCGGGGCCATATAGATCAGCTCACCCGGAGCTCAAAGAAGCGGTGCTTAAGATCGATTCAGGGTAAAGAGGTGTATGCCTTTGGAAGTAGAAGCGGCCAAGCCGCCAAAACCGGATGGACGTCGGTTACTTTCTACGAGGAGGAAGAACCTGAGGATCTGATCCAACCCCACAACGACCCCTTCCTCATCACGGTCCAAATAGACCACTGGATAACTAGTCATATGCTGATCGATACCGGAGCCTATTGTCACGGATAATGGAACACAGTTCAATAATGCCGATCTTATCCAGTACACAGCTTCCATGGGGACCCGGATGTTGTTTGCCTCAGTGGCACACCCGCAGACCAACGGCCAGGTAGAAGCAATCAACAAGATTATCAAAACCCTTCTCAAGAAGAAGCTGGATGCCAAGAAGGGATGTTGGGCCGAGGAACTCCCCGCGGTACTATGGGTCATCCGGACGACAGCGGCAGAGGCAACAGGAGAGACCCCGTTCTGCATGGCATTTGGGAGCGAAGCGGTACTCCCTGTGGAGACCAGCATACCTAGCGGCAGGGTCGAGAATTACGACACCGAAACAAACGCTGAGGGCGTACAGCTCAACCTGGACCTTATAGAAGAGCGGCGCGACCAAGCGCATATGCGAAACCAAGCCTACAAGCAGCGGGTCGCCCGGTACTATGACAGAAGGGTCCGGGAAAGGAAGCTACAAGTGGGGGACTGGGTCATGAAGAAAATCCAGAAAAAACCGTTGGCCGTGGAACCAACTTGGGAAGGACCCTACCAAATCACCGCAGCTGTGGGCCCAGCAACATTCCACATCATAGATACCGATGGCATCTATTCCACCCGCCCCTGGAATATTTAGCACCTGCGGTTCTATCCTAAGTAATATCGCTCATCAAGGGGCAATAGTATAATTGGCATCAGTATTGCAATACGCAGTTTGTTCATCATCAATAAAGCTGGTTACAAGGCACACATATAGGCAAGCCAAAAAGAAACAGCTAGTTAGCGCCTCCGGAGCCCCCAATCCCTGGCCCGCCACCTTTTAGAGTTTGCTCTTGCTCGACCATCTCGATCAGGGCTATGTCAGCCTCCATCCGCTCAGCATCAAGCCATCCTTTCTCCCTCCACTCCAAATAGGCATCACTTATGCCCTTCGACCGGGCCTCATCCAGCATCTCCTCAAGCTCCACCGACTCCCGGAAGTCGTCGACAGCTTTATCGGCCACTTCCGCAAGCTGGGATTCCGTGAGCTTCTCCCTTCCTTGGGCGACTACTGTAACCTGGGTCTGCAGCTCCAAAACCCACGCCTCCAGCTCTGCAATCCTCCCTTCCCGGGCAGTAGCCTGGGTTTGCAGCTCCAAAACCCTCGCCTCCAGCTCCGCAATCCTCCCTTCCCGGGCAGCAGCCTGTCGATCGGCCTCCTCCTTCTCCTGCGAGAGTTCATGGTACAATCGAGCGGTTACTTCTTTCTCCCGCACGAGCTCGGTGCCCAACCGACCGACCTCCTCTCTTTCCTCCGCAAGCTTGGCTTCCGCCACGTCCACCCGCACACTCAGCTTCTCCACCCGCCTCTCCAAAACTACAGCAGACTCCCCTCTGGGCTCCGCGGCATAAAGGCTATGAGCTAGCTGCCAAATGTAAACAAAGGAACATTGGCTCGTATCACTCCAGGGAAAAGGAAGCACAGGAAACACTTACCCGAAGAACTAGTTCCATGGGCTTCGTCCTGCTCTCGCCCGGTTGTTCCGTCCCAGGGCCCTCCCGATCAAGTCCCAAGGTTTCGATGGCAGATGCCACGAACCTACCAAAGCCACGCCCGGAACTACGATCGGCTTCCGGTCCTCGACTCCTTCGACCGCCCACTTCCACGGCCGGAGCTACTGCCCGCTCGATCGATCCAGCCAAGCTTGACGCCCCGGCATCAAACGTCCTCGCCCTCTTCGCCGGAGCTTCGCCGTGGCCTCTTCGACGATACCCGGTCGTCTCTACCGTTTCCCTCTCCCGCGAGGTCCGTACCGCCATCAATCGCGCCACAGGTTCCGCACCTGGCAGGGCCGCCGAGCGCACTTCCCGGATAAGGAATGGGGAGTTATTCTCACCGCCAGGCTGCCTGCCATAGTGAGAGTCCGGAAACACGAGCGGCACAGGCCTGTCATGCTCCCTGCGCTTCTGGGTAACCGGATCAATAACGGTTTTCGCGGCCTCATTCCCCATCTCCATCAACCTCGGGGCCACAAGCTCTTCGTCCGGTTCGACAGTCTTCTCGCTCCGAACGGCGAGCCGGGGAGCATTAGCTACAAACCGATCAACCGAGCAGTCAGAATATAAGCAACCATGCAAAGACAAACAGTGCAAGATACCTTACCAGGTTTCCTCCCCATCCCGCATATCTCCAGTACATTCCACCGGATGAAGTTATAGGAGCTCCGACTCAGGTGGTCCCAGCAAGTAAACAACTGGTATATCCGTTGCTTCTCCAAATCGTCCAACCAGTACGTCTGTTCCTGGTCGATCGATTGATAAGCCCCGGGCACTTGATAGCCCCTCCAAGTACACTGCCACCTGCCACCGGCCAGCACCACCGACCTCCTCCAGACATCTGAAACCGTCGACGGCAGATGAGTGATGGCAGGACCGAAGTCCCGCGCGGCAAAATTCACACAACCGCTGCACTGGGTCTTTCTGCAGTAGGAAATCTTGTACAACACCCAAAATTCATTAACCGTCGGTCAGCCCATATGGCTCAAACTGAACAGACACCCGAGACCAAGCACCTACCTCCACTTGTTGCTCGGAAGCTGGGCTGGGGAAAGCTTTATCGAGCTCAGCATGTACTGGACAAATGCCGGCAGCGGCAGCGATAGTCCGTGGCGAAACTGATCGTCGAAAACGGAACCCAACCCGGTTCCGGATTACAGGCCAGTTCCCCGGGATGCAGGCCTCGAAGCTTAATGGAGTTGTCGATATCCCACTTCGCCCGAAACTCCCTGATCTCTCTATCATTCATGCTTCTGATTGGCTCATCACAGAAAATCACCCTATCACTATCCAGCAGCTCATACCGCATGGGCCCACGGTTTGCACCGGCAGAATACGCAGATCTCCCAGACGCCATAAAGCCTAAACAAAAGAATTCACCTCTGAAGCACAGACAAACAACAGGCAAAGAGTAGCAAGATGCGGCGGGAGGAAAACAGAGGGGATGATAAATAGGCAACAAAAAAAGTGAGGCAACCCCAACCGTGGATCCCCTCCATCTCAGACCGCCCCCTGCCAACACGTGTCCCAGCATCAATAAGGGATCCCATACTATCATAACTGATGGGACTGATGGGCTCTCCCCTTTATTGCATGTCCGCCACCTGTCACACTCGCAAGCGACAGTTGGGGAGAGATGGGAGCGCACAACGAGGCGTCCACTCCCAGAAAGCCAACCTCGAACCAACTGGCTCCGCAGCCTCTCACCGGCTATGGTTTTTCAACCGCTTCCAGAGCATCGTCCCGAGTATGAGCTATCCGCCCGGCACCATGGCAGTTCGCGGTTATGATCATTCAACCGGCTGCATGGCTTCTTCGATGCACGTCTTGAAGACCTCTCACCGGTTATGATCATTCAACCGGCTGCACGCCATTTCACTGGGGGACTCGTCTCGATATGGCAGAACGCCCGGTCGAGCTCCGCCCGGAACCATGGCACTCCACCGAACATGTGACATTCAACCAACTCCAAAGCATTCTACCGGTTGTCACTTTCCTTCGCCTATGGGCAGGAACGAGCCAGCAACAACTCGAGGCTTCTAAACGCATGGGCTTTATAAACCCGGGCGAGCTTACATCTAACCCATGTACTCTTGTCCAGCAGGATAAAAACCCTGTATCACACTGAACTGTGATACATTTGGGGATACATGGCGAGACTCGTTATCTCAACGCCACTCCACCGGGCAGATTGTTTCTCCAACACAGAACAAGTCTCCCCGCAGGCTAACAAACCTGCACATTACCTCAACGCTTAATCAACAAAAGCTGAGAAGAACTAGCAAGCGTTAACCGATGCCTCAATACGGCCGTAACACTCTCCGAGGTACCTGTTGGCTTAGTCCACGCACCAACAGGCCATCCCGTAGGCTAGCGCACTCTGGGGGACTCGCACCGATATGGCAGAACACCCGGTCGAGGTCCAGACTGCAAGTTTATCCGGGACTCGTCTCGATATGGCAGAACGCCCTGTCGAGGTCCCGTGAACTCCGCCTCGCACCGATATGGCAGGACGCCCGGTCGAGGTCCAGACCGCAAGTTCATCCGGGACTCGTCTCGATATGGCAGAACGCCCGGTCGAGGTCCCGTGAACTCCGCCTCGCACCGATATGGCAGGACGCCCGGTCGAGGTCCAGACCGCAAGTTCATCCGGGACTCGTCTCGATATGGCAGAACGCCCGGTCGAGGTCCCGTGAACTCCCATGCCAAGCACAGCCCAACGCCCGATCACGCCCAATCTTCAATCCGGACTTGGGGGACTGGGCACCGTTGGGTCGGTAACCCTGCGGGTCTGCGGGACAAGAGCAAGACAGACTTTAAGTCCCCATTCAAGATTGCACTTGACCGGGAACTTGGGGGACTTGTTGACAGTAGCCGCAGAGAGGCTACAGCAGGCCCATAGACCCGCGGCTGGTGCACCAGGGCCCGGCCTGAGTTCCAGGACCGAACCACCAGCACCCGGCCTCGGGGTCCAGCAGTCTATCCGGGTGCCAGGGACCCTGGGACCGGGGGCGCCTACCTGCCAAAGAGGTCACCAGAACTGCCCTTTGAAGGGAACCAGTCCCACATCGAAGGGTGAGGCCAGCCCTCACCCCCAACCACCTATATAAGGGCCCCAACTACCCTCATTAATAGGTAACTTATCTCTCTCACCGCTTACATACGTGCTCAAGTTATATATATTCCAACTATACTAACTTAGGCATCGGAGAGGAGAAGGTCGGCCCGCCCGGTATTCCCCTTAGTGAGCAGGTTTGCAGGAGATCAAGTTGGATTCATCTGTATCTACCAGGCCCCCAGGTTTAGGCAGAAACACACATATTCTGCCACATCTCTCTTCATCCCATTCCACCAGAACTGCCTACAAAGATCTCTATACATCTTTGTGCTCCCTTGATGGATAGTGTATCGTGATCGATGTGCTATCCGAAGAATCTCCTCCTTGAGGTCAGCACAATCCGGCACGCACAACCTGCCCCTGAATCTCAACCCACCATCAGATCCGACAGACCACTCAGATGGACACTCATCCATCAAATCAGCTACTAACTCAGCCAACTTTGCTCGAGAGAACACATCATGTGCTTGACCGTGAATAATCTTGGAAATCAAGGTAGGCTGCACCACAAATGGCACCTCCAGCTCCTCCCCTTCCTCGTAGAACTCTTCGACAGGGCGGACTCTGCCTCCACCCCGTCTGGCCCTACCACGACCTCTAGCCCTACCGCCACAACGATCCATCCTACGAAGCAAGACAACACTTGATTAATACTCACATAAACTTAAACTGAAGTATAAGTTAGACACGATATATATTAATACGGCCACAATGTTGACAGGATGCACAAGGATCATCTAAACTCAATCTAGAGACAAAGCTCTATACTAAGACTCAACCCCATACCCCCTACATACCCGATGACATATCAGTACAAGCAAGCATGATGGTGATCCGCTGCAGTCGGACCATCTCTCGAAAGTACCAATTACCACCAAATATGTAACCTTACGCTACCAGAGCCTGTCCCCGGCCATAAGTGTGTCGACGGGGACGTCGGACCCTAAAGGGGGTGGATTGTGATGACCTGACCTAACCTGGCTAGGGAAGCTAGCAGGTAGGTAGGTCACACATCCCACATCGCCCGGGGAAGAGTGGATGTTGTGCTTATATGTGCAGAGTTAGCTCAATACAGAGAGACGCGTTTTGGGGGCTCAATGGCTTCGGATGGGATGAGAACTCCGAAGTTAAGCTTGCTGAGTCTAGAGCAATACTAGGATGGGTGACCTACTAGGAACTTGCTCGTGAGCTCCCAGAGATGAAACCATGAGGGCCAGAGAGGAGAGTGCCCAAAGGAAACAGTATCTCTAGTATATGGGCTGGACTGTTACACTCACTGCCAATATCTCTAGTATATGGGCTGGGCTGTTACACTCACTGCCCGACACTTTAACCTTATAGGAAAAAATAGCTGACAACCTACTATGATTTGACTGTTTAATCTCAATTAAATTTCTCATGCTTTATCTTTGCAGACAGCACCATACCCTCGTGTGGGGTTGAAAAAGAAAGCAAAATGCAAATGTATTATTATTGATCTCCCCAACCATATATCCCCCATACCTGTCTTATCTTTCCAGGGGGCTTCAAACTCTTCCTATATATCCCCTCTCATTTCCTCTGACCATCTGACACCCATCTAGGAGTCCAAACTCCTCTTCCCTCCACATGTCCCTTTGCATGTCATCTTCCCCACACGTCTTCTCCTTCCCTGCGTTTATGTTCTCATCTTCTCTTTCCCTCACTTCTCTCTAACTCATCTCCTCTTCCCCGCTTTTATGCCCTCACCTTCTCTCTCCATCCCCTCTTCTCTCCAACTCATCTCCTCTATGGCAGACCGTCACTAGCAAGCCCAGCCGGCTCAGCAGAACCACCAGCACCAATCACTACCAGATATGGGAGAATAGCCGACGAAAAAAATTTCGTCGGCTATGCCAATTTTTCGTCGGCTATACCCTCTACCGACGAAATTTTCGTCGGCTATAAGTCGTCGGGAAAACCCCGTCGGTAATACAATGGCCGATGAAAAAATCAAATTCGTCGGCTATAGTAGAGTATGGCCGACGAATTTACCGACGAAAATATTTTTCGTCGGCCAAACCTGGGAGAAATTGCCGACGAATTTCGTCGGGTATTTTCGAGTATGGCCGACGAAATTCAGTAACTATAGCCGACGAAATTCAGTAACTATAGCCGACGAAATTCGTCGGCTATTGTGTTTTAAATATAGCCGACGATTTATTAAACTTTCGTCGGCTATTTCCTCAAAATATATTAATATTTTAATAGGCATTAATTAGTTATAGCCGACGAAATACTAGAATTTTCGTCGGCTATACAACTTATAGCCGACGAAAATTGGTAAAATTCGTCGGCTATTCTTAAATTTTAGGGAAAAAATAAATAAATTATGCTTTGGATGGAGGAGGGGAAGGAGGAGGAGGAGGAGGGGAAGGAGGAGGCCGGAGGAGGAGGGGAAGGAGGAGGAGGAGGAGGGGGGGGAAGGAGGAGAGAAAAAAGGCGGGAGGAAGCGATTTAAAAGATTTAGAAGGAGAATAGCCGACGAAAATAAAAAATTTCGTCGGCTATACTTAGAGAATAGCCGACGATTTAAAATATTTTGTCGGCTATACTTTGGAAGATCAACAGCCGTCAGATCTGAGCCATCCAACGGCGGACAATAAAAAGGCGCGGATAAAGAGTTTAGCCGACGAAACATTGTATTTCGTCGGCTATTCTTAGAGAATAGCCGACGATTTAATATATTTCGTCGGCTATACTTTGGAAAATCAACAGCCGTCGGATCTGAGCCATCCAACGGCGGACAATAAAAAGGCGCGGATCAAGAGTTTAGCCGACGAAACATTGTATTTCGTCGGCTATACTTAGAGAATAGCCGACGAAATACAATGTTTCGTCGGCTATACTTAGAGAATAGCCGACGAAATACAATGTTTCGTCGGCTATACTTAGAGAATAGCCGACGAAATACAATGTTTCGTCGGCTATTCTATGAAAAAATACTAAACTGCCGTTTTGAGGCCCTAAACGAACTCGAAAGCCCGAAAAAGCCCACACATCGTAGCAAAGCTACGAGTTTGATTCCTGGCGTCGTTCCCTTTCCGGAATGGTATCACAATCATCATTCGGACGCCGGACGCCAAATCTACAGTAAACCGGATTTTGACTTATTTCATTATTTCAGCACACGGATTTTATCGGAATCTTGTCATTTTTCAACCGTAGACGTATTTCATTATTTCGGTCATATCTTATTTGACGACATATTTGCATTTGAAGAGTGTACGTATAGTAACTATTTGAAACTATACATTCACTTAAACACTTAGTAAACAAGTTAAGGAACATTAGTGCATATGTTCCGATTTTGAATCTAAAAGTTTGGAAAATCTATTCCAACCGTCAGATATCACCGTTTAGATTAAATACATGTATGAAAAAAAATCCAACTACATCTGACAACGTTAAAGGCTCGATCGGGATGGTCAACCGGGTGAGTCAACCCTTTAAACGCTTAGAAATGGTAATTGGCCTGTCTAAATGACGTTTTTTTGCCTGACCTTCAACAGATAATAGTTTCAAATCGATGAGACGCAACTAATCGTATAAAAATTTTCCTCAAAATATTTACCAACCGTCAGGCTACCCATAGGAAAACGGAAGTAAAAAACAGTTAACCGCAACATTCGGCACACAGATTTTGTCGGAATCTTGTCATTTTTCAACCGTAGACGTGTTTCATTATTTTGGTCATATCTTATTTCACAACACATTTGCATTTGAAGGACGAAGCAATGGTTTGTCGATAGTTATAGAAAATGGAAGCTGTTTTTTTTTTTTTAATCATAGCCGACGAAATCAAACCTAGTACTCGTCGGCCATACTTCTAAAAATTTTCGTCGGCTAAAGTTTCAGAGAAAGGCCGACGAAAATTCAAATCGTCGGCCATTCTAGGAGAATAGCCGACGATTTTTTTTTTTAGCGACGAAAAAAAAAAATCGTCGGCCATTCTAGGGGAATAGCCGACGAATTTTTTTTTTACCGACGAAAATTTTATTTCGTTGGCCGTTTTTTTTTATTTCGTCGGGAAAAGCCTTTTTTCTGGTAGTGAATCCCAAACACTTTCTTCTCCACCCAACACATTCCACCCCACAACATGCACATCACTTTCAATCTCACTCTCATCCTCCGTAAACACCCCACTGTCTCCGAATCCCACCACACTCAACACCTCCATTTTCAGTCCCTGTCCCAGTCCATGGCCACCACTGCGACCTGCGACTCCGCCGAGTTCGATTCCGATTCCGATTCCTGCCACGACGCTGCCGCTGTGCTCAATATCAAGTTTGTTGCCATCGCCTCCATTCTCCTCGCCGGAGTCGATCGGTAAGAATCAGAGGTTTCTGCTAACGGACGGAAGCCTCTTCGTCAGAGCGAAAGCTTTCGCGGCAGGGTTTATTTTGATAATAGGGTTCGTCCACATGCTCCCCGGCCTGTCTGTCGCGCTGAACAGCCCGTGCATGCCAGAGTTTCCTTGGTCAAAGTTCCCGTTCTCTGGATTCTTCGCCATGATGGCATCGCTTGCCACCTTCCTCGTTGACTTCGTCGGCAGGCAATATGTCGGGTCAGATGACTGGCATATCGAGAAGGAATGGAGTGGGGTGATGATTTTTGGGGAAGAAGAAGGCTGTGCATCTTGGAATGCATATATTGATTGAAAAATAATTTCACTATATGAACTTCCATGGTTGCCCTTATATTGATCTCAGTCAAAACTGATTTGACCAACTCAAACAAAATTATATTTGTACCCTTCTATTAACAGAAGTGTTAAGGCGTGATTTCACGCCGGCGTTTTCTAGAAATCTTCAGTAACGCATTGTTTAGATAAAATAAATAAAATGACATGAAATGTTTGGAATCCTGTACAAGGCAGTGTAGATATTTTCCCAAGTTGTATGCCTTTCAGTCTGAGACATGATATTTTTGGAAGGTGCCACTTTCTAACTTGACCCATTTGGTAATGAGCTGACATTTTCAGTCACCGGAGTTCACCTCAAGCTCAAAAAACCTTTCGCGCCATTTTCAAACCCCCGAAATAGTAGGCAATGCTTTCGCCAACTTTTCCGCCACCAAATATTGGCTTCAATCTCCACCAAACACCTTCACTCTTCTCTTTTCCACCACCAAAACCAATCAAGCATTCAAATCCAAGAACCATAAACCACAAAACCACCACTAATTTTCGTTCTTCTTCTTCTGAAAACCCTTCTTCTGCATACACTACTGTTCAAGATTTGAACTCCCCGGAAAACCCAGATGCCGAATTATCCGATACACAAACTCTGAGCCAGAGCTTAAGGCCCTATCTGCTTGCGCTCTGGCTTCGGTCGTGTCGTAATCTAAAGGAAGTGAGAAGAGTCCATGCGCTTATTTTGAGGTGTATAAGCAATCCTGTTACGTATGTTTTCAATAATTTGATGTGTGCGTATTTGGGTTTTGGGAAGTTAGTTCATGCACGCCAGGTGTTCGATGAAATGTCTGTGAGAAATGTGGTTTCGTGGACCGCTATTGTTAATGGGTATGTGAATTTTGGGTTGGGTGACGAAGCTCTGGGGTTGTTTAGTGAGGCTGTTGATGAGGGGATTCAGCCGAATGGGAATATGTTTGTTTGCGTGTTGAATTTGTGTTGCAAGAGGTTGGATTATGAGCTCGGGAGGCAGATTCATGCCGGAGTTGTGAAAGGTGGGTGGAGTGACATGATTGTTGAGAGTGCTGTTGTTAAGTTGTATGCGCAATGTGGGGAGTTGTTGAGTGCTTTTCGCGCGTTTGAGCAGATGCCGAAGTTGGATGTAGTGTGTTGGACAACTATGATTACTGCTTGTTCTCAACAGGGGGAGGGGAAGGAGGCTTTCTCGCTGTTTTCACAAATGTTAAGTGATGGGTTTTTTCCAAATGAGTTTACGGTGTGCAGTGTTCTCAAGGCTTGTGGGGAAGAGAAGGAGTTGAGGTTTGGGAGACAGTTACATGGTGCTATAGTCAAGAAGATTTACAAGAGTGATATTTTTGTAGCCACTTCTCTTGTGGATATGTATGCAAAGTGTGGGGAGATTGAAGACTCGAGAATTGTGTTTGATGGAATGAGGAACAGGAACACAGTTACATGGACATCTATTATTGCAGGGTATGCAAGGAAGGGTCTCAACGAGGAAGCCATATGCCTCTTTCGACTAATGAAGAGGCGAAATATACATGCCAACAACTTGACCATTGTAAGCATTCTCAGAGCTTGTGGATTGATTAGGTGTTCACCCATGGGTAGGGAAGTTCATGCACAGATAATCAAAAACTCAGTCGAAACAAACTTATATCTAGGAAGTACTCTAGTGTGGTTCTACTGTAAGTGTGGAGAGTACTCTACTGCCACGAAGGTCCTTCAACAAATGCCTCTTAGAGATGTTGTCTCATGGACTGCCATCATTTCCGGTTGTGCACATCTTGGACATGAGACTGAAGCTATTGAATTATTGAAAGAGATGATGGAGGATGGTGTGGAACCCAATGCATTCACTTACTCATCTGCTCTGAAAGCATGTGCAAACTTGGAAACTGTTCTGCATGGGCAATTGGTTCACTCCTCCGCAAATAAAAGTCCGGCCATGTCCAATGTGTATGTGGGGAGCGCTTTGATATACATGTATGCAAAATGTGGCTATGTAACAGAGGCCTCTCAAGTTTTTGACAGCATGCCGGAACGGAACTTGGTCTCGTGGAAGGCTATGATAGTGGGATATGCAAGGAATGGTCACTGTCAAGAGGCTTTGAAGCTCATGTATCGAATGCAAGCAGAGGGTTTTCAGCTGGATGATTACATCCTTGCTACTGTTCTCTCTGCATGTGGAGATCTTGAGTGGGATATCGATCCTTCATTTGAGTGTAGCCTGCGATCCAGGTGATCTTTTTTCCTGAATACAAAATTCAGATTAAGAAGTCTGGATTACATAAGCAGCATACCTATCAACCGAAAGAGGAAGTAATGGGACAAAACCCAGATGTCAAGATTGGATTGCCATGACCTCTCTGATAGCAGTTGCTCTTTTTCATTATATTTAGGATTAGAGGGAGCCCTCAGCTTTACTGAGTTAGAGAGTTGGGAAATAGAGAACACTGGATGAGAACAATTAGCATGTAGAAACTATAGGCTGTACTACTAGTGTAACTGTTAGTGTAGCAAATGTAAATATACTCTCTGTTTTAAGATGAAGTGTACTTTATAAGATGCAGGAAGATCTTACGAATACGGCGTGCAGTAATGTGCAATAGAACTACTGTGTGCATATTTAGGCGTTATAGCTTCATCCACGGCAATGTCTCTTTCTAAAGAGCTTAAACTGGATCTGAACGCCTTCTTGATAAAATTCAAACCAGTAGCCACCAAAACAAAACTTAGTAGTCACCAAAGTTAATCCAAAACTTTCTTTTCAAATAAAATAAACTACGTTTTCCTACATGCTTCTCTTCTATGCCATTGTCAATTCGCTTAGTGTGTCCCATCGGTTTGAGGAAATAAAACAAGTAATGGATTGAATAGGGGTTGCTCATTTTTTCAGCCGTGTATCCAATCGATTTGCTAACAAAACAATGATAGTACTCAACAATCGATCAATTTGGAAGGATACTTGATTAATGAACAATTTGGAAGCAAGAACGACCAAGTTGGAAGTAGACTTTAGTAGTGGACCACATTGTGAGATTAAATTGTTCAATGAGTAATATTTTGAAAATGAAAAAGCGAGCAATTGTCGAGACTCTTAAAATATAATGAGTGATCAGTTATTTATTTTTATAATGTTATAAAACGTAGTTTCTGGATAAACAACACCCACAAAAACATACATTTCGTCCGACTGCACCAATGCCGAGGTAAAAGTTTTTTTTTTTTCCTTTAAAAAGAGGGTACTGGGAGGGACCACAAGGAGGCACGCAGTGGCCTGTTTAACCCGAAGTCCAACACAGTGCTGCGCCAGAGACGCAGCAACACCCCCGGGCTCGGAGTACCCCGTTATGGTGGGCTTGCCCTCCTCATATAGCCTTTTACATTCACAAGGCTCGAACTTAAGACCTATGCCTCAAGTCTCTCAACTTGCTTAAGTAACTCAGCCAACTTGCCAACTGTCATCATATATTATCGAAATTTAAATTTGCCCATTTAAAAAAAGGAAAGAAAAAAAAAATATTGGAGCACCACTATATAAATGGACGGGTGGGTCGAAAATCCAAAGACACTTCGAAAAACCCACTCTTTGATTTTGCAGAAAAACCCACGGACTTCCCGCTTCATGCGCTCTTCTCTTCCCTCTGAAAATCCATCTCTCTTTTCCATTTCAATCTTTCTTTGCCCTAAAAATCTCAATCACCATTCTCACGCCGTTATTGCTCTCTCTCTTCTCTCTCTCTCTCTCTCTCTCCGATCTTCCTCCGTTACCGTTTCTCTCTCGCGCGCGGCGGTTCTTCGTCTCTCCGAACCGAAACGCCGCCGTTTCAGATCCGCCAGGTTGCTCCCTGTTAATTTTTCCTCACTTGATTTCTCTAATCCAATGGTTAATTCTGTGATGGATTTTCTTTAACCTGTTAGAAATGAATGATATTTTTGATTTTTATTTTCAGTTATGACTTTACTGTGTTTGGTCAAAATGTAGAAAAATTCAACGTTTGTTCTTGTTGCTATTGTATTGGAAATGATGAAGGTTATTGATTCTGGTAGCATTGTGTAGACCTTTGTTTCGTAATTTCGGTTGTGCTAAGTGTTAGGGAAGCTTTTGGGATAAGAATGTTGAAATGACTAGTGTTTTTTAGACAGTAACTTGTTGGAATGAAGTTGTTGTTTGTTTGCGGCGGACCGTAGGTGAGAGTTAGGTGAGGTTTTAAGAAATACTATTAGTGAAGAAAACTGTTTTTTGTCGAGTGGGAAAGAAATCTAATCCGATTAGATAGGTATGTTATTACTCTTTGAGTTTGATAGTCTTTTTGGTTTTCAAACGACGTCTTTAGATGAGGTTTTAAGCAGCATAGTCAGGGATTAATATGTTAGTTGAGGAACTAAGTTAACCAGGTTTCAATGTGAAGGTCAGCACTTTAGTTAGATCTTACTATGTGATAACTGATAAGAGTTAGACAAAGATTTCCGTGGTATTGAGGAGGGGTTGGTGGTCGAAGCTTGGAAACCAGGACTTGCAGTCTTAAGTGTGCCTTTGGTGACATTTTGACAATTTGCTCATGAGCGTCTAAGATTTAATTTTGTACCCAAGGACAGTATTGCTACACTTGTTGTTTCCGATAATTTCTTTTTATGCTACAGTGTTGCAGATAGTTTCGATGAATTAGCAGTTGAAAGTATCTATTATCATTAGGATCTTTCAATCTTGATTTCATTTGAGTATGACATCATTAACTTTAAAAATACTGCAGGATTTTTCATACAAGTTATTAAAATTCTTAAGCATAGGCAGCTTTGTTTGATGAGCCTATTCGTTGAAGTATAACGTTGCTGGCCTCATGGACAAGGAGGGTTCAACTGAGGAAAATATCACAAAAAGTTCTCTGTCTGTTGAAAAGTTAGACAGAGATACACTTGCTATTCACAATGACGAGCTGGGAGAACCATCAGAGGATATGAAATCTCTGAGTATCAGCAGTGGTGGTCCCAAGGCAGACTATAATCATGGAGAAGATAAATTAGTTGATAAGATGAATATCACTGGGGATTTGAACTGCAAAGATCTGGGAGACAAGTTGAATACTGATCAAAGTCACACAGACGTGGGTGGGAAGAACAATAACAGTAGTGATTCCAAGAATAACACTCAAGAAAAAGAGTTGGACTCAAACAAGGGACAAAAGAACCCTGCTGATAAGGTGGAGTCAAATAATAAAGAAGAAAATCGAGACAATGATCAGAGAGACAAGTTAGAAAAAGATCAAAGTCACAGAGACATGGATGGGAAGAGCAATGACAGCAGGGATTCCAAGTATAACACTCAAGAAAGAGAGATGGACTCGAAAAAGGGACAAAATAACGCTGCTGATGAGGTGGAGTCAAATGCTAAAGAAGAAAATCTAGACAGTGATCAGGGAGACAAGATAGAAAATAATCAAAGTCACAGAGACATGGGTGGGAAGAGCAATGACAGCAGGAATTCCAAGTATAAGACTCAAGAAAACGAGTTGGACCAGGGACAAAAGAGCCCTGCTCATAGTGTGGAGTCAAATACTAAAGAAGAAACTCTAGACAATGATGGTAAACATTTGGAGTCTAAAGCTCACGATGAGACTATCAAAGTTTGTGGTGAGGAGAAGGAGCCAGAGCCGGTCTTTGATGGAACAGAATTTTCAGAAATGGAAGCTCACACAAACATGTCTATCCGTTCTCTGGAACCTGATTCGGAAATCCCTGGAGTAGTTGAAAAGGCAGTAGCTCTTAAAAACTTTGTTAAGTTTAAGAGTGTAGTTGCAGTCACCAGTTTCCTTCGCCGCTTTTCTGGAAGCAGAGATGAAGGTGGACAGGATGTTGCTGATGATGCAGATAAGCATTTTTCAGATTCCATTAAAGAAAGTGAAGTTCGAGTTGCCTCTCAGAAAACATTGGAAAAATCTGCATGGAATCCGCTTAGCTTTATTAAAACGTACCAAGACGTTGATGGAAGGAATAAACCTGAGGATACAGATGATGAACTGGGACAACCTATAGCTATGAAAGGGAGAATAATATTGTACACTAGGTTAGGATGCCAGGACTGCAAAGATGCTAGGTTATTTTTGTATTGGAAGAAGCTCACATATACTGAGATCAATATTGATGTGTACCCTAGTAGAAAGCAGGAGTTAGATAAATTTTCAGGGTCTTCTACTGTTCCAAAGGTTTTCTTCAACGAAGTCCTAATTGGAGGCTTGAGTGAACTAAAGGCCTTGGATGAGTCTGGCAAGCTTGATGAGAAGATTGATTTTCTGGTTACTGAAGCACCATCATTAGAAGCTCCTTTGCCACCACTTTCAGGTGAAGATGATATTTCAAATAGTGGAGCTATTGATGAACTGGCTATTATTGTCCGGAAAATGAAAGTATTTGTTGTTGTGAAGGATCGGTTTTACAAAATGCGCAGGTTCACAAAGAGTTTTTCAGGTTCGGAAGCTGTGGATTTCTTGTCAGAGGATCAGTATCTAGAAAGGGAAGAGGTTAGTGAATTTTTTTAATCTTCTATATGTTTATGGTCTGTTGGCCTGATTCTTTTGCTTTTTTTTTTTTTTTGAATAAATTGAGTAGCATGATATCTTCAACTTGGTGACTGTAAAACATACTTTTGTTATCTTTTTCATATGCATTAGAATTGATTCCAATATTGAGTAATCTTGGACTTACCACAACTAGAAATCAGTATCCACATATGATGTTTTCTTGTTACATGTTGTATGACCAAGTATGAATTATATTTGGTCTGAGTATTGGAGGAGAGGTTATACGGAGGACTCAATTTGTTCTATCAGGATTCATGTAACCCAATGTATTTAATTATAATTAATTTTAATTTAGGGGGAAACAATGAGTTGAAGTGAGTTCAGTATGGGGCAAGTAGTAAATGGTAAAACAGAACGTTTAACTCAACTTCCCTGATATGCTATTCAACTAGATAACTAAAAGTCATCTGATAATATACTAATGGAAAAAGATGATGATTGATATCTGTAGCAGAATAGTTCTCATTTATGTCTGAGTGGCTATTAGAGATCAGTAACGGGAAGACATTTTCTGGGATAGTTTCACAGCATGGTTGGGAGAGTAGGTGTCTATGGATCAATATCAGACTGACTGATTCATGAATCTACATTTGTCCGCTCAAGTTGCTTAGTGAATTATGGTACATTCATGTAAATTCAAGACCATACATTTGATTTTAGTGGTTAATTCCAGTCGTGATATGAATGAGATGGATGTTTTACAAGCTACAACAACCTGCGTGCAACTATTAAATACTGTTACCTTATGGTAAGCTGAAATTTTGTTCAGATTTACCATACGTTACAAGTCTTAATCTTATGGCAAGTATAGTGAGGAGTTTGAATTAGACTCTGTCCTCTTTCTTAAGAGTTCTTAGGATGGATATTGCATCCACTATTATGTCTGTTGTGCACATTCAAGCAAATGTACTCTGTGAGTCTTGTCATGCAGTCAATAATCAATGACTGTTGTTTGTGGTTTCTGATAAAGGAGTGGTGTTTATATCATCCCCTTTCCTTTGGCCTTAGACTGGAGTCTCTTTGTGAAAGTTATTGTCCTTCTAAGGTCGCTTTTAATTGTCATAATCTGCTACTTGCAGAAAGGCCGATTTGTTTCTTTCTCAGTCATTGAAATATTTAGTGTGACTAGAGTTCAAATAGTACTCGGACCTTCTAGTTACCCTCGTGAATTTTCCCATCTCTTGGATGCCAGTGTAAATAATTGCAACATGATTTCAAGATGCAGCTTATATCTTAGGGAGAGCAATGACGAGAAACCAGATTTTTTTTAATTTTTTTTATAAGGCATAGTAATTAGCATGTATGAAGTAAAAAAATTCATTACTGAGTACCCTGAGTGCTAGTTATCAAATAATAATGAACGCTTTGAAATCAACGCTACTCAAGGTATATATGTGTTGTAATTTGTAAGACTTACTCTTGTTTTTTGGTTTGTATTATGACCAGGCTATCGAATTTGGTAGAAAGCTTGCAAGCAAACTCTTCTTTCAACATGTTCTTGAGTGAGTCCCCTGTACAATTACTTTAATTGTCCCTTGTATTGTTTCCACTTCATATCAGTGCTAGACAAGTTCCACATGAAATTAGTTAACAAGATAAGGGCTGGAACGTACAATAGAATTAGTTCTACACTTCTTCCTGTTTGATTTACAAGAGGAAAGTTTGGAAAATAAGGTCTCAGCTCCATGATTTTTGATATCTTTATACAAGCTAATGTTATGTTTGGACCAATCCTTTTTTTTAATTATTATTATTATTATTTTATAGAAACCACATCTGAAACACTGCAAATGTGTTTATTATTTTCTTTATAAAAGCTATTGTTAATGTTTGGACCCATCTATTTTTTTTTTATTATAAAACCCAGGTCTGAAACAGTGGCAAATGTGTTTAGTATTTCTTTTTTTGTGTGAGACCAATTTGCAGAACATAAATGGTTTCCACTATTATAAGTGTTTCTAATATGTGTGTTCAATGATGCTTTTTCTTTGCTATAGGGAAAATTTATTTGAGGATGGGAACCATCTATATCGGTTCTTGGATGATGATCCAGTTGTATCTCAATGTCACAACATCCCAAAGGGTATAATTGATGTGAAGCCGAAGCCCATCATACAAATTGCGTCAAGGCTGAGATTTATAATGTGTGCCATCTTGGAAGCCTATGTGTCAGAAGATGGAAAACATATTGACTACAGAAGTATTCATGGAAGTGAGGAATTTGCCAGGTTTTTCTTTATTTTAACTTTCTTCATTTTTTTCACCAATTAACTTTTAACTGCGCAGAGAACTTTAGTTTATGTAACCTCTTTTTTGTTTTTGGCCATATAAGGTCGTGTTAATGGTGTTGTCTTTTTAGGTATCTGAGAACAGTAGAGGAGCTCCAGAGAGTAGAACTGCAGGATATACGGAGGGAGGATAACCTTGCTTTCTTTATAAATCTCTACAATATGATGGCCATCCATGCAATACTGGTATGGGGTCATCCAGATGGACCAATTGAACGAAGGAAGTTGTTTGGAGACTTCAAATACGTAATCGGTGGGTCCGTGTATTCACTTTCAGATATTCAAAATGGTATATTACGGGGAAACCAGCGACCACCATACAATCTCATGAAACCATTTAATCCAAAAGATAGACGTGTCATGGTAAGATGGTACAAATGCTCTTTAGTATTAGGTTTATATGTATATTTGTCACACTTGGGCTGCTTTCCTTAGAAGTTGTGCCTGCAAAGTTTTTCATTTACTAATTTCATGTAATTTTTTCCATGAAAGAACAATACTTTGGCCTAGTAAAAGTCTTGCCCTATTTTTATTTGTTTTGTGAATGAGAGTTTGAACTACACCTTTTTCTTTAGTTTGTTGAAATCAAGATTTTGCTTTCCTCTGACCAAATATAAAAAGTTTTTACTTTACTACTAGACAAGTCTTGTCACTTGATGTTGTCAATTCACTCTTGCTTATTTCCCTCATCTATCTGTATCAGATGGCTCTTCCTTATGCAGATCCTCTTATTCATTTTGCGCTGGTTTTTGGTACTCGATCTGGCCCTGCCCTCCACTGTTATTCTCCAGGGGACATTGACAGAGAATTGATGGAAGCAGCACGTAGTTTCTTAAGAAATGGAGGTCTTATTATTGATTTTGAAACCAAGGTTGCATCAGCTACTAAGATTCTTAAATGGTAAGTTCTGAGAAAGACAAGTGGGTTTCATCTGAGCACTTACTGTGTGCACAGTTCTGATATAGAAGGGGACATGCATTGCTTAAATGCGGGTTTAACATTCAGTTAGTTTCTCTCTAGCAGGAGTCCAATCGGAATCATTGCTTTCATTGAGTGATGTTCTTAGAATATCTGATATTTACTCATCTCATTAATTTTACTTCTTGATCCTCAGGTTTAGCATAGATTTCGGTAAGAATGAGATGGAGGTACTGAAGCACTCATCAAACTACTTGGAACCAGCTGTTTCAGTAGCATTACTGGAGTTACTTGCAACCTCTCAGCTGAATGTGATATATCAGCCTTATGATTGGGGTTTGAACTGTTAACATTAGTTACATAGCTTTCTTTCATACACCACATACAGCTTTATACAGCTTCCCTTGTTTTACAAAATTAGCATGAGTGGAGTGATGAGCTACTTTCGTTATTGATATGTCCAGTTGTATTCTGATAGACATAGATGAAACTCATTGGTTAGAGACATAGATCAGTAGAGGCTTTGGAACTGTACAAGGGGTGGTCTTGGTTTTAGATATATCAGTTTTACGTTATGTGTCCTTCAAGTTGCCAAGCCTAGCAATAGCATCATCACATCGAAAGCAAGATTTGAATCAAATATTAGAGACTCAGGCAGCCAAAACCAAAGCTTTAGCCTCAAGTTTGAATAATTTTAGTCCGAGTAATCTTCCTCAATTTGTGAAAGAATCATTCACGGGTAAAGTGAGATAAGAGCTTTTTTAGGATTCTAGTGGACTAGTCTCACTAGGAAGTGGAAGCATATATTGGCAGGCATCGATAGAGAGTAGCTATAGGAAGAGCTTTAGGATTCATGACTACAGAGAAGATGAACCTGTATCTTAGAGTCGGTGCTTTCGATCTCAACTCCAGAAAGCTTATTGCTTCTTTTTGTGACTTGCAGGAAAGTGAATATAGATTGAGATATGATTTTACTTTTGCCCTGCTTATGCCTTAGGTTGCGGGACGGGTTGTTCTTTACCCTCCTTACTCAGAGGAAAACTCGTCATTAACTGTGACAATGGTCGAGAAATACATGGAAGGAAATGATTGTCCGAGTTTTTTTTTTTTTTTTTCCTTCTTCTATACAAGACAGCCTTCATACAACTTATACCGATATCATTAAAAAATCAAGGCATTACAAGTAGATCAAGAGAATGATTCCAAGATCCAGCAATAAGGTGATGACCACCATTGACAATGACATCGGCTACAAAGTTAGCGTTGCGATTGATATGTCGATAAGTGAAGTGATGGAGTTGATTTTACGCGTTGTTAAGGTCGGTTTTCAGCTAGTAGCACATTCTTCAGGTTTCTGTAGTTCTGTGGGTTGACCAAAGAAGTGCTTGTGTGTTGCATATTTAGCCATATAGGTTGTTAAACAGAAGCCAGAGGCCTCTTCTTTGGATTTGAAGTGGTGGATGAGCCACTTGCTTGGCACAAAACTTATGATGGAAAATCATGGCATTAATGAACTTGATAGGGTCGGATCACTCGGATGTCTAGAACCCTCTCTTCTCTATCAAGATTTTTGATGGAAGCCTCTTGCGCATTTGGGGTTTTGCTTGCTTCAAATGGGCACATCATTGCGCCCATTACTCATTGAGATTGACATAGTCACTCTCATATTACACACACATCCTGTTTGTTCTGTTAATTAATCAATACCACAGCGAGTCTTTTTAGTGTAGCGTTAAGTGTCATACATATCATCTTAAATATAATGTCACTCATTAAGGTTGATGGTATTCACACTCACAATGCTTATACATCATGTTTGTTTTGTATTCGACTTGTAAGAGCACATTGAATCTTAGAAATGTAGCCTTAATTGTCACTACACATTATCTTCAATTAAACACAACAGATAAAGATTTACATTTAAAACACTAAATTTTTTACAGTCATCTTTCCCATAATACGATTAAAGTAAATTATACAAGAAAATTATCTTCAATCAAACACAATGGATAAAAATTTACATTCAAAACTCTAGGTTTTTTATAATCATCTTTCCCAAAGTACGATTAAAGTAAATTATACACGGACATTATACAAACACAATGGATAAAAATTTACATTCAAAACTCTAGGTTTTTTATAATCATCTTTCCTAAAGTAGGATTAAAGTAAATTATACACGGACATTATGGATACTCGCTGACATATTGTTTACATGGAGTTATGGGTCTGTAGCTATCACTCTGAAGCAAATCAAAATCCAAACTGAAACTTGATGCTAACAATATTAAACGATTGTTTTTTTTTTTTTTTTTTTTTTTTACACACCAAAACAAATGCCTTCCAGCAGCTTGTCATAGTTTCTCCCAGTCAGTCATCACCTTGATTCCTTCATGCTTCCATCATTGCCTGCCAAAATCATATACTTGTCTTTTCTTGTGAGACTCGTGCACTTGAATCCCAAAGCTTTGCCTATCTCATTTTGCACAAGGTTGGCAACTTCAAACCTTGACTTCCCACCAAACTCGCATGTGTCTGCTGGTTGTAACTTTTCAAGAATCCTGATTGTATAAACAGGATTTGGGTTCAAGAAGTGAAAGATTGGATCCAAGAATTTAAACCCACTAGCAGTTGTGCCATAAAACATGTCAGCTTGCACATCTATGGCCACAGGAACAATGTCATCAGTCAGCTCAGCAAATAGAGGACTAAACCTCAACAAGTATGGCTCTCTGCATGTGGTGCCTTCTGGGCAAACCACAAGGTCCCCTTGGCTCAGCAACTTGTCCATTTGATCTCTATCTCTTTCTCTGTCCCTTGTTAATCTGATAGTCTTCATGGGAGCAATTATCTCATTGATTTTACTCATACTGTATGTGACTGCAGTGATAGATTTATCAAGAGCTACTTGAACAAAGAGTGGATCAAGCAAGGTTCTGTGGTTGCAAACATAAAGTCTGCCTCTTGGTTTTACTTGATCTTCACCTTGAGCTGATGTGTTTGAGGAATTGGGTTGTACCGAAACTGTGGTGATTGTACCAGTGAAGGCTAAGATTGGAAGGCAAAGACAGTGAGGCAGAAAGCTGCCAACTATGAATCTGATGAAGTAGATGCAAAATCCAAGTGGTAGCCACATGAACATGGCCAAGGTGGCGATTGGGGTTGGCCTGAAAGCTAATCTTCCATCATGAAAGATCAATAGTTTTGGGTATTTCTCCCTTGGAAGGCTTTTCCAGTTTCTCTTCTCAGCTTCACTCACCAAGAAAACATTCTGCAACAATTCCATCATACTATTGTTAATAAAGGTTCCAAAAAACAGTTTGAAATAAAACTGCCTATTTATAGAAAGAGGGAAACAGATACAGATTGACCTACCTTGCAATTTTGAGAAAGGATTTGCTGATGGAAAAACTTATTGTGGCAAGAAATACCAATTGTTTGACTATTGCTTGGTTTTTCATCTCCAAAAATCTGATTTGACTCCAAACTTTTTGTGTTCATTTTCTCCATCAATCCTACATAGTATCCACCAACCACTTTGAGCTCTCTTGCTACAACAGCATCAACCCCAACATAGTCCTTCAGAAAACCTTCAACCATGACTCTTGGCAAGTCACTCACTCCCACTTTTTTCCCACACTTCATCACCACATCAAACCCTTCACTCCCAACATCTTCCAAGAAAAATTTGGGCAAAACAGAATTCCCAATCCTCATTTTTTCCTTTCGAATACCAAAGAAACATATGAACACCATTATGCTGAGACCTAGCTCTCCACCAATCAAACAAACAAAAGGGTACAAAAGAAACAAAGTAAGAGCTCTAAGGAAGCCACTAGCTTCAAAGGCCACAAGCAAGAAGTAAGGAAAAAGTGAAGATGATTTCAACAATGTTCCCTCAAACTGGAAAAACAGTATAGTATTTGACATCATCTCTCCTAATTGATACGCAAGGGGGTTGTATTTCTGAAACTTGAAGTGGGTTGCATGCGCTTTGCTGAACTTGTATTGCAAAGGGGATGTGCTCTTTGGCTTACTAAGGACTTTGAAGGAAGAGGAAAGTGCTTCTAGTGAGAATAGTTTGGCAGACATATTTGGTTGGCTACCACCTTACGTATATAGAGACTCAATATATACTGGCTTGGATATTAAATGAGACTTCATGGATTAGGTATGGCATTTTACCTCTTCAGAACTAACGATCAGCGATCGAAAAGGGAAAGTTTAAGGCAATGCCACCATTTTCACTGTACGATCTTTTACTTTATTTATCGACAACAATTAATTTCACATTTTATCATCCTTTTACTTTTTTTCTCTATATATATATATATATATATATATATATATATATATCGGCCAATTGTAACCAGACATATATATATATATATATACAGCAGTATTTCAACAATTCACATAAATTCGATGATAATACACATAATTAAATTCACACTAGGGTACGATGATAAATTATTAAATAACCTCACATTTGATCTATTAATATACGTACCATCTAAGAAATCAAATATAGTTTATTGAGTTCGACTCATCACAACAACTGTATTTGAGTTCTTTTGTTCGATTAAGAAAAAAACACTTTTAAAAAATATATATATAATTTGTTGAAAAAGGGATGTGTATAATACAAAAAGAATACGTACATGAAGAAGGAAGACATTAGAGATATTATACTAGACTACTAGTTTACATGTTTAGAAATTTCCTCCTAAATCATCTTAGATTCCAGAATTACAATTTTAGAGATCGATGATTATCTCACTCAAGTAAGATATCGGTATACCACACACGTGGTTGGTACGTTAACCATATATATCTAACTAAGAATTTCTCTTACACAGACAAATCCATATTTTTCTTTTCTTTTAATTAAAAACAGTCATTAATAAGCTATTAATTTGTAATCATGGCAATAGTACATGCAACAGCGATTTAGCTGATCATTTGAAATGACTTCAGAGTAATGTAGAGACACTCAGAATCAAGTATGATAGCATTTGAATAATCAGTTTAATTTGCAATGCACGTCTTTCTTTAATTTGTGAGAATAAGAAGACTGTAACTTTTCAACAAATTCAGACCCAGGTTGATTGGTGTTCTATCGTTTCCATACTTGCGCACATTCAATTCTGGAACTAATCATTACTCTTGGTTGGTTTCCTACTTCTTGCACGGTACCAACAGTTTTTGTAGATGGATCATATTATGGCTAGCTTTAAAGTAAGGGAACCAATACACACACACAGAGAGAGAGAGAGAGAGAGAGAGAGAGAGCAGATTGCATGTGAAGTTGGCTAAAATTGTTGCTAGCTAGGTCACAGTAAACATCAAGACATGGGAGCTGAACAGAAGAAGTAGCCTGATAGGGTTTTTGGATATATGACTCACGCTTCCACGTCTCTGAGTGGTCTCCTATCTAGTACGTGATCTAGTAGTGTAAATCGTGTTATCACTGTTATGGGTGTTCCAAGTACTTCAAAGTGCAAGCATGATCGAGAATAGCCGCCTGATACCTATCGGACCGAGGCCCTTCACGGAAGTACTACCGGCTAATTGTAACCAGACATAAAACCCTAGAACTAGAATTAGAAGCAAACTTGATCAATTATAGAAAGTCTGTAAAGGCAAGCTGAGCTAGAAAAGAAAATGAAGCACAGTTTTGCTAGCTTGATTGGTTGGCGGCCAGGGAGAAACAGTACGTCAAGGCGCCAAAGAGCTTTCTTTTTCTGTACTCGATCGATGAGGAATTGAAAACGCAAGTAATTGGTAATGAATGAGTTGCAACTGCGAGCTATATGTGTTAGAGGCTATTATTACTACGTTTCTAAACTACTCTTTTGTGTGGTTATGTTGCTCTATCATCTGTGACTGTATTGCCATAGACCCATTACATCGATTAACCACTTGATCATATATAGCTCTGATCAACTTCATCCATTACGATGAAGAAATCTGCAAGAAACCGATCGGGGTAGGTTTTTGTTTGGTCCCGATCGCGATCAATCACATACATTTATAGTAACGAACTTTGTCGCTTGCTTCATTGTCTGTTCCGGGGCAAATATGTGAAGATGCTCCATTGGTCTAGGTTATAGAAGCTTGTCGAATCAATCCGATGGTCAAACAGCCAAATTGTAAATTGAAATTTAATTAACGAAGAGGTTTGATTAACGACCTTAAAATATTTCTTAACAAAAAAAAATGAAATTATTGTTAGGTCTTTAGTACGTCGAACCTCCACATTATAGAGGGAGCGTTAGCTTTAGGTCCTAATTTTTGTGTCACCAAATTTGGGATATCGTCACAAATCCATGAGATGACATGTAGGGTTGATCTCACATTCCAAATAGCCATCACTATAATTATGCAACTTGGGCTTATTCTGTTACGTGATTATGAGGGCGTACCCATCTCAACATCCAACCAGAAAATTAAAATAGGAATAAGCAAAGTAAGTAACTCTCTTGGACAGAAAAAGTTGCACAAGATGTATGGAGGTCATTATGATTATGAATATAATGTAACAAAAATCTCATATACAAAGCAATATATCAATTGTTTTTTGGTATGAACAATGCATACGGATTATATATTTTGTGTAACACGTACTATGCGCATATATATATGTACACATATATAGCTGTCCATGACCACAAAAGTTATCATTCATTAAGAGGCTAGGGCATGCGTGTGTCAATTTGGTGCACTGAAGAGTTCGAAGTTATGGTACCAAATCTGAAATCTTTATTTGGATTTGATCGAACAAATTTTTTTTATTACAATAGAAAATTGGATACAGATTATGTATTCAAATTATATGATGATACACTCTAACGAACTAAGATTTGATGTGGGATTCATCACATAGCCATCGAATTCTTATGTGTCATAATTCTCTTCCTACATCAGTAAGAGCAATGCTAGGTGAAGTACATTATTGGTAAGAGTAAACGTTATGTGTCAGTTTATTTTATGTGTCAGTTTATGTGGCACGATTTCGTCATTTAATAAAATATTTTAATTAGAGTTATGAGTACATGTCATGTATATGCCACATAAGCTGACACATAAAATAAACTCTAAGTGAGATGTCAAAAAGTGGTTCATCTAGTATTATTTTATCGGTAATTGGTTCGGTAATTGGTTGAATGAAAATATTGTGCATAACTTGTTTTTTTTATGATGAACATACGTACTCTTAGTTTTGTATATTCATTTATGCATCTATAGTTTGATACCAAATAAGAATATAAATAATACTGATAGAGAATATGAATGTGATCGAGTACGACCCTTTGGAACCCATCGATGACGCCAAACGCTGCCGTCGTCACTTGAACCTGTGCTCACGAGTCACGACCACTTCAGCTAGGGAGAGGCATTGAAGCAGAACCAACACCAATGCATCCTAGCAACTTCAACACCACAAGCAATGCAATCCCACAAACCAGATCGAACACCCTAGATCAAAGCATACCACAACATCGGAGTGAGGCCAGAGGCCGACCCTGATAAGGCCGCCGCCCCATGGGCACTGGTTTGCGTTTGACTCCAGTCTTAATTAGGCAAATGCATGTAAATAATTTATGAAGTATAGCGAAGAACCGAGTTGTTTGGAGATATATACAGTGAACTGAATTGTCTAGCTAGTTGTCTTGTATAGACGAATCAGATTGCTCTTGGTTCCGAATTTGATGTGTAATCTTGTGAGCAGAAATAGTATTTGAAGTAACGTCAAACTTGAGCAGCGACGACGACGTGGCACCAAACCTCATATAGCAAATTAAGGTGCTAGGGTTAGATCGGCTCCACCACCATCGATATTTCATAGTGAAATTAGTGTAACTAATTATACGCACTAGCTAGTTTCTGTACGTTGTCGTCAGAAAGGAAGAAGAGAAGGTACTAATGGTAGGTAGACCTTAGTTATGAGTCTTACACAAGGAATTTAATGAAACACCAACAAGAAATAATTCTAAATACACTTTTAACTTGATGCATATATACTTAATTGCCATGTGCAAAGTCCCCCTCTAATATTGAAAGCTTGCCGATCGCGATCTGGTTTTGGAACTAATCCATTCCACCTCATATATCATAGATTCGATGAAACCCCGGCCGCAGCAGTTTTCCATAGCACATTGGAATGTAGCAAGTTGATGATGAAGATATATGAGAGGAACCAGAGCACTGGATCAATCGTGATCTGCCTACTTCCCGCAAAACCTTGCGGCTAGCGTTTTGTGACTATAAATATACGTATATATAAAAACAAGACTATAAATAAATGATAGAACATGCATGATAGTTTCACATAGGAAATAAGACACTAACCGACACTTGCTAACTTATTGATACTATGGATCGACACTTGTTAACCTAGCTACATTTGTTCGAGTAGTAGAAGTTTTTGGAGAAAAATTTACTTTCAAGTTTGGTGCTTTGATTGTATTATTCGAAGTAATTATTCCTCTGCATTCTATGTTTTGTCGTCATTCTTCTCTATCCATCTACCACATATCATTGAGACTGAATTTGTGGGGTTCATCAGGACTTGATGTCAAGTTTCCCAACTATTGAAACTTATTAGGTCAAATATTCACTATGTAGTACAATGTGTATGGCTTCCATTCCCATTTCCCAAGAAACTAATTAAGAGTAAATCATGCATAATTTACCCCAACAACAAGAACATTAACCAGTAAGGGAGGCTAGGGGGTCATTTCTTTCCTTTTGATACCTGATATGATCTAGGAAAGAAAGCACTTTATGTTGAAGGTAACATCGGTCTATTGCTTGGCTTGGTCCCAGCCACAACCTCGAATTGAATCAGTTTCGACCATTCTAATTGCTAAACGAACTGTTCGATTGGTTCTTGTTGGGAAAATGAAACAAACACTATAATTCTCTTGTTGGGGAATAGCTGTTGGTACGTGAGAAATCTCCTACCTTTTATCTAACAACCATCAAAACTTAATACAACGAAAAAGATGTTTATATAGCCACCAAGGGATTTTTTATTTTTATTTTTTATACGAGCAATGAACTTCACGACAGACTGTTCTTTCTTTAGATTTTGCATTTGCATTCTTCAGCATTCTCAACCAGTCTACCATTTTATTTTTCTGATATTATTTTGAGCTTCAAATGGCAACTGAAGCACCAAGTGGCCGGAGTAATTTCAAAGTCTACAGTTTTTGTTACTTTTACACTTATATAGAGTGATCGAGCTGCAAGTGTTCACCAAAAGATCGATGCTTATAGTTTGTTCCACTTTTGTTTCATTGTGAGGTTGCTAAATATTATCTAAGAGATTTGTAGAATGCACGGAAGCCTGGATCATTCACCCACGATCAATGCGCAACTTCTCTAAGCTTTGAGAAGGTTTTTGTTGCTGGTTCTTTAATTTCTCTCAAGTCAGTGATCAAGTGCATGGGTTTCACGGCTAAAAAACCCTCATTTTAAGTACTTTTTGTTTGTCGTATCAAGTTTTATTTCTGAGAAGTAGCTAGATGTGTTGACTTGCTAAAATACTTCTTTACATATGTTTGGGACTTGCGACCTGATTTTCAGGTCGGTGTTGTAATTTTAACGTTAGACGTACATGAACAGGATCGTCATAAAAGTCTCTATGTCTAGGACGTGGCCTTTTGTCATTCTTGTTTTGAAAGTGCAGGCTATTGGGGAACTCCGTTGGAACCCTAAATGGTGGCCGGATTTAAATGCATCCCTAAATATGGAGAAGGTATTGTTGTTCTTATTTCTTTTTCTTTCCATAGTTTTTGTTTTTATATATATACAGGGTCTTGTATATATACAACACTCATACTCCAAGAATTGTTTAGAACGAGGTGTACGCCGACAACTAATCATTTTACCATTATTGTCTTCGGTTTGAGAACCGGTTTGTGTTGATGAAGGGACTGAACTATCTTTCACTGATAACGGGAGAGGGATAGGTGGTGCTAATCTATGCGCAGGCATGACCATAGTTGGTTGCGACGAACCCTATTCTGAAGCATTTAGCGTATAAATTATATGCTAACAATTCCGGCCTCCCCTTCGTATTTCCGGTTAGCAACTGATCATGGAGTCCTCGGAGCAACCGAAGAAGAAACACTATAGAAAGCTAAAGGAATGAAAAAGGATGAGAGGGCCGGGGTCGATCTTCAGAACCTAGGAGATTATCATTAGCATGTCATTGAATATTTTCAAAGAAGACAAAGCTCGAAATCCGGTGAAATTTCCGATCAACTTCTTAAATCAATATTTGTGTGATGTGCATGATGATGCCACTGCCCGTTTGGTGGCGGATTGAGTAGTAGAAAGCAGAGAACCCAAGCACCACTGCTGATGATAATGATCACATATCATGACTTGTCTGTTACATGCATGCATGTTCTGGATCTTGTTGTAAGCAAAATTTCTGCTGTGACTGCGATCTAGATGTGACCCTCCGTTCTATGTTTGTGTGTGCATCCTAACTCTTTTTGTTACAGTAATTTGATGACATTAAAGTGTTGTTGGTTTATGCTTGCGAATCAAGATTAATGGAGTGCTTCTGTTTCATTTTATTGTTGTTTATAAACATAATTGGTTAATTATCTACTTTTCATTCACAGTAACATTCCTCAAAAGAAGAAGAAATACTCTCTTACTAATTAACAATTTTTTCATTACAGCTTTCAGATGCATCAGCAAATGATACCTACTTCGATCATTTTCTTATATACTGATCTCATTGCTTTCCAATAATGCCAAAATGTTGGCGTTTATGCTAGCTGTACATTCAGCTTTGAACCAATAGTGCCAAGTTCTATGCATGCATCTTTATTTTGATATTGTTCATTTCACGATGCTAAGTCATTGCTTTTCTGCTTGCATGTTCATGCATAGCAGCCAGGTAGTCAAGGGCGAAAGCGAAGAAAAGTCCAGGATGGAGGAGGAAGATGAGTTCACCTAAGATAAATGAGAGTGGCACATCAATCTGTACTGTGGGACTAGCAACATTTATGTTTCTTCCTTTATTTGAACACTTCATTGATTTGGGGTGACTGGATTTTTGTGGTGATAAGAATGCTGAAGTTTATGCTATTCATTACAGATGTGTTCAAATTCAGAGTCCCCGTACCAATTTCTTAAAAATCATCATGGCAGCCTCTTCCATCTCAACCTCTTCCATCTCAAAGGGGGTTTGTCTTGAAATTTGACACAAAGATCATCTCCCAACATTGTTCATAGACCTTTTCAAGCAAAAAGGAAAACCTTTACCCATCAAGATGATTTTGGTCTGGTCAAGATGCTTGATTTGGAACTAGCCAACTAAGCATTTAGTCTGGTCATTCTGGTGGTTGAAATATTATCTGTGTATCATATTGATGATGAAACAGGCTGCTTGAGCAGGAGGCAATAATGTTGTAAGTTTACTGATTTTGGTCTAGCCATTTTGACAACCTGCTCTATCAACTATCGACCATTGTTTCCCAAATCCTTTACCCATCACCTGAGGCTGTCCCAAACCTACAAATCCGATGAGCTGCATCGACGCCCATCACCGTGGGTAATGAGATGGGAGGCAGCTTGTCACCACAGCCGCTTATCCTGAGATGGGGGGCAATGATGCCCGTGGCCACCGCTGCTTATCCTGGAATACAAATATTATATCGTATTTTGTTCATTCTGACATTTTATAAGACATATTATGAGTTAAACTCAAAGATCGCTGAAAGGAAAGGAGCGTCTTTAGCTTTATTAATGTTGAAATTAGGGCATATACCACAAACACATAACGTGCTAGAAATATTCACGTTCCCTAAGTCTGTTTTATCCTAAAGCAAGCGTTGTTATCCCTCTCCATGCTACAGTTCACAATCATCAAATATCTGGTAATCTGACTCGTATTAACTGAAGATCTGACACGTATCTAGTATCATCCAATCTCTGTAGCCAGTTCTGTACAAAACAGCTACACAAAGATCAGAATTGTCCTGACCATGGACCATCTTCCAAATAAGCATTACTCTACTTCAACTCACCTGTCCTCTCTCTCTCTCCCTATTATCAAGAATTATCAGAGTACCTGACCATCGCATATCCCACAATTCAAAGTACAAAAATCTAATCCCAATCCTGATAGATTACAAAGCAAAATCTCGTGAAATATGACATAGAAAAATCTCATTTTCTAACGAGATTATATCAAAAATGAGATTACAGGGAAAGGCTTCAGTACTAATAATCAAGAAAGAGATTATAGGAAGAGGCTTTAGTTGTCAATAATGCTAATTTAACTCAGTTTCTATAACAACCTAACAATCAGTTTCTTCAACAACCAAGCATTGGAATAGTAACTAAAAGCTTTCGAATCCACACATTCAACATGTATATTCTCATGTCTCTCTGAGGAGGGTCTAGAATATTTTCAAGTAGACATGCCAACAACCCCAAATGCATATTAAAACTGATCACTGTGGAACTATTATGAAGTCTTGTCATATAGACCAGAGAAGGCACTAATGACAGTGTATATAATGAAGCTAACAGAAGGTATTTAATGACACACCAAACAAGCAATAAATCCAAATAATGCATACTTCCATGTGCACAGACTTAGATCCATCAAGAGAGCAGTCAACCACCTCTAATAAAAGCTTGCCTTATTCAAAAACAATTCTTCATTACAAACCAGTTTTCCATAGCACATTGGAAACAAGTTGAAAAATAAACTCAATCTGCTCACTGCCTTACCTTGCTGTTCCATGCTGCAAACTTATGCATGAACAATTTTTTCTGTTTTCATGATGTTTTCTCAAGGACAATACACCAGTTGGATTTGTCAAAAAATCGATCAACAATTACAGCATCATCCATACCAGATACCAGCCTGCATTGTACATAGAAAATCAACCTTCAGAAATAAAAACTGTGCATGCATGTACAATGTTTTTGTTTTTTATGAGAAGAGGGGTCAGCACACAGCAACATTTTTCTTATAAGGAGAGGAGGTTTTTGTCCTCCTCGTTATCCTAAGTATCAAAAGTAGTCAAGCAACTCTGTCGGCAGTATTTACTTTATTTAATCACAAGATACATCTATAGATTATGATGAGGATTAGCCTTTCCCTATCAAACCCAAACTGAAGGTCTAAAACTGATATCTCTTTAACTTTCCCACCGTAAGGAAGGGAATGGATTAAATAACAGTATCAATGATCCATCAGCATATATTTTAACTCCAATCAGACAAAATACTTGCCTCAACAAACTAAAGTGGCAGGGAATGGATTATATAACAATTCAATGATCCAACAGCATATATTTTAACTCCAATTAGACAAAACAGTTGCCTCAATAAAGCAAAGAAGTGGGTTATAACTTAGAAGTAACTGAAACAAGTACTTCTTCCGTCCAAAATATTGAACTTCTTCCGTCCAAAATATTGAACTTCTTCATCACTACAATCAATGGGATTTTTCTCTAACTTACAGGGTGGCCCACCATCATAAATGGGCTTCTTATCCTAGCACCAGTGCGGCTTCTGCTCACACTCATTGCTTGTAGAACTGGCCTCTATTATTGATTTATTGTACCATAAAATGTTTCTACATTAAGAGCGCCTTTAATACATGAACTACTAGCAGTGAAAAAAAAATATTGAAACCAAAAAATTTGACCATTACTTGATTCCTAGGATGTTACTCTTTTGCAGGGGCACATCAATTATATCAAGAAGTCCTTAAATTTCAATTGCTTATTGATCTAGTTGTTATACGCAATCCCTGTAACAATATCTATAAATTTAAAATCCTAATAGGCCCTAGACATTTAAAGATCCCCATAAGTAGTATCTTTTCTGCTAGTAGTATTGTTTCAATTTCAAAAAGCCAGATAGAATAACTAACACAACCGGAGCAGCATGAGAAATGAGCCTTATTGGGAAGAATGCAAACACAAAATATACATCAAAACAAAATGAAAATGACATGTTACCTTTCAAGCTCGCCTTCACTAAAAACATGGTAATATCTGTTGTACACTACAGCACCCTTCTTATCATCTTTCTTTGCAAGGCCATTTGCAACAGCACAAGCCGAAGCACCATTTACTTCAGCACGATGATATGGCAAGTGCCAGGGGACAAAATATTCTTGTTGATTATTTGTATCCTTTATATCATCAGAAGCCTTTCTAATATTTTGAGGGGGCATTTGTTGCAAAGTCTGAACAGAACTTTGGTTGGTATCTTTCACATTCTCTCCCAAAATCCTATCCTCTGTCTCTGGAATGCTATCCAATGTGCGGGACGAAGGACTGCGCATACGAGGGCTACCAGGTCCTATCCATTCTTCTCCATACTTTTCAGTGAGTGGAGTCCACTTAGAAACCAATGCTTTATCTTCTTGTTCCACAGCCCAAACTGTTATTAGAACTAAACCACCCTTTTTCACAACTCGCACTAACTCTTCTATTGCTTTTTTCCTCCTGCTCTCTGTACTCAGATGATGCAATACAGCTATAGAGATAGCTGCATCACCAAAACCAGTTCTATAGGGTAGAACTAAAGTATCTGCAACCAAAACTTCATGCCCTCTATCTGCACAAATTTTGATAAGAGGAGCACTTATGTCACACCCTATGGAAAAACAATTGGGATTGAATCCCAAGTACTTCCCATTTCCACATCCTGCATCAAGCACAAGAGATCCTGCAGGTAATGAAGATAAGAAGTTGGCTACTTTTGGCCACTTAGCAAACCGGGTTGAACTGAAATGGGGTGCGATAGCATCATAGACATGATGGACATACTTCTTTTCTATTTCAGGAGTGGACTGCACACTTAGAGACGTACATCTCTGGCTGACACTGGCTGGTTCAGATATTTGTGATTCACTACTATCAGAAACAATAGTACACAATCCCGAAACACCTTTTACCTTAACTTCTCTCATTGTACGGAAGATTCCTGAATAACAAACATGACCAGTTATTACAGTTGGAAGATGCAAGGCCTCCCTTGACAAATAAAAGGATCCACTTGCTCTTAGAGCATTACAAAACATCTGAAACAACCTGTAAATTGACCAAAGCTAATGAGATCACAACTTCGAGATATTCAACTTATTCAAGATCATGCAATACACTATGACCGCCATCAACACATAGAAATCCTAATGCCTACGCAAATTGGTCCATAAAGTTGCAACCTTTGCCTTCCCTTTTCCTGTTCCACTGTTCAAATTCCTTGAAGGGTAAACTATGGCAGGCTGCCACATTTTGGTAATTGAAAAATATTGGTCATTGACATGTAAGACATAGCCGCCATCGAGGCTTGGAAATCCTAATGCATATGCATTTTGGTCAATGAAGTTTCAATCTTTCCTCTAATTTTCTTGTTAATATTGTTCATATTCATTGATTCTAGTTATGCTAATTTCCCCCAAAGCTTCTAGCTTTGGAAGGTCGCATTGGTCAATTGGCAACTCCAATCACAAACCCAGTTTTCCACAACCAAATTCAGTGTTCACTATTAGATTTAAACACAGTTGCATACAATACAAAACAAAACATTGCCCAGAATGAAAAGAAACTATGACTTGAATTCAGCTAAAATAAACTTCCATACATATAAATTATACGCATTAGAGAGAGAGAGAGAGAGAGAGAGAGAGAGAGAAGTTGACCTGACTCAGCAGACATGGCTGGCGGTGAGGGCTAAAAGCGATGAACTTGTAACGGCGGTTGAAATAGGGTTTAGGGTTTCATGTTTGCAAAAGTGAAGTCGGAGAAACCGACAAGGTTGAGAAACTGAAGAGAGATGGAGAGTCAACAAGCTCCTCCTATGTGTTGATGTACGTGGTGGCTTTTGTTGTTCCTAGTATACTTTGAGAGGGTTTTTAACTCTCTTTTTTCTTTTTTTCTTTTTTTCTTGTGAGGTTTTTAACTTTTTGGTTAAATTATAATTTTATATATTCAAAATATTGTTTTCGATTGTATGTAAAAAGTATTATGGGGAGTCTCAATCCTCTTATGAGTGCTCAAACGGGCGAAAAGGGGACCTAGCTGCGTCTTTAGAAAACAGGACGGGTTAAACACCTGGTGCCTCATGTGGTATCTTACAGTAACCCCTTTTATATAAAAAAAAAAATTGTTTTCGATTGATTTTTTTGACTGAGTTCTCACACCCATACAAAAAATCTGAAATTTTTAGTTTAACTCCTTATATACTTTAAACAAGACAAATGATTCAGTGAATGCACCAACTTCTATTACGTAAACATTTCAAATTTGAGATATAATAGAGGGTGTCAAATAAAAATAAATTCTTAATTTGATAAAAAAATAATAATAATAATAATAATAAAGAGCTCTATGAAATTGAGAAATTCTTCAGCGAATCCAACAAACATATGGCCCAACCAAATTTCTCAAGAGGAAGGCCCAGAAAAAGTATGTAAACATGGTAAAAGTGGTGTAGTTTGTCAGAAGTCAGAACCAACTCTTTTCTCCAAGTATTGTAGACTTGTCCATATGAAAAGGTTTGAAACTTTTGCCAGAGTTTGATTTCAAAACTCGTCAAAAGTTCAGCACTTCTATTCAAGGTTTTTATTTTCATTTGATCACATTCTATTCAAGGTTTGCACTTTTCTGATCGCATTCTTGGATTTTTTCAGGATCCATTTGAATGTTTTCCTTGGCTATGTTGTTTTCAAATATTGGAAAATGCCTCCAATGTCAGCTGAAGATGAGAAGTTTCCTAGTCCAGATGGTGTGGAATTCCACGAGTCCAGTGAGACAAATCTTATGTAACTTTCCACAACTTTACCTGCATTCAATTATATAGTGCAAGCAATCTTTGCCCATTATTTTTTTTTTTACTCAGGGAGTCATGGTACTTATAAAGGACTCGGCTTTCAAAACCAAAGTTTTATTCTGGTTACTGTGTTTGAAACTTGATCAGTGTTTTTAGTTGGAAACTTGGAATAAAGATGCTTCTGAAGTGTGCATGTTTGATTTATTCTCTAGTATCCACAGGTCATGTTGAGCTGTATTAGTTTTGCAACTTTTGTGTAAGTATGAGACTGAGACCCATCATATGTTTGATAAAATGTCCAAATGAAATGTCTGTCAACTTGAAATTGAAAATTCTGTTAGCTAACTACCTTTAGCAGCCATTCCAAATATGGCTTGTACAATTTTGATTTCACATGGAATGACATGTGGAATTTGATTTTGGGCACTGCTGCATTGAGCAATTGAGGAGAGTATATCATCGAAATTCATCACATTTGTTTTGCTAACAAGTATCTTAATTACACGGACAAATAATTTGGCTGTCTAATGATTGATCGATTTGATTGTTATCATGGCAGAAGGTAAAATCTTCGAATTAGTTCAAGTGATTACCTTGACTTTCTCTGCGTTTGGAGCTGTCTGTAGGCATTCCACTGTCAATAACATCTACTCCATGTCCATTCGCATCAACTTGGAAAGATTGTAGCTTCATGGAAATTCAAGGTAAAGTTTTCCACAGAACCGAACTATGCATGCATGGAGTACTGAGTTGCAATTCAAAGAATAATCATTGGACCTTAGTTTAGTGCATGCATTGCCTAAAAGCATCCATAGATAGACATCATTGTCCAAGAAGCTAAACTAAGAAACTGTTTGATTAGCTTCAGTTATCATTTGTTGGCTTCTGGAACTGAGAGAATTATTTGGTCATATCTGCAGCAGAAATTGTCAAAGGCTCAGTTTTCTTTTACATATGTGACATGTTTATGGTGTGTGCCAAGTGCCAACCACGCCCTTTAATTTCAGAGCAGAGCCCCTCTCTGGATAGAGGCTGTGTATATATATATATATATTTGTTAGTCTTGCTTGTAGCATTCTCAAAACACCAGTAGTCCTCAAACAGTTGTAACAAATCATAAATTATCTTCAATTTTCATCTTGAGTTTGCATCCCTTCTTGTATTTCATCGCAGCCGGAAACAATCTGGACCAGGTTATACATTCTTCATATATTGATATGGTCATTACATACATATTATTGTTCATTGAGTTCTTGGTTTGGTTATATCTTGCAATTGATTGAGTTCCATTACATGTGTTATTTACAGTTCAAACTCTGAAAATGAGAGCAAAGTTGGGAAGCTATTAAAATCTCAAAAAGGTCACCTTTCAAATCCTTATGTTCATGTCACCTATTAGCAGCTTTGTAAGTCACAAACTAATAACCAATGCAATGCAATCACAGGTCATTGCACAAAAGTCTCACGCAGTATCAATATGGAGAACTTGCAAAACGAATATTTGTTTCCAGAGGTCAGTGGGATTATGAAATCTTCATTATGACGTTTGTTCTCCTATTGCTATTCATTTTCCAGTCTGTCTCACACTAACTGTCAAGATTGCTGTTGTGTTAATTTTCAAATCTGTAGATATAGATAATTTATCAATTGCTAAAAACTCTGGTCTAATTGTGTATGCATCCGAATGCTAAACTTTGTACATTCCTATGGTCTCTTAACCAGATATGCATGCGTGAGTTTCTTTATACTCAGAAGTATCCCCATGCATGAATAATAAGACTTGGTATAGGTAATACCACAGAACCTATACCAGACATCATCACATCTGCTATGGCTGAGGTACTATAATGGCCAACACTCGGATTATTTAGTGTAATTTCTAGATTGTTACTGAAACCGCACAAAGCATTGTGCTGGATAGCTATTCCCTCTTTTCAAGTTTTTTGTTTGCCGCTTGAAAACCCCATATGTGTATTGCAGCATGCGCATGCTCTTGCAACAGTTGAAGGTTACAGAGGGTATGGAGCTGCGCAAGGCCACATGGTAGGATAGTGGTGTCCATTCTGAATTCTATTTTTTTTCGTCATCTTGGTTTACCTGTTCTTCTTTGAGTTTATTACATGTGCCTGCGGTTTCTTTGGTGACTAACAGTAACAATTTTTTTGGTACAGGCATTGAGAATGTCTATTGCAGAAAGGTTCTACAAGAATATGGGCATAGAAGGCGATGAGGTGTTTGTATCAGATATGGTGCACAATGTGACATTTCTCGCATTCAGGTAAGACAACTTGTTCTATGCAGCAAATATCTTTATAATTGGAGTAGAGCTCAACAAGGTAAAGATCTGTCATTATATTTTAAGACGAAAAACATACCATGAAATCTGACTTTTTCCTATCCAGCGGATGCTTCTAGGTTCCAATGTGACAGTAGCTGTGCAAGATCCTTCTTTCCCGGTAAACATAATACGAAAATTAATTTTAAAATTCCAAGCCAAGATGAGACATAACAAATTTATGTATGATTTAATGCCATTTTACCTCGCTCTCAAATATGATTTCATTTTCCTGCTTGTAACTGTGATGCTAAAGCGCTTTTCTGCCTTCAAAAAAGGGTTACAGTCAATTTTTCCTCTTACTTGTTACACTACATGGAAGTCATCTTATGTTTTTAATGGACTATGATCTGGGACAGGCATACATAGATTCTAGTGTCATTGCTGGTCGAGCTGGCAACTTTCAAGAGGAAACCAGGAAGTATAAGAACATTGTCTACCTCAATTGCAGGCCAGAGAATAATTTTTTTCCCGACTTATCAACTGCTTCAAGGGCGGATCTCATATTTTTCTGTTCTCCAAACAATCCAACTGGAAATGCTGCATCATGGCATCAACTAAAGCATCTGGTGGAGTTTGCAAAAGCAAATGGATCAATTATAGTTTATGATTCCTCTTACGCCGCATATATATCAGATGGAAGCCCAAGATCAATCTATGAAATTCCTGGTGCCAGAGAGGTTTCTTAGTATATATATCAGATGGAAGCCCAAGATCAATCTATGAAATTCCTGGTGCCAGAGAGGTTTCTTAGTTCTCACTACTTGAACCGTTTTCTGTTGGAAAACTTGACATACTAGTTAGTGCAGCTGTATTCTTATTGGAAGTTAGCTCTTGACCATTTTCAATGTACAGGTTGCAATTGAAATATCATCCTTCTCCAAATTTGCGGGGTTCACAGGAGTCCGACTTGGTTGGACTGTTGTTCATGAAGAGTTGTTGTATGCAAATGGATTTCCAGTCATAAAAGATTATAACCGCATAGTATGCACCTGCTTCAATGGTGCCTCAAATATAGCTCAGGCTGGAGGGCTAGCATGCCTTTCTGCAGAAGGTCACCAGGTTAGAAATATACCCCGTTATTGACAACAAAGATGACTACAAACCCTCTGGTAGAATATATTGGACCCCAATACTAGATGCAAGTATATGCAAGGATTCAGTTCCAATTCATTTGTTTTCTTCTTGGTTACAATGTTTATGAAGATTATAATTTAGATCACTTGCTCGAAATATGATCGAGCTCCTCACATCAGTTCTGCAAAGTCGACATTTCCAATACTAGTTTTACCTCTTGCAGGCTATAACGAGTGTGATAAACTACTAAAAGGAGAATGCAAAAATCATTGTTGACACATTCAGATCACTTGGATTGAAAGTGTATGGAGGCAAGAATGCACATTACATATGGGTACATTTTGCAGGGTTGAGTTCATGGGATGTGTTCAATGAAATTCTTGAGAAGACACACATAGTGACCATACCAGGAAAGGGATTTGGTCCTGCAGGTGAAGGGTATATTAGAGTTGGTGCTTTTGGCCACAAAGAGAGTATACTGGAAGCTTCAGCAAGGCTAAAGAATCTTTTTTAACTCAAAATTTATTTGGATAAATGAAGACAGTTGACATGTTAGAGCAAAGATAGAAATATCATTGTCTTCACGACTTCACCTAGTGACTATTGATTTTGCGTTGAATTCTCATTTTAACAACAGTATATTTCTCAGAGAGCTTTTTTTTTTTTTTAATCTATAGGGCGTCACATCCATTTATGTAAGAAATATAGGCATGACATATATTTTATAGTGTATCTTTTTTAAATTACTCGCTCTCTACCTAGTTCCTTTTTTTGTTTACACGTATGGCTCATGTCAGCCTAGATGAGAATGTTAGATACGAAACTTCACTTTCAACAACCTTCAACAAACTTGATGAATACGCCTTAACGGAAATGACCTCCCAGTTTCCATATTGAGCAAGGAAGAAGACCTAGCATACGTTTGTGTGCTAGACGACCTTCCACCTTCCTACCGAGAGGCATCAGCGCCATCATTTTTGTCCTATTTTCTCCTGGAAACAATAAAGTCAGCAGTCAACCTAAACGGACATACTTTCCTCTTCGTGCTCCCCAAGCCCCGTGCTCCCCAAGCCAAAGCAAACCTCTATAAATACATCCCATCTCCAAAACCCTTTACAACATCCAGTTTCGATCTCTTCCTGTAAAGAAGACTCCATCACCCGGTTACAGTACTTGGTTATCTGAAAACTCGAGCAGAATGTCTATGAGCTATGGTCTTGCTGAAGCATATGTGATGAGAGACCTGCACAAGAAGAAGCTGAAGAAGGAGGAAGAAGAAGAAAGGGCCAGGTTGGGCATGGCTAGATTGGAAACAGCCAACTCCGGTAGTTGTTTCTTGTGGGTTAAGAAGAAGGTACATCCAAGCAATCTTCAGAGGACTACTAGTTCAGCAAAAGTTGGGGGGACTTCGGATCAATAAGTTTGATTGTTGGGCAGTTTATAATGCTCTTTGTAGGTGCTTTGGGAGAATTAGGGGCCGACCACCAGGAAACTAATTCCCGGAAGGGCTATTTCGACCACCCATTTTTTCATTTTTGTTGTTTGGCTATATTAATGTAATTCCCAATTTTAATTTTTATGCTGAAACTGAATGTATAGATCATTCCTACAAAATTTCATCTAATTTTGTGATTGTTAAAGTATCGAAACTATATTAAATTAATGAACAAACTGAATATGTTCAGCTTGAACTGTTCGTGTAAATCACCATAATGAAAGGTCAAACGATTATCAAGTTCGATGAAATTTTGTAGAGATGATCTAGACATTAAGTTCTAACATCTGAACAATGGAAATGTGAAAATAAAACAAAAAGTGTGTCAAAAAAAGAGCTTCGCACGTTAATTTCAGATTGAATGTTTGCTCTACATAAGAATTATGTATATATATATTTGTCAATAATGTGAATAACTTTTTAGATCTAACCTTGTAATTAAAAGAAGTTTATTTTTTTAATTTTTTTTTATGAACCTTGTAAAAGAAGTGAAAAGAGTTCAAGTCTCTCCAACGATTTTGATTTTGGGGTGCCACACACTTAGTCGACTTTTGTACAGTACGTGTCTAATTAGCTCATATTACCGGAGTCCGGTACGAGTCGTTTCTAAAGAATCTTCGACAACAGTGATGAAACATAGTTAACACACGATGCAGTAATAAATAATTAAAAAGAATACAACATTTAGTGTGATTCGATCGATCAGTTTCTTTTGTGAAAAGATTAGATAATTCAAAGACAAAGCTAAATAGGAGTTCATTTGATTTCTATCTTGTGTAAACTGTGAGCAGGCTTTTGGCCTGACTATAGATCATGTTATGAACATGATTTTCTAATAATTTTCTCATTCATCTCGATCCCATGTTATTGCTGCCTAAATAGTTAACTGAGGTGTGAGTAGAATTGTGGAATGCAAATATATGCTATCAACATCCCAACCTCTAAAATAACAACATGCACTTTTTCAATATCATTAATCATATTCAACCAAGTTATTAACCTTATAGTTTTAAGGTATTATAGTAAATTAATGACCAAACAACCTATGCTTATAAGTCATGTGAGAAATCGCATATATCTTGGATGTTTGTTTGAGGTGAAAATGATACAGTATTAAAGGATCTCAAGTGCACAATATAGTATTAAACAGTTTGTTTCAAGATTCATTCCATTCCATTCCACATTGGAACTTCATATATAATATGTAATCGAAAAAATAAAACTTCAGATTGGAGGACTACTATTATATTTCTTCATATTTGACAAGAGATTTTTTTTTTTTTTTTTTGACAAGTGAACTTGATAAGGATAAAATTATATACGTACGGGTGGCAACCAAAAACAAGCAAATTAATATATAATTATGTACACCACACCAACAATGACATGAGATTCAAAATAGCACTTATTTTGTTGAACTTACAAATGTCATCTTAAACGAGTAGCCTTGGCAAACCACAACTAGTTAGCCAAATAGTATCCTAGTGCGTGATTTCCTTTCACTATCCTGGTAGGACATTTCCTTGGCAATCAAGCAAATATATATAGTATAGCTCAATATAATATACATGCAACGCAACTGGGCACCCATGCCACTCTTGGCTGTTTCCCTTTGAACTTATTTCTACTGAAGCATTGCTTGCTTGGTTCGCAAGAAAACTGTGCAACTATATAAACTCTGATCGTCAGTGTAATAACACATATGCCAATTAAAGACGCCATTTCTTCTTTGAACTGAACAGCTAGCTAGCGGACTCTTTAAGGCCATGTCTATGGCTGGTTATGAACTCGCTGAAGCGCACGTGCTGCGAGATCGCCACAGAAAGAAAGTGAAGATGGAAAAGGAAAAGGACAAGTCCTCCGGCATAGCTGAATCTGAAACAGTCGAGTCTGGTTGTTGTTTATTCTGGGGTTTGAAGAAAGTCTGTGCAAGCAATGTAAAGAAGACTTGTTCAGCTGAAAAATGCAGAAGTCCGGATCAGTTAGGACCATAGAGTTTGATCCCAAATTTATCGAGCTAGTACGTTTGCATACACACACACACACATATAATGTAGTGGTAGTTTGCTATTTATAATTGGCATATATAATAGCTTCAGAATAAATTGTTGTATGAAAAACATATTGTATGTAAATATAAGCGGGCTTGGATTTGATGGAGCTTGATGCGTGGGAGTGAAAACCTCAGAAATTGGCAACCAAACTTGAACAATATTGGTCTGTGATCACGCAGCAGCCGGAGACGCCACCAATGGCCGTGCCCGGCTGTTAAAGCCACAACGAGAAGTCATAATGTGATGGCGCTACGTATAATTCACAATTTTAATTTTTTAATGCTTGATCGATGTAATAGTTTGAGAATTTCTCCGACATTAATCCTTAATTATAAGCCTACGTAGTACGTACAACTCCAAATAAAACCAGTTAAGGCACCCTAGCTAGATACAAACCACTTGATACAACACATTTTCTTCAATTAAGCTAAAAACGAATTTTGTAGTCCCTCCTTACTACTTTCTGCCACTTTCTGGTCAAATTGACTTTAACCCGTGTAACAGTAGTAAAAATGATTAACCATGTAGTGGACTAGTGGCCCAAAAGGATCTTATCCCATGTAAAATCAAATCACATGCATTCTGCTGCTGATCTCATGATTTCTCTACTCTTTTGTTCTTTTATCCTTTTAAGTTATAACTTATAACGACACTTCACTTTCTACTAAACAATTTCTCATTCATCATCAAGCTCCTCAAGACGCATGTGATGTCACGTGATAAACTTAGGCATTGCTGGGCGCCTGGTCATAACTGAGGAAGTGTTGTAAGTTATAACCACAAACGCAAACACAAATACAAATACATGACTCAAACTTTATTTTTTTTCTTTTAGTTAGTAAAAACTTGCCTATGTGTAAAATGTTTGCCGCATTACCTAATATTGTCGGTCTAGTGAAAACATGTTACGTTATCATTTTCCGGTGTAGTTTGTTGAGTTGATAAGACATAATGTAACTGATTTGAGTATATTTTTATGATATCAGCTATAATTTTAAAGAAAGATAATTTTAAAGAAAGATGTTATGTTTGATTGACATTAATAGATGTGGGGAGCGTTTGATTGTCACTAATATTTGCGCTGGGCGATCGAGATTGATGTGTCTATGATAGTTGCAAATGTAGAGCTTGGTGCAAATATACAAACCTAAAGGAGGCAGAGGAGAGGAGCATATGACTTATCAGTCGATATTCCATGAAAATACAGGCATATAGACAGAACCAAAGCCATGTGCATGGTCATATATACTGAGGTCACTAATGGAGATGGTGACCCTCAATTTTCTTGATGCCCAAATTCTTTGTAGTGTTTCTCATTACATCACCATCAAGTTCAGCTCCACTGCAACTGTACTACACTTTTTCATGCGTCTTGCCCACACCCTATTGTTCTTTTGTTTGCCACTGAATTGTTTTGGCGAATTTTAACCTAATAATACATCAGACTTCTTTGTTTATAACCAGATCTGAATCTTGGCCAGACATGAATCTCAGAGTTTTTTTTTTTTGTTTCTTAGGCAACAAGCATACATTCCTATTAATTGACTTCATAGCTTAATCGAGTTATTTGGACGTCAAGCATACACTGATGTGCATCTGAAATGATGTTTATCCGTACCATGCCAATGTATATGATGGAAGTATTGCAAAAAATAAAAATAAAAATGGATGTAGTTTAGCAAGTATAGGAAAGAAAATAATTTGTGAAACAAGTATTTTAATGGTGCCTACTTTCATTGTAGATACAAATAATATGAGTTCATGTATATCAAGTATATAAGTTTAAAATAAAAATACGCTTACTTCATACACTGGTAGACTAGCTCATCCTGATCTCAATCTAGTTTATGATCATAGAAAGCTGGTAATCTTTACGCTGTTAATGAAATTAACATTTCCAAAATTTTATCAAATAACCACTGCAGTAAAATCAATGTCTTTAATGGCCTTGTGGGAATAATCAGGGACGGATCTTAGTGCATTAAACCCTGGGCTGTAGCCCAGACAACTTTTATCACATTATTCTAATTAAGTAGTTTAATCATTCTAAATTCCATATGCTATAGATATTAATCCCAAACAATACCTGTTTCTGCACAAACCCGTAGGCCTAGTGGAAACTGATGAATCTAGATGTGATCTCCTCCTGCAAACCTGCTAACTAAGGGGAATACCGGGCGGGCCGGTCTTCTCCTCTCCGATGCCTAAGTTAGTTCAGTTGGGATGAATAGATAACTTAAGCAAAAATGATAAGCAGTTGGAGAGATCAGTTACCTATTAAAGAGGGTAGTTGAGGCCCTTATATAGGTGGTCGGGCGTGAGGTCTGACCTTACTCTTCGATGTGAGATTGGTTTCCTTCTGTTCGCACACAATGGGACAGCTCTGGAGGCCTGTTCGGCAGGCTGGCGTCCCCGGTCCCCGGGCCCCTGGTCACAAGGTAGACTGCTGCTGGACCTCGGGTCCGGGTGCTGGTGATCCTGCGTCGGGCCTCAGTCCGGCCCCGGATGCACTGGCTGCGGGTCTGTGGGCTTATGTAGCCCCTCTGTGGCTACTGTCAACAATACCAGTAAAATCTCCTCATAAATTAAGCAAAAACCGATTCAAATAAATCTCTTGCCAATAAGGAAATAAATTCAGAAAGTTACTTGATTAAATCGGTACCCAAAAGAAGGGAATAACAAAGTCTCATTAGGAAAATAAAATCCTTATATGTACTTCTTTTATTATTCAGTGTACCTACAATATTTAGCTAAATTCATAGAGTCAATTGAATCCTTAACGATTAAACCTTCATATTCTCGATTAAGATTGATATGATCTTGTTTTAATTAGTTAATTTTGATTGCACAAAATTTTATTTAATATATACACTCATATAGTTCGGAGTCTCATCAAGTGAAAATTAACCATCACAGATGGTCGAGTTGGTAAGAGCCTTTGTGTGAGAATTCCTCATACCCAGATTCGAATCCTGCCGACGTTAATTGGAGTTTAAATCCCAATTTATTCTTGGTGGCCAAGGGGAGGAAGCGTTTTGTTGAGACCTGTTTCCTTAGCAGCCCAGTAGCAATTGTAACCCGTTAGTTTCTAAGTCAACCCAACCCAATGAAGACCACGTGTTGATCACGTGTAGCGAGCTGTATTCTGGGAACTGCTATTGCTATAGATAGCTGGGTGTATATCTTTTGAAGGCATGAATGAAAAGAGCTGTTTTCCTTATTCTTCTCTTATTCTTTATCTTTAGTTTTTCCTTTGAATGCTTGGTCTCAACAACTGGTATCAAGAGCCAGGTCGATGCCCAGAAACCTGCAAAACCAAACACCGTCGATGCCTTTTTCATCGGCGCTTGTCGACCCACCACCACCCCCACCACCTTCCAAACCCACCCTTCCCTCTTCGTCGTCCAACCCAGCAAAGACCCAGCTCACAAATTTTCAACATACAGTAGACTTCTTACAACACCAAAACGAGGAGCTCCACCTCTCTATGCACGACCTCACCCGAAATCTCACACAATCGCAATCAGCGTTTGAGACCAAGTTAGCCCACACTCTCAACCAAGCTCAATCCTCGTTCGAAAACAAAATCGCCGCTCAAATAGCTGCATTACAGAGCACTGTCATAGCCGCTGCCGCCGGCAGAGCTCCTCCCCCACCAGCTCCTCACCAAGATCAACTCCCAAATCACCAACTACAATTCGGTATGCTCCACAACACTTCTTCGCTGATACGAGACATCTCTGTTCCCTTGTTGTCTTACCCAACACCCACATCTTCTTCCCCGATGACCTCTTCACTCTCCAGCCCATCCACTTACTCAACTCTAACATCTGTAAACACCACCCATAAACCTTTTAACACCACCACCAACCCCTACACCATCAACCCTTATATCACCACATCATCTTACCCACCTCCGGTTGTGACCCATCCATACACCACCCATATACCAAACCAACCTTTTAACACCACCACCAACCCCTATATCACCACATCATCTTACCCACCTCCGGTTGTGACCCATCCATACACCACCCAGACCCACCAAAATTTTCATCAATCTCGTTTCCAAGAGAACCCGGGCTACAAGACTCCTAAAATCGAACTCCCTCGTTTCAACGGTGAAGATGTACTCAGTTGGATGGCCATGGCAGAGAGATACTTGCGTATACACAACGTCCCCCTGCACGAACGCATCTCTCTAGTCGCTCTTCACTTTGGACCGGATGCCTCAGTCTGGATGAATGCATTTGAACAACGACACCCATCTCCCACTTGGAATCAATTTGTTTTGGAATTCTTGGAGCATTTTGGAGCGAGCACAAGCTGTGATTTCAAGGCACAACTGTCGCACTTGCAACAGCGAAATTCTGTGGAGGAATTTATCACCGCATTTACAAAGTTGTCGTGCAGAGCGGCGGATTGGTCTGATGCCGACCTCATTCCGATGTTCTGTGGGGGTCTCCGGTCAGATCTAAAAAATGCTGTGCTGGCATTGGAACCACACTCATTGTCCCATGCCCAACGACTAGCACGACGTTTTGAGGCGATGCAAAAGGACAACCAACACTTTGCATTTCGTCCTGCCAAAACGGCTTGGCAGTCTGGACCACGCTACACAGCTGTCCCCGCTCAGTCTCAACAAACTTCATCCATCGCCCAGGACCACACGACAACTCAGCCACCATACAATAAACCCAACCCACCGTACAAGACAAACTCTTCCACCCAAGTTCGAACGTGGTCCAAAGCAGAGCAACGCGACAGAAGGGAGCGTGGCCTCTGTTATACTTGTGACGAGCCATACTCCAAGTATCACACCTGCAAGAAACCATTTATGGCCATCATGGAACCTTTCACCATTGACGAACAACCGGAATTCCATAATGCCCAACCCGATTTGGAGGAGCCAACGACAGACAAGGAGGAATTCTTACCATTGCATGCTATCTCCAACTCCACTCTCAGTGAGGTGATGCGCCTGCCAGGATCAATTGACGGGACACCAATTCGAGTATTCATCGATTGTGGATCGGCCTCTAATTTTCTCAATCCAGAGATAGCTGAAAAATTGGGTCTGCCAGTCCACCATGACTGCAAATTGCGGTATACATCGGCGTCGGGACACGACTTAAAGCCGATAGGTAGGGTCAGAGCAGTCACGGTTCAGCTGCAATCATATTTCTTCACCGATGACTTCCTCTTACTTCCGGTAGCAGAATGCGACCTGGTGTTGGGAGCGCCATGGCTGAGTACTCTGGGTTTTATTGGCCTTCATTTTGCAGAAAAGGTGATGATATTTTTCCAGCACAACCAGTGCTTTGTGTTAAAAGGATACAACCCGGAAAAGTCCACCACCGACACAACAAGCCTCATGTCTCTGCTGGAACACGACCAGGCACTATCATTCCACCAAGTTCCAGACACAAACAAAAACTACCCTCCACGTGTGCAGCAGCTATTGGACAAGTTCCATGTCATTTTTCAAACACCAACATGGCTTCCACCGAAACGGGCCACTGACCACAAGATCACACTACAACCCAATACAAGCCCAGTCAAGTCTCGCCCATACAGATACGCCCATTCACAGAAAAATGAAATTGAAGCCCAGGTAACCGAGATGCTTAAGACCGGCATAATACGTCGGAGCACTAGCCCATTCTCTTCTCCGGTCCTTTTAGTAAAAAAGAAAGAAGGCACATGGCGATTTTGTGTGGACTACCGCGACTTGAACGCCGTGACGGTAAAGGACCGATACCCAATCCCGGCGGTAGACGAGTTATTGGACGAACTCCACGGGGCCAAGTACTTCACTAAATTGGACCTCCGTTCGGGTTACCACCAAATACTCATGAATGCCGCCGACATTGAGAAAACGGCTTTCCGGACACATGATGGACACTACGAATTCTTGGTCATGCCATTTGGGTTATCAAACGCACCATCCACCTTTCAATCGGAAATGAACGAGTTACTTAAACTCCTTCTCCGTAAGTGTGTTTTGGTTTTTTTTCGATGATATCTTAATTTTTAGTCCGAATTTTGATACTCACATGGCACACATTGAAGAGGTTTTCCAAATATTGAGGACTAACAAATTCTATCTTAAGCTTTCAAAGTGTTCATTTGCTCAAAGTACAATAGACTACTTGGGCCACATTATTTCAGCAAATGGAGTTTCCATGGACCCGGCCAAGGTCAAAGCTATTGTTGATTGGGCTCAACCCAAAAATCCAAAAGAACTACGAGGCTATCTAGGCCTTGCTGGTTATTACAGAAGGTTCGTACCACATTTTGGCACCATCGCTCAACCTCTACACAACATGCTGAAGACAGACAACTTCTCTTGGACTCCAGAATCCCTACAAGCATTCGCAGCCTTGAAAGCTGCGATTACTTCAGCTCCAGTCCTCGCACTGCCAGACTTCAACAAACCATTTGTTATAGAGACAGATGCAAGTGGTCAGGGAATCGGAGCTGTCCTCAGCCAAGAGAAACACCCAATTGCGTTTCTCAGCAAGTCATTGTCACAAAAACATCAGGCTATATCCACTTACGATCGAGAGATGTTTGCCATCATGTTTGCAGTAGACAAATGGCGACCGTATCTTCTGGGCAATTCCTTCAAGATCCTCACTGATCATCAAACTCTGAAATATCTCATGGACCAGCGAGTCTCTACACCTGCACAGCACAAATGGGTAGCCAAACTATTAGGCTACAACTACACCATCGAATACAAGGCAGGAAAGACGAACATAGTACCCGATTTGCTCTCCAGGAAACATGAGTTCTGCGCCATATATACTGCCTCAGCTCCTATATTCGACGGTATAGAACTTATCGACAAAGCATGCCAACATGATTCTGAAACACAAGCCATAATCCTGGGGTTGACCAATCAAGAAGACAAGTACAAAAATTATAAACTGGTCCAGGGACGCCTATTTTACAAAGGAAGAATTTATGTACTTGTTACATCTGAGTGGCGCCCCAAGCTACTTCATGAATTTCACAGCTCTCTCCAAGCTGGTCATTCCGGGTACATTCGCACATTGGCCCGTCTTTCCCGAAATTTCAAATGGCCTGGCATGAGAAAAGATGTAAAGCTATTTGTGGCTTCATGTGACATATGCCAACGCCAGAAATACGAGTCCATCCATCCTCCAGGCCTATTGCAACCCCTTCCCATTCCAGCACAGGTATGGGAAGACATCTCTATGGATTTCGTCGAAGGCTTACCCAATTCGAATGGTTACAATGCAATCATGGTTGTGGTGGATCGTTTGTCCAAATTCGCTCACTTCATTCTGGTAACTCACCCATTCACAGCTCATCGCATTGCTGACACCTTCATGCACACCATCTTCAAGCTCCATGGCATGCCAAAGAGGATTGTAAGTGACAGAGACCCAATTTTCCTATCTAATTTTTGGCTGAACTTTTTCAAATTACAAGGGACAAACCTATGCCATAGCTCTGCTTACCACCCACAATCTGATGGACAATCTGAAGTGGTGAATCGTGCCCTGGAACAGTATCTACGGTCCTTCATTGCCGATAAGCCTGCTGAATGGTCCAATCTTCTACATTGGGCTGAATGGTGGAACAACACCACATATCACTCTACAATCCGGATGTCTCCTTTCCAAGCTCTCTATGGATACCCACCACCCACCGTGGAGACATACCTGCCAGGAACCACAAAAAATGCCGCTGTCGAGTCATCTCTTCAAGACAGAGACACCCTCCTTGCTACTTTGAAACTACACATGCAGGAGGCACAAAACCGGATGCGGCAAATGGCCGACAAGAAGAGATCGGACAGAGAGTTCAGCGAAGGGGACTGGGTATACTTACACCTGCAGCCTTACCGACAGAGGAGTATATCCAAACGCCCAGTAAACAAACTCACTGCTCGCTACTTCGGACCGTTCCAGATAACACAGCGCATCGGGCAGGTCGCATATCGACTCCAACTTCCCCCGAACTCGCGAATCCACCCTGTCTTCCATGTCTCGCTCCTCAAAAAGCGAATCGGCGATACTATTCCAGTATCGGGCACCCTTCCCCAATTCGATAAGCAGGGCGAGATCGTATGGCAGCCGGAGCGTATCTTGGATATGGGGACGAGGAAAACAAAAGAGAGATTGGTAACCACTTGGTTGGTACAATGGAAAGGCTTGCCGGCGGAGGATGCAACATGGGAGGACGCCCACGCAATCGCAGCCAAATACCCAGCTTTCTGCACCTCAGGAGAGGTTGCATCTGAAGGGGGGGGTACTTGTTGAGACCTGTTTCCTTAGCAGCCCAGTAGCAATTGTAACCCGTTAGTTTCTAAGTCAACCCAACCCAATGAAGACCACGTGTTGATCACGTGTAGCGAGCTGTATTCTGGGAACTGCTATTGCTATAGATAGCTGGGTGTATATCTTTTGAAGGCATGAATGAAAAGAGCTGTTTTCCTTATTCTTCTCTTATTCTTTATCTTTAGTTTTTCCTTTGAATGCTTGGTCTCAACACGTTTTGACATAATCTCCCGACGCGGATTAGTTTCTGAGTCTAGAAAGCCTTTAAAGATACCATCGTTAATTAATTCAAAAAAAAAAAAAGTAAAAATTCAGTCTAGTCTACTTTGAAATCCTGACTCCGACTTGGGATAATCAAAACCCATATTAATTACTGATTTAGTGCCACACTGGTTAAAACTAAAGTGAGATCCAACCACTCCAACATTAAGAAACCCAGAGAATGACATCACTGCTTCAACATAGAAGTAGAGAATCAATCAGAGACCAAGTGCAGGCTTTGGCGGGTTTCCAGAAAGCCAGCCCTTGAAATCGATACTTGAGCTTTTAGGAACCCCCAAAACAGCTCCATCTTACCTTATTCAAACCCTCTCTCATTTACTCCTTATTTACGCTACCCACCCATAAACCACTCACGTTTTGCAAACAAGTGCATTTTGGAATCTTCTCACTAAAGACTAGCAGAGACTCTAGAGCTCTAGCTCTTCTTCCTTCTACACTAAGCACCATCATCCACAGATCCACAGCTAAGCCTTATTAAAGGGTACCAACTCCCACTCTCATTTCTTGCATTATAATATTAAAGTTTGCATCTTTCTTTGTCATTTTGTTTTGTTTTGTCATGAGAGTGAGATTCAACTTGTGTTTATTTATGGGTTTTGAATTTCCAGTGTCAAAGTTTGAGTCTTTAGTGTTTTTACAGCCTCAAGTTTTAATCTTTTGGCGTTTCTGATTATTGGGTTTGAAAATTTATTGAGAGACACAGTGTCTGCTCAATAATGGGGGGTCTGAAGTTTTGACGATTTGTTCAAGGCAGAACAGTCTAGTGTGATTTCGGGGGCTTTCACTTTTTCCCACATTTGGCTAGGCACCCCATTTTGGGTTTCTGTGGAGCTTGATTTGATTATCTCCAAAACTGTGTCGTTTTTGGGCTCTGTCAGTTGTCGGGTTCAGTGTAGCAGGAGCTTCTTCTTCTGTTTCTGGGTCTTTGCTCTGTCGGTTTCTGAAGTTGGATCCAGGTCTGTTCTCCTCTAGCATTCTGGGTTTGTGCTCTTCTTTTGGTCTACTGTTTCTTTTTCAGCTTACATTATCTCCTGCTTGTAAGAATTAAGGTGGTAATTGATGAAAGAAAAATCTTGGGTTTAGTTTATTACTTTGGTTCATATGAGTGCAAGTTTTACTCTTTCCTTTTGATTTCACTCAAAGTGTTAATTTGTTTGTGCAATGATTTAGAAAATGTAGTATGATCTGAACTTTTTTGTTCTCATTGACTGGTCTGAATTTTCTTATATCTGCTTTCTGGAATATACTTTATGGGGTCTAGTTGTTTCTATCCCCTTTTGATTTTGGATGGGGGAAATTTGCTACTTTCTCTGGAAACAACCCATTCAAGCTTGTGTTGACTTACAATGGTGCAGGAAAACGAAGTTCTGGGTTTGATGCTACAGAGTTTAAAATAGATTGATTGTACAGAAATGTCGAGGATCGCTAAGTGGAAGCTTGAGAAGACAAAAGTGAAAGTCGTTTTCAGGCTACAATTCAATGCTACACATGTAAGTTCTAACTCAGGATTTTCTTCTGAAATTCCATATTTATTGATTATTTACTTGTCTTTTAGATTCAACTATTAGAGAGCATACACCAAAACAAAACAATTAGGTACATTCCATGTGCGCGCAAATGTAATAAGGATAATGGTACTGGCTAAAATTGTTATTGGTTCATGGCTAATACTTAAGTGAACCTTTATATGCATTTTGTTTTTCTATAGCATGATGAGAAACGGTGGTGTTTATAAATCTAACGGCTACATTGTATGCTACTACTGAATATAATTTTTCTCTTTCCATGTCTAGATTCCCCAAAGCGGATGGGATAAGTTGTTTATATCTTTTATACCTGCTGATTCTGGAAAGGTAACTGCAAAAACAACCAAAGCAAATGTGAGGAATGGAACATGCAAATGGGGAGATCCCATCTATGAAACTACACGACTTCTACAAGACACTAAAACAAAGAGATTTGATGAGAAGCTCTATAAACTTGTGGTGACCATGGTAGTACTCCTTCAGAATTCTGATTTATTAAATAAAAAATCTGCTTCAAAACCTAGGCTTGTTTGTGAGTTTAGACTGAGTTTAACATTGTCTTTCGCCTAAATCTAACTGACATCAGGGCTCTTCACGGTCTAGTGTCCTTGGGGAAACCAATATCAACCTTGCTGATTATGCCGACGCGTCAAAGCCTTCTGCCGTTGCACTGCCTCTCCATGGATGTGATTCTGGAACAATTTTACACGTGAGGACCTTTGAATGCTCAAATATATTAGACTATCCTGGGAAAGCTGGTTGTTTATTTTTGTTATTTTGTAACAGCTACTTGGTTGGTCAGTTAGCTTCCAGTAAACACTATCAGTTACTTTTCAACTGTTAACTGATGTTACCCCTTTTGAACAATTGTCATGTTTCTTATTTCATGCCAGGTTACTGTACAACTGTTAACCTCCAAAACTGGTTTCAGGTTAGCATCAAAACATGTAAACCTCTTGTCATATGTGATTCCAGACTTCCAGTTGTTAATTGGTATTCCTTTCAGAGAGTTTGAGCAGCAGAGGGAGCTCAGAGAGAGTGGTCTATGTACAACATCAGACCAGAGCAGAAATGATTTACCCACTGCTAAAAGAATATCGTCTTCTGAAGATACAGTAAGTGATGAGATGGATAGTCATCAAGGATTAATCATTTTTACGTCTCTCTTTGGTCCTTTATATTGCTGATGTGAACGATAGGGATCATACTCTTGCAGAGTTTATGAGTCTAACAATTCGCTTCTATTGTTTTCCATAAGTTATTTACTGTGAAATATGACTTTTTTTTCTTGAGAAGAACTGAGAAATATGACTTGGTCTCTCGCATATTCTGAGAGTGATAAGTAATTGATTTTTCTTTTATTTGAGAGGAGTAGTTGATATTTCTTGTACACTTAATGTTGTGTGAATTTCGGGAAATATTTGAGGCAAACATATGCATTACATCATATCATATTCTTTTCCTGGATGGTTTGTTGTAGATTCTTTTCAGCTGTGCTGCTTTAACATATGCTAGCTACTCTCTTCTTTATACAGATCAATGCGAGAGTTAGGTTCAGAGAAGAACTCTCTCCCCTTGAAGAGGACGTCGGGAGGAATGAAGAGTATCCGGACTCAACTGCAGGCTTTGATGGTTCTTCCAATACTTCAGAAAGTTTATATGCTGAGAAACATGATACCTCCAGCACCCATGAGATTGACAGCCTTAAGAGTACAACCTCTGGTGATTTAGGTGGACTGTCTCTTGGTCAGAGTCCTCGAAAAGAGAAAGGAGACCCCTCTGATCAACGTTTCTTGACACAGGGGACCAGTGAGTGGGCTCATAGCTGGGCTTCTGACTATTCGGGAGATGCTGACTTGCCAAATGCTTACGAGGAGAACAGTAGACTTCGAGGCAGCCTGGAAGCAGCTGAGTCATCCATACTTGAGCTTAAGCAGGAAATTAGCTCTTTACAAAGCCAAGCTGATGAAATAGGAGTCGAAGCACAAAAGTTTTCCCTTCAACTTGATACCGAGATTTCTTCAGGCAAACAGTTAGCCAAAGAAGTTTCTATACTGAGATCAGAGTGTTCAAAATTGAAAGGTGATATTGAAGAGAGGAAAAGCTCCGGATTAAGAATTCCATTCACCAGCAGAGAAACTATTGAGACAGGCAAGGATGATTTTTTGCATGAGTTACAGCTCAGGTGGTTAAAGGGGCTTGGGGATGTGGAGAATAAAATAAGAGAGCTTCAAAGTAAAGCAACCGTCGGAGTACATGAGAGGGACTTCAGGTCCTTTCATTCGGATTTAGAGGCATTGCTTGGTGCTCTGCAAGTTTTAAAGCCAGTAACTGGTCAAGCAATTTTGGGGATGAACAAGGCAAGCATAAAGGAGCCAAATGAAATGAGTGTACATAAAGATGAGCAATTAGTACTAGGAAATAGGTTTGATGCAGATTTTTTTCCCGAAAGTATGTTTCATAGTCTAAGTATGCCTGGTTTGGTGTCGCAAGAGTTTGATTCTGTAGATGCTACAACAGCAATGAAAAACAAATTCTTTGAGCTTTTAAGAGAAATAAATGAATTAAAAGCTGAGCGAGAGAGCCTTGCAAAGAAAGCAGACCAGATGGAGTGCTACTATGAAGCTCTCATTCATGAATTAGAAGAAAATCAGAGGCAGATGTTGGGGGAGTTGCAGAGTCTCAGAATTGAGCATTCTACCTGCCTGTACACAATCTCATCTGCTAAAGCTGAGATGGAGAGAATCCAGTTAGACATGAGCAATGAGTTAACAAAATTTTCCAAAGAAAGGCATGACTTGGATGCCCTCACAAAGGAGCTTGAAAGAAGAGCTGCTACTGCAGAAGCAGCACTCAAAAGGGCACGCTTGAATTACTCCATTGCGGTGGACCATTTACAGAAGGACCTTGAATTGCTTTCTTCTCAGGTTCTATCCATGCATGAGACTAATGAGACCCTCGTTAAGCAGGCTTTTGCAGATTCTGTGCTTCCAAGCTTTCAGGGGAGTGAGGTGATGATGCAGAATCCGAAACGGGAATCAGAGATTATTCATGTGGGAAAGCTCATGCAGCGTCCAAAAAGACAAGATTTAGATGGGGATACACTATCAGACGGTTTGAGAAGGTCTCTCCTCTTGCAGAAGGAAACATACCAAAAGGTTGAAGAAGAAGTTTATGAAGTGCATCTGGTGAATGTATATTTGGACATTTTCTCAAAGACCCTAGAGGTTACTTTGATTGAAGCAAGTGCTGACTATGGATTGGTCAAAGAGAAAGTGCATGAACTTAAACAACAGCTGGAGCTTTCAACTGAGTCCAAGGAGCTATTGATGCTGAGGCTGCAGACTGTGTTGGATGAGGCTCGCTGCCTGAATGAAGACAATGATATTTGGACTTCAAAGTGCAGTGACTTGACTCTGAAGAACCAAAATTTGGAGGAAGATTTTCGGACTGCCATGGATGAGATTCGCTGCCTGAATGAGTACAACGATATTGGCAATTCAAAGTGCAATGACTTGACTGTTAAGAACCATAGTTTGGAAGAAGAGTTGCAGAATCTTACAAGAGAAAATGTTCTTCATGCCCAGAAGATTGCTGAACGGGAAGATCTTCTAAAAGAATATGAAACCTATGAGAGCAAGTATAAAGCCTGCAGTACAGAAAACTTGGAGTTAGCAAATTTGTTGCAAAAGGAAACCCTAGAAAATAAGAATCTTCAAGATAGACTTTCTTCTTTGCAAGAAGAGTTGAAAACTGTCAGAAATGACTGTGATGAGCTGGCATATGCGAAGGAGAGTCTGCAGAATATTGTAATTTCTTCACAGGGGAAGTTGCGGAATCTGTTGGCATCTCATGATATAAAGTATAAAGGTCTGTCTCTGCTTCTCTGCAGTGGATATAACTCTCAAAATTTGGAATCCAAAGATTTAACTGGCGTGGTGGTGCAAATAGAAGAGCTTCAGCACAATGTATATGAGAAGATTGTCCAGCTTATGGAAGAGAAGAAAGATTTAGCACAAGAAAGAGATATAGCTCAAATGTCCTTAAGAGTCGCGGATTCCGATAATCTGATTTTGAAACAGAAATTTGAACAGGATCTACGAGGAATGATGGATAAACTAGATGTTTCAAGTGCTCTGGTTCAAAAGCTTCAGTTACAAATTGGGGCCATTGCTAACAAACTTCACATTAGCTCAGAAGTTGAAGAGAGATATGCACAGCAGAACAAAGAACTGTCGACTGATCTGGATCAGTTGGAAATGGAGCTGCAGCAAATTTCTTCAAAATACCAGGACCTTGTGGAGGAAATTATGGCGTTAGAGACTGTAAACGACGAACTAGGAAGGTGTAAACTGATGATAGCAGCATTATCGGAGGAAAAAGAAGCTCTATTGGTGTCCTTGCAGGATAAAAGTGAAGAATTTTTAAAGCTTTCTCTGGAGGTTGATAGATTGCAAGGAAGTTTGCTGTCTTCACGTGATGAGTTGCACATTGAGAAAAATCACAAAGATAAGTTAGCGAGTACAGTTTTGGATCTCACTGCCCAATCGAATGAGAATCATAGTCGGTCTCTAAATTTCAATCAGCAGAAGGATGAGCTGGTCCACCTCAAACAGTTGTTATCAGAATCAGAGCTAGAGAAATCAACAGTTTGTGGTCTCTTGTTGGATTCTGAAAAATGTCTAAAAGATGCTCGTGAAAAATGTTCTTCTTTATCTGCTCTGGAAGCCCAGTTGTCTGAAATGTATGAATTTTCAATAGCTGCTGATGTTGGACTTACTTTCACAAAGACTCAATTTGAGACCACGATTGAAGAACTTGATCATAAACTTCAGATTTCTGATAGCTGTCTGTCTGAGCTTCGCGATAATCACGTTCATGTAGAAAATGTGCTTAACAACTGTCTTGCAAGCGAAAGAAATTTAGTTGAAGAGAACACCAAACCGATGGCAAGATTAAATGAAGCCAGTGAAGAATGTTTGATATCTGCTCTGGAAGCTCAGCTGTCGGAAATGCATGAAGTTTCTATAGCTGCTGATGTTGGAATCACCTTCGCAGAAGCTCAATATGAGGCCAGGATTGAAGAGCTTGGCCAGAAGCTTTACTCTTCTGACATTCACCTTTCTGAGCTTCGCAACAATCAGCTTCATGTGGAGAATAAGCTGAATGAATGTCTTGCTGGTGAAAGGCATTATATTGAAGAGAACACCAACTTGATGACAGGTCTCAGCTCCCTCAACTCTGACTTAGAAATCTCCATTGCTCAAAATAGGATACTTCTTGATACCAACAATTCAATAAGGGCAGAACTTGAGGAATACAAGCTAAGAGCTGAAAATGCAGAAGCTCAGTATGAGTCCAGGATTGAAGAGCTTGGCCAGAAACTTCACTTTTCTGATAGTCGTCTTTCTATGCTTCACAACAATCACCTTCATGTGGAAAATAAGCTTAATGAATGTCTTGCTAATGAAAGGCATTACATTGAAGAGAACACCAAACTAATGACAAGTCTGAGCTCCCTTAACTCTGAGTTAGAGGCCTCCATTGCTCAAAACAGGATACTTCTTGATACAAACAGTTCCATGAGGACTGAAATTGAGGAATACAAGAAAAGAGTTGAAAATGCAGTGGTTATTGATCATGTGGATACAAGTCAGTGGGCTCTTGAGATCAAAAGGCTGGAGCATATTTTGGAAATTTCTGAACAAGAAATTGATAACTTGATATTCTCCAAGGAAGAACTAGAAATCAAATTTATAGTGCTCAAAGCCAAGTTGGATGAACAGTGCACTCAAATAGCCTCTCTGGAAGCATATAAAGATGAATTGACATTGATGCATAGTAATGAATGCAATGATCTGAAACAGAGACTTGCTGAACAGGTTGTGAAGGCAGAGGAATTCAAGAACTTGTCCATCCATTTCAAGGAGCTTAAAGACAAGTCATGTGTTGAGTGTCACCATGCACCTGACAAAAGAGAACCAGAAGCGCCACCAGCTGCTATGCAAGAGTCCTTAAGAATCGCATTCATCAAAGAACAATATGAAACCAAGCTTCAAGAGCTGAAACAACAACTTGCTATCTCCAAGAAGCACTGTGAGGAGATGCTGTGGAAATTACAAGATGCAATCAATGAAGTTGATAACAGGAAAAAATCTGAAGCTACTCATGTCAAGAGAAACGAAGAGCTAGGACTGAGGATCTTGGAATTGGAGTCTGAGCTACAATCATTGCTCTCTGAAAAGCGTGAAATAATGAAAGCATATGATCTGATGAAGGCTGAAAAGGAATGTTCACTAATAAGCCTCGACTGCTGTAAAGAAGAAAAACAAGAGATTGAAGCATCTTTGCAGAAGTGCAACGAGGAAAAAGTTCAAATTGCTTTAGAACTCACTTCAGCAAAAGATTTGCTTCGGAGCTCTTCATCTTCTAACCAGAGAGAAGGGAACAAAAAATTGCACAAAGAAGATAGCATTTCTGATGAAGCAGCTGGACTTGAATGCTTGAGTTCCATTGATGAACCGGAAAAGGTAATTGATACTTTTGCCGAGATTATCTATAATATAGTAATTTGCTTTGACATCTATACCTTTACATTGTGTGCAAACATGGAGATGTATGCGACCGATAGTAATTCTGAACTTTAAATCCCACAAACTGATGGACTTTGTAGCATGTTTATTTTAAGCTTATACTGTCATTTGAACTTTGAATTTCTCCTTCATATTTTAAACCGAGCAATTATCCATCATTCCTAACAAAGAATCTTGGGTTATTTTACTTCATCTCCTTTTTACCGTATATATGTATCTACTCTTTTGTGCTTTATATCTTGAAATTTTTGTCTTTAACAATGTGCATCATCGGACAGGATGATACTGCATCCAGAGGTATAAATGGAATTTCTAGTGCTTTACCTTTGAAACAAACAGACGCACTTAATAGTGACATGAAGCATTTAGTTCTTGCCAGTGAGCATTTCAGGACCCAAAACCTAAGATCCAGCATGGAGAACATGAATAAGGAGGTATGTATTTCTTTTGCAATGTGAATTTGATTATTTATTACTTTTATCACCTGTAGCTCATGGATATAAATTATACAGAACTATTCTGTCATACAAATGTCCTGACAGATTTTTTTTTTTCTAAAACGTGATGTAATCTAATCCCTGTCATCTTCTTGCAGTTGGAAAGGATGAAGCATGAAAATTTGCTTTCTGTAGAGGATCATCATTATGACTCAGATTTTCCTGGTTTACAAAGAGACCTGGTGCAATTGAATAAAGTAAATAAATTTGGACCTTTAGACCTTAGAATCTAAGTATGTTCTTCTAATGATATCATAATTTTGAAATTTTGATCAGGTCAATGAAGAATTGGGAAGTATTTTTCCTTTGTTCAACGAGTACTCTTGCGGTGGCAATGCAATAGAGAGAGTACTGGCTTTGGAAATTGAACTTGCCGAAGCATTGCAGACAAAAAAGAAATCAACCTTCCAGTTTCAAAGGTACATTTGATGCAACTCAACTGCATAATAATGCTCATGTTGGTATGGAGAACAAAAAGAAAATGCTTTTCAAGAGTGTGGGAACTTAAAAAGATATAATTTATCTCTAGATGCAAATAAGAAATTGTTCTGTTTTCTTTTTCAGGCGATTTGGACCAGTATTTAAACTAGTATTCAACTTCTTTTTTTTCTTCTTTTTGGGAAGCGACTTAAGGACTAATCCACACCCTTAGTCATTAGTATTCAACTTCTAGCATACTAAAGAACTTTCTCAAAATGGGGGCAGAAACGATCATGATACACATTTTTTATTATTATTTTTTTAATCTTTTTGAATTGATTATTTTTGAGAAAAAAATTTGTTTTTCTTTGTGGGGTACTAGTGTGCTAAGTTCTGGACTTCTTGGGGTTAAGTTCTTCCACTTATTTTTAGATCTTTAAATTTACCATATTGATGCCTTGAATCAATATATTTATGGGTGACTTAGTAGGGTGTGTTGCAGCGGTTACTTGCCATTGCATGGATTCTGCTTTTGTATATCCCCCATCGGCCTGCATAGATCTAAGTTTTCACAGCTAGGAACCAGAAAAATTTCATTATTCAATTTGTGTGTGTGTGTGTGTATATATATATATATATGCTTTTAGACTTTGAAGGTTGCAGACATTGAAAGCAGAAAATTAGTCTAATTTCTCATGAGTTAAACAATAACATTAAAGTAGCAAAAGTAACAGCAATCCACTCACATGAGTTAAAAACTAACATGATATCGCCACCTTGTGTTCAGTTCTTTCTTGCATGATGATGAGGAAGCAGTGTTTCACAGCTTTAGAGACATAAATGAACTAATCAAAGAGATGCTGGAGATTAAGGGAAGATATGCTACTGTTGAGACAGAGCTTAAAGAAATGCATGATCGTTACTCTCAGTTAAGCCTTCAGTTTGCAGAGGTCGAAGGAGAGAGGCAAAAACTATTGATGACTCTCAAGAATGTTCGTGCATCAAAGAAAGCACTATACTCGAACCGTTCCTCAACAACCACTCTACTGGATCCATAGTCAAAGTCTTTGTCATCCCATCTTGCTTGCAATGAAACACCCCTTTACAGGGTTATGAGGCTGAGAATTGATTGTTCCAGATGCCTTGATGCATTATGTCATTGATCATGGTAGTGGTGAATAATGACGGGCAACAATGAAGGGAGGTGAAAGTTTTGCAATTCTAGTTAGTGGAGCAGTGTAAATAACAAAATCAGCTGGTTTTGTACCAGTGGTTGATATAGCATCATTAGTACAGATCCTTGTAATGCAATTATCCCTGTTGTATAGTACAGTTCTTTCAAGTTTCCTATATGTATGCAAGAAAGAATCTAAGCCTCTCTTGTAGTCGCCGCTGTCATAAAATAGGAGTGCATCGCAATAACCACCAATCCACTAATCCACTATCATACTATTTCACTATCCGGTCAAGCTAATTTCTCAATATATCAAACTAATAAAATTCTAAATACTAGCGTCCCTACCCGCGTGCTCACGTGTAATCTTTTCAATTTTTTCATTCTGCTCTTCCCACAATCCCACGTCTTCCTACAATCCCAACTGTTTCTTTTTCATATTTAGTATAATACCCTGCTTATTTGTTTAATGATATTATCTTATAGAGTGACAAATTCGATAGTTCACAATTTAGTGAAACATTTACGCGTGACTTTCTAATAGTAGAAATGGGCAACTGTACATTGCCCTTTTGCTACTTGGGAGTAAGAGAAGGCTTGCTACTTGGGAGTAAGAGAAGGCTTGTCACAGCCTATGCTAAACCGGGGATGATAGTTTATGGTCTAAAAAACAGCATAAACCTCAAAATACATCACGCATCGTTCCAGTTTCGAACGCCAATGTCCGTTTGAAAACATTGGGGGACAGAACTAGTTCAATAGCAGTCTTCAATAGTATCCGAGAGCTTCATTTTGAAAAATGGAGGACAGCAACTCCCCAAGGGAAGAAGCAGAAGCTGGGGAGGGAAAATTCCTTGCAGAAGTCAAGGCATTAGTAACAGCAGGGCCAGAACGGAAGAGATCGAGCTGATCAAGATGACCCAGGGGCGGATCCAGCCCAAAGGCTGTGTGGGCTTTAGCCCAAGTACTTTTTGGGGAGGACAAAAAAATAGTTTTTGTTTCAAAAACTAAATAGAAGAACACGTGCACTTCAACCCTGCGTGTTTTGTTCGAAAAAAGCTTTTCTCTTCGTCTCTGTTATGGAAATCTGCAACTCCTTGACACACTGCATTAATTGAGGCCTCTATATATCTTCTAAGGTATTTATTTAGACGTGCTGATCTTGACATAGAACAATCAATCCTCAATTGGTGGGTATTGATTTAGGTCGTTCTCCTGTTTACCTTCTTCATTTGGGTTGAAGACTTGAAGCAACAGTTGAAAAATTGTATGGGACATAATCTGTTGTTGGCCCCGTTCATAGAGAGCATATTGTTTAGTTTTTTTTTTTTTTTTATTTCAAGTTTCTGGGTTCAGAGTTTTTCTTTTGTTTGTGTATACAATGACAAAGGTATTTGATAAATAGATCTTAGCCGTGCTCTTTAGCCTTTTCTAATTGTCTCCGACGGAAGCTGAAGCTTGATATATGGTTGATTTGGATTTCTTTTTTAAGCTTTCTGGTTTGTGAATTTTGTGGAATTTCTTGATTTCTCAGGCTGCTGCACTAGAGGCTGCACTGTGTTGGTCTCTTTTTTTCAATTTTTTAAACTTCAAAAAAAAAAAAATTGTCAATTTTTATTGTTTTTAAATCTAGCTCTAGGTATATTCAATTCCTAGTTCCGCCCCTGCCTCTCAAGCAGTAGAGTCTATCCTTGAAGGGACTAAAGGAGCTTGTTATGGCAGAGTTAGAACACAGCGTGCTGAAATCTCTGGTACCCTGCAGAAGGCTTGAGCTGAATATCGTTAAGGTCAGCATACGTGCATATGGAACGTCACTGCAGCAAGCAACATGAACAGGCTGCAATGAATAGTTCCCTATTACTTGGTCATAATCACATCTGAGATTCTACAGCGCCTTTTTGGTTTTTATTCAACGCAGAAAGCGTCATTGATAAACTAGAAGTTATGGTCATAAGAAGTGATGAAGGTATGCTATGGATGCTTTGGGTTTTCCTTATTATACACACTCTTAATATGTTGGATATTGAAGCTGGGTATCATTGCGGGTGCTGTGATTCCAAAAAGTTAGTGTAAATAAAAATTTAAAACGCACGTAAATAAAGAATTGTTTATTTATTATATAGTTATATTTATTTATACATGAGAATTGGTGACAAGACTCGTGTTTAATAAACATAGGAAAAACAACGTCGTTTTGGGGCGTCTTACTCTTTCCATAAGAGAGAATACTGAGTGTTTTGTTTTGAGCGGCTAAACCCTTGACCCAACTCTCTCACTCTCCACCGCTGTGGTTTCACAGCAAAGAGGGGCCGAAGAATCGCCGATCGTCAGCGAAAACTCCTTTCTAGGTATTTCATATTGTTTCCATTCTGTTGTGGACAAAAGAAATCGTTTCTACCACTTGTATATTCAATTTCTCATTTCTTTTGGGGTTTGCTGAATTCAGAGCACAAACCTATCAATTTGTTGTGTTTGAACTTTCTTTTAATGAGTTGGATTTGATTTTTTGTTTTTGATTCAAACTACCAGAAAGTTCAAGAGCAATAAACTAATGACTAAATTGAACACGTTATAAGAGATTACACCACGTTTAAGTCTGAAAAGTTTGAGCATTTGTCTCATTCATCTTGTAAATCGAGCTTTTTAAGAATCAGTTTGCTTTAAGAGGGTTTATTTGCTTTTGTTGTGCTTCTTCATTCAATATCTGCTCCATTCGTATTCTACCGTCTTGTTTCGTTCGTTGAGTATATAGGAACCTTTGTTTCATTCAATATCTGCTTCATTCAATCATTGTAGATGTTTTGTTAAATAGTATGAATTCCAACGAAATCTTACTTGCTAATTCAATTGCTACATATCCTTCTCAAATTCTATCTTTCATTGAAATCCAATGAAAAATCTATGAGGATTTGAAAAATCTATGTTAATATTCAAGTCTCAATCGTACTACCTCTACATTGAAATGGGATACTTTTTGGTGCTAAATGTGGCGGTGCTTAGATTTCATGTCTTTTACTCTTTGAATGTATAAAGCACGGACGTGTCGGATACGTATTGGACACGGGAAAATACGTGCGGACACGCGAACTGATGATGTGCCTTTATATTTCAGAAAGGGTGAAGCCCTACTTGCGACCTCTCTTCAGCTCTGTTCGTTCTCTTCTCTCTTCAAGTCGCTCGACCTCTCCCTCTCTCTCTCTCTTCAGGTCGCGCGACCTCGATTTGGCATCAGCCGCATCAGGTATGTTCTGTTATTTCTCTCTACTCTTCTTCTTCTCTGTTGATTGAGTTAAGATGGTTGTGAACGAATTGAGTCATGAGTTATGGCTTGGGTGTAATTGAACTGCGTTATGGCTTGGGTCAGTTGGGTGTAAATGAATTGGGAAATACTGTGATGAATCGAGAAGATCTTTAAAAGGTGAATAGAAGGTGAGGTATACTGTAGTTTCTGTACTTGTCTTGGTGTGGTTGTTCCATTTAAACTTGTGCAGTTGATGAAACTGATTCGAGTCATGTTCCTTGTAAAGAAATACTTTGTTTCAAAAAGAGAAGGTCAAGTGACTAAGTGCCACGGGAGGGGAGTTATCTCCACAGTTTTCTGTTTTTTGTAAATCTTTCAACTAAATATGAAGAAACATGTGAAATCCATGGGGATTTGATTTGGGACCTGGGCTGGTGAATCTCATAATCTGCTCTTTCTGTTTGTAAAATTATTACATGGCACTTCAACTCACAACCCTTTTCCTCTACTACTCTAATATTATACACACAAGTAGCAAAACTAGTTAGCAAACTATGCACTCTTTACCACATTGAAATCATGCTTTGAACAGATCTTAGGGCATTATTGTTTGGTAACCATGTGATGTTCTCGATTGATGATATTATTGTTTGGTAACCATGTGATGTTCTCTTATGTGGGATGTTGGAGGTGATGGATTTGATTCATTGGAAGACTCTAGTGTTGGAAAACTTGAGATTGCCAACCTTTCACTTGAACCTCAATTGGAGGGGCAATTGTGGGATGATGGTGATGATGATATTGGAGTGCAGAACATAGAGGAGGAGGGTGTTGGAGTTGAATGAAGTTATTACTTGTTTTAATTTGTGTTTGAATTTGGTATATATAAAATATTATTTAATTCACGTGTCCACCGCGTGTCCTTGTCCGAAAATAGATTGATTTTGTCGTGTCCACGTATCTAATCGAGTCCGTATTCGACACTCGTGTCCGTGTCCGTGCCTCTTAGGGTAAAACCCTATTTCCCGTATTCTCACTTTGCGATTCTAGGTTGCTTTTGTATTGCTGTTAATTGTAAGTTTTTTCGATTTTTAATTATTCTGTGCTGGTGTTTTAGATTCTGGTTTTGCTTGAGCGAGATGGGTGCCAAGGCGAAAAAGGCGATGAAAAAGCAGCTGAGCAAAGCAGTCTCTGCTTCTGCTCAGAAAGCTGTCTCTGCTGCTTCTGCTCAAAAACCACTTCCTACTTCCACTACTGCTGCTCCTGATTTCTTGGTAATCCATCTGCTTATTCCTCTGTGCATTTTTGCTCATTTTGTGTGTGTTTATGGCTGTTTGCTTATATGTTTTGTTGATTTTTTTTCATGAGGAAAGCCATTAGAAGGTGGTCCGGCGCGTAAGCTCCCGGAAGAGATGCCCAAAGAAGAGGCTGCCAGGGTTGTGTTCATCAGTCGGATACCCCACGGCTTCTATGAAACTGAAATGCGAGGTACTTTGGGTTAATAGAATCTCTTGAATTAAGAAAATTAGTGTAATGTTCTGGACTGAGTTTCGGCTAATTTGCTATATTTTCTGCAGGGTTCTTTGGCCAGTTTGGTTTAATCAACAGATTAAGAATCGTACGCAACAAAAAGGTAACTCTTTGATTTGGTGATTGATTGATGACTTAAACATTGAGTTGGTGGTAGTAATTTTTCAACAGGTTGTCTGTGAATCATTTAGGTGATTTTCTGTAAAGTGTTTAATTAGAGGCTTATGAGTTCTGACGTGTTCTAGGATTTTTTTCCCACAACTCTTAAGTAGGATTTATTTTCTTTGTTGAGAAATCTATGCCAAGTGTAAATGTAGTCCTCCTGAATATAATGCCTTTTAAGTTAGTTAATGAGTAGGTTATCCCCTCAGCATAATCACAGGTTTGCTTTTCTGACAGCTCTTGAATTAGGATCAATATATCCTATGTCAAGAAATTTATACCATGTGTCAATGTAGTTTTCCTGAATATAGTGCTTTTAAGTGAGTTAATAAGTAAGTTATCCCCTGAGCGTAATCACAGCTTTTGCTTTCCTGCTAGAAGCTTGAGCTTTTACAAATTAAGGATTGCTCCTTTTTGTTGTTAATTGCCCTTTTTTTTATTTTATTTTTATTTTTTTATAATGAGCATGAATTACCTGAGCAGTATCGCACTATTTCTTCTTTTTGTATTGATCTTGTAGTAGATATTATTAACATTTCATATTTCATTTCAACAGACAGGAAAGTCGAAGCATTTTGGCTTCATCGAGTTTGAGGACCCAGGGGTGAGTTGTGTATCATTATGATTTTACTTTCAGTTTCAAAAGCCTGTTCTTTGGAAAAACTTTGCTTTCTTCTGACATTTTGTTGCCTTGCATGCAGGTGGCCAAAATTGTAGCTGAAACTATGCATAATTATTTGTTGTTCGAATGCCTTCTGCAAACCCGTCTTATTCCTCCACAGGAGGTTCACCCGAAGCTGTAAGTTTTCATATTATACTTAGGTTGGGATCATTTGTTGATCAGATTGTTTGATGACTTGAATCTTTTGGCCGAAGAATTTCCTATAACTTGGTGCATTCAATATGAAACCAAATGCTTTGGGATGGCCCTTGAAGTGGGGAAATATACTCATTTGTGTCTTATTTATGCCAGAAAAAGTTATTTGTTGGCATCCAAATTACATCTATAGAATGTGAAATACATGGCAAATAAATGTGCTCTAGTTGTGGTCTGTCTGTGAGCTCGAAATTGCTTAGTGTCCGTCTCTTGTTTGTATCTTAGGTGGAAGAATTGCAAAGTCCGAGCTAAACCCCTTAACTGGGTTCAAATTGAGCGCAAGAGGCATGACAAGGTATTCATTGCATACATGAACAATTAACTCGGCAACATTTACATTTTGAAACAAGCCTGCCACTGATTTAACTTTCTCATTGCGGGGTGATGATTTTTCAGGAACGGACAGTTGAAGAGCACAAAAAGCTGGTGGAGAAAATTAAGAAGAGAGATCTGAAGCGTCAAAAGAGAATTGAGGCTGCTGGTATCAAGTACAAGTGCCCAGAAATTGTAAGAATTATGCGTCTCTTGTGTTTATCTAGGATTGCAGCAATTGTGTTTAATGAAACACCAGTCTGCGATTCTTTGTTTTGTTAGTCATCCTTCATATTGATTCTGTGCAGATCACTAATGATCAGCCTGCTCCAAAGAAAAAGAAGTTGCGGCTCAAGTAGATAGTCTATAATTCCCATCCCTTCTATGTCACGTGAATTTCATTGGGGGTGAGATGAAGCACTCTAGTTATTATATCCATCCCACTAACTGGGGGGGGGGGGGGGAAGGCTTTCTGGATACTGGAAGATTTTGGTCTTAAGCTTTTATCTTAAATGTACCGGTTTGTAGCTTTATGATTTCTTTCATTTTCTACAGTTCATGTAGTGTATCACAATGGACAAGTTTATATAAAGTATCTTTAGTTTTAAAGGTATCCCATGTAGAGAAATATTGTTCTTGAGTTTTTGCTGCAATCTGAGATCTTGAAAATCTTGAGTTGTAGTTCTAAGAATTTCGAGTTACCATACTCAAGTTCTTGAAAATCATATTTTTTCTATCGACTTAAAATGCTCTCTTGCTGTAAAGTTGTGTGGTACTCCTGCTTACAAATACTTCTCAGTAATACTTCCATCCAAAACATTAAAATCTTCAGACATTGAAAGAAGTCAGATGCACTAGAATGGGTCTGAACTCTAACGTACATTACAGATACAAGATTGCAGGACAAATGCGTTTACATCATCACCTTCGAACAGTGAAAAAATCCAGTCAAAGGGAACCTCATGAATCAAATGAAAGCCAAGTCAGCACAGATGCTGGTGATCATGTGGAGTAGTCTCTTGACTGGATTTTCATCTCCTCTCTAGTTCCACCCAAGAATTATATAAAGCACAAGAATTATCTAAAACAAATCATAAAAAGGGGTAAGCGAGCTCTTATTTTCGGTCTACCCTATAAAGTCCAAATTTTATTATAAGTCTTGGTCTGATAATACATGGGAGAGTTACACTCCACCACTTAATGCGTTATTTTTTCCATCATCTTCTCATGGCTTTTGATGTCAATCTGTTATCTTTCGGAAGAACCATAGATTACTTACATCGTTTTTTAATATATTTTTTTTTTGGTGTGTGTGCGCGGATTTTCTAGGACCTAGCTTCGAGAATGATGATTAGTGTTGTCAATATTAGATGGATGAAAAAGGCTCTTGTCTCTCTCTTCTTTTTCAGGCAGCCGCATAGGGTTTGGTCTAGGCTCGGCCTTGATATCAGTCGAATCGGTCTCGGTTCAATCCATAGAGAAAGCCAAGGTTGTGCTCTAGCACCCGGGGGCAATGGTTTTAATATTAGGGATGTACATTGGAAAAAATTTGCATCCATACTAGTATGAATGGCTACATCCATACTCTCTTCTCTGGCCTAATCCTAGTCTGCCACATGTTATTTGGATTTATCTTTAACAAAGGATTTGTCGCCTAAAAATGAAGAAAGATGACGACAACATCTTTCGTCGTAAGATTTGTTTTCGTCGCCTAAGAGGTTACTTAGGAGATGAAATTCCTGTCTTAAAGGACGAAATTCGTTTCGTGGCAAATTTTTGTCTTAAGCGACGAAACTCTAGACATTTCGTCGCCTAAGATATTTATTCTGGTAGCGATGAAGTCATGTTTCTTTAATAATAATATAGATTATAAATTAATTTGGAGTGATAATTGCGACACATGGCGCGTTGTCAGCCGCGTACTTGTCCACCTATTTAATTTATTACTTTTCAAATAATAAAACAAATTTCAAATATTTCTCATAACTAGCTCGGGTAGTTATGATTTAAAGTAGGTGCGTACAAATAAATGATTTTAATTATGATTTATATGGGATTAGACAAGGATTAGGATCCTTTGACTACGAGAAATTTTATATACACTCCATTAATTTTTTAATACACACTTCTCGTTTTTTTTTTCTCCAATTTTGTTAGCAAATTTCCACGTATTCCCCTCGTCATAAATACATAAGAAAATGTTTTACAAAATAAATCGAATGATGCATCTTAAATTTTTATTATTTCTTTACTACTTTTATTTCAATTAATTGTATCATTGATCATTAATAAAATCAAATGATATATATATATATAGTAATTTCTAATTACTTTCTCTTTACACATGAGTGAAGATAGAATGACATGACTTTTTTCATCTTCATTGTTCTTTAATATTTTAAGAGATTCGATATTTGTCAATGTCTACATGATCTATATAATCATGAACAATACTGGAATCGGTAATAATACGCCAATGTCGTTGTTAACTAAAGTAATTGCTTATGTATTCATGTATGCAAGATAAATATAACCTCTCTTACAGTTTAACCAATTTTTTTGGGTAAAGTACAAATAAATACCCAAACTTTGAAACTCATTTCAATTAAAAACCTTATCTATAAATTATTTAAAATAAATATCTGAATTTTGAAGCTGATTTCAATTAAATACCCATCTTAATATCAATCATACTTCTGCTATTAGAGTCAGGATTGGCAATGTAGTTACATAAATGTATATAGACATCTTTAATGTTTTTATATGACCAGGTTGTAATAACTTAATTGTTTTTATCAGATTACATATCAAGATGAAGGAGGTCACAAACATCTTATACACATAAAATGGTCAAGGATACAGAAAGTGTTCAGACTTTGTGTTCCACTTCAGCAATTACTTGTCCCTATTTTAGAACCCTATCTTGACCAAGACGTATCACATTCATTGTGGAAAATAAGGAAGATAATATAGATTTGTTGGCAATGTAAAAGCATAAGGATATGTATTAGCTTATTGAGGTTCAGTAGTGTTTATTGAGGATTAGTGGCTTTATACCTACATCATAGGAATGTAAAATCAATATTATCTTTGATATTTCGATTGATGTATCGATTCACTTATGCTATTTTTTCGTCGAACTTTCCCGATATTTTTCGATAGTTCGCCGATATTTCCGAAATTGACTAACCTACCTAATTTTCAATACTTAATTTTAATTTCTAACCTACATTTTAATTTCTAACATACCTTTTGATATTTCTACATAAATTTATAATATCGTATCCATCATATTATTAGCCTTATGATATGCCATCCAGTGATACCTCATGGTCACAGACACAAACGAACTCAGATGCTGATAATCATGGAGCAACGCGTGGTCCATACTATGAGTCCCAAAATCTTCAAAGATCGCCACTTGACCCATATGGTTGTGTTTCTGCCTAAACCCGGGGGTCTTGGTAGATACTTGATGAATCCAACTCGATCTCCTGCAATCCTGCTTACTAAGAGGAATACCGGGCGGGCCGGCCTTCACCTCTCCGATGCCTAAGTTAGTATAGTTGGAATATATATAACCTGGGCACGTATGTAAGCAGGGAGAGAGACAAGTTACCTATTTATGGTGGTAGTCGAGGCCCATATATAGGTGGTTGAGGGTGAGGGCTGGCCTTACCCTTCGATGTGGGACTGGTTCCCTTCTGTTTGGATATTCTGGTGCCCTCTTTGGCAGGCAGGCGCCCCTGGTCCCAGGACCCTTGGAGGCAGGATAGACCGCTGGGCCCCGAGGCCTGGTGCTGGTGATCCGATCCTGGGTCCTGGGCTGGGCCCTGGTGTACTTGCCGCGGGTCTGTGGGCTTGCTGTAGCCCCTCTGCGGCTACTGTCAACAAGTCCCCCAAGTTCCCGGTCAAGTGCAATCTTGAATGGGGACTTATCTGTCTTGCTCTTGTCCCGCAGACCCGCGGGGTTACCAACCTACAGGTCCCCAGTCCCCCAAGTCCGCGTTAAAGATTGGGCGTGACCGAGGTGAGTACCTGTTACTGATGGCAAGAAATAATTTATAAACATGTTGGGTAATGTAAAACAGGATTGTGCTCGAGTGTTAGAGCATGGAACGGGGTGGAAACCCGAAGAGTGCATGAGATGATGCCATGCGATAGATGGTGCATGGAATGATGATGATGAGGCGTTGAAATCCGCCATGCGAGAGATTAATGCATGGAATGATGATGATGAGGCGTTGAAATCCGCCATGCAAGAGATTAATGCACGGAATTCTGATTGGGTCTGCTGCCCTTCGGAGCTCACTGGTCCCGAACTGGGCATCCTGCCAAATCAGAACGGAGCGGTGCAAACTGGGCCAGAACCGGTTGTTCTGCCAAATCAGAACGGAGCGGTGCCAACTGGGCCAGAACCGGGCGTTCTGCCAAACTAGAACGGAGCGGTGCAAACATTTGCTAGTTCTTCTCAGCTTTGTGTTTGAATAAGCGATGAGGTAAATGTGCAGGTTTGTTAGCCTGCGGGGAGATTTGTTCTGTGTTAGAGATACAATCTGCCCGGTGGGATGGTGTAGAGATAACGAGTCTCCCCCATGTGTTCCCAAAGGTATCGCAGTTCAGTGCGATGCAGGGTTTTTATCCTGCTGGACAGTATCGCGGTTCAATGCGACGCAGGGTTTTTATCCTGCTGGACAAGAGTACATGTGTGAGATGTAAACTCGCCCGGTTTGTAAAGCCCATGCGTTTGCCATGGAGGCGGGCGGACTCGACGGGTGACATGCCTATCGAAACGAGTCCCCCGGTGAAAAGCCATGGGTCCGGGTGATTATGTTTCCGGAAAGTACTCTGAAGCTGGTGGGACATGACGGAACCGATGGGGTGGACCTCGCCCGGGCGTTCTGCCATATCGGTGCGAGGTGGAGTTCATGGGGGCTCGACGGGCGTTCTGCCAAATCAAAACGAGTCCCGGATGAACTTGCAGACCGGACCTCGATCGGGCGTCCTGCCATATCGAAACGAGGTCGTTGGTGTAAATGCGGGGAAGATGCCATGGAGCCGGTTGAATGATCATAACCGCGGACTGCCATGGTACCGGGTAGGGGTGGACATTCGAAACCGAAAACCGAAAAAAACCGAGCCGAAATCCGAACCGAAACCGAAAAAAACCGAACCGAAAAAAAACCGAACCGAAAGGAAAAAACCGAACCGAACCGAATCAATTCGGTTTGGTTTTTGGTTTTACCTTGTGAAAAACCGAACCGAACCAAAAAACCGAATTCTCATTAAAAAGATGTCGTTTTGTATTTTATTATTAAATATTTGATTTGATTAATGTGATTTTAGGTTTTATGATTATATATTTTACTTTTTTATTAATATTTTATATTTTATTTTGTTTTTGTGTGAGGTTGTGTGCATGTCAAAATATTCAAAATGTCCGTGTAGGACTCTAGATAAAATATTAAGAGTGTTGTGTTGCCTAAAAAATGCAAGGCCATATTTTTTTAATTTAAAAATATTAAATTATGATGTCATAGTTTGAATTTTTAAGAGTGAAGACTTTGGTGGTTACAATTTTTGTAGATTGATAATTTGTTGTCATAAATATTACCAATAGATTGTATGCGTATGCTTATAAAAATAAGGAACTATCAGGAACAAAAAAAACTCAACTACTTGAATTGTTGAATTAGCGAATTTTGAATTTTTCACAAAGTTTTTTTAAATACAAATATTTAATATTACATTTTTTGCAAAAAAAAAAAAAAAAAACCGAAAAAAAACCGAACCGAACCGAACCGTTCGGTTTGGTTCGGTTTTCGGTTCACTCCCTCTAAAAATAAAAAACCGAACCGAACCGAACTGAATTTTTAGTTCGGTTTGGTTCTCGGTTTTGGTCAAAAACCGAACCGAATGGAACCGAATCCACCCCTAGTACCGGGCGGGACTCGCGCGGGCAACATGCCATATCGGTGCGAGGTCCTGCTCAAACCCGGATAGGTGCTCTTGAAGCGGTTGGATCAGCATAACCGGTGAGAGGTCTTCCTAAGCGGTTTGAATTGCAATGATGATGGCGTGCAACTGTGGAATCTGGGGAAGCGTAGGGGAGCGTGACTCCCTGGTTCCTGCTCCTACCTTCCTGTCGCCAGCGTGTGGGACAGGTGGCTGACATGCATTTAAGGAGGGAGTCCATCAGTCCCGTCAGTTATGATGGCGTGGGCAGTTTTACCAATGCTGGGACACGTGCCATCAGGGGACGGTTTTGTGATGGAGGGCCTGGATTCGCAGGCGTTTGAGTTGCTCTGATTGCGTTTTTTGGAGGGATTTCTAAATGCCTAGGGCACCGGTCCCCTCTATAAATAGGTCTCTTCTGCTCTTCTTTCTACCTTTGCTTCTTGTACTTTTTAAGAGAGACCGAGAGAAAAAGGAGGTGGTCCGGCGAAAAAACCCTAAGTTCCTTGCCCCAAGAGATCCGTTGTTTGAAGCGCTCCCAAGCCTCCTTTTACCATTGCTCGTTGCTTTCGCAGGGCGGATTGTCCTCGGCTGAGCATACTAATCGGTAAGTTGTGTTCTTTGCCCCGGTGTTTCTTGCTTTTTGATTTGTTGTTTTGCGGCGGGGGGGGGGAGGGATCTGTGTCGCCGACTGGGTCGCTCAGTGGCAAACTTTTTGGGGAGAGGCCGTTGAAGGTGGTGTTGTAGTCTGTTGCTGACGAGCGTTAGAGTTTTGCTTTTCTGCCCCTAGATTAAGATGTACACTTCGAGCTCGGAGGAGGCTTCTGAATCTGCCGCAAGAGGTCCTGTGGTGGATGATGTGGAGAGGATGCAGGACTGGCTCGATTCTGAAGCCCCGGAGCAAGAAGCCGCGGACCGCTCCGGGAGCGGTGCCTCGTCCACGTCCTCAGATTCTGGGTCAGATTCCTCGGAAGCTGAAATACCGCACGGGGTGCGCATGGCCGGTGCGCGCGCTGAAAGCTACACGCTTGGTAGGGGAAGAACTGCCGTGGTGTGTGACGAACCGGAGGAGAGCATGACTTCCGCGGAGATTGCCGCGTTCCGGGAAACGTGGGGTATCCCGGACGATATCATTTTGCGTCCATTGAACCCTGGAGAGTCGGCCTGTAACCCGGAGGAGGGTTGGGTTGCCGTGCATCTGGACCAGTTCCGGCACGGGATGTCGCTACCGCTGCCTGATTTTGTGCAGTATATACTGAGTGCCCTGCCAGCGTCGCCCGCGCAGCTGCCCGGTCTCCAATGGAGGCGGCTACTAAGCCTAGGCTGCCTATACGACTTGTCCGGAATGAGTATGCCTACGATCAATGAATTCCGGGCGCTGTATAGGTTGTCCTACTCGAGGAAGGCGGGGTCCAAAGGCTGCTTATCCTTCAACTCCCGCAACAATCAAGCGGTTATCACCACTATGCCTTCATGGGTAGACAACAGCTGGAGAAAGAAGGTGGTGATGGCTGGCGGGGCTTGGCAGGTGAAGAGGAGGAGGTACCGGGTGCCTGGCGCCTTCCAGCCCATAGGCGACCAGTCGTTCCAGCTGTCCGAGTTGGAGCAGGAGAGGGTCTTGACTATTCTTGGCTGCTGGGACTACCTGGAGCGAAGTTCGTACAATTTCATCCGGCGAGAAGTGCTGGAACACTGTGGGCTTGGGCGGGATCCCGGTGGGTAACAAACCCTAGCGGTGGGACTTGTGCTAGGTTTTGCTCAACAATTTAACGTTTTCTTTGTCCTGCAGGTGCGTCAACCCGGGCGGTGATCAAGCCCGAAAACACTCTTTCGATGGACGGGGAAGATCTCCTGAAGCATCTTACGGAGAAGGGTGCGAGCGTGGCCCGGTCCTCGGTGGAAGCGGACGGGCGGGTTACACTGCATGCGGAGCCCCAGGCCCGGGATCTGGACGAATCGTCCTACGTGCCGGAGCGAGTGAAGACCCATCACTCTGCGGCAGCAGCGGTGCCAGGGAAGGGCAAGAGCACCGGGGGACCGGTGCGGGTTCCTGGGGGAGAAAACAGGGTCCCCAACCGTGCGGCGAGCCTGGGTATCGCTGCTTTTGTTCCTCGTGCAAGCGCACGTGCCGCTGCTCCCGAAGGGCGGGGAGAGAAGCGGAAAGGGCCGGACGGTCCGTCCCCTTTGCTGGTGACGCTAACCGGGGGATCATCCCGGGAGGTCCTGGCGAAGCGGGTCAGGACAACCAGCAGCGTAACATCCAATGCTGGGGAGGGAGCCGGAGCTGACCGGCAGAGCAGTCCTGCGCCTGCGGAGGCGGTGAGGGGAAGTCCGGACAATGCTCTCGTTCGGCAGATGATGGCGGACCTGGCCAGCTTCGGCCTGGACAAGCCCGGGGTTGATGGCGTGCTGCCACCCGCCAAAATGCAAGGAATCCATCTTCCGAGTAAGTACCGCATGGTACCACCGTATTTCTTATATCCTGCCTTCTTTCTTTGCCACTTGACTGCCTTTGTTGCCCTGCAGCTGCTCTACCACCTGTACCAGCCGGATGCAAGCGAGGAGCTCCCGGTGCTGAAGAGGCAGATAGCTGCGCTATCCAAGTCTCAGAAGCTTCTGGAGGTGGAGAAGTCCCGCTCGGATCGGGAGAAGGCCAGAGCGGAGGAGAGGGCCAAGAAGATGGAGGAAAAGGCCAGGAAGATGGAGGAGAAGGCCCGGGAGCTGGAGGAGCAGAACCGGAGCATGGAGAGGGAGCGGGAGCGGGCTGACGCTGAGAGGGCCGAGCTGGAAGCCAAGATAGACGAGCTCCAGGCACGTGCCACTGCTGCTGCTGCTGGTGGAGATGATCCGGGACAGTTCGATCTGTTCGTTCTTCAATACGAGGAGAGCGATCGGTTCCTGGACTGCCTGGAGAAGGCCCGGGAAGAAGGTATCTCGGATGCCTACACGGAATGGGCGGCGAAGGGTTGGTTAAATACTTCCCTGATGCCAGGTACCTCTGCCGAAGGAAATGCTCCTGTGGAGCCGGTCGTCCAGCAGCTGGTGGTGGAGGAACAGCCAGGAGCAGAGCATCGCTCGCACTTGGATTCTTTTACCAACAGTGCCGAACCTGCCGGAGCTGAGGTCGATGACGAAGCTACCGCTGGAGATGCGGCTCCTTAGGATGTTTTTCTTGCTCTTGCTTGTAAAAGAAACTCTCCGGAGCGGTTTACTTTTTGGATACTTGAATTAACTATGAATATATATCTGAGCTTGCGGGGCCAGAGTTTTCAAAAGTAGTTTGCATATATTTGATCTTTACAATCGGTTGAACCGGCGATATGCCAAACTAACCGCCTGGACCCAGCGGGTTTACCAAGCCGGGTTACCCTCCCGGTCGGGGCCTGCTCCTCTCTCCCCTACATATCTCTGGAGCTGGCCGCTATCAATCAAGCCCTGTACTGCAGTCTTGAGGGCGAAGCACTGGTTCGTCCGATGAGTTGCCTCATCGTGGTACGAGCAGTACTTGCCTGTCTGCGCCGTCGTAAGCTTCCCCTTGGGGTACCTTCTCTGGGGCGGTGGGGCAATGACGTCCGCATTCTCCAGCAGGATGTCCTCATATGATGCGGTGAGAGTGGAGAAGACTTCTTGATTAGCCGGGGGTGCTGGCATAATTGCCAGGGGGCGCTCTTGGTGGTACGGTGCAGGTTTGTTCTCGGCCCGAGACTGGGGCCTGTCAGAGAAGGGCCTCTGCTGTCGCTGCGGCCAGGTCTTGCCGTTGTTGTTGTTGTTCCGGCCGGGTCGACGACTCCCGTGCTCGGCTCGCTGGCCGGGTTTGCTCTCGTGACTGCGCGGGGGATCCTCCCCCCGGGGATGGTCCAAAGACTGCTCATCCCGCTTCCTCTTCAGCAGGTGGTTCCCGTAGGTCTCATGATCAGCCTGGGCATGCCGGATGGCCATAGCCATCAACTCGTCGTAGCCCTGAGGGAGTTCTACCCTGACGGCGTAGGAAAACTTCCCTGCCCGAAGCCCCTGCTTGAATGCCATCTCGGCGATGCCTTTGTCCAAGTTCCGGACCCCGGCCGTGGCCGTCTGCCACCGGTTGACAAAGGTTCTCAACTCTTCCCCGGGGGCTTGGATGCAGTTGAAGAGGACGGTGGACGTCCGCGCTCCCTCGACTCGGAGGATGAAGCGGCCTACGAACCGGTCAGCCAGCTGTTCGAATGCCTCGATTGAATTCGCAGGAAGCTCGTAGAACCAACTGAGCGCTTCTCCGGACAGGGTCTCCTGGAAGATGTTGCAGCAGATTGCATCGGAGTAACCCTTGGCGCAGGTCTGGGATCGGAAGCTGTCCAGATGCTGATACGGGCAACCGGACCCGGAATAGGTGAGCTTGAGGGACTTCTGGTTGCCAGATCTCCCCGACTCTATGACTCGGTGTGAAAAGGGGCCCATGCGCTCGTTGAACCGGGCGCCTTCCAATGGCCGGGCCGCTCTCCTCTCGTTTGCCTCCATCTGGGCCTTCAGATCCGATACGGTGTTGGCTAGCAGTTGCAGCGCCCGGGCGGTTGGAGTATCCACTTCACCCATGGACGAAGCGTGTGGCTGGTGGGAGGCGGGCGTGCTCTTTGGCAGGTCCTCGCCGGCTCGTGACTTCTCTCGCACAGGCTCGCCGGGTCGGGCGCCCGAAGATTGTCCTGCCTCTAGCTGCCGGGGTTGGACTAGCAGGGGTGCGGCTTGTGCCTCGGCCATGGCAGCACTGCGCTGCTGCCCCCTCTCTAGGGCGGCTACCAGGGCGGCGTTTACTGCCTCTATTTCTTCGTATCGGGCCTGGGACTTGGCTCGGTCCCGGTCGTTCTCCTCTCTCAGACGACTAACTTCTGCGGCCATCGCCCGTACCTTTCCCGCCAAGCCGTCATGGTCGGGGCTGTACGTGGGGTCTTGATCCTGGCTCTCAGACTGATCACTCGGATCATCCGAGAACGTCAGGGATAGGCCACGAAGCACCGGGCTGCCTTCGTCCTCTATCGGGTCTTTCCCGTGCGAGCTCTCGTGGCGGGGCTCCGGATCACCGGAGGGTCCTCCATGGCTCCTTCCCAAATCGCTGCCCTGCTCGCCACGCAGCTCCCGCGTGACGACAGGGGTGGAGGCGAGCGTTTGCACAGCTGCAACACGCCCCTCCTCAGTAGTTCCTTTCTCTTGACTCATTCCCACAATCTCAGCCAGCGGTGTTGCTTGCAGGGCTTCTTGTTCAGACTTCCCACAGACGGCGCCAATTGTTTCTGCCTAAACCCGGGGGTCTTGGTAGATACTTGATGAATCCAACTCGATCTCCTGCAATCCTGCTTACTAAGGGGAATACCGGGCGGGCCGGCCTTCACCTCTCCGATGCCTAAGTTAGTATAGTTGGAATATATATAACCTGGGCACGTATGTAAGCAGGGAGAGAGACAAGTTACCTATTTATGGTGGTAGTCGAGGCCCATATATAGGTGGTTGAGGGTGAGGGCTGGCCTTACCCTTCGATGTGGGACTGGTTCCCTTCTGTTTGGATATTCTGGTGCCCTCTTTGGCAGGCAGGCGCCCCTGGTCCCAGGACCCTTGGAGGCAGGATAGACCGCTGGGCCCCGAGGCCTGGTGCTGGTGATCCGATCCTGGGTCCTGGGCCGGGCCCTGGTGTACTTGCCGCGGGTCTGTGGGCTTGCTGTAGCCCCTCTGCGGCTACTGTCAACAGGTTGGCATGTAAGTCAATATATGTAGAATTTTAGAGGAGAATAATCATTCAACGAATATTTTTTGCAATTCACCCATGACTTTACACAAGACGATGAAGAAGGCAGTGCGAATTTCGAATCTCAACTTTACATGGTTTTAAAAACTTCATGTAGTTGGTTTTGTGAAATATTATGTACAAATAATGTTAAAGGGTGTGATGGTTTAGCCTTCCTTTAGGTTTCAAGCATAAATTATATATATATTAAATCATATTTAAATAAATATCAACTCTATTCACGTAGTAATTCATATAACATTTCACTAAATTGATATGTATTTGAGTTTATCAATATTTTCATCTCACATATGATCGATAACATAGCGTAAAACAACTTTAGAAAATTTCAATACAAATTTCCATATATTTCTTATAGTTTCCATCGTTTTTGTCAAAATTTCTAATGGATCAATTATTTATCGATATTTCCGTTCGAAATATCCGTATTTTGAAACGTCGATATTTCTTCGATATCCGATATTTTACTCTTTGCCTACAATATAGAGATTATCATACGGTGGTAATATAGGGGAAGTAACTGATAACCTACAATAAATAATAGTGATTCTGTTCAAGAAAGGTTAATTCTGTAACTTCCGTTGTGTGTTTTGACCTAATTAGACTAGAATAGTAGTTACCTTAGTAGATAGAGAATCTCTGATTATTTGGAATACTTGTGTAATGCCTACATAAAAGGCTCCTTATTTATTAAGAAAGGTTACGCTTTCATATCATCTATCAATAAAGATTTTTAAGAATGCTAGTAACGTATTGAAATATAAAAATGGTGTAAAACATGCTACAAGGAAAAATAAAATGAAGGAAAGCCTCCCTAGTAATTAGAACGCCCTACGATGTTTATGAGATCTTCATATACACTCCGTGCGGCGGCACATCTAAGCCGTCCTACGTCGACTCTCATCCTTCTGTAGCGTGATCAAAAAGTGGAAAAAGTCCCTCAACATATATCCCAACAAAATGACCAACTTTAGGTGTATCACGAATTTGAAGCTTCCTACCACTTTCTTCTTTTAAGTCGTACATAACCAGTGAATTTTCATAGAGATTTGTATATATCATCAGATCATGAGATTTTGTAGAGAAACCAATATGTGACAACACTTGATATGGCATGGAGACCCTCATTTTAGTCCAAGACTGGTGCACCCCATATTCTTTCATGACCCAAAACTCATAAGATGTTTGATCACTCTTGTAAAACGTTATACATAAGCAATCTCTAAGCACTCCCAGTATTAGTGAACAAGTATCAGCGATGGGCGGGAGTTGAATTTCGCAAAACTCCTCCTCTGCTAATAGAAAAGTTAAAATAACGGGACAGTATCGATCTGCAACTTTATCTGCCATCCAATGAATAGCTCCTTTAAGATAAATGCCACGACAACAATCAAAACCGTAGTGAGCATGGCACTCAATCTCTCGCCAAGCATCCGATTTCAATGTATAGACGCTAAAATACGATTGCATTAGTATCAAGATGGAACTGCCCGTTACCCATGCACCTTATATTCATTGGTGGAGTAATCAAATCCAAGTCCATATGTTGAAGATAGTTAGATAGTTAGCAGTACAGCAAGTATGGCAGATGGCGAGTGTGCTAATACTCGTCAGTTCCTGTGGCGAGTATGGTAGATGGCGATTGTGCTATTACTCGCCAGTTCATGTGGTTCCTCTGTGCAGCGTGGAGTTCACCTACTGCAGTATGTGCATTATGGTGGAAATCCAGTTCTTAGTTTTAGTCCATACCTGGATATGGCATATACATTGTTTATACTGTTTAGTTCTCAATTATATTTGTATAAATTCTTCTCCTTGTATTCGTTTTTTTTTTCATTATGAATGAAAAAAGGAATTTTGTCCCAAAACCTTCTCTGTGTTTTGTGAATTTCAAGACCATATAATATCACCGGATAGGGCTTGATAGGTGATCTCCATGTCGGTGTCTTTGGTACTTTCTGTTAAACGGTGACAAGCGTGGCCCGTGGATCAACTGTATCGATATTGTCCCAACTTAGCCACCTTTAAGATGTTGGGTTTTAATCACAAAAAGCTTCGGTACAATTATGTATTATCCACCCACTTATAAGTTGTATTTTATTTGTCACTTTTATGATGTGAGATCTCTCCTCTCTTGACACTTTCTTCATCTTCCTGATTGCAGGGTTGACCAAATAAAACCCCCGACTTGGTATCGCACAGCACCAAGTTATTACAATAGTAGATGAAAGGAACCCAAGGTCGTCTACATTTTTGATCTGCATGAAATTCATTGCAAACAAAATTCTGCTCGGTGGCTGTTACTAGATCATCATGATTGTCTGCATGGCTGAGAAACTCGATCATCTAGGTCCAAAGAGTAAAGGCCACGTAATTCCGAGTTGTTAAATAGGACTCTTCGTCTCCCTAAGAATTAATACCTCTTTATCCTCGACGGCTTTTCTGTCGTGCAGTGCAATGAACTTGGTGCTGGATATTAGAGAACGCCAGGGCTTTGATACGCACCTGAAGCGGCATAAAGACTTCACTGGTAGCCTTGAAAGAATCTCAACTATGATCTCCGGTGGAAGGGTGATTTGGTGACCCGTCAGCTCGCCGTTGTCTTCCATCTATCGGGACTCAGATCCTCTGTTCATGTTTCTCTGTTCATATTATCTCATGCTGCATTTAGGCCATCTAATCTTAATTATATGATCAGATTTTCTTGTATTGGTGTTGGCTCCACATTACATGGTTTGAATACAGGAAAAAGTCTGTCCACATGATTACAATTTGATGGACAAAATTTATTCATGAGGCAATATGAGCAGACAAATATGAGCAGAGAATTTCAGTCTTATCTATTGTGCTCTTTACTCTTTATGCTACAAAAGCTTAAGAGAGATTTGTAATGCTTTAACTAGAAAGCCGATGTGGTTTGTAACTCTTTATAGTTAATGTCCTCATCCTTGAATTATATGTTGAAAGAAATGGATATCCAAGTCAGAAAGGGATAGTAATTCTCTATCCTTATGAGTTCAAATTACGATCTGGAAATCCACGGGCTATCCGCACAAATTTTGGCATCGACAGATTTGCTCGTTCTTCGAGTTTGAAGAAGCATAGGCAGGCATGGGATAGTTGCTGTCCCCTAGTGTGATATGTCTGTACAGGTGCTTTCTCGAGTTCTTAATAAGTATCACCATTAAGTAACATATATTATTGATCTCACTTTGTAGTTTATCAGGAAAATATGAACATCAATACAGTTGAAGCAAACATATAATGGTCGATGCAGTAAGTAATATACAGGTGCAAGAAACATGCTTTTACAACAACAACAATCGGTTTACAATATATCTCTCAAATCAATCAAATCAATTGCTTACGCTGTTCTTTTGCCTTTTTTTTTTCTTTCTTTTACCACTTGTTTGCATGGGCAGCAATAATCAGAAGCTCCAAGCCCAACAGTGTGGTCTTAATTTCATAACAAATCACATTCAATATGGAACTAAAAAAGCTGTTTCACAGACTGAAATCATAAGATTCATAGTAACAAAAGACAGAGCTGATGGGTTATAAGTTTCTTGCTGCCACTTGTGACTGACACCTGAGATCAACAAATGAAGAATACGAGACAGTAAAAAACTGAAGAAGCTCTGCCTTGCTCGTTAACTGGAGCTACAATATTGTGCATGAACATCGAGGCGTCTCCGGTGAATCATTCTGCAACTTATCTGTGGAAATTTCAATTAGTTGCTAGTATCTGGAAATGCTTTCCAATGTTTGAAACATAATTTAATTTCCAGATTTTATATGATGTATGATACCATATTTTATCATGTGAAGTGCATAATTCTAGTACCATGATTTCACGACTTACTAGTTACTGAAAGAAAATTTCCATCATTAAATTTTCCTTCAAAAGAGGGAATTTCTAATTGAAGTACGATAGAACATAAGAAAATCTAAGAAGGGATATGAAAGGAAAGCCAAGGAACTATATATAACAGCAATATCAAGGAAGGGGGACCAAAGAAGATCATAAATAATAGTACGAGACTGCAGTACGCTTTAAAGTTTACATTATGGAGCCTTATGAAAGACAGTACATTGAATATCTATTCACCAATCACTTTCGGCTTGTATTTTATCATTAAGCAGTTTTACTTATGCGAATAAGCTTAACAGATTAATGGTTGGCTAAAAATAGACTTGAGAGTTCTAACATTCTGTCTATGCTTAGGGTCAAGATACAAAGAAATGATCCATGAGAATTTTGCATCTTATCTAAATCAGATTGGCAAATACATAAACTAACAAGTAATAACACCAAATTTGCCAAATGTGCTAAAAGATATAGGCAACATAACTGCAACCGTGTCCGAAAATAGAAACATAATTACCACTCTTTTTGTCTGCAACAGGAATGCGCACAACCACATGCATAGTGATGAGACCTCCTGGGAGCTCACCAACCGGAAGTCTAGAATCAGCAAGTGTCCTGTTGTTTTCCAGTATCTTTCCGGCATTAATAAGCTTCAAATCATTTATCGTCCGTGGACCATTTTCTTTCTCTGAAAGATATTGTATTGCATAAGAAAATATGTCAGTTTTCGAACCAGAGCACAATGTTTACAATGTAATCATTAAGGAATTCATTATTAAATTTAGGCAAAATATTGGCTCTTTCTGCATCTGATTAATATTCAGCCTGGCACATAGAAACATGAACTATAGGCAAACACTACTCAATTCAGGAATCATAACTAGAATAAACAGAAAAGTTCATTACATTACGCGGTATATGGCTAACATAAGCATAAACTTACACAAAAACTCAAAAGTGTTTTAAACTTTTAATGATTCGTCACCATTTCAAACCATCATCTTCAGACTATATGTACAATAAAGGAAAGAGTAGGAGCCTCAAAATTTGCTTATAAAAGGCACTATAGATAATAATATGTACAAAAATTAATCCAAACTATGTTCTTCACTTATAGAAACAGTATCTTGGTTTCAACAATTTTGGCCAATGAACTATGTGGCTTTCAACTCTTATCGAATAGGGTCCAAACAGTAATCCTATAAAATTTGCTATCAAAGGTCTAAGAAGATCCAATGTAAATAACTTGTGACAAGCATAATGACAAACTGCAAAAATCTACCAAGAAGAACCCAACAGAATCATATAAAAGCAAACCAAGTTCAATAACAAGTACAGAACTTTAACAAAAGATATAACCTTTAGGCCATTGTGTGAGTATTTTCTCTTTGAGTGATGCTACAGAGGCAGCTGGGCTATACTTGTGTGGACCTATATCAGTGCCATCTGATAATCTGAATTTGACTTCAATCAAATCTTGGGTTGCTGCCATTGATGAACTTCCCAGCATAAACCCCACTTCAAAATCTCATCACACTCTCCAAGGAACCAGGTTGGTTACAACAATAAGAGAAAACCCAGATTGAATCTGATGAAGATTTTCTTATTAGACCCAGAAAAGCAGGAGGCTTTGATGATTGAAGTGAACTTGGAGTCCACACACTGATAAAGATTCAAGCTTTTGTTGATGTAAAACACTAAAAACCCAGAAGCAGGGAGATTAGATATATGTGAAATGAATTCAAAGAAAGAAGAAAGAGTCCTCCTTTTGCTTTTGGCCGGTAGAAGAAGACACCTCCTTTGAATTGCTTGATGTAGAAAATAACAAGGTACAAAGTACCCAAAACAATCTGAGTGAGATTTTTCACCAGAATTAACAGAAATTTCAAAGGATGTGATTACTTATTTGTCCATACTTTGTTAATATAATAACAAAATTATTTATTTATTAAAAAAAATTAAGATTATTGTAATTATTTTAAAAAATATATCGTGATTTTTAACATCCTACTTGTAAAAATTAAAATGAATAAATGATACTTATATACACATACGAGATAAGTATTATTAAAGCCGCCGATGTAATATAAGAGAACTATTAGAATTTCAACCATGTAGACTTTTTAAAGTAGAAACTCATTTAAAAACTAAATATCTTAGTGGATCACAATAAAAAGATAAAAAAAAGTTTATAATTTTCTCACATCTTCTTTTTTGGGTTTTTAAATGATATGGTGCTAACTGTCTAGTCTTGAAATCTAATTCCTCATTGCAATGGCTCTGAATCCTTATGTGACCGGGAAGCTACAAAACTTCAGGACTTGCGATCATATCGATAGGTATGCAACTTAGCTTAGACAAGACCAGATTTCGCCATAGTGTCCACTTTCCCTACTGTTTAAGTTTATTCTCATTGTGCATATATCATGCTCATTCAACCACTATGAATGACGATAACTAGTGTAATCGTAAAATGCTGGGGTGGTTTAATTCAATATAAACTTCAACTAAACATGTCTCACTATAGATAGTAGTTTCTCATTTTACATAATTCACATCCTGAAACTACGTACCCTAAATTATCTATTGCATTTCTGAATAACAAAATGCAGTGATTTGGAAACAGAAGACAAAGTCAAGAATGCAAGTCACGTGTGAAAGGTTAACTAATTAATTCATCAGATCCTTGTTAACTAAATTTTATTTTTCATGAGCTGTACTTCCATTTATGAGAGTTGAAGCAAACCACTGAGTGCTTGGCTGGGCTCGTTTGGCTTCTCCTTTGCCCATTCATGGTTGGTTGGCTGCAACTTGATCATCGCACTATCATTCCCAACATGTTTATAAAGCTATAAATTCAGCATCGATTAATCTCTTTCCATTGTTTACTAATCAAGAAGAAGATGATGATGACAGACTTCCCACTAATGGAGAATTAGAATCGAACATACTTTTAAACAAGAAAACTTAAGCATATAGCATAGAATTTACAGATGTGACTTGTAAAATGGAAGCATCGAACTTAGCTTTTATGCACCATTACTGTGTTTTTTGTTTTTATATTATATGGTTTTCGTAGTTAGAAGGGAAGCCAAAGTTCGGACCCTTGACATTATTTAGGTCTGAGAAGTCGAGTACCGCTCTGGATTGTTGATTGACTTAGTCACAACACCCCTTATGAATCATAGTCATGGAAGGCAACTACTGTAATTGGCAACAATATCATCTCCATCCAGAAAACAACAGCTTTCTAGGGACGTCATTGTTTTGACAGATTCAAATGAAAATATCTGGTGAAGACTTGAGAATGAGGGTGAATGTGTCAAACTCAGATGAGAAGTCAGCTATATCTTATACAAACCATCTCCACCAGCGGGAGTGTTTATAAGTATAGTGCTATTTACGAATACAATTTCAGTACTGATGCACAGGAGGGTTTTACAGTATCTGATGACTACATTTCTTCATTAGTTGAGTCCTTGGATTTCAAGTCCAAAGCATTCACATAATGTTTATGAATTCAGGACAATTTGCCATAGCAGCAGGATGAGATTAGAAGTTTCATGTTCATTATATGCTCTTATCCTAGGCCATCTTTAAAGTAATAAAGAGCTGATCACCAACAGAAGATTTGAAAGCAGTTAGCATAAGTGCATAACCACCAGAAAATCTATACTACTCCAGCCACGATAGCATACTAGCCATTGTGAGAACAAGAAGTAGTGCTCTGCAATGTAGTGCACTCATTAATTTCACTGATGATAACCACTTATATCAGATTATATAGAGCTAGATCAATATCACCTTCACTGCTAATGTCAACTACACAAACTTGAGCATTATCTCCTATAACCAAGCAATTCCAATCAATTTATTGGAGGTGGAGGTCTGCACAATAATATCTGTCAACATATTCAAATACTGCATTATTGGCTCACTGACCCTAATCTTATATATCATTGCATAAATCCATGTTCAAAAGGATATGTTCACATGGTTTTTCTTGACAAGTCTCACTCCTTTATTAAAAAGTGAAACAGCAGTCAATGAGCAAAAATCTCCTTCTGGTTGAACTCACATAGTTGGCATGGGTTAATCTTTGAAAGGTTTCATGCGATTCCATGAATTTAATCAAATTTCTGATCTACAAACTGCAAAGTTCTGAAAAAGAATCAATATTTGTTTGTAAAGGCGAACAAATCAACACAGCAATCTGCCATGCAATCTGCCATGTAAAGGCCCACAAATCAATATTTAATCAAATTTCTGATCTACAAACAGATATTCAGATCATACAAGCATCCTATTTTATTTTAGCATCTCCTTACCATGAAATTGACAGATTCTGAAAGTAGTGATTCTGATAGTAGAAAAGAAGACTGCCTTTAAGGGCCAAAGCACATTACCACATACACAAATGGTAGATAAAGTCACTGAGTGGCAAAGCCAATGATGGAGTTTAGAAATTGATCATGTAACTAGTAATTGGGGTTGCATTTAACTCCAACTAAGGCATGCACTTCAAGGCATAAAGAAAAACTTAATCTGACAACCATAGGCTGCATAGACAGGGTTGAGACCGCAATTGGACCTTATGTTGTAAATTTGTAATGTGACATTATGCCATGGAGAATGATAAATTACAATGCTATAGACAAATGTAGCAAGTCGATTGACCAAATCAGATTCACCACAAATCAAAACTACGCTGCATTCATTGTGATTTACTATATCTGCCAAATGACCACACAGGTATATCCAAATCCAGAAACCCAAAGAGTAAAGGCTATGATGGGATTTGAGTTACATAGTTATTGAGATCACGATGGAAAGTATAACACTATACGGGAAGCATAATTTGAAGACTTCAGGCACTGAATAACCGGGGAAAGGTCATCGTATCATATTTCCCTGATTTAAAAAGCTTCTAGATCAGGAGAAGCCCATTTGTAATGCTTTAGACAAGTAATTTTCGCAGTGTAAAACATACAAGTATTATATATATGAAAGGCCAACTCATTGACTTACAGTGGTTGTCGCCTTACTAAATGTCAATAACTTGACAACTGACCAGTTCACTTAACCCAAAATCCTTAGTGCCAATGGCTTTCCACACAACTGTATCTGCTTCAGCCAGTGATTCAGGATGTTCATGTAATAAGGATCTGGCTATGACAGAACATGAGCAGGATGACACTGAACCCAAATTGTTCCGCAAATCAGCCCGCAGAACAGAAATTTCATGATTAACATCTTTTGTTATGACATGAAGCTTTCCATGAAAACCAGCAAGTAAATATGGAGATTCTGAACCAGCCAAATCACACATGGGGACTTTCCGTATAACAACTTTCCAAGCATCTTCTTGTTGATCATACACCTTGATCTTACCACTATCCAAAGAACTCGAAGGATCAAAAGCATACAATTCACCATCTACCACAACACTCAACTTTGTACCAGCCTGTCGAGCAGGCCAACCGTCTCCCATGCCATTTGGCATTTCAATCCACGAATTTGTCTCAGGATCATAAATTTCTCCTCCAACATCAACAAAAAAGGGCCATGAATATAGACTTTGGGATACACATAACCTTCCCATGTATGGAGTCAACCCGGTGGCAATAGGCTTTAGCATGTCAGTCAAGAAGGCAGTAGGCAACGCTTGAGCTTTTGAGAATGGCATGCTTGGTACTTCAGACCATGTACCTGTGGAGGGGTCAAAAACTTCAGCAGATTGAAGAGGAGCCAATCCACCTTGGCCTCGACTAACCCCTCCAACAACATAGAGCTTGTTATTCAGAATGCCTGTTTTACCATAGGCTCTACTTGTGGACATGGCTGTTACTTCACTCCATGCATTTTGAATTGGATCAAATCTCCACACACATTTCATAGTTGAATTTTTGCAAAATCCACCTAAAACATAGAGGCATCCATCAAGAGAACCAATGGCACAACCACAAAATGGCATTTGGTCAAATGAATTCTTTCTCCCAAGCCAGCATCTAATGGTATCAGCAATTTTGATGCTTGGACCAACCATATTTTTTATCGAAAACCAAGGCAATCCTCGAGTATACTCTTCTTCATAAACTACATTTGGCATTAGAGGTAGCCTCTGCCACTTCCTTGACAGGGGGTCAAAAGCATGCCAGGAGAGTTTATCCTCTTCAATTTTAGTCAACAAGTACAGCCATTCTTCTGTCTTTCCAAGCTCTTTTCTCAACTTAAACAGTTCAGCGCTTGTAACAATTTGCTTCCACTTTTGTGACACCAACCTGATATGGGGGTAGCAAATTCTAGGAAGTCTAGCAATAATTTGGAACGAGAGCTCATCAGGAAGATTGGGAATTAGTCTTTGGCTCTCCTCATAAGTAGATGATGACATTTTTTGCCGCTTACAGGTATCATTCTGAGCCAGCTCATGATAATCCTGTGTCCCAGATTTGGGACTGGCCAAACTCAAAATAGCCCCCATTCAGTATCTGCAAAGTATCATTAAGCCGATGAATCTCATTTATCCCATGAACTATTGTCACTCACAGAATTGGGACCAAACAAACACAAAAAGGGAGAGATATATTCAATGTCTTCCAATCTCAAGATATTTTGCTGCGAAAATCTACAAACTTGCGTTCATCAGTGCAAAACTAAACTAGGTACAAAGGCACAAAGAAAGTGAGTCAACAGATTAATTGACGGTAATTAACAGATACAAAAAGAAACTTTTGAAAATATCTGGCTTCCAAAGCTACTCAGAAGTAAAACAACACTCCTGCTTTTCACTATCTTGATGCTAAAGCATCCTACTTCTATCACAGTATTATGCTAACATGCAGATATATTAGTTCCAGAGAGCACCTGTCCAATCTTCCCAAAGAATTACCTTTGCCCACCCAGAAAGGTCGCAACTTCACTTTCATCATCTTAGCAAATGATCACCAATTTTTATCCAAACTTAAAAGAACTCATGATACATTTAACCATTATGCATTTCAGATTGAGTCCACTGAAATTCAGCCTATCGACCTTAATAGAGAAAATTGTACAAAATCCACCAGAATCAAATCAAAGAAAATGGAAAAATTACTTACAGAGAATATGCCTTTCAATTGCAGCACGATTCCCAAAACAGATAAACATTACAAGAACCTTAAACAACAAGTAAATCTTTCATTCTCAGCCAAAACTAAACAAAAACCAGAAATTGGGTACTGTACCTCTCGATCCAGATCATGAAACCCACAAATTTGGTAGGTTAGAAACCAAGGACAGCCATCGAGATGCTTTACTTCTATTGAAGCTTAATCTGCTTCTTCATTGTGGTATTTACGGCGGGTGGCTTAAATGGAAAACTATAGGAGCTTAATGGATCATGACATGTATGGTGTGACACGTGTTTGGAATCATACATAATCTTTTGCATACGTCTTAGGACAACAAAGACTATACTTTTGGTTTCTGATGATCAAGAAAGACCACGTACTATAGTCTTGGAAAGTCCAGATGATGAAGTTTAAGTAATGCCGACAAACTGGGGATTGTTAAATTACTTTTAACCATGTTTTGTTGATGATTGTTAATCAAACATTCTTCGTGGGAATAGAAACCATTGACTGGTAAAGATACGTATACGATATCAGGCATTGACTTGACTATTAACATGGTTGCACTTGTTCCGAATACTACAACAATGAAGATTGATTTCTTTTGTACACCATAGTAAAATAATTATTTTTTTTTTTTTAAAAGGAGGGTACTGAGAGGGACCACAAGGAGGCACAGAGGCCTGTTAACCCGAAGTCCATCAGTGCCGCGCCACAGACGCAGCGACACCCCCCCTTCGTCCGATGGAGCACTCCGTAGAGGGTTTGAGCTCCCCGCAAGGCCTTTTACATTCACAAGGATCGAACCTTCGACCTTGCTTAAGTAACTCAGTCTGCTTACCAACTGAGCTGGGCCTTTGTGGGTCCATAGTAAAATATTATTAACACATTTAAAATTTATGTTCACATACTCTATTAAATTGTACATTTTTTTAATTGAGTGTGTGAATGGGAAAAAAAAATAGTATGTCTCTGTGTGAATAGAGATTTTGAGTATATTAATAACACCACCCAAAAATTAATATTTATTACTAAACCGGAGATAGTGGATGTTCGAGTTTGTTCCGGGTTTTTCCAATTTAGTTCTTCTGTTAGACTCTTCGGTGGGTGTATTGTATATAGATTTGTATAGATTTTTTTAATTCATAGATTTTCAGAATAGTCCACAGACTTTTTAAAAAGACCACAGACTTACATAGATTTATGTCGATTTTTTTAAAATCATTGATTTAGATTACAGACTTTTATTGATTTTATGAAAATTCACAGAGTTCATTATGAATGACTTCTACAAATTTCACCTCAAAATAATGTTATAACAGAAAATAATTAGAACAGAAAGGAAAAATATCTCAATGTAACAAATAAAACCACAGGTAAATGTATCAAATACAAAATAAAAAATACCAAAAAAATGGAAGGAAAAAAATACTTTAACAAAATTTCATGTTGGCGGACGAGTCCCTAAAACAATGAAAAGATCATTCTTCTCCTTCATCGTCACTTTCTTCATTGTTATCATTTTCATTTTTGGCATTTTGTTGAACATTTGGTTGGACATCAATTTCCACATATGATTGGCAATACTCATTCTTCATTCATTAGCACTATCTCTCTGTTGTTTTTGGGTTTGAAAATCATCACATTTAAAATTATTTTCTTGATTGGCTCTGTGGTCCTCTTCTAGATCTGGAGGAAATTCATCGGAATGGCAATCCTGTAAAAGAAAATTGTGCAATCATGCACAAGCCAAAACTAGCTTTGTTTGTGTCTTGTATGGAAATAGTGGTCTTGATTTGAAAATAATGAAACGTGACTTGAATACTCCAAATATTCTCTCAATTACCTTCCTCAAGGAAACATGTCGAATATGGAATAACTCAATTGCATTAATAGGATGATTTCCTTCACCACCAAAGTTGGAAATCCGCAGTCACCTATTTAATATCTACTTAATAATGAAAGAAAACGTTTAGTAATTAGTGAGTTGTATATTAGGTACATAAGTATTTTATGTAATTATTGACTTTTTATTGTCTTATATCCTATTATAAACCGACTACAAATATGTGGTTTGATTTATATTTATTTGATCAGTCTTATTCATTAATTAACGAGTAATGGAAAAAATGAAATTGTAAACACCATAACTGACTTGCAAGATAATATTTGTGTTTTAGGATTTCATAAATAATGAAAAATAAATTTAAAATATTTGAAAAACAAATTCAATAACAATGAACATGTTAGTATAAGAATTTGATTACATAAAATATTATAAAAAAATGAGAGGAAAACAAAAATATGAAAGACATATGATATGTTAAAAAATAAAGAGATGACGGATGATTAACCTCTTTATAGACAGAAAAAGTTTGTCGTAGACTTTTCGAAATCTTTAGTCTGGAGGATGGAAAAATATTGGAGTTTTGTGTGCATAATTTACACTACAAGTCCATAATTATCCATGAGTTACTAATTCCATAAGTATGAATGATATTTTGAATACCCTTAAAATTCTATTCATTTTTAAAAGTCCATAATGAATACCCATAGACTTTGGTAGACTCCATATTGATTTTTTTGAATCCTAATTGATACACCCAGATTTTAATAGACTTTTAAAAATCTATGTCGAATACACCTAGACTTTCAGATTTCATTGATTTCTATTAAATTCCCACTAATTCCATACACAATACACCTCTCCCTCTCTCTCAAGTCCAGATAAGCCCAACACATAAATTCTCTCTCTCTCTCTCTCTCTCTCTCTCTCAAGTCCAGATAAGCCCAACACATAAATTATAAAATTAAATCAATAAGTATAACCACATAAAATAAAATAAGCAATATAATTGGCAACCCAAAATAAAATCGGACAAAAAAATATGCCTCGTGTTCTTTCTCTCTACCTAACCCTAGCCGTCCTTTCTTTCCTTGCTTAAGGCGAAGGATTGTGAGATAACAGCGACGGCGGCGGAGGTTTAGACGATGTTGGCTACGGTTGGACTCCAGCTTTGGGGTCTAGCGCCTATGGAGACTTGCTCTCTCACTATCTCCTTGGAGAAACCCTACGAACGCAGACGACCTCTTTCGACGGCAGCGGCGTTTCGACAAATCCACGGCCTCTTGGTTGTAACCATTGGATTGGGAAGGGTGGCTATGTCGTCCTTTCTTTTTCCCTCACTGACGGTAACAATGATGGAAATCGACGAGTTAATTGTTGGTTGACCCTGAGTAATTCTATCGCGCGCGTCTCTGATCTCCGCCGCCACAGTGGTCGAGGTCGGCGTGTATGCCTTAGCGCCGCCTCTGTTTTTCTTCTCTGGCTCTCTGCCAAGTCCTCTTTGGGAGGGAAAGACCCTGTTCTTCAGTATGCTGTTGTTTGGATATGGGCGATTGGTGGCGTCGACGGGTGCCCATGGTTTTTGTGTGGGTAGGTGGAATCGCCATGGATTTTTGGTGGTGGAAGGGATTGCTGCTCTATTTCTCTCAAATCGAAGGGGAGGTTCCTGTCATTGGAACTGGTGCCTTTGTCGAGTTGGATGATTCTGCAGGTGGAGGAATTACTGTTCTCTCAGTTTGATCCAATGTCATGTTGTTATCTTCTGTTAATGTCTTCTCACTATTCATGTTTTCCAATCGATCATCTTTATATCCAATGTCATGAAGGCTCATACTTCATGCAACACGTACACATTCATTTTGATCTATCCAAGTAACATATATTAGACTGAAGTTGCTTACTTTAAGTCAAATATTTGATCAAAATGATTCCACTTTTTCAATCCCTTCCTTAGTTCCTTCCTCTCAGCCTCCTTTCTTCTATTCTTCCCTCTTGTGAAACTCAGGCAGAGTTGCTTTATCCAGACACAAAGTCGCATCACACACAGGCCAAAACTCAATTCACCGAAACCATAAAGGAAGCAAATTTAAGGACGGTGATGTGACAAGGTCGTCTCTTTTTATAATGGTGACTGGGAATTTGGTGAAAGGAAATTGGAAAGTCCAGGAGGAAATAAATTCACTACGCAATCATGAAAAGTAATTACTGCCTGCAAGAAAAGTGTTTATTCCCATTGCTATGTAGCTTCAAGGACGTAATCGTCGACGCCGCCACCGGCTCCGGCAAAACCCTAGCTTTCGTCGTCCCTGTCGTCGAGATCCTCCGCCGCGCTTCCAGCAATCCCAAGCCTCACCAGGTAGCTCAAACCTCCACTCTTTTCTAAACCTATTGAAATTGCAGACAAGATTAACTCTGATTTGTGTAGGTGATGGGAATGATCATATCTCCGACGAGAGAGCTCTCGTCGCAGATTTACAAGGTGGTGTAGCCGTTCATTTCGACGTTGCCGAATTTCAAGTGCGTGCTTTTAGTTGGAGGAGGCAAAGTGAAAGCTGACATGAAGCTGATTCAGGAGGAAGGAGCAAATTTACTGATTGGAACATCCGGTAGACTCTATGATATTATGGAACGTATGGATAGCTTGGATTTGCGGAGCTTTGAGGTGTGTTTTGTATCTGAAATTATGCCTAAATTTGATTGGTTCGAGTGGCATTGTGTTTGAGTGTGGTTGAATTGATTTGTGTGGACCTGCAGATTTTGATTTTAAATGAGGCAGATAGGCTGTTGGACATGGGGTTCCAGAAGCAGCTGACTGATATCATATCTCGCTTGCCAAAACTGAGAAGAACTGGTCTTTTTTGAGCTACTCAGACTGAGGCAGTTAAGGAGCTGGCCAGGGCAGGGTTGAGGAATCCGCTGAGGGTTGGAGTGCACGTGGAGTCTAAATCAAATAATGATTCAGCGTTGTCGCAACAGTCAGCTTCGTCCATAACACCTTCGGAACTTACCATTGAGGCAAGAATAGTGTGTTTTTAATGTATCATCTTCTTATTAGTGTATTTGCTCTATATTTGACCACCTTGCTCTATTTCAGTTTATGGAATGCGAGGCATACGAGAAGCCGTCACAGCTTGTGGAATTCCTTGTTAAGAATAAGTCTCACAAGACCATAGTGTAAGTGACAAATAATTTAGTATGCGTTCATGTCTAGAGGAGGGATTAACTTGTATAAAGATGAAACGGTTTTACTTCGAAAGTGATATTCTTTTCCTTCTCTTTCTCCAGGTACTTCATGACTTGTGCTTGTGTTGACTACTGGCAAGTTGTTCTTCCATACCTTGCTCCCTTGAAAAATATCAATCTCTTTTCCCTCCATGGGAGCAAGAAACAGGTAAAAGCATGGCTGGTTAACAGACTTCAACAACTTCTACATCAGTATTTCATTACCTCATCATTCTTTGTTCTATTACTCTCTAGATCGCAAGGGACAAAGCTCTTGCCTCATTTACATCTCTCTCAAGTGGCGTCCTTCTATGCACCGATGTTGCTGCCCGTGGACTTGACATTCCGGATGTTGACTGTATAGCGCAGGTAGCTTGCTAACAAATTGCACCTAGACGATCACCTCCATTTTTCGGATTTGAGCCTAATACTTACCTATTTCTTGCTTTGCAGTATGATGCACCTCAAAATCCTGATGTATTCGTACATAGAGTTGGCAGAACAGCACGTATGGGTAGACAAGGCACTGCCATTGTTTTCCTGTTACCAAGGGTTTAGTTTTAACACTTTATACAGCTCTAATATCACTCTATTGACATTTGGTTGTTCTTTACGATATATGAAGTGCTTATTGGATTTGGACTGTTGTAGGAGGACGATTATGTGGAATTCCTGCAGAGGAAAAGAGTTCCACTTCAAGAAAGGATATGTCCGGATGATGTCTCTGATGTTGTTCCTCAGGTAACCGTCGTTTATGTAACCTTTTTCGTTCTTTTACACTGGAAAAGTTAATTTACATTATTTATTACTCGTTTTCACCTGTTAGTAAGGCTTCACTGTGCTCATTAAATGTTGATGGATAATATTGGGACCTTGGGTGAATGTGCTAGCATTTATTGTGATTATCATATATCATTCATCAAGTTGTTGTCTTACAATATATGAGCTTACTTTTGTGATGGTCTTCCCTCTTTTAATGTTTTTGGTCCAACTCGTCTGTATTGTTTAAGTTGACTGCCTGGACTGTCATTGTCTTGAAACTTTGCTTCAGATACGATCTGCTGCGAAAAAAGACCTTGATGTTATGGAAAAGGGCATGCGGGCTTTTAAAACCTACATCCGTGCTTATAAAAAGCACGACTGTTCCTACATTTTCAGGTGACTATATGCACATTGTGTTGTACTTCAGGTTGTCGAAATAAAGAGAAATACATTTTGGAGCAAAAAAATTTCCATCTTTCATTTGAGTTTTGAATGCAGGTGGAAAGAACTTGAAATTGGGAAGTTGGCCATGGGGTTTGGACTACTACAGCTCCCTGTGATGATGTCTGAGATAACGCAGAAGACGCTTTCCCCAGAGGGTTTCATTCCTGTTGCAGACATCAACTTGGAGGAGATCAAATATAAGTAAGAAGTCTCTTCTATCTTTTACAATATGTGTGGAACTTGAGGTGATAATGAAATTTAATGTCTCACCTTTTGGACATTTTTGTTAAGGTTTGTTTCTGTGACTGAAATTTAACTGAATAGATATGTATTACGAATCACAACTAAAAACTAGGGTAAAGATTATAGCTTGTAGGACCTTTTGTGCTCGAATTTGTTCATGTTACAATCACTAGCTGTTAGTTTTGCGTTTTGACATTCAGTAGTGTAAATACTCTGTAAAAGAAATATTTTGCTGATTTCTCCGTAATGAGCCTTTCTAAAGAAAAAGTTTATTATATAGGGACAGAGCTCGTGAGAAGCAACGGAGGAAGAATCTCCTGGCAAAGAAAGAAGCAAAAAAACAAGTTCCTAGACCTCAGAAAACCAACAAAACTCCAAGTGCTACAGCTAAGGTGATGAAGAAGAAAACAGCTAAGAAAAGACGCACTGAACAGACAGTTGAAGATGCTGATGAGTTGATGAGAGAATATCGCCTGCTGAAAAAGCTGAAAAAGGGGAGAATTGATGAGGCTGAGTTTGCTAAGATGACAGGAACTGAAGACTTGCTTTGAAGCCGAAGTCCTATTCTTCATAATGGGATTTTGGGATTCCAGGCATTGCTCAAGTAAAAGAGTAGACTTGGTGATTTCCGTAAGAGAAGACTTTTGTGTTGTAATGATATTCTTTTATAGCTTCCACCACCACGACGTCGTATCCACAAGCCTTGATCTCATCCTCGAGGTCCAGGCTAGAATTGATCACCAGCTTCAGTTCTGCCAATTCGACGTTCTCCAACCCATAAATTTCAGGATTAGAGTGAATAGACAGGATCGCTTCCCAGTGCTCCAACCGGCCGATCGCCACATACCTCGACGGCTCTGTCACCAATGGGACCATGCTTTGAGCAGCTTTCTTCATCAGCACATCTGTCCTTTCTTTTTCTTGACGAAGCGAAACCAGATCGGCTCTCAATTGCTTCAAGTCTGCCATTTCCATTTCAATGGAGGCAGAGGCCATTTTCACTGATTTGAGGGTTTAGGGTTACAACTAGGCGTGCGATTGTGCGAATGAGAAGCCGAATAGGTCGCTAGGTCGGATACCTCGGCGGCTCTGTCAACAATGTGACCATGCTTTGAGCAGCTTTCTTCATCAGCACATCCGTCCTTTCTTTTTCTTGATGAAGCGAAACCAGATCGGCTCTCAATCGCTTCAAGTCTGCCATTTCCATTTCAATGGAGGCAGAGGTCATTTTCACTGATTTGAGGGTTTAGGGTTCCAACTAGGCGTGCGATTGTGCAAATGAGAAGCCGAATAGGTCGCTAAGAAATTCTTTCTTTTTCCTTTTTTTTTAATTAGAAATTTCTGGGAAAGAAAAATGGTTAGATAAAAAGGCGACGCATCCGACCTATTCGGCTTCTCATTCGCACAATCGCACGCCTAGTTGGAACCCTAAACCCTCAAATCAGTGAAAATGGCCTCTGCCTCCATTGAAATGGAAATGGCAGACTTGAAGCAATTGAGAGCCGATCTGGTTTCGCTTCGTCAAGAAAAAGAAAGGACAGATGTGCTGATGAAGAAAGCTGCTCAAAGCATGGTCACATTGTTGACAGAGCCGCCGAGGTATGTGGTGATCGGCCGGAGGGAGCACTGAGAAACGATCTTGTCTATTCAACTCTAATCCTGAAATTTATGGGTTGGAGAACGTCGAATTGGCAGAACTGAAGCTGGTGATCAATTCTAGCCTGGACCTCGAGGATGAGATCAAGACTTGTGGATACGACGTCGTGGTGGTGGAAGGAGTTGTGGAAGCTACATCCACTTTGAGATACTGGACTTTCTCGTTTCCCAAATTCTGAGCTGCGACAGAATTTGGGAAACGATGGCAAACGAGAAAGTCACGGTCGAAGAAGCCGCTGATTTGGATGTTTTGCGTGACTCGAAGTGGGCTGGTATTTGTATCCATATTCCTTATCCGATTGATCCCCAGTTGAAGAAAAGAGTAAAAGAATTTAGGGAAGAAAACAGAATTCCCGTTTTGACTGAAGACATGTCGGACACTGATTGATTGGTGAGCTTCGATATTCATTAATTTTCTATTGAATTGTAGTTTGTGGTTTCAATTCTGAGTATATGATATTTAATTCTGTGTGTTGGTTTGTTATTCAATCCTGATATTTCAGTTGCGTGAGTATGCCTTGTTGTGGTGATGCTGTTTGTGGACTATCATGTTGCTAATATCACTGTTGTGTTCCTAGCAGAAACTGTTGAAATCCACGCCCTGGCAGTTGGTAAATCAGAGCTCCTGTCTGAAGGCGGCTGGATGACTTTCAAAGTACTGATGAAGTTTCTGTTGGTATGTCTATATTCTCCCGAGTAGTTGTCTCTTCTTTCTTCAACCGGATGAGGTTGTTTCTACCTGACCCAAACCCCCTTTAATCCGATTTCGGCAAGTCATAGCATTCCTGCAGATGGATTTTAGATTTTAGTTTCTCAGACGTTGTTTTGATGCAATCATATGTAGAGGTATGGATATGTTTTCATGGTCTTGGATTGTGGAATGGGATTCTGCTGTGGCTTTTGACTTTTTATCTTGATCCAATTTCTTGTTGTTAGCTTCTGTTAATGTCTTCTAATCGATCATCTTTTGCAGTTATGGATTGTGGACTGGGATTCTGTTATGGATTTTAACTTTTGCAGTGGTTTTTTGATATGCTATCTTGTTCCAGTTTCTTGGCTTCTGTTATTGTCTTCTAATTGATCATCTTAATATCCACTAGTTTCGCTTTTGCCATTAATGTCAAGCTTGCAAATGTCCGTCTTGTTTATGCTTGGTCTCCTAAACAAATCATTTCCCGTGGAAAATTGAACCTCTGACATGTTTTCCTTCTCCAAAATTTTTTACCAAGTACTTAGTCTTTTTGCAAATCTCTAAGGTTGATACTTAATGGCATCTCTAAAGCCCCTTTTAACCTTTTGTATCCGACCTGATAAGACATCAAGGTACAAGAGATGTTTTTGAAGACGCTTACTTATGGTTTTCAGCTATGATGTGTTTAGTTCTTATGTCAATACGGTGCAAGTGTCTGAGTGATCCTCACTGGTTTCCACACTTCATAAGCATCTAATATCATTTATATTCATGGAAATTCAATTTCCGCACAGTCGCCGTTTTATCTAACCTTTTTCTTTCCCATAAATTCTTCTTTCTTTTTCCTTTTTTTTATTGGAAATTCAATTTTACTTATATTTAGGATAAAAGGATGATAGGAAAACTATGTCTTTATTGATTGATAAGGAGGTATTTATATAGGCATTACATTAAGTATCCCTGTTAATCAGGGATTCCCTATCTAATAAAGAATCTAGACTTCTAGCCTTATTAGGACAAGACACACCATGGAAGTTACGGAAATAACCTTCCTTGAACACTCCCCCTTGTGTCGCGTCCTCAATGGTGCATGAACTGTTGCCTCGTTGAAACCTTATCAGCAAACAAAAACCTCTTGGGCAAAAATAAAAACATGGTCGAAGGAAAAAGAGTACAACGCACCAACTACAAATGTATGTGACATGCATAATTAGACTCCTCCTGAAGTCTAGATAAGAACTCTCCCTGATAATCAGTCAGTCTTCGAGTTCGGATAAGCGACACATATGTGCTTTACATGCTTCACAAATGTAGATTTGGGTAGAGACTTGGTGAATAGATCAGCTGCATTTTCTTCTAAGCTAACTTGCTTTAATTGGATATTCAAAGTCTCTTGCTACTGCTGATTGTAGAAGAACTTAGGCGAAATATGTTTAGTGTTGTCACCCTTGATGTATCACAATTTCATTTGCTCAATGTATGCCGCATTATGTTCAAATATGCAAGTTGGTCCCATCGTAGTAGACACAAGTCTACTAGACTCTCGAATGTGAGATATAACTGAGCGAAGCCAAACACACTCTTTGACTGCTTCATGTAGTGCAATGATCTCAGTATGGTTCGAGGAGGTAGCAACAAAGGTTTGTTTGGTTGATCTCCAAGATATCGCCGTATTCCCACTGGTAAAAATATAACCAGTTTAGGAACGTCCTTTCTGTGGATGTGAAAAATATCCAGCATCAGCAAATCCTACCACCACATCATACTATGGCTCTCCATAGAGAGAGATAAGTTTAAATAAGGTTGACCGCACCTATCGGGGTTCTAACTTTGTCGGATTTAAGTGATTTTTTTATCATCACCGTATTTCATCATAACAATCAAATTCTATTTCATAGCATTTTTCAAAATTTGACTTCTTTTATATAGTTGTTTCGAAAAGTTATACACTTGAGTATAATCTACTAATCAAGTTATACCGCATTAGTAAGCATGTTGTCATTATAATGGCTAAATTCACAAAATGAAAATTTTGACCGTCTGATGTGATCGTTATAGTTAAATATGAGTAGAAGAGAAAAATCAACTCGTTTCGTAAATGTTCGATGCTCGATCGAAACGGTCAACCATATTTTCATAAAACTTATCAAACAAAAACGCTATTAGGTACTTTTGGATGACTTTGTTTCGTTGACTCTTCCAAACATTAAACTCTTAAATAAATGAGACGTAATCAGATATGTAAAAATTTGGGAACGTTTACCTCCCGATACTATGACTTCCCATAGAGAGAGATAAGTTTAAATAAGGTTGACCGCACTGATCGGGGTTCTAATTTTGTCAGATTTAAGTGATTTTTTTGACTATCACCGTATTTCATCATAATGATCAAATTCTATTTCATAGCATTTTTCAAAATTTGACTTCTTTTCTATAGTTGTTTCGAAAAGTTGTACACTTAACTATAATATTCTAATCAAGTTACACCGCATTAGTATGCATATTATAATTATAATGGCTAAATTTATAAAATAAAAATTCCATAAGCTACATATTTATAGGGTATATCTATAAATGAAAATAAATTTGAATTTAGAGTTTAGGGTTTAGAGTTTAGAGTTTGGAGTTTGGGGTTTAGAGTTTCCAAACCCCTTTTCAAAAAATCATCTCTAATATTTATTTATTTTAATTTAAGCCCGGCCCGGCCTCAACCCGTTAAAGACTATTCGGCCAGGCCCGCAAAAGCCCGTCAAGCCCGCCTTATATGGGTGGGCTTGGATCCTAAAATTTTTAAAGAAGCCCGGCCCGGCCCGGCCCGCCATTTCTAAAATACATTGTAAAGCCCGGCTAGGCCCGGCCCATTCATAGCATCAACTTTTATTTAGAAATTTGAGATGTGGATTTTATCTTATATGTTGTTTACATAATTAAATAGTTTTGATCTTTTCAGCCATTCATTCATGAACACCCGATGGACAAATCTATCAATTCTTAAGATCCACCATATCTCATATCTTTCATTGGAAAAAAAAAAAAATTCATTAAGAAAGCATTCGGTATTTAAGCTCAACTAATTGCAATCGATTCTATCAATGAAACAACCACGAACAATAAAATAAAAGAAAACATAATGATTAGGAGATTGTGAAAGAGAAAAAAACCAAATTGGCCGGTAAAACTAGAGTAAGCTGTCGTCGTTCTCTCTTAATGAGAATAGTTTGATGAATTATGTATCATATCTCAATTAACTAGGCCAAAGTCTTAGATCTTAATGCATTCCCAACATCATAAACAAGAGAAATTAGGGTCCTCAAACATGGAGCCTTTTTTATGGTGACGAAGTTTCTCTGGATCATTGAAGTTGCTCCGTCTGGTAGAGTTGTATGATGATAACATGGAAAGTGAGACTATTATTGATTTATGAAAATCCACATAGTTCATTATAAATGACTTCTACACATTTCACCTCAAAATAATATTATAACAGAAAATAATTAGAACGTAAAGGAAAAATATATCAATGAAACGAAAGAAAAACCACAGGTAAATGTATCAAATACAAAACAAAAAATACTAAAAAAATGGAAGAAAAAAAAACTTTAACAAAATTTCATGTTAGCGGACGAGTCCCTAAAACAATGAAAAAATCATTATTCTCCTTCATCGTCACTTTCTTCATTGTTATCGTTTTCATTATTGGAATTTTATTGAACATTTGGTTGGACATCAATTCCCACATATGACTAGCAATACTCATTCTTCATTCATTAGCACTATCTCTCTGTTGTTCTTGGGTTTGAAAATTATTACATTCAAAATTATTTTCTTGATCGGCTCTTGGTCCTCTTCTGGATCTGGAGGAAATTCATCGGAACGGCATTTCTGTCGATGAAAATTGTGCAATCATGCACAAGCCAAAACTAGCTCTACTTGTGTCTTGTATGAAAATAGTGGTGCTGATTTAAAAATAGTTAAATGTGACTTGAATACTCCAAATATCCTTTCAATTACCTTCCTCAAGGAAACATGTCGAAGATGGAATAACTCAATTGCATTAATAGGATAATTTCCTTCACCACTAAAGTCTTTGAGATGATATCGGGTACCTCGAAATGGAGCTAAAAATCGGTGTCGGTTAGGAAATCCGCAGTCACCTATGTAATATTTACCTAATAATGAAAGAAAAAGTTTAGTAATTAGTGAGTTGTATATTAGTTACATAATTATTTTATGTAATTATTGACTTTTTATTGTCTTATATTCTATTATAAACCGACTACAAATATGTGGTTGTTGTAGAATAATCGGAATTGGTCTACTCATTTCATTGATAATCCCCTTTATATAGGGTGAGTATTACAACGGTAATAGGAAATACATTAATGACAATAATGACTACATAATTATCTATCGTCAGTTACATTGACGAAGGCACATAATACGTTTTTCCTTCAACACTCCCCCTTGTGCCGAGTCAGGGGTAACATGGTGCATGTGGTGTTGCCTCATTAAAAACCTTGCCAAGTAACAAAAACCCAATGGGAGAAAATAAAACTTTGGTCGAAGGACAAAAAGAGCGCAACGCACCTATTACATTTGAAAACAACATGTATGTGCTAGACTCCCCCTGATGTCTGCACCTCCCCCTGATTTTTACATTAATCATGGGTTTCTCCCTGATTCTTTCATTTGATCAAGGGAGCTTCAGTCTTATTAGCATACTTATGCATTTTCACATGTTTTTCCAAATATGACTTTGAGCAATGATTTAGTAACTAAATTTTGCCACATCGTCCTCAGATCCAACTTGATTTACTTTGATCTTGAGGATAAGGTTGTTCATGAACTGAATGCATAGGTTCATATTGAACATCAGGTTCACTCGTGGTATGACCTTCATATAACAAAATAGTCATAACTTCGTCTAGAGTATGGGTGAACCATTAAGAGATTAGAAATTGATCTGTAATAACAGATTTTCTTATCTCACCTTTAATGTGTTTTTCTTTACGCATAGTTAGCTATGACGTGGATAATTTCTTTATCATGTCACATTCTATGTAGAGATTGAATAAGCCCAAATCTTTCATATCTTTAATGAAAGAACGATTTGCGTTGCGTAGGCGCATAGCTAGACATAGCTTTACAAATTTACATCGAATGAGAGGTCGAGTCTTACATATTATGTTTAAGTACAATCATGCGTCATTGCACTTGTATAGGAATTTCATTTCCCAATACTTCTTCGTCATCTTCCTTTAGATGAAAAACGGATCTATTGTTAGAGTAAAGACTTCGACTGATCATGGGAATATCTGTAGGCCTCACTTTATTCTTTAGAGTGCCTAAGCCGGTTGATGGATGATCACCATCATTACAGTCCTTGAGTTCCATTTCAAGACTGTGTATTCCCAAAATCTTTTTCATTCTCAACTTAGGATTTACAATACACTGAGTTTCTCTTATTTCATTTAGAGTTCATATATATCCATAATGAAAACGCAAGGACATAATTCATCAATCCCTTTCCAATCAAGTAGTCACTTTAGTGAACGTTTCAATTTCTTTTGCAAACGTACTCATGTGATCTAGAGTCACTTGATTTGGGTGGATCAAGTCCGTTTAGGATCCTCATGTATATCTCTTAATTTAGATCCCCATAGAGATGTATGTTTTGATCACTTTTCGTAAGCTGCATGTTCAGTTTTTCGGAAACTACCAAACTGACAAGGTAGTGGAGTGCAATGACATCCATTACGAGAGTTTGTCTCATCGTAGTCCATTACGAGAGAATATCTCCTCGTAGTCGATTCCAGTGCGTTTTTGAGAGACCTTGCGCCATAAGGTGAGTTTGCATACTCTTATTCTCATTACGCATTCTAACAAAGATATATTTGATAGAGTTTATATTTGCGGTGTCGGCGTCACCTGCCCAAATACCTATCTCTTTGTTTATACTGGATCGCTTCTTTCCATTAGGCCAGTTTACTAAGTTGACATTTTTCAACGAAGTATGGTTCGATAGTAGACTCATTATTCCACGTCCTCATGTACACTAGTGTAATGTGTTTGTAGAGATCTCTATACTTTAAGGATTGGTTCTAACATTTGAGGCGTCCCCCAATGATAACCACAATCCATAAATATTCTCATGAGACGGATTTGAGTATCACTGATCAATAGATCAGGTTGTGCCAAACTTGTTTTCTTCCTTTACACAAGTATGTATCGAACCTAAGGTGGCCTCCCCCTCTTCCTTGGAGAGCTACGGCCTGTGACACCATTTATGCCACTTATGGCGTCACCATGCCACCATCCATAGTGGCAGTGCAATACCCAATTCCTCTTGGGTGGTACCATGTCCTTTTGATAAAACACAATCCTTGCAGGTATATTTGCAGCAGGTTTATGTGATCTCGTCACTTTAATGTATAAGATATCTACACACCTTACTTTGTGTGATTTTTGGGGATCGAGATGAGACACAGTGGGGACAAACCACGACAATTCCTGTCGTTCCACTTGAACATGCTTGTTCTTATCTCCCCCTAACGACGGGAAGACTGTCTCATCAAAGTGACACTCCGCAAATCTAGCGGTGAAGAGATCGCCTGTCAAGGTTTCGACATAGCGGACTATAGCTGGAAGTTCATATCCAGCATAAATATTTATTCATCTCAATGGACCCATCATTGTGCGCTGTGGCGGCGCAATTTTGGCACATAAAAATATTTAATGGAGCTCAAGGATTGTAGATCCGTGTCAATCCAAAAGAGCTCAAGGATTACAAGTTCGTTTGAAATCCTTTAAAATCCTCACACATAGTCACTAGCTATGGTGTAAATTGGTTCAATGATGATGGCCATAGATGAAAAAGTAACGCTGCATGCAAAAATTGCATAACCCAAAACGGAAGTATTGGTGTGCTTTACCAATATTAAGACTATTACTGTAGTCGTTTTCCGTGAGACCAATTGAGTTTTTATATATAGGAATATGATGTCCATTACAAATCCCATATAATAAGCCATAAATTCATCACACCTACGGAAATTAACCCGGCCTAAGTGCTTTGACTTTCTAGCATAAGCAGCATAAATTTTAATTGTGGATGGTGTCATGACACGTGACCAGTGTGTCGACACAACAACCAACACCATAAAATATCTATGGTGTCCGCAAGTTGGTTGAATCGATCCACTGAATCCTCTTTTGATTCAATATAACAACATAATGAGAAACTCATGTGTCCTTTGCATATGATGATCTCAATCATAATTGCTTTAACGAATAGGCTTTGAATGATGTACTTTTATCCATAAAATCATGACGGATAGGAGAAGCATAATAAGGTATAAATGCATATGCTTGTGCATCAAATATATTATAATGCCACATTGGGGGAGCGGCGGAATTTAGGAATTGAACATACGTCTTCAACCCTATATGACAATATTTGAGGATAAAATGTTCATTGATCGTCCTCAGATTCGTGTGTGAACCATATTCTTCTGGTGTTTGCTTCTATTTATTCCAAAAATATGGGTGTCCATAGTAGTTTCTTTAATGTATGGATCACCATATCAAAGCCAATCTATGTCAGAATTCCAAAAGATCATTTTCTTATGACGTTGGATTTAATTAGCGGTTACTTAGAACCTACTAAGTTGACATATAATCTTCTCTAATACTCGTTTACATTCGCAGTCATTTAGAGGTAATGCAAAGGAGCTCAAATGAATTCTCACTTGTATCTTTTTCACATGAAAAATCGTGGCGTAAATTTCTTTATAATGTGGAAAACAAAATTCAATTTTCTTTTATCGCATAAATTGTCAATTTGACATATGCTCAATATATACATCGAAACGTAACTCAAGTTCTTTAGAGTAAATCGATGGGGATTGTAATGAAAAGGTATTGTAATCCCAATTAGGCAGGTGTATTATGAATCCCAAAGGAAAATATATACTGATCATTATCACTTTCTTTGATATACTAATCATTATCATATACTATTGATATAGTGTTACTGTTCTTCAGTACTATTATTTTAGGGATTACATTGTGCGTTTCTTTGCACACGGTTCTTTGTTTCATGCCTATATTATGATATGTTACTTTACTTTATGCAATACTTTGCAAAGTTAGATGTAGAAAATTGAATCATGTGTATTATGAATAAAATTTGAATAATCTCAATTCCTTTAGAGAAGATTCAAAAAATTAACATGCCAACGATTACATTTAGTCTTGTCCAATTTTGAGAGAGAAATTTTAAGACCAAAAGTCTAATTTAGGGCCAAAAGTCGTATTTAGGCGTAATGGCCTTTATAAGGATATCTTGTAAATTTAAAAGTAGACTAATCAAAGTCTATCTTGGATTGAGCCAGATCCTTTTTGCTCTTTTAATAGCTGCAATGATGAGATTTGTCATTTAACATATTCTTCCCAGATATTATGTTTTTAGTTGTAAACTCATTTTCAATGTTACTGTTGGATATTGAAGATACTTTTCCAAAATCCGCGTACTCATATGATTCTTCATATTTATTGAAAGTCGTAGCTAATTCTTTGCTAGCTTATAATGTACGTATCAATAGTTCATTGAATTACAACAATGGCAGAGTGCTTCACTGCACATGACATGTCCCCTATGTCATCTTTTAAATGTTACATTGTTTCCACTTACTTTTGGATGATTATATGAATTTTACGTCCATGGTAATTACCTTTTGTTTTAGGGTCGTTGCATTACTTTGCCCAATTTGTTCAAGAATATATATATATTTTTCTAAGACCTTACATCGTCATTGTTTTTTGATTTAGGGTTGTTGCATTACTTTGCATAATTTGTTCCAAGGAATTTCTTTTCAGACCTTACGTTGTCATTCAAGATATTGAAATTATATATTTAGCTATTTACATAAAGCAGTTCGTATAAATATACCATGTTCAAGCCTTTGTTGGCTCAATAGGGGAATTTGGAACTCAAGTTCTTCAGAGCCCAATGTGTCAAAGTCGAACTGTGATGGTTAAACCATCTGTAAAATATAGGAAGAATAAAATATATTAGTTTCGCGGTCTATGACATTCACGACAACTAAAATAAACCAATATACTTTATGGAAATCAAATGCTTTGTTAAATTTCGTTATCACAATAAAATTTTTTGATGTTTCCATATTCATTGCATGTAAAGCTAATGAAATTTCATTATCATTGCTTTTTATATAATCAAGAAGATATCCATGATGAAAATTTTTTTTTCAAGAAATTAAAATTGGATCTCAAGACCAAAATTTGTAATGGTCATATTTTTCTTACTTCGTGAATATGCTTTATCACAATAATTGGTTTGTCCATTTTTATATTGTATTGCTCATGAGATTTTGCATTATCATAGCAATGTTCAAATTAAATAACATGTTAAATAAAAACAATTATTTAACATAATAAAATAGACATATAATGATGCTCAAATTTTCATAAATATATGTCATAATATAATAAGATAAGTTTGAGCATTATATCATTAACGATTTAATGAAAATGATAACGTTAATTAGATCTTACTTGTTAGTTTGCCAAATAAACTGCATATTAAGCGATTGCTTTATCTCCGTCTCCAAGTAATCGTCACGTATTGATCGTCGTATCGTAATTGTTATGCCACATAAAAACAATATTCATATGATTAGTCACTTCAATCATATATATTTCACATTTATCATATAAATTAAGCAATTTCACATTTACCATTAAGTTCGTAAAACAGTAAATAGTAATAAAGTAAATAGTCACACAGTAAAGTAAATATAAATTACTGTGCGGTAATTTCAAAAATTACCTTTAAATTTTTTTATCCCAAAAAGAAAATTCTGTTTTTGTTCGTGGGTCGGGTCAGCAGATCCGGGTCAGGCCCAACAAGACCGGGTCGGGTCAAGCTTCTGCCGACGAAGCTTTGTCGGTAGAACTTCTGGGAGGCAGCCTTACCCGACGAGTTGTCGTCGGTAGAAGCGGGATCGGATCTTGGCTGTGCTGGCGATCGGATCGGGGGCGCTGGACGAAGGGGGACCGGATCGGGGCTGCTGGAGCGGCGTCGATGGCGCTGGAGGAGGCCGGTTCGGGGGGGGTCGATGCAGGTGATCGACTGGATCGGTGGGGGGGGGGGGACGATCCGGGTTGCAACGGCGATCGGAGGGCATCGAGGCGTGTCAGAAACTAGGCCGAGCGGCGATGGCCGATCGTCGGACGAATCGGAGGTTGGATCCGATCGGAGAGTGAGCAAATCGGCTGGGCTGGCGCTCGGCTGGGCCACAGAGAGAGCAGACGTCTTCGCCGCGACTGGGTCGAGGCCGATCGGAGGTTGGCGTCGTCTGGGCTGCTGGATCGAGCCAGGCGAGGCAGCGTCGTCGGCGCGGGATGTGGTCCGATCTGGATCGATGTCGTCATCGGAGGTGGGCTGGCATAGGAGCAGGGCAGCTGCTGGTGCAGCTAGCGGCGGCGGGCCGAGCTGGGGCAGTCCGATCTGCACGGCGGCGAGGCGATCTGGAGAGGTGCAGGTGCCCAGAGCAGATTTCTGGGTGTGCCGATGAGATGCTATGCTCTGCCGACAAGCCTATCGTCGGTAGAGTGGTAGCCTGGATTTTTCTTCCTTTTCCGACGACGAGTTGTCGCTAGAAGTCATCGTTGCCGACAAAGTGGTTGTCGGCAGAAGGGATTTCTGGTGAGGAGGTCTTCTTTTCCGACAGAAGTGTTTTGCTGGGTTTTTTTTTTCAGAGACAAAGACTTAGGGTTTTTTTCTCTCTTTTTTTCTGGCTAAAGCAAAGTGCTGATAACGTGTTGTAGAATAATCGGAATTGGTCTACTCATTTCATTGATAATCCCCTTTATATAGGGTGAGTATTACAACGGTAATAGGAAATACATTAATGACAATAATGACTACATAATTATCTATCGTCAGTTACATTGACGAAGGCACATAATACGTTTTTCCTTCAACAGTGGTTTGATTTATATTTATTTGATCAGTCTTATTCATTAATTAATGAGTATTGAAAAAAATGAAATTGTAAATTCCATAACTGATTTGCACGATAATATTTGTGTTTTAGGATTTCATAAATAAGTGAGAAATAAATTTAAAATATTTGAAAAACAAGTTCAAGAAAATGAACATGTTAGTATAAGAGTTTGATTGCATAAAATATTATAGAAAAAAATGATAGGAAAAAAAAATATGAAAGACATATGATATAAAAAATAAAGAGATGACGGAAGATTAACCTCTTCGAAAAAGTCTGTCGTAGACTTTTCGAAATCTTTGGTCTGGAGGCTGAAAAAATATTGGAGTTTTGTGTGCATAATTTACACTACAAAGTCCATGATTATCCATGAGTTACTAATTCCATAAGTATGAATGACATTTTGAATACCCTCAAAATTCTATTCATTTTTAAAAGTCCATAATGAATACCCATAGACTTTGGTAGACTCCATATTGATTTTTTTAAAATCCTAATTGAATACACCCAGATTTTAATAGACTTTTAAAAATCTATATCGAATACATCTAGACTTTCAGATTTCATTGATTTCTATTAAATTCCCACTAATTCCATACACAATACACCTCCCTTCGTTTATTAGCCACCCTAGAGATGAATCTTTGTAATTTTAAAAAAATAAAAAATAAATAAGTTTGATCAACAATAAGAAATAAGCTGAGGCTTACAAAATGTTGCATATGATTGATATGAAACCGGGAAGAAATTCCTGATAAACTTTATTACCTCACTTAGTAAATGAATTCAACTAATTAAACACATATCAAATTGTGGTGTACACTACTTCACGTAAGATATCTAGAACTTCTATATTTTTTTTTAGATTTCAATGTTTCTCAATTTCAAATTTTTTTTAGTATAGATTTCAGTATCATTTTCTTATTTTCTTGATTGATTTCAGTTCCAATTCTTCGATCAATGTATGTGCATGGCTCTGTGCTTTTATTTAGGTAGATTATCATGGCTTCGTCAGTGAATTCAGGTTCTAATTCATCTGACAACTCTACTTCCAATTCTGGCGATTCAAATTTTGGAAGTTCCAATTCTGCTTCCAAATCAAAATCGATTGCCCTAACTGATGCTTCAAGGGTTCAGACAATTAACGAAGCATTCAAAAGTGCGGAAAGAAAGCGTCATTCGAAGAAACAAGGAGATGGAGTTGTTGATGTTGGAAGCTCCTGAAGCTGTTGAAGACGATGCCAAGGCTAGTGAGGCTATTGAGACTGTTGGAAGATCATGGGTCTGGGGCCACTTCAAGAAAATCAAGAAGCCAGTTTACGGGATGAAAAATGGTAAGAGAGTTCAAGTTGATGAAAAGGAAAGAGCTCAGTACATTTAGTGTGGCACTGATCTTGCTTGTGATAGTCGAGGGAACGAGACTAGCACTATGATTAGACATATTGACAATGTGTGCAAGAAGTATCCGGGCAGGGAAAAGTTGGATGTTGGGCAGCAGAAAGTTAGCTCTACTAGTACTGGTCGTACTAAGGGCACTATAGAGCTGGTGGTGGTTAAGTGGAGTGAACACGGATTTAGGGAAACAGCTGTGAAGAGGATAGTGATAGATGAACTTCCTTTCAGTTTCATCGAGAAGAATGGATTCATATATTTTTGCATGTACTATTTCACATTTTTCACAGTATTGTGCAATTGATTGTTTTGGAAAATATGTTAGTGAATCTGTCATTTCTGTGAACATATTAAAACTTTTGAATAAATTGCTGATTTGTTTTTTTTGAAATATATGTCTGTGATTCTTATAGGTACACTGTTCCTGATTGGACTGTACCTTCTAGGAGGGTGACTGTGAAGCAGTTTTTGAAAATGTATAAAGCTGAGAAGGTGAAGCTTCATAAAGAGTTGAAAGGCTTGTGCCTAACCACATATACATGGAACTCTGTGCAGAATATCAACTATATGGTGGTGACTGCCCACTTTCTTGATTCAGATCGGCAAATGCATAAGAGAATTTTGAGCTTTAAGGTGATTCCTAACCAATAATGCAGTAGCATTGGGCAGCTGTTGGAGTACTGTTTACTTGAATGTAGAGTGGAGAGAGTCCTGACCATTTCAATTGATAATGCGAGTGTGAATAAGGTTGCAACTGACAACATTAGAGAAAAGATGTCAGATTGGGAGATTTCACATGTGCTAGGAGGCCGTTTTTTGCATATTAAGTGTTTTGCACACACTTTGAACCTCATTGTTAGATCATCCCATAATATGATGAGAAATTCAATTGCTTCAATTATGAATACAGTAAGATATGTCCGGAGCAGTGGACAAAGACTTGTTCAATTTAAGCAGTGTATGGAGAAGGATAAGGTGGAGTATAAGAAGGTTTGCATCCTCGATGAGCCAACAAGATGGAACTCCATCTATCTAATGTTGTCCATTGCATTAGAGTTTAGGAAAGCCTTTGATAGAATGGCAAGGGAAGACGGACAAAAGTACAAGGGATACTTTGACGAGGATGAAGAGCTTGATTGGGATGGAGATGTACTACTTGGAATGCACGAAGTGAGCCTGAAAGATGATGCATCTAATGGAAGGAAGAAACAAAGGACTGAGAAGAAGAAAAGGGTAGGACCACCAATTACACACGATTGGGACAACGCTAAAATATTTGTGAAGTTTTTGAAGATTTTCTATGATGTGACAATGAGGTTAAGTGCCTCAACTAAACCAACCTCGTGGAAAGCTTTTCATGTTATCATAGCCATTAGAGCTGAGATTGATGGGTTGTTCCCCAAAGAAAGAATGAACACCGATTCAGAGATTGAAAAGACTGTGGTTGATATGGCAGTGCATATGAAAAGAAAGTATGAGAAGTATTTTGCCACTTTGAATGATTGCAGTCAGCTTCTATTGATTGCATTAGTGTTAAACCCAAGGTACAAGCTTAGAAACTTTGAGTCTACATGCTCTAAATGTCTGAAAATGGAGAGCGATGATATTCAGAAGAAGTCTGCCGAGCTTAAAGAGCTTCTATTGCAGATTTGTGATATATACAACTCCATAAATGCAGCGGCTTCCAAATCCAAACCATCAATATGTAGGAGTGGATCGGAGAAAGCACTCTTAGTAGCCAAGACAACAAATCCTCATCCAAGTAAAGTCAGGGGTTGTAGAGCCTACTGGAAACATTAAAGACATGGAAGAAGATTGAGAGAGAGAATTGGAAGACTATAAAGGAGCTATTGTAGAACATGAAGTGCATAGATACCTTCTGCACCCAATAGAGAAGCCTCCAATTCCTGAAAAATTCGACATATTGAAATGGTGGAAGGTAAATGGTGTTAAGTATCCAGTTTTGGCTTCACTTACCAAAGATTTTTCGCCAATACAAGCAATGTTCTAAAAACCCCGCCTAGCTCCGCCTAAGCCCCACCCAGGGGCTAGGCGGAGCCAAGCCCCTCCAATTTCACACCTTGCCGCCTAGGGGCCGCCTAGCGGCCTAGGGGGTCTGAAGCGCTCCTCTCAACTTCCTATCAACTTTTTCGTTTTGGAATCTTAGCGCATGTAACACCAAAACAAATTTCAATTCTACTAGTGACCTAGAATCCGAAGAGCATATCTTACTCTTTCTCTTATTCTTATTTATACAAATAAACCAGCTACCCCGAATCCATTAGTATTTCAAATACATCTTTTTTATCTAATTCCATTCCAACTGTTTATGTGCATTATGCTAAATTTAAATTTTGAAGTTGTGATGTGATGTAGTTTGTTTAGATTTATAATGATCCTTTAAGAGTTAATAATGCTTTGATTTGTAAATCATACTTGTTTGTGTTGTAGGAAATAATGAATTGGTTTACTCATTTCATTGATAATCCCCTTTATATATGGTGAGTATTACAACGGTAATAGGAAATACATTTATGACAATAATGACAACGTAATTATCTCTCGTCAGTTATTTTAACGAAGGCACATAATGTGTTTTACCTTCACCACTCCCCCTTGTGCCGAGTCAGAAATAAATTTACAGGTTAGCTTGCTCATTTTTAAAGAAATGTCGTGCTTAATTTTTTCAAGTTACTCATATTAAAGTATTTTTAAATATAATATTTATTAATTAAATTGAAAAATGGAAATCGCTTAGTCTCCGCCTAATCCGTCCAGGCGCTAGGCTCTGGGTCACCGCCCGCCTAGCGCCTAGCGCCTTTTAAAACATTGAATACAAGTTCGCACAGTAGCAAGTGAGTCTTCTTTCTCCACTGGAAGAAGGGTTATTGATCCATTTAGGAGTTCTTTAACTCCAAAAATAGTGGAAGCTTTAATTTGCTACCAAACTTGGATCGTCTCTGAGAGTATCCATAACATTCAGTATATTCCAATTCTTAAAATGGAGTTTTATGAAGAAGTTGAGATCGGTAATCTTCCATTCAATTTTCTGCTCAGTTTCATCTTAATTTTTTTTTGTTTGAAGTTAAATATTATTTGTTTTGTAAATTGCAGAACAAGTTAAGGAAGAAGCTGCTATTGTGGATCAACTGGAACTCCCTTCTACATCTAAGTCATCAAAAGCCTCTACAGCGAAAACATCAAGAAAAAGATCTAAGACTTCAAAGCATTCAAAAAATACAGTGGAAGACAGCAAAAACTAAAGTACTGTGGTTGAATAGTTTAATTATATATTATGTTAAATTGTTGGTGAGTTGGTGTGTGGATCAACATGAATGATTCAATTTCAATTTGTTGTGTTTCTGAGGCTTTCTGAGTTTCTGGTAATTCAAAACTGAACCAAATTAGTTGCAGCAGTTGGGTGATGATGTTATTGTTGTTATAATGTTATATATGTATTGTGAAGAGTGTGAAGACTGAAGACAATATCTATATATTATGTGCTTTCCAATATAATTACAGCCAATAATATTGATGCTTATACGTACTCTTGGGATTTCAAATTTCAAGTCAATTGTGCAATGGTTTGCAGTAGGCATAACTGCAAACCGCATGTTATAGTTTTAAGATGTAGAATTTGGAATGATGGAAATTAATTAGCAAATGCATTAGTAGAGTGCCTAAGCAGATGTGCAATTGCACACGGCACATTACATGTTGCACACAGTGGACTGAGGAGAATTGCTTATGCTCTTCAGAGACTATAATGTATTATATTTTGAGTGAGTTGTGTTCGAGATATGAAATGGTTTGTGATTTTGTGTTGTTATATATAGTTTTGAGTAATCTGAAATGTCCCAAGTGATGGAGTTGTTGTACGCCTGTACCTTTTTTCTTTGCAGGGTGTCTTTGGTTGTATTTTGAATTTGGTTTCATTTTTGAAAGGACAGCAGGGCAGCCTTGGTTTCTTCCTAGTTATGAACTGTTGAAGTCTTTAACTCATTCATTTTTATGTTTGTAGTTTTGAATTCTTTAATCTTTATGCTTCAATAGTTCAATATGTTGAATTTGAATTTGGTATTGTAATATTTGAATCAATTGTTGTAATATTTGAATGATTGAATCAATTGAACTGTTGAAATGTTGATTTTATGTTTATGGAACACAAGTTACACAACAGATTGTTGAAAATTTCAGACTGCGAATTTGTCAGTTTGGGCCCGAAAAAAGTTTGAATCTAGCCCGAACGGATTTTGGTCGGTCCCTGAGATTCTTAAAGCCCGAACCAATTATTTCAGGCTTTGGGTCTGGTTACACAATTTTTAGGCCCGGCCCGGCCCGACCTGTGCCCACCCCTATCTAGAAGCGTGCTCAACTTCATACATAAATATAGCATTAGGTCATCTTTAAATTAATAATTTCTTGCCACTTCAAAAATAAAAATTTCCTTAAATTATTACCCATAATAATATTAAATAATTACCAATAACTACAATTTTGTACTCATAATTACCAATAGCAAGATCTGATTTTTTTGTACCATTAGCAGGATTTAACAGTAACAGACTTTTATTCTGTCTAATGTTTAATGACATATTTAACCCTGAAAATCTAAAAATTACAACATATGTCATCTATATATATTAAAGAAAAAAAAAACTCAAATCTCTCTCTGCTCCCCGATCACTCTCTGCTCCCTGATCTCTCTCCGCTCCTCAAACCCAGACCCAAAACCTAACATAATTGATCTGACATTAGAGGCGGCCAGGGGCGAGGCTGGGAGGCGGGCGGAGGCGCGAGGTAGGCGGAGGCGCGAGGTAGGCGGAGACGCGAGGCAGGAGGAGGCGCGAGGGCAGTGGGGACGAGGAGTCCACGGTGCTGGTCTGGCTGGGGCTGCGAGCAGCAATCGACGGGGCAAGATGGTTGATCTGGCGTGAAGCTCGGCAGGGGTAGGGAATTTGTCTTGGCCTTAGCTCCACGATACTCCCTCGCCGCCTTGTCATAAGCACGCGCCGCCTTCTTCTCTCTCTCTCTCTCTCTCTCTCTCTCTCTCTCTTGTTTTGATTTGATTTTGTTGTTTTGATTTGGTGTGGTGTTTGTTGTTTTGATTTGGTGTGGTGGGATTGGGATTTGGTGGTTGGAATTGGATCGGTGGAGGCTGGTTTGTGGAGGAGTGAGGGATCTGGAATTTTTTTGGGAGAATTAGGGTTTTGAGTAGGAGATACTGAGGCTCAGTATTATTGAAGTGCGGCGGAGTACGGTGGAGATACTGAGGCTCAGTATTATTGAAGTGCGGCGGAAGACGGCGGAGATACTGAGGCTCAGTAGTATTGAAGTGCGGCGAAGGACGGTGGAGGTACTGAGGGTCAGTAGTATTGGAGCACGGCGGAGGATGGCGGAGCTACTGAGGGTCAATAGTATTAGATTGAGTTCTGAGGATCAGTAACGTTAGGCTTAATGAGGATAATTGTGTAATTTAAGACTTAACTGATTCTGTTAGTTTTGGATGGAACCTTGCTAGTGGTAATTTGAAAAGAGGATCTTGCTATTGGTAATTATATACCCAAAATTGTAGTTTTGGGTAAAAAACCCTAATAATATTCTGTCACTACCATTCGACATTCATTCTGGAATGAAGTGCAATCGGATCTACACTCGATCTTCATTCTAGCTACCTTAGTCAGATTATATATCCTTCCTCAAAATGATCTCATCTTCTAGCTACCTAGTTGCATTATCATTGATAAGGCTTTTCATACTCGCTCTAAGATGCGCATACATATATATGCTCATGGTGTAAAGCTACTAATTATAACAGAACTGATTTAGGTTCAAATATCTAGCTTTTCATTCACTTTCAGTTTAGTTTTGATTTGGTAATGAAAAGCTTAATTATTCTTACAAAGTTTAACTTAAAAGCTCGGCAAATAACAAGAAAGAAAGAAATTAACTAAAGAGCCGACATCCTAGTTATACTATGTTCAATCTCGATCGCTCGATCTAAGGCTAACATATAAAAAGGCTAATTAGCTTGATCCAATAACAATAACACACAAATTCTTCTGATGAGTTGCGCTAATTAGATGACAGCAGTGATTGGATGAAGAGGAGCCGAAGCTGGGTGTGCAAAGTAGTTCTGCTGCTGTTCATGGTTTGCAGCTGACTTTATGAAATACATCGGCAGATTTCCATATTTCTCAGCACACCTATTGATCTCCGACTGCGATTGAGGCATCGAATTGCAAATGAACATAGTTTTACTCTTATCCACAATGATGTCATATTCATTGTCATCACCACCTTCGTCGTCATTAGTGTCATCGTCATCATCATTATCATTTTCAGCAAGGTTTCCTTCAGAAAACTGCACGCTATCCATTTCAAGCTCTTCGTCATTTTCCTTACACATGACCAAATGTCCAACGGACGATTCAGGCACATCATAGCTCGTTAGTATGGCGTTGTCCAGAGCCACAAGCTTCAACACAAGGCGGCCGTTGTCCCGCTCGGCTTCAAAGTACTCATGGTGCTGCGCTTTCTCTCTCTGCAGGACTAGTCTTCCGTTAGAGTAATGCCTAGTCAGATTCCAAGGCATACGACATTGCAATTTACCCGTTTGTGCCAGAAGACGTATTGGTGGTGGGAATTCCCTTTTGATCACCTTTTGGCTTCCTTGCGTACTTTTCCTTTTCAGGTTACTGCGAGTAGCACTTGTGGTCATCGACATGAACATATCGTCGTTTGAGGTCGCCATGTAGGCGACGCCACTGTCTGTTCCGAGCAAGTCGTCCATCATAGATGATGTCCACGACGATGTGTTATCCAACAACGACCTTGAAGAAGTGAGTGAAGACTGCACTAATGGCGATGGTGGAGCAAGCTTGTAGTTCTTGTGAACAGTGTGACGATTATCAAGGGATTCGGGGTTGAAAATTAGGGTTTTCAGACCCAACTTGAGATTTTGATGCGTCGTTGAATTATATTTTGGGATTTGCGTGGGACATGTAGTTGACCTCGAACACCACAACAAAATGAGAGGGGATATAATGGATTTATAAGCATTGCAGAAAAATAACCATCCGCTCGTGAAATCCATTGTTGTATTATTTGATCGACCTGCAAGTAACTCATGATGGAAGAGATTAGTATGATGAGATTTAGTTTATAGTAGATTTAAAAGGGATGTAATTACTGATTAAGATAGCTCTTATCCAGTGTTTGTAATATATATAGGACAAGATAATTCAATCTCGACAGTTAAGTATATCAATCGACTATATACGTGTAGAGTTATGGTGAAAAAAATGGTTTTATACCTCTTAACAGCTATATTTTGTCTGCTTTCACTGCACCGTTACATCTATATCTCTGCTTGGAGTTTACTTCCTGCTATCAATGATTCAAATTTAAGAAATATGTAAGAGAATAATTAAATATCGATTTAGAATGAGGATTAGGTTGTATGTACAATAAGATCGAGCATAAGCTTATTCATATTTTCAGAGCATAAATCAAGGAGTAATTCAACAAAAGAAGAACCTCATTAAGAATTTGAAATTAATTGATCGAGAAGAGGAAAAAGAACTGTGAGGGGATGTGTAATCCCTTGGTTATAATGAAAGATAGACAAGAATGCATCGGATATTTGCAAAAATTATCATGAAATGCATTAACAGAACAAATCAAAAATCTGTTTTAATTATACCTTTCAATCCTAAATTAATTTTGAATAAATTTGTGCTTCACAACGTTTACATATACAAAAACGTTTGAATAATGTATGCCATTGGATATATAATCAATATGAACCATCACGCACTGGCCGGTATTCCCATCTTAATCCAAAATCTAGCAATCAACACATTCAGTGAAAAGATGATATACCAATACATGCAATCTGTAATAACATAAAAACGAATCAAAGATTAAAGCGAAAAAATGAGAACTTAAGATTAAAGAAAATGTTATGTGTGTTTGATAGAAAAGCAATTGTTAACACACACCTTTGAAATTGACATCTTCAATTTGAATGATGATATATCTTAATCAACAGAAGATATATATGATCACGAAAATTCAGACGAACAAAGACATTAAAGATTGGTGAAGTGAATCAGATAATCAACCGATAACTGAAACACATATATATGCAAGAAAGGAAATGAGGAAGAAGTAGGAATCTTTTTACTTACTAAAGCTATGTGCATTATATGATCAGTAATGCTATTCTCTCTCTCTCACAGAAAGACAGAGACAATAGACAGCTGAGACAGATCAAGAAATTAGCATTCCCCAGCTTGCAACCACCTCTTAGTGCTCTGTAAGCCTTTATAGGAGAGAGCTTAGAAGTTAGAACTTAACTGATCGAGTTGGATTACCTTGATTGCCCGTGGTTTCAACCTAAACGACAACCCTTGACGCACACACTTCCCAAGGGCACATAGGTCATTTCTGGAATCGGCGGGGAGCTGTGTTCAGCTGCATTTGGCTTGGCATCTGATTGTTGTAACCAGCAATAAACAGGGAATCAAAATCTGACTCCGATGGGGTTTTATCATGTGATTGGTGGGCCTCAGGAAAACGCAGGAGTGAGTTGCACAGGAGATCGATCACAGTGATGAAAACAACCTATGAACTGAATTTGTCTGGTTTTGTATCTCTGGCCTGCATGTTTAATGCCAGGTTTGTTCTTCACTTCTCCACCAACCACCGTATGAGACACGTATAGAATCCTTCTTTGGATGTTTATATAGAGATACACATTTTACTTGCGCTTGCATCTCGTCGTGTTCAAGAGATTTGCTTGCACATATATGACAGCCACACGTCCACCAATAAATTTGAGTAAAATTTACTGTGTCTGGAAAGGCTTTTACGCACCCGTGGGCGCCGTAGCTGAGATTTACATTTATGAGCTTCGATTTTGTGTTATCAATTTCGACTTTTATGTTATTACCCACTGTTTTTATGTTTAAAATTTCGGTCGTCATTTTAGGATTATGTGTTAGGGTTGGTTTGGTATTGCTATGACTTTTAAAAAAAACCGATGTTGGTTTGCTGTGAATTAAAACAATTTCATGTTTTTGTGTTTGGTAAATATATACTTTTAACAACTACTGTCATACAATAAAATATTATTTTTATGTGTTTTCTATGACAGTAGTTTCTAAAAACAATCATGAAGCTGCTTCTGAAAACTACTGCCAGTGATTTGTAACTTTAGAAAGAAAAAAAAACTGTTTTTATTTGGTTTACCAAACACAATAGAATTTAAAAGGTGACGTAGAAACTGATTTTTTCAAAAGCAAAACTATACCAAGCTAGGTCTTAGTGTTTTGAGTTTTATGTTAATACCCACGGTATTTTTATTTGAAATTTAGTTCATGAAATTCTTATTACCTTATGTATAAAACCATAAAGTGACGTTGTTTTAAATATAAATACAACATTCCTAAAAATTATATATATGAATCCGGCTTACTTGATATCCTAAATGAAAGAAATCATCGATTGATATGCACGTATCGAAAAACCTTAATTTTTTTAAATGAACTTCCCATAAAGTGCTAATTAAACAATCAGGAAAGTAAATACTTTCATGAGCTTAGATTTTGTATTAGTGGCAATCTATTTTTGGTCCGTCAGGGGAAGAAGCGTTCCGACAAGATCAATCACCCGATACGAATTAATCTCTGGTCTAGAAAGCATTTGAGAAAACCGTGTGATCTTCATAAATTATAATAAAAATAAATTATATTGATACTCACCGTATTATATTAAATTTGTGGCCACTTTTGAGATTATATATTTTTGAATGTTAAATTTTATCTTCTATATATAAAAAGGTAAAGTGATATATGCAGTTTAAGGCATAAGCAATTAACAACGAAAATGAATATGAATCCGGCTTCCCTGATAACACTCCGAAGCAAAAATTCATCAATGAATATGCATATCAAAAAACCTTACTTTCTTTAACTTGAACTTCAATGAAGTGCTCTAGCCGATAGTCCAGAGAAACAATCGGAAGAGATTGCTACACTTCCCCTTTTCTTCTCTAAAATCAAATAATAAATGATAAACGACACTCTGAATCCTTTACTTGCACTTCTTTGAAGCTCTTGCAGCAATGCAGCCACTTCAAAATAGTGAGATATTTCCATTCATTCCTCACCCATTTAGCTCTGTAAATTAAGAAAACAGTTGTCAACCAAAAATGCTCTCGTTTATGGGTTTGTTTCTCAATGTTCTTCCTCACATCCATTGGTCCATTTACTCAAAGATTTAAGATTAACACTTGCAGATAGTAAAATTAAGACAAATAAAAACTAAAAACCACAAATACAGTTAACTTAATTGAAGTGAATGGATCTATTTAAAGAAACCTCGAATTATACCGCTCAAATCTTCACTCCTCGTTTGGGCCCCTTTTTTGATAAAAGTAAATTCCTCTTATGGTACGTGGCGTATAATGGGACATTTTGGTACCCAACGTTTCAAAGAGGACAGTTTGGTACATGAAGTTAAGTTTTATATGACACTATGGTACTTATGTTAACTTATTTGTTAAATGTAAGGGGTAAAATTGACATTTAGATTTATTTAAAAATAAAAATAAATGCATGAGTGTTATGCATCTAAAGCTATTGATTATTACTTTGATATTCATCTTCATCTTTTTATATCATTTGGGAGAAAATAAATATGATTTAATTTTTTGTCAAAAGACTAAATATGAATTAAACTTCTGAGTTCTGTTAAATGTAATATAATTGAAATTTTGTTTTGTAAATCTAGTATTTATAATTTGAAACACCCACGATTATATATTTGGTTGATTAGATATAACTTCACGGAGTAGTCTTGTGAGTGTTTACATTACCGGCCACCATTGAATTTCTTAACTTATGGTTCCAACATAACTAAATAACAATACAAAAAATACATGTTTTAAACCTAAAATATTAAAAAATACAGTTTTTTATTATATATATATATATATATATATTATACTTAAATATCAATTTTACCCTGTCATTTAACAAATAAGTCAACATAAGTACTAAAGTGTCACATAAAACTTATCTTCAGGTACCAAATTGTCATCTTTGAAACGTTGGGTATCAAAGTATCCAATTGGCCATACGTCAGGTATCATAAGATGAATTTATGAAAATAAAAAACTACATTAAAAAGGGAACAAATCAAATTACAAACCTTCAATACCTATTCTTTTCTTCGATCTTCATTTTTTTTTTTACTTAGGGAAGCTGTAAAAATAAATTGTAGATTGTAGAGAGTATACCTGGGTATGTGATCAACAAGCGAGACAAAATCAATCTTAGAGAAATTGAGGTAGAAACTCATATAACTCATTTCTGAATCATTTTCCTTAATCGGGCTAGCGTATGGGGCGTGAGCGTTTAATGTTTTTACACTCATTCATTCATTTGCAAAGAATCACATTCATAAACCAAAAATTACGTCCACCGAAACAAAACATGTCATACGTGCATAAATAACACACAAGAAATTGGCAAACACCCAATGACGGACAATATTTTTGTTTTTTAATATTACTATTATACAATTTATATCATCATAAGATGCCAATGTTCTTGAAAAACCTTCACATATATATAGTGAATCAATTTGAATAACCAACAACCAATATATAGCTAGCAACTCATTTACCATATATATTTTTTAGTCTTTACGCATAGATGACTAATTTCTTAGAGTGAACTATTTTTTTGAAGGTATCACACACTAATGACACTATGGTACGTACGGTTTTGAAATATAAAGAAAATAACAGAATAGTCATTACATTCTCTTTCCAAATTTCTATCTGTTACTAATGTCATGACATCAATAATATGTTATTTGAGAGGGGATAGGTTTGCGTTACAATGCGATGAGGAACGACATTTTCAGGTGGTTGACGTTGTTGGTGGAGGTGGATCTCCGGTATATATGAGAAGCTTAATATGTAGCTACTGCTACCCGCTGGGCTAGTTTGTTTGGCGTACGTACAAAATGCAGATTCTTAACCATGTGTCGAACCTTTGAAGAAAACAAATGAGAATGTACTTAACTTGCCTACGGTGAGCTCCCAGTTTCTTAATTTGATCGCTTTGCCCACTCCAAACTAGTTTCCCTGTAGTCTTTTCTAAATCTTATGCTCCATTCATCTCAAAATTATGAAGATGTGTAATAAATATTTTCATTTACTGATCAAATAACCACTTAGAATCATATTAGATAGTTATCTGTTACAGAGCTTTAAAATTTGGTGGGTGTTGGAAGAGAGAGAGAGAGAGAGAGAGAGAGAGGGAGAGAGTCGTTCAACTTGATCGAGAAGACAAATTTGAATCATATTCCACCGTCCAAAGAGGAGTGACAGCCAGGCTTAAGCATTGATAATAGCAGCAGGCTGCCAAAGATGACTGAGAGTTTTGAAGTGCGAAGTGCAATGAAGAACAGGCCAATGATGAGAGGTATCTGGTAACTATTATTACTTGTAGTTGTAACACACAATGTTGCTATCAATTTTTGATATCGGGAGGTAGCTGTACTCACTATTCCTTCCTGTCTTCAATCATTTTTGATAAGTCATTTTACATTACTATCGAATGTGGTCGACCTCGTAAATTGTACCATGTATTTGATCGATCTCCTTGATATAATTGCCTTACAACACAGTGGAACTCGATCTACGTACACCACACCTGGATTTGTTTTGAGGAACGTGGACGCATTCGATCCATGCACACTTCTCTCTGCACTACTCCAGTAGTGAATCATCAGTGCACAGAAGGCTGTTCCAGAATCTGCAATCTCAAAAGCGGTCTCAAAAGAGCCAAAATCTAGTTCATTATAGCATCTGTTTGCCCTTGTTTCGTACCAGTTTGGAAAATATTCCAAACTTTGCTAACGATTAATGCAAGAAATTTATATTTCTTTATTTCGGCTACAATTTTGGTATCCATCACAAAAATTCCTGGTTATTTGGCTCAAGATCACCAATAATTCCTGGTGTGTGTTAATTTGTGTGGATGTGGTATCAGTAACTTAATCATACGTACCCGTTGAGATTTTGTTATCTTATAGCTCTTATCGATCTAGTTGTCATTGCCATGGGAGGACCATAAAATATTCTATAAGTTTAATTCCTTAGGAAATAGCTTGAATTTTCGCATAATCAGTTTATAAAACTTGTAAACAGCTTAAGCTTAGCTTGTTCTGGGATTCGGCTGTTGAAGTTTGGCTCAAAAATACTGATCAAGTTTCTGATCATATAGTTAATACTAGGGAAAATGTCTATTTAGTATAAAAAAGACCCCCTCATTACCCATTTCAATGACCATCTTATTTTTCTCCCTTATTCAACATAAGGTAACAACTCTATTGCCCATTTGAACAAATCTTTTTCAATTCTAGTACAAATTTAATTTTTTTTCTTCTTTTTTTGTCCTTTTGTCTTTTCTAACATATTTTTGAATTATAATTTACTGAGAAAGTGGAAGATAAAAAAACGAACTTTGCCGAAATATCACTCAACTCCCTCCGGCCTCCCATGGCCGGTCGCCGGAGCCTGGTCGCCGGAGTCGCCGGATTCCGGTCACCAAATTTTTTTTTCGCCGGAATTTTTTTTGCCAGATTTTTAATTTTTTTTAATTTTTTTTATAATCAGGTTATTGGACGATGGTTACTGACCCTCAGTAAATAATTTACAGATTACAGATTTCCAGTAATCGATTACTGACCCCTAGTAATCATGTTACATATTTCATATTTTCCAGTAATCATGTTACTGACCCCCAATAATCGATTACTGACCCCCAGTAATCAGGTTACTGGAGTTACTGATCCATGGTAATCAAGTTACTTACCCCCAGTAATCGATTACTGACCACTGACCTCCAGTAATCAATTATTGACCCCCAGTAATCAGGTTACAGATTCCATATTTTTCAGTAACCATGTTACTGACACCGTTACTGACCCCCAGTAATCGATTACTGACCCCCAGTATTCGATTACTGACCCCCAGTAATCGATTCTCAATTCGATCAAAACCCTAATGTTGGAGGAGGAGGAGGACCCGCCGTCAATAGTAATACTGACCCCCAGTAATCGATTACTGACCCCTAGTAATAGTATTCCCAATTCGATCAAAACCCTAATGTTGGAGGAGGAGGAGGACCCGCCGTCAAATTTTTTTGTTTGTTTGATGCAATTCGTCGAACAAATTATGAACCGGTTGAACACATGAATGTATTCACTGCCTGCAGCCCTGGATTGGATCCACCATTTTAATCTCCAATCTCCATTCTCCGTAGGCCATAAGATTCACAAGATCTCCAATCTCCAATCTCCGTAGGCCATAAGATTCACAAGTGTTGTTGGTACAAGGTTGCTTATCAAGGAACAACAAAAAGTCTTCTTCAATCAGTATCAACATATCAACCAGTGAGTACTATACTCATCACGCAGGACATATACCAATGGTCGCACTGCAATTATTCGAACTTGGATTGGAACTCAGTAAAACACAGATCGACAGGTAGATGTGTCTTCTTCCAAGTCCATTCACCTGGACCTAGCTTATGCTCTGGAGATCGTCGGCTAGAGAGAGAGAGAGAGAGAGAGAGAGAGAGGAAAATGAGAAAGAATATATTAGGATTTAGTATAGGGTATTTAGGTATTTTTAATAAGATTCATTGGAGTGGGATATAAACATTGGAATGGGCAATTTTTAAACCCATTTTGTTCAAATGGTCTTTTTCCCACTATATTGTATATCCGTTGGATTAACCAAATTAAGAGGCACATCAGGGTCCTCAAACTATATAGAAAGGCCAGTGGATTCTTTTTTGTTTCTTTTTAAGATTGGATTTATTTATTTTGCTACAGGCAGTTGCGAACTTGCTGTATATCGGCAATATGGAGAAGAATATGCCATACATCGGCTTGTTCATGTCTCAGGGTTTACTTCTGAAGCATATGTTGCATAATTATCTAAAGCAAATGTTACTTATGGGAAAATCTGTCCCAACATTCACAGTACGGCCATCTAATTCCGTACTGCATGTTAATACCTCAGAATCAAGAATTTTGTAAATGTACAAGTGTACAAATATGCAACTTTGGCAATGACATTTTTCTCTTGTAATTGACAACCCCAAAAGCAAGAAATGTGAAGCAAAATTCTTATAATCAAGATCTCTTCAAAAGGAAAAAAGAGAAGCACAAACTATATATAGTTATAAACGAATTTCCTCATTCAAGCTGTTGCAAATTAAACAACCTACACACTCAATGCAATCATGGCATTGATAACCAGCAGACCCCAGAATTTGAAAAACTAAAACAACTAAAGCTCTAGAAAACGAAGAACCCTTGAAGCATGAACATGATTTGTCCCAAGACCTACTGAAATAAAAAGTGATAGCACTAGTACAGCTTCTACTTACTCCTTGCTATCTATCACATAAAATCGGACAAGAACTTTGTATACTCGATCTCAAGTCTCAACTATGAACTTGCCTGATCGCCGGCACCGGCACCCCGAAAATACACGGGGAACCTGTTCCCACACTATTGTAATTGAAACACTTCAATGTCGAAATTGGCTCTTCAGGCACACTATCATTGAACTGCAATTCATCAACCCCATCATCATTTTCATCCTCCTCCCCCTTCTCCTCCTCTTCCTCTTCCTCTTCCTCTTCCTCTTCCTCTTCCTCATCCTCATCCCCAACATATCCATCATCACCTTCATTTTCTTGGTTGTCGTCATCAATATTAACTGCCTCCTCCACATCGTCCTTCTGATTGGCCGTGAAAGGCGGAGCCAACACCTCGTTATCAAGAGGAACGAGCTGCAAGGTCAGCCGGCCGTTGGATCTGTGAGCCCTAAAGTACTCATGATGCCTGACCTTCTCCTCCGTCAAGATCAACCTCCCATCGGACGTGTAACGCCTCTTCAAAACCCACGGCATGTGGGAAGGGAGATTCTCCGTGCGTGCCAGCATCGGAATCGGAGGAGGAATCTCCCTCCTCTTCATCATCGCCAGTCTCTTCTCCTCTCTCTTGTCTTCCACCTTTTGCTTGTAGCAGTTTCTTTGTTTGTAATCGCAGTGAGGTTCGTCTCCATCCCTGAGAACGTCGACACAGCTCTCCACCCCAATGTAGTCCCCGGACATGACTCCCGGGGACAAGATTGGGGACAAGAGATCGGACAACATGGCGGAGGAGGGACTATTTTGGTGGGATATTGGGGTTTGTGGATGATGGGGTAGAAGGGTTAGGTCCTTGAGACCCGAATGAAGCGAGCGAAGGGGAAGTTGTAGATGTTGTGGGCATGGATTGTTATCAAGGTCTCTGGACATCTGCATTTTATACAAGGTGCATGGAAGAAAGGGACAGTGTGGCAGTAGGTCTGGATTTAATGGGGGTTTGGAAACCAGTGTTGGATAGAGAGAAAGATAATCAGAGCCAGCTAGCCTAATATCTGTGCTGACGTAAATTTCAGATTTCAGAGTTTCATGATGGTAGTATTCTACTGTGGGAAATAGATCGCTGACCTGGCAAATTAAACAAGGAAGCAAATTTAGAAAATAAATATAATTTATGACCATAAAATTTTGGATAGTTATTAAATAGTTAATCTGGACAAGAATGCATCTGATAGGATCATATTGACTCTTTCTAGCTATTTTCAAATTATTATGCTTCACCAAGCATTTTAGATAAAATTTCAACATATAAATGCAATGTGTAAATCTATTGTTAGGACAACACATAATCTGTTTTCAAATAATAGTCAAGGGCAAAATGACTGTAAATTCAAATTTCAAAATTAAAATTACTTAAACAACTATATATAACTCATAATATAAATATATGTCAATGTACGTTATTTTCTTTCAACAAATATATACATACGGTATCTCTTAGTCATTATTCTCAACCACATATTTATCGAAATAACACAAACGTAAAGGATGAAAATATGATTTGGCAAAATTAAGGGTTACTTCGATCAACAGCTAAGGATAACAATTTTAATTTTAGAATGTGTATCAGAGTCCAAAACCTAATATGTTTGAAAGCATTCTAAGGCATTCTAAACCATAAAAACCCCTGAATTAGCCGTACACGT